>CM060368.1:159090766-160540244 GCA_030545235.1 Helianthus tuberosus
ACCCTCATTTTATGGGTCTTTCTATAAATAAAGAGAGGAAAGTTCTTATTTTTTGGGTATCTTAAAATACCACTCCATCATGCATTATAATATAGTATAGATAAAAAAAAACAAATTACTGATAATTATTAATGAACTATTGAGGGTCCACATTCTATTGAAATATATATTTTTTGTCCATTGTGTTTGGTCTATTATGCGGGCCATTTCCCCCTCCTTTTGCTATAAATCCGCCCCTGAGTTGAAAAAACCAATTAAAATAAACACTAAATGTTGATTAAGGTAGGAGGGGCGGTAGAAAAGCACAATGACGCGGGGCTGAGTGAGGCAACAACAACAATGTTGTGGGATTTTCAAAAAGGGTTTGATCAAATTATTGAGTGATGCAACAACGGCCCTAAATTCTTGTTTTACTAGGGCGGGTAGGTCCCAGAGTTTTTTATCTCGCCCATGGCCCAATTTGTTTTAACATTTTCGGACGGCTCTGGCCAGAAAACATTGCCCCGCCATGTATCTACAGCTCGGACAAGTGCCAACAGTCGTTATCTCCACACCAAAACTAGCTCAAGAGATTTTGAAGACAAACAATGTCGTGATTGCATGGCCTCCTTACAAGAGTTACCGGAGACCAGGGGGCGAAGGATTGTAGGGGCCCGGGGGGCGCCCGACCCCCCCTCTCAAACTTTTCGCGCAGTAGTATTACGTACGTACTTTTCGTATAGAATTTTTTAGTTATATGCGTTCCCCCCCCCCCCCCCCACCCCCCCCCCCCCCCCCCCGGTTTAAAAAAAAATTATGTATATACGTTTTCGACCCCCCCAGTTTAAAAAAAATATGTGTATACGTTTTCGACCCTCCAGTTACTTATGTACTTATTTATTTAGTTTCAGCACAAATCATATTTTTATGTTTTTTATAGCCTAAAAAGCCCACCCAATGACCCAAATCCCCTATTTTTCTATCAAAAAAAGCCCAATATCTCTTGAATTGGGGCTGGTAATGTCGCTGAACAGAAGAACGGGAGAGGCTGTGAACAGGAAGAAAAGCAAAAATCGCTGGGCAGTGGGCTAAATCTTCGCTCTTCGCTGAACATAAAGCAACGGCTCAGGCTGGAATCGATTTAGTGTGTCTTCAATCTTCAAGGTATGTGTTTATCTTTAGGTTTAATTTATTTAGGGCTTCAATTTATGTGAATTAGGTTGAAATTAGGGGTGAAATTGGTCCGATTTTTTGGCCTTAAGTTGTTAAATCTTGTGAAATTTAGGATTACGAACAGTCAAATAGAATATTCCAAAAAAAAAAACAAAAAAACCAGTGCCCCTCTTGTTCGCTGACTGCTGAGTGCTAAGGAGACGAGGACAGAAGAACATAGTTACAGAAAGGCTGCGCTACTTGTGGTCTTGTTCGAGTTCGACTTCTTCAATCTTTAAGGTATGTGTTTTTTTATCTTTAGGGCTTCAATTTTTCAATTTATGTGATTTAGGTTGAAAATAGGAGTGAAAATTGGTCCGATTTTTTTCCCTAAACTTGTTGAATCTTTTTGTAACTATTAGGGTTTGAAATTTAGGGTGAATCTTTCTCTACCCGACCCGAAACTTGTTGAATGTTGCCCTAAACTTGTTGAATCATTATGTACCAGACGCGAATCGAATCACCGACGTCCGACCCAAACATACATCTCGAAACTACGCGATATAATTTTTTTTTAGGTCCGTTACCTCCCCCCCCCCAAACTTTTTTTAAAGATTCGCCACTACTCGAGACAGATGATATATGTTATGGTTGTATTCCAATTTTAATGGTTCTATCACGTGAATTTGTTGGGCATATGTAAAACAAATTAGAAAAGATTATTAGTTAATTATTGAGGTTCACATTAAAATAAGAGTAAATTATAAGTTTTGTCCTTTATGTTTACATCAAATTACAGGCGCTGTCATTTTGGCCAAAAGTTTACAGGCGATGTCCTTAACCTTTCAAAATCTTGCACGTTTTGTCCTTTAGACCAAACTTGGTTAGAAATCTCAGTTAAAAACTTTCATGTGCAATGCACATGAGGGTAAAATGGTAATTTCCCTCTCAACCCCATTTAAAATAAAAAGAATTTCATTAAAACAATCTCACCTATCTATCACTTAACTCCACCATCACACACCATATATCATCTGCTAAAAACCTGTAGATAATTTCGACCAGATCGTCCATCAAGTTATAAAAAAATTCACCACCACAACCACAAAATCCATCCATGCTAATTTATAATTCATCGTAGAGCTACAACTAAAAAATATTTTTTTTTTATGAACATGAACAATAAATAAAACAGATTACAGTCACATCTGGGGATATCACACAACTTCCCTCCTCACTTCACAAATCACATATGATTAAAACTTTTTTCAAAGAAATTAAACCTACATTGAACTTCATAAAGCTGTAACCAAAACCCTAGTCGATTTCAATTGAAACAACATAAGCATACTCGAAAAAGATCGGCATAACCGATGAGAACAAAATGTCAGAAAACAAACAGTACCGTATTTGAAGGTCCAATTCGGGGCCGCTCGAACGGCGCCAAGGAAGCAGACATTCTTAAAAACCATTGAAAGTAAAGAAATCAGACATTTTGTGAAGTGGGTATCGATAATCATCCAAATTAGGGGAGACCCAGATCGAAAAACGCAGTTGGGTGGGATCTAGGGTTTCAAATTGATGAAGAAAAGAAGTATGGATCTACGGTTCCAAATTGCACCGATGAGGGGGGGGGGGGGGGGGGGGTTTGATTTGAGAAGAGAAGGTGGAGTTTGATTAGAGAAGATGTGGGTGGAGTTTGACACAGATAGATGATGGTGTGTGATGGTGGGATTAAGTGATAGGTAGGTGAGATTGTTTTAATGAAATTCTTTTTATTTTAAATGGGGTTGAGAGGGAAATTACCATTTTACCCTCATGTGCATTGCAAATGAAAGTTTTTAACTGAGATTTCTAATCAAATTTGGTCTAAAGGACAAAACGTGCAAGATTTTGAAAGGTTAAGGACACCGCCTGTAAACTTTTGGCCAAAAGGACAGCGCCTGCAATTTGATGTAAACATAAAGGACAAAACCTGTAATTTACTCTTAAAATAACGTTAAATAACTGAATACATGTTTGGTTGTATGTTGCTTTTGCCCAAGGTTTCTTGAATTAAAAGAAGTTTTTCCATAAAAATTTTTGCTACAGCACATTGCTAATATTTTAAAGGTTAAAAATATTATATTAGTCATTTTCTTTAGTTCATTTTTCAAAAACTACGGATAACGGTTTGAACCGTTACCCTTAGTTTTTGAAAAATGAATTAAAGAAGATGACAAATATAATATTTTAACCTTGTATCGCACATCATATCAAACTCTTACCCTTACTTTTTGAAAAACGAATTAAAGAAGATGACTAATATAATATTTTAACCGTATCGCACATCTAAGAAGATTATGTAGTGTCAAATAATTGCTTGATTTAATTATTAAATGAACTATTGAGGTCCACATTCTGCCCCTTAGAATTGAAATATATTTTTTTTGACCATTGTGTTTGGGCTATTATGCGGGCCTTTTTCCCCTCCTGCTGCTATAAATCCGCCCCTGAGTTGTAGCGATAAACACAAAAGCGATGGAACCTCTTACCATTTTCGCCCTCATCGCTTGTTCACTAGTTTTCTTCACGGCCTATTGGGCACTCTTAAATTTCAAGATAACAAAAAACTTGCCACCAGGACCACCAAAACTTCCCATATTTGGAAACATACACCAACTCAAAGGTGGAGTACCACATCGAGTGCTTGGAAGCTTGGCCAGAAAATATGGCCCGATCATGTATCTACAGCTCGGACAAGTTCCAACAGTCGTTATCTCCACACCTAGACTAGCTCAAGAGATTTTGAAGACAAACGATGTCGTCTTTGCTGACAGACCCACTACCATAGCATCCCAAATATTGTTTTATAAAGGTCAAGACATTGCATGGGCTCCTTACGGGAGTTACTGGAGACAGATGAGAAAGATTTGTACGTTGGAGCTTCTTAGCACCAAGAGAGTCCGATCGTATAGCTTTATCCTAGACGAAGAAATCATGCATATGCGTAAATCTCTCAAATCATCAGCAGGAAGACCTTTGGTATTAAGGGATGTTCTGGTAAAGCTGGTAAATGATGTGATTTGCCGGGCTACGGTTGGAGATATCTGCAAAGACCGATCGACACTTTTAAAGGTACTATTTGAAATTATGAGAGCTGTGATTGCGTTCAATATGGCTTCATATTACCCTAGACTGCAATTCCTTAATGTTATTTCGGGGAAGCAAGCTAAGTGGTTCAAGAGGCAGAAACAACTTAATATTATCTTGGAAGATATCTTGGAGGAGCACAAAAATAATAAAAGAAGTGGTGACAATGACCAAGATCTAGTTGATGTTCTACTAAGGATTAAAGAGAACAGTGATTTGGATCAGCCCATCACAAACGATAACGTCAAAGGCATCATTCTGGTAACCGTGATTGAGTATTCCTATAACACATAAAAGCATGTCATTCACGTAATATTTTTAAACTGTTTTGAACTTATAGACGCGTGTAAAATTGTTACATTTTTTGTTATATATTTTTTGAGTAAAGAGGACAATTGTAAAAATAGAAAAGTAAATCTAAAAGGTATTTTGATTTTTCCAAGGAAAAAAAGAAAATATTTGTCAACTTAGGAATGAAAATATTTACATATGAACGGCTACACTCAAAAGTGTAGATACGAATTTATTAAAATCATTTTTTCACTTGATGATGAAATAAATTGATTTGTAAATTCAAGTTAATTAGTGTACGTATCATTTTAAGTGGGTACATTTTTATACACTTATAGTGTTGGTTTTGGCGGGATATATTGAAATTGGAATTAGAAATAGATTTTAAAGAATTTCTTTGAAATATCATTGTGTTTAGTTGGTATAATTATTAATGGAATTGGAATTTAAAATATGAAAAATAACATAACCGCGTGATTTAGATTCAATTCAAATTCTCTGTTTTGTTACATTCCCATTTGAATCCATTCAATTCTATGAAACAAAATCCGCCTTCATCTATAAGTGTCAAGATATCTTAACTACTCATACAACGTTTGAATGTCGACACAAATAGAGTGTGGGAATAACTTTTGTTAACCTTCATTTGACACAGGTAACTTAGATACCATACTTTTTAAACGTTTTTAGATTTAAACCAAAGTTATCTCTAATACAGGTATCTTGAAACTAATTTATTGCAGGACATGATATTAGGTGGAACCAGTACCTCTTCAATGATACTTGAATGGGTGATGGTCGAACTAATGAGGAATCCGGAGATCCTGAGGAAAGCGCAAGCGGAAGTAAGAGCAACAGTGAAGGGAAATACTATTGCAGACACTGACATTCAAAATATGCATTACTTGAAGATGATCATAAAGGAAACACTTAGGCTACATGGTTCTCCAATTTTGCTTCCTAAAGTAAACAGGAAGGATTGTATGGTTGACAGATATAACATTCCAGCGAACACCAGGATACTTATAAATGCACGGGCATGCGGAACCGATCCCGGCAGTTGGGAGAATCCTGATAGCTTCGTGCCGGAGAGATTTGAAAACAGTTCGATCAGTTACATGGGTTCCGACTTTGAGTTCCTTCCATTTGGAGGTGGCCGGAGAACATGCCCTGGTATTTCTTTCGGAGTTTGTATAATGGAAAATTCACTTGCTAGTTTGTTGTTTCATTTCGACTGGGAGGTTCCAAATGGATTGAAACCCCATGAGATTGATATGACGGAAGCTATGGTGCTTTCGACTTTACCTAAAAATCCCTTGCAGGTTGTCCCTATCCCTTTCTCGCAAGAAAAAATAAAATAGAAAGGCATATATGCGTGTACGAGGAGTGGCCTACAGTTTGGCATCCTACTGCAATATCTATTTGTGTCTGTATTAAAATAAAACATGTAACATGTAACACCTCGCCTTTCTAACTTTCCGTATTTAGAAAGGTTGTCGTATATTTCTATTTTCGGAAACTTGTAATCTCGTGTTATTATATTTCGTTTCGAATCATTGTAAACCCAAGACCTTGATCGTGATGAAATTGGTCATTTTATGTGAAATATACATTGTTTATTCGTATATACTTACACATTCCCATCATACACTTATACATTCAAATCATACACATACTTGTTTACCATTCTTGATTCTTGTGTTAACTTGACGTAAATACATGACTTTAGACGCTTATTACACGCGAACGCTTGATTATACGTCACCATACATAACCTATGGTTTTATTTCATTATTATTATACAAATTTTAATACTTAATTTTATGCTTTATATGTAAATTAAACGCTAATATATAAGCTATATTCTTAGGCTTAGTAATCGTATATTAATATTACCTCTTATACATTATGCCTAATTATATACATAGTGGTTACTTAATTATATGTTTAGTAAACTTTAGATACATTATTATGCCAATAATCAAATTGAGGGACTACATGAAAAAAAAAAAAAAAAGGATAGAATAAGCTGATCCTCATGTGTGGCCGGTTTTGATTCACAATCCATCCATTCACAGCCAGTGGTTGAATATGTTATTATGGAACATTAAAACAACATTATTATATAAAATATATTGGGATATGACAAACGAAGAAAAGAAGTGGGAATGGTTGTTTTCGGCCAGCAACTTGCGCAAAAAAGGGTTCTGCAAACAGCCATAATGTGACATCCGGCTTTTCAGGCCGTACCGTACAATTGTAATACGTGTTGTGAATAGATAAAATGCTGTATTTGACTGATTATGATGTTTATATGTGGAATTTAATGAGTTGGTAAATTTAAACTTTGATAAAAATTATGTTGGCAACGGTAAGATAAACGCTTATCGCGTAACGGTTAAAATGCGAAACGAACGTCGGTGACCACCCGATCAGTGTTAAAACCCTAAAAATAGTCTGTTATGATTAGAATAATTATTGTAATCATATCCGTGTGGAAAAATAATTTAAAACGTTAAGAAACTCTATTTTTCGAGTTTAAGCGCGTACCGCACGATGCAGCGCGTATACCGACAAAATACTGTCAACACAGCCTGTCAAGACAACTGATAATTATTTTAGTAATAATTTGATGAGTTTATCACTTTAGAACGATAAAAATAAATAAAAACGCATAAATCCATATTTTTGCGATTTTAAGCACGTACCGCGCAGCACAGCTCGCATACTGCCAAATACTGTCAACATAGCCCGTCCAGGCGAATGAAATATTGTTCAGTAATATTTTGACGGGTTTATTTTATAGAGTGTTAAAAATAATTTTAAACGCTCTAAAACGGGATTAAAACGCTGGATAAAATACCCGGTATCTAGTAAAATACCAGTTTTTAATCTATATTGTATATATATGTGTGTGCATCGTATATATGAGAGAGAATAGAAATATGGCAGCCATGCACAATGTTTTCTCACTCTCTCTCATCCCTTTATTGGTTATTTTGAGAGGTGGTGATGATGATGCATCACCTAAATACACTGCATACATACACTATCCAAGAATTCATTTCAAACACATATTTGTTGGACTCTGTATGCCCAAGACACATATTAAATTGATGTGGCTAGTACGTTATGATCCAAGTCGAGTCATACCCAAATACAAGCTAGACAAACACTTATAATATTTATTTGTGATATGATCAAACAAATGAATATTAACACTTAGAACATTTAGAAAATCGGTTTTCTAAATAATTGCACTTAACAAACTAATAAATTATGTGGATAATTTATTTTGAGAGAATTTTTTATTTTGTTATTTAATGGGTTAAATAACATAATAAAAGTTGTATAAGTCTTATAACATATGATGTTATAATTTTATAAAAGTTATAAAATTAATCAAGACTTAAATTATTTTATAAAAGAAATTTGAATTTTTTTTTAAATTAAAAGGTGGGCCGCCCCCCCCCCCTCTCTTCCCAAGACCAAGTATGGTCCAATCACATTACATGCATATCTTACAAGTTAGATGGAATATGATTGGGTGGTCTTCCCAAGCAATTTTGGTCCAATAGGAATACATGCATTTGCATGTGTTAGAAGCTCTTTGATTGAGCATGTGGGTGGCTATCATCTATCTCATGTTTATAAGATTTTTGTATGACAAAAACTCAAAGGTAGAAGAACTTGTAAGACTTGTAGAAAAGCTCTAAAAAATCGCCCAACATTGTGCAAGTTTTAGAAAATGAAATTCAAGTGTAAGACTTGAATTTACTCTCTAAAAATCGGGTCATGTATGGTTGATCAAGAGGGGTTTTTCAAGTTCGTAAATCAAGTGCAAGAACTCCATAAACTCCCTTCATATTTTCGGCCATGGTGGTTGATCAAGATGGAATTTTAGTGAGTTCATAAGTGTAGAAATCCTAGCTAAACATGAGGTGTTTGTTGGAAGGCTTGGGGTATACAAACTTGAGGTCTTCTACACTTGAAGGCAACCGTTCAAGAAGCATCATCTTCTTCATATCCTTTACTCCTTGGAAGGTAGTATTCTAAACACCCTATGGTTGTGTTTTTTTTTTTTTTTTTTTTTTTTTTGAATTTTGATAGCATGCATGTTCGTATATGGATCCGGGGATTGGGTTTTACATATAAAATGGGTTTTATATCTTGTAAGTAACATGTTTTAAATAATAATTTTCCGCTGCGTTTTTATTTTATATGGATAAAATACTTTGATAAACATGTGAAAAACCCAACAATGGCATCTAGAGCCGCTTATATGAGTGCATGCTTCATAGGATATGAAATTTTCGGTTTTCGGTTTTGAATAAAACCCTATGGCCGAAATTTTAGCCATGGTTATCCCTTTGTTTTTCAAGATTATATTCTTACATGCATAAATGAATCTTGAAAAATTATTTCATTTGGATGATTATTTTGTTTGGACAAAAACCCACATTTTTCGGTTTTTCATTCTTGACCGAAAAATTGTAGGTTGTAAAAGGGAACCATTTTGCTTCTTGAATTTTATATATTTGGATATATATATTTTGGTGTTCATAACCTAGCCATGACCTTATGTGAATATGTTGAATATTTGTGGTTGTGATTTGTATTTAATTATTTCAAAGGTTGTAATAATTATTATTTTTGGTTCTTTCATTTATAAAGTTATGTAATTTATTTATTTTCATTTGGTATGTAAAATGTTAGTGCATTCATTTTTCGTCTTCGTCTTATGTCGAGTCTTCGGTTCGTTGCGGTTCGGAACAAGAATGATGTCATCATTCTTGATGATGACATCATCCAAGTGACCTAAGATCTTGCATCATCATTACAAATACACGTGAAACAAGTCAAAAAGAATGCATGTGCATGTGTAGCAGAATTGTATTTTCATGTAAGACAAAATACAAGTGTATGTGTGTTAGATGATGATTTCGTTCATAAGGTCAATAGGGATTTCGCTCATATGGTCTTAGTCATAGGTTTCGCTTATGTGGTCTTTGGTTATTTCGCTTATGTGTACCTGTACATAAGAGCGAAACCACAAGGCTATATATAGGGGTTCATTTGAGCGATACCACACAGAAGTAGAGACCTTGTATTCCATGCCGAAGCTCTGCCGGTGTGAAGATCGATTGTAATCAAACGTCTAATCAATACAATCAATGAATTAAGTGAAGATCAAGCTGTTACTAAGTCTATTTCTTGTTTTCCGCACCTGAAATAGATCAAAACTTCTCTAAACGACTCATTCGGATCAGTCGAACGATCCTACAATTGGTATCAGAGCCAGTTGGAGAAGTTTTGCAGTTTACAACCTTAATTCATTGAGATTTCTATCTTCTACACCTTCTTTCATCAGTTCAGGAAGATTTAACGGTCAAAACCGGTTCAAATTTTCACAAATTGTATAAAAGTGACTATTAACAAACCCTAGAAAGTTTCATAGCTTAAATCAGACTAAAAATGGACCAAATTACCTTCGGACTAGATTTCGCTCATACGGACATTAGGAAGCGGTTTCGCTGATTTGTACACCTGATTTCGCTTTTGTGTCAACAAAACCCTGATTTCGCTTTTAGTACACATTAGATTTCGCTCCTGAGGCACATTGGTTGTTTGAAAATAGCTTCGTGTATTGTGTATTTCATTAAACGAGGTTGTCAGTCGGTTTGAAAAAGAAATCATGTGAATGTCAGGTTGAATCGGTGGATCAGTTTTTGCATGTGCTTTATCTGAACATATATATTGCGGTCCAATAGGTATTAAAGAGTTGTTGGAATTTGTTAATATTGCATGTGTTGCTGACAGGTATTAAATGGTTTGCATGTAAAAAAAAATTGATTTTATCGAAATGTATAAATGTTGTCGGTATTAATTGTCAGTTGCATGTGATATTTTACATGTGTGTGCATATGATAAAGTAATTGGTTTGTTTGTTTCTTAGTTGATGAAATGGATATCAAAATATATTAAAGTCAATCGGCCTATCATAATTGTTTCGGCCCAAGGTGTGCATGTGATATAAAAGTGATCAGCCTAATCAGTTTGGTTATCTTAAAGTGTCTCGGTCAAATTGAAAGTGTGTTTTGAGTGAAATTTGTCGGGACTGTTTGAAAAATGGAAGTGATGTTTGATGAGAATGAAAATTATTATTTTGAGAAATTTATTGATTGGAATCGAGGGTTTATAGATGAAAGTTATAGAATGGTGAAAAAGATTGGATGGGAGAAAAGGTTTAAATACTTTGTGTGTTTGAAAAATGAAACATTGGATGATCTAGTAAACCGATATAATGTTTTACTTGGTTACCTAAAAGATCATGAGATATTCTTGACAGATGCTGAAAAGATAACAAAGTTTGCCGATGCATTACCTATTGAATGGATTGAATTTTTGAAAAATTTAAGAAGTGAATCAAATTTTTCAAAATTACATCTAAAAGAATTCATTAGCAAACTTAAAACTCATGAATATGAAAATGGAAAGAAAAAGAAAGAATTGATAAAGATTTTGGAAACACATTTGGTGGATATAAGTTTAGATGTGATTGACGAAATGAACAAAAGGATTATTGAATGTGTTAAGGCAAAAAATGTTATGAAATACGATAACAAGAGGGGTTGTTATATTGATGAGAATGCGAATCCTCTTAATTTCGTTAAAATTTTTTATGCAGGATCATTCAAGACAAGAACAAAGGAAGTTTCACAAAATGAAGAATTTGTGAAGAATGAATCTTCAAGTTCTGCATCAGGGTGCTCTAAATGTGATAAACTTGAAGCTGACAATGGCAAACTCTTGAAAGATGTTGAAAGTTTGACATTGGAAGTCAAAAAGTTGAAGGATGAGAAGCAAAATGATGTTAAACAGATTCTTATTTTGCAGGAAATTTGTGAGAAGCAAAAATCTGAAAATGTTAAACTGTTAAATGACTTGAACAGTTTGACATCAGAAAACAAGAAGTTGAAAGAAAATGGAAAAAATTTTGAAGATAAAATTAAAAGTTTTGGAAATGAAAAATCAAAAATTGAAAAAGAATTTCAAAGTCAAATAAAAATTCTTGAAGATGGGAGATCTGTTTTTAGCAAGAATAACATTGAAAAGCAACAAATGATAAATTCTCATCTTCAGACGATTATTCGACTTGAAAAAGAAGCTGAATATGCTCGAAAGAAAATCAAAGAGTTAGAAGGTAAAATCAGAGAATGGGAAGAAAAGTTGAAGGTTTTTGTAAATACTTCAGCTATTCCCTGTCCTAAACCGGTTAATTCAGTTCCAATAAGTGACAATGTCACAAACTTTGACAAAGTCAAAGTTGAAGATTGTGATGAGAAAACTGATGATGATATTGAAAAAAGAAAAATATTTTTGAAATTAAAAGAAAAGTTCCAAGAAACTGTTCTACATTCTACTGAGAAAGGTGAATGCTCAACGCAAAAACCTGTAAAGAAGAATGTGGAACAAAAACAAAAGGATAAAAAATCGAAAAATGTTCAAAAAGAAAATAAAAGCTCATCAGTTCAATCATCCAATCGTGATAAAAAACCACAAAAATTGGAAAATCAAAACTAAAAAATTGTTGGTAATAAGTGGTGCAGGTCGGACCACAGTACTCTAAAGTCAAATCCAGCTTACAAGAGGAATGATGACTACCACAAAGCCAGACAATGCTATGATCTGAGCTTTTGGTGTGAAGGTGGTACATGGTACGATAACAGAGTGTGTTACCGGTGCGGTTATCAAGGACACATTGCTGTTAACTGCCAAAGTTGGAATTATGAGACGAGAAGATGCTTTAACTGCAACATCATTGGCCATATTGCTAGAGATTGCTTAATGAGATCAATGAGAAGATTGAGGGCTGAATCTCAGAAGCAGGTGAGGAAACCAGTCAATGTCAAGCCCAAAGAACAGAAGGTTCAAGAACCTAAAGTTCAAGAAAAGAAAGTGAAACTTTCTCAGGGACAAAAAAACAGACTGAGAAAGAAGAGGAAGAAGGCCAGAGAGTATCTGGAGAGAATTTTGTCCTCGGGTTCATCTGTTGGTAAAAATAAAAGTTCCGATGAATCGACTTCCTCGATTGCAAAGTCAAGCAAGACGAAGTCATCAGATACAAATCTGAGGACGAAAGAAGAGAAGAAGAAGAAGAAAGTTGTTGTCGATGAATCTGTTTCTGTGGAAACTAAGGAGCCACATGTCGGCGATGAATCTGGCTCATCAAAGTCAGACAAGTCACATTCAGGCGATGAATCTGGTGTGGTAAAGCCAGAAGAGCCATGTGTTGAAGTAAAAAATGAGAATTCTGGTCTAACAATGGATGATGAAAATTTTCCACCATTGTTGAATAAGAATTCAAAATCATCCAAGGACCGTCAGGCTTGGGTGAACCTGTTTAAATGAAAAACCTGACTTGCCGGAGTTCCCAGGTTGGTAAGCGTGGAACATGAATCGGCACATTTCTTAAGAAATTCACGTTTGTGATATTTCGAACTTAAAAGTGGTAAATCAGGGACATTAAGTTGTACTTGATTTTCTACAAGTGATGTTTGTGGATTGATCTTAAAAATGTTAGTTTTTACAAGTGGTTGAAGAGAACAAAGTGATGAAAGATCCCCGAATTTGTGAAAAGACACACAAAACTTATTTTCCGGAAAAACCATTTTGATTAAAACAAACAGTGTTTTGAAATCATCATGGGAAAATGTTTTGTTGTCAGGGGGAGTTCTAATTGTTCAAGCCAAGTGAATGGAGAATTGAAGTGATTCTCATCATGTTGTCACTTTTCTTGTACAGTTTGTTTTCAAATTTTCCAGAAAATCAAAATTGAAGACATATTTTGATTTTAGGGGGAGTAAAAATTTTTAAAAAAATTAGAAAATTTGAAAATTCAAAAACATTGAAAAATAAAAAAATGAGTTTTGTTGTGAAAAAGAGGAAATGATAGTAGATCAGTTGGACTGACACAACATGCTAAAGATATGTAAAGTCTAATAAGTGATAAACGGTCTCACTAAAGATGTGACGATAGGTTCAGCTAGACTAGTAGATTTGCAATAATGATACAAACATAAATGAAAATGCCTAGTTCTAGTGGGAAACACGGTCAAAAGCATAGTACTTAGTTTTGTCCTTCTTGATTGTGTGCCTACTCAGTAATCGCTGATTGTCGAAAGACATAAAACTGGTTAATTTTGTGAACTTTCACAACTTTGCTGAAAAGTCGCTGTGATTGTGCATTTTATTTTGCAAAGATTTAAACTTGTTTTATTTCTTTATTTTGTTTAAGCATCGGACATCCTCTGCGTATACGTGAGTATCGACCTGGATGTTGTTGCCTAAACGTTCTGCTTTATTTTCTTTGGTGTTTCGTTTAAGCTTTGGACCTCCTCTGCGTATACGGGAGTATCGACCTGGTGGTTAAAGCCTAAACAACTTCAATTTGTTTTATTTTTCTTATTTTGTTTAAACATTGGACTTTATCTGCGTATACGGAAGTATCGACCTGATTGTTAATGTTTAAACATTCTGCTTTGTTTTCGCACAAATCACAGTCGATAAAAGTTTAAAGGCATTACTTGAGTCAGTGTATTGCATGATGAGGGGATATGCTGAGATCGTGGGGTCCATAAGAACTTAGTGCAAAATTCATATACTTTAAAAGTATCGGTAAGCATTTTGAAAGTTTTTAGATTGAGTTTAAGTGGACAACAATATCGTCAATCCATGTGAATCGTTTAGAGCTTAAAACGATTAAAAGCTTAACGGTGCTTGTGATTTGTCTAAAAACTGATCTGATCATCTTTCGCAAACTCACAAAAATATGTTTTGTATATATTTCATTTCTGCATTCAATTTATGTTATTGCATTTATGTTTCATTTTTTTGAAAAATCCAAAAAGATTTTCGACAACTGATGTTGAAAAGCTGATTTTCAAAATTCCAATTGCTAAACTTGATGATCAGGGTTGGGAGTGTGAGTTTAACAGAAGAAATTTGTTTTGTGTAAGAATAGTTTGATTAGTTAATCAAGGTCATTGATTTGAACTTGATGTAACTATTACTAGTAAGTTTTTCTTATTGATTTAAGTAAAAACTTATGTGTTTGTGAGAAAATGTGTGCAGGAAATGAGCTGATCAGAGATAAAGCCAGGAATTGATCTCAAGGTGATAGCTAATTCCAGATAGCGATCCCATCATGATGAGAGGGGGAGTCTGACGAGGCTAGAGCCAAAGAGAAGATTCTGGTATATGCTAAGAAAGAAAAGAGACTAATAAAGAGTGAAGATTGAGAATACTCGACATTTAAGACTCGTCAACATCTGAGGGGGAGTCTGTTAGTGCATTCATCTGTCGTCTTCGTCTTATGTCGAGTCTTCGGTTCGTTGCGGTTCGGAACAAGAATGATGTCATCATTCTAGATGACATCATCCAAGTGCCTAAGATCTTGCATCATCATTACAAATACACGTGAAACAAGTCAAAAAGAATGCATGTGCATGTGTAGCAGAATTGTATTTTCATATAAGACAAAATAGAAGTGTATGTGTGTTAGATGAGGATTTCGTTCATAAGGTCAATAGGGATTTCGCTCATATGGTCTTAGTCATAGGTTTCGCTTATGTGGTCTTTGGTTATTTCACTTATGTGTACCTGTACATAAGAGCGAAACCACAAGGCTATATATAGGGGTTCATTTGAGCGAAACCACACAGAAGTAGAGACCTTGTATTCCATGCCGAAGCTCTGCCGGTGTGAAGATCGATTGTAATCAAACGTCTAATCAATACAATCAATGAATTAAGTGAAGATCAAGCTGTTACTAAGTCTATTTCTTGTTTTCCGCACCTGAAATAGATCAAAACTTCTCTAAACGACTCATTCGGATCAGTCGAACGATCCTACATAAAATAAATAGATTAGGTGCATTTTATTTTACTAGAAAAATGTATTAGGATATTTTTTTTGTAAAAGAAGATGCACACAAAAATGCGGTTTTGGTTTTGGCTAATTTCGGGCCTAAATGACTTCATAGTTCTTAACGGGATTTCAGCCCGACAACCAAAACACATTTTTGAAGTCCAAAGGTGTTTGAAGCTGAATATAAAAGACATTTGGAAGCTCAAAGAAAGTGGAGAAATCACAACACAAAAGAAAGACTTGAAGCATTTGGATGCGGGATCAAGTGGGAGTTCAACGACACATTACTTGTGTCAATATTCACCCTTTAGGAAGGACCTTTTGACACACTTGTTTTCGGCTAACAAGTGTGGTAAAAAATAGTTGGCTATGGTTATGCACCTATTGATATGTGTGTTATGCTTGCGTGGTTGCTTATTTATGTTGTTTGGATGAAATGTCGAAATACATGCTTAACAAATTAATAATCAACAACAAGCTTAAAATTGGTTCTTTAAAGATCATTAAAATTGGTTAATAAAAGGTTATTAAAAATTAATGATTTTATAATAAAATGGGTTTTATTAAAAAGAACCTTGAAAATTTGTTTTCACAAAAGTACCTAGGATTTGAATGCATGCAAATGTATGATACATAATATTTTCTAAACTAGAATTTTGAAATATTAAAAAAAACCCTTTTATAAAACAAGTCAAACACCATCCTTTTATACAACACTCGAAACACTTGGGAACTCTTATTGTGGGATAAAGGTCACCTAACCACATTTGAGGGAACTTGTATGTTCGAGGTGGGTTTACCATGTTTGTGGGATAAAGGTCACCTAACCACTTATGTGTATAAACTCACACGTGTGTGTAAGTTGGACGACTTGATTTGGAAACCATGAACTTAGGGTCACCGAAGCATGGCGAACAAAAGGTGTTGATGGGATTAAACATGCCAACTAAACATAAAGATGTTTAACCGATCCCATATGGCTAGAAGTGGCAAAGGGTTGCAATTGTCAAACGTTGACTACCTTGTTAATTTAAATAGAGGGATAAAGGTCACCTAACCAATATTTAAATGTAACGTTGGATTCTAGATTTTAATTATTAATTGTCTATAAGACACAAAAGGGTATTAATGATTAAAATATAATAATATCTAAAATACTAAAATTGAATGTTGTAAAATTTTGTAGATGGCCGCTAACAATATTACCCAAACCGTCCGTAACCTATCATTGAAAACGATTCTAATCCCGATGAACCTCTTATAGAAGATAAGGATGCCTATGATGATTGGATTAAGTATATCGAGGATACTACGCAACCTCTTGCCTCATGTTAGGAATTATGATTCCCGAGATTCAAAAGGTTTTGAACATCATGAGCATACGACATGATTACCAATTGTAGGAAATGTTCCTAAGGGTAGAACGCTTCGAAACGGTTCGAGCGCTTCATGCATGTCGAATGGAGGAAACCCAATCAGACTCATCTTATGTCTTTAAGATGAAAAGCCACATTGATCACCTCGAAAGGCTCAATATGGATAAAATGGTTTTATCCATTCTAACGATCAATGAGGGTGGCAACTAGAAAGGGCATCACCCCGACACCAAAGCAAATGTTCAAAATGGAAACGGGTTGTAGGTCCCTTAATCCCGTTGGATCTTAACAAGACTGTTAATCTATCAAGGGTGCGGAATCCCCTTGATTGATCTTCGAACACAGAAACAAGAATATGTAGATGAACAAGAACACGAAACACAAACACACAAACTTTCAAACTGATCTTCTGTGATTATCAAACCCTTAGAAGTGTTTTACAATCACTAAGATCTACAAGAACCTAACAGCCGATTTCTGTTTTGTTCTTATACTCTCAAACTTGAATGCTCTCTCTAGTTGTCTAAAGTGTTCTTCTTCAAAGTGTCTCAAAGTTCTCTCAAGTGTCTAACCCTAAACATGTAGCAAGAGGTTGTTTATATACTACAACCTACCATACACGAATTGGGCTTTGCCCATATTACATATGTTACATAAACTTGGGCCTAATAGACTTAATATAAACTTGGACTGATTGGGCTTCATAGAGCTCGTTTTTCTTTAAGTCTTCATGATCCAATCTTCTGTTTAATATCCAAAGACCAATCCAAAGCTGTTGTCATATAACATGCACCAACAAACTCCCCCTTGACAATAGCTTGCAAAGGAAACTTTAGTCTTCAGAATCTCACAGTCTTTGGTCTTTGGATAGCGTCAGCTTCAACATGAATTCTGTCTTTGTCAGCAACATCTTTGTCAGCAACAGACTCCCCCTAAGCTGATGCATCCAATCACCAAATCTTCCAAGTTTTGAGTCAGCATTCAAAGTTAGACTTCACAGCATCCACTCTGCATTGTAGAAGGAGGATTCTACCAAGCAGCAACAAACTCCTCCTCTCTTCACAGCAACTTCTCATCAACAAACTGCTTCAATCTGTATACTATAAAACAGACATCTCGAGAACCCATAAGAATTTTTCAACAAAGTTAAAGAATTATTATTATTCAAGAGATTTGTTATACTGTATCAGATTAAGCTTTTTCAAATTTAGCACCAACACGCACAAATTTTAAACAAACACCTTATAACCTGCATGATTTAAAAAATTTTGAACCCACTTTCTAACACAGTCTCCCCCTATCGGTAACAATTCCTCCAAGAATAACAGTTTTCCGTACATTAAGAATTTTAACAGAAAAAGACACTATTTTTGGATTTTTATATTTTCTAAAAGCAAATAAATACGAAAAGCAATAAACACTCTATTTTTGTGAGAATCACCGGAAAGAAGATCATATCAGCACAATCAAACTGTTTCACACAATTATATAATTCTTTATTCAAGTTTTAGTGACAAGCAGTTCAAGACGATTACCAGTATGTTTGTCCACCTAAACAAAATGCATGAACATTTCAAGTACCATTACCATATGATACGTTAAGGTAATTTTATTATACTGAAATACTAGTGTGTCCCACTTCAGGATATACCCCCGCGATCAAGGCATGCACAAAGATTCATCGTAGTCGGTGAGTATACTGATTATCATCTGTTTGATCGTATAAATGATGTGAGAAACTCACTTATTTTGATTGAAAACAAGCCCTATGTGATAGAATCACTTATTGATGAGGAACTTGATTTTCATATGCATGAGGGCACAAGAGCAAGTCCGTGAACAGGTCAGTACTTTCGTACAGCAGAGAGACGAACTTGACTCCCGGATAAATGTGATATATTATCACTTATTTGAGGGACATGTGATTGTTGATCACTTATTGAGGTCGAATGCAGTATGTATACGTATGTATGGTATCATGGAAGATCTAGACTTCGTCTCCGTTTGTTTCGGTAAAAGAAACAACCATGATACCCAGATGATAAGCAGCATAAAGACCGAAAACCTCAGACTTTGGCAATCTATCAACGCAAGATTTAAGGTCATTAAACCATACACCACTGATGTGTTCCCCACTCATACTCAGTGCATTTAGGTTTATATCACTTTGGTAAGTTGATTATTTCATGCTTTTGTCTACTGGTACATCATATAATGAAGCTGCTATCACACTTTAAGCAATTTTATGGTTCAATTTCAGTGTGACAGTCTAACTTGCCGATGTACTATCATTTCTTCTTTTTTCACACAGTGATAACTCAATTTTTTGATTTTCAATTTTTTTTGAGTTTTTGAAATTTTCGATTTTTTTTGTATTTTTGATTTTTAAGAAAAAACAGTAAACTATTTACATAAATTCTTATGAAAAACCAGTTATTCAGGATTCCTCATCCCATTGAGTTCGACTAAGTGTTCAAAGCGAGCTCGATCAAAAGCTTTTGTGTAAAGATCCGCAAGGTTATCTTCTGTGTCAACTCGGTGCAATTCAATTAATCGTTTTTCAGCACAATCCCGTATAAAGTGATGACGTATGTCAATGTGTTTAGTTCTACTGTGCTTTACGGGATTGTTTGTGATTGATATAGTGGCATTATTATCTATCATAATAGGAGTACGAGTGAAATCCAAACCGTAATCGCGCATCTGTTGTTGGATCCAGAGAACCTGAGAGCAACAGCTACCCGCAGCAATATATTCAGCTTCACACGTAGATGTAGACACACAGGATTGCTTCTTGCATTGCCAAGACACGATCCTGCCTCCTAAGAACTGACAACCACCTGTTGTAGACTTTCTGTTTGATTTGCATCCTCCAAAGTCTGAATCAGTGTAAGCAACGAACCTCAAATCACTATCAGCTGGATACCACAACCCAAGTTTAGGTTTCCCCTTCAAGTAACGAAGAATCCGCTTCACTGCTTTCATATGTGACTCCTTTGGATTTGCCTGATATCTGGCACACAAGCATACGGCAAACATGATGTCGGGTCTTGAAGCAGTCAAGTACATTAGAGAACCAATCATCGCCCTGTATTGAGTTGGATCAACATCTTCAGTGCTTTCATGATCTGGGCCGAGATTGTGGTTTTCACAAATGGGTGTGTTGAAAGTAGAGCAATCATTCATTTTGAATCGAGCCAAAATGTCATACACATACTTTGTTTGATGTATAAACATCCCATCCTCCTTCTGTTCAACTTGTAATCCCAGAAAGTAAGACAGCTCACCCATAGCACTCATTTCAAACTTGCTCTTCATCACCTGTTCAAATTCCTTACACATGTTTTCGTCAGACGACCCAAATATAATGTCATCCACGTATACCTGCACCAGCAGAAAATCTTCCTTCTTTCTCTTAATGAACAGTGTACCATCAATCTGACCTCTTTCAAAACCATTCTTGACCAGATGTGTAGACAGTGTCTCGTACCACGCCCTGGGAGCTTGATGTAACCCATACAAAGCCTTATCAAGTTTGTACACTCGATCTGGATAGTCTGGATCAACGAACCCATCTGGTTGTGAGACATACACCACTTCTTGGACTTTCCCGTAAAGAAATGCACTCTTCACGTCTAGTTGGTAAACTTTGAAGCCCTTGAATGAAGCAAAAGCCAGAAACAAACGAATTGCCTCCAACCTCGCCACTGGTGCAAACACCTCATTGTAATCAATCCCCTCTTGCTGATTAAAACCTTTGACAACCAACCGAGCTTTGTTGCGTGTGACAATACCTCTTTCATCTTTCTTGCACCTAAATACCCATTTAGTGCCAATCTCTCTCTCACCTTTAGGAAGGTCCACCAATTCCCAAACCTTCAACTTAGCAAACTGGGCCAATTCCTCTTGCATAGCTTCAACCCATGAATTGTCTTTAAGAGCCATATGAATGTTCTTCGGCTCCGCTTGGGAAATAAAGCAACTATACAAGCACTCGTTCACTATCCCAGTCTTCTCAATCGAAACAAATAACCCAGAATTTTCTGCTATGCTTCTTCTCGTCTGAACACCTACAGTAGGATCTCCCAGTATCATATCAACCGGATGATCTCTGTTTGGTCGTGTAGTAGCAACAGCATCGACTTCTAGATTATCACCCAGGTTTGATCCAACCTCCCCCTGAATATTTTGATTTGCAAACGGATTAATGAAATCCTCCCCCTGACTGGGTTCAGAGTCACTATCGCTTGAATCAGGATCAGCAGCACTTTGGGAAGTTTCCGGAGCATCTGACATATCTACATTCGATCTAGGCATAAATTCGCCTTCATCGTCTTCACCAATCACTGTTTGAATCAGCTGAGAAGCATCTGCATCAGGAACCTCAGGAATATTAAATGATTTAAACACACTATCATAATCATATAATATAGCAGGACCACTCGTTGATTGTTGAGGTTTGTAAGAAGTAATTTCTACATTGAAAACAACCTCAATTTTACCAGTTTTTAGATTAAAAACCCTTTTATTCGGTGTGCCAGGCACGTAGCCCAGAAAGTAGCCTTCGTCAGCCACCTCACCGCATTTTTGTTTATCTTTGTTTCGCACAATGGTGCAGGGTAATCCAAATGGTTCAAAGCCTGTTAAGTTTGGTTTTTCATTAAACATTAACTCATGACAAGTTTTGTTAAAACGTTTAACGGTCAAAACTTTGTTTAGGACATAGCAAGCTGTATTCACAGCTTCTCCCCAGAAAAGAACTGGCAGCTTTGAATCTGAAAGCATCGTCCTAGCGGCTTCAATCAACGTCCTGTTTTTCCTCTCAGCGACTCCATTTTGCTGAGGAGTGTAAGGAGCGGAAAATTGATGTTCAATTCCCTTTCGAAGACAGTAGAGATCCAGAATCCGATTCTTGAACTCCGTGCCATTATCACTCCTTATCCTCTTGATCCTTGCATCATGAACGTTTTCCAATTTTGTAAAAAGATCTATCAGCATCTCTGCTGTCTCATCTTTTGTACCTAAAAAGAAAACCCATGAATAACGTGAGTAATCATCAGTGACAACAAGACAATAGTACTTTCCACCTATGCTCCTCACGTTCACTGGACCAAATAAATCCATGTGAAGTAATTCATAAGGGGCATTAATGGAATTTACTGTTTTAGACTTATGAGGTTTCTTGTGTTGTTTTCCCTTTTGACATGGAAGACATTTATCTTCCACTTGAAACCTCAGCAATGGAACCCCTTTCACTAGCTCATTTTTAATAATGTAATTCATTTTGCGGTAGTGAATGTGAGCCATGCGTCTGTGCCACAACATAGATTCAGCTTCAGATGCTTTTGACAGTAAACACGCCACCGCAGCAGTTGGATCCTTGGCACCCATGTCCATGACATAAGTATCATTTTTCCTTGGTGCACGCATAACTATCCAATCGTCCGGAATGACCAAACCCGGTTTCAACACCAATGCCTCAGACTTGGTAAAATGGACCGAGTGACCCTTGTCGCAGACTTGTGACACGCTCATCAGATTGTGTTTAAGCTGCTCAACATAGTTCACTTTGTCCAATGTGATCTTCCCATTCGTCACTTTTCCTCGTCCAGTAATTTTTCCACCTTTAGCACCAGCAAAATTTACATGCCCACCATCGTATTCTTCAAAATCAGAAAATAATCTCGCATCCCCCGTCATGTGCCTGGAGCAGCCACTATCAACATACCATAAGTTGATAATCCTCCTTAGCAGCTCCTGCACCCACCAACCAAAAGATTAGTTAGATTGGGGGACCCAAGCCTTAATGGTCTTGGGTCGTCCAAATTCACCAACTACTTGAACATCCATCCAATATCCATCACTCCCAGCTGGAGTCTTGGATATTGGACCTGTTGATGGAAATGGGGCGTGATTTCCATAAGGTCTCTGGTCCTGAGGGTACCTATTTGTGTTTGGACTATGTGACCTTTGAAAATTTAGATTTTGATTCCAAGAACCTTGATTGTAATTTCTAAAGCCATTGTTATAAAAAGTTCGACCACCCTTATTTTGGTATCGATTTTGATATTGACCTTGACTTCTGAAATTATTTGAATTTTGATTATTCATTCTTGGTGAGTTACTTCTAGGTCTTTCATATCTGCCTGATGTAGATTCAGGCTGAAATCTTGGTTGATTTCTTTGGAAACGAGGAACTTGTGGAGTTCCTTTTTCAGCCTTATCTACACCACCAGCAACACCCGGTTGTTGCTTTGGAGCAGATTTCTTTGGAGAATTTGAGACTTTCTCCTCATTATCACCTTGCTTCTCAGGTGATTTCCCTCTTTGTTTCTCACTAACTTGTGCTTCAACCTTTTTGTTAGGACAGCAGCTAGCTACATGTCCCTTTGTGTGACATTTGAAGCACGATCTATTTTTCGAAGACTTCTTAGATGAAGCCTTTGAACTAGATTCTGGTTTTGATGATGATGCCTTGGAAGGATTTTGTTCAGTTTGCTTAATTTCAGATTTTTCTATGTTTTTGTTTTTAGCAAACTCTACATTTGATTCCTTTTCGATAACAGCTTTTTCGGTTTTCATATCACTTCCTTGAACAAAATTAACCTTTTTAACAAAAGTTTGATTATTGTTTTTAGAAGGTTTAGAAGGTGTATTTTTCTTTTTCAAAACAGATTTGCTGTTATTTTCCTTCTTAGCATCATTATCTTCAAACACATCACCTTGACTGGATGTGGAACTACTTGGTGATGTTGACAGAAAGTCTGTAAGCTCATCCTCACCAGGTAGGAAAGAGTAGTCATGACTAAGAGGAGGTGGGACTTCATTAAAGCCTTGGAATCCCACACTTGTCTTGTCATTACTCTTCTTTAACCCACCCATCATATGTTTCATAACAAAAGTAGAATCTCTGAATTGACCTAACTTCTTTTCAAGTTCAACAATTTTAAGTTGTGCATCCGACAACTCTTTGTTTTTATCAGAAATCTCTTTTGTTTTCTCAGCCATCATGTCATGAGCTAAGTCTATGACTTGAAGTTTTTCATTTAATTTGCAGGTTAAAGCTTCAATTTCAGCTTCATAGCCTTTTATCTTTTTCAAATATGATGACTCGTTTCTTTTAGCAAAGAAATTTGACTCTTTTACGTTAGACATTTCGCTCACAAGACTTTTGTTTTGAGTTGACAATTTGTCAACTTCACCCTGTAGTTCACGACACTTTAAGCAAACAGAAGTGGCAGAGTTACTTACCTCTCCTGTTGATTTGTCTAAGTTTGCCATGAGAGCAGCAAGTTGAGCTTCCATTCTTTTGATGATTTCATCTTTCTCATCAGCTTCCATTTTATGCTCAGACTCAGGCTTATCCTCTTCAGCATCTGTTGTCTGATCAGCCTTATCTTCCTCAACTTCACTCTTCTTCTCAACTTTAGCCTCATCTACTGTAGCTTCACCATCATTGACTGGAGTGATCTCTGCCATGAATGCTTGAGTGACATTTTCATCATTTTCTAAGTGAATGCTCCAGTCATATGAGCCTTCTCTTGCAGTAGATATCAACGCCCTTGAGTTAGAGTTAGAGTTAGAGTTGTTTGAAGCATTCCGATTGTTTGAACTTTGATTCGTATTCTCATGCTTTTGTTTTTGACATTCCCTAGCGAAATGACCATAACTCTGACAGTTAAAGCACCTGACTTTGGTCTTGTCAAAACCTACGCTCTTTCCTACAAACTTCCTTCCAGTTCTGTTCATGAACCTCTTCACACGTCTCGAAATCATGGCCATCTGCCATTGTAGATCCATCTCTTCTAGATCATCAGGGTCAATCTGATCATAATCTTCATCTAACGTGGCAGGATCAGATATTTTCCCTTGAATGTAGTTCTCATAAGACGCAACAAAAGAAGCAAGTAGAGCAAGATGTTCTTCAGCAGACTTCACACTCATAGGCATTGACTTTGCACTACTACTTTGCTTTGAAGTTGATGTTCTCTTGACTCCTGTTGATCCTCCTGCAGCAGCTACAAAACACACATCACCATCCTGATTCACCATAACCTGCTCATTTTCACATGATAAAAACGCAGTAGCAGAGTCGCTAGAAGCGTTGTGAGATGAAGAAGATGTAAGCCCATTATAAACCGCCGAATCTTGAACCTGATCATATCCAGTATCTTTCTTCTTCATGCTGAGCTCATAAGCCCTCAACTTTCCTACCACCTCTTCAAGCTCTTTTGTTTCATAATCTGCTTCACCCTTGATCATAAGAGTGTAGATATCCCACTTAGTAGGCAAAGCATCTAGCAGCTTGTCATTCTTCTCTACGTCAGAATAGCAATCGATCTCATAATTGTCCATTTCTGACATCAGATGGTAGTAACGAGTGATGACGTCTTCAAGTGACTCATGCTTCATGTACTTGAAAACAGCAAACTGCTTCTTCAGTAGATCAATCTTGTTCTTCTTGACATCAGCATTTCCAGCATATCTTTTCTCCAAAGTATCCCACATATCCTTTGAGTTAGTGTACTTTTTGAAGGTATGTTTGATGCTATCAGGTAACGACATTTTGATTGCAGCCAAGGCTCTCTTTTCAGCCTCATACATCTTTTTATCATTATCTTGCATGTTCACATATTCTGTTCTACGTGGTCTGCCCTCAAAGTCGTGTGTAGGATTCACGTACCCATCTTCGATGCATATCCACATGCGCGTATCCTGATATTCAATGAAGGATTGGAAACGATCCTTCCATGTCAAATAATTCTCCACCTTCATCATCTTAGGTGGTTTGTTAGTAGTGCCAACCTCATGCTCCATTCTCAAAAGCTCATTCAAACTAGACATGTTCGACATTTTTAACGTTGCAGACTGTTAAAACCGTACAAAATTTTTCCGAACACAGTGGTTACCAAATTACACCGTTAGAATCGTCTCGAAAAGACGAATCCAATGATATCTAATGTCAAAAACCGAATTCGGGATTTCCCAGAGTTTTTTTTTTTGGTCGTAAAAATCCCACGAATTCAACGGTGCAAACGGCTTCTTCAGATGTGCTACAGATCGTTCTCTAAACTCGAAACACTGAAAAAATTCCTACGCTTGCCTTTCGAAATTCCACCACTTGTGAATCACACAAGATAGGATCGCACAAGACCCTTTGAAACGCACAAGGACTTCTGGACCGCACAATCCACCAACTTTGGGCCAAACAGTCACTTTAACGGGCCTGGGCCTGGTCGCACAAGTTACTGATTCGCACAAGCTGACTTCTGGTCGCACAAGAGCTCCAAGCGCACAAGATCTCCAAACGAACAAGATCTTCAAACGTACAAGATCTTCAAACGCACAAGCTGAAAACGTACAAGATTTCAGATTTTAAATTTTCAAATGATCGCACAAGAGCTGATTGGGCCACCCAGCCACCCAATCCCGAAATTGCAGCAGCTGACAACACGAAATCTGCTTCCTTTTTTGAAACTTTCCAAGCAAGGTCTCAATCAACACTTCTTTCCATACACGGAATCCAAGTAGAGCTTCTACAAACACGAAAAATAGTCAAAACAATAATCAAAACAGATTAAAATACACAAATTTAAACTGTTCTTCAAATGTTCTTCCTGTTCTTCCTGTTCTTCGCAAAAACCCAGAAATTTAACTCGAAATTTTCAAACAAAACCAACTCAGCCACAACTACCAACTACCAAATCAGATAAAAAACTCCGAATTTTGAACTGTTCTTCCTTGTTCTTGCTGTTCTTCACGAAAATAATTAATGAGACACCAAAAAATCTTCAACCGAAAAACAAACTTGAATCCAATCGATCAGTCTTGAACCCCGCACAAGAGCAAATGCTCTGATACCAATTGTAGGTCCCTTAATCCCGTTGGATCTTAACAAGACTGTTAATCTATCAAGGGTGCGGAATCCCCTTGATTGATCTTCGAACACAGAAACAAGAATATGTAGATGAACAAGAACACGAAACACAAACACACAAACTTTCAAACTGATCTTCTGTGATTATCAAACCCTTAGAAGTGTTTTACAATCACTAAGATCTACAAGAACCTAACAGCCGATTTCTGTTTTGTTCTTATACTCTCAAACTTGAATGCTCTCTCTAGTTGTCTAAAGTGTTCTTCTTCAAAGTGTCTCAAAGTTCTCTCAAGTGTCTAACCCTAAACATGTAGCAAGAGGTTGTTTATATACTACAACCTACCATACACGAATTGGGCTTTGCCCATATTACATATGTTACATAAACTTGGGCCTAATAGACTTAATATAAACTTGGACTGATTGGGCTTCATAGAGCTCGTTTTTCTTTAAGTCTTCATGATCCAATCTTCTGTTTAATATCCAAAGACCAATCCAAAGCTGTTGTCATATAACATGCACCAACACGGGTAATTCAAACGGAAATAATAAGAAAGACTAAAGCGAAACCACCGAAACCAAAAGAGAAGAAGGCAAAGGTTGCCATGAACGATCCATGCTTTGAGTGTGGTGAGATAGGGCATTTAAATAGGAATTGTCCAACCTATCTCAAAGAGTTGAAAAACAAGAGGGATGCTAGGCAAACCACAGGTACAATATTAATGATACATATTGACCTTAATGTTATTTCTTCTAACACATGGGTATTAGATACCGGATGTGGAACTCATGTTTGCAATTCGTTGCAAAAGGTTCAAAAGAAATAAACATTACAAGAAAGGAGACTATGTTTTGAAACTTCCAAATGGTTTGGAAATTGTTTTAAAATGTCTTGAATGCTCCTAGTTTGACTAGGAACATTATTCAAGTTTCCCTTATAAGACAATATGGTTTTGACTTAAAGTTTGTAAACAATGACATTTATATTTCGATAAATGACATGTTTTACTTTAGAGCTATGCTTTCAAATGGTATTTATGAATTGGTTCATAAGAATACATCATTTGATAGTTAAATGTACATAGAAATCACCAAGAAACTCAAAATGGATTTGAGTGAGACCTATCTTTGGCATCATCGCCTTGGTCATATAAACAGAAGTCACATGTAAACACTTTGAAAGAATGATCTTTTGGAAACAAATGAAGTTGGTTCATTTGATACATGTGAATCTTATTTACAAGGTAAAATGACTAAGGAACCCTTTAGTGGAAAAGGGCAAAAGATTTATTAGGTATCATACATTTGGATGTATGTGATCCTTTTAAGCCAATAACTAGGAATGATGATAGATACTTCATTACCTTTTACTAACAACTATAGTAGTTATGGTTATGTGTACTTGTTAAGACACAAAGTTGAAGTTTTGAAATGTTCAAAGCCTTCAAAAGGTGAAGTACTAAATCAACTCAAGTAAAGTTCTTCGTTTCGATAGAGGAGGAATCAAACTCTATTTGGATATGGTTCGATCTATGATGGCTAGGAGCACATTATCTCTATCATTTTGGTGTTACGCTTTGCTCTCCGTGGCTCATATATTAAATATGGCCCAAACCAAGAAAGTGGATAAGACAGCTTCTGAAATATGGCATGGAAGGTCTCCATCATTATCATATTTGAAGGTATGGGGTTGTGAAGCTTAAGTGAAGCAATACACCCCAAACAAATTCGAAGTACGATCCACTAAGTGTATCTTTGTAGGATATCCTAAAGATGGTATAGGATATTAATACTATAATCCAACAGAGCAAAAGGTATTTGTTGCTCTAAAGGCTGAGTTCTTGGAAGCTAAGTTCCTTGTGGAAGGAATTAGTAGAACAGTGGAACTTGATAAGGATCAAGAACCACAAGACGATACCCGTTTGGTTGATACTAGCACTCAACAAGAGGTTGTTGAAAACGATCATGAGATTGATCAGAATACACAAATTGTTCACAGATCTGGTAGAATTAGTAGTCCACCTGAAAAATAAGGATTTTTCATGGATGGATGCTGCGTGGTAGATTCAGATGAACCAACCACATACCATGATGCAATGTCAGAATCTGATTGTGACAAATGGCTTGAAGCCATGAACATAGAGATGCAATCCATGTATGACAACCAAGTTTGGGAATTGGTTGTGCCACCACTTAACTCCAAAGTAGTTGGAAGTAAGTGGATTTTCAAGAAGAAAACTGATATGCATGATAACTTGGATACTTATAAAGCGAGACTTGTAGCAAAAAGTTTCAATCAAACTCAAAAGGTTGATTATGATGAGACCTTCTCGCCTGTGGCGATGCTTAAGTCACAAAGGATAATATTTTCATACCTGCATAATATGATTATGAGATTTGGCAAATGGATGTCAAAACGGCTTTCCTAAATGGGATATCTTGAGGAAGATGTCTATATGGTTCAGCCTGAAGGTTTTGTCGATCCAAAACATCCTAACAAAGTATGCAAGTTAAATATATCAATCTATGAATTGAAATAAGCATCTAGAGGTCAGAATCACTGTCTTGATGAAGAGATTAGGGAATATGGATTCATCAAGAACGGTGATGAAGCTTATGTGTATAAGAAGGCTAGTGGGAGTATCATCACTTTCTTAGTACTGTATGTCGATGACATTCTACTATTTGGGAATGACATTCCAGCCATGGAAGGTGTAAAAGCCTGGCTTGGAAGTTGTTTTTCTATTAAGGATTTTGGTGAAGTCGCCTATATTTTGGGAATAAAGATCTATAGGGATAGATCAAGGCGCTTGATAGGTTTAAACTAAAGTGCATACATTGACAAAGTCTTGAAAGGGTTCAAGATAGAGAACTATATGAAAGGTTTGGTACCTATTCAAAGAGGGGACAATATTGAATGCCTTTCAATGTCCAAGCTCAAAGGATGAGCAAGAAAGAATGAAAGGAATCCAAAATGCGTCTGCTATAGGATTCATTATGTATGTAATGGTATGCACTAGACCGGACAAGTTATGCGCTTTAAGCATGACAAGAAGATACCAGCGAGTAACGGTCATTGGGTGACTGTTATAAATATATTGAAATACCTCAGAAGGACTAAGGATGTATTTCTAATATATGGATCTGGTGAAGAAAAACTCGTTGTAAAAGGTTACAGGGATGCGAGTTTCGGAATTCGTTGTAAAGGGTTACATGGATACGAGTTTCCAAACTGATCGAGATGGTTCTCGATCACAATTAGGGTAGTGTTGTCCGCTACAGAATCAGAATACATCGCCGCTTCATTGATCGAGATGATTCATTGCGACTTGAATTATTGCCGATCTAGGGGTAGTCCCTACCATTCAGGACCCCTAGAGATATTTGTGATAACGATGGTGCGATTGCTCAAATCAAGGAACCTCGTGCACATCAAAAGACTAAGCACATTGAGCGGAATTTCAACTACATAAGGGATGAAGTTGAAAACGGGAAAGATATGTATTCGCAAAGTTCACACTGATTAAAATATTGCGGATCCACTCATGAAGCTCCTTGAACGGGCAAAGCATGAAAGGGTCATACTTGTGCCTTAGGACTTCGATATTCTAGTGATTGGATTTGATCTATTTTTTATTTGGATATTGGAACAATTGTTATAATAACTCTTTATGGTATGTTGAGTTATGTTCCATTTTAGCATGTTTAAATCCGTGAATAAGTTATTTATTCTAAATGTTCGTAGTCGATCATACTTGTGGGAACAAATATGAATGTAAGACTATTATGAACTTGGATTGGTGGATATTCACTAGGTATGAATATAGAGCAAAGTGTTGCTGCCAAGGTTCATAGATATTTGTGGGATACAAATATTGGACTGACTCGCTCTCAAATATTACTACATGGAATCATCTGTGATTGATCATAAGTAAATTTGAGTAAAGGAGAATATCATAGTATCCTCTGACCTGAGATACATATTGGGTCTTGATATTCACCAAATATTGTACCTTGACTTATTTCTTCGCTGTTAGTAATATGACAGTACATAAGGCTAAGCTCAGGTGTGGTACAAGGTGATTGTGAGAGACGTATGTAGTCAAGATGGGATTTGTTCCTCTTATTCATTGAGAGTAAGATGTCTAAGGCCTGCTAAAGTTAAATCAACAGAGAGTGATCACTCTATGTCTCTAGATTTAACATGACATCTGTAACGAATGGATAAATGATAGATTCACCTAAATCATTTTCAAGTAAGGGACTTGAAGGGGATAATGTTATTGAATGGGACATATAGTCATACGTATTAGGGGTAGCAAACCGTAGTTAGGCGTTATTTACTACTTGCATCAATCTTCTATGTATCTTGTGCAAGTGGGAGATTGTTGGACTCTGTATGCCCAAGACACATATTAAATTGACGTGGCTAGTACGTTATGATCCAAGTCGAGTCATACCCAAATACAAGCTAGACAAACACTTATAATATTTATTTGTGATATGATCAAACAAATGAATATTAACACTTAGAACATTTAGAAATCGGTTTTCTAAATAATTGCACTTGACAAACTAATAAATTATGTGGATAATTTATTTTGAGAGAATGTTTTATTTTGTTATTTAATGGGTTAAATAACATAATAAAAGTTGTATAAGTCTTATAACATATGATGTTATAATTTTATAAAAGTTATAAAATTAATCAAGACTTAAATTATTTTATAAAAGAAATTTGATTTTTTTTTTAAAATTAAAAGGTGGGCCGCCCCCTTCTCTTCCCAAGACCAAGTATGGTCCAATCACATTACATGCATATCTTACAAGTTAGATGGAATATGATTGGGTGGTCTTCCCAAGCAATTTTGGTCCAATAGGAATACATGCATTTGCATGTGTTAGAAGCTCTTTGATTGGGCATGTGGGTGGCTATCATCTCTCTCATGTTTATAAGATTTTTGTATGACAAAAAATCAAAGGTAGAAGAACTTGTAAGACTTGTAGAAAAGCTCTCAAAAATCGGCCAACATTGTGCAAGTTTTAGAAGATGAAATTCATGTGTAAGACTTGAATTTACTCTCTAAAAATCGGGTCATGTATGGTTGATCAAGAGGGGTTTTTCAAGTTCATAAATCAAGTGCAAGAACTCCATAAACTCCCTTCATATTTTCGGCCATGGTGGTTGATCAAGATGGAATGTTAGTGAGTTCATAAGTGTAGAAATCCTAACTAAACATGAGGTGTTTGTTGGAAGGCTTGGGGTATACAAGCTTGAGGTCTTCTAAACTTGAAGGCAACCGTTCAAGAAGCATCATCTTCTTCATATCCTTTACTCCTTGGAAGGTAGTATTCTAAACAACCTATGGTTGTGTTTTTTTTTGAATTTTGATAGCATGCATGTTCGTATATGGATCCGGGGATTGGGTTTTACATATAAAATGGGTTTTATATCTTGTAAGTAACATGTTTTAAACAATAATTTTCCGCTGCGTTTTTATTTTATATGGATAAAATACTTTGATAAACATGTGAAAAACCCAACAATATTAACTCCCTCTCCCTCTCTCCTAAAATCAGCCGAACACCTCCTCTAACACACCAAATTCGAAAATTCTTAGCTTGTTTGTAGGATCGTGTGCGGACCCGAGACGAGTCGATCAGAGGCGTTCTACTCAAAATGAAAGGCGGAAACAGACATGATGAGTTGAATTCAGCAAGATATTCACTAAAACTATCTTATATATTGATTCTGATACGATTACAGTTCTGAAGACACTTCGATAGAGCTTCGCCGTCGGAAAACACACATACAAGACTTGCTGAAACGGAATCACCTAGCCCCTATATATAGACTGCCTAATTCCGCTTGAACATGACTCAAGCGGAATCACTATACAAGCGAAATTAACATCTCAAATGAGATTACACATTTCAAATGAAATTACATTGTAATTCCAAGCGGAATTACCAAATTACCCATTCAAGCGGAATTAACATCTTCAAGCGGAATTAGCTTTTTGACTTGATATCTCGATCTTCGTGCCCTAAGCAATGCAAGACTCGATACAAGACGAAGTCGACAGACGTATGCACCAACATTGTTCATGGAGATTCAAGCTCATTCCAAGGTGATTTCAAGGCCATTTGAAGGTTTGAAGGTGATTCGAAGGAGTTTCAAGCAAGAACCGAGCTTCATATCATCCTTTTTAATAAAAAAACCACTTGAATCTTGAGGGTATAAAACTATTCTTTAAAAAAAAAAGTGTTCTTGATTCTTAGTGTTGAAAATAATAGTGAAGGGTTTCTCTTGAATCTTAGAATTCTTCACAAACTTGAAATTTAAACAAGAAAATGGTTTTAGTCAAAAAAAAAAAAATGGAAATACATACATATATGTATGTGGCCGTGAGTGTGTAAACATATATGTAAGAGTTTGAGCTTTGATTTTTGGGTTGATTCTTGTTTGACATGATTCTTGAAAAGATAAATGCATGCATGATCAAATGTGGTTTTATAAAAGCTCATATGATTAAAAGAAGAATATATTAAAATAAATTTTGGATAGATGAGCACACATGTGTGTGTGTCGTGTATATGTGTGTGCACACAAGTGGGTTTTGTTAGTTAGTGTGTAAATGAAAGATACTTGTAATTATGCATGAATGAATTGTAAGATGATGGATGATATAGGTTGAGTTATGTAAAATATGATATTAATGTGTTCTCGAGTATGATTAGATCATAAGTAATGATGTTGATGTTGTATGAGTGCATTAGATGCATTTACTTAAAATGCATGATGATTAGCGATCATAAAATGATGATTTAAGCATGATTTGATAAAAATGAGTTTTGATTAGAATATAAACACTAAAAATATGAGTATTTGAAGTGTTAAAATGATATAAAACTTTGTCATAAAGTTTGCTAGTTTTGCATGTTGTACTTGATGCTTTAGAAGTTGTAAAATATGTAAAATCGCATGATTTATATGACTTACACAAAAACTGCATTAATCTGATTATAATCATTATTTTAATCAGTAAATAACATGTATTGTGTTAAAATATCAAGTTGTTTTGAGTTGGGATGGTTATGGTAACGTTTAACGCAAAACTATGCGTTAAAACGATAAAAAATCGGCTTTTCGAGTGATTTTTATAAAACTGATTTAGATCAGTAAGCAAACTAATTTTTTTAGCTTAAAAAATAAGTATTTTAACTAATTTTAAGTTTACTTGGTGTTTGGTTGGTCATACGTGACTTCCGACGTCCGACAACGTTACCTGTGACACTTGTGCTCCGTAAACACATACGATGTAGGACACTATCTTTTATCAAAGAAACAATGTGTTTTGGTCTCAAAAAAATTATTTATTTTGGTTTTACAATTTCACATTTTGATTCTAGTTCATTTTCAAGCTTTAAATCGCTTTCTGGAAAGTTAAACGTGAACTGATGCGTAAACGTAATCAGTTTAATGCGGAAAACACTCCGGAACAGTGACATAGGCTTAACATACCTTAAATAACTTTTATATAACTTAGAAAAAGGTTTTGAAAGCTTTGGTGTGTCAAAAACAAGTTTATTCACACTCAGGGACTATTTGCGTCAAACTGCGAAAGTCTGCTGATTCACATAGTATCGAACATTTCGGAACTTGATCATAAGTTAAACATGCCCTAAATATCCTTCACATAGCTTAGAAATAGGCTTTGATGTGTTTGGTGCGCAAAAATAAACTTATTTGATCAATAGGGACTAAAAGCGTCAAAAAGTGCATAAGTTTGCATTTTCACGCATATCTTACGTTCTGAATATATCCGGACATCCAAACATTTATGTAATCATTAAAATATTTTATTTTACTGATTGGCATAATAAAATTCCATTCGTCGCGTAATTTGGTTCATTTTTCGCGTCCGTTCGTGTTTCGTCGTAATTAACCGAACAACGCAACCGTACGACCAAACGAACCGACATTCGGGATGTTTTTGAGCACATTTCAAGTTCCCTATACTTTAAATTCATTTTAAATCCTTGAAATGGGGTTAACGGGGCTTAAACGTGCCAAAAACTGACTTTATAACATGCAGGGACCAAAACTGCATTTTCTGGAAACTGAGACCTCGCGGGCCGCGTAAGATGGTCTCTCATCTTACGCGGGGCGCATAAAACCTGCAGATCTGCTGAAAATCTTTTCCAGCTTGATCCAACTATTTCCACATGTTGCAAATGGTTTTTAAGCTTCCTATGGGCTGGTTTTGGGTGCCCATGGTTTTAGAAATCAGGGGGTGCAAGTGTAAGGTCATGATCGAAGATCGGGAATCGAGAAAAGATCTTAACGGTCTTGGAAATCCTATAAATACCTCACCCCATTTTCAATTCATTTCACACATGATCTGATTTATTGCTCTAAGTTGAAGCTTTATGCTTCATACCTGGGTATTTAAATCAAGATCTTTCTAGCTTGGACCTCTTGTAAGCTTCTTTCGTTCTTTTATTGCGTTTTTAGCACGAAAGTCAAACAGTGTTTGACTTTCTGCTTTGACCAGTCATTGGTCAACACGAAGTTCGTTTGAACTTCGCAACGTGAGCATAATCACGATGGTTATAGTCCCATGTGACTATACCTACCGATTACCACGTTGATTAGGTGTAGTGACGAGTCATAGTTTCGGTCAAAATACGCGTCTATGCGTATTTTGCAACCAAACTATTCTTGGGTATCAAAACCGTTTGTTTTGATATCAAACTTGTTTTCTAACTTCGTTAAACATGTTTTAACATGTTTAACTCGTCAGTCTTAGGATAGTGCTTGTGTAGAGTCGTAAGTCAAGCGGTCTTGACAACCGCTTAGACTTCCGAACCCGACCCGTTTGGTCGATCATTAGGATCCAACCAAACATATAATGTGACCATAGTTGTATAGGGAATAACCTTCCGAGGTTATACCTTATGGTCACTTCGTTTAGCTAGTTGTATGATAGGTAGTCTATATGCCTTAGGAAAATGACCAAAATACCCTTTTTGCGCATAATTTCATTTTAAGCATATGTAACACATATTTTGACATTTTAACTGATTATATAACATAATTAGATATGTTAAGGAATATAATACTTGTCATTGGACTAGTTAGGCGTCTCGAACGCGCTTTTGCGCGAACGACGCGTTAAAGTGGCGTAAGCTACCTTAACGGGTCGTAAAGGGTCGTAAGCACTTAGGATAGGTTCCGATTTAGAATGTAGGCTTTGTTAAACCATATTACATGAGTTCCAACACTCATTTGGTTTAAAAGACCTCATTCTACCCGATCTTCCGATTTAAGTGTCGATTCCCTAACATAGTATCTGTTACCCTAGGAACCGCTTCAACACTTGAACTCTTGGTCTTTTGAGCTTTATTATACCCTTTGAACCGGGACTATACGCAACCCAAGGCTAGTACATAGTTCCCCTCTTTTACCGTTTTCAATTGTTTTGGGGTGATTCATATGTGTAATCGATCTGTTTTCAAAATGTATGGCATATGTGTGTTCACTAAGTGCTTTTATGTGTATTATTCCGATTATGCAAATACAATGTTTTATCCTTAAGTGATCTACCTATCTTCATAGTTAGATTCATGTAGGATATTTGAAGTACAGTCTTAAATCTTCCTATCTTCATAGTAAGATTTTTAAGAAGTACTTTACAACTCGATGGTTGGTTTTTGTGTAGTTTGTTGGTGATTTAGAAAACGAAACTAGATAATACAATAAGCATATGGTGGACACGCCGCTGGGACTTCCTATATATAAGTGTGCTTATTGTATTACCTTTCGTGGCGTTATCCCAAATCACCATTAGGATTTAGGATTGTTTTGACTCAATAATTCAATGTGACAGAACCCAGGATCCCTATAGTATCTATCTATCTTCATAGTTAGACTTATATGGGATGTTTAGAGTACTAATATTGGAGTCCATGTTTGGATCCATTTTGTACTTTAATGCATGTTAGATTAGAGAATGTGACAGAACCCAGGATCCTTATAGTATCTATCTATCTTCATAGTTAGACTTATATGGGATGTTTAGAGTACTAATATTGGAATCCATGTTTGGGTTCATTGTGTACTTTAATGCATGGTTACGAGGTAGAACAAGTTGACAATTATGTGTTTATGTGTTAGTTGTGATTTAGATAACGAAGCAAGTGTAATAAAATAAGAACATGGTGGATACGCCGCTGGTACTTCCTATATATAAGTGTTCTTATTTTATTATTCTTGTAGCGTTATCTGGATCACTTTAGGATTTTGTGTATGATTGTTTTAATGTTCAATTATTCAAATCTTTGTAGAATCTTCCATATCTCTATGTGTTGGATTCTTAGAAAGATATCTGAAGTATTATCTTGTCTCATTGATTTGATTTATATAATACTTTCAGAAGTTTTTGACTTATTTCAAAACAGTTATTATTAATCCTTGATTGGATTCCTAATAACACATTAACAAGTTTTTACAATGGTTTAATCGTGAAGAAACACTAGATAAATGGTCGGAACCGAGATATCTAGGGGGTTTGAATCCGCATAAAAGGTTAGTTCCCTCTCGATTGATTCAGGTACAACTGATCTTCTTCTCCGATAATTCTGCAAAAAAGAGCACCGTTAGCCTCGCCAAGGGGAGAAGAGGGTTCTCTCCTTGACCCGACTTCGGTGTGAGAATAAGTATGGGTAATGAGGAAGAAGATGTATTTGAGAAGTGTGTGTAACTTGAATTCATACCTGGGTTGTTTCTCATATTTATAGCCGGGAGTCGTTTAGGCGGGAAAACCCGTTAGTGAAAAGTTGACGGAAGATGCTAACCCCGTAAGTGGTTACATTTCCTTCCATTAAGCTCCTTGATCCGACGTGAGAGCACATGGATCGTGGCTTAGATCGAAGGCTGGGGATTTGCCACGTGTAAAGTGATCAAGTGGAGATTACTCTCCAATTACATGCTTTCGTTATGGTTTCAGGGATGCCTGAGATGATGACACGTGTCCAGACGGTTATAACCGTCTTGGTGGTGCACGATTGTATTTCTTCTAGAAGATTACTGTAGTAATCTGGTGTGGCACCTTATTGTGTGGGGACAGCTGAACAAATAAATCCCAAGTCTGAGTAAATACTATCCAGGTCTGGATATTTAAGCGGAAGTGTTTACTTCAGGATTTTCATCCTTTGTCTATGGGAGGAAGCGCAAGGATTTATGATTTCCTTTGGGCGCGCGAGTGTTGACTGTTGACTATTCTTTAAGTCTTTATTTGTGAGACCAGTGCGCGGCCGCGCAAGGTACAAGGCAGAAAAGTAAGGTTGTGGTATGGTCCCAAGCACTTATTATGAGGTTTTTGGGACCTTACCCCTTCAAGTCCCCCCCAGTCTAGTGTTGTACTTATGCAAGTAAGTGGAGCACTGGACTTATAAGAGGGAAATGCTTTTAGGCGTGGAAAACAAAGAATCTTCGATGAGAAGATTTAATTTTGTTAAAAGGGGAGTTTTTTAAGGAAAATTATGACTTTTGTTCTTTTGTAATCATGCCGTGACGTATAATGACGTCAGTTGGCAGTAAAAGTTGGTATTTGCGAGAGTTTGCCTTCTTACATTGGGATATGTAATGGCGCTTTGTCAGACTTCATTAATGGGGATATGACCCTGGTTCCTCTAGCGCCTCTTGGATGTGATGTTTTTCTGACAGTTAATCATGATGATTTGGTTTCTCCTTTTTCGAAGTTGGGTTCTTCTATATATATTCAAGACGCCTTGTCTTCTTGTTGGTTTTTGGCAAAGAAGATGAAACGCTCTTACCATACTCGACTTTTGTTGGATGTTTTTAGGGTTTATGAGGCTGCTAAAGGTCTCATGCTTCTTTCTTGTTCACCACCTCTAATTGCTATTACGGCAAAGAATCCGGTCGAACCTGTTTCTCCGGTGACTGTTGGTTCCAGCTGTGAGGTTCTTCAGCACAAAAGTGTTACTGACGATGGTAGTACTGTGCTGGATGCTGATGACTTGATAGCTCGCTTTCCGATGATCCAGAAAGGAGGATGCCGGCTGGTATATCAACACCGGAAAACTCGCCGGTGTGAGCAGGTGCCTGCCGTCGATGATGGTTCTGATGTTGGTTAGGTGTTTAACCTTAGGGCTAGTTCTCGTTCCTTGTTAATGTTTTTTGTAAATCTGGTACTGAACAATTTTTTTGAAGATCATTGCCATGATCTTGTTAAGTGTTTGTGCTACACTTTTGATGATGTGCATATTTTGGTATACTATTATGCCTATAGGGGTTGTTTTTGTATGTTTGGTTTACAATATGTTGCATGTGTTTTAATTGCTTTGATCAGGTAGAGTGAATGAGAGATGGTATTGTGCTCATGTGTGAACGTTTGTCAGAATATGCGCTTTTGTTGCGCTTTTCAGACTGTTCATGAGGTGTACAATGTTTACCATTTTGTTTTCGCGTGAACCAAAGAAATTTCATGCAATTTGTAACAAACAGTAACAAGTATGAAAATAATGTTTGTATTGATAAAGCGCGAGGCTCGTAATACAAGTGTAAATAGGAAATACATTGCCTGTGAATGATTTGACCTATATGTAACACCTGCGCAACTGCTGCGCGTTCCAGGTGCGTGGAACTAGAGTCTCGTCAATTCTTTTTAGGGTATATGCCCCTTTGCCTAGGACCTCATTGATGACGTATGGTCCTTCCCATTTTGGCGCTAATTTTCCTGGTTTTTCAGCGTTTGACGCTTCATTGTCGCGCAAGACGAAATCACCAGGAACAAATGTGCATACGCGGACGCGCGCATTGTAATATTTTTCGAGTTTGGATTTGTACCTGGCCTCTGTGATGGCAGCATTCTCGCGCCGTTCTTCGAGGAGGTCTAGATCCAGTCTTCGCTCTTGCTCATTGTTTTGTCTTTCCATAGCTAACATGCGCGGCGATAGCAGACCAATTTCGGCTGGAATTACCGCTTCAGACCCGTAGACCAGGCTGAATGGAGTTTCTCCCGTGCTAGTCTTTGGCATTGTACGATGGGACCATAAGATGCTGGGGAGTTCGTCGACCCATCCCATGCGCGCTGTGCCTAGTCGCGCTTTGATGCCATCGACTATCTGTTTGTTGACGCTTTCAACTTGGCCGTTTCCTTGTGGGTGCGCCACGGAAGCAAAATTGTGCTCAATCTTCATTTCTTTGAACCATTTCTGAAGATCTTCTGAAGCAAAGTTTGTGCCATTGTCTGAGATAATGCGCAATGGTAATCCGAATCTACAGATAATATGTTCCCATATAAATTTGCGAATTACTATTGCTGTTGTTGAGGCTAGTGCTTTGGCTTCGACCCATTTTGTGAAATAGTCGACAACTACAATGATGAATTTTACCGCGCCTGGCGCGTCGAGGAACGGTCCAACGAGATCGATGCCCCACTGTTGGAATGGCCAGGCAGTTGTGACCGGTACTAGCGAATTCTTTGGTCGGAGCGTCTTTGGCGCATGGCGTTGGCATGATGCGCATTTTCGTAATATTTCTACCGCGTCCACGTGCATTCCTGGCCAATAATATCCTGCGCTCATTATTTTAGCTACTACCATACGTGGTCCGGCGTGTATTCCGCACAAGCCTTCATGAATTTCTCTGATCAAGTATTGCGCGTCTGTCTTGTCAACGCATCGGAGTAATGGTCCCATGAATGACTTTCTGTATAGAATATCGTCCGCCATTTCGTAGTTTATTGCTTTGTTCTGGATTTTCCTGGCTTCTGCTTTTTCCTCTGGGAGTTTCCCATGCTGTAAGTATAAGATGACCAGGGACATCCAGGACGGACTACCGATCTCTATGATGTTGACTTGTTTAAGAGGAGCAGAAGGATTGGACAGTACCTCTATGCGCACTTCTTTTGCCAAGTGCTTGAAGCTAGTAGCGGCCAATTTGCTTTGCGCATCTGCGTGTTTGTTCTCGCTTCTGTTTATATGGTTAACTTTGAACGTTTGGAATTGGCTGATTAGCATCCGCGCTTGTTCAAGGTATAATGCCATAGCTTCTCCTTTTGCATCATAGTGGCCATTAACTTGCTCGGCCACCAGCTTTGAATCGACGTTGGCTTCAAGGTTTCTTGCCCCCATTTTGAGCGCTAAGCGGAGACCTGCCAAGAATGCTTCATATTCAGCTTCGTTGTTCGTGCTTCGGAAATCCAAGCGTATGGCATAAGTAAGTTCGTGCTCATCGGGACTGACTAATCGGAGGCCTGCGCCGGCTCCGTCGTCATTGGAGGCTCCATCTGTGTGTAGAGTCCAGACTCTATCGTCGAAAACAGGTATAGGGTTCTGGATTGCCTCGCACTCTTGAACTTTGTCGATGGGAACTTCGGTGGCAAAGTCTGCTAGAACTTGCCCTTTGATTGCTGGTCTTGGCCTGTAGAAGATATTGTATCCTCCCAGCTTAATGGCCCATTTAGCCAATCTTCCTGCCACATCGGGTTTGGATAAGATTTGGCCTAAATGATAATTTGTGAGGACCGTGATGACGTGGCCCGAAAAATATCGACGTAAGCGTCGTGATGCATGTACTAGTGCTAGGACTAGTTTTTCTATCATTGAGTAACGAGTTTCCGAACCGGTGAGCATCTTGCTGATATAGTAAATTGGAGTCTGAATGTTCTCCCGTTCCACCATTAATACGGCACCAACTGCTACTTCCGCAGCAGATAAATACAAGATTAATGGTTCCTTTTCTCGTGGTGCTGTTAGCGTTGGTAACTGAATTAAACATTCCTTCATTTGTTTGAAGGCTGCTTCTGCTTCAGGTGTCCACTGAAAGTGAGTTTTCTTTGCGCAGTTTCGCAGCGTGCTGATGAATGGATAAGATTTTGCCGCGTGATTAGCCAAGAATCTGTTTAAGGCTGCTAATCGCCCGGCGAGTCTTTGCATTTCTTTTATTGTTGCCGGTGATGGCATTAGCTGGATGGCCTGCACTTTTTCTGGATTTACTTTAAAACCGTCTCTTGTGACTATAAAGCCTAAAAACTTCCCCTCCTCCATGCCAAAGGAGCATTTTGTTGGATTAAGTTTCAAGTTTACGCTGCGCAAAGAGTCAAACGTGCGCTGAATATTGTTGAGCATCGTGTCTTCTTCGTGGCTCATGATGACGAGGTCATCCATGTATACCTCAACTGTCTTGCCAATGGCACCTTTGAAAACTGTGTCCATCAAACGTTGGTAAGTTGCGCCTGTGTTGCGCTGGCCGAAGGGCATTTTAGTGTAGCAGAAGATGGCTTTTATCTGTGCGGAATGCAGTTTTGTCTTCGTCTTCTTCCTTCATCTGGACCTGATGATAACCTTTGTAACAGTCGAGAAAGCACTTCCATCTGAATGATGCTAGAGAGTTGACTTTTTTGTCTATCTCCGGAAGCGCGTAGCAATCTTTTGAGCATGCTTTATTCAGGTCTTTGAAGTCGACGCACATTCTCCATCCGCCACTATGTTTCTGTACCATTACTGGATTGGCAACCCATGTATGGTATTTTACTTCGCGCAAGATTCCCGCATCGAGTAGCTCTGTCACTTGCTCGTCCATAGCTTTTGCTTTTTCTTCGCTAAAGCTGCGCCTTCCCTGAGCAACAGGTTCTGCTGATGGTTTGATATTCAGGCAATGTTGCGCTATGTCGCGTGGAACTCCAGTCATGTCTGCTGGACACCAAGCGAATATATCTTTGTTGTTGGACAACAATTATTTTAATTGTATTCGTGTTGCTGGTGAAATGGCATGTCCTAACAGGATGGTCTGTTCTGGATATTCGTTGTTCAGGACCCATTTCTCTGGTTCGTTTGATGCTGAAGGTTTGGCTGCCTTTGCCGGTGGCTCGTCATCTACGTACATGACCTCTTTGCTTGAGTACAGAATTGCAACTCCGGTTTCCATTGGAAATCCGCATGCAGCATGTGGGATAGAGGTGATCATGCTGAATTCTCTTTGTGATCTTCTTCCGAGCAGGACATCATGGTGTGATGTTGCCGGCATAACCATTAAATTTACTGTGACTGTTCGCGAATGCTCGCCATCCGATAGAGTCACAGGGAAAGCTATTTGCCCTAATGGGAATACAGCTTCATTGCAAAATCCGGTGAGAGGAAAATCGACCGGTTCTAGACGTGCTTTGTCTTCTGGGTCAAGCTGTTTGAAGCATTGCTCGTATATGATGTCCATTGAACTTCCCGGATCTATAAACATATAGTCCATTCGGTAATGGCCAAAAATGCCAGTGATAATTACTGGTCGCTCTTCCCGAGGGCCACCAGGAACAACGGGAAACACGACTTGTTGTTCCCTCCAATGTTGATCATGGTTTCGTTTATTTGGCCTTCGTGACGGACCTCCTTGAATCATGTTTATTTGTTTTGATCTGGATTTTTGATGACTGCTACTTCTGGATTGTTGACGTATATCAATATTACGACTAGATTGGATGTCCCCCCGACAGGGTGTTGGTGGGTCCAATACTACAGTGTTGATTTCTTCACCAGATCTGATGTTTGGGAACTCGGATCTGGCAATTTGTAGGACGATTGTGTTTAAAGCAGTCTGGCATCTGTTGAACCAATATTCTGGGGATCTCTCTATGACTGGATCTGAGAAATTCTTTTTTTCTGGATGACTGTTGTTTTCGTTTGTTCCCATGATTCCGTCAATCTGGGTACATTGGGTTGTAGAACCCTCGAACTCAGAATGAGGACCTGATGGGTGAGATAATGAATTCTCTGTCATGTGAAAAATAGAGAATAAGGCAACTGAATCGAAACGAGACAAAACTGAAAAAACAGAGGAATCGGTGGGCGCCAAAGAAGAAACACTAGATAAATGGTCGGAACCGAGATATCTAGGGGGTTTGAATCCGCATAAAAGGTTAGTTCCTTCTCGATTGATTCAGGTACAACTGATCTTCTTCTCCGATAATTCTGCAAAAAAGAGCACCGTTAGCCTCGCCAAGGGGAGTAGAGGGTTCTCTCCTTGACCCGACTCCGGTGTGAGAATAAGTATGGGTAATGAGGAAGAAGATGTATTTGCGAAGTGTGTGTAACTTGAATTCATACCTGGGTTGTTTCTCATATTTATAGCCGGGAGTCGTTTAGGAGGGAAAACCCGTTAGTGAAAAGTTGACGGAAGATGCTAACCCCGTAAGCGGTTACATTTCCTTCCGTCAAGCTCCTTGATCCGATGTTAGAGCACACGGATCGTGGCTTAGATCGAAGGCTGGGGATTTGCCACGTGTAAAGTGATCAAGTGGAGATTACTCTCCAATTACATGCTTTCGTTATGGTTTCAGGGATGCCTGAGATGATGACACGTGTCCAGACGGTTATAACCGTCTTGGTGGTGCACGATTGTATTTCTTCTAGAAGATTACTGTAGTAATCTGGTGTGGCACTTTATTGTGTGGGGACAACTGAACAAATAAATCCCAAGTCTGAGTAAATACTATCCAGGTCTGGATATTTAAACGGAAGTGTTTACTTCAGGATTTTCATCCTTTGTCTATGGGAGGAAGCGCAAGGATTTATGATTTCCTTTGGGTGCGCGAGTGTTGACTGTTGACTATTCTTTAAGTCTTTATTTGTGAGACCAGTGCGTGGCCGCGCAAGGTACAAGGCTGAAAAGTAAGGTTGTGGTATGGTCCCAAGCACTTATTATGAGGTTTTTGGGACCTTACCCCTTCAAATCGAGATCACAATATAAGGCATAAAATGACTTAGTAATAATCATATTGCTATATACAAACCTATTTTGTCACAAGTTTTCTCAATTAAGATTTTGTAATGCAATACTAAATTTTTGCCATTCTTGGCTTCAAGATTTGTTTTCAAACAACAGCTCTCGTAGCTGTCAAAGTATTGCAATACCAAATGTTTTTGCCATTTACTTGGCTAATAAAACCTATGTATTCGCCGGCATTTTTATGCTAACTGTTTTCGCATATGTTTCAGGTTTTGACTGTTCAAGCATGCAACGCATAGGACTGCATACGGGCCTTAGACTTCTAAAATAAAAGAACAATTTCATGTATTCTTTGTTTGAAAAACGATGTTAATGATATTGAAACAATTTAGTACCAGTAGTTGTGAGCAATTTGTAACGTGACTCCACGATATTTTCGCCGCGTGTTGATTGTATTACGCGATTGGGGTGTTACATTACCGAATCGCTAAAATACGCATTTTCTAAGTACACTAGTATGGGTAAAATTTTGGGTAAACCTTATGTGTTAAAATGTGTTATGTGATTTAAACATGAGAATGTGAAAATATGTTAAGTTTTAACGTGATTTTAAAGATTGGATTATGCATGAATATATTTGTACGTTTTGTACGGTAGAAACGGTAAAAATTGCGTTAAATGTGTAACTTATTTTTCGAGCATGAAATTTGATACATATGAGATGTTTTATGTATATTTGCTTTAAAAATGACAAAATAGATAAGTTAACAAGATTTTGTGTGTGTTGATGATAAATTATATGAACGTTTATGCATATATATATATTGCGACGCGCAAACCGTAGATATATTGCGTATAAATGGGAGAGTTAACGAATTTACACAATAATGGTCACCAATAAAATCGTTCAAGTCGCAAAATCATAAAAATATGTATATATGGACTCATATATATATATATATATTAACGTGCCAACATAATAAAAAATGACAACGTTTCGAGAAAACCTCAAAGTTATGTGATAATTCTAAGAAACGGAGAAACATAGGATTTTTTTGTTATGTATATTGATTTAGAATCATTACTATATTAGGACGAGTAGGAATCAATCTCTGGGATTGCGATATTAAAATACGCACCCAAAGGTGAGTGTCACTAAACCCCTCTTTTTACTGCTTTGTACATATTTTGGGGGTAGAACACGTCGTTAAAAGGGTTTAATAATGTTTTTGAAATAAAGCATACTGTTGGTACACTTTATGTGGACGCGACTCGACTCGGTTCGATTCGGTTCGGGTCGACTCGGTTAGGTCCGGCTCAAGCCCGACGTCATGACATTCCTCCGTCGTGCGCCCCAGAATTCGACACGCGAGGCACGGAATGCCGCAAGCCATTCCCGTTTACACCTCACCATGACATCATCATTGTGATGTCATGGTGATGTCACAATATTTGTCTCATGCATGAAATTGGGGAAAGTCTTGAACGTAACCTTGTCTGGGCCGTGAATACTTCACATGGGCCTAAGACTTCATGTGGACTTTGTCTCCTATTTAGGCTTCAACTTAAATCGACGAAACAGATTATAGAATTAATATGTATGTCGACGAAACAGAATGTGTTTCGTCAACTTTAGTGTTTCGTCGTGTCCTTAATGCGTTTCGTCGTAGTCTGGTCTGTGTCTAGTATAAATACCCCTCACAGTTTCTGTTTGAAACTGATGAGCACAGAGAGACTTAGTGAGAGTCGTTAAAACATTGTTTGTATATGTTTGTGGTTGTACTCATCCCTAATCAATAGATATTGAATCTTTGGTTACGCGTGTGTTTTTACACTTTGTTTGGTTTGCACCGTCACGGGGATTCCGCACCCGTTACCGTGTTTGTGATAAACAAGGATAGGTTTTCGTTATCGATCCACCAGAAAAACGGGACCTACAAGTGGTATCAGAGCTTTGGCTCTAATCCTTGTTTAAAACCAAACATTTGTGTGTTTTAACAAGTTGTTCTAAGTGTTTTTCATATTTTTTGTTTTTGAAAGATTCATATTTTCTGGAAAAATAGTTCTAAAATCAGTGTTTATATTGTTGTTTTGCTAAAAGTTTGTTCAAAAACCTTGTTTGTTTGAGTGTTTACATATAAGCATTTGGTTTTTGTTGAAAGTTTTAAACAAAATCGTGTTTCGGAAAATTGTTCGGTCACCGGAAAACTCATATATTCATCAGATCTTCAACTTGTTCATATTGTTCTTGAATATTTGGCTTTGTTAAATTATTATTAAAGTGATTGTGATTATTATATTATTGTGGTTTGAATTTTGTGGACATAAAAATGATGTTGTTTACTTGAAAATTGTGATCAACAGTATTTTGGTTTGAATATTGTGTCAACTTTGTCAGATTGGATAAAGCAACTTTGAAAATATCTCACCACTCAACTCCAGATCTTATCCATCCAATCTGTTTCGTCAATTACAAATTACAAGTTCTGTTTCGTCATTATAAATTGGGCTTAAGATCCACTAAACTGAATTGGGCTTCAAGTTGATTTGGGCTTCAAAACCAACAAGGCTTCAACTTGTTTCGTCGTTTAATTCAAACAAACAAACAATTTTCGTCATATATCACAAGTGTTTTTGTTTCGTCGGATATATAATATACATATCAGTCAACGAGTGGTCACCAGTCAAACATTACGGCTCCATTATTTAAATCACTTCTCAGTTTCGTCGAGTATCATTATTATCAAAAAGAGTTTCGTCGTCCAGTCATCAGTTTCGTCCCAATTTATATCTTCAGTTTCGTCGAACAAGACAAACAACCTGTTTCGTCGTTCATCAGACATTATTCTGTTTCGTCGACAGTGGATATCAAATTCAGTTTCGTCGCACTTTAATCAGATCTGTTTCGTCGCACCCAATCATTTCAGCAATCAGTTTCGTCGAGTGTGTTATAAATTTTAAACAGAAGGTTTGCAAAAGTGGGTTAACACTGTGTATTCAAGTATTTGATCAGTTTTTCACCTACATACATCAAATATGAGTTGTACTAGCCCATGGGATTGGAGTACGGATCCACAACCAAATCTAAAACAGATGTCGATGGCTGAATATATGACGAGTACCATACCTAAACAGCAACAGTCAATAAGTTCAAGTCAATGGGCAATGGTGTCGAATCAAAATCAAAACATACAGAATCTTTTGGTAGCAAGAGGAGAAGGAAATGCAGCTACTAAAAAGACACGTCATGATCTGTTGAAGAAGAAATTCGAATCATTTCATTTCTTAGAGAATGAAACCCTAAATGATATAATTACTCGTTATTATCATTTGATGAGTGAAATGTATTATTTTGGTGTTCTTGCATCTCAACATGAAATTGTAGCACGGTTTGCTGATGCTCTACCTCCAAAATGGAGCCCATTCATTGAGTTTTTAAAGCATACGGGCGTTCTAGATGCTGTCAATGTTAATATTTATGAACTCATTCAGAAGTTGGAGCACAAGAACGAAGAGGAAATTCGGAAAGCTAACAGGATTGCACCTACTCAAAACACAGAAATGTATTTGCCGGGTTTTGGTCCTTCAGCTAGTTCTAGTTCCATTCAGCAACCGAAGCTTCAAACGGCGTTTGTATCAAATACAAGCTCATCTCCGTTTCCACAGTTCAATCAAAGTGCTTATCTTTCGCAATCTAAACCCCAACCTCAACCTCAAGTTTCTACAACACAACCTCAATTCGATCCAAGTGTCAATTGTGGTCCGGCCATACAGTTGGGAAACGATGATCAAACAAGAACTGCGTTTTATGCTGAAATTGTCAAGAATGTCAATGATGGTGAATCTTCAGGAAAAGATGATAGTTCGGGATACAGTGGCAATTCGGATGAAGAATCGAATTTAAAAGAAAGAACTGATTCTGAAGATGATAATTTGTCGAATGATGCTAACAAGAAATCTGACTTGATCAAGAAAGCTGATGCTACTTCAAAATAAATGGAGAAGATTCTCACTGAAGATGGATCTTTCTCTTCTCAGACTGCCTTTATGGCTAATGTCACAACTTCTACAAGTCAGGTAAAATCTGAAACTCCTAGCATATGTAGTGATTGTGCTGATATGAAACATGAATGTGATAGAGTGAAACTTGAATGTGATACAATTCATAGTCACAATCAGAGTTTAGTTGTTGAACTGTCAAAGTGCAAAGAGGCAAATATGGCTTTAGCTAGAAACAAAAAGGAGTTTAAATCTGTAATTGAAACCTTAAAGAAAAGTGTTTCCGAGCTAACAAAAACTGTTTTCAATAAGCAAATTGGTATTAACAATTACATTAATATCATTGAGGAAACAAAGAAAGAGCTAGCCGTTGCCAAATGCGAGCATGATGCGATCAAGCTCAAATTGGATAGTTACTCTAACTCCCGATATGTGCTTGATCACATCATAGATGTTCAAAAGCTGAAAGGGAATGTGAAAGGCGTTGGGTATAAGTCGTGTCCGCCTCCTTTGAGACACAACTATACCAGAATGCCCGATGAGGAAGAAATGCCGCGTTTTGAGCCAACTGTACCTCTTGATTATGAGGAAGTTACAACTGGCTTAGGGTTAAAAACGGACAATTCATCGGAGGGCTCATCTGATCGGAAAGAAAAGTCATCATGTGCTTCAAATCAAAGTCCTCCAACCATTGAGGAGTTTGATTCTTCGGATGATGAATCAGATGTGAGTGATGAGGATAAATCTCTTGACGATAGAAAAGGAGTAGAAGCGCCTTTTGAGAATCATATTCTGTGTGATCCTCCTACTCCTGTTGTGCAATCAACTGGTGCCAAACAAGAGATAGATCCTATCACTGAGACAGTGTCTACCATTAAAAGTGATAACGTGTTGTATACTTTAGTCGGTGATGACAAAATTTATTCAAACACAGTTTTTCCAATTAAAAATGTCAATCAATCTTTGATTGACAAAGTGTTTGAAGATAATACAAGAAAATTTTTGGGAAAGACAATCCCTGGAAAACAAAAATCACTGACAAAGCAACAACCTGTTGCTTCTAAGGGTAAACAACAGCAACAACGAGCTCCAAAGCCAAAGGCTAAGGTTGAATCAAAAGGAGCTCGTTACAAGAAGAAAGCAAAAGATGTCAAGTTTGTAGCATCAAGGGGTACTGATAAAATTGAGACTTTTGAAAACAAATCAAACACCGATTTTATCCAACAAGTCAAGATTTTAAAACGTAACAGTCAAAACAATTACACTCAACATACAAATGGGTGTGATGAAAGAGCAAGTACCTCAGGTTCTACGGGTTCGACATCTGTTGGTCGATCAAATTCTCCTAAGTTTGTGGAAAGAAGAACGTGTTTTAAATGTGGGGAGTTTGGGCATATCATTAAGAACTGCTCAAACACTCCTAAAGAGAAATTTTGTAGAAAGAGCCCCTTCTGAACACGGTCACTCACAAAGTCGTCCTGTTTCTCCAAAACATGATAAACGCACTATTAAAGAACAGGAAACAAAACAACGACATAAGAATGTGAAGGTAATCGAAAAGGCTTTAAAACCGGAAAATGTTAAAAGGAAACCAAGTTCACAACAACCGTTAAAACCAAAAATTGTAATTAATACACAATCTGGTAAATGGAAACAAGCTTGGAAACCGAAAACATGTGAAGGTTCAGGGGGAGGCAGGAAATTTCCAAATCATCAAGAGATTGACATTACATTTCTTGATTCTCAGGGGCAACCTAAGTCTATGAAGGCTTGGGTCCCCCTCTCCAACTAATCTCTGAGTGAGTGTGCAGGATGTTCCAGGAGGAACTTTCGATAGTCATAGGATTATTGATAGTGGAATGTTCATGCACAAGTTCGGCGACAAAAGAAATTGTTGCCTTTGATGGAGAGAAAAGGAAAAGAAGACAGAATTGTCTGTCGAAAGAGATTGAAAAGCTTCGACAAATTGAAAATCATTCCAAAGTTTGATTGTTCAAGGCTTTGATTGGGTTCCCAGGATAGATTCAAATCTGTGATAATGTACGCACCTGCAGCACATCTGAAGTTCAAAAGTCAACAGGATGAACGTGCAGTGTACATTTCTTCGCGGTGAAATTGAAGAAAATGTGTTTGTTAAACAAACCAACCGGGTGTGCGGATGCCTTGGCATGGATTGAACAACCGCACACTACTTCTCAATAGAAAGACAAAAACCTTCGCTGGTGCAATGTGGAAGACCAGCCGGACCCAAAGGTTTATGATCTTGTTGCTGTGAAGAAATTTCTTAGTAGCTACAAAATCGACTTTGAAATCCACACCGGGTGGATATCCAGTTTGGGAGAGCACTCAGATTCCTTGCAATGCATGAAACAGTTGCAGGATACGGTTTTAAATTTCTAATCTCTCCTTTACTTGTCGATATTTAAGCTGCTTTATAAATTGTTATCCTCTCGTAGCACTCTTTGACCTGACACGTTGATCTCGAATATCACCTCACACGTGATTGTTTCACTATGAAACTCGTCAATGTTGTCATGGTCCGCACCGCTTACCAACGTGCCAACTGATTTTTCCAAAATTCGCTAAATCAATTCTGATTAAAATTAATTTTGGTAAACGGCATTGAGGTAAAACATGAGTTAACCGGCATCGGAAAATTGTTTTTGTAAATATTTGTTTGTGTTTTCTTATTTTATCATAGTTTGTTGATTTTAGGGGGAGTAATTCCAAAATTTGAAAAATTCAAAAACAGTGAAAAATTTCAAAAGCGCAAAAACATTGGAAAAACAAAAATGAGTTTCCTGGCGAGAAAAAGAGAAAATGATAGTACATCAGTGGTCTGTCTAAACCTTTTTAAACTGAAATGCAAAATGAAAAATGTTAAGCAGCTCTATATAAGATGTATCGGTAGGCTCACAATCATATTAAAGTGTGAAGGGTGATATAAATCTTAAATCGACTGAAGACCAGGTGGGAACCGCACATTGGCATATGGTCTTGGTACCGAAATTTCGTTTGAGAGATTGCCGAGGTTCTGAGATATTCGGTCTTTATGCTGTTTATCATCTGGGTATCATGGTTGTATCTCAAACCGTAAAAATAACGGAGACGAAGTCTAGATCTTCCATGATACTATACATACGTGTACATATTGCATTCGACCTCAATAAGTGATCAACAATCACATGTCCAAACAAAATAAGTGATAATATATCACAGATTCTTTGCGGGAGTCAAGTTCGTCTCTTTGCTGTACGAAAGTACTGACCTGCTCACGGACTTGCTCTTGTGCCCTTCATGCATCGAAAATCAAGTTCCTTATCAATAAGTGATTCTATCACATAGGGCTTGTTTTCAATCAAATAAGTGAGTTTCTCACATCTTTTATACGGTCAAACAGATGATAAACAGTATACTCACCGGTAAGATGAACTCTCGTGCATACCTTGATACGGGAATGTGTCGTGTGTGGATGAACACCAGTCGGTAAGTATAAATCATACCTTAACGTATCCCCTCGCCATAATTACATCTGATAAGTTGAGCTTATATGGACAACAATACCGATAATTGTTATAGGATGCTTATCTAATTGTTAACAAAATGAACAACCAGAGCGTTTTGGCGTGACCGTACACTGATATGATTTTCTTACCCTCGAAACTCGCAAAAAGAATGTCTGTAAATATTTGTTTACTGCTTTCGTTTTTGCATCTTTGTATATATTTATTTATTGCTTTCCGTCTTTACATTTGAAAAATGAAAAATTCCAAAAAGATTTTAGGTGTGTTTTAATATAAACTTTATAAAAGCCAAAAACATTTTGCTTCTAGTTTATTTTTGATTGACCGATGTTGGAACTCGAGTCTATCCTACCCAAAATTCCGATCGTAAGCCGGAAAAAAATTGCACCTTCATAATCTGTCGAAGTTAACAAGTTTTGAAAGTTAAAGGATTAAAATTGATCATTTTCTAAACTTTCAAACTGTTGTCGGTCGGTGTTTGATTGAGATTTGATCTCATATGTGTCATTTGTTTAAATGTTAACTATATTCCAAGCTGTTGTTCTCATTACGCGTTTAGCTTTCTTGCATGTGCAGATGCTAAAGGCGAGGAGAACATGTTCGATGACAAGCTTTGGAATGAAGACACGAAGTGGAGGCACTTAAAGGATAAAAATGATCGAGTTGCTGCTGACCCTTCATCAACACCACAAGGATCTAAAGCATTGAAGATCAAAAGATTCACGAGCATGACTCAATGGAGAGTTTATTTTAAGGGGGAGTTTATTAACACACTACCTAAATGAAAAAGGGAGTTTGTTGATACACTTTCTACTTACGACGTGTGAAGACTTTGAAGATCCTCCGACATGAAAGACACGAAAGACGAACCTCATGAGTAGCGCCCAAGGGGGAGTTTGTTGGTACACTTTATGTGAAGACTCAAGCCCGACGTCATGACATTCCTCCGTCGTGCGCCCCAGAGTTCGACACGCGAGGCACGGAATGCCGCAAGCCATTCCCGTTTACACCTCACCATGACATCATCATTGTGATGTCATGGTGATGTCACAATATTTGTCTCATGCATGAAATTGGGGAAAGTCTTGAACGTAACCTTGTCTGGGCCGTGAATACTTCACATGGGCCTAAGACTTCATGTGGACTTTGTCTCCTATTTGGGCTTCAACTTAAATCGACGAAACAGATTATAGAATTAATATGTATGTCGACGAAACAGAATGTGTTTCGTCGACTTTAGTGTTTCGTCGTGTCCTTAATGCGTTTCGTCGTAGTCTGGTCTGTGTCTAGTATAAATACCCCTCACAATTTCTGTGTGAAACTGATGAGCACAGAGAGACTTAGTGAGAGTCGTTAAAACATTGTTTGTATATGTTTGTGGTTGTACTCATCCCTAATCAATAGATATTGAATCTTTGGTTACGCGTGTGTTTTTACACTTTGTTTGGTTTGCACCGTCACGGGGATTCCGCACCCGTTACCGTGTTTGTGATAAACAAGGATAGGTGTTCGTTATCGATCCACCGGAAAAACGGGACCTACACATACCTTTTAATTTAAAATATATATTTTTGCTGAAAATATATGAAATTTGATAAGTTATACGTTTCGAAGTAAAACGTTTTTGATAAATAAATATTGTATGTACGGTATTTCTTAAGTGAAACGAGACCATACAGTGGGGGATGAATTCTTGACTGGGTCTCATATGATGGAGAATAAGGGGAATTCCTATAACATTATGTATTAAATTGTCATATTAGTAGGATAGATATATTGTACGTGAGGCAGACATCATATTGTTCTCAAAGAGAGAACCCGGCGCCCATGATGTCGTTTAATCAGTTAAGTATTGCACGCGATGAATTGTTGGTAGATCTATCAGGTTGACAACCCCGTCGTGACCGGTCGCCCCGTGTCAAGTCAAACGACGAATTAATATTCTGTTTATTGTCTAGCTTTGATTATCCCTGTATGGTTAATATATAGTTCGTATCGTCTAGCTAACATATGAGTCTGAAAGTTGACGCAATAATTTAATATACAAAACCTGGGCAATATATATTACAGTTGTCGAATCGATGAACCGGCGGAAGGCCCATGGATTTTAATAAGGAAGTAAAATGGACTTTCTAAAATCTATATGGATGTTTTCAAATAAACACCTAATCAGAAAGTTTTCCTTTGTGTTGTAAGTGAATACGTGAACAGACCTTCCTTTGTGTTGACACTTGATTTTTAACGTGTTCTACAGGTACTTGAGTTCGGCTTCGGGAATCATGGCATATCTTGTGGTTGTTGATGCATGTTTTGTCACTTAATGTGTTGGACTAACTTTTAAAACTTTCTGGGACGAACGTAATAAGATCCGTGAGGATCAAAACAACTTAACAATGTCATGGTTGTGTCATAATTTTAAACGTAATGTTTTAAACTTAGGTTTTGAATAAGATAATATGTCCAACAAATTATTGCATCGATCATCAAGATATAAATGGGCACCAGCTTCCGTCACCACTACGTTTTATATTCCGCTGCGACGTTTTTGGGGTGTGACACATAAGCAGCCATAAAATAGGTGATCTTTGACCTTTTTTTTATTCACAAATTATATTGACTTTTAGTATACTTATATGGAACATTGGGGCTTTATTGATCAATTAAAAAAAGAAAGAATATCCAACTGATTTTGGCCAAGATCTACGGCTAGAACCGTGATCCCCAGCCAACATGTCTGAATCAGCTCATTGGTTCAACTTTTAAGTCCCTACCTCCCAACTAACCTTCTTTATTACACTTCTAAACACTAACCCTAATCCCCAACTATATATAGACCCCTTCCCTCACTCATTTTCACTTTCTAATCTCTCTAAACACTCCAAAATCACTCTCTAATCTTTCTAAATTTCCAGAAGTTGAGCAGAAAGTTTAAGTCATTCAAAGTGAGACTTTTATAACTATTTTCTTCTTGTTTCTTCTTCTAAAATACTTGGATAACCTCTAGGAAGGTTTTCACAAATTTGTTTGGGCAAACTAAAGTGAAACCTCACCACATTTAAGGTTCAAAGTGCACTTTATTTTCTATTTTGTATATAGTTCTTGTATCTGCATGTTATTGATAAAAACTTGGTGGAATCTTGAATCCACCAAGCTCACAACTCATCCTATAGTTGTGGGTTTGTGTTGAGATGATTACCACCAAGTTATGAGTTCAACAACTCTTTATATTTCAGTTTATACATACCATAATCAAGTGATGAAAACAAGCATAAGTCATCATCTTTCATATGATGAACTTGTGACTTGTGAAGTGTGAACAATGGGAGCTTGGGCTTTCCAACACTAGTTCCACTCCTTCATTTGTGAGCTTTGTGTAAACACTCAAGTGGTTTACTAGAATCAATGTAACTAAGCCCTGTCTAGCCTCCATCACTTAGTTAATTCTTTTCATGATGTGTTGGCACACCCGGGTTAGACACTTACTTGGTCACTTGATCTTGCACTAGTTAGATACATTTCTTGTAATTCATGACCCTCCGAATCATCCTCGTGATGATTTCGTGTAGTGGTTAATCATATAAAGAGGTTTTAACCTCCATGCTTGACTTACATGATACTACATGATGTCTATGATTGGACTTAGTTTTAGATTAATATTATTACCATATAAATATACGTATCTATAGAAAACAAGACTGAATTTGGGATGATAATCAACCCATGATTAACCATTATAAATTTAGGCTATTATATCTAGGATCTAAGATTCTCGTTGATGATTCTAATTGGCAAATTGGGACCCATGAAAACACATACAAAATAGTATCAAAAACGAGTACTTAAAACTAGATAATACTTTCATACTTGTATACTTTTGTAGTTTAAGTTCCAATCCGAATCTTCCATTCTAAATCCGTTAACTTACACACCTTCGTTTCCCCCATATAGGGTGACTTTGGTGATTCCATCCTCAACTTACACAACTCTTTACGAGATTTCAAAGGAAGCTTTGCAAAACCGTGAGTACACTTGAACACCCTTTTTACGCTTTGCCCATTTTGAGTGCAACATGTTAGCCTACTAAAATCACAAACACAACATACTTTATGCAATGCACAAAACAATCCAAATACATGCATACTTATTTGTTATACTTTATTCATATTTTGGGTGATTCTTATGTGATTAACATGTCATTAACTTCGTACAAGCCTCCATTTAGCATGTATAGCGCTATAGGAGTAACGCACCACCCGTGAACGAGAGGTCATGTTAAATTTAATTCTTGCAGTAATCAGAGGGTTGACTTGAATTATTGCATGCCACTGATATGTTAATCTTGATAACTTAGGTTGCCATGTGGATTCGTTTAACATTTTTATACTTATGCTATGTACTTAAAACTTGTGTACTCACCAAGGCTTTTGTGTTGAACTATACTTTTAACATGTTGAAGGTTGATGATGATGATTCATGATGAAATCTAGTAGGGATGACTTAGAAACTCATATTGAACTTACTGGATTTGGTTACTTTATTTTGTTGAACTTTGTCTATATGATTTTCAATGTTGTAGTTTGATTCTCATGATGTAATTGACAACTTATTGTTATGAAATGAAATCGGTTTTGAATTAATTATTGTCACGTAATGCTATGAAGTCTTTGAGCAATCTCATTCGTCTCACTCCGATGTTTCCGTCATCAGTTGGGGTGTGACAAATTGGTATTAGAGCCATAACTATAGGGAATTAGGTAGAATTGCCATGATTCGACCTAGTCTATAGTAGGTACCATACTTTGACCATTCTAGCTACTCGTTTAAAATGTTAAATTTTTCCTACTTGCTTCTATCTTTCTTTTGTCTTAATACTTACAACATGTCTTTCCTAAGACATTGACACAATACACTTTTGAAGTCATGAAGACATTCGTAATACAAACGAGACGAGTTCACCAAAATAGGCGTGAAACCTACAATTTGGTGAACGACTCTCACTCCGCTTATACTATTTTGCACGAAATTATGCCTTAAAGTTAGGAGTGAAATCCACATCTTGACGGTAAATTTCCAATTCAAATTCAAGTGGACCATAGTCAAAGTGTCGAAATTAAATTTTGACCCGACGAGTACCAATCACACCTGGGGTATGAAATCATCAAGTTAGGGGTGAAACACGCATCTTGTTGACTAGTCCCAGTCCTCGATTTTCGATCCCGCCAAAGTTTCAATTGTTTCGATCGATTAGGGACGTGTAATAACTAGAAGGGTAGAATACCGTTTATCGCTTCTCGACGAGAGTATTTTATCTATAGGCCAAAGCATGTTTCCCTAATTGGAAAGGACTTCTGATTCACTTTGGAATAGTCGACGTTTCTAAACCCAAAACAATCCATGTTTTATTGAGCCTCTCTTTTATGTTATCTCAATTTCTATGTGATTTTAATACTCATTATCTCGTTCATTTCAAAACCGATGCACGATTCACACGTCTATCGCAATAACAAACAATAATAATTCTTGTGAACAAACTAAATTTATACTCTTTTATACATTCATACATGTTTATGCCTTGTGAATACTTATTGAATACATGCAATTTATGTGAATCATACGTGTTACATGAAAACTTACATGCTTATACATGCAAAATGTTATTTTAAATTATGATCATGTCTCATCCTTTGCCTCTCTTTCGAACCTCTAGATGGCCTCCCAAGCTCATCCAAAAAGAAGTCACGTTCAAAGAAAGGATCCAACGACAACAATTCTATCTCCAAGCAAGAGCTCGTGGGTTTAATAGCTAAGCAAAAGGCCATATTTATACCTAACATTGTGAGAAAAATCCAACCCATTACTGAGTCACCCCATGCCTCTGTCGACTCATAAGTAGAAACACCTATGGCGATGTTCCTTTTCAAGCAATTTATGGCTTATAAACTCTCGAATTTACTAGGGAAGAAGGCGCTACTGCCTTACTTTGATGGTTTAATGCCATCAAGCTGACCTTCCTCCAAAGTGGTTGTCTTGACAACCTCCGAACCAAAAATGCTTCTGGAGTGTTCCGATCAACCGCGCTCGATTGGTGGACTTCTGAGCGTAACACGCGTAGAAACGATGTAGCCCACGCCTTACCTTTGGCTGACTTGAAGAAGCTTATGAGGGATGAGTTTTGTCCTCCCCATGAACTTCGAAAACTAGAAAATGAATTCTGGAATTTGAAGCAGATTGGGGACGATAACGCTGGTCTCACTACGCGTTTCAAGCAGCAGAGTATTTTGTGCCCTGGCCAAGTTGACACCGTCGACAAAGCCATTACCAAATACATCCATTGCCTCCCCACCTCGATCATGAACCTCGTGGAGTCAACTTCACCAAAGATTCTCGAGAATACCTTTCGTTTGGCAGCCCGCCTTATCAACAACTGCGTCATTCGTTAAAAAAGCTCCGTCGAAGAACGTACATCAAGCTACCACCGACACCACAACTGTTGAACCTCCTTCCTCGCAATCAACCAATAAAAAAAAGGCAAGAAGCAGAAGGCTTCACGTCAAAACTATGCGGTCTTCACTCCGCCAAACCCTCAACCTATCCAAGCAGTTGCTCCCACCACAACCACCAAACCACAAAGACGAGCCTACACTGGGACTCATCCTAAGTGCTTACCTGTTTTTATCACCACCCTAACAACACATCATGCGCCGGTGCGTGACTTGTCATAGGTTTGGGCATTTTGCCGATCGACGCCGAAATGGTCCACAATGACAAGGAAATCAAAACCAAGCCATCATAGCCCAAAACCCTGTCCCCAATTAAGCTCAACCCTAGGCCAACAATGGTCGGGTGTGTTACAAATGTGGTGATCTGAATCACCTTGCCAATGCTTGCACTCAACGTAACAACAACAACAACAACAACAATCAGCAGCAGCAACAACAACAACAGCAGCAGCAGCCTTAGCAAGCTCGAGGCAGAGCCTTGTTAACACCGCTGCTCAGGCACAGAACGCCAACGACTTCATAACTGGTACGTTTCTCGTCAACGATGTCTATGCTTCTTGTTTATTTGATACTGTCGTGGATAAGAGTTTTGTATATGTTGAATTCAAACCTATGCTTAAGTGTAGACGTTCTAGGTTTCCTAAACCGTTTGCTGTTGAAGTCGCAAATGGTAAATCCGCCACTGTCGATTCCGTTCTTCTTAAGTGTTCTTTGAATCTCAACGATCATACTTTTCCAACTAACCTCATACCTATGCAAATGGTTAGCTTTGACATCATTGTAGGCATGGATTGGCTTAGGCGAGTTCGTGCTGAAGTTGTTTGTTCTGATAAATTCATTCGACTTCCTCTTCCAAACGGTGATTCCTTGCACGTCTATAGCGAGAAACCTTCTAAGGGTCTCAAGCTTATGTCGTGTACTCAAGCAAACAAACACTTGTGTAAGGGTTCCTTCGCCTTTCTTGCCTACGTCATGGAAAAGAAGGATAAGGGCTCGAGCATGAGTGATGTTCCTGTTGTTTATGACTTTTCTGATGTTTTTTCTGACGATCTTCGTGGTCCGCCTCCTGCTAGTTCTGTTGAATTTTGCATCGATTTAGTGCATGGCACTACGCCTGTCACTAAGTCTCCCTACCGCTTAGCACCCTCAGAAATGCAAGAGCTATCGAGCCAACTTCAAGAGCTTCTCGATAAAGGCTTTATACGCCCTAGTACTGTGACACCCTGCTATTTAGGCTGTATCGTACAAATGTAACACGTGTCATGAATAAATAAAAAAGCTATATTTGACTAATATTGATGTTTATGTGTGATATTTAATGCGTTGGTAAATCCAAACTTTGATAAAAAATTATGTTGGCAATAATAAGATAAACGCTTATCGCGTAACGAACAAAATGCGAAACGAACATCGGTGACCACCCGATCAATGTTAAAATCCTAAAAATAATCTGTTATGATTAGAATGGTAATTTTAATCATGTTCGGAAGGAAAAATAAATTAAAACTCTAAGAAACTGTATTTTTTGAGTTTAAGCGCGTACCGCGCGATACTACGCGTATCTGACAAAATACTGTCAATCCAGCCAGTCAAGGCAACTGGTAATTATTTCAGTAATATTTTAGTGAGATTATTTTTATAGAGCAATAAAAATAATATAAAACGCACTAAAACGGTATTAAAACACTAGATAAAATACCCGGTATCTAGTAAAATACCAGTTTTTAAACTATATTACATATATATATGTATGTATATATGATGGATGGGTGTAAAGTGAGAGGTGGCGACTAGGGGGACAAGGATTCCTTCTCTCTCCTACACATGGTGGTCTTGGAAGGCACATATGATGATTAACCCTTTTTGAAATCTTTCTAAAATCTCTCATAATCCAAGAAATATCACAAAACACAATCCTCACTCTCTCTCTCATAAAACTCAGCCGAACACCCCTCTTGCAACCTCCTTTTTCATTTTTCAATCTTGTTCTTGAAGATCCAAGTTCATTTCAAGAAGGTTTCAAGGTGTTTTGAAGATCCAAAGGTGTTTTCAAGGTGAAACAAGCTCCATAATATCAAAATCTTGTCAAAACACACCAAAATCTTGAAAGGTATAAACTTATTTTCAAAAATCATGTTCTTGATTCTTGGCGATGAGAGTGATGTTGGAAGGTTTCTCTTGAACTTGGAATTAATCACAAACTTGAAACTAATAATTACTGATATTTTAAACAAAATAAAATAGAAGTGTGTATATATGTATGTATGTCCGAAAGTTGTATGTTTGTGGGTATATAGTTGATTTTTCATTTTAGTTAATTCTTGATTGATGAGATTATTGAAAGTTTGTTACATGAATGAATCAAAAAGGTGTCATACAAGAAGGTTCTTGTGATTTGAAAAGATGACACAAAAGTGAACTTTTGGAAGTTCCTATATGTATGTATATATGCCATGTATATATGTTTGTATGCATGCATGTAGGTTTTTGTCACATGTTCATAAATGAAAGAATATTTGCATTTATGTAAACATGATTAGATGATAATGAGATGAACATGTTTTGGTTTATATCAACATGAAATAAATATGTTCCTGGATGCATTTAAGTTCATGTGGAATGATGATGATATGATATGGGTGCATTAGATGCAGTTACTTGAACATGCATGATGAAAGATGAGCATAAATGATGATTTCAATATGATTTGATAAAAGTAAATTTTAATCAGATTCTAAACACAAAAAATATGAATATTTGAAGTGTTAAAATGGTATAAAACTTTGTCATAAAGTTTACTAGCTTTGCGTGTTGTACTTGGTGCTTTATGTGTTGTAAAATACGTGAAATTGCATGATTTATGTGACTTACAAAAAAACTGCACTAATCTGATTTTAACCATCATTTTAATCAGTAAATAACATGTATTATGTTAAAATATCAAGTCATTACGAGTTGGGATGCTTATGGTAACGTTTAACGCAAAACTATGCGGTAAAACGGTTAAAAATTGGATTTTCGAAGGATTTATATAAAACTGTTATAAATCAGTAAGTAAACTGATTTTTTAGTTTAAATTTAAGTATTTTAACTAATATTAAGTTTACTTGGTGTTTGGTTAGTCATACGTGACTTCCGACGCCCGAAAACGTTACCGAATCACTAAAATACGCGTTTTACAATGTACACTAGCATGGGTTATTTATGAGTAAACCTTATGTGTTAAAATGTGTTATGTGATTTAGATATGTGTTTATGATAATATGCTAAGTGTTGACATGATAGCGGGAGTTTAGACTATGCATGTACGCTTGTACGCTTAAAGCGGTAGAATTGGTAAAATCGCGTTAAATGTGTAACTTGTTTGTCGGGCATGAAAACTGATACATATAAGTTATTTTATGTATACATGCTTTAATAATGATAAAATAAATAAGTTAACAAGATTTCGCGTGGTATGATATTTAGTTTATGTGTACGTTTATGTATATATATTACGACGCGCAAATCGTAGATATATTACGTATAAACGGGAGTGTTAACAGATTTACATGATAATGGTCACAAATAAAATCGTTCAAGTCACAAAATCTTAAAAATATATATATATGAACTCATATATATATATATATATGTGCCAACATAAACAAAAATGATAACTTTTTGAGAAAATCTCAAAGTTATGTGAAAATTCTAAGATATGGAGAAACTTAGGAATTTTGTGATATATATTGATTGATAAATTGTTCCTACGTATAATAGGACGTGTAGAAATCAATTTTATGGGATTACGCTTTTTAAAATACGCACCCAAAGGTGAGTGTCACTAAAACCCCCTATTTTTACTGTTTTGTATATGTTTTGCGGAAGAACACCCCTAAAAAGGGTTTAATAATGTTTTTGAATAAACCATACCATTTGATATATAAAATGTATATTTTCATTGAAAATGTATGGATTTGTTAAATATATATGTTTTGGGGAGAAACGGTTTTGGTTAATAAATATGTTTCGGGGAGAAACGATTTTGGTAAATAAATATGTTTCGGGGAGAAATGGTTTTGGTGCATAAGTATGTTGCGGGGAGAAACGGGGAATTAGTATGGTGTTTGGGGGAAAACGACTGTGTAGTTGGGACGAATTTGCTTGATCTCAAGAGAGTAAGTATCGGCATAGGCTTACATTTCGGTGGGGATTTCAGGGAATTCGTACAACATCATATATTAAATTTATCATTATTAGTAGGATATATATATTGTACGTGAGGCAGGAATTATAAATGGCCTCGATATTGCCATGCGCAAGTAATGTTGTTTAATCATTTAAGTATTGCACGCGAGGAATTGTTGGTAGATCTATCGGGTTGACAACCCCGTCGTGACCGGTCGCCCCGTGTCAAGTCAAACGATGAATTGATATTCTGTTCATAGTATAGCATTGATTATATCTTCATTGTTAATATATAGTTCGTAATGTCTTGCTAACTTATGAGTCCGAACATTTGATTCTATCAATTTAATATGTAAACTCGGGAAGATGTCTACGGTCGGAAGGTTCTACGGAAATGCTTGCCACGGCTGACCCTTGAGTTTTTGCAAGGAAATATAATAACTTTCTAAAAAATTATATGGATGATTTTATAATAAACACATAATTAGAAAGTTTTCCTTGGATCAAATTATTTTAAATTTGAATATGTGAAGTCACCCTCCTTTGTGTTGACACTTGATTTTAACGTGTTCTTCAGGTATTTGAGTTCGGCTTCGGGAATTATGGCGTATCTTGTGGTTGTTGATGCATGTCTGGTTTGATAATATGTTGGACAAACTTTTAAAACTATTTGGGACAAATGTAATAAGATCCATAAGGATTAAGACAACTTAACTATGTGTGGTTGTGTCATACTTTAAGACTTTACATTTTAAAATCTATGTTTTAATTAAGTTAAAATGTCCAACAATTCGATGCATCGTTCAGCAAGATATTAATGGGCACCAACTTCCGTCACCACTACGTTTTATATTCCGCTACGACGTTTTTGGGGTGTGACAGAAGTTGGTATCAGAGCCAACGGTTGTTAGCGAACTACTTGTTTTCTGGGAAAACTCTAGACTTTAACTAAAGAATTTTGAGATTAACGTCTAAAATTTGCGAAGCCAAAATTTTTCAATAAACATGGAAATTTTTATCATGTATGAAAACCATTGCGTGTTTATGTGCGTACGTGATTATATGTTTATTTGGGCCTTATATGTTATTTTTCATTTGAACACACACTTACTTTGTATGGTTATATATGTCACAGATGTCGCACGAGCACGAGGTCATCGAGATTCATGACTCAGTTAGCAAGCCTGAATTCGAGACTTCACCTAGATCAACATTGCCAGAAATACCCCTCACGACTCCAGAGATGGTTGGTATAGCCGAACTCGCTTCGTCATTCCATGTCAACCCTGCTGTATTCACCAGCCAGGTAGACCCCCGTTATGCTTTTACAAGCAATGGTTGGATAGACGACGATGATGATCTTCCTCCCTCAATTCATGAGACGGAACAATCATCAGGCACCGTACTAGTTATCGATGACGTGGAAAGTGGTGTCTCTATGATCGGAGGATCTTTCTGTATCGCACCAGTGGTGGACGCCTACTGTTGATGTCGAGCCCACTACTGAGATCCATCCACTTGTTGTTACTGAGTCATTCTTTACCATTGATCAATGTTGTCACTGTGACTGACAGTTTGCTACTTTGCATGGAGACTGGGACTCAACTAGGGAATAGATGAAGGATTTACAGGGACAAATGGACTGGTATGACGAGCTGAAGGATCTGGATAACAGTGCGATGGATCAGATGCACTGGAGAGTAGTAGAGCTTGAGGAACTTGTTAGAAAGATGTTGGACTTCCATGGATTGAGGCGTTAGATGTTGGTTGTTTCTGTTGTTTGTTTTGGTATGTCTCATTTGATGAACCCTATTTATGGCTTGCATGCCAAATTTTCAGATATTTTTGAGGAATTTCATATAGACTTGTTGCGGGTGTTGATGTAGACACGCCAAATTTCGATTAGTCTTTGTACTAAAAACAAGCATTGTAATTTCTAATATAAATATCAAATGTGTTACTTTTGGTTTAAAAATTGTTCTCATTATTATGTTGGTATTATACATGCGCAATGTTTGGTCCACTAACATTTAATGATTGAATTATTTTTGGATATAGTCTTATGTTGTTATTACTGATGTAATAATAGAAACGACCCAAATGCCGCCAAAAGCGAGACAGGGTCCTGGACTACCTACCACCCCAGAAGAGTTAGCACAACTCATAGCCCAACATGTTAATATTGCCATGGAACAGCGCGATGCTAACTAGAATAATGGCCAGGGACGTGGATGTGGTACTCAGGGGCATGGTTTTGGTAGGGCACAGATCGGAAACCCTCCAGGTAATATAATGATAGGAAAGTTTTAGTAGTTCCTGTTTTATGATATAATCGGAGCGTAATCCTGATTTTCATTAACCTTGTGAACAGTACATAGATGTACACACAAAACAAACCAGGGTTGTAGCCCAAGATCATTTACTGGTGCTCTATGCAATGACGTGGCAATGGTATGCATGATGTCGGGCTGTCATAACGGGTCGACCATTCAAGTAATTCAGCATTCCGAGCCTAGATCTGGGGGTTCACGGAAGCGAAAGTCTGATAGCTCGAAGAAGGATCCCGAAGAGAAGCGTGAGAAGATATGTAGTTCGGAGAAAGCGTGTGTAGCTAACTCTAGTGGGTCAGGAAAGGATAATGCCAAGGATGGCAGGAGTGCTCCTGAGAAGAAGACTTACAGTGATGAGCAGGGAAAGTGCGCCAGATGTGGTCGAACTGGACATGTGACTCGCGAGTGCTATGCTAAGAGTACGTCGGAGGAAGATAAACTCGAGGGATGCTATGAGTGCAGTGAGCAGCGACATTTTAAGAGAAATTGTCTGAAAGCATAGTGTCAGAATGCCAGAGGTAAAGCGTTCGAGCTGAATGCTGGGAAGGCACATGACGATCCTGCTATTGTTACCGGTACGTCCTTGATCAATAACCATTCTGCGTTCGTACTCTTTGATACTGGAGCTGACTTGAGTTTTGTTTCGAAAAACTTTGAACCATTTTTGTGTTCTCCAACAAGTAAGCTAAGTAAAAAGTACTCGATAGAACTAGCAAATGGTAAATTGATAGAGACGAGTGAAGTCGTTCATGGTTGTAGTATTCGATTTGACAATCATAGTTTTAGTATCGACTTATTGCAGTGGAGCTGGGTAGTTTTGATGTAGTTGTGAGGATGGATTGGCTATCCAAGAATAAAGCTGAGATTATTTGCTCGGAGAAGTAAGTGAGGATACCTCGTCCTGGTGGTGGTGAAGCTATAGGTTTTCACGGAGACCGATCGAGTCGAGTGTCGAGTGTTGTTAGTGTTATGAAGATGATAAAGATGTTGCGCAAGGGTTATCCTGCGTTCTTAGTTAACGTAGTGGATACGAAGGCTGAAGGTTGGAAGATTGAAGAGATTCCTATAGTTCTCGACTATCCAGAAGTTTTCCCTGAAGACTTACCTGGATTTCCCCCTGCGAGACAGATCGAATTAAGAATTAATATGGTACCCGGTGCTGCACCAATTGCAAAATCTCCTTATAGAGTGGCACCATCAGAGATGAAAGAATTGTCGAACCAGCTTCAAGAGCTACTAGACAAAGGTTTCATTTGACCAAGCTTTTCGCCTTGGGGTGCACCTGTTTTGTTCCAGAAGAAGAAGGATGGATCCTTCAGGATGTACATGACTATAGTGAGTTGAACAAATTGACTATCAAGAATCGGTACCCTCTACCGAGAATTGACGATTTGTTTGATCAGCTACAGGGATCCAGCTACTATTCGGAGATCGACCAGCATTCAGGATATCATCAGTTGAAGGTTGCTGACGAAGATCTTCCGAAGACTGCTTTTCGAACACGATATGACCATTACGAGTTTTTAGTCATGTTTTTTGGCTTAACTAATGCGCCAGCTATGTTCATGGATCTCATGAACAGGGTATGCAAACCCTATTTGGATAAATTTGTGATAGTATTCATCGACGATATACTTATCCATTCACGAACCAAAGAAGATCATGAGCAACATCTGAAGTTGATTCTGGAGCTGCTGAAGGAAGAGAAGTTGTATGCCAAGTTCTCTAAGTGCGAATTCTGGATGCGAGAAGTTCATTTTCTCGGACATGTCATAAATGAGAATGGTATACACGTGGATTCGTCGAAGATAGAGGCGATTGACGTGTTGTCGTAGTCACACGCAAATTTAATCCAATTACAACTAGATAGCTAGCGGTAAGTGGGTATCGAACACAGGGAGTTTGTGGAATATGTGCTATCTCAATGGTTATCTAAATGACTAATGTTAACTAAATTGAAAGAAAAGTAAATTCACGGATTTGGTTGTTTGGTTTTAATTTTCTAAACTGAACTAAATTAGATTACAAATCAAAGTTAAGTTTTGTAACAGGATAAGAAGGTAGCGATCATCCCAAGTTTCAAGTTTTAAGTGGCAACCAATGTTTATGTTCAACTGGAAAGAACCACATTGACATGGTTCATGTAAGATCAATTGTTTGTGATGAAAGGGAACTAAGTACTCGGATTCCTAGAACGCGAGGTTGTTACCCGATGACCAATCAACATATATCCAACCCTAATCCCTCCCATGATATCTTGATTGCCAACGGCACCAAGAACGTATGGTTTAGAACTATGATCAAACACACATTAACAATTTACAAATAATCACTCAAACCCCAATAATAAACTAAACAACACATGCAAAGTCTATTATTCCAGAAATTAAAGAACTAAACATAAGTGTCACGAGCAAACCATACATTCGGGATGATCACCAACGAGATTAGCCGCGCATAGTGTGGTGAATCATCATTACATCAATTATATTGTTCATAGGAATTAAAACAACAAACCCAATGTGACACCCCAGGAAAAACCAGGAAACCACGCAAGTTAACTAGCTTCCTCAGTAACCACGTGCTAAATTTTAGGACGAAATTTTCTTAACAAGGGGAGAATGTGACAACCCTCATAATTACATGTATCCGTACGATTTATTAATATTAATTAAAGTGCTTGATGACAGTGTTGAATTACTTAACTGCTTTCTGATTACTGCGTCATACTTACATGTGCTTTTTAACATACTAGTCTTGTGTAGAAAAATTGACTAAATGGTCCTGAATGTTTTCCTAAGTGATGGGAATTAGTAGTGACACAAAAGGTTACATAAAAGACACTATATGGAATAACTTAGCACTTTAACGGAACGGTATCTAACCGAACAACCAGACATTACCAGGGACACCAAAATATTGCAAGAAACATTGTTTAATTATTTCTTGGCTAGTCATGATCCCCGAAAACCTCAACACCCACTAAATTCTATACTAACTAACATATGTAACCATATACTTGGTTTTGAACAAATATTAACCAACTAGTTATAAGTTTCATCTAGACCCCCTCCCCCTAGGCCTAATCGGCCATCACCACCATTCCTAACACCTTACTTCCAAGATTTTATCTAAATATTTTATTTGATCCTTACTTGATCTCTTGTACAAAATATTAGTTTGAGATCTTTATAAGTATGGTGTGTAAGATCACCATACCATCCCATATCTTCTCAAGATCACACCATCCCTCACACTCTCCTCTCTCCCTCTTGGCTCACATTTCAACCGCCACCACCACCACGTTAACACCACCATATCCATCCATTTCAAGCTCCATTCATGTGTTAGGAGGTGCTATGTGAAGTTTGAAGCTTGTGGATCATCAAGGGGATTCATTACTTGCTTTCTCACACCATTTTCATCATCTTTTTCACTAGAGATCTTCCCTAGCCTTTGAGCTAGTTGTAAGTTCCTTGGTTAACCCTTGTTACTTCTCTTTGTGTGGTTAAAATTTGTAGTGTGTTGATTATATCAAGAACACTAAGAACATGAACTAAAAGATTAAACATAAAGATGTAATATGATGAAATAATGCTAGTATGATGTTGTTTTGTTTATGTTGATGATGATACTTGACATGATAAATCTGAGTTAAATAAACAATAACCTGCTGCAAGTGATGTTAAATGTCGTTGTTGATCACTAAACATATTAACGGAACAAGTAGAACTTGCGTTAGAGCGCTATAAGCTGAAAACAGGAAGCTGTCAAACTGTTACAGCCGCCTTCAGTCAGCTGTAACCAGATCGTAACTTAACGAAAAATTGATTTTCTTGAGTCTATAACGTGTTATTTCGTTATATGGTTCTAATGGCACTGGAATCATAATTTTGGACTTCGTTTTCTATTTTTAAAGGGTCGTTCTGCGTTTTTACTGCTGAAAATATGTGTTATGTTTTTCATCATAACTAGAAATCTGTGTAGAATTAGCTCATGAAATTTGTACTGTATATGACCACTGATGTCATCGTAATGCTCCAACTAGAATTTCATAAATTGGACTTACGATGAATTTTAAATGAATTATTCCGTGGACTGCAGTCAGAAAGTGATGAATCTGATTGCAGTCCGGTAAATGATTTTTTATAAAATATTGGTAATGAATTGGAACCCGATATTTTTACACAGTAATATTTGGATTGTTTAAAACATTTTGTAAAAGTTTGGAAATTTTTGGAGTAAGTTAACTATTTTATTAAAATACCCGAAAACAGTCCAGTTTTGGATGTTCAAGCTGAAACAATATAACTAGTGATTTGCATGTCTAAGTGTTGGCTATGTTATCTGAGAATGATCTAACGTGTTATATGTCAATGAAAGTATTATGTGCAATATCGTATGCTTGCTTTTGAATGGTAATAGATGGGGAAGTTTATATGGGCGTGAACTGTTAAAGTGAGTACATGTTATGTGATAGATGCGTGTAGGAACTTCTTGCTTATTTAAAGTAACCATACTAGGACGTGATTGACCAACACCTATTGTTAGCTACTTTAAGAGTTCAAAGGTGAGTTCACACTCTTAAGGCATAGGATTCCCGGTGGGTTGGGAATGAGATTAATAGCTAAGACGGAATTTGTACTTTCACCACTACTAGATTACTTACCTCCGTCCTCGGGTTGGGAAGGACGCCAGCGCTAAACCTACGTATTCACTACATACCACTATCCTCGGATTGGGAAGGGCACCGGCACTAAACCTACGTATTCACTACGTACCACTGTCCTCAGATTGGGAAGGGCACCAGCGCTAAACCTACGTATTTAATATGTACCTCTGTCCTCGGATTGGGAAGGGCACCAGTGCTAAACCTACGTATTTAATATGTACCTCTGTCCTTGGATTGGGAAGGACACTTATATATATACATCTAGTCTAGTGGTTCACAACTTGGGGTAGCCCCCACCGTTATTGTTTGGAAAACAAAGAAAACTGATTTAACTGGTAGTTGCAAACAAACCCATAGTTCTTGAAAAACTACTTTATAACAAACACCTACTGTGAGCTCGCTCAACTTTGTTATTGACTCCTTGTTACATGCCCTGCAGGTCGTTAGGTATCTATGGAGCTTGCACGAGGGGAAGGAGTCGTTGTGGGACATGGACTGTCGAGTCCCATGTTAAACATTTAAACTTATGAACTTATTACGTATGTTTTGGGTTTTACCTTTAATACTTCCGCTGTTTAATTCGAACTTGGTCAACTAGCTTTTGATCAACAATTATATTGTGTGGTTGGATTTTATCCATCTTAAATACATTGTTCAATATGATTGGTGGCTTGATCCTGGTCATGTCACGCCTCCAAGCGGTGATACTCCGCATGGAGGATTTTGGGGGTGTGACACCCAATGTTAGAATCTTCCAAAATCCACACAAGAACACCAATTTTCGCCTCCAAGGACTGCTCAAAACGGTTAGGAATGATTGGATTTGGAAAGACACAATAAAACATCATAAAATAGGGCAGTTACACATTTCTCGCTGGCCTCCACCGTAAGCTACGGTGGCCACCGTAGCTTATGGTGGCTTGGAATGGCTTACGGTGGCTCTCTACTACCTTACGGTGGAAGAAAAATGCTGGGGGCTACCGTAATAAACGGTAGCTACCGTAAGCTACGGTAGCCTTCAGCATGCAATTTTGTTTTCTTCATAACTTTTTCGTTTCAACTCAATTTTCTTCATCGTTTTCGCCTACGTTCTCATAATTTCGTCCTCTATCATGTTATATTCTTAATTATTCCATACCAATAATTGATTTTTTTCATTTATTCTCCGTCTTTCAATCTCTAATCCAGTCGTGCCTATTCGAAGCTTCATTTCCACACTTTTAAGCCCCAAATGTACCTGAAACACAAGCAACCATAGTTATCTAATTCTAGACAATTACCCGGTTAAATGTGGGACTTTAATATCGTTTATACCACTTAAGGGTTGTCCTACGGACTACCCGTTAGCGATCAAGAATTGGGAAGCGCTAAAGACTCCGTCGGAGGTGCGACAATTCTTAGGAGTTGCTGGGTATTACCGGAGATTCATAGAGAATTTCTCCAGATTAGCGCAGCCTTTGACGCTATTAACCCAGAAAGAGAAGAAGTTTGATTGGACAGAAAAGCATGAGGAAGCTTTTCAACTGTTGAAGGAGAAGCTATGTAGTGCACCTATTCTTTCCCTTCCTGAGGGAAGTGATGATTTCATTGTATATTGTGATGCGTCATGTTTAGGCCTCAGATGCGTGCTTATGTAGAAGGACAAAGTGACAACCTATGCATCCAGACAATTGAAAGTGCACAAGAAGAATTACAAAACGCATGATTTGGAGTTAGGGCTGTTGTATTTGCCTTGAAGATCTGGAGACAATATTTGTATGGCACGAAGTCTACGATATAAACAGACCATAAGAGCCTCCAGCATATCTTTGATCAGAAGGAGCTCAACATGCGATAGTAGCGTTCGGTAGAGTTACTCAACGACTACGAGTGTGATATCCGTTATCACTCTGGTAAAGCAAATTTTGTTGCGGATGCGCTCAGTAGGAAGGAGCGGGAGAAGCCTCTACGTGTGCGTGCTTTGGGCTTGACCAGATAGACGAGTTTGACCGATCGAATTCGTAATGCGCAATGAGAAGCTTTAAATGATGAGAACCTGAGAAGAGAAGGTTTGAGAGGATTAGAGTGTGAACTGATACCAAAAGCGGATGAAGTGATGTACTTCATGAACCGGATTTGGGTTCCTCTTAGATGTAACCTACGTGAACTGGTCATGAACAAAGCTCATAAATCTAGATATTCTATTCACCCAGGTTCTACCGAGATGTATCAAGATATTAAGGAGTTATACTGGTGGCCGATTATGAAGAGAGATATTGCAGTTTATATGAGTAAATGTCTGACATGCTCAAAGGTTAAGGCTGAACATCAGAAGCCGTCTGGGCTCCTACAGCAACCAGAGATTCCTAAGTGGAAATGGGAACATCCTACGATGGACTTTATCACCAAGTTACCCCAGGTAATCGCTGGGTTCTCGTTTGGACATGAGTACTGCGCATCATCCTCAAACGGATGGTCAGAGCGAGAGAACCATTCAAGACATTAGAGGATATGTTAAGTGTGATAGCAGCTTCATCATATGATGTACCAGTAGGCAAAAAGCATGAAATAATCAACTTACCAATGTGATATAAACATAAACGAACTGAATATGAGTGGGGAACACATCAGTGGTGTATGGTTTAATGACCTTAAATCTTGCGTTGATAGATTGCCAAAATCTGAAGTTTTGGGTCTTTATACTGTTATTTCATCTGGGGGTATCAGGGGTGTCCTTCTGCTGCATCCAGATATATGCTGACCTAGACACACCCAGGATATCTTAAAAGAGCTAAAAATGCCAAAACCCTGAAAATGAAGAAGCTCTCATAGAGAGTCATTCAAAAAATGCAAAATGCATAAATCGTACCAAAAATGGTATTTGTCATAGCCCTCGTTAGATATTTTGGTCTCTTTGCTGTACGGAAGTACTGACCTGTTCACCAATTATCTAAACGTTGAAAAATAAAACGGATGAATTCAGTATACTCACCTACTACGATGAATCTTTGTGCATACCTTGATCGCGGGGGTATATCCTGAAGTGGGACACGCTCGTATTTCAGTATAATAATATTACCTTGACGTATCATACGGTAATGGTACTTGAAATGTTCATGCATTTTGTTTAAGTGGATAAACATACCGGTAATCGTCTTGGACTGCTTTTCACAAAAAATTACATAAAGAATTAACTAATGGTGTGAAACAGTTTGATTGTGCTGATATGATCTTCTTACCAGTGATTCTCACAAAAATAGAGTGTTTATTGCTTTTCGTATTTATTTGCTTTCAGAAAATATAAAAATCCAAAAATAGTGTCTTTTTCTGTTTAAAATTCTTAACGTACGGAAAACTGTTATTCTTGGAGGAATTGTTACTGATAGGGGGAGACGGTGTTGGAAAGTGAGTTCAAAATTTTTAAATCATGCGGGTTATAGGGTGTGTGATTAAAAAGTTTTGCGTGTTGGTGATGAAATTGAAATGCTTAATCTGTGATACAGTTTAACTATATCTTGAAAAATAATTATCTATTTAACTTTGTTGAAAAATTCTTATGGTTTCTCGAGATGTTTGTTTTATAGTATACAGATTGAAGCAGTATGTTGCTGAGAAGTTGCTGTGAAGATGAGAGTTTGATTGGATGCATGGTAGAACCTCCTTTCTACATTGCAGACAAAGATGAATAGTTGAAGAGTGCTTTACAAATGCTGAACTGGAGTTTACTCAAGTGCTAACGTTTTGAAGATTTGGTGATTGGATGCATCAGCTTAGGGGGAGTCTGTTGCTGACAGAGCTATTGAAGCTGAAGCTATCCAAAGACCAAAGACAGTGCAAGATTACATGAAGATTGCAAGAAGACTGAAGACAAAGTTATTTTATGAAGCTATTGTCAAGGGTGAGTTTGTTGGTGCATATTTGTGACAACAGCTTAGATTTGGTCTTTGGATATCTTATAATTAGTTAAATGATAAACGGTTAGCGGGTTTAGCTTTGTATTAGTGAGATAATAGAGTTTGGGCTAAACAAAACCCACATTGGGTCTAGGGGGACGATTTGGGCTTTGCCCATGTAGGAACCTTAGCCCAAGTTGCAAACCTTGTGTTATATAAACAAGGTTAGGCTTTACGGTTTAGGTTAATCAGCCAAAACAATATTTGAGAGAGTAATTTCGTGAGAGCATAGGCTTGGACGAAATTTGTGTTGGTTAGGGTTTTGATTGATTGTAATTCGTGAGATTGATAATCAATAGAAACCCAGTTTGAAAGTGAATTGCTGATTTCTGTTCCTACACGTTTTCTGCTATATTCTGATCAAGAGGATTCTGCACTCTTGATTAGATTGACAATTCTGTGAAAGATCCATACATCAAGGGGATCTACATTAAAATAGTTTTAATACATACTATGCGTTAAAAAAGCTTAAAAAGGCGATTATGAGCTATTTCTGGGTTTTTAAAGGAAAGTTGATATTTTTATTATTCCAGAAATCTCAAAATGTTTTATTTATCATATTAGATCAGTAGAAAAAGGTTCGGTATCAAAATAATTTGTAAAACTCATTTTATAGCCCAAAAGGGCAAAACCGGCAATTACCGAATCAAGCTTAGAATTCTATGTTCTGCTCAGCCTAAAATTAAATAAAAATCTTAAAAATCCCAAAATATTATATTACATCAGTGGGTAAAAATTTTGGTATAAAAAATCGGGTTTAGATAGGCTATATGCTAATTACGCCGTTTATTTAATAAAAAGCTTTCTAATTACGCTAATGAGCATAACTCCTAATCTAGACCTCAAACGGATGTCAAATTTTAGGGACAACTTTATAAATCAGTAACTAAGATTTCTATTCTTTTACATTTTCAAAAATCATGTTTTAAGGTCATATGGGCATAATAGTCAACATTTAAGCATTTAACGGAAACATGCATATGAATCGGATAACTAATGAATCAAGTTGTATAATCACAGAGGGTTACACTAACATGAAACCTGGTCCAAATAAAGCTCTAAGGCATTTCTAAAACATGCTACATTGGGTCAGAACTGAAAGTCAAAGCAAACGTCAATTTATGCAACTTTCGGTTCCGATCCGAGCCTAAACTGAAAATTGTCGGGTTGAACATGTTTAGACATGTTCTTACATTAATTACCAAATTATATTAATGATAAAACAGGTTGCATGGATCTTACATTGCTAATTATGCATTAATTTGAAAATAAGCTTTCTGTTGACTTTTTAAGATTAACTTTGACCCGACAATTGACCTAGCTGGAGTAGGAATCAGAGGGTGCCCTTTTAAGGGTTTATTACCCACATAATTACCAACTCATAGGTACTTTCAATTCGAGATTTGACTGAACAATTAATGATTAATCATGAAGTCAAACTCTAATTACGATGGTTTGACTTTAAGCTAAATAACTAAGCTAAACTGAATTAGGAAGGGTTAAGGACACTTACAAGAGTCCTAAGCACGACTAGGGATCTTAAGAAAGCTTGTTGTTGATCAGAGGAGCTCCAGAAATGAGTCTTGTGAACCTTGCAAATGAATAAGTTCAATTTTGCAACTAGAGGGATGCTTATATATGGAATTTGATCTCACAAGATGATGCCAAGCAACTCTATGCATGGATTCAGATCATCACAACTGTCCCTAGTGCATGAAAATCCATTTGCCCAGCCCCTGGTATCATTTTACAGGCTCATAAGTCGGTTACACAGCCTTAACAGGCAGCTGCCAAAAGAATCTGTCGCTGGGGTGTTCAGGCGGCCCGCGTAAGGGTCCTGCCTGACCTTACGCGGGCCGTATGGCCTTCCAGAACCTGCCAAACAAGTTTCCTTTATTACATTTCAGCCCCTGGTCCTTTCTAACGTGGTTTTAAGTCTTGTTCTTGAATTTTTGGCCCTCTAACCTTACTTTTAAGGGCTCCAAGACATATACAAACATCGTTAAGTCGTCGGTTAACTTTGTGATCACCCGTAAGGCCCTAGAACTCAACGTTGACGCTTTTAACCCCTCGTATACTGATGCGTGTGAAGTGCGTATATAAGTTTAAGTATATTTTAAGCCCTTTTACACTTTCTTTAGCCAAGTTTTAAATTTATAAAACACGATATTTACTAACACTAAACACACATATGGGCAAGTGTACCCATCGTGAGCGTAGTATAGTGTTGGTAAGATACCGAGGTCGTCCAAGGACACAAGAGCTTTTAGTACCGGTTTATCCTCAACGTCTAATCAAATAAAAAAGTTAGAAAAATGTTTTAAACTAAGAAAATTAACTAAATGCTGAAAAATAAAAATAAAAACAGATAGACAAGATGAATCACTTAGTTCCGACTCGTGTTTAGTGTAACCTTTGATTATTTCCGCACTTTTGCACTTATTTAAGAGATTATCTTAGTTATTGTAGTAGGCCCCTCTTTTGGAGGTGACGTTACCCTCAACCCAGTAGTTTGAGTCAGCAAGGATACAATCCTAAAAGGTCGGATTATTGAAAGATAATGAATTAAGTTATTAATGCAAATTATGGTAGGCCCTTCTTTTGGAGGTGACGTTACCCTCGACTAAGTAGTCTGAGTCAGCAAGGATACAGTCCTAAGTAGCCAGGTTATAGTATTAATAGTAGTTAACTTATGAGGGGATCAAAGAGTTTGGACCCCCGCCATCCAATACCGTTAAGTATTGAAGGAGGTCCTACTAAATTTGACCCAGGTCCCTTGCAGGATCTCTAAACGCTGAACAACGGCAAGACTCTTACCAAACCGTTCCCTTAACCCCCGACCAGGTAGCCAACATACCTCCATATAGACCGTGGAGATATGATTGGTGAAAATCTTTTATTTTATATAGACAGTAAAATAATGCCAAGACACCACGGACAAACGATAAGGAAGAATCACCTTCAACATAAGAAACTAGTTATTAAAGTCATTAATACATAACCAATTAAAAAGTGCGAAAAGATTAAAAATAAAAAGCATTACACTAGACACTTTGTCTTTACCAGGTGATGTAAGAGACTTAGGCAAACATGGCCTTGATTGTCAAGAACTCTTACGATCAATCTTGGATCCCGAGATGACTCACACACTCTATGATGGACAATGGATGATGGTGGTGGATGATGGTGTTATGGTGGTGGTGGGTGGTGGGTGAAGTGTGAGAGAGGTGGTGTGCCAAGGGATGGTTTGAGCTTGAGCCAAGCACTCCTATTTATAGGCTGAACAGAAGCTCGGGCACGGCCCCGTGTCCAGTGGGCACGGCCCCGTGTCCACATCCTTCTCTTTCTTCATTTATTGCAGCTTGTCTTTATTAGTTGACCACGCCCGTGTGTCCGCTGAGCACGACCCCGTGTGCAGAAGCATATCTGTACTATGAAGATTTGCGTATATTCTGCGAATCTTATAGTTGACCACGGCCCCGTGCCCGCTGAGCACGGCCCCGTGGTGGGGAATAGAAGCTTCTACCACTTTGTCTTTTCTGCTGACACTTGGGCACGCCCCCGTGCTGGTTGAGCACGGGGCGTGTTCAGTCTTCTGTCTTCTTGTTTTGCTTGGGAAGATGCTGTCGTGGGGTTGGGCATGTCACGTTTGTTCCTTTTCTTGTATTTATGTTAGATTTTGCTGTCTTTTTGCTTCTTTTGTTAATTTGAGCTCATTTAATCCTGAAAATACAAAAGGAAGACAAAAGCACACTTTTTCCAACATTAGTACTAAAAAAGGGTTAGTTTTATGCCACAATTGATGTAATTTATATGTTGAATTTTGCACACATCAAATACCCCCACACTTGAATCTTTGCTTGTCCTCAAGCAAAACTCTTTATAATGTGGCTTTACACTCCCAAATGGAATGGGTAGAAGAGAAAGTTTTTAGGCTTGTCATAGAGTGTCGGGATTTCCAAGGTTCTTTATTAAGTTTTATTTTTATTTATTTACAATCCTATTCGTCATGATTTATTTAAAACTTTCCATAAGATAAACTACTTATTAGGGCATAACATGCCTTTTTAAAATTCTCTTTATATACAAGTTCACATACCTCACGGGGGATCACTCAACACTCGGCCGAAAATGTATTTTAGTGGATCACTCGAGAGCGGCATGGAACTTACTCCTACCATAGGCTTGCCAAGCAATCAATCCTCCCCCTTTTTTAACTATATACCTTTGTAAATATCAAGAGGACTTTTTGGGTGAAGGGTTAGGCTTGGGTTAAAGGTAGGTGGCTGGGTTATTGGTTAGTGGTTAGTAGAAAGGGCGAAAAGCGTAAAAAGCATCGGTTTTCGTAAGACTTTCCATTTTTCAACTTTTTATTTTGATGAAGCTATTTTTCAAACAAAGTTATTTTTGATGAACTTGCTTGTTTATTTGTTTTTGCTTCAACATCAAAACTTTTTTTTTTTTTTTGAAAAGTCATACAAAGAACCGAGCTAGTTACTAAAACAAAGGGTTAAAAATGAAAAAGATTTTGGTGGGTGAAAGGGTGTTTGTTTGGGTTATGAAATGAAAAGGTTTAGGCTCAAAGGGGCTAACTAGGGAGATTTTGGGTAGGTGGTAAAAAAAAGAAAAATAATGGTGTAGAAATAAAAAGGGTTAGTCCTAATGCCTCCATCATTTACTTACTCGAGTTTAAGTTGGTAAGGACCGGGAATGTATCGTCATGGCAAGTTCTAGAGTCGTAAGAACCAAGCAGCTATTCACACAAGAAACGAAAAATGAGCATTTAATATAAAGATATATATTTGTATGCTCAATAAAGGCTCAAAACTCACTTTTGTGGGAATGGGTTTTTATGTGATCAAGTATATATAATTAAATTTTAACTAAGCTTGTCATGCCTTTTCATAATTTTCTTATGTTGGTTATTTTTATCACGACGCTATCGGTTGTAAATTTGTAAAAATATAACCTTTTTAGAACTTTGAAATTCCCAAGTTAAACCTAGACAAGTAAAAAAAATTAAAATTTTTGAAAAAATTTGTGGTGATTAGCTGTTCCAATAGAGTTTTGTGTAAGGCTTGTATTTAGGACTTGCAAGATTCAAGGTTTTAGCATCCCCCCACACTTAAATTACACATTGTCCTCAATGTATCCCAAAAATAAGTTTTTAGGTTGATTGAATGTGTAAAAGGTGTGATTTAAGCAAAAATTTTGTGTTTCTGGGCGCTGAACACGGCCCCATGTCTGGTGGGCATGACCCGGTGTTCAGGTGCCAGTAACAAAAACTTACAGAAGGTGGGAACGCCTCGTGTCTGTCAAGGTCTGCAAAATTTAAAACAAACAGCAGGTTCAGGGGAGTGGGTACGGGGGCGTGTCGGCTGGACACGGCACCGTGTGGACAATCTGCAAGGTTGAAAAACAGGTTTCTTTCTTTGGTTTTCCAGTCCTTGCTTTAGTAGAACTAATGCTTAATCAATAAACACTATACCACAACATAGCAAATACCCTAATTTTATCAAGTTCAACATCCATGTTAACAAAGTAAAAAAAAAAAAAACAAGTGCAGAAAATAAAAGAAGTTAGGGAAAGTAAATTGTTCAACATTTGGCACGAAGGCCTTAAATTGTTCAAGATTAAAAGTTAACCTGGGTAATCACCAACTAACCGCTTCTTCCTTTGCTCCTCCTAATCCATGTCCTCGTCCTCATCATCATCATCTCCCCCATGGCCCGCAATGTACTCCCGGATATTTCCAATATCATCTTAGATATCGGATATGTTTCTCTCGATTGCCCCAACCCGGTTGTACGTGTTGCTTGCCATATTGTAGGTGTTCCTGGTGCACATGAGGTTTTCCTGCAACAAATCATGTAAACTTTGGAAGTTAGGAAAACCGCCTCCTGAGGAGGAGGATTTGCCCGGATCACCATGGGGCTGGTATTGGTATTGTTGATGTTGTGGATTGTGGAGGACAAGTGCCTCTTGCGGGTTCCATGCATGCCCTTGCATCCTTTGGAAGCTCACCGTCCCGTCTTCAGCCTCATAGATTAGGTTCATTGAGCGGCAGATGTGTATATCCACCCTACCCGACCATGGGCTCCTTCCGAATGACCTAGGTATGTTGGTGAAGTGCTTGAAGAGACGGTACACCCATCCTCCAAAGAAGATGGGGGTTGGTGCAGAAGCAAGGCGGTTCAGATGCATGTTTCGGAGCATGAGGAAAGGAACATCGAGGTGCCTACGGTTATGGATACAGTGGAGGACAACAAGATCTCTTAACCCAACGACGCCGCCGCTATCATGCCTTTGACTAAGAGAGTAGCCGAGGAGCCTATGGATGTATCGGTAGAGCGGATCCCTCAACTTCGTGCTCTTCGGGCTGCTCGGATTGTAGTACCCTTTACCAATCTGAGCCCACGCGGCTTGGCGATCGTTTTCGTCTATCTCTCGCATCCCTCCAGTATTTTCCTCGTTTCCCGCATCTTCTTCCGCGTACAAACCGACAATCGACCCAAATTGTGCCATAGAGATCGAATACCTAGTTCCGCCACATCGGAACGCTACCCCATCATTGTCGAATGCGTACCTTGAGTTGAATGTGAAGGTGCTATAGAATTCCAAAGTGCATCCGTGGACGGAACAGAGTCGAGTTGTTAAAGCGACTCTTAGAGGTCCTGTGACAAGGTTGTTGAAGCGGTCGAGTTGGTTCACCAATGTTAACAAATCCGTGCATGCTTGCCTCGGGTATTCCTCCGGCCTTGTTTGAAGTACTTCGTATCTAGCCCTTGCATCAAGCTCATTTGCGTTAAACCTTGTGAACTTCCTGGCCATCTGAAAGAATACACCAAAAGTTAGCACGAAACATTAGGATTTTCGGACAAAATATGCAAACAGTGGGCTGGACACGACCCCGTGTTCAGCGGACACGGCCCCGTGTCCAGGCGTCTGTTACACAAAAATTTCATTTTTCGACCCGGTTTTGAAAACTTGAAAATATTTGGTTCAATGGTTGCGGTTTACCCCGAAAATGAAACCCCAAGTGCCGTTTTTCCCAAAACAACCCGTTTACCCTGTCAGTTTTATCTTTTTCGGTTCAAAAACAAGGGTTTGTGGTTTTTGTGAGAAATAGGGAGAATCTATGAACAATACAAGTGGATTTACTTCCCATAACACTAATCTAACTAAATGCTAACAGATCTAAACAAAAATTTGAGGTTCGATCCGGATGAACTTCAAGAACCCTAGATTTTTTCCCAAATTTTTGGTGTTTTAACTACATGCAACTAACTAATCTAACTAAGAATAGTTATAGAATGATACCTTGATGTTGTTAAAATGATAGGAGACGTTGAAAATATGCGGAAAATTGCCGGGAACCAGAGTGTTTTCGGGGAAACAGGGCGTGTGGAATGAAGTAACTGTTATGAAAAAGGGGTTTTATTCCGACTGCAGCGCGGACACGGCCCCGTGTCCAGCGGACACGGCCTCGTGCCGAGCAAAGTTTTGAATTTTTTTTAGTGCTCGTGTGAGTGCCCGTTATTTCCCAAAAAGTTTGGTTAGAAGACTTACCGATTTAGATGTCGTCCTTATCGTTCATAACTTACCAGGTATGATGATGATGTTTTCATTCTTCAATCGTTTGAAGCGAGATCTCCTCCTCTTCATCCTCAATGAATCCTTGATAGAGTTTCAGCCGTTGGCCATTGACTTTGAATGGGGGTCCATTCCGAGATTTAATTTCTATTGCACCATGTGGGAAAATATGGGTGATGGAAAAAGATCCTGACCACCTAGACTTTAATTTACCAGGAAATAATCGAAGTCGTGAATTAAACAAAAGAACTAGATCTCCTACTCGAAATTCATTAGGTTTAATATGTTTATCATGCAAATTTTTCATTCTTTCCTTATAAATTTCAGAGTTTGAGTATGCATAATTTCTAAGTTCGTCTAATTCATTTAGTTGACAAAATCGATTTTTACCAGCAAATTCTAAATCTAAGTTTACATTTTTAATTGCCCAGTAGGCTTTGTGTGCAATTTCTACTGGCAAGTGACAGCTTTTTCCATAGACTAGCTTATATGGGGTTGTACCTATTGTTGTTTTATAAGCCGTTCGAAAAGCCCATAAAGCATCATCTAATTTATCTGCCCATTCCTTTTTATTCAATCCTACGGTTTTTTCGAGTATTCGCTTTAAACCTCTATTAGTCACTTTGGCTTGTCCATTTGCTTGAGGGTGATACGCTGTTGAGACCCGTTGATAGACCCCATATCTTGTTAAAAAAATTTCAAGTTGATGATTGCAAAAATGGGTATCTCTATCACTTATTAATGCTTTAGGTGTGCCAAAACGAGAAAATAAATTTTTCAGAAATCTTACCACGACTCTTCCATCATTTGTTGGAAGTGCCTCAGCCTCGGCCCATTTAGACAAGTAGTCTACTACCACAAGTATATATTTGTTTCCTTTTGATGGTGGGAAAGGTCCCATAAAGTCGAGTCCCCACACGTCAAAAATCTCACAAACAAGAATGCCATTTTGTGGCATTTCATTTTTGGAAGAAATATTACCTGTTCTTTGGCAAGTATCACATGTCTTGACAAGATTTTGGGCGTCTTTGTAAATGGTCGGCCAATAAAATCCTGAATCAAATACCTTTCGTGGGGTACTTGAGGCACCATGATGCCCTCCGTATGGACCTTCATGACAATGGCGGAGAATTCTTCGTGCTTCGCTACCATGGACGCATCGTCGGATGAGTTGGTCGGCACACATTTTGAAAAGATATGGATCTTCCCAAAAATAGTGTTTCACATTGGCAAATTTTTTTTTCTTTGATGATGTGGCCAACCCTTAGCGACTATACCGCTAGCTAAGTAGTTAGCATAGTCGGCGTACCATGGTTCTTCTTTGTATTCCACCATTTCTAGGGACTCCGTTGGAGATTTTTCATTTATTTGTTCGTCCCTGGTTGCCTCCAAAGCTGGGTCTTCTAAGCGTGAAAGATGATCTGCTGCGGTATTTTCTGCTCCTCTTTTGTCTTTGATCTCAATATCAAATTCTTGGAGGAGTAGAATCCACCTAATCAAACGTGGTTTTGCATCCTGCTTTTTGAAGAGATATCGAATGGCTGCATGATCTGTATAGACTATAGTTTTAGAAAGAACAAGATAAGAACGAAATTTATCAAAAGCAAATACCACAGCTAGTAATTCTTTTTCAGTTGTTGTGTAATTTTCTTGTGCATCATTGAGTGTTTTACTAGCACAATAAATTGGGTGGAAATGCTTTTCTTTTCTTTGTCCCAAGACAGCTCCAACTGCAAAGTCACTCGCATCACACATGATTTCGAAAGGAAATTTCCAATTAGGCGCTATCATGATAGGTGCATTGACTAGCATTTCCTTTAGGGTTAGAAATGCTTGATTGCAATCCTTGTCAAAGATGAAAGGAGCATCTTTTTCAAGTAATTTTGTTAGAGGCCTAGAAATTTTAGAAAAGTCCTTGATAAACCGCCTATAAAATCTGGCATGCCCTAGGAAGCTTCTGATAGCTCTAACGGAGGATGGAGGTGGTAATCTAGAAATGGTGTCAATCTTGGCTCGATCCACCTCCATTCCTTCGCTTGAGATTTTATGACCGAGTACTATTCCCTCCGTTACCATGAAATGACATTTTTCCCAGTTAAGGGCGAGGTTAGTTTCCTCACATCGGGATAGCATTCGTTCAAGGTTATCGAGGCATTGGTCATATGAATCCCCAAAGATAGAAAAGTCGTCCATGAAGACTTCTATTGTTTTTTCTATCATGTCATGAAAAATGGCTACCATGCAACGTTGGAATGTTGCGGGGGCATTACATAGACCAAATGGCATGCGTCGATAAGCAAAAGTTCCATAGGGACATGTGAAAGTTGTCTTTTCTTGGTCTTCGGGTGCTATCGGGATTTGAAAGTAACCTGAAAAACCATCCAAGAAACAGTAAAATTTATGACCGGATAATCTTTCTAACATTTGATCAATGAAGGGTAAAGGAAAATGATCTTTTCTTGTTGCTTCATTTAATCGTCTATAATCTATACATACTCTCCATTCTGTGACGGTTCTCGTTGGTATTAGTTCATTCTTTTCATTAGTTATTACCGTCATACCTCCTTTCTTTGGGACTACTTGGACGGGACTTACCCAAGGACTATCGGAGATAGGATAGATAAGTCCGGCGTCAAGTAATTTGATGACTTCGTTTTTAACCACTTCTTGAACATTTTGATTTACTCGACGTTGTGGTTGTATTACCGATTTGTAGTCATCATTCATTAAAATTTTGGGCGTGCACATGGAAGGACTTATCCCTTTAATATCTACAAGCTTCCAAGCAATCGCGTTTTTGTGTTTTTTCAAAATACTAATTAATTTATCTTTTTCTAAACTATCTAATTTAGATGAAATAATTACAGGTAATTTACCATCTTTGTCTAGAAAAGCATATTCCAAACCTTTTGGAAGCTCTTTGAGCTCAAGTGGTGGGTCTTTAGGAGACTCCTTATTTGGTTGCTCATTTTGATCAAGAACTTTAAAAGTTTGTTCTATGGCGACCTCTTCTTCAACAAAGTGGTCAAACTTTTCACTTGTATCGGGTGGTTTATCTTCATCTTCAATTAGGGGGTCATTGTTGCCGAATGGATATTTCATTGATTGCTCAAGATCGACATTTCTTTTAAATGCCCCTAATTGGGAAGGTAGATTGTTGTATTTCTGGTTTTTCAAAGCTTCGTGGGTTTTTACAAATGGTCGTCCCAACGTTAGGGGCGCGTCATCGAGGATGACAAAGTCGGTGGGAACTACCATTTGATTTGTTTGAACCAAGACATCCTCAACTACACCGATTGATTTTATTACCTTTCGATTGGATAGAAAAATGGGTATTTGAAGTGGAGAAAAATCACTAATACTTAATTTTTCGAAAATGTAGTTAGGCATTATGTTAACACAAAGATCCTTATCAATTGTGACATTACTAATAAACGAATTTTGAAAGAAACATGGAACCGGTGTAATGTTAATTTCAAATGGGTCTTCTTTTATTAGCGAGGTTTGATCGATAGTTAACTTAACACTTACCGTTTCGTCAATTTTAGTGTTAGTGTTTAATTCTTTTAAAAACTTAGGATGAGTGGGAACTAAACAATGATTTTCAAAAGAAGGTGACAAGAGATTAGTTTCTTCAAAATTAGACTCTTCTTGAATTTTAATGCTGTCGGACTCACCTTTTTTGTTGTTTAACTCATGTGTTGGTTCTTCACTTATTTGTTCTTCCATTTTTACACTTTCGGTTATCTCTTCTTTATTTAATTGTTCTCTTGCGCGGGACTCCTCTTCCCTTGCGCGAGATTCTTTTATGAAACGATCGATAACTCTAAGGTGTTCTAATATCCTCTCGGTCACTTCGGTTATAGAGAAAGGATCAGGATTTTCAAAGCTTGAATCCGATTGTTCGATCCTTTGTTCCTCATAATACTCATATGAGGTAGATGGTTCACACCATTGTTCTTCATTGTAAGCATATGATGGATAAGGGTCGAAATTTTGTTCTTCATAATACTCATATGAGGTGGGTTGTTCACGCCATGGTTCCTCATAATAAGCATACGGAGGTGGTGGCTCATATCTTGGTTCCTCAAAGTATGAATATGAAGGCTCATACCTTGGTTCATCAAAATATGAGTATGAGGGAGGAGGTTCATACCTTTGGTCTTCATAGGATGTGTATGAAGTCGATGGCTCGTACATGGGTTCCTCATAGTAGGTGTATGAAGTGGATGGTTGATATGAGTGATTATATTGAACCGAGTGCGGATTACTACAATTGGTGCAATAGTTACTCCTATAATCATCCTCCTCATAGGTGTAGTTGTAACCTCCTGAGTATTGATCCATAAGAATCACTCAGCAGACCACAACCAAGTCTCGAGATCAGAAAAAAAAAAAAAACGGAAACAGAGGTTGGACACGGCCCCGTGTTCAGTGAGCACGGCCCCGTGTACAGAATCTATATCTGGGAGTTTTAATTAAATTTACTGATTTCGTTGAGCACGGGGCGTGTTCAGTGAGCACGGCCCGTGTTCAAGCTACTGTTACTGGGTGTTTTATGAAAATGTGCAGCACGGCCCCGTGTTCAGCGAGCACGGCCCGTGTACAGGTTACTGTAAATGCAAAACTAAACTAAAATGCAGAAAAATGTGCGCGTGTTTTTAAAAAGGTTTTGAAAAACTGATTAGGCCGTCGATTTTAAGCTTTCTTAAAATCCTTGTGTCCCCGGCAACGGCGCCAAAAACTTGATGCGTGTGAAGTGCGTATATAAGTTTAAGTATATTTTAAGCCCTTTTACACTTTCTTTAGCCAAGTTTTAAATTTATAAAACACGATATTTACTAACACTAAACACACATATGGGCAAGTGCACCCATCGTGAGTGTAGTATAGTGTTGGTAAGATACCGAGGTCGTCCAAGGACACAAGAGCTTTTAGTACCGGTTTATCCTCAACGTCTAATCAAATCAAAAAGTTAGAAAAATGTTTTAAACTAAGAAAATTAACTAAATGCTGAAAAATAAAAATAAAAATAAAAACAGATAGACAAGATGAATCACTTGGTTCCGACTCGTGTTTAGTGTAACCTTTGATTATTTCCGCACTTTTGCACTTATTTAAGAGATTATCTTAGTTATTGTAGTAGGCCCCTCTTTTGGAGGTGACGTTACCCTTAACCCAGTAGTTTGAGTCAGCAAGGATACAATCCTAAAAGGTCGGGTTATTGAAAGATAATGAATTAAGTTATTAATGCAAATTATGGTAGGCCCCTCTTTTGGAGGTGACGTTACCCTCGACTAAGTAGTCTGAGTCAGCAAGGATACAGTCCTAAGTAGCCGGGTTATAGTATTAATAGTAGTTAACTTATGAGGGGATCAAAGAGTTTGGACCCCCGCCATCCAATACCGTTAAGTATTGAAGGAGGTCCTACTAAATTTGACCCAGGTCCCTTGCAGGATCTCTAAACGCTGAACAACGGCAAGACTCTTACCAAACCGTTCCCTTAACCCCCGACCAGGTAGCCAACATACCTCCATATAGACCGTGGAGATATGAATGGTGAAAATCTTTTATTTTATATAGACAGTAAAATAATGCCAAGACACCACGGACAAACGATAAGGAAGAATCACCTTCAACATAAGAAACTAGTTATTAAAGTCATTAATACATAACCAATTAAAAAGTGCGAAAAGATTAAAAATAAAAAGTATTACACTAGACACTTTGTCTTTACCAAGTGATGTAAGAGACTTAGGCAAACATGGCCTTGATTGCCAAGAACTCTTACGATCAATCTTGGATCCCGAGATGACTCACACACTCTATGATGGACAATGGATGATGGTGTTATGGTGGTGGTGGGTGGTGGGTGAAGTGTGAGAGAGGTGGTGTGCCAAGGGATGGTTTGAGCTTGAGCCAAGCACTCCTATTTATAGGCTGAACAGAAGCTCGGGCACGGCCCCGTGTCCAGTGGGTACGGCCCCGTGTCCACATCCTTCTCTTTCTTCATTTATTGCAGCTTGTCTTTATTAGTTGACCACGCCCCCATGTCCGCTGAGCACGACCCCGTGTGCAGAAGCATATCTGTACTATGAAGATTTGCCTAGATTCTGCGAATCATATAGTTGACCACGGCCCCGTGCCCGCTGAGCACGGCCCCGTGGTGGGTAATAGAAGCTTCTACCACTTTGTCTTTTCTGCTGACACTTGTGCACGCCCCCGTGCTGGTTGAGCGCCGGGCGTGTTCAGTCTTCTGTCTTCTTGTTTTGCTTGGGAAGATGCTGTCGTGGGGTCGGGCATGTCACGTTTGTTCATTGTCTTGTATTTATGTTAGATTTTGCTGTCTTTTTGCTTCTTTTGTTAATTTGAGCTCATTTAATCCTGAAAATACAAAAGGAAGACAAAAGCACACTTTTTCCAACATTAGTACTAAAAAAAGAGTTAGTTTTATGCCACAATTGATGTAATTTATATGTTGCATTTTGCACACATCATATACGAATATTGTCATAAGTTTCTCATACGATAACGAAAGTTGGTGAAATTTGTATCACATATTCTAGTGAGTATAATTAATCGTTACAAAGCTTCGAGTTTGCTAAAAGGTCACTCAGAGGTATACTTTAAACATGTTGACACATTTAACCCCTGTAGTTTGTAATTTCTCACTTTCTTCCACAATTTGCTTCGTATGATCCATGATTCATTCGTTTATGGGTATAAACATCGTGTAGGGTTATTGAAAAGCATATTTATCCATTGTTGACACTTTGAACCCTTATATTCACATACTTTCTTTGTTTGTCAACTTTAGTCCCTCTAAAGTAATCTTTTACACGTTTAAAGCTTATGACACGTGTCGATACATTATTGGACATAAATTTTCTAGGTGTTACACTTGGAAAGGCGTTGTAAGATTTGGAAAAGGGGGAAAGCTGAGCCCGCGTTATATAGGTCCTTTCGAAATCGCATCTCGAGTTGGATCAGTCGCGTATAGGCTCAAGTTGCCACTAGAGTTGAGTGGAGTTCATGACGTGTTTCATGTCTCCAATTTAAAGAAGTGTCTATCTGATGAGACACTGATTATACCCCTTGGTGAGGTTCGAGTGGACGATAAATTGAGATTTATCGAAGAACTAGTAGAAGTTCTGGATTGGAAAATTCAGAAACTTAGAAGGAGTAGGATTAAGTTGGTCAAGGTTCGCTGGGATTCTAAACGTGAACCCAAGTTCACCTGGGAACGACTGGACCAGATTCAACGAAAATATCCACATCTCTTCCCACCTAGTGCGAAAACGAGACCTGTAGAGTAGAATTTCGGGGACAAAATTTCCTAAACAGGGGGAGACTGTGACACCCGGCTATATAGGCTGTACCGTACAAATGTAACACGTGTCATGAATAAATAAAAAGGCTGTATTTGACTGATATTGATGTTTATGTGTGATATTTGACGCGTTGGTAAATCCAAACTTTGATAGAAATTATGTTGGCAACAATAAGATAAACGCTTATCGCTTAACGAACAAATTGCGAAACGAACGTCGGTGACCACCCGATCAATGTTAAAATCCTAAAAATAATATGTTATGATTATAATGGTAATTTTAATCAAGTCCGGAAGGAAAAATAAATTAAAACACTAAGAAAATCGGTTTTTCGAGTTTAAGCGCGTACCGCTCGATACTGCACGTATCTGACAAAATACTGTCAACGCAGCTAGTCAACACAACTGGTAATTATTTCAGTAATATTTTAGTGAGATTATTTTTATAGAGCGATAAAAATAATTTAAAACACACTAAAACGGGATTAAAACGCTAGATAAAATACCCGGTATCTAGTGAAATACTAGTTTTTAAACTATATTACATATATATATGTATGTATATATGATGGATGGGTGTAAAGTGAGAGGTGGTGGCTAGGGGGACAAGGATTCCTTCTCTCTCCTACACATGGTGGTCTTGGAAGGCACATATGACGATTAACCTTTTTTGAAATATTTCTAAAATCTCTCATAATCCAAGGAATATCACAAAACACAATCCTCACTCTCTTTCTCATCAAACTCGGCCGAACACCCCTCTTGCAACCTCCATTTTCATTTTCATTTTTCAATCTTGTTCTTGAAGATCCAAATTCATTTCAAGAAGGTTTCAAGGTGTTTTGAAGATCCAAAGGTGTTTTCAAGGTGAAACAAGCTCCATAACATCAAAATCTTGTCAAAACCCACCAAAAACTTGAAAGGTATAAACTTATTTTCAAAAATCATGTTCTTGATTCTTGGTGATGATAGTGATGTTGGATGGTTTCTCTTGAACTTATAATTAATCACAAACTTGAAACTAATAATGAATGAGATTTTAAACAAAATAAAATGGAAGTGTGTATATATGTATGTATGGCCGAAAGTTGTATGTATGTGGGTATATAGTTGAGTTTTCATTTTAGTTAATTCTTGATTGACGAGATTCTTGAAAGTTTGTCACATGCATGAATAAAAAAGGTGTTATACAAGAAGGTTCTTGTGATTTGAAAAGATGACACAAAAGTGAACTTTTGGAAGTTTATATACGTATGTATATATACCGTGTATATATATGTATGTATGCATGCCTGTAGGTTTTTGTCACATGTTCATAAATGAAACAATATTTGCATTTATGTAAATAGGATTAGATGATAATGAGATGAACATGTTTTGGGTTATATGAACATGAAATAAATATGTTCTTGGATGCATTTTGTGAGAACCGGTAGTTCGGTTCTAGATTGAACAACTCAGGTCAGATATGTGATCACTGTAGTAGTGCGAAATCCAAATACAGTGTAGGAGTAAGATCAACAACGAATGCAACGTTTAAAGCTTCCATTCTCATTAATGATGTGCAAGTACAAAGATCCGGTGAGAATTAGCAAGAGCTCCGCCTCAGAGACAACCAATGAACCACCGTTACAAATGAGACCCAAGTCTCCTATTTATAGGCGGGCTTGATCAAGGAGAAAGCATCCGGATGGCCATCCGATCGGATGGACTATACAAAAACCGTTATCTTTCATTTCGTCCCTGATTCGATAATATAAAAAAAAACTATACAATGACACCAACTAGGACAAAATATAGACTAAGTACAGATGGAAGCTACAGACATAGTGCCTCTACAGACTCCCCCCTTGGATGTAGTTGCAGTCTTTCTTCCTGTACAGTCTTCATCACGCCTTCCTGTTGCGTCTGTTCTCTCTTGCCTTTTACCTTCTCTTTTCCTTTCTTTCCTCTAGCACCTTCCCCCTTAAATGTCTTCCAGTTTTAATCCACCACTTATGGTATTTTGGATCAACGCCTTTAGCCTTTGACCACCTAGGAATCTTATTTTCTTAAGATTCGATAGGCGTCTGATCTGTTTCGGGTGGCCTTGCAAACTTCCATCTACCTCTTTGAGTAGCTTTCTCTTGAATCTTCTTAAATCTTTCGCTTCTGCGCTCTTTCTTCAGAAACTCTTCAAGTTCAAGATTTCTAAACTTTGTTTCCCAATATCTTCCAGAGTTTATGTCTTTGGCAAAGCAGACATTCACTATTTTCTGATATTGTTGAGCTTGTACTTTATTTGGCTCATTGTAGACGATCTTGTTGAAGAATAAACAATCAATATCTTTCTTGGAGCAGTTAACTAAACATATTGGATCCAAGACATGTATGCACCTACATTCTCGAGTCTTCACATCGAATAAAGTAATTACCGCTTCAGCTTTGCTTTGATTGTATAGCCAACCCTTGAAATCTTCATGAAAGTCTTGTTCCATTGCTCTAAGCGGCATATTCTTTAAGCATCTTGGCGGTTTGATCTTCAAAGTTATATCCTTTTCACCTGTAACAGGATCAACTTTTACAACTTGCTTTGGCTTATGCGGCTTCCAATCTGGAAAGTTTTCTTTTGCTTGCAGCTTGATGTAATTCCATAGCCTTTGATCATGACACTTCACCTCTAAACCATAGTAATACTTCTTTATGTTCTTCATTTGCACCAGCTCTTCAATATCCTACCAAGGTAGTGTCTTGATATCAGATAAGAATTCAAAGTATTGCACTCCGAACTCTCTCCTTATTGCATATACCTTCAGATCTTCCAAGTAGCCCCATGATAGAATATCACCCAGATATTTATCTGGATGATCAGTGAAGTATTGTAGTGGCCTTTTGAACTTTCTTTCTTTGGGCATGACCTTGTACCATCTTTTACGTTGCTCCAAAAGATCTTCTTGTGGTACAGTCTCAAGAACCCCCTGTGTGGTGATCCTCTCTACTACTTTCTTTCTCACTTCATCTTCATTGTGAGATTGAAATAGCTCAGTCAAGGTAGGAAAGTCGTCATCAACTCCAGAATAGTGGAATGGAGTATCTTCATCAGAAATATCAGAACCTTCTTGAATAATCACATCATTGAAGTTATCTGCCTCATTCACGAATTTGAACGAATACTCCCTGTCTGGAATTAATGGAATCTCTTCTTCAATATCAAACTTCAACTTTCCATCATCCATACCTAACTCCTCTAACATGGACTCTCGAGTCCTGTTTTCATCCAACTCCCCCTCTTCCTCTGCATGGTGTAAGTAAATAACTTTAGGGAGTGTTAGAAATATCTTATCACCAGCATGTTTTGTTACGGAAGACGACGCTTCATGATGTTCAACTTCTTCTTGTTGCTAGTTGAATTCATCGTTCAAGAAGTCTTCAAGAGTACTTGAACCAGAATGCTTTACAATCATCAACCCAGTAGCTCCCTGATCATCATCATCACCATCATTGTTATAATTATCAATCGCCTCAAAATCATCCATATACTCTTCATCTTCATCATCATCTTCTTTATCATCTTTTGAATCAGAATGACACTTTTGAATGATTTTTCTTCTGTTAAGACTAACTTCTTCAGGAGTTACATCCTTTACTTCACCAATCGGAACAATAGCAAGAGTATTATCCATATCATCTTCAACTTCTTTCATTTCAACATCAGTAACATTAGAAGCTACAACATTAGAAGTGTGTACCTCATCAGCTTGAGTTGGTTCAGGTTGGCTTGAAGACCCAATAATTTCCTCAGTGTCGATCACTAAACCTTTCCTCTTTTCTTTAGCTTCTTCAGCCAACTCCTTCTCTCGTTTAAATCTTCGAGCTTCAACCCTTTGAATCTCAATCTCATCAAAGACAGCTTGAACATTGATACCTAGCTTATGTTCAACCACAGTGTAAAGCATATTAAGTTGCTCGTCTTTGATTACCTTGTTAGCTCTCAGCGCTTCAATTTCCTTCTTCAATACTTCATTCTCATTTGCAGAAGATACATGCAGATCACCTAGCATTTCATGCAACATTTTGTTGGCATTATCAATAGTCTTATACTGAATATTTACCTCCTCAATCTCTTCTGTCAGTTGATCAATCACTTCAGCATGATCTTCAATCTCTTTTCTAAGAGCAACATTTTCAGCTTCAACACTATTCAACTTTTCTTTCGCAGCTTCAAGCTCTGCTTCAGCATTAGCTTTTGCTTTTTCTAGAATACTTACTTTTCTTTCCAATGCATTTATTTTACCATCATTGAATAGATCACCAACATCATCTAACACTATTAGTCCTGCTCCTAGATCATGTGGAACTCTTGGAAATCCATGACTAGAGCTTTGTGACGTTGTAGCTTTCTTTGTAGCAAAAGTAGGATCTTCAACTGTTTTATGCTGCTGCTCTGGAGTCTTCTCAAACTCCTATGAAATATGAATTGTTTTGTTGATCGGTGATGGTGGAGGTGTAGACTTTCTAACTCCAATAAACTCTACCTCAACATCTTCATCCCTAACTTCAACTTTTTCAACCCTTTCATACTTAGGGCTTTCAATTGTTTCTTGCTGAGGAATAGACGTTGTGTCTTTCCTAGCTCTAACACTTCTCGGAACAACTCCAGTTGGGTGTGCTTTTCTCTTCTTAATACCCTTCTTCTTGATCTTTTCTTTCACAGTTGGAGTTGGCTCATATGTAGCATCCTCTTCGTCCGATGCTTTCTTTTTCTTTGGCGACTTCCTTAATTTCTGATTTCCACCCACATAAGATGTTGGAGCGATCTTTGTTGGATCTATATCATCACTTTCAATCTCGCTCGTGTCTGTATGCACTAGACCTTCAACAAACGTCTTTTCCACATTCACACCACTGGCTTCAACATTCTCTGTAGTCTTTTCAGTTTTTTCTCCACTTGAACACTTTGAGCACCTTCAGCTATAGAAAGCTTGTCGTATTCTGCAAACAACTTCTTCAAAAGATCTGCGCCTTCTTTGATCAAATCAGTTGGAGGTATAACTGTCTCACCAACTAAGCGAGGTGGCGACTTCTTTTTCATGGTTTCTACAACACAAATATTAACATTTTTAGTATAATATTCAAAATAAATATCTACCAACCTTTCTGATGATTCTCGCTTCTCAAGTTTACCCTTGATTACAACTTTCGGCGTAGAGACTTTAGGTGTTCTCTTTCTCTTCTTTTCATCCTTCACGAACCAAAATCTAAGCTTCTTTTCGGCCATCGGCTTCAATCTTTCTGTCTCATTCTCTGAGTTGCTATCAGTGTGTCTCCAATTATCACCTTCAGGCGCAACATAATCAAACTTCTTGATCTTTCCAAACTTTTGTCTATATGGTGGTTCATCCTCAGGCTTCACACCTCTATACTTATCCAATCTTTTCAGTGTTTCACTATCCATATGTTCCAATGGAAGCTCAGCATTTGGATCCTTTGGTAGGTTTGGAATCTGGTCGTCTAACAACATCTGGACGAATCTAGGATACATGATACATTTTTCACCTTTTGTGTTATCTATCATATGGTTGAAAATGACTTGCGAAATGTTATATGGTCGATTTAGCACCAAGCAAGCTATAATGTTCATGATGTAGTAGGAGGTTTCATCATATGCACCTTTTCTGTGTGATAGTGCATGAATAACACAATGGGCTAAGAACTTGTAGGGTCTGTAAAACTTAGACTTTATGTACCCTTTGTCATTAATGTACCATGTATATCCCATTCTCAGCCAAAATCCCTTGCACAATCTTTCTGGAATAATGATGGGATCTTCGTCTTTGTCCTGCAAGGTTAGTACTCTCCTCACATCTCTACAGTGATCTTCACTGGCAAATCAACATCTTTATTCTTTTAATCTTTGATTATAACGGCCAAGTGAATTGCCATATATTCCTCTTCATAATGTGCCACATTCCAGAAAGTTCTAACATGAGACTCATAACACTTGTGTCTCTCTGTCAAAGCCTTGAAAATTCTACTCTCTCTCAGAAATGGCACAACATCTTTGAATGGTTCAATATTCGGAAAATCTTCTTCCAATATGCAGTATATGTTGTGTTTTGAATAAAAATCAGAAGCTCTTGCCCTGCAGATATTTTATTTTCAGAAAATGCACACATTTCAAGATCTAAAGTACATAGTGATAAATCATGAAAATTTTTCTAACACTTTACACACTGTTTAGTATTGAACTGACGAATGGCCATCCGACCGGATGGTTGTCCCTTCGGATGGTCATCTGATCGAATGATCATTCGAGTGAAAAGAAACCAGATCATTCAATGCACATAATGGTCTTGATGAAGATATGGCTCAGATGGTCATCCGATCGGATGATCATTCGAGTGACAAACAATTAGGCACTCAAAGAATGAATCAAACATGAGAGAGTAATGGATCGGATTGTCATCCGATCGGATGATCATTCCAATGACAAACAGTTAAGCATTTAATGAACATTTAAACAAGAGAGTGCAATGGATCGGATGGTCATCCCATCGGATGGTCATCCAATCGAATGATCATTCGATCAATCATGAAGAACAGTTTGAATGTCAAACACATCTGATCAAAATTTTCAAGATATTTCAAAATTGATTAAAATTTCTCTCAGAAAACTCGCCGATAAACAAAACCCTATGTTCAATTTCTATTGAAAATCTCTAATTAGGCCTAGATCTAACAAAATGTGTGTCGGTTATCGGACTGTTCATATGAATCTAAACCTAAATCAGACAAGTTTTAGATGAAATTGGCTCGGTAAAATCTAAAATTTATGGCCGATTAACCTAGATCTAAGTTTAATTTCTACAAACAACACCCAATCAAGCCTAGATCTAAGAAAAACCCTATTTCGGCACCTTCGCCTCATAAAACCATCAAAAACATCAAATTTAACGGTGAATATAGTGAAACTTACCTTCCCCAAAGCGAGTGATGAGCAAACCAACAATCCTATGTAAGTGGTTAGGTGTGACACCCGTGTCACTTCAACCATCATACGAATATAAAACCAATGAAATATTGTATTTCATACTTGGAATTTGTATAAATATGTGTATCGTTTGCACATATCAATTCTTGTTCGATTTCGAGCTTTAAATCGCTTCTGGAAGATTATACGCAATCTGATGCGTAAATATAATCAGTTTAATGAAACAAACACTCCGGAACAGTGACATAGGCTTAGCATACCTTAAATAACCTTTACATAACTTAGAAATAAGTTTTGGATGATTTGGTGTGTCGAAATCAAGTTTATTCGCTTACAGGGACTAATTTCGACAAACTGCGAAAGTATGCCGATTCGTACTGTAACGAACATTCCGGAACTTGATCATAAGTTAAAAATACCCTAAATATCCTTTACATAGCTTAGAAATAGGCTTTGAGGGGTTTGGTACGGTAAAATAAACTTATTTGATCAAAAGAGACTAAAAGCGTCAAAAGTGCATAAGTTTGCATTTTCGCGCATATCTTACGTTCTGAATACACCCGAACATCCAAAAATTTATGTAATCAGTAAAATATTTTATTTTAGTGATTGGCATTATAAAATTCTATTCGTCGCGTAATTTGGATCGTTTTTGCGTTCGTTACGATTTCCGTCGTAATTAACCGAACAACGCAACCGTACGACCAAACGAACCAACATCCGAGATGTTTTTGAGCATATTTTAAGTTCCCTATACTTTAACTTTATTTTAGAGCCTTGAAATGTGGTTAAAGAGGCTTAAAAGTGCAAAAAATCAAGTTTTACAAGTGCAGGGACCATTTTTGAAATTTCTGGCAGATACATTGAACTTGGTCCATTTTTGAGATTTTGATGGTTTTAACAAATGGTTTTGCACCCTATGGGCTGGTATTTGATGGTTTTACATGTTCACATGGTATTCTAAAACCTTGAGCCCAAGTCTAAGACCATGATTAAAGCACGGTTCTCGATAAACGATCTTAACGGTGGACCGAATCCAATATATACCCACCTCATTTTCATTCTTTCCTCACACATGATCTAATTTTCTCTAAGTTGAAGCTTAAATGCTTCATACCTGAGAATTTATAGATCATATCCTCCATTTCTTGGATCCGTTGTAAGTATTCTTTAGTTCTTTTATGCGTTTTTAAGCGTAAAAGTCAAACAGTGTTTGACTTTTTGCTTTGACCAGTCTATGGTCAACACGAAGTTCATTTGAACTTCGTAACGTGAGCGTAATCATGATGGTTATAGTCTCTTGTGACTATACCTACTGATTACCACGTTATTTAGGCGTAGTGACGAGTCATAGTTTCGGTCAAAATGCGTATTCTTGCGTATTTTGCAACCAAACTATTCTTGGGTATCAAGACCCTTTGTCTTGATATCAAACTTGTTTTTAAACTTTGTTAAACATTTTTTAACATGTTTAACTCATCACTTTTAGATTAGTGCTTATATAGGGTCGTAAGATAAGCGGTCTAAACAACCGCTTAGACTTTAGAACCCGACCCGTTTGGTCGATCATTAGGATCCGACCAAGCACATTAGGTGACCATAGTTGCATAGGGAATAACCTTCCGAGGTTATTCCTTATGGTCACTTCTTTTAGTTAGTTGTATGATAGGTAGTTTATATGCCTTAGGAAAATGACCAAAATGCACTTTTTATGCATAATTGATATTTAAGCATATGTATCCCAAACTTTTGTCATTTAACTGATTATGCAACATAATTAAACATGTTTAGGCATATAATACTTGTCATAGGACTAGTTAGGCGTTCCAAAAGTGTTTTACACGAACGACGCGTTAAAGTAGCGTAAGCTACCTAAACGGGTCGAAGTGGGTCGTAAGCACTTAGGTTAGGTTTCGTTTTAGTATGTAGGCTTTGTTAAACCATATCATATGAGTTCCAATACTCATTTGGTTTATGAAACCTCATCCTATCCGATCTTTAGATTTAGGTCCGGTTTATTTACTTAGTTACCTATATTAGGTGCCGTTTGATTCCATGATCCCTCTAGCTGGCTTGGTAGTTGTTCAAGACTTCTAAGCACTCTCAAGTGAGTACATAGTCCCCTCTTTTACTGTTTTCAATGTTTTAGGGTGAAGCATGTGTACCTAATTGTTATGTTCATGGTTTCAAAGTATAATTGATTATACGTATTAGTACTTAACTTTTGATAAACTGAATGATTATTTACGGTTTAAACTCTAATTTTTCAAAGATTATAAAATTAATTGTTGAATTGTACTTATTTTATGTTCACCAGACCGGATGGTAGTATGATATAACGCTATAGGATTAGACACCCCATTCCTGTTGTAAGGAATGTCATAAAAAAATATTTTATCCAAATAGAGATTGCCTTTGTGGTATTTCTATAGTCTCAATTGGTGTATTTTGATGCACTAAGGTTTGAATGAATTCCAAATCACATTTTTATTGTATATTTCGTTATACTCCCAAAAGTATAGTTTGATATGCTCTCATGTGTGATATTGTACAAAACAACATATATTTTGTTAATTACTAAAACATATTTTGATATGTTATTTATAAAACCAAAACATAGTTTAATATGTTATTTTATAAAACTAAAACATAGTTTAATATGTTATTTATAAAACCAAAACATAGTTTAATTTGTTGTTTATAAAACCAAAGCATAGTTTAATATGTTATTAATAAAAACAAAGTATACTTTTGATATACTACTGAAAACTATTATTTTGACGACTAAAGTATATTTAATATACTATCTGTTTAATTATTTTGGAACTGAAATATATTTTAATATATTACTTATTTGACTTTCTTAAAACCAAAGTATATTTTTATGTATACTAAAAACCTTTTTATCAAAAACATATTTTATATAAACTCATTTTACTTAATTATTTATTTATGCATTATTCTGTTATATCATCTGATTTCTTATAAATTTTAGTATGATTTATAAAAGAAAATATTTTAAGGTTCATGACTATTTTTTATTAAATATTTTTCTTTAAACTTATAAGTCACGAATCCTATTATAATAAAACCTATGTATCTCATAGACATTTTTATGCTGACGTACCTATTTTTACACATATTTCAGGTGCTGTTATGTGATGATTGTTGATGCATGCTATACATAGGATGGACTCGTGCCTTAGCGACTTTAAAACTTGAAAGATAATATTTGTATTTATCTGATTTGTAATAAAAAAATGAGTTCAATAATTCAATAAAACGAAATTATTTAATACATGGTTGTGAAACAATGATTCTGTTACGACACTCCCCGACGTTTCCTCCACGATTTGTTGTTTTACGTGGTCAGGGTGTGACAGAAAGTTGGTATCAGAGCCAATGGTTATAGGGAATTAGGTTATTAGTAATGCTTTGACATAGACTATAACCTTCCTAGGACCCTAACACAAGTTATCTTGTGTTTAGTTTTAAAACAATACCGTCACTTATCCTTAGGTGACAACCACAATAAGAACACAAATTTCTAATCCGCTTTAAAAACTAATCATCTGTTCTAGGATGATTTATTATAAGGTTTTGAACCCTCTAAGTTTTCAAAATCTCGTCAAAGTTTGGGTCTTATAACGTGAACACGTGCAATCTAGAAGGGTGGATGCCTGTACTCTGAGCTTTCTGTCTAAGGCTAGAGTGTTCGTACAAATCCACATAATCGGACCAATCACTCTTACCTGGGAACTCTTGGGGTGAGTGTCCACTTATAGGCTAAAGCATGTCTTCGCGATACATTAATATGACCCACTTACTTTGATTAATCACCATCTCATTTGTTTGCCTTTGGTAACAAACAATTGATCGCAATTTTTATGCATTGTCATTCTATTTTCATTTCCCTTGTTTCCTCCCATGTCTTTCAATTTCTTTATGATGCCTCTTCATCGCAACAACACTCAAGTATCCAAACCAGGTGCTTCAATTGCCCAACAAATAGGCGTCGTACTTCAAAGGACCGTTGATTCAGCTATCACCATGACTCGCCTCAGGGATGAAGCCGTACAAGGGAACTGCTCCTTGGTGCAATCAATGCAACTGTCATCATCCGAATTAAATACCTTGTTTCAAATGTACCCACTGTGGACGATGAGGACATTTGGTTAACATGTGCCGCTTTGCTGTCCAAAGCAAAGCAGTTGCAAATCCTGCCGCTGCTCAACCTCCAAATCCTGCTTCATATGTCGCCTTGGCATATCTAGTACCTCAACCTCAAAAATTTTCTACCTTGTGTATCGACTTAAGCACATCTAGTGCGGGGTGTCGTAACACCTCTCGTTACAGAATTCCAAAATCCAAAATAGGATCTTTCTATCCTCATAATTAGATCCTTGTGGATAAATATCGCTCAAATCGGAGCCCTTAATTGAATTATTCGTATGCCTTAATACGTATATTACAATTCAATAAGGACAAAGCCGAATTCCTATTAAGATCTTTCTATCTCCATAGTTAGATTCTTGAAGATGTTTAAAGTGCCAAATGAAATCCACGGATTGGATTCCTGGTGTGCTTTAAAATACCCATGTCCAAAGATAATAAATTAAAGATCAAGTTAAATAAATTATGTGATTTTGTGCTTATATGTTTTCTTATATGTTTTGAGTTTTATTTATGTTTTTGTGTGATCCGAATATTCAATATCCAAATCCTCGTAGAATCTTCCATATCTTCGTATAATGGATTCATAGTAGGATATCCAAAGGTACTATCTTAATTCCTTAATGGACTTCTACGTTGTAGTTAAAGTCCCTTGGGTTATGAAGTACTATTCTATAATTGGACCCCTTGAGTGGTCTAGTTAAACAGATTGATTTAAAAATCTGGATAGGAATATCATGTGATGATATAATTAAAAAGATCCCTTAAGTGGTCTATTTAAGGAGATCGTACGACGGTCTAGTTAAGAAGATCATGTGTTGATCTAGTTAAAAAGATCGTTCGTTGATCTAGTTAAAAAGATCCTTTGGTGGTCTAGTCAAATCATTTCATGTTTATTCGATTGATTTTCCCCTGCGCATTATGAAATGAACTGTGCGGACTGTGCAAGGAATTATGTAATTATGGATGCATACATAATTATGGAATTCAGTGCACAGAAACCAAAGAAAATTTTGTCATGTGTTAAGACCTATAGTCATGAGAATAACGAAACGGGAACAATGTAAAAAGGGGCATGGTGGATACGCCGCTGGTACTTCCTATATATAAGTGTTCCTTATTACATAGCGAACGTAGCGTTATTTAAGTTACTAGAAGTCATGGACCTTGACCAAAGTCATTTTATTTTACACTCTCCGATTCTGATTTCGAGCACACACAAGTTTCCTATGATAAGTCTTCATGAGAAACGTTCTTCTGTCCGTAGTTCGAAACTCCATGTTTTGTAACTAAAAGGACTTCACTTTGATGGTTGACAATTTTGATAAGAATCCAAACATGGCCCAGATTTTTACTTAGGGTTCGAGGGATTCATTCGAAAGCGAAACCATCACAGTTGTCTTCACAAGTTTCCTCTAAAATTAAATTTCGGGATGAAATTTCCTAAAGTAGGGGAGACTGTGACACCTGTGTCACTTCAACCATCATACGAATACCAAACCAATGAAATATTGTATTTCATACTTGGAATTTGTATAAATATGTGTATCGTTTGCACATATCAATTCTTGTTAGATTTCGAGCTTTAAATCGCTTCTGGACGATTATACGCAATCTGATGCGTAAATATAATTAGTTTAATGCAACAAACACTCCAGAACAGTGACATAGGCTTAACATACCTTAAATAACATTTACATAACTTATAAATAAGTTTTGGATGGTTTGGTGTGTCGAAATCAAGTTTATTCGCTTACATGGACTAATTTCGACAAACTGCGAAAGTATGCCGATTCGTACTGTAACGAACATTCTGGAGCTTTATCATAAGTTAAACATACCCTAAATATCCTATACATAGCTTAGAAATAGGCTTTGAGGGGTTCGGTATGCTAAAATAAACTTATTTGATCAATAGAGACTAAAAGCGTCAAAAGTGCATAAGTTTGCATTTTCGGGCATATCTTACATTCTGAATACACCTGGACATCCAAAAATTTATGTAATCATTAAAATATTTTATTTTAGTGATTGGCATGAAAAAATTCCATTCGTCGCGTAATTTGGATCGTTTTTGCGTTCGTTACGATTTCCGTCGTAATTAACCGAACAACACAACCGTACGACCAAACGAACCAACATCCGAGATGTTTTTGAGAATATTTTAAGTTCCATATAATTTAAATTTATTTTAGAGCTTTGAAATGGGTTAACGGGGCTTAAAGTGCAAAAAAATCAAGTTTTACAAGTGCAGGGACCATTTTTGAAATTTCTGGCAGATACATTGAACTTGGTCCATTTTTTATATTTTGATGGTTTTAAACCATGGTTTTGCACCCTATGGGCTGTTATTTGATGGTTTTACATGTTCCCATGGTATTCTAAAACATTGGTCCCAAGTGTAAGGCCATGATTAAAGCACGGTTCTCGATAAACGATCTTAACGGTGGACCGAATCCTATATATACCCACCTCATTTTCATTCTTTCCTCACACATGATCTAATTTTCTCTAAGTTGAAGCTAAAATGCTTCATACCTGAGAATTTATAGATCATATCCTCCATTTCTTGGACCCGTTGTAAGTATTCTTTCGTTCTTTTATGCGTTTTTAAATGTAAAAGTCAAACAGTGTTTGACTTTCTGCTTTGACCAGTCTATGGTCAACACGAAGTTCGTTTGAACTTCATAACGTAAGCTTAATCACGATGGTTATAGTCTCTTGTGACTATACCTACTGATTACCACGTTATTTAGGCGTAGTGACGAGTCATAGTTTCGGTCAAAATGCGTATTCTTGCGTATTTTGCAACCAAACTATTCTTAGGTATCAAGACCCTTTGTCTTGATATCAAACTTGTTTTCAAACTTTGTTAAACATGTTTAACTCGTCACTTTTAGATTAGTGCTTATATAGGGTCGTAAGATAAGCGGTCTAAACAACCGCTTAGACTTTCGAACCCGACCCGTTTGGTCGATCATTATGATCCGACCAAGCACATTAGGTGACCATAGTTGCATAGGGAATAACCTTCCGAGGTTATACCTTATGGTCACTTTGTTTAGTTAGTTGTATGATAGGTAGTTTATATGCCTTAGGAAAATGACCAAAATGCCCTATTTATGCATAATTGATATTTAAGCACATGTAACCCAAACTTTTGTCATTTAACTGATTATGCAATATAATTAAACATGTTTCGGCTTATAATACTTGTCATAGGACTAGTTAGGTGTTCCGAACGCGTTTTACGCGAACGACGCGTTAAAGTAGCGTAAGCTACCTAAACGGGTCGAAATGGGTCGTAAGCACTTAGGTTAGCTTTCATTTTAGTATGTAGGCTTTGTTAAACCATATCATATGAGTTCCAATACTCATTTGGTTTATGAAACCTCATCCTAACCGATCTTCCGATTTATGTCCGGTTTATTTACTTAGTTACCTATGTTAGGTGCCGTTTGATTCTGTGATCCCTCTAACTGGCTTGGTTGTTGTTCAAGACTTCTAAGCACTCTCAAGTGAGTACACAGTCCCCTCTTTTACTGTTGTCAATGTTTTGGGGTGAAGCATGTGTACCTAATTTTTATGTTCATGGTTTCAAAGTATAATTGATTATACGTATTAGTACTTAACTTTTGATAAAATGAATGATTATTTATGGTTTAAACTCTAATTTTTCAAAGATTATAAAATTAATTGTTGAATTGTACTTATTTTATGTTCACCAGTCCGGTTGGTAGTATGATATAACGCTATAGGATTAGACACCCCATTCCTGTTGTAAGGAATGTCATAAAAAAATATTTTATCCAAATAGAGATTGCCTTTGTGGTATTTCTATAGTCTCAATTGGTGTAGTTTGATGCACTAATGATATATGTTTCAGGGTAGTGCAAGACCATGATTGCTTTAGAACTTCCGTTCAGACAAAGAGATGATGGCTTGTCTTTAAGGTGTGTCCCACTTAGGGATCTTCTATTCAACAGCACTTAATTAACATCTTTTGATATTTATCAATTTTTATGCTGAGGTGAAGCTTTAAGTATTAAAGTGCGTAAAGTATTATACGAGGACTAGGCTATTGCTTCCGCAAAATCAGAAGCCCTGGTATAATACCATAGATATCACTAAGTACATAGACCTAGTATGTCAGAAACAGGCAATCTTTCAAACAAGATTTTAGGGGTTACCTATATATCCGAGAGATGTTCCCCACGAAATAAGCAAGATATTGATTTAGGTTTATATCCCGAAAAAGTCTACTAAAGGTGCAAAAACCTATCGACACATCATCAGTGAGACCGTTTATCGCTTTTAATCATTACATTTCTTTAGCGTACCGTGACAGTCTAGCTGATGTACTATAATTTCCTCTTTTTACACAAACTCTTTTTTGGGTTTTCTATTGTTTTTTACATTTTTGATAATTTTCTATTGTTTTTGTATTATTTTTTAATTTTTTTTATTTTATTTTTATTTTTTATTTTTTTATTTTTTAATGTTTTTGTATTTTCTGAATAACAATATCTCCCCCCTAAATACCAAAACAACGAAAAATGCGACAAACCATAGCAGATTGCTTCTCGACGTCCTCTGCTTTGGATTTCTCATCAACGCCAACTATTGCTCCCCCTGACGACCAAAGTTTCATATCGTTTAGTTTTAATAATTATTGAAAACGTGACTTATCAAACGGTTTAGTATGTAAATCAGCGTTTTGTTCGTCGGTATGGATCTTTTCAATTCGAATCAACTTCTTCCCGTAGCAATCACGGATGAAGTAATGTCGAATTTCTATATGTTTAGTTTTAGCGTGATGGGGTTTTTTTGTTATGTTGATTGCTGCCTCATTGTCAACAAAAATAGGAGTAGTAAGAAATTGCAAACCGTAATCCCTCATTTGTTGTTGGATCCACAGAATCTGCGAGCAGCAGCTGCTTGCTGAGACATATTCTGCTTCACGCGTTGATAATGCAACGGTGGTCTGCTTCTTACATTGCCAAGTGACCAGACGTGGTCCGAAGAATTGGCATCCTGCTGTTGTTGACTTTGCATTCTGCTTGCAACATCCGAAATCTGAGTCTGAGTAGCCTTCAAGTCGGAAATCACCGTCTTTGGGAAACCACAACCCCATGTTTGGAGTTCCTCTCAGGTAGCGTAGAATCCTTTTGACGATAACCATGTCTGAAGCTCTAGGACTCGACTGATAACGGGCCGCGGTACATCAGCGAACCAATCATAAAACAGTAAAGTGTTTCATCGACCTTCTCTCCAGTGAGATCAGGGTTAATACCGTGATTAGTTTCTAACGGGGTGGACGTCGGTGCAGTCTCTGACATTCCAAATTTCTCCAGAACGTCGTGGACGTACTTTGTTTGATGTATGAAGATCCCCTCCGGCATTTGATCAACTTGTAGCCCAAGGAAAAACTTAATCTCACCCATCGACGACATCTCAAACATCTGCTTCATTACTGTCTTGAATTCTTTGTAGAGTTCCTTGTTCGTGGACCCGAATATAATATCATCAACATATATTTAAACAATCAGTAGATGTCCAACGACCTCCTTTGTGAAAAGAGTAGCATCCACCTTTCCTCGAATAAAGCCATTGGAAAGCAAATGTTGAGAGAGCGTCTCATACCAGGCTCTCGGGGCCTGGTGCAATCCGTAAAGAGCTTTGTCCAAAAGGTAGACTTTGTCTTTGTGAATCGGATCGGTGAAGCCCGGTGGCTGACCGACGTAGACCTCCTCTTTCACCTTGCCGTACAGAAACGCCGACTTGACATCATGATGATAGACTTTAAACCCTTTCCATGAAGCGAATGCGAGAAAAATTCTGATGGCTTCGAGTTTGGCAACCGGAGCATAAACTTTCGTGAAGTCTATTCCCTGCTGCTGACTAAAGCCCTGAACAACTAGGTGACGTTTGTTTCGCACTATCACTCCCCTGTCGTCTCACTTGCATTTGAACACCCACTTGGTGTTAATCTTTCTATGCCCATCAGGTTGGTCGACTAGCTTCCAAACTCCGATTTTTTCAAATTGACCGAGCTCCTCTTGCATTGCATTAACCCATGATTCTTCTGTTAGTGCTTCTTTGTATGTTCGTGGTTCAACCTGCGAGATAAAGCAACTGAGTGAGAAATCATTTTGTAATGGTGAAATTTTAGTGTAAAAACATGCAAAGCCTTGATCAATTTGACTTCTCGTTCAAACTCCTGATTGTAATTCTCCATTTATCCACTCTTCGGGGTGATAAGATAGAGTCCTCGACATAACTTCACTGGGAACGTTCACCTTACTTTCCAAATTCGTGACATTCTGATCTGCAACTTGTTCATCGACTTGAACTGTTTGATCTGACGTCTGGATCTGCTCCCCCTTAGGTTCTTAATCACCTCGATCAAAGGTCGGGCTATCCGAATCAGACTCTGAATCATCAACAACTGCTGTCTGATTTTCTGGAGGAGTCTCTTGTTCTGAAGTAGTCTGAGTTTGCTGTAAATCATCACTGTGACCACTTTGACTGGGACCAGCTTCATGATCATTTGGAATTTGTTGACGCTTGGAAGACTTGGCCGGCAATCTATTCATCTGCGAAGCTTCATATTCCCGAAATAGATATATCTGATCCATGAACTCCTGCTCTTTAGGTAAGTTGAATGACTCCCACAATGTCTCGTAGTCGAATCACCATGAGCTATTGCAAGAAACGACTGACAAAGTCCTCCAAATCCGAGACAATTTGCTGAAAGCTCGAAGTCGACAGAAAAGTTACGCCGATAGACGATGCAAGCCCCTTGAATTTAACGTTGGCAACTACGTACTCCTAAAGGTATCACCTTAGAAGGGTGTGGTCAGATTCGGTAAGAAAGGGAAACTAGCGCCTCGATATGTGGGACCTTTTAAGATTCTGGAAAGGATCGGAAAAGTCGCCTACAGACTCGAACTACCGGAGGAACTTAGTAACGTTCACCCGAATTTCCATGTTTCGAACCTCCGAAAGTGCCCGGCTGAGCATGATTTAATTGTGCCTCTTGATGACCTCCAAGTAAACAAAACACTACACTTCGTGGAGAAGCCTATCGAAATCATGGATCGCCAAACCAAGCAGCTCAGACGCTCGCACATTCCTATTGTGAAAGTCCGATGGGAAGGCAAACGAGGCGCAAAGTTCACTTGGGAACTCGAAAGTGACATGAAGGCGAAGTACCCGCAGTTGTTTGTTACGGCTTCGGCCTAATTTCGGGACGAAATTCCCTCAACTAGGGGAGGCTGTAACACCCCGTGTTTCAGAAGTCAAAGTCAAACTCAAGATTGAAGTCCATGGAAGAAAAGATTGCTAATTGCGATCTGTCCCTCCTTGCTCAATTCCTGTTTTGACTTCTTTGACTTGTAGATAGTCTATTTTATGTTTTACGTTAGTTGTATTATGTGGAGTACTTATTAGTAATCGCTATTTATTGATATTTATCGCATGTTTTATTGATTTATCGTTTATCGCATTCGCACTCGCAACTCGAATTACACGTTCTGGATATTGTTATACGTGTGTGTGTGCCTTATGTGTTACTTGTGCATGTTTAATTATGTTATGTGTGGTGATTAATCAAAACGCAATCGAAACTCAATCGCAATCGAATCACAAACGCTGAACGAATACGAAATAAGGATGATTGTATGTTGATACAGTAGTTGGGATTAAAAGTAATTTGACTAGGAAACTCTATCGCATCACAACACTCGCATTCACAATCGAAACAGCAAAACTCGTCGCACCAAACACTCGAACCAAGTGACTGATCGACCAAGTGACCAGCCGATCAACTAGCCGTTTGATCGAGCTGCCGCTCGATCGGCCAGCCGTTCGACCAGGCTGCCACTCGATCGGCCAGCCCCTTTCCACTTTGGGAAACCCTATAAATACCCACTGTCACCATCAAACTTACCACTTTTGCACACTCCTGTCCGACCAGCGCTCCAATCCCACTTTTCCTTTGATTCCACACGATCCAGGTAAGATTTCAACCTAAATCTTGTACTTTCTTAATCTACACGTACTCCTACACCTTTCTATCTTTTGAATCTTAACTTTTAACCATGAAATCACTAGATTTGAGGTATTCTAGGATGATGTCATCATGGTGTTCTTATGAACTTCATATTTTGGCCTCAATCCTTCAAGAACAACTTAGATCTAAACGATTTCCACATAAATAAACAAAGATCTTTCACACAAAGATCTTTCACAGATCTAAACATATTCACGGTGAAAAGGATTGAAGGATGGTTTTCCAACCTTCTTTCAACTCTTTTACACTCAATGCCCTCAAAACCAATAGAATTGGAGCTTGTACCAACTTTCTACTCATTCATGTGGTTGTGTTGGTTCAAGATCTGGATTCTATCCACGAGATTACCGATTTCGGGTTAAACATGGAACACCGTCTTGAACAGTTGACTGATCGGATTTGAGTGATTCCTGTCCGATTAGGAGTACCAAGTATTAACATGGTTTCTGTTGCTTAATACGTTATCAAAATGTCTCGATAAAACGACAGACAATCACAACAACCAAGTGTAAGACGAACGGAATGACCAGGACGGAATGCTGTCCGATCGGACTACCGTCCGATCGGACTGTCAAACGATCGGGTTGCCACCCGATCGACTTGCACTTTGGCCCCACACTTAACCTTCATTTCAAACTCCAAGTGTTTTGGACACCGAACGGACTGCCATCCGATCGGGTTGCCACCCGAACGATCGACCATCCGACCATGTGATGTTTGGAACTCAACACTTAAACAATTTTCAACATGTTCAATGCACATGTGTTGCCACCCGATCGAACAACCGTCCGATCAAGTGACAACCTGCTGAGAACTTGTTCTCGCTGAAGTGCCTAACCTATCGGACTGCCGCCCGATCGAACGGTCATTCGATCGACCGACCTGAAAGGTAGAGGTACTTTAATGTTTTCAAAATGCTACAACGAAAACTTCAAAAGTCAAGCCAGCATACACAAACACATCCTTCCCAAAGGAAGTAACAATCCACTCGAAATGTCACCCGATCGGATGACCATCCGAGCGGACTGTCATTCGAACGACCGGCTATCCGATCAGACTACCATCCGATCGAAAAGCTGTTCGACCCACTGACACTTGTTTCATTTTACGCGTCGCTTATCGTTATGCTATCAATCTGTTCAGGCTAACCTTACTCTCTAGCACTCCCTTCAATCCATTGATCCAATCACTGTGAGTATACTCGATCCCTTTTTTGCTTTACACACTTTTGGGTGTTACATACGTTACATATTCTAAATCACATCAAACACACTACGTAATATTTTAATCGCTAACCAATAACCACATGTTATACGTGACTTAATGAATGCTTGTTTGTTATGTTTACACATGGAATGCTGTCTACCTGTCTTAGCAACGGTAGTACTATTTGTTTGGACTCAGCACATGTTCACTCAGGGGTTGTTAAGGACAATTAATTACATGGGTCACGGTGGTGATCATGCAATACGAACTGACTTGGGCAGTCAACTCACAGTCATTGGTATTGATAGGTTCATATCGATAACTAACATGTCTTATTTTACACTGGGTACGTGATGGTTATGCGTAACGATTTCGAACTCTATATGCTATTATCAAACTTGTATGCTCACCTTTACACTATGTGTATTGACTTTTACTTTAACGTATGTGACAGGCGCTTAGGATGCTTCTATGCTTTGCTTGCTGTGAAATCGAAGCTAGGAAAGGTCTAGAAACCAATAAACAATTGTCTGTATTTGAAATCTGAGTTGTCAGAATAGAACAATTTGACTAGATCTTTTCTGTAATAATTGTATTATCTTTTATGACATGGTATGGGACGTGTTGCTTTAAATAATTTGTAATTATAGTTGTTATGGAAACTTCTGGACTATCAGTTTCGCTCAGTGCCACGCGCCGATGTTTCCGCCATCGGTTGGGGTGTGACACTTCTTCAGTCAGAACAAATGCTCTAGCATTCTTAGTAGTCTTGTTGTTCATGGCGGCTGGAGCTAGTTTTGGACAGTTCGGTTTGATATGCCCCTTCTCCCCACAATTGAAGCATACTCCATTGCTGGGGTTCTTTCTGAAGTCTTTTTCCTTGTGTCCCGGTATCTTGCAGAAATTGCAGTATGTAGAACATCTCCCTGAATGCTTCTTCTTGCAGGCCTTACAGTAAGGTGTAGAGGTAGAACCTATATTTTTCCCACAGTTGGAATTACCGTAGCGAAACTCCTGGGTAAGCTTTTGGGATAGGTTCTTCTTCAGGTTTTCTTCTTGTGTCGTACTAGTTCATCAGTCAAGGTATTGGCTAGTTCTACAGCTTCTTCTATAGTTTGTGGTCTAGTTTCCTTGACTACGATTAATCCCCAGATGTAACGGGATATTAATATTGGTTCTGGTGAGGCTAGGGTTGGCACTATTCTAGCATATTCAAAGAATATGGTAGTGTAACCCTTACAGTCTACTCCAGTCATTCTAAGGTTTAAGAACTTATTAGCAATTTGTTCTTTTTCATTGGGAGGATAGAATTTCCTTTCAACCATGTTCTTAAACTCAGTTCATTCCATATTATAGACTCTGTCACTTCCTCTAGATTGGAGGATAGTGTTCCACCATTCTAGAGCTGCATTCTTAAAAAGATTGGAAGCAAACATGATTTTATCTTCCTCTGCACACTTGCTTATTTTTAAGACTGCCTCTGTCTTTTCTATCCAGCGTAGAGCTGCAATGGCTCCTTCATTACTCGAGAATTCCATTGGTTTACAAGACCAGAATTCTTTGTAAGAACAACCATAAGACATGGTTCTTCTTCTTTTTGGAATAGGCAATTGAAGTAATGGTCCATTGTTTACGCTGTGACTGGGTTCAGTAGGTGGTCATTTTCTTCCATTGTTAGATTTATTATTTTCCGGTTCCTTAACCGTTTTGATAATATATGGCATAGCGTCTATAATCCCTTGTGCCACTATGTGTTGGACGACACTGTTATCTAATTGGTTCCCGTTATTATCGTTATTCGGGTTTTCCTGATTCACTTTGTTGTCCATCTGGATTATAAACATTTACCAAATATTAATATCACAGAACAAAATTTAATGCGAAAAATCACACAAACAAACATATTGATCAAAATTGTCGTGCATTGCGACAGTTACTCTATTTCATATATATATTACATGCTACAACTAGAATTTAAAATACACTACTAGCTATGCATCAGTAGGTAGTGGATTATCTATTTTTAGTTGATTTTTTTTCAAACTACTCGCATATATATATATATATATATATATATATATATTTATATCTATATTATTGTTATTATTATTATCACTAGGGGTTCATCCTGTATTACATATTGCGCTTGTCGTACTTCCAAACGAGCCTTTCCCCTATTTTCCTTATTCTTTCACCTTCATCTAATAATTCCTCACCAAACGTACGGAGTTCCTGCACGTTTTCGATACTCATGGGTGGTGGTGGTACTGGTATCGGGTCAGGGTATGGTGGTACGGGTTGTCCATATGGGTATGGGTTTTCTAGTATTTCTCAAACATACTGATCGGCTTCCCAATATGGATCTAGAGGGTCAAGGTTGGGGTATGGTGCTAATGGGTTTGGTATGGGTTCCTCTTATGGGTAGATTTCTCGATAATCCCTATGTTCATCTTTCCATGGGTCATAAGCTAGAGGGTTTGTTGCTGGGACTCTAGGGATTTCGTTTAGGTCGAAAGCGGGTATTGGAAGATGGTCTCCTGGGTTAGATTCTCTTTCCATGGGTTGAGTTGGAAACAGTGGTAGTGGCTGTGGTGCAATGATTTGTTCTAAGTTTGGGTCTGCGACAATGGTAGCTAATATGTGAAAATTGGCCAATCGCCTATTGATCATGTCTTGGGTCTGGGCATACATCTCCCTATTTGCAGCTGCTAACGCCCGTTGCTGCTGCAACTTCCTCATTCTCTTCTTACGCTTGTGTGCTCCCCGACTGAACCATCCTCTCTTTTTGGTAGGGAATGGTTCTTCGGATTGCGCCTTAAATATGAAAATCCCCTCTTCTGTGTCAGCTGAATAGCCCGAGGGAGTAGGCTGGGAAGAAGTTCCTTCATCTCTAGGAGAACTAGACAGTTGACGATAGGCGTCCGATGGTCCTTGATCACTAATACTGTAAACTAACAAATTGTCAAACAACAAAAAAACAATAATATACAGATATGCACGTAACCACGTAGATTATTTCCAAACATAATGGATAAAATTTTGGTGTCAGCAGAACACTTCTGTGGCTGAAATCAGTGGCTGTAGCTCTGATACCACCTTCTGTCACAACCCCCGACCCCTGCCACGGGAGGCGGGCGGCCGCGGCCTACTCAGAGCTGGTGGTATCGGTGTTTATCATTAATTTGGCAGTGGAAATTTCTTCAGGACCGTAGTTAGGAAATATTTTATCAGAGTAAAACACCACATTTTATAATTTATAAATATATGGGAAAAACCCAAGTTTCCATTACAAACATGTTTTTAGGGATAAACCCTAATTTATTGAAATAAAACTTCTTCTTTATTTAGGTAACTTTTATAGCCACTATTCCAAGCCTTCAGTGCTGTTCAGCTGCCTTCTATTTGGCTTTCACATTTTGTTACCTGAAACGCTTTTAAAAACACTTTATCAGCAAGAAATACTGGCGAGTGAATCCCAGTTTAATCAAAACAGGTTTTTATCATTTTACAACATTGAGGGAAATCCAACAATTACATCTGTTTACATCTACTTTAATTACCACCCACGGTACTGCCAATCCTGACTTGTGGTAATGTTACTACTCATTGTGTAGTAACAAATTTTGTATACAAAACCCCAACATACCGACGATAATTGTAGAATACAAATAATCAATCACTGTTAAATATAATTTAAAAAAATTAAGGTTTTGTAAAAACAACTTGTGAAAAGAGGAATTACTCACATTATTATTTTAGGTATTTCCTTGTGACTTCCTGGTTATAATCTTATAAATTAAACAATGCCTCGACATGCGTTACGAAGCACTAGATCAATCGGGCAGCGTATCTAATACGTAACCGGGGGTTATAATACTTACAACGAGACAGAGCTTCGCTAATTAGGTGGGGTATTATACCCGATATTATAATTGTTATTCAGAGATTTAGAGAGAAAGTTGTGTGATGAACGAATTTCAAATGAACGTCGAACTCCAATTAATAGGGCTGATTGGAGGGTTTATGGCGCCCCGCGAAAGACGAAGACAGGGTCTTCGCGGCCCGCGAGCTAGGTGGAGTAGGGTTTAGCTTTGTCGAATCAATAGTATAGGTTGGCCACGACAGGGACACATGGCAGCTCAAGGCTCGGCCTAGTGTCAAGGAGGTCGCACCCCGCGGCAGATCAAGAGAAGTCTGTCGCGCCCCGCGACAGACATAAAATATTGTTTTTATTTGAGTTTTGTTAAATTAAAGGTATTTCGGGTCTATTTTTCGTATACGGGGTGTATTTTAGGGCGTATAGGGGTGTTATAAGTATTTTAGGAGGGTTGTTATAATAAGGGATTCATCCGACCAAGTTTCTCACCTTGGGGAGCTCCGGTATTTTTTTGTTAAAAAGAAAGACAGCAGTTTTGGCATGTGCATTGACTACGGGGAGTTAAACAAGCTGACTATCAAGAACCGATATCCTTACCAAGAATCGACAACTTGTTCGATCAACTATAAGGTTCCAGCTACTACTCTAAGATTGATCTGAGATCGGGTTACCATCAGTTGAGAATACAAGAGGAAAGTATTCCCAAAACGGCCTTTAGGACTCGTTATAGACATTACGAGTTTCTAGTTATGCCATTCGGCTTAACCAATGCACTAGCGGTATTCGTGGACCTCATGAACTGCGTGTGTAAGCCGTATTTGGATAGGTTCGTGATTGTGTTTATTGATGATATCCTAATATACTCGCGAACCAAGGAGGAGCATAGCAACATTTACAGGCTATTTTGGAACTCTTGAAGAAGGAACAACTATATGCAAAACTTTCAAAGTGAGAATTTCAGATTCACGAGGTGCAATTTTTAGGTCATGTGGTAAATGAGAAGGGAATTCACATCGACCCTGCCAAGATTGAGGCAATTAAAAACTGGGAAGCGCCTAAGACCCCAACTGAGATAAGACAATTTCTGGGATCAGCGGGCTATTATAGACGATTCATAGAGAACTTTTCGAAGATTGCTCAACCGCTAATGTCCCTAACCCAGAAGGATAAGAGATTTGATTGGGGTGAGGAACAAGAGACAGCTTTTCAACTATTGAAAGATAAACTGTGTCATGCACCAATTTTATCTTTACCCGACGGTACCGATGGCTTTGTGGTCTACTGCGATGCATCGCGACAAGGTCTTGGTTGCGTGTTGATGCAATGGGACAAGGTCATCGCATACGTATCTCATCAATTGAAGGTGCATGATAAAAACCATACCACGCACGACCTTGAGCTAGGTACGGTGATTTTCGCATTGAAGATCTGGCATCATGATGTATTGCAAAATACATCTCTTATTCGTGTATAGTTTGTATAGTTTTCCATTATATTTAGTTATATTTTTCTTTAGAATTGCGTACTTTGATGAAATCTTGTGTTTCCAGGTCATTTGTGCTAAAAACGTTGAAATACCGAAGTGTTAGAGGCTGGGAAACAAGTTGAAAAGGAGTTAGAGTTATTTCGGGGATTTTTGGGATGTTGAAGCTGGAAAAAGGACGCAACAGTCTGTGAAAATTGAGCCTTCGCGTCGTGCCACCATGATCAGGCTTCACCGTCGTGCCACCATGATCAGGCTTCACCGTCACGCCCTGCCATGATTAAACTAATAATTTCTGGGTTTTTACATCGTCGCGCTACGCGACTGCATTAAGGAATACCCGTCGCGCGACGCGACGGGTTGTTTGGTTGAGTTTTCTCCATTAATCATTAGGGTTTCGTATAAAAAGCCAAGAAATCATTCCAAATCCCTAGTTACAAATTGAGACAATCATAGGCGATCTTGGGAGCATTCTTGGAGCAATTTCGAAGGTTTTGAAGCATAGGAATCATCGGTACAAGTTCGGGACAAAGAATTGAAGACTTTCTCGGGTTTTCCAATTCCTTGTTTGTTGATTTACTTTCGAAACTCGTTGTCATAAATTTTTACTTGAACATCTTTACTTTGTTTTCGTTATTTAACATGCTCGGCTAAACATTTACGCCACATAGACTATGATGAATGGATTGATATAAAGTTTTAACCTTTTTCATTAATTGCATGTATTTTATGGGTTGATTGTGTTTAGTAAAGAGTTTGGTTTATTGATTTGATGTATATGCGTACTTTAATCCGGTTTATTACTATCAATTGCTTCGTGTGAATCTTGGTGGTTGTCTGCTACGGAATAGGTTCATGCTAGATCTTTGACTGTGTGTTTTTTATCTTTAGGGAGAATTGGCCAATAAACCCTAGAAGTAGTTGTTAGTAATTTGCTAGATTCTAGTATTCTACTAGTCCTAATAGCTAGAAGGTGAGGGGCTATTGGTAGGTCTTACCCGACGAATTGCTTTAGACATTCTTTGGAAAAAGTCGTGCCTTAGTTGCCCCGTCGGTTTATTAGTCTATCAAGTCAAATTAATAAATCCAAACTATAAAACCATCTCGAGAAACCATAAGAATTTTTCAACATAGTTAAAGAATTATTATTATTCAAGAGATAGTTAAACTGTATCAGATTAAGCATTTTCAATTTAAGCACCAACACGCAACAATTTTTAATCAAACACCTTATAACCTGCATCATTTCAAAATTTTGAACCCACTTACTAACACCGTCTCCCCCTATCAGTAACAAATCCTCCAAGAATAACAGTTTCCCGTACATTAAGAATTTTTAACAGAAAAAGACACTATTTTTGTATTTTTGTATTTTCTGAAAGCAAATAAATACGAAAAGCAATAAACACTCTGTTTTTGTGAGAATCACCGGTAAGAAGATCATATCAGCACAATCAAACTGTTTCACACTATTATTTTTAGATAATTTTTCGTGAAAAGCAGTTCAAGACGATTACCAGTATGTTCGTCCACCTAAACAAAATGCATGAACATTTCAAGTACCATTACCATATGATACGTTAAGGTAATTTTATTCTACTGAAATACTAGTGTGTCCCACTTCAGGATATACCCCCGCGATCAAGGTATGCACAAAGATTCATCGTAGTAGGTGAGTATACTGAATTCATCCTTTAAGATATCCTGACAGTGCCTAGGTCTGCATATAATCTGTTTTATCATGTTTTGATTGCTTAACAATGAACACCCAAATAAATACTAATCAAATCCTGGAAATATAAACATCACACTCTATCATGCAAGTATCTTCCCTACCACATATTTCACAAGTCCAATCCAGATTTCTGAAATCTTAACTGGGAATAGGTTGAGAAGAGAACAGAATAGATCTTTAGTAGAGATGGTATAATATACAAATCAAATGAGTTTTCTCACTTTGATATAGGTTTATTGGGTTTCATTTGGGCACTTGAGGGCCTCTTTCGGGTGTATTAGATCTATAGCGCGACAACGTACAACTAGGTCAGCATGTATCTGGATGCAGCAGAAGCTGTCGTTGCCTAGCACCTCCAGGTCAGCATATATCTGGATGCAGCAGAGGAGGTACACGACTTTTTTTAGAGAAGATTTCAGAATCAGATCAAAATTGTGTGTATCGGGACAACATACAGACATTCAAATAGAAATGAGCTAATTCCAAGTGACTTTCTTTCCTGGGGTCATGTACAAGTTTAGTTCTAAACAGAAAGACAGCCAGGATATCCCCAGATGAAATAACAGTATAAAGACCCAAAACTTCAGATTTTGGCAATCTATCAACGCAAGATTTAAGGTCATTAAACCATACACCACTGATGTGTTCCCCACTCATACTCAGTTCATTTATGTTTATATCACATTGGTAAGTTGATTATTTCATGCTTTTGCCTACTGGTATATCATATGATGAAGCTACTATCACACTTAAGCATTTTGATTCAGTTCGAGTGTGACAGTCTAACTTGCTGATGTACTATCATTTCTTCTTTTTCACACAGTGATAACTCATTTTTGATTTTCTATTTTTTTATGTTTTTGATTTTTCAATGTTTTTGTATTTTTGATTTTTAAGAAAGCAGTAAACTATTTACAAAATTCTTATGAAAAACCAGTTATTCAGGATTCCTAATCCCGTTGAGTTCGACTAAGTGTTCAAAGCGAGCTCGATCAAAAGCTTTTGTGTAAAGATCAGCAAGGTTATCTTCTGTGTCGACTCGGTGCAATTCAATGAGTCGTTTTTCAGCACAATCCCGTATAAAGTGATGACGTATGTCAATATGTTTAGTTCTACTGTGCTTTACGAGATTGTTTGTGATTGAAATAGTGGCATTATTATCTATCATAATAGGAGTACGAGTGAAATCCAAACTGTAATCGCGCATCTGCTGTTGAATCCAGAGGACCTGAGAGCAACAGCTACCCGCAACAATATATTCAGCTTTACACGTAGATGTAGACACACAGGATTGCTTCTTGCATTGCCAAGACACGATCCGGCCTCCTAAGAACTGACAACCACCTGTTGTAGACTTTCTGTTTGATTTGCATCCTCCAAAGTCCGAATCAGTGTAAGCAACGAACCTCAAATCACTATCAGCTAGATACCACAACCCAAGTTTAGGTTTCCCCTTCAAGTAACGAAGAATACGCTTCACTGCTTTCATGTATGACTCTTTTGGATTTTCCTGATATCTGGCACACAAGCATACTGCAAACATGATGTCAGGTCTTGAAGCAGTCAAGTACATTAGAGAACCAATCATCGCCCTGTATTGAGTAGGATCAACATCTTCAGTACTTTCATGATCTGGGCCTAGATTGTGATTTTCACAAATGGGTGTGTTGAAAGTAGAGCAATCATTCATTTTGAACCGATCCAAAATGTCATACACATACTTCGTTTGATGAATAAACATCCCATCCTCCTTCTGTTCAACTTGTAATCCCAGAAAGTAAGACAGCTCACCCATAGCGCTCATTTCAAACTTGCTCTTCATCACCTGTTCAAACTCCTTACACATGTTCTCGTCTGATGACCCAAAGATGATGTCATCCACGTACACTTGTACCAGCAGAAAATCTTCCTTCTTCCTCTTGATGAACAGTGTACTGTCAATCTGACCTCTCTCAAAACCATTCTTGATCAGATGTGTAGACAGTGTCTCGTACCACGCCCTGGGAGCTTGATGTAACCCATACAAAGCCTTATCAAGTTTGTACACTCGATCTGGGTAGTCTGGATCAACGAACCCATCTGGTTGTGAGACATACACCACTTCTTGGACTTTCCCGTAAAGAAATGCACTCTTCACGTCTAGTTGGAAAACTTTAAAGCCCTTGAATGAAGCGAAAGCTAGAAACAAACGAATTGCCTCCAACCTTGCTACTGGTGCAAATACCTCATTGTAATCTATCCCTTCTTGCTGATTGAAACCTTTAACAACCAACCGAGCCTTGTTGCGCGTGACAATACCTCTATCATCCTTCTTGCACTTAAACACCCACTTAGTGCCAATCTCTCTTTCACCTTTAGGAAGGTCTACTAACTCCCATACCTTCAACTTCGCAAACTGGGCCAATTCCTCTTGCATTGCTTCAACCCATGAATTATCTTTAAGAGCCATATGAATGTTCCTCGGCTCCTCTTGGGAAATAAAGCAACTATACAAGCATTCATTCACTATCCCAGTCTTCTCAATCGAAACAAATAACCCAGAATTCGCTGCTATGCTTCTTCTCGTCTGAACACCTGCAGTAGGATCTCCAAGTATCATGTCAACTGGATGATCTCTATTTGCTCGTGTAGAAGCAACTGCATCAACTTCAAGATTATCACCCAGGTTTGATCCAACCTCCCCCTGAATATTCTGGTTTGCAAACGGATTAACAAACTCCTCCCCCTGATAGGGTTCAGAGTCACTATCGCTTGAATCAGGATTAGCAGCACTTTGGGAAGTTTCCGCAGCATCTGTCATATCAACATTCGATCTAGGCATGAACTCGCCTTCATCATCTTCACATACCACTGTTTGAATCAGCTGAGAATCATCTGCATCAGAAACCTCAGGAATATTAAATGATTTAAAAACACTTTCATAATCATATAATATAGCAGGACCACTCGTTGATTGTTGAGGTTTGTAGGAAGTAATTTCCACATTAAAAACAACCTCAATTTTACCAGTTTTTAGATTAAAAACCCTTTTATTCGGTGTGCCAGGCACGTAACCCAGAAAGTAGCCTTCGTCAGCCACCTCACCGAATTTTTGTTTATCTTTGTTTCGCACAATGGTGCAGGGTAATCTAAAAGGTTCAAAGCCTGTTAAGTTTGGTTTCTCGTTAAACATCAACTCATGACAAGTTTTGTTAAAACGTTTAATGGTTAACACTTTGTTTAGGACGTAGCAAGCTGTATTCACAGCCTCTCCCCAGAAAAGAACTGGTAGCTTTGAGTCTAAAAGCATCGTCCTAGCGGCTTCAATCAACGTCCGGTTCTTCCTCTCAGCGACTCCATTTTGTTGAGGAGTATAAGGAGCAGAATATTGATGTTCTATTCCCTTTCGAAGACAGTAGAGATCCAGAATCCGATTCTTGAACTCCGTGCCATTATCACTCCTTATTCTCTTAATCCTTGCATCATGGACGTTTTCCAATTTCGTAAAGAGATCTATCAGCATCTCTGCCGTCTCATCTTTCGTACCTAAAAAGAAAACCCATGAATAACGAGAGTAATCATCAGTGACAACAAGACAGTAGTACTTTCCACCTATGCTCCTCACGTTCACTGGACCGAATAAATCCATGTGAAGTAATTCATAAGGGGCATTAATGGAATTTACTGTTTTAGACTTATGAGGTTTCTTGTGTTGTTTTCCCTTTTGATATGGAAGACATTTATCTTCCACTTGAAACCTCGGCAATGGAACCCCTTTCACTAGCTCATTTTTTATGATATAATTCATTTTGCGGTAGTGAATATGGGCCATGCGTCTGTGCCACAACATAGATTCAGCTTCAGATGCTTTTGACAGTAAACACGCCACCGCTGCAGTCGGATCCTTGGCACCCATGTCCATGACATAAGTATCATTTTTCCTTGGTGCACGCATTACTATCCAATCGTCCGGAATAACCAAACCCGGTTTCAACACCAATGCCTCCGTATTAGTAAAGTGGACCGAGTGACCCTTGTCGCAGACTTGTGACACGCTCATCAGATTGTGTTTAAGCTGCTCAACATAGTTCACTTTGTCCAATGTGATCTTCCCATTCGTCACTTTTCCTCGTCCAGTAATTTTTCCACCTTTAGCACCAGCAAAATTTACATGCCCACCATCGTATTCTTCAAATTCAGAAAACAACCTCGCATCCCCCGTCATGTGCCTAGAGCAGCCACTATCAACATACCATAAGTTGATAATCCTCCTTAGCAGCTCCTGCACACACCAACCAAGAGATTAGTTAGATTGGGGGACCCAAGCCTTAATGGTCTTGGGTCTTCCAGATTCATCAACCACAGGAACATCCATCCAGTATCCATCACTCCTAACTGGAGTCTTGGATCTTGGACCTGTTGATGGAAATGGGGCTTGATTTCCATAAGGTCTCTGGTCCTGAGGGTACCTATTTGTGTTTGGACTATGTGACCTTTGAAAATTTTGATTTTGATTTTGATTCCAAGAACCTTGATTGTAATTTCTAAAGCCATTGTTATAAAAAGTTCGACCACCATTATTTTGGTATCGATTTTGATATTGACCTTGACTTCTGAAATTATTTGAATTTTGATTATTCATTCTTGGTGAGTTACTTCTAGGTCTTTCCTATCTGCCTGATGTAGATTTAGGCTGAAATCTTGGTTGATTTCTTTGAAAACGAAGAACTTGTGGAGTTCCTTTTTCAGCCTTATCTTCACCAACAGCAACATTCTCTGGTTGCTTAACAGCAGATTTCTTTGGAGAATTTGCAACTTTCTCCTGTTTATCACCACTATTCTCTGGTGACTTCTCTCTCTTCCTCTCACTCACTTGTGCTTCACTCTTTTTGTTAGGACAACAGCTAGCTACATGTCCCTTTGTGTGACACTTGAAGCACGATCTCTTTTTCGAAGACTTCTTATCTGAAGCCTTTGAACTAGATTCGGGTTTTTCTGATGATGCCTTAGAAGGATTTGGTTCAGTTTGCTTAGTTTCAAAATTTTCTATGTTCTTATTTTTAGCAAACTCTACATTATATTCATTTTCAATAACAGCTGTTTCATTTTTCATGTCACTTCTTTGAACAAAATTAACCCTTTTAACAAAAGTTGAATTTTTATTCTTAGGATTTGAATTTTTCTGTTTTAAAACAGGTTTGCTATTATTCTCCTTCTTAGCATCATTATTTTCAGACACATCACCTTGATTTGATGTGAAACTACTTGGTGATGTTGACAGAAAGTCTGTGAACTCTTTTTCATCAGGTAGGAATGAATAGTCATGACTAAGAGGAGGTGGGACTTCATTAAAGCCCTGGTATCCCACACTAGTCTTGTCATTACTCTTCTTTAATCCACCCATCATATGTTTCATAACAAAAGTAGAATCTCTGAATTTACCTAACTTCTTTTCAAGTTCAACAATTTTAAGTTGTGCATCTGACAACTCTTTGTTTTTATCAGAAATCTCTTTTGTTTTCTCAGCCATCATGTCATGAGCTAAGTCTATGACTTGAAGTTTTTCATTTAATTTGCAGGTCAAAGCTTCAATTTCAGCTTCATAGCCTTTTATCTTTTTCAAATATGATGACTCGTTTCTTTTAGCAAAGAAATTTGACTCTTTTACGTTAGACATTTCGCTCACAAGACTTTTGTTTTGAGTTGACAATTTTTCAACTTCACCCTGTAGTTCACGACACTTTAAGCAAACAGAAGTGGTAGAGTTACTTACCTCTCGTGTTGATTTGTCTGAGTTGGCCATGAGAGCAGCAAGTTGAGCTTCCATTCTTTTGATGATTTCATATTTCTCATCAGCTTCCATTTCATGCTCAGACTCTGGCTTTTCCTCTTCAGCATCTGTTGTCTGATCAGCCTTATCTTCCTCAACTTTAGCCTCATCTACTGTAGCTTCACCATCATTGACTGGAGTGATCTCTGCCATGAATGCTTGAGTGACATTCTCATCATTTTCTAAGTGAATGCTCCAGTCATATGAGCCTTCTCTTGCAGTAGATATCAACGCCCTTGAGTTAGAGTTGTTTGATGCATTCCGATTGTTTGAACTTTGATTCGTATTCTCATGCTTTTGTTTTTGACATTCCCTAGCGAAATGACCATAACTCTGACAGTTAAAGCACCTGACTTTGGTCTTGTCAAAACCTACGCTCTTTCCTACAAACTTCCTTCCAGTTCTGTTCATGAACCTCTTCACACGTCTCGAAATCATGGCCATCTGCCATTGTAGATCCATCTCTTCTAGATCATCAGGGTCAATCTGATCATAATCCTCATCTAAAGTGGCAGGATCAGATATTTTCCCTTGAATGTAGTTCTCATAAGACGCAACAAAAGAAGCAAGTAGAGCAAGATGTTCTTCAGCAGACTTCACACTCATAGGCATTGACTTTGCACTACTACTTTGCTTTGAAGTTGATGTTCTCTTGACTCCTGTTGATCCTCCTGCAGCAGCTACAAAACACACATCACCATCCTCATTCACTGTGACCTGCTCCTTATCACACGAAAGAAATGCAGTTGCAGAGTCGCTAGAAGCATCATGAGATGAAGAAGATGTAAGCCCATTGTATATCCCTGGATCTTGAACCTGATCATAACCAGTGTCCTTTTTCTTCATACTAAGCTCATAAGCTCTAAGCTTTCCAACTACTTCTTCCAATTCCTTCGTGTCATAATCTGCTTCTCCCTTAATCATGAGAGTGTAGATATCCCATTTAGCCGGTAGAGCATCAAGCAGCTTGTCGTTTTTCTCAATGTCAGTATAGCAATCTATATCATAATTATCCAGTTCTGACATCAGATGGTAGTATCGAGTGATGACGTCTTCAAGTGACTCATTTTTCATGTACTTGAACACAGCAAACTGCTTCTTCAGTAGATCAACTTTGTTCTTCTTGACATCAGGATTTCCCTCATATCTCTTCTCTAGTGCATCCCACATTTCCTTTGAAGTAGTGTACTTCTTAAAGGTATGCTTGATGCCATCAGGTAAAGACATTTTAATGGCTGCCAAGGCTCTCTTTTCAGCCTCATACATCTTCTTTTGTTCGGCATCCATATCAACATAAGCAGTTATACGTTGTCTTCCCTCAAACTCGTGAGTTGGGTTCACATACCCATCGTCTATGCATATCCACATACGTGTGTCCTGGTACTCAACAAAAGATTGAAACCTATCCTTCCATGTCAAGTAGTTCTCCACCTTCATCATCTTAGGTGGTTTGTTCGTCGTGCCTACCTCATGCTCCATCCTTAAGAGTTCATTCAATTTTGTCATGTTCGACATTTCAACGTAACAGACTGATAAAACCGTACAAAATATTTTTCCGAAAACAGTGGTTACCAAATTACACCGTTAGAATCGTCTCAAAATATATATTTTTTTTTTGTTTTTTTTTTTTTGTTTTTTTTTTGTTTTTTTTTTTTTGTCCTAAAAATCCCTCGAGTTCAACGGTGCAGACGGCTTGCCCAAATGACTTATAGATAGTTCTCTAAACACGAAACAGTGAAAAAATTCCTACGCTTGCTTAGAAAAATTCCACCGCTTCTGAATCGCACAAGATAGAACCGCACAACTTCCTCTAAATCGCACAAGCTCTTCTGGATCGCACAATCCACTAACTTTGGGCCGATCTATCACTAAATGGGCCTGATCGCACAAGTTTTGAATCTCACAAGATAACCTCCAATCGCACAAGTGAGATCCTGGTCGCACAAGAACAGTTCGAGTCGCACAAGTACTATCTGGGTCGCACAAGATCAAAACGGGTCGCACAAGATCTTCAAACGCACAAGATCTTCAAACGTAAAAGATCTTCAAACGTACAAGATGACCTCTGATCGCACAAGATTACTAAACGCACAAGTTCAGCAACTAAATCCCGAAAAATCAGTAACTGTGAATCAGCAAATCTTTCCAAAAACTCGAAATTAATTCCTTTTGCCAACTTTCCAAACAAATAACTCCTACAAACACGAAAAACAGTCAAACCAACAATCAAAACAGATCAAACTACACGAATTTAAACTGTTCTTCAACTGTTCTTCCTGTTCTTCGTAAAATCCAGAATTTTAACTCGAAAATATTCAAACAAACCAACTGCCTTGATTCCAATCGATCAGTCTTGAACCACGCACAAGAGCAAATGCTCTGATACCAAATGTAGGTCCCCGTAATCCCGTATGGATCTTAACAAGACTGCTAATCTATCAAGGGTGCGGAATCCCCTTGATAAACCTTCGAACCAGAAACAAGAATATTAGACGAATATGAACTCGAACACACAAACTTTCAAACTGATCTTCTGTGATTATCAAACCTTAGAAACGTTTTACAATCACTAAGATCTCCTAGAACCCAACAGCCAATTTCTGTTTGTTCTAAACTCTCTCAAATCGAATGCTCTCCCACAATTTCCAAAAGTCTAACCCTAAAACTCTAGTCTAAAGCTGTTTATATACACACAGCCAATAACTCGAATTGGGCTTTGCCCATGTTACATAAACTTGGGCCTAATAGACTTAGTACAAACTTGGACTGATTGGGCTTCACAGAATTCGTTTTTCTTTTAGTCTTCATGATCCAATCTTCTGTTTAATATCCAAAGACCAATCCACAGCTGTTGTCACATAACATGCACCAACATAATTGGAAAAGGGTAGGTCAATATTAGGGTACATACACAATAATTAGACAACTAGAAAGAAATCTAATAACCGGTAGGATTAACGGCCTAGGTAGTGCCATAAGTTTCACCTCGAGAAGGGTTGAGGGGCTTAGTTGGTGTCTTAATAGGTTTAGTACTATAAGATCCCGGTTCCATAAATCATGCAGTTAACTCAATCGTTAATTCTTTAAAATCAATCCAGGATTCTAGTCTAGGTGGTCTCGTTTATCATATAAGAAAAGTCTTCGTCTTATTTCGTTTTTAGCTTAATTTTAGTTTAATAATTAGTTTAAATAGATTTCCTTAGATTTTCAGTAACCCCCCCCCCCCCAACAATTAAACAGTTTTAGTTGTGTCTGTTAGTGTCGGTTAGAGTCTAGTTAACGTGATTTATAGAGTCTCGTGGTTCGATATCCGGACTTCCTTAGGTCAAACTACAGTGATCGGTACACTTGCCGATTGTGTGGTTTAGGTCGAGTCTAGAATTAAAGCTTTTTAGTGTCTAGCTTAGAGAGTCTAATTTAGTTAATTTTAATAGTCTGTTTAGCACACATCAAGTTTTTGGCGCCGTTGCCGGGGACTCTTGGCAATCGCGTCCATTAGCTTTGATACACTTAATTGACATATACGTGCTACGTGTTTTGATTCTTTTATTTTTGTTTTTATTTTCGTTTGAGTCTTAGTGACTAGTGTTTGCTTTTCTCATATCTAGTTTTTTGCTTGTAGTGGATGCCACATCTGCGCTCGCACAGACCGCCACCAAAGCCGCCAGTCACAGAGTCATCATCTCGATTGGGCCAAGGCCTGCAGGTTAGTATTTCATCCTCTTTTCAATTTCCCAATTTCGATACCACACCATTACCCAACCCACCCCATTCACCTAAAACATCACCTAAGGTTTCCCCACCCGATTGCCCCACTTTTAGCACCTCTAGCGCCCCATATGTCACACCCCGACCGCGTAAAACAACAAACCGCGGCGGAAACGTCGGGGAGTGGAGTGGCAGAATTATTGTTTTACAACCATGGTATTTAAAGTTTTGTTTTATTTATTAACAAAGTGGTTACATTGTCTTAGAACAAAGAAAACAAAGAGTACATAACATAACTAAACTAATCTTGCATCATTTTATGTCACTAAGGCCCAAGTCCGCCTAAGTGTATCTTGAATCACCCTATGCATCAGCTCCTGAAAACACATGTGAAAATAGGTACGTCAGCATAAAAATGCATGTGAGATACATAGGTTTATTGATTAAGGATTCATGACTCATAGTTGAAAGAATTGTTTTATAAAAGTTAGTCATGAATCTTATAAAAGTTAGTCATGAACCATACAAAAGTGAAAAGAAAATCAGATGATATATAAAATGAGTTTGTATATAATAAGGGGCTGTTTGGCTAAGCTTATTTTAGTGACTTATTTACTTATTGACTTTTTGAAAAGTTAAAAGGTGTTTGGGTTAGCTTATTATGTGAGAGGAATAAGTAAATAAGTCATTCCATTATGACTTATTTGCTTTTCAAATAAGCAAATAAGTTATAAGTAGCCCAAAATAAGCTTAGCCAAACAGCCCCTAAGTTGTTTGTAAAACAATGTTTTTGTGAAGATATGTTATTTGTGTAAAATGTAATATGTCTAAATTGAAATGGTTTAAATAACGCTACGATATGTAATATCATAAAAGCACTTATATATAGGAAGTACCAGCGGCGTATCCACCATGCTTTTATCATATTACACACGGCTCGTTATTTAAATCACTTACCCAAACAAACCACCAAAATGTAATGTTTAGACCAATGTTAAAATGTTTATGTATAATCAAATGTTATGTATGACAAGTGAAAATATCAACTTAAATCATAAGTAAAATGTACAAAACAATGTATTTGATATAAATCATAGTTTAAGTCAAAGATATGTTTTGCAAAATCCATGCTTTACTGATACAAACACTTATGTGGTAATGTTAAACGTATACATCCAAGCCTTGAGACTGAAAGAAAAAGCCTTTAACAAGTTAAAGGTTTATCAATATGTTTTCGGATTCAGTCATTCCCTACGTCCAAACAAACCTAGTATTTCAGGAATAGGAGTTGTCAAGTCCTATGGTACCACTACTTACTACCGAGCGGCGTGATCAATGTTAATGAACGTATTTCAATTTCGTTAAACAAACCAAATGTCATACCAAATGTAAGGAAGTATATGTTATGAAAGCATGAAAAGCACGAAAGTAACAAGTAGGCACATGTGTTTCACACAAAAATGTTTGAAAATAGTAAAAGAGGGGAACTATGTACTCACTTGAGAATGCGTAGAAGTCTTGTAAAAACAACCAAGCAAAGCTAGAAGGATCACGGAATCAATCGGCACCTAATATAGGTAACTACGTTAATAAACCGGACCTAAATCGGAAGATCGGATATTTTTGAGGTTTCGTAAACCAAATGAGTATAGGAACTCATGTAATATGGTTTAACAAAGCCTACATTCTAAATCAGAACCTATCCTAAGTGCTTACGATCCATTACGACTAGTTAAGATAGCTTACGCTACTTTAACGCGTCGTTCGCATTAAACGCGTTCGGAACACCTAACTAGTCCTATGACAAGTATTATATGCCTTAACATGTTTAATAATGTTGCCTAATCAGTTTAGATGTCAAAATTTAAGTTACATATGCTTAAAATGAAATTATACGTAAAAAGGGCATTTTGGTCATTTTCCTAAGGCATATAAACTACCTATCATACAACTAACTAAACGTAGTGACCATAAGGTATAACCTCGGAAGGTTATTCCCTATACAACTATGGTCACAAAATGTGTTTGGTCGGATCCTAATGATCGACCAAACGGGTCGGGTTCGAAAGTCTAAGCGGTTGTTTAGACCGCTTATCTTGCGACCCTATATAAGCACTAAACTAAAAGTGACGAGTTAAACATGTTAAAACATGTTTAACTAAGTTAGAAAACAAGTTTGATATAAAAACAAAGGGTTTTGATATCCAAGACTAGTTTGGTTGCAAAATACGCATAAACGTGTATTTTGACCGAAACTATGACTCGTCACTATGCCTAAATAACGTGGTAATCAGTAGGTATAGTCACAAAGGACGATGACCATCGTGATTACGCTCACGTTGCGAAGTTCAAACGAACTTCGTATTAACCATTGACTAGTCAAAGAAGAAAGTCAAACACTGTTTGACTTTATTTCTTAAAAACGCATAAAAGCATGAAAGAAACTTACAAAAGGTCCAAGCAAGGAAGAAATTGATCTAAAATACTCAGGTATGAAGCTAAAGCTTCAACTTAGAGTAGAAATCAGATCAAATGTGAGGATTGAAAATGAATCAAGCTGGGTATTTATAGGAATTCAAGAGCCATTAGGATCGTTTCTTGGATTTCGAGCTTTGATCTCAACCATCCAAGTGTTACCCACTGAAATACAATACTATGGGTGCCCAAAACAAGCTCATAGATTGAAGGAAACCTTGCACAAAACCAGAAACCAGCTGCTGTAAATGAAAAAATGATTTTTGCAGACTTGATGATCTGTCGTGCCCCGTGTATGAGATGGGCTCAGTCTACGCGGCCCGCGACCGCTGATAAGTTCAGAAACAATTTGCTTATTTACAGTTTCAGTCCCTGCAAGCATTTAAGGCCATTTTCGACACATTTAAGGTCCGTTAAGCCATTTTTAAGGCTCTACAATGATGCCTAAGCATAGCGAACATGAAATATGCTTGAATATGTGTCGGATGTCGGTTCGTTTGGTCGTACGGTCACGTTATTCGGTTAATTACGACGAAACACGAACGGACGTGAAAAACGATCCATATTACGCGACGAATGGAATTTTATCATGCCAATCACTAAAATAAAATATTTTAATGATTATGCTTAAGCATAGCGAACATGAAATATGCTTGAATATGTGTCGGATGTCGGTTCGTTTGGTCGTACGGTCACGTTATTCGGTTAATTACGACGAAACACGAACGGACGTGAAAAACGATCCAAATTACGCGACGAATGGAATTTTATCATGCCAATCACTAAAATAAAATAGTTTAATGATTACAAAAATTTTTGGATGTCCGGACATGTTCAGAACGTAAGATATGCGTGAAAATGCAAACTTAAGCACTTTTTGACGCTTTTTGTCCTTGATTGACCAAAAAGTTTATTTTAGCATACCGAACCCCTCAAAGCCTATTTCTAAGCTATGTAAAGGATATTTATGGTATGTTTAACTTATGGTCATGCTCCGGAATGTTCGTTACGGTACGAATCGGCATACTTTTGCAGTTTGTCGAAAATAGTTCCTGTAAACGAATAAACTTGATTTTGCCATACCAAACCCTTCAAAACTTATTTCTAAGTTATGTAAAGGTTATTTAAGGTATGTTAAGCATAAATTGATGTTCCGGAGTGTTTGTTATGTTAAACTGATTACGTTTACGCATCTGTTTACGTATAACTCTCTAGAAAGCGATATAGAGTTTGAAATTGAACAAAAATCAAAACGTGCAAAATGTCAAACATAAATAAACAAACATTGGGGTCAAATAACATTGTTTTATTGATAACTGAACTGATTAAGGTTTATACAATGATTACAAGCACATATGTCACAGTCTCCCCTACTTGTGGAAATTTCATCCCGAAATTTACTTAGAGGAAACTTATGAGAATAGATGTTGATATTTCACCTTCATTTGATCTTCACATTCCCAAGTAAATTCTGGTCCACGTTTAGATTCCCAGCGAACTTTGACAAGTGGAATGCGCTTGCGTTTGAGCCATTTGACTTCACAGTCCACTATTTCCACAGGCTTCTCAACGAAATGCATCGTGTCATCAACACGAATTTCATCAAGTGGTATGTGGAGGTTCTCATTAGCTAAACACTTTTTAAGATTGGACACGTGAAAGGTTGGATGAACGTTTCCAAGTTCAGGAGGTAACTCAAGTCTGTAGGCTACCTTTTCGATTCTTTCGATGATCTTGAATGGTCCAACATATCTAGGTGCAAGTTTTCCTGTCTTTCCAAATCTGATCACACCTTTCCAAGGTGAACCTTGAGTATAACGCGATCACCGACTTGAAATTCCAAGGGCTTGCATCGTCGATCCGCGTAACTCTTTTAACGGCTTCTAGCTGTCTGAAGGTTATCGCTAACTCTCTTAACCTTATCTGTTGTCTCTAGAATGAGGTCAGGTCTAGTAAGCTGAGCCTCACCGATCTCATTCCAGCTGTTGTGGGTGGAATTTTCTAACCTATATCCCGAAATTATATCCTGACTTTATATGTCTATTTTCGCTGCCAGGATACTGGACCAGGATATTGGTAACATCCTGCGAGGGTATCCTGCGTGCTGTTAACAATTTGCTTTGGCTGCAAGGTACAAACGGTCATAAGGCTTGGTCTCCCTGAAGAATAGGTCAAGGTGGTTACAAGAAAGACGTTGGAAGATTGGAGAAGGGGTTTACAACGGTCAAAAGGGAATATTCGCAGGATCCCGGAATTTTAGCATAATATCCCGAATTTTTACCATAGTTAGTTAAAGTTAGAAACTATATAAAGGGGATGCCAGATCCATAGGGGCCACATAATTTGAGTTCTCTAACTCTCACACTCTTCTTTCCAGCAACAATCACACATTAACACTCATCACTTGCAATCATTGTAACACTTAGTAGCGATCTGAGCATTATCCTGCACTGTATCCTGGTTATTCAAGCAATAAGAAGAACAAGGCAGCTGACTATTGTCAGCTCCCGAGGTTTTATGCCGGCGATCTAGAAAGATCAAGGGCTTTCCTCGTACATCTCGTGTCAATTTTTACTTTACTTGCATTTCGTTTACAAATTGATATAGTTCTGTATCCCGGAACTATATCCTGAAACTGTTTACATTTTCAACAAAGTTAACACATTTTTACAAGTTTACATAGCACACTACCTCACAAACTAAGTTTGATCACTAAATTGCTTCGGTAATTTTTGACCAAAACAATTTGTCGCCCACCGTGGGGCAAGTGGTGCTATTTTTAATCAATATGTTAAAATCATTACTCGGTTTTCTAATTTCGAAATTCTTTTCAAATCTATTTCTAATGGCTTCTCAATCGAATTTGAACTCTTCTTCCATGTCTGTTTCAACCTCTGCTGCTGCTGGTTCATTACCTCCTCCACCTTCACAAGTTCAAACTTTTCAGAGGAGAAATGAAAGCCACACACCGAGAGAAATTCCTGCTCCTCAGAATGTTTCTAGATCCGGAAATTCAGGGAGAACCCATATCCTTGCTTCTAATGACGAAATTCTGTCTTTGTTTGGTAGTATACAGGAACAAATGATGAGGCAGCAAGAAACTATCCAGACGATCATGAAGGATATACGACACTTGAAGTCAAACTCCAGGAAACCTGTGGAGGATACAACTACTCCTCTACAGCCCAGGATGCTGAACTTTGGTTCAGCAACATTTACCGAGGATAATCAAAGCAACATGATACCGAGTCAGTCCCGAAGCAACATGCTGGAGATACCATCATCCGCCAGGATATCGACCGTGAGGGATCCAGGATATGGCCTAAGATATGGTCCAGGATATGGAAAAAGTCAACAGGATGGTAACATGTTTGCCAATATCAGTATCCCTGCTACTAATAATTCTGATTCTTTGCAGGATATAGGTGTAACACCAGCATTGACCAGGGAACTTCAAAAATTGAGGGATATGATATCAAGTGTTCCTGGAGTAGTGCAGCCTATACCGGAAGTATCCCAGGATAGTCATAGGATATCCCGATTTGCTCATCCAGTTTGTGATGCTGAAATTCCAAAAAGATTCCAGACTCCCAGCATGAAGTTGTATGATGGGACGACAGATCCTAAGGAGCATATTGCCCAGTATAGGGAAAGGTTGGAAATAAATCCAATCCCACCAGAACTTAAGGAAGCATGCTTATGCAAAGGTTTCGGTTCAACTTTAACAGGATCGGCCTTAAAATGGCTTTTAAATGTTCCACCTTATTCAATTACATCATTTTCTCATTTAGTTAATTTGTTTATCAGTCAATTTTCTTGTAGCAGGAGCTTTGAGAAACTAACAAGTGATCTTTACAGGATAACACAAGGATCACAAGAATCCCTAAGGGATTATGTTAACAAATTTAGTGGAGAATCCCTGGATATCCCGAATCTTGATGTTGCAACGGCAGTACAAGCATTCAAAATGGGGTTACGGAAGGATTGTCAATTTTATCAGGATCTTGTAATGAATCCTTGCAGGAATTTAGATGAAGCTCGGAATAGGGCTTTGAGATACATAAGGCTTGAAGATGACAAGAAAATGCATGAGAGGATGAACATATCTTCAACATATGAATTGACAAATAGGAAGTCAGAATATTCCTACAAACAGTATCGTTCAAAACCATATGCTAAGAACGATAATAAGAGAGTGAATGTTGTTGAAGATGAGGACGATGAAGAATATCCTGAAATCTCAGAGTATTGTTTTTCTATAAATGTTCCTGAGTTAATGTATGCTATGCAGGGACTGGGGGACAAAGCTAGGTGGCCAAAAAAGAATCCAAGGAATACAGATTGGAAGGATAAATCTAAATGATGTACCTTCCATGAAGACTTTGGGCACATGACAGATGATTGCATAGCCTTGAGAAAGGAGATAAGCTACTTGCTGAGCGAAGGATACTTGAAAGAATTCCTCGGTAGAAAGAAGAAAGCTCAAGATACTGACTAGGATCCTGAGAGAGCTGCATCTCCACCACCAGATGCCAAGATAATGAACTTTATCTCCGGGGGATTTGACATATGTGGAACTTCTTACTCTACAGCTAAGAGGCATGCCAGGAAGGCTAAGCAGGAAATAGGAGATAAGCCCTCAAGGATGACCATGCTTACGGATGATAAAGTCATTACTTGGTAAAGGGTCACGAAGGTCAGCAGTATCCTGTCTATTACGTTAGTAAAAGTTTACTAGATGCTGAGACTAGATATTCACACTTAGAAAAATTAATATTAACTTTGGTTATGGCATCGACTAAACTTAGACATTACTTTGAAACACATAGAATTCCTATTAAATCTAATTATCCTATTAAAAATGTGCTTAGGAAACCTCAGATGTCTGGTAGAGTGGCTAAGTGGTCTGTTAAATTAAGTGCTTATGTCTTAGTTTACGAACCTAGAAATGCTATAAAGTCTCAGGCTCTAGCGGACTTTGTCGCTGATTTTAGTAATGATTTACAAGAAGAAGCCGACCTAGAAGTACAACAGCTAGGTGAAAACTCAGATATTTGGACACTATATAGTGATGGTGCATCCAATGTCAGAGGGATAGGGTTGGTAATATTACTAAAATCGCCACAGGGGGACATACTACCCCAGGCTATTAGATGTGAATTCACTGCTACGAATAATGAAGCTGAGTATGAAGCTTTGATAGCAGGACTACAACTAGCCAAGGATATACATCTTAAATGTTCACAAATATTTGTTGATTCCTTGTTAATTACTAACCATTTCAATGGATCCTATGCAGTAAAATGCGAAAAGTTAGCTGAATATTTTGAAATTGTTAAAAAATTAGCTGGATATTTCGAAATATTTTCACTTGAACAGGTACCAAGGGAAGATAATGCTGAAGCAGATGCATTAGCAAACTTAGGATATGTTGTCAGGATACCAGAAGGAACACAGATACTGATAATCCATATCCTACACCCTGCGACGGAACATTTTAAGTCCTAGGATAAGCAAGTATCAAGTATCAGTGATCCTGATGTAGAATATCCTATGGATATCCTGAATCCTGGATGACACCAATTATCAAGTACCTATAAGAGGGAGATATCCCTAAGGAACAAAAAAATCCTAGAACATTCAGGATGAAGGTATCTCGTTTTACTTTGATAAATGACATCTTGTATAAGAAATCTCTTGCAGGTCCATACTTAAGATGCTTGGAGGATCCTAAAACTAAAGAAGTTCTCCAAGACATACACGAAGGAGACTGTGGCAACCATACTGGGGACAGAGCTTTATTTTCAAAGGTGTTAAGAACAGGTTATTACTGGCCATCCATGAGGAAGGACGTTATGGTGTATTCTCAGAAGTGTGATGCATGCCAAAGACATAGCAACATACTACATCAGCCAGCAGAGCCATTATATCCTATTGTATCCCCTTGGCCGTTCATGAAATGGGGAATGGATATAGTAGAAAAACTCCTTGTAGCTCCAGGAGGAAAAGTCTTCATGTTAGCAATGACATATTACTTTTCTAAATGGGTTGAAGTAGAAGCCTTTGTTCAAGTCAGTGATCAAGAAGTGTTCATCAGCAAATAAACCATAGACTTTTGTAAGAGTTGGGGCATAAAAATGATCACATTAACACCAATACATCCTCAAGCTAATGGGCAGGCAGAATCTTCGAACAAGATAATCGTCAACAACTTGAAGAAAAGACTAGGAGCAAAGAAAGGAAAATGGGCAGAAGAATTACCTTTTGTTCTATGGGCAGATAGGACAACTGTGAAGAATGCTACTGGCCAGACTCCTTTCTCACTGGTATTCAGGGCCAAAGCAGTGATTCCGACAAAGAAGGTGATACCGACAACAAGATTGATACTAACAAATCCTGAAGCTTTGTCTCAAGACTTAGACACCGTCGATGAGATGAGGGATGCCGCAAATCTGAGAATGGCAGCGTACCAGCAGAGGATAGCCAAGTCTTATAACAAGAATATAAGAACAAGGAGATTCAAAGTTAGAGATTGGGTGTTAAGAAAAGCTTTTCAGAATACAACCAACCCTGCTGATGAAAAATTAGCTCCAAAATGGGAAGGACCCTATGAAATTGAGTCAGAATCTGGGAAAGGAGCATACCGACTCAAGAATATGGAAGGGGATATGTTGCCAAGATCCTGAAATGTTATACACCTTAAATCTTACTTCAAGTGAGTTTAGAATTTAATTTCTAACTCAGGATGGTATGAATTCTATCTCTCTTAAATTCATCTAATTTTATTTACTCTTTTTGAACCCAATACTGACTTAAGCATCGGAGGGGTGTTAGCCAAGCTAACACCCACCTTAGTTTAAAGGTGTTTTGCAGAATATGCTTCGGGATATAGCTCCAGGATACACACTCAGAATACTTCGAAAGATTAGAGGATTGACCCCCTCTCTCACGTTTAAGGGATCCTGTTCCCTTCAAAGGTTTAAAGGTATTCACCTTTCTCACGAATTGGGTTTAAACACCCCGCCTGGAGCGCAAGTTTTGTAGGTCCCCTTGAGTCGTATGGATCTTTCACAGAATTGTATATCCAACCTAGAGTGCGGAATCCTCTAGATCAGATTAGCACAGAAACTAGTAGGAACAGAAACAACAAGACACTTTCAAACCGGGTTTACTATTGATTATCAATCAAACTGAATTACAATCAATCTAAACCCTAACTCTCTCAATTTCGTCCAAGACCTTTGTCTCTCACGAAAATACTCTCTCTAAACTGTTTTGGCTGATTAACCTAAACCCTAAAGCCTAACCTTGTTTATATAACACAAGGTTTGCTACTTGGGCCAAGGTTAAACATCATGGACTGCGAATTGGACAAGCCCAATTCTCCCCCACGCACCCAAATTGGGTTTTGTTTAGCCCAAACTCTATTAACTCACTAATACAAAGCTAAACCCGCTAACTGTTTATCGTTTAACTAATTACAAGATATCCAAAGACCAAATCTAAGCTGTTGTCACAAACATGCACCAACAAACTCCCCCTTGACAATAGCTTCATAAAATAACTTTGTCTTCAGTCATCTTGCAATCTTCATGTAATCTTGCAATGTCTTTGGTCTTTGGATAGCTTCAGCTTCAACAGCTTCTGTCAGCAACAGACTCCCCCTAAGCTGATGCATCCAATCACCAAATCTTCAAAAACTTTAGCGTTTGAGTAAACTCCAGTTCAGCATATATATAGCCATCTTCAAACTCTTCAATCTTTGTCTGCAATATAGAAAGGAGGTTCTTCCATGCATCCAATCAAACTCTCATCTTCACAGCAACTCATCACTTTAACTTCTCAGCAACACACTGCCTCAATCTGTTTACTATAAAACAAACATCTCGAGAAACCATAAGAATTTTTCAACATAAGTTAAACAAATTATTATTATTCAAGAGATAGTTAAACTGTATCACAGATTAAGCATTTTCAATTTCATCACCAACACGCAAAACTTTTTAATCACACCCTATAACCCGCATGATTTAAAATTTTGAACTCACTTTCTAACACCGTCTCCCCCTATCAGTAACAATTCCTCCAAGAATAACAGTCTTTCGTACGTTAAGAATTTTAAACAGAAAAAGACACTATTTTTGTATTTTTGTATTTTCTGAAAGCAAGTAAATAACAAAAGCAATAAACACTCTATTTTTGTGAGAATCACTGGTAAGAAGATCATATCAGCACAATCAAACTGTTTCACACTATTAGTTAATTCTTTATTTAATTTTCCATGAAAAGCAGTCCAAGACGATTACCAGTATGTTTGTCCACTTAAACAAAATGCATGAACATTTCAAGTACCATTACCGTATGATACGTTAAGGTAAAATTAATTACTGATATACTAATGTGTCCCACTTCAGGATATACCCCCGCGATCAAGGTATGCACAAAGATTCATCGTAGTAGGTGAGTATACAGATGTCATCCTTTAAGATATCCTGACAATGTCTAGGTCTGCATATAATCTGTTTTATCATGTTTTGATTGCTTAACAATGAACACCCAAATAAATACTAATCAAATCCTAGAAATATAAACAACACACTCTATCATGCAAGTATCTTCCCTACCACATATTTCACAAGTCCAATCCAGATTTCTGAAATCTTAACTGGGAATAGGTTGAGAAGAGAACAAAATAGATCTTAAGCAGAGATGGTATAATATACAGATCAAATGAGTTTTTCTCAGTTTGATATAGGTTTCTTGGGTTTCATTTGGGCACTTGAGGGCCTCTTTCGGGTGTATTAGATCTATAGCGCGACAACGTACAGCTAGGTCAGCATGTATCTGGATGCAGCAAAAGTTGTCGTTGCCTAGCACCTCCAGGTCAGCATATATCTGGATGCAGCAGAGGAGGTACACGACTTTTTTCAGAGAAGATTTCAGAATCAGATCAAAATTGTGTGTATCGGGACAACATACAGACATTCAAATAGAAATGAGCTAATTCCAAGTGACTTTCTTTACTGGGGTCATGTACAATTTTAGTTCTGAACAGAATGACAACCAAGATATCCCCAGATGAAATAACAGTATAAAGACCCAAAACTTCAGATTTTGGCAATCTATCAACGCAAGATTTAAGGTCATTAAACCATACACCACTGATGTGTTCCCCACTCATACACAGTTCATTTATGTTTACATCACATTGGTAAGTTGATTATTTCATGCTTTTTGCCTACTGGTACATCGTATGATGAAGCTGCTATCACACTTAAGCAATTTAATTTCAATTTCAGTGTGACAGTCTAACTTGCCGATGTACTATCATTTCTTATTTTTCACATAGTGATAACTCATTTTTGTTTTTCTATTTTTTTATGTTTTTGATTTTTCAAATTTTTTTATTTTTGATTTTTAAGAAAAACAGTAAACTATTTACAAAAATTCTTATGAAAAACCAGTTATTCAGGATTCCTCATCCCGTTGAGTTCGACTAAATGTGCAAAGCGAGCCCTGTCAAAAGCTTTAGTATAAAGATCTGCCAGGTTATCTAGTGTGTCGACTCGATGTAATTCAATTAGTCGTTTTTCAGCACAATCCCATATAAAATGATGACGTATGTCAATATGTTTTGTGCGACTGTGTTTCACGGGATTATTTGTTATTGAAATCGTGGCATTATTGTCTATCATAATAGGAGTACGAGTGAAATCCAAACCGTAATTGCGCATCTGCTGTTGTATCCAGAGAACCTGAGAGCAGCAGCTACCCGCAGCAATATATTCAACTTCACACGTAGATGTAGACACACAGGATTGCTTTTTGCATTGCCAAGACACGATCCTGCCTCCTAAGAACTGACAACCACCTGTTGTAGACTTTCTGTTCGACTTGCATCCTCCAAAGTCTGAGTCAGTGTAAGCAACAAAATTCATGTCACTATCACCTGGATACCACAACCCAAGTTTAGGTTTCCCCTTCAAGTAACGAAGAATACGCTTCACCGCCTTCATGTGTGACTCCTTAGGATTAGCCCGATATCTGGCACACAAGCATACTGCAAACATAATGTCAGGTCTTGAAGTAGTCAAGTACATTAGAGAACCAATCATTGCCCTGTATTGAGTAGGATCAACGTCTTCAGTACTTTCATGATCTGGGCCAAGATTGTGATTTTCACAAATGGGTGTGTTGAAAGTAGAGCAATCATTCATTTTGAATCGACTCAAAATGTCATACACATACTTTGTTTGATGAATAAACATCCCATCCTCCTTCTGTTCAACTTGTAATCCCAGAAAGTAAGAGAGCTCACCCATAGCGCTCATTTCGAACTTGCTCTTCATCACCTGCTCAAACTCTTTACACATGCTCTCATCTGATGACCCAAAGATGATGTCATCCACGTACACCTGTACTAGCAGAAAATCTTCCTTCTTCCTCTTGATGAACAGTGTACTGTCAATCTGACCTCTTTCAAAACCATTCTTGATCAGATGTGTAGACAGTGTCTCGTACCACGCCCTGGGAGCTTGATGTAATCCATACAAAGCCTTATCAAGTTTGTACACCCGATCTGGATAATCTGGATAATCTGGATCAACGAACCCATCTGGTTGTGAGACATACACCACTTCTTGGACTTTCCCGTAAAGAAACGCACTCTTCACGTCTAGTTGGTAAACTTTGAAGCCCTTGAATGTTGCGAAAGCTAGAAACAAACGAATTGCCTCCAACCTTGCTACTGGTGCAAACACTTCATTGTAATCAATCCCTTCTTGCTGATTGAAACCTTTTACCACCAATCGAGCCTTGTTTCGCGTCACTATCCCTCTGTCATCCTTCTTGCACTTAAACACCCATTTAGTGCCTATCTCTCTTTCACCTTTAGGAAGGTCAACTAACTCCCAAACCTTCAACTTCGCAAACTGTGCCAATTCCTCTTGCATTGCTTCAACCCATGAATTGTCTTTAAGAGCCATATGTATGTTCTTCGGCTCCTCTTGGGAAATAAAGCAACTATACAAGCATTCGTTCACAATCCCAGTCTTCTCAATCGACACAAATAAACCAGAATTCGCTGCTATGCTTCTTCTCGTCTGAACACCTACATTAGGATCCCCAATTATCATGTCAACTGGATGATCTCTATTTGCTCGTGTAGTAGCAACGGTATCAACTTCAAGATTATCACCCAGGTTTGATCCAATGTCCCCCTGAATGTTCTGATTTGCAAACGGATTAATGAAATCCTCCCCCTCAATGGGTTCAGAGTCACTATCGCTTGAATCAGGATCAGCAGCACCTTGGGAAGTTTCTGGAGCATCTGTCATATCAACATTCGATCTAGGCATGAACTCGCCTTCATCGTCTCCACCAATCACTGCTTGAATCAACTGAGAATCATCTGCATATGGAAACTCAGGAATATTAAATGATTTAAAAGTGATTTCATAATCATATAATATAGCAGGACCACTTGTTGATTGTTGAGGTTTGTATGAAGTAATTTCCACATTAAACACAACCTCAATTTTACCAGTTTTTAGATTAAAAACCCTTTTATTCGGTGTGCCAGGCACGTAACCTAGAAAGTAGCCATCGTCAGCCACCTCACCGAATTTTTGTTTATCTTTATTTCGTACAATGGTGCAGGGTAATCCAAATGGTTCAAAGCCTTCTAAGTTTGGTTTCTTGTTAAACATTAATTCATAACATGTTTTGTTAAAACGTTTAACAGTCAAAACTTTGTTCAGGACGTAGCAAGCTGTATTCACAGCTTCTCCCCAGAAAAGAACTGGTAGCTTTGAATCTGAAAGCATCGTCCTAGCGGCTTCAATCAACGTCCTGTTTTTCCTCTCAGCAACTCCATTTTGTTGAGGTGTATAAGGAGCAGAATATTGATGTTCAATTCCCTTGCGAAGACAATAGAGATCCAGAATGCGATTCTTGAACTCCGTACCATTATCACTCCTTATCCTCTTGATCCTAGCATCATGAACGTTTTCCAATTTCGTAAAAAGATCTATCAGCATCTCCGCCGTCTCATCTTTTGTACCTAAAAAGAAAACCCATGAATATCGTGAGTAATCATCAGTGACAACTAAACAATAGTACTTTCCACCTATGCTCCTCACGTTCACTGGACCAAATAAATCCATGTGAAGTAATTCATAAGGGGCATCTATGGAATTTACTGTTTTAGATTTGTGAGGTTTCTTATGTTGTTTTCCCTTTTGACATGGAAGACATTTATCTTCCACGTGAAACCTCTGCATTGGAACCCCTTTCACTAGCTCATTTTTAACAAGGTAATTCATTTTTCGATAGTGAATATGGGCCATGCGTCTGTGCCACAACATCGATTCAGCTTCAGATGCTTTTGATAGTAAACACGCCACCACAGCATTTGGATCCTTAGCACCCATGTCCATGACATAAGTGTCATTTCTCCTTGGCGCTCGCATCACTATCCAATCGTCCGGAATCTTTAACCCTGGTTTCAACACTAATGCTTCATTCTTGGTAAAATGGACCGAGTGACCCTTGTCGCAGACTTGTGACACGCTCATCAGATTGTGTTTAAGCTGTTCCACATAGTTCACTTTGTCCAGTGTGATCTTCCCATTGGTCACCTTTCCTCGTCCTGTAATTCTACCACCTTTAGCACCCGCAAAATTCACATTTCCACCATCATAATCTTCAAATTCAGTCAACAATCTCTCATCCCCCGTCATGTGCCTAGAGCAGCCACTATCAACATACCATAAGTTGATAATCCTCCTTAGCAGCTCCTGCACACACCAACCAAGAAATTAGTTAGATTGGGGGACCCAAGCCTTAATGGTCTTGGGTCGTCCAAATTCACCAACTACTGGAACATCCATCCAATATCCATTACTCCTAACTGGAGTCTTGGATCTCAGACCTGTTGATGGAATTTGATTTTGATTTCCACTAGGTCTTTGGTCCTGAGGGTTCCTATACGTATTTCGACTATTTGACCTTTGGAAATTTTGATTTGGGTATCTTGAATTTTGATTCCAAGAAGCATTATTGTTGTAATTTCTAAAGCCATTGTTATAAAAAGTTCGACCACCATTATTTTGGTATCAATTTTGATATTGACCTTGACTTCTGAAATTATTTGAATTAAAATTGTTCATTCTTGGTGAACTGCTTCTAGGTCTCTCGTATCTGCCTGGTGGAGATCTAGGCTGAAATCTTGGTTGATTTCTTTGAAAACGAGGAACTTGTGGAGTTCCTTTTTCATCCTTATCTACACCAACTGCAACATTTTCTGGTTGCTTAGGAGCAGACTTCTTTGGAGAATTTGCAACTTTCTCCTGTTTATCACCACTATTCTCTGGTGACTTCTCTCTCTTCCTCTCACTCACTTGTGCTTCACTCTTTTTGTTAGGACAACAGCTAGCTACATGTCCCTTGGTGTGACATTTGAAGCACGATCTCTTATTCGAAGACTTCTTTTCTGAAGCCTTTGAACTAGATTCGGGTTTTTCTTCTGATGATGCCTTAGAAGGATTTGGTTCAGTTTGCTTAGTTTCAGAATTTTCTATGTTCTTGTTTTTAGCAAACTCTATATTTGATTCATTTTCAATAACAGCAGTTTCATTTTGCATGTCACTTCCTTGAACAAAATTAACACTTTTAACAAAAGTTGGATTTTTATTCTTAGGATGTGATGTGTTCTTTTTCAAAACAGGTTTGCTGTTATTATCCTTCTTAGCATCAGCATTCTCAAAAACATTTCCTTGACGTGATGTGGAACTACTTGGTGATGTTGACCCAAAGTCCATGAGATCATCTTCATCAGGCAAGAAAGAATAGTCATGACTAACAGGAGGTGGAACTTCATTGAAACCATGAAATCCCACACTAGTTTTCTCATTACTTTTCTTCAAGCCACCCATCAAATGTTTCATAACAAAAGTAGAGTCCCTGAATTGACCTAATTTCTTTTCAAGTTCAACAATTTTGAGTTGTGCATCTGACAACTCTTTGCATTTATCAGAAATCTCTTTTGTTTTCTCAGCCATCATTTCATGAGCTAAGTCTATGACTTGAAGTTTTTCATTTAATTTGCAGGTTACAGCTTCAATTTTACTTTCATAACCTTTTATCTTCTTCAAGTATGATGATTCATTTCTTTTAGCAAAAAAGTTTGCTTCTTTTATGGTAGACATCTCGCCCACCAGACTTTGGTTTTGTGTGGACAACCTGTCAACTTCACCCTGTAATTCACGACATTTTAAACACATAGAATTAGACTTTACCTCTCCTGTTTGTTTATCAAGGTTGGCCATTAGAGCTGCAAGCTGAGCTTCCATTCTTTTATATTTTGCTTCCTTTTCTTCAGCTTCCTTTTGATGGTCAGACTTTTGCTTTTCCTCTTCAGCATCTTTTGTCTGATCACCCTTCTCTTCTTCAGCTTTACTCTCTATCTTGACCTCTGCCTCAGCATCCACTTTTGCTTCAGCATCTCCCACAGTAGCTTCACCATCATCAACTGGAGTTATCTCTGCCATGAATGCCTGTGTGACATTGTCATCTTTTTCCAAGTGAATACTCCAGTCATATGAACCTTCTCTAGCAGTAGAGATCAGCGCTCTTGAGTTAGAGTTGTTTGATGCATTCCTATTGTTTGAACTCTGACTCGAAGTCTCCTGCTTTTGTTTTTGACATTCCCTAGCAAAATGCCCATAACTTTGACAGTTGAAGCATCTCACTTTGGTCTTGTCGAAACCAACCGTCTTTCCTATAAACTTCCTGCCTGTTCGGTTCATAAATCTCTTCACTCTTCTAGTAATCATGGCCATTTGCCACTGCAAATCCATATCTTCAAGATCATCAGGGTCAATCTGATCATAATCTTCATCCAAAGTGGCAGGATCAGATATCTTCCCCTGAATGTAGTTCTCATAAGAAGCCACAAAAGAAGCAAGTAGAGCAAGATGCTCTTCAGCAGACTTCACACTCATTGGCATTGACTTAACACCACTACTCTGCTTAGAAGTTGATGTTCTCTTGGCTCCTGTTGATCATCCTGAAGCAGCTACAAAACACACATCACCATCCTCATTCACTATGACCTGCTCATTCTCACACGAAAGAAAAGCAGTAGCAGAGTCGCTAGAAGCGTTGTGTGATGAAGAAGATGCAAGCCCATTGTAAATCGTTGGATCTTGAACCTGATCATATCCAGTATCTTTCTTCTTCATACTGAGCTCATAAGCTCTCAGCTTGCCAACTACTTCTTCCAGCTCCTTTGTCTCATCATCTGCCTCTCCCTTAATCATGAGAGTGTAGATATCCCACTTAGTAGGTAAAGCATCGAGCAGCTTGTCATTTTTCTCTACATCAGTATAGCAATCAATCTTATAGTTTTCCATTTCTGACATCAGATGATAGTAACGTGTGATGATGTCCTCAAGTGACTCATGCTTCATGTGCTTGAAAATAGCAAACTGCTTCTTCAGTAGGTCAATCTTGTTTTTCTTAACATCTGTATTTCCTGCATATCGTTTTTCTAATGCATCCCACATATCTTTTGAATTTGTGTACTTTGTGAATGTATGCTTGATGCTATCAGGTAACGACATTTTAATAGCAGCCAATGCTCTCTTTTCAGCCTCATACATCTTTTTATCATTCTCTTCCATGTTCACATAGGCTGTTCTACGTGGTCTGCCCTCAAAGTCGTGAGTAGGGTTTGTGTACCCATCTTCAATACATATCCACATGCGCATGTCTTGATATTCAATGAAGGATTGGAAACGATCCTTCCATGTCAAATAATTTTCCACCTTCATCATCTTAGGCGGTTTGTTGGTAGTGCCAACTTCATGCTCCATTCTCAACAGCTCATTCAAACTAGACATGTTCGACATTTTAAACGTTGCAGACTGTTAAAACCGTACAAAATATCTCCGAAAACAGTGGTTACCAAATTACACCGTTAGAATCGTCTCGAAAAAACGAATCCAATGATATCTAATGTTGAAAACCGAAATCGGGATTTTTTTTTGCCCTAAAAATACGAGGAATGCAACGGTGCAGACGGTTTAATCAAACGAGCTACAGATCACATTCACGAAAACGTTAATTTTTCCTTACGCTTGCCAAAAAATCTTCCACCTTTTAAATATGCTGGTAATTTCGCTGGTAAGTCACTTAATTTCGCTAATCAGTTCAACGTTATTTCGCTGATTAACTTCACAAGTTCGCAGGTGAAATTCGCTAAATTCGCTGGTCAATTTCGCTATTACGACGGCCAGTAAATTCGCCGAAAACCGTAATAATTCCGCTGAGGAAAATTATACGGTTACCAAAGTCGCCTTTGGATTTAACTTCGCCCTTCACCGAGATATGAGGTCTCAAATTCGCTGATCAGTCTACGAAATTATTAAAATCGCCCAGTAACTTTGGAAACTCAATCTGTTTTGTATTCTGAAGATTCTCCAACACAATCTGCAAAATCAAAACAGCAAATCAGCAAGCTTTATACGAAATTCTTATGAACTTCACGAAGAACACGAAGAACAGTCTTCGAATCTTCAAGTTTCTTAGCCAAAATTCTTCAAAACAATCAACCAAAAACAGTCCTGCAAACCCTAAAACCTGCAAAAACAACAAACAAACAATGCAGAAGATCAAAACAGCCAACAAAATTCGAAAATTTTATCAAACCAACAGAAAAATTCAAAAATTTTAAAAACCCTAATTTTTCAAAAATTTCGAAAACTCCTTGTTTTTGCCAAGAACAATTCTGAACCGAGCCTTCAAGAGCCTAATGCTCTGATACCAATTGTAGGTCCCCTTGAGTCGTATGGATCTTTCACAGAATTGTATATCCAACCTAGAGTGCGGAATCCTCTAGATCAGATTAGCACAGAAACTAGTAGGAACAGAAACAGCAAGACACTTTCAAACCGGGTTTACTATTGATTATCAATCAAACTGAATTACAATCAATCTAAACCCTAACTCTCTCAATTTCGTCCAAGACCTTTGTCTCTCACGAAAATACTCTCTCTAAATTGTTTTGGCTGATTAACCTAAACCCTAAAGCCTAACCTTGTTTATATAACACAAGGTTTGCTACTTGGGCCAAGGTTAAACATCATGGACTGCGAATTGGACAAGCCCAATTCGCCCCCACACACCCAAATTGGGTTTTGTTTAGCCCAAACTCTATTAACTCACTAATACAAAGCTAAACCCGCTAACTGTTTATCGTTTAACTAATTACAAGATATCCAAAGACCAAATCTAAGCTGTTGTCACAAACATGCACCAACAAGTTTTCCAGGGATAGTTCAAGGTGGCGGGACCAGTTCATGTAAAAGTGGCTGACAATTTCATTACTGTTGGCTATACCCTGGATCCTCAAGGTATATGAGGATTGATCACCCTCTCTCACGAAAGGGTATTTTCATACTCTCTAAGGGTTAAAGGTTTTCACCTTTCTAAGTCTTGGGGTTTATACACTCCCGCCTGTAGCGCACGAAAATTTGGGATTTTCCCCAGAATATTATGGATCTATCTCCAGGATACTAAGGGTTTATCCCCAGAATATTAAGGGTTTATCCCCAGTGAAACTAAACTTTTTAACAAGTTCCAAAGAAATGATGAACTACGATTGTGTTTACACACGTTCTTTTGTTGGTGAAAAGTTACTAAGTGAAGAGATACTCAAGTGTGTCATATATTGATGCAATATCCTGCACAGACAGGGGACATCCGTGATGGAACATGACGTATGCTGATACTATATCCTACTAGGGACATTTATGCTGGAGCAAGAAGGAAACCTATGCCAACATTATATCCCACTGGGGACATTGTCAATGCTCCAAAGGTCTATTACAAAGTGTTTGCCTAAATCTCTTTGGTATGGATTCTTGTTTAAATTTGCTCTTAGTATAAGACCCTTATCTAAAAAAACGGAACTTGTTAACTATGGGAGTTTGTGTTATACCAAATTTTTATATTCGCTAAGTGTTTTTCAAGTTATAAAAGAAAAATATTTTTTAGGATTTTTGCAAATAACACATAATATAAAAACAATAAGATGCAAGAACAACACAAAGATAAGGTCAAAAGTTAGATTTATATTAACGATTCAAAAGGTTGCACCCTTGGTTTTGTTTTAAACCAAAACCCATCCACCAAGGGTACAGCAAAGTCTAAAGCATATTAAAGATAATAGTTGAAGGCTTCGTCTTGAAACTCAAAATCCCTCTACCTTCAACTGTTATAATATTCACATCAACGACCAAGGGCTTCGTCCTGAAACTCAGGATCCCTCCACCCTTGTTCATCATATTGTACTAATGTCTAAAGTGCAGGAAAGTAAATCGTTCAACATGCAAGAAAAAGAAAAGTGTTCAACAACCAACAACCATTGAACTTAAAAAAGCGGGCTCCGGTGTAGGCATAAATATCCATCATCGCTCACTTTGCCACCCGCTCACGGGGTAGCACCAGCTCCACCATCACCAGCTTCTTCCGCCGTCTCACCCGCCTTAGAAGATTCGCCAATCTCCGGCTTAGCAGGATACGTCACAGGACTGCAACCAAGATCCTTTAGTTTCTTCTCCCAGACATCAACGGTCCAGGTTGGGCATTTAAAGCCCGCTATCCTGGCTTCATAAGCCATCTTTAGCCTGGCCTGAAGGAGGGAAACTATGACAGAACCCTTGAGGCCATCCCTGAATGAAGCCATATCTTGCTTATGTTGGACCTCGGCGACAACCAGCTCGATCTCAGCATTCTGAGTGGCCTTCTTCACTGCAGCTTCGGCATCCAGAGTCACCTTTTTTAACTTATCTTCATAATGTTGTGACCTGGCTGCGACGATCTTCCCCTGATCCACGATAGTGATCTTAGCTTTCTTCAACTTGGCCTCCGAGATCTTCACTGTTTCACAAGCTTCGGTGTAGAGATGCGTCAGACGCTCAAGACCCCACAAAACAGAACTCATGTATTGTTAATATAATCTAACCAGGGTATCGATTCAGCATATGTGTGCAGGATGTAGGATAAGGATATTTACCTGGTTAACGAAAGAAGTCATGAAATGGCTAGCTTCCATGAAACCAAGGTTCTCGCAGGAAAAGACTTCAGCGATGACAAGAGAATCAGATTCTTTCCTCTTACGGGAACTAGAAGCATGGAGCTTCGCTGCTGTGGAAGGCTTGGGCATGGTTGCAGGTTTAGAACTAGTTAAAGGTTTGGATGCTATGGAAGGCTTGGAGCTAGGCTCTTTCTTTACTGGAACGGTTGCCGGGAAACTGTCAAGCTCTTCCAGATCGAAAATTGGAACAAGTTTGCTGGAATCTACATAAAAGGGAAGTAATTTCAATTTTTATATGTTAATACATCAACTAACTAAACATATGCAGAAATGCATTTAGAACATACATCTTTACCTGACATATTGGAGGATGAATGCTGACTTGAACTTGAGTGACTAAGCCAAAAAACAAACCCACTCAGCTGAAGAAAAATCTGACCGGATGTTCCAATCAAATGGCCGGATGACGTACCATCAGGGAAGGCTCCAGAGGCACGTAGAGCGGCCATGTCAGCATTATCAAAATTGCAAACCTCTTTCTCGGGCTTGCCAGGCAGATTGTGTGCCATGAAGGTTGGCTTGGAGTCGCCGGAGCATGAACGAGTGCGTTTTGCCATGAGATCGGTGATGACGGAAAAGATGCACACAGAAAGAATAGAGAGAGAGGGAATACCTGAATGGTCCGGTACAATGTGATAATTAACAAGAAGAAAGTAGAAGATATAGGGCGAAGATAGCTAACTATGAGAAATACTAGCCTTGAAAGCTGCATCAGGTCACATCACATCTCTATCCATTAAGACTTCAGATAACGTCGGAAAAATACATCTGTTAAGATCAAAGGATCCCAACAGCTATATTTTTTGGGACAATTGTTGTGGGTGGAATTTTCTAACCTATATCCCGAAATTATATCCTGACTTTATATGTCTATTTTCGCTGCCAGGATATTGGTAACATCCTGAGTGGGTATCCTACGTGCTGTTAACAATTTGCTTTGGCTGCAAGGTACAAACGGTCATAAGGCTTGGTCTCCCTGAAGAATAGGTCAAGGTGGTTACAAGAAAGACGTTGGAAGATTGGAGAAGGGGTTTACAATGGTCAAAAGGGAATATTCGAGTTCTCTAACTCTTACACTCTTCTTTCCAGCAACAATCACATATTAACACTCATCACTTGCAATCATTGTAACATTTAGTAGCGATCTGAGCATTATCCTGCACTGTATCCTGGTTATTCAAGCAATAAGAAGAACAAGGCAGCTGACTATTGTCAGCTCCCGAGGTTTTATGCCGGCCATCTAGAAAGATCAAGGGCTTTCCTCGTACATCTCGTGTCAATTTTTACTTTACTTGCATTTCGTTTACAAATTGATATAGTTCTGTATCCCGGAACTATATCCTGAAACTGTTTACATTTTCAAAAAAGTTAACACATTTTTACAAGTTTACATAGCATACTACCTCACAAACTAAGTTTGATCACTAAATTGCTTCGGTAATTTTTGACCAAAACACCAGCAGACTGGTGAACGATATTTTCGACCATATAAAGCTTCGAAAGGAGCCATGTTGATGCTGGAGTGATAACTATTGTTGTAGGAGAATTTAATCAACGGAAGATACGAATCCCAACTACAACCAAAATCGATCACACAAGCTCTAAGCATATCCTCCAAAGTCTGGATTGTTCTTTCAGATTGACCACTGATTGCGGATGATAAGCTGTACTCAAATTGAGTTGGGTTCCCATAGCAGATTGCATGGTTCTCCAAAAATGAGTTGAGAATCAAGCATCTCTGTCAGATATAATGTTCAAAGGAACGCCATGACGGGATACAATCTCATACACATAGATTTTAGCCAGCTTGTCGGCAGATAGATCCCCACGGATTGGCAAGAATGATCTGATTTGGTAAGACGATCAACAATTACCCAGATGGCATCATGACCTTTCTTAGTGCGAGGAAGTTTGGTAATAAGATCCATTGAAATGTTTTCCCATTTCCAAATTGGAATCTCTGGTTGCTCCAATAATCCAGAGGGATGTTGATGTTCAGCCTTAACCTTAAGACAAGTAAGGCATTTTGATACGTATAAGGCAATGTCTTTCTTCATACCAGGCCACCAATACTGGGTTCGAAGATCCTTATACATTTTATTTGCACCAGGATGAATAGAATAACGAGACTTATGAGCTTCATCCATTAGCAAGGTGCGGAGATTGTCTTGACTTGGGACCCACAAATGATCCATGAAATAATACGATCCATTGTCCTTCAGTTCAAGATCAGGCTTGATATGATAGGGCAATTCCTTACCCATTAAGTCTTGTGAAACACAAGTATGTTGAGCCTGAGAAATGCGGGTTTGAATATCAGATCGAACTTAAACATAGTGAAGCTTGACTCGTTCTTTACGACTCAATGCGTCAGCCACGACATTCGCCTTACCAGGATGGTAGCGAATTTCGCAATCGTACTCGTTTAGAAGTTCAACCCAACGTCGTTGCCTCATGTTGAGTTCTTTCTAAATTAAAGATATGCTGAAGACTTTTGTGATCAGTGAAAACCACGCATTTTGTACCATACAAATAGTGTCTCCAGATTTTGAGAGCGAATACAACTGCACCTAACTCAAGATTATGAGTCGTGTAGTTCTTTTCGTGTATCTTCAATTGCCTTGATGCGTAAGCTATGACTTTGTTCCTTTGCATGAGAACACAGCCAATACCCAAATTTGATGCATCACAATACACAACAAAATTATCGTTGCCCTCAGGTAAAGATAGAATAGGCACATCACAAAGCTTTTGTTCCAAGGTCTGAAAAGCTTCTTTCTGTTTAGATCCACATTCAAAGGGTTTGTTCTTTTGAGTTAGAGCAGTTAGAGGAACTGCAATCTTGGAGAAGTTTTCGATGAAGCGGTGGTAATAACTCGCAAGACCAAGAAATGAACGATCTTCAGTAGGAGTAGTAGGCATATCCCAATTCTTAATCGCACTGATCTTGGAGAGATCTACATGAATACCTTGTTCGTTGACAATGTGTCCCAAAAATTGAACTTCCTTAAGCCAAAATTCGCACTTGGAGAGCTTGGCGAAAAGTTGTTCTTTCTTCAGGAGTTCCAAGGTAAGACGGAGATGTTGCTCATGATCGGCTCGCGTCTTAGAATATATCAAGATGTCGTCAATGAAAACGATGATGAACTTGTCTAAATAAGGCTTACAAACCCTATTTATTAAGTCCATGAAAACAACAGGAGCATTAGTCAAACCGAATGGCGCAACTGTGAACTCATAATGCCCATATCTTGTACGAAAAGCAGTCTTGGGAATATCTTCTTCATGCACACGAAGTTGATGATACCCAGAACGTAGATCAATCTTCGAAAAACAAGTAGCAACCTGTAACTGATCAAAGAGATCATCAATGCGAGGTAGGGGATATCGATTCTTGATGGTAAGCTTGTTAAGCTCACGATAATCGATGCACATCCTGAAAGATCCATCATTCTTCTTGACAAAAAGAATGGGAGCACCGCAAGGTGAAAAGCTAGGATGAATAAAACCTTTGTCAGAAAGCTCCTGAAGCTGCTTAGATAATTCCTGCATCTCAGACGGTGCAAGACGATACGGAGATCTAGCGATAGGATTTGCACCAGGAACAAGAAAAATACAAAACTCGACTTGGCGTGCTGGGGGTAAACCAGGTAATTCTTTAGGAAACACTTCAGGATAATCCCGAACAACAGGGATATCTTGAATAGACTTACCTTTGCCTTTATCCGCTACAACATGTGCCAAAAAGGCCACATAGTTCTCTCGCAGATACTTCTGAGCTTGAGTACAAGACAAGATTTTGAGAGCACTAGCAGGTTTCTGACCACGAACCTCTAAGATCTTACCAGTCGAAAGCGGCACACGAAAAATCTTCTCAAAACAAACTACCTCTGCGTGATACTTGGCTAACCAATCCATTCCCACTATAATTACGAAGAACAAAATCGAAAACAATGGGTTCATCACTAGCTACCTCTACTGTCAAGGGTTTTTCTAGTTTTGTTATAGACATGCAAAGCAAAGGCTCGAAAGATGAAGACACAAAACTCTCATCGGCACCCGAATAAAAAAGAACAGATGCAGGCTCGAAACTTTTAAAGTTGCATGGAGCATTATTGTTATTGGCTTTGTTAACTTGAGCAATAATGTTTGGGAGTGCAACAGCCATTTGCTGCGCAATGATTGCTGCCATTTCGGCATTAGGTAACTGATTTTCGCGTCGAGGAGGCATTCTATAAGAGGAAACATGAGAGAAAACGAGTGAGATGATTAGATGAAAAACAAGATGATACAAATATCGACAAAAAGCAAGGATGGTGGTCATTCGTTCGTACCATAAAGCAAACAAACAACACACAGTAACTAATCAAAGTAAACGGGTCATAAATAATGTATCGCGAAGACATGCTTTAGCCTATAAGTGGACACTCACCCCAAGAGTTCCCAGGTAAGAGTGACTGATCCGATTATGTGGATTTGACCGAACACTCTAGCCTAGACAGAAAACTCGAGGTACAGGCATCCACCCTTCCAGATTGCACGTGTTCACATTATTTAGGTGATTGATTTTCAAAATCGTTTTTGGAAAATTGTGTTCTTGTTTTGGAAATCACCTAAGGATAGGTGATGTGCATGTTTTAAGATCTAAACACAAGACAACTTGTGTTAGGGTCCTAGAAAAGTTATAGTTTAGGTCAAAGCATTACTAATAACCTAATTCCCTATAACCATTGGCTCTGATACCAACTTTTCTGTCACACCCCGACCGCGTAAAACAACAAACCGTGGTGGAAACGTCGGTGAGTGGAGTGGCAGAATTATTGTTTCACAACCATGGTATTTAAAGTTTTGTTTTATTTATTAACAAAGTGGTTACATTGTCTTAGAACAAAGAAAACAAAGAGTACATAACATAACTAAACTAATCTTGCTTCATTTTATGTCACTAAGGCCCAAGTCCGCCTAAGTGTATCTTGAACCACCCTATGCATCAGCTCCTGAAAACCCATTTGAAAATAGGTACGTCAGCATAAAAATTCCTATGAGATACATAGGTTTATTGATTAATGATTCATGACTTATAGTTGAAAGAATTGTTTTATAGAAGTTAGTCATGAATCTTAGGAAAATGTTTTCTTTTATAAACCATACAAAAAGTGATAAGAAAATCAGATGATATATAAAAGAAAGGTGTATGGTTAAATGAATAACCAAGTAAAATGAGTTTGTATATAATAAGTTGTTTGTAAAACAATGTTTTTGTGAAGATATGTTATTTGTGTAAAATGTAATGTGTCGAAATTGAAATGGTTTAAATAACGCTACGATATGTAATATCATAAAAGCACTTATATATAGGAAGTACCAGCGGTGTATCCACCATGCTTTTATCATATTACACACGCCTCGTTATTTAAATCACTTACCCAAACAAACCACCAAAATGTAATGTTTAGACCAATGTTAAAATGTTTATGTATAATCAAATGTTATGTATGACAAGTGAAAATATCAACTTAAATTATAAGTAAAATGTACAAAACAATGTATTTGATATAAATCATAGTTTAAGTCAAAGATATGTTTTGCAAAATCCATGCTTTACTGATACAAACACTTATGTGGTAATGTTAAACGTATGCATCCAAGCCTTGAGACTGTGACGGGTGGTCCGTAGGACAACCCTTAAGTACCTTAAAAAGATTAAAATCCCAAGCTTTACACGTTTAATTGTTTGAACTTGGTAACTACTAGTTGTTTGGACGTGCAGGTGTAAATGGAGCTTAAAAGGGAAGGAATTTGGAGCATCAACAAAAAACAAAATATTGGAATTGAAGAACTAAGAATCTCACATGATAGAGGATGAAATTACGAGAACGTGGGCGAAAACGGCGAAGAAAACGGAGTTGAAATGAGAAAGTTATGAAGAAAACAAGAAAGCGAAATATGGTGCCGCCGTAACCTACGGCTCCTGGCCGTAGGTTACGGCCCTCACTGTGTTTTCTGGTCCACCGTAGCTCAGTTCTGGCCCACCGTAAGAGTTTTATTGACCGTAACCTACGGCGGAGGGCCGTAGGTTATGGCTCTGACCTGCGTAAAAGTTGTAACTGCCCCATTTATTGGCATTTTATGATGTCTTTTGAGTACCAATGATTCCCATTCGGTTACATACACTTTAGAGACGAATTTTGGGTGTTCTTGAGGGCTTGAAACAATTTCTAAACATCTAGTTAGTGTTTTTAATCCATATGAACATTGAACTAATTGTGAAGATGGAGACTTGGTGGAGGATGGTTGTTCAAGCCATGAATGGCTAAACTCTTTATGGTCATCTTTAGTTGAAGGTTTGTAGAGACAATTGTGCTTGATTTCATATTTCTAGAATGGTAAATTGAATTTATGTTTTATTTATCATGGTGTGTTCTTATTTGCTTGTAAATTGTTGATGCTTATGATTATTCTATTTTGAAACCATACGTTCTTGGTGCCGTTGGCAATAGAGATATCATGGGTAGAACTAGGATCGGGTAAGGGTCAATTGGTCATCGGGTAACAACCTCACGTTCTAGGAATCTGAGTACTTAGTTCCCTTTTATCACAACAAGTAATTGCACATGAACTATGTCTATGTAGTTCTTTCTAGTGAATGATAACACAAATGTTGAAGCAAACCGGAAACTAAAGATGGTCATTCGTCTCTAATTTGTTTACAACCAAAACTTTTCTTTTGCAATTTAATTAGTTAATCTTAGTTTTAAAAATCAACCAATCAAACCCACTCTTGAATTTATTTTTCTTTCAATTTAGTTTACTTTAGTGAAGTTAGACATACATCGAGATAGCACATATTCCACAAACTCCCTGTGTTCGATACCCACTTACCGCTATGTATTTAGTTGTATTTGGATTAAATTTGATTGTGACCACGACATCACGTCAAATTTTGGCGCCGTTGCCGGGGAACAGTGCGCAACGTGTGTTATCTTGTGTATTAGTTTGAAAAAATTAATTAAAAAAAAAAACCCAAAAGATTTCTTTTATGTTCATGATTTACACTTGGTTGTTGAGTTGTGTTGTGCAGGATGACAGGGCATTACATAAATTTCAGCTTATTTACGTGTAGATTGTGCGGGGGTCCACGACATCCATGTATTGGTTGCCACGAGGCTCACTACAGGAGGGCGCATGGAAAACCGGTGTCTTATGTTTCACAGCTTCCACCACCATCATACGTTGACGATTATGAATCAGAAATGGAGGATGACTATTATTCATATGGATACGATCGGGATGAGGAAGTTTATTATGAGGCAAGGATGGATGGTCTATGTTTTTGTTGCGGTCGCGATCACACTTATGATTATGATGTGTGCCCGGTGTATTCGGAAAACCCGAAGTATTGGGATAAAAAGATGATGGATGCACGCATCTATAGACCGTATCCGGGATATCGACAATATCATCCCGAAGAATATTCTAAGCCCGAGGGTGTTTATGTTTATGAGACCGAGGAGGAAAAAGAGCTTGTTGTATTGGAAGTAACTTTGTCCAAACTCGAGCAATATTTAGCAACACCCAACTTGTCCGATGAAGACCGAATCAGCTGCTTAGTTTCTAAGTGTCATACTTTAAAATTGAAGATAGAGATAGAAGAACGCCTCTCACCATTACCTGACGATATTAGAGATTATTCTCACATGAAGGAGGAGGTTGTGGAGGATAATACCACACCAATATGTCCTTTATCTGATGAAGAGTCACTTGTAGATCAGATGATGTGTGCAGATTATGAGGTAGAGCAGGCTGATGGGATGGATATGTGTACCGAACCTCTTCCCATATCAATGATTCAAATTAACAAGTGTGGGGAAGAGGGTTCGAGGAACAAGATGAGAAGGGTGAAACTACCAGACATTAAGGTATATGTCATGAAGTGGACTAGCAAAGCCCGTAGGAGCAGCTTTAAGATGCCAAATATACTGACAAATCTATGGATATGGCATGTAAATTTCCGGGCATTTGTTGGAAATGCTGCGGGTAAGTGTGCATTAAGACCACCATAACGCATATCAGGTATGGTCTGGCTGAAGACCTTTAAACTTAGCGCTCTCGGGAGGCAGCCCGAGGATGTAGAGTATTGTATTTGTGTTTTGTTTTGCTTTGTTTTGCTTTGCTTTGCTTTGTTTGGTTTTGTTTTGGTGTTGTGTTTGTGTTTTGACAGGTTATTACGTTTCAACCCTCGCGGATGCAATGATTCAAGTGTGGGGATGTTTGGCAACATCCCTGTTGAGATATCGGCGAGTCCAAGAGATGTTTATGAACCGGTCTGATTACCGCAGCTGCATCACTACCAACACTGCTGATTTACTAATCAGGTTGTGTCTTGTTCTCATTTTGTGCACCTTTGTATATATTCATGTTTAAGTTTACGGTTGGGCGGTTGGGTGGTGTTTTGATGTGTTTGTTTGTTTGGTGGGTTGTGCTAGTGGTGGTGTGTTATTTTTAATTTTCATAAAAAAATAAATAAATAAAATTAAAAAAAAGAAATTTGGGATTTGAGAGTATTAGCGAAAGCTAATGTTTTTGGTTAGAAGCGATCTTTCCCTCAAAACCATACATTGGGACAATGTATCCCAAGTGTGGGGATGGGGGGAATTTTTGAGGAATTTTAAAAAGCCAAGCGGAAATTGTCAACATTTGAAAACTTGATGTTGTTCCGCTTGACACACCGACACCCCTTTATAGTCATTTCTTAGTGAGGGTTTGAGCCACATATGATTATTATAGATATTTCTTTGTTTTGAGTGGCGGTGTGTGTATTGTGTTAATAGAACTTGTGTACGAATTCTTGTTAAATCTTAGAGTTAGCATGCTTGTGAAAATGATAGGGGACTTTTAGGTAGCCTCGTCTAGATGTGTGAGAGTGTGGGAATTGAGGGTTGGACCTCATACGTTACATATATGAGCTTGGTATTGTGAGGGGTGGGGGTTTGGTCTTCAGAAAGCCATGTTTGAGCCTTATACCATTCGGTTGTGACCCAAAATTACTTCCTACAAAATTTTACCTTTTGAGATGACCCGGTTTAGGAAATTTAGCATGTGGTGTTGATGTTCTTGTATATATTGTTGAAGTTCGATATGAGACAAAAAGAAAAAAAAAAGAGAAAAAAGAAAAAAAAAAGAAAAAGAAAAAAAAATATGAGAAAGATATGAGAAAAATACAAAAAAGAAGTATTTAGTTGCGATTGTAGTTGAGAACGTTGAAAAAGTTGTGTATATATTTGGTGTTTGCTTTGTTTAGTAGTAGAAATAAAAACTAGGTCAAATCAATGAACTACTTTCACATTTCCACAATTTCCTACCTTTGCACTTAGCCCCATTACAACCCGTAAGTCCTTTTTGATTCATAAGCATGTAGGTATTTGTTAGGAGGAGACTTGATTTTTATACAAGCTTATTGTCGCACAAACACACACACGCGTTGAATGGTTTAGCATTATGTGCTAATATTTCTTATCACCGAGAGATTTTTGTGAGGGTGTGTCTTGTGGGGCGATAAAAAGTTAGTAAAAGGACGATACATTTTAGCTTGGTTTGCATATTGATCGCTTGTAGTTTTGAAATGGTTTTTGAATGGGTTGCTTTGGACAAGCAACGGGTAAGTGTGGGGATGTGACGGGTGGTCCGTAGGACAACCCTTAAGTACCTTAAAAAGATTAAAATCTCAAGCTTTACACGTTTAATTGTTTGAACTTGGTAACTACTAGTTGTTTGGACATGCAGGTGTAAATGGAGCTTAAAAGGGAAGGAATTTGGAGCATCAACAAAAAATAAAATATTGGAATTGAAGAACTAAGAATATCACATGATATAGGATGAAATTACGAGAACGTGGGCGAAAACGGCGAAGAAAACGGAGTTGAAATGAGAAAGTTATGAAGAAAACAAGAAAACGAAATCTGGTGCGGCCGTAACCTACGGCTCCTGGCCGTAGGTTACGGCCCTCACTGTGTTTTCTGGTCCACCGTAGCTCAGTTCTGGCCCACCGTAAGAGTTTTATTGACCGTAACCTACGGCGGAGGGCCGTAGGTTACGGCTCTGACCTGCGTAAAAGTTGTAACTGCCCCATTTATTGGCATTTTATGATGTCTTTTGAGTACCAGTGATTCCCATTCGGTTACATACACTTTAGAGACGAATTTTGGGTGTTCTTGAGGGCTTGAAACAATTTCTAAACATCTGGTTAGTGTTTTTAATCCATATAAACATTGAACTAATTATGAAGATGGAGACTTGGTGGAGGATGGTTGTTCAAGCCATGAATGGCTAAACTCTTTATGGTCATCTTTAGTTGAAGGTTTGTAGAGACAATTGTGCTTGATTTCATATTTCTAGAATGGTAAATTGAATTTATGTTTTATTTATCATGGTGTGTTCTTATTTCCTTGTAAATTGTTGATGCTTATGATTATTCTATTTTGAAACCATACGTTCTTGGTGCCGTTGGCAATAGAGATATCATGGGTAGAACTAGGATCGGGTAAGGGTCAATTGGTCATCGGGTAACAACCTCACGTTCTAGGAATCTGAGTACTTAGTTCCCTTTTATCACAACAAGTAATTGCACATGAACTATGTCTATGTAGTTCTTTCTAGTGAATGATAACACAAATGTTGAAGCAAACCGGAAACTAAAGATGGTCATTCGTCTCTAATTTGTTTACAACCAAAACTTTTCTTTTGCAATTTAATTAGTTAATCTTAGTTTTAAAAATCAACCAATCAAACCCACTCTTGAATTTATTTTTCTTTCAATTTAGTTTACTTTAGTGAAGTTAGACATACATCGAGATAGCACATATTCCACAAACTCCCTGTGTTCGATACCCACTTACCGCTATCTATTTAGTTGTATTTGGATTAAATCTGATTGTGACCACGACATCACGTCAGGCTGAAAGAAAAATCCTTTAACAAGTTAAAGGTTTGTCAATATGTTTTCGGATTCAGTCATTCCCTACGTCCAAACAAACCTAGGATTTCAGGAATGGGAGTTGTCTAGTCCTATGGTACCACTACTTACTACCGAGCGGCGTGATCAAAGTTAATGAACGTATTTCAGTTTCGTTAAACAAACCAAATGTCATACCAAATGTAAGCATGTTATGTGAGAATAAGTGAACATACAAAGTAGAAATGTAAATCAATGTGTCCATATGCTGAGTGAACATATGCGACAAAAGTGTTCATGAAATCAATGTGCTAGCATGCTAAGTGAACATATATAGAAAACATAATGGAAATCATGTACTATATGCGTACTAATGAACATAGCAAGTATATGTTATGAAAGCATGAAAAGCACGAAAGTAATAAGTCGGCACATGTGTTTCACCCCAAAATGTTTGAAAAAAGTAAAAGGGGGAACTATGTACTCATTTGAGAATGCTTAGAAGTCTTGTAAAAACAACCAAGCAAAGCTAGAAGGATCACAGAATCAATCGGCACCTAATATAGGTAACTATGTTAATAAACCGGACCTAAATCGGAAGATCGGATAAAATGAGGTTTCTTAAACCAAATGAGTATAGGAACTCATGTAATATGGTTTAACAAAGCCTACATTCTAAATCGGAACCTATCCTAAGTGCTTACGACTCGTTAAGATAGCTTACGCTACTTTAACGCGTCGTTCGCGTTAAACGCGTTCGGAACACCTAACTAGTCCTATGACAAGTATTATATGCCTTAACATGTCTAATAATGTTGCCTAATCAGTTTAGATGTCAAAATTTAAGTTACATATGCTTAAAATGAAATTATGCGTAAAAACGGCATTTTGGTCATTTTCCTAAGGCATATAAACTACCTATCATACAACTAACTAAACGTAGTAACCATAAGGTATAACCTCGGAAGGTTATTCCCTATACAATTATGGTCACAAAATGTGTTTGGTCAGATCCTAATGATCGACCAAACGGTTCGGGTTCGAAAGTCTAAGCGGTTGTTTAGACCGCTTATCTTACGACCCTATATAAGCACTAAACTAAAAGTGACGAGTTAAACATGTTAAAACATGTTTAACTAAGTTAGAAAACAAGTTTGATATCAAAACAAAGGGTTTTGATACCCAAGAATAGTTTGGTTGCAATACGCATAAACGCGTATTTTGACCGTTACTATGACTCGTCACTATGCCTAAATAACATGGTAATCAGTAGGTAGAGTCACAAAGGACTATGACCATCGTGATTACGCTCACGTTGCGAAGTTCAAACGAACTTCGTATTGACCATTGACTGGTCAAAGAAGAAAGTCAAAGACTGTTTGACTTTCGTGCTTACAAACGCATAAAAGCATGAAAGAAACTTACAAAAGGTCCAAGCAAGGAAGAAATTGATCTAAAATACTCAGGTATGAAGCTAAGGCTTCAACTTAGAGTAGAAATCAGATCAAATGTGAGGATTGCAAATGAATCAATATGGGTATTTATAGGAATTCAAGAGCCATTAGGATCGTTTCTTGGATTTCGAGCTTTGATCTCAACCATCCAAGTGTTACCCACTGAAATACAATACTATGGGTGCCCAAAACAAGCTCATAGCTTGAAGGAAACCTTGCACAAAACCAGAAACCAGCTGCTGTAAATGAAAAAAATGATTTTAGCGGACCTGATGGTCTGTCGCGCCCCACGTACGAGATGGACTCAGTCTACGCGGCCCACGACCGCTGATAAGTTCAGAAACAGTTTGCTTATTTACAGTTTCAGTCCCTGCAAGCATTTAATGCCATTTTCGACACGTTTAAGGTCCGTTAAGCCATTTTCAAGGCTCTACAATGATGCCTAAGCATAGGGAACATGAAATATGCTTGAAAATGTGTCGGATGTTGGTTCGTTTGGTCGTATGGTCACGTTATTCGGTTAATTACGACGAAACATGAACGGGCGTGAAAAACGATCCAAATTACGTGACGAATGGAATTTTATCATGCCAATCACTAAAATAAAATATTTTAATGATTACATAAATTTTTGGATGTCCGGACATGTTCAGAACGTAAGATATGTGCGAAAATGCAAACTTAAGCACTTTTTTACGCTTTTAGTCCCTGATCGACCAAAAAGTTTATTTTAGCATACCGAACCCCTCAAAGACTATTTCTAAGCTATGTAAAGGATATTTATGGTATGTTTAACTTATGGTCATGCTCTGGAATGTTCGTTACGGTACGAATCGGCATACTTTCACAGTTTGTCGAAAATAGTCCCTATAAACGAATAAACTTGATTTTGCCATACCAAACCCTTCAAAACTTATTTCTTAGTTATGTAAAGGTAATTTAATGTATGTTAAGCATAAATTGATGTTTCGGAGTGTTTTTCGTGTTAAACTGATTACGTTTGCGCATCGGTTTGCGTATAACTCTCCAGAAAGCGATATAGAGTTTGAAATTGAACAAAAATCAAAACGTGCAAAATGTCAAACATAAATAAACAAACAATGGGCTCAAATAACACTGTTTTATTGATAACTGAACTGATTAAGATTTATACAATGATTACAAGCACATATGTCACACTAAATCACCCAAACTTAGAGCAAATGGCCAATGCAAGACAAACCGTTCACCAACAAGCCACCCAAGGCTTTACTGGTCTTGCTTCACCCATTACTATTCCACCCATAGTCAATGACAACTCATGGAAGATTTCATCTTATGCCATGCAAGCCATCACTAATAGCATCCAGTTCCACGGCCGCAAGGACGAGGACGCCCCGGCCCATATAAACCGTTTCTCCCGTATCCTTGCTACTTTTAGCCTTCACGGAGCCCCAAACGATGCCACTTACTTACAGCTTTTCCCATTTTCACTAGCCGGTCGTGCGGCTACTTGGTTGGACTCTCAGCCAACCGGTACCTTTACCACTTGGGCGGGCTTGTGTCAAGCCTTTTTGAATAAATATTTCCCGCCCGCTAAAGCCTCACTCCTTCGTGATCAAATTCACTCCTTTCGCATGGAGCCTGACGAGCCCTATTACCTTGCTTGGGAGCGATTCCAAAACCTAGTCGCTCGATGCTCCCAGCATGGTCTTTCTGATTGGGCCCTTTGTGAAAAATTCTACAACGGTCTCACCCAAGAGACTCGTGATCATTTTGACACTAATGTGGGGGGTCACATGATGGGTATTCTTACTGTCACCGAGTGTTTAGAGCGTTTTGAGGCATTTATTCAATCTCAATCTTAATCGCGATCCGATCAGCGGTATCAAAGTGGCAATTCAAATGCCAATGCTAGTGCACCCGCCCGAGGGGTGAACCATATCACTATGGACCCTAGTATAGCCGCTGTTTTGGAAAACGTGACTAGGGAGCTTAAAAAGATTAAGGCAAAAGTAGATAAGTGTGAGTTTTGCCGAGGGGGTCATGATACGAATGCGTGTCCATTATTAGTTGGTGAGGAGCAAGTTGATTTCGTGGGAGGGGGTTTAGGTAGAGGTCAACCTAGTGGGTTTGGTAATTTTAATTCGGGTTGGCGAAGTAATAATAATAACAATTTTAATAATAATAATAATTTTCGCTCAAATGGACCCCCTGGTTTCCAAATAGCTCAATATCTAAATAGGGGTCAAGGTTCATTCTTTGGTGGGGGTTCAAATGGGCATTTCAATAAGGGATTCAATGGGCAGGTCAAGGATGGGGGGTCAAGTAGTCAGGTTCAACCAGGTCAGGGTCCAAGTTATGATCTAGGGGGTAGTTTAGAGAGAATGGATGCAATGATGAGCCAATTAGTTGTTAAGGACCAAACCACCCAAAAGATACTTAACAAACATGACCTTATGCTTAAGAACCACCAAGCCTCTTTCCAAGACCTTCAAAGGGTCGTAGGTGACATGTATAGGAAACTAGAGGAGAGATTACCCGGTCAGTTTACGGGTAACACCCAACCGAACCCTAACGCCCATGCTAAAGCCATTACTACTCGTAGTGGCAAAACCGTAGGGAACCCGAGAGTTGAGGAGAGACTAGTTGAGGAAGATGAGGAGATTGTAGACGAAGAGATCGAGATGGAGGCTCCTGGCAAAGTGCAATCGATGCTAAGCCCAGCAAGTACCGCACAGCCCGGTGAGTCTCAAGGTGAGAAGAAAGTAGAGAAACCACCCGTAGACGTTAGACCTTCCCCAATCATAGATCATTCGCTTGTCCCGTTTCCTACACGTCTTAGGAATCAAAAGTACTCAAAGGAATACGGGCAATTCTTAGATATCTTCAAGCAATTGAAGATTAATCTACCTTTCATTGAGGCACTTCAATCGATGCCCAAATATGCGAAATTCTTAAAAGACCTTCTTAGGAACAAGGAAAAGTTAGGGGAGTTGTCGAATGTACCATTGAATGGAGGATGTTCAGCAGTTGTTTTAAATAAGCTTCCGGAAAAGCTTACCGATCCCGGTTTTTTTTACTATTCCATGTCTATTCGGTAGGAACACCAATACTAGAGCCTTAGCCGACCTAGGTGCTAGCATCAATTTGATGCCCTTTTCTCTTTATGAGAAGCTAGACTTAGGAGAGCTTTCACCTACCCGAATGACATTATCTCTAGCCGATCGGTCCGTGAAATACCCTAGGGGTATAGTTTAGAATTTGCTTGTTAAAGTCGACAAGTTTGTTTTTCCCGCCGATTTCGTCATTCTCGATATGGAAGCGGATGAAAGAGTTCCAATTATACTTGGTCGTCCATTCTTGCGTACTGCTAAAGCACTCATAGATGTTTACGATGGTAAGATCACACTTAGGGTCGGTGAGGAGAGAGTCACCTTTGAGATAGATCGTTCCATGCACCACCCGAGTGGTTCCGATGACTATAGTGGTCCTTGCCATTCCGTATATTTCTTGAACTCTTTTATCTAATGTGTTGACCAATGTTTAGAGTATATTTGTGGTGCCGATTTAGTGGTAGGAGAGAGAGTCGAGGAGGAGTCGAAGAGGGTAGATGAAGTAGAAGTTGAGGGGATTCCTTTGATTCCCGAAGCATTTGCCGTTAGTGATGACACCACCCAACCCCCACCCTTAGAGCTTAAGGTACTTCCATCTAATTTAGAATATGCTTTTCTAGGGGAGGGTTCTGAGCTACCCGTTATTATCTCATCGAAGTTAGGAGAAGGAGAGAAGTTGAGGTTGTTGGAGGTGTTGAAGGCCAACAAAGAGGCCATTGCATGGAGGTTGTCCGACATTAAGGGCATAAGCCCTTCTTATTGTACTCACCGGATACTCATGGAGGATGATTATAAACCGGTGGTGCAACCCCAAAGGTGCCTCAACCCTAACATGCAAGATGTTGTGAAGAAGGAGGTTCTAAAACTCCTAGATGCCGGGATGATATATCCCATCTCTGATTTGCCATCGGTGAGTCCTACTCAGGTTGTCCCTAAGAAGGGAGGGATGACCGTTGTCATGAATTCCAAGAATGAGCTTATCCCTTCTCGTACAGTCACAGGGTGGCGCGTGTGCATCGACTACCGAAAGTTGAATGATGCCACCCTAAAAGACCACTTCCCATTGCCCTTCATCGATCAAATGTTGGAGCGTCTCGTGGATCAACAATTCTATTGTTTTCTCGATGGTTTTTTCGGGTACTTCCAGATCCCCATCGCCCCGGAGGATCAGGACAAGACCGCCTTCACATGCCCCTATGGCACCTATGCGTACCGACGCATGCCATTTGGGTTGTGTAATGCTCCAGCTACCTTTCAGCGGTGCATGGTTGCCATATTTCAGGATATGATTGAGAGTTCAATGGAGGTTTTCATGGATGATTTTTTGGTATATGGTAACTCCTTTGATGAGTGTTTGAAGAATCTCGAGAGGATGCTAAAGAGATGTGTCGAGACGAAGCTTATGTTGAATTGGGAGAAGTGTCACTTCATGGTGACGGAAGGTATTGTGTTAGGACACAAGATCACGAGGGACGGTATAGAGGTAGATCGTGTGAAAATAGATACCATTAGTAGGTTACCTCCACCCACTAGTGTCAAGTCGATCCAGAGTTTTTTAGGTCATGCGGGGTTCTATAGACTCTTCATTAGGGATTTCTCTAAAATCACTCGCCCCATGACCCATCTCTTAGAGAAATATTTTCCATTCATTTTTTACAAGGAGTGTCTTAAAGCCTTCAACTTTTTGAAGGAACAGCTTGTTAGTGCACCTATTCTTATCTTGCTCGACTGGAGCTTGCCGTTTGAGCTCATGTGCGATGCGAGCGACTATGCCGTTGGAGCGGTATTAGGACAAAGAAAGGATAAGCACTTCCACCCCATATACTACGCGAGCAAAACATTAAATCATGCTCAAGAGAACTACACCACCACGGAGAAAGAACTCTTAGCCGTAGTCTTTGCTTTGGACAAATTCCGCTCATACCTCGTGCTATCTAAGACCATAGTTTTCACCGACCATTCTGCGTTGTGTTTTCTTTCCAAAACAAAGACGCTAAACCCAACTCATTCAGTGGATTCTATTACTTTCTGAGTTTGATATCGAGATTAGAGATAAGAGAGGGGCCGAAAACGTTGCAGCCGATCATCTTTCACGTTTAGAGGACCCTAGGAGAGAGGAGATTCGTGAGGAAGAGATAGGAGACACATTCCCTCATGAGTCTATTGAGTTTGTAGAGGCCAAAAAGGAGGGATTGCCTTGGTTTTTTGACTTAGCGAATTATCTTTCTAATGGAAATATTGTGAAAGGAATGACCATAAAACAAAGGAGAAAGTTCCTTAGTGAATCGAGAAAGTATGTGTGGGATGATCCTTTTCTCTTTAGAATAGGGGGAGATAGGATACTTAGATGATGTGTGTCGAGAGAGGAATGTTGGAACATTCCTAAGCATGTGCATGATGGCCTAACGGGAGGCCACCATGGTGCATATGCCACAGCACAAAAGGTGTTTGATTGTGGTTTTTATTGGCCTAGCGTACTTCGTGATGCTGTTGAGTTCGTAAAGACCTGTGATGCTTGTCAATGAACCGGCAACATTTCAGCCAAAGAAGAGATGCCTCAAAACCCTATCCAAGTGTTGGAGGTTTTTGATGTTTGGGGCATCGATTTCATGGGACCCTTTCCAAACTCCAAAGGGAACGATACTTACTTGTGGCAATTAACTATGTGTCTAAGTGGGTTGAGGCTCAAGCTCTTCCTACAAATGAAGCCCGAGTAGTCTTGAAATTCCTTAAGAAACTCTTTTCCCGCTTCGGTACACCTAAAGCCTTAATTAGTGACCGTGGTACTCACTTTTGCAATGCATTGATGGAAAATTGCTTGCACGCTACGGAGTCACTCATCGTTTGTCTACCGCGTACCATCCATAGACGAGTGGTCAAGTGGAGAATGCAAATCGTGGTATCAAACGTATCTTAGAGAAAACCGTTGGTAAGAATAGGAAGGACTGGTCTAACAAGCTGGACGATGCATTGTGGGCGTTTCGAACCGCCTACAAAACGCCTCTAGGAACCACACCATTCATGATCGTCTATGGAAAAGCTTGTCACCTTCCCGTAGAGCTAGAGCACCGAGCACTTTGGGCATTGAAAACCGTTAATCTTGACATGACCGAAGCCTCTAGGAAGCGTTTCTTTCAAATCCATGAGCTTGAGGAGCTTAGGGATGCGGCTTATGCTCTATCGTTGGGAATTAAAGAGAAGACGAAAGCTTCACATGATAGGAAGTTAAGGAAGGTTAAAGAGTTTAGCAAGGGTGATAGAGTACTTCTCTACAATTCCAGATTGAAGTTGTTTGCGGGTAAGTTGAAGTCGAAGTGGTCGGGACCGTATATGGTTCATAATGTGTTTCCGTATGGAGCGGTGGAGATTACGGAAGAGTCGGATGGCCGAAGTTGGAAGGTGAATGGCCACCGGTTGAAACACTACATTGGAGGAGCAATAGACAAGAACGAGATGGAGGAAACTCCTCTCGAAATTCCATTAAAAGCCGCCACTTAGTGCTTTGGGATGAAATCCCAAGTGTAGAGTATGTACCGTTTGTAAATTTCGTTATTTTTCGTAATGTTTCGTAGTTTTTTCGTATTTTTGTTTCATGTGTTTGAGTAATTTTGCAGGAATCGTAACGTCGAGGAGCTGAATTTGCATAGAAAACGGCATTCCAGGTAAGTCCCAACACTTAGAAAAAATTTGGGATGGTTTTGGGAAGGATTGGTAAGACTTGAAATTTTTTCTAAGGCATGAAACAAGATTTTTCACGCAACCTACTGTCTAAAACACACTGTCGCGTGCCGCCACCATAAACCCATCACCCTGTGGCACTACGCCACCCCTAGGTCCAAAAAAGGGCAGTTGAACCCCCTCGTCGTGTCACGCCACGGCCCATGACCTTCCCTGTCGCGTCACGCGACCCCATAACTTGAACCCTCAGTCTGAACTTACCCGTGGTGTTACGCCACAACTCCCCTAACTCACCGTAGCGGCACGCGACCTCACCCCAATTCGTTTAAAGTCTATCCTTTCATCAGTCTTCCCCAAAATTCATAAACCCTTTCACCCAAAAACCCCACCGCCGACTATACACCTACACCCACCATATCTCAGCCATTAAACCACCGAAACTCCACCATTTTCAGCCATAATTTCACCCTTGTGATCAGTTTTCCCCACATAACAAAACCCACCTTCAAAAATCAACTTTTATCCACTGGTTTTCTTCGAATCGGGACACCCCATTCACGAAAATTTCAACTTTTTTCTTGCAAACTCTCAGCGATTCAAGGTATGTCTCCTACAATTTATGTATTTTGAGTCTAGTAGTTTTGTTTTTGTTAGACTAGTGATAATTTTAGGGTTAATTTTTGTTGTGTCAAGTGTGTAGTCATGTTAGTGAAATAGGTGGTTGCGGATGGATTCAGTTTGGCTATCTCAGCAGAATATCGGTTGCGGATGGTTCGGGTTAGGACTTGAGGCCAATGTTTACTTCATCCTAGTCTCGGGTTTACTAACATTGAGTGTGGGGATGCGGTTGGGTAATTTTTGAACTTAAATTCAGATTTACAACACCGTTTTGACCCGTTTCATTAATGCGACACTAAAGTTTTAAACTTTGCTTTGTTTGCGGCTCAATCTTGGTTTGGTTTGTGGTTTGATATGAGTATGAATGTTTGTCGGGTCGGATTTGGGAATTGATATGCCGAATTTAGTGTTTGGGTTGGAATACATTGACGCCTAAAGTGCCAAACTTGCATTATTGAACCAAAATTTTTGCAAAGAATAGTAACCTCCTTTAATTAGGCGGAATTTTTCGATGCTTAAGTTTGTTTTAAACTAATAAATGGCTAATTTTTAAGCAAGGTTGGACGTGAATGACGGATTGTTAGGCACTCAAGTTAATTGCGGCCAATTAAAGTGCCGAGGGGGGTAGTGTACATTGAGTCCAGTTTAGTGCCTTTGTGTCTTTCTAGTCCAGTTTAGTGTCTAGTTCGAGTCGTATTTAGTAGGTCTTGGGTTTACTTGCACGTACAAGTGATTTAAACTCGCCCGTACTCAATATCCATTCGGGCGAGTTTAATTATCACTTAGCAATTGTAAAAGGTAACTCGTTTGTTTTTATTTCAACTTTATTTTTTCAGAATTAGCCGCGAATGAAATGCTATACAGCTATTCTAAATTTGTTAGAAATAATTTTATAAAAATCCAAAAAAGTATAAAAATTTCAAAAAAAAATAAAAATACCAAAAATAGTTTGTAATTAATGATTGTTTGCTTGTTTTGTCTTGATAAATGTCGGTTTTGCAGACATGGCTAGCAGTTCACGCAGCGGTAGGGCCCGGAAAAGAGGCGCGGATCAGACAGCACCACAACAGGATCCGATTCCGCAAGGGACCCCAATCTTACAGATAGCTGCTAATGATCCAAAGCTGAGAAAGATCCAGTGTCAAAGGGCTCATAAATTTATTCCAGATAGGAAAGTTAGTAGAGCCAATCACCCGATACTGCAGTTCGAGCCAAATACATCTGAGTGGGAGAAGTATGATAAGTTGAAGAATACAGATTTGCTTCAGCACAGGGTGATAGATTGGACCTGGTTGGAGGAAATAGGTTCAAGACAGGAAGTGTTGGACCTCCTGGGTCCAAAGTTGACTGATGCATTAGAGTGTACGCAGGCTCAGTATGAGGAGTTGGTGCTGGAGTTTCACAGCACATGGAGACACAAAGAAGGGAAATTTGATAATGACACAGCTGTGTCCTTCAGTCTAGGTAGGCAGGTTTTTGAGATGAATATGGCGAGGTTTGCCATTGTGTCGGGATTTTATACTGAGGAGGAGGTGAAGCAGCTGGGATTTTTGACTAGTTTGAGAGGTGCTTATTAGACTGTGAAGGATCACAGTGTTTGAGGGGCTGAACTGCGTAATTTTTGGAAGACGATTTTTATTTAGTTCTATTTTTATTTAGAATTGCGTACTTTGATGAAATCTTGTGTTTCCAGGTCGTTTGTGCTAAAAACGTTGAAAACCCGAAGTGTTAGAGGCTGGGAAACAAGTTGAAAAGGAGTTAGAATTATTTCGGGGATTTTTGGGATGTTGAAGCTGGAAAAAGGACGAAACGGTCTGTGAAAATTGAGCCTTCGCGCCGCGCCACCATGATCAGGCTTCACCGTCGCGCCCCGCCATGATTAAACTAATAATTTCTGGGTTTTTACACCGTCGCGCTACGCGACTGCATTAAGGAGTACCCATCGCGCGACGCGATGGGTTGTTTGGTCGAGTTTTCTCCGTTAGTCATTTGGGTTTCATATAAAAAGCCAAGAAATCATTCCAAAACCCTAGTTACGAATTGAGGCAATCATAGGCGATCTTGGGAGCATTCTTGGAGCAATTTTGAAGGTTTTGAAGCATGGGAATCATCGATACGAGTTCGGGACGAAGAATTGAAGACTTTCTCGGGTTTTCCAATTCCTTGTTTGTTGATTTACTTTCGAAACTCGTTGACATGAATTCTTACTTGAACATCTTTACTTTGTTTTCGTTATTTGACATGCTCGGCTAAACATTTAAGCCACCTAGACTATGATGAATGGATTGATATAAAGTTTTAACCTTTTTTGTTAGTTGCATGTATTTTATGGGTTGATTGTGTTTAGTAAAGAGTTTGGTTTATTGATTTTATGTGTATGCGTACTTTAATCCGGTTTATTACTATCAATTGCTTCGTGTGAATCTTGGTGGTTGTCTGCTACGGAATAGGTTCATGCTAGATCTTTGACTGTGTGTTTTTTATCTTTAGGGAGAATTGGCCAATAAACCTTAGAAGTAGTTGTTAGTAACAGCTGGAAGGTGAGGGACTATTGATAGGTCTTACCTAATGAATTGCTTTAGACAGTCTTTGGAAAAAGTCGTGCCTTAGTTGCCCCGTCGGTTTATTAGTCTATCAAGTCAAATTAATAAATCCAAACTACCCTAGATCTATAATTGGAAAAGAGTAGGTCAATATTAGGGTACTTACACAATAATTAGACAACTGGAAAGAAATCTAATAACCGGTAGGATTAACGGCCTAGGTAGTGCCATAAGTTTCACCTCAAGAAGGGTTGAGGGTCTTAGTTGGTGTCTTAATAGGTTTAGTACTATAAGATCCTGGTTCCATAAATCATGCAGTTAACTTAATCGGTAATTCTTTAAAATCAATCCAGGATTCTAGTCTAGGTGGTCTCGTTTATCATATAAGAAAAGTCTTCGTCTTATTTCGTATTTAGCTTAATTTTAGTTTAGTAATTAGTTTAAATAGATTTCCTTAGATTTTCAGTAAACCCCCCCCCCCCAAACAATTAAACAGTTTCAGTTGTGTCTGTCAATGTCTGTTAGAGTCTAGTTAACGTGATTTATAGAGTCTCGTGGTTCGATATCCGGACTTCCTTAGGTCATACTACAGTGATCGGTACACTTGCCGATTGTGTGGTTTAGGTCGAGTCTAGAATTAAAGCTTTTTAGTGTCTAGCTTAGTGAGTCTAATTTAGTTAATTTTAATAGTCTGTTTAGCACACATCACATCACTACTTGTATGGTACTTGTTGTACGATCTTTACAGGTCACAAGGGTTTGCAGCATATATTCGATCAGAAAGACTTAAATATGAGGCAACGATGATGGGTGGAGTTATTGAACGATTATGATTGTGAGATAAAGTATCACCCGGGCAAGGCGAACGTTGTAGCGGACGCCTTGAGCTGCAAGGAACATGCAAAACCTCGAAGGGTACGAGCCTTAGAGATGACCATACAAAATGATCTCACTTCTCGGATTCACGATGCTCAACAAGAAGCGCTTAAACAGGATAATATACGAGTCGAATCCTTAGGGGAAATGGAGGCGCAATTGGTGCCAAAGGAAGATGGAACACTGTACTTCATGGGGCGAATTTGGGTTCCATTTTTCGGCAACCTACGCACGATTATTTTGGATGAAGCTCATAAGTCAAGGTACTCCATACATCCTGGATTCGATAAAATGTACCAAGACTTGAAGGAATTTTATTGGTGGCCTAAGCTTAAAGCCGATATCGCTACTTATGTGAGAAATTGTCTTACATGTGCCAAGGTTAAGGTAAAGTATCAGAAGCCTTCAGGGTTGTTGCAACAACCTGAGATTCCTGTATGGAAATGGGAACAAATCTCGATGGACTTCATTACTAAGTTACCCAAAACCCAAGGAGGCCATGATATGATTTAGGTATGTGTTGACCGACTTACAAAGTCTCCACATTTTCTGCGAATCAGTGTGAAAGATAGCACTAGAAAACTAGTCGGGATATATCTCAAGGAGATTGTAGCACGGCATGGAGTGCCTGTTTCTATTATATCGGACCTAGACGGTCAGTTCGTTTCAAGGATATGACAATCATTTCAGAAGCCCTTTGGATCCCAACTGAATCTTAGCACGGCCTTTCACCCGCAAACGGACGGCCAAAGTGAGCGGACGATACAAACTTTGGAGGACATGTTACGTGCTTGTGTAATGGACTTGGGTGGAAACTGGGATACTTACTTGCCCTTAGTGGAGTTTTCCTACAATAATAGATATCACACTAGCATCCAGGCCGCCCCATTTGAAGCCTTATATGGGCGAAAGTGTTGGTCCCCACTGTGTTGGGCGGAGACCGGGGATAACCAACTCATTGGTCCAGAATTGGTCCAGGAAACCACAGACAAGATCATTCAAATACGAGATCGTATTAAGGCAAATCGTGATAGGCAAAAGAGCTACGCCGACAAACGACGCAAACCATTAGCTTTTGAGGTTGGAGACATGGTATTGTTGAAGGTCTCACCTTGGAAGGGCGTAGTAAGATTTGGAAAATGTGGAAAGTTGAACTCGCGTTACATTGGACCTTTCAAAATTCTGGAGAAGATCGGAACAGTTCCGTACAAGTTAAAACTACCAGAAGAGCTTAGCAGTGTACACAACACGTTCCACGTGTCTAATCTCAATAAAAGTCCTACACAAGAGACGGTTGTCATTCAAGCAGACGAGATTCACGTTAACGACAAACTCCAATTTACCAAAGAACCCGTTGAGGTTACGGATAGGAAGGTCCACAAGACACGGAGAAGTCGTGTAACACCCCAACCCGCAACTGGCTGGCTTGTCACTATTACAGATATCAAAATCCAAACAAGTTTCAAATTAAAGCAAGAATCCAAGAAACAAAAAGTCTCAAATCCACCAGAAAGCCTAAGTTTTATATTATTCAACTAGGTTTAAAAACCCGTCTATTACCCGGGGTTTGATTAATAAATTATTAAATAGGTATTAATAATTCGAAAAAAATATACGTCGCAGTTTAAAAATAATAATTAAATAAATGAAATATTCATAAATAGTTGAAAAAATATGCGTTTTTAACATTTGACCCCCTATAGATCAAACATAACTCAAACAAATCTATTCATAAAAAAATTAATTGAAGTTATCACATCTACAATATATATATAAACATATGCAAAGAGCAAAAATAAACCACGATATAAATTGAATTGGGAATAAAAAAATATTAATTACTTGAATACTTTCGGCTATAAGGGGGAATGGGCATTCTCGGTTAAGGGTGCTCAGTTTCGAAGCCGCATGCATGTGACAACCCTCATAAATCCAGGTATCCAAACAATTAATTAATATTAATTAAGTGCTTAATGACTGTGCTAAATTACTTAACTGCTTTCCGATTACTGCATCATGCTTACATGTGCATTACATATTACATAATGTCACATCATTATCACATACAAACTATATTGACATACATGATGCACAAAGCAGAGTTAGCACAGTTAACGGATGGAACAGGAATATGTTGACGGGATTTAGTACATAGACAGATAGTGTTTTGAGACCCAGTATGGGCCAGGGGCAATGTACTACACTAGTATGGTGTGTAGGGAAGTAAGGACCATAAAACTGCGTCACTAGGTGATAGATAAAGTGCCGGAAAGTGCCTAAAACCCACTTATAGTGCAGAATTCTGCATTTTCAGCAAAATTCAGCTTTTTAACAAGCTAGTTACATGCAAAAATTTGACTAAATGGCCCTGAATGCTTTCCTAAGTGTCGGGAATTAAAAGTGTCACAAAAAGTAACATAAAAATCATTAAACGGAATAGCTTGACACTTTAACGAACCGGTATCTAACCGAACAACCGGACACTACCCGAAACACCAAAATTATACTAGAAACATTGTTAAATTATTTTTGAGCTAGTCATGATCTCCGAACACCTTAACACCCACGAAGATATCTAGTAACTAACTTAACTAACAATACACTTGAGTTTGAACTAGTAAGTAACTAACTAGCTCAAAGTTACACTTGGACCCCCTCCCCCTAGCCTATAATCGGCCATCACCACCACCATACGCTCAAAGATTTGATTTCTTATTTTATTAGATCCTTGCTTGATCTTATGAACAAAATATTGAGAGGTATGGCTATAAGTATGGTATGTGGATTCATAAGATCATTTCATTTCACAACACCACACACTTCATCTCCCTCTTACTCTCTCCCTCTCCTCTCGGCCTAGATAGTGCCGCCACCACCACCACCTTTTATCATCATCCAACTTCATTCATCCAATCTCAAGTACTCTCAAGGGTGTAAGAAGATGTCTTGTGAAGCTTGGTGCTCTTGAATCTTGAAGAACCTCCATCCATTGCTTTCATCCACCATTTTCATCATCTTCTTCATCAAGTGTTCTTCCCTAGCTTAGAGCTAGTAGTAAGACTCTCACAACCCCTTGATGCTTCTAGTTTTGATTTGTTAAAAGATGTGTTATGTTGTAAATCACAAGAACACTAAAGAACATAATCTTGAATCATGAACATAAAGCTTACATATGATGAAATCTTGTTGAAATAATGTTGTTTAGAGTATGTATGATACTTGCTTGATTACTTGAGATTATGATGTTGATCATCATAAGGAGCTTGCTAGATTGTGATTAAACACATGATCTAGCAAGTTAGAGGATGATTATGTGCTAACACAAGAAGATCATCCTCATGCATGAGCATGAACTTGAATGATAAGATGATTTCTTGAAAAACAAAGAACAAAGTAAGCTAGTAACCTTATGGATCCAAGATTTATGAATGGTATTTCGAAAGAACCGAGATCAAAATATGATTTTTAGAAAATATTGGTTCTTAATTAAACCTACACTATTTTAGTGGAAAAACAAGTGGATAAACACTTATGAAACAAGAAGATCTAATAAATAAACATTTTTGTAAAATATGTTTACAAGTTGTAAACACCTAGATTCTTTAAGAATGAGATTTTTAAAGAAATGAACACACTTTAGAGGGTAACTAACTCCACTAAATATGCTACCAAGTTACTACAAGTTTTTACGAAAACTCAAGTTCATGATCTCTATGTAGATAGCTTGTTTTTGCACTTGGTAAGTATAATATTGTTTATGGATTAGTTGTTGATTGTTGTGATGATTTTTGAAAAGAAAATGGTATGCTTTGATAGCATGGACACCTCCATTTTTAGGGGAAACTATGGCAAAATTTTCTAAAAATATAAACACTTGGAAAAATATTTTGTAACAAATATTACAAGTGTATTTTGATCATAAGTTTTCAATGTAAACTTTGCCATAATTTTTGTAACAAAAATACAAATATTGGAGGTTGGTTTTTATAAATAAAAATGGGTAAATATATATATTTAGAATATATATATATATATATATATACATATTAAGACACTTGTGTGATTATTTGTATACTTGGTGAAATGGTTATATTATTTTAGGGTAAAATAATATAACTTAACAAAGTACCGTGAAATTTACTATCCAAAGCAATACCGTTACAAATATATCTTTGGTAAATATTATTTTGGATACAAGAAAGGAAAATATGATTTTTGTAAATATTACAAAGTTATATCATACTTCGACAAAAGGGAAAATATTATTTTTGGGGAAGTTGAAATATATTTTCTTAGTATATATAGAAGATATATATGATTTTTGGGAAAAATATATATTTTCTGGACAATACATTATTTTTGGACAAAATAAGTTTAAATATATTTTCTAAAGTGAGACTTGGAAATATATTATTTTGGGAATTACAAATACAATAATACGAAAATACATGTATAAGATACCCCCATCCTTGGGAAGGAAATACGAAGTTAAATACTTGAGAAGTATTAATACATAAATATTACTTAAACAATTATTCCAAAACTAAATATATTTTAAGTTGAAATATTAAGTATTTTGACAAATAATTTTACAACTTGGATAACATTAGAAACGTAACACCAAAACGTTAATACTAAGCAAAGGCACGACCCGTTCGTCTAATAGACGTTAGTACACTGTAGGTAGTCATGTTCTTTGAGGAGATTTGGGTTACGATTCTGAAGACGCATTAGTGTGAGTTCATATCCCCCTTTTCTTTTAACTGTTTTTAGTTTTATACGTCGAGGGTGAAATACATGTTACGGTTATTACAAACTTTTATACATGGTATGGTTAGCTAAGGAGGGTTACTACTAGATCATGTGAAGGGTGGGTATAACACTTAAGGCCATTAATCCACGTCGTAGGACCGAGGGACATGAGTGATAGATCTATTTGGGTGTAGCGAGCCCACACCCATGGGGACCAGGGTGGCCCATAGTGGTGACTATGTCTTCCAGCCGGAGGCCCGGTACAAATTTGCTAGGTTTGAGTTTTCCTGCACCATTTCACACATACCATTGGCTTTGCAACCCATTGATGATCTCTTTTCCTTATTGCTACATACCAGGGACATACATACATCAAGACATACTTTAAAGGTTTATTCATACACTCACACATGAACTCGCTCAACTTTTGTTGATTTTTCAAATTACATGTATTTCAGGGAACTAGTGGATCTGGCAGGTGTGTGCATGTTTACAAGTTGCGTTTAAATAAAAAGATGTCATCCAAGTTTTTAGAGTTTAGGAGATGTATCTTACTCCTGGACGAGATACATGGTCCTAAGCTCGGGTTTGTTTAAGTTCTTTTGTCGAGTCCTTGTGAACTCCTTTAAACATGTATGGTTGTAACTTAAATTGGGTGTCGATGTTTTCAGACAAGTATGTTATGGTATTTTCTAAACTTAATTAATGGATGAATGTCTTTTGGTTTTTTTATCATTTAGCATTTGTTATGATTGAATGTTATGGTATTAAGAGGTCACACCAATAACCACGCTTCCGCAAAAGTCAGGGTGTGACAATGCGAAACACCCCCGCCACTCCCTCATTCAGGTAGGCGAACGACTAGGGAAGCTCGACTACTCTTTATTGAAGGTGAAGTGGGGGGGGGGTTGTGACCTTTTAACAATCATATGACCGTTAAATTTATTGAAAAAGTTAATTTATTTATTTTAAATCATTATAAATACCCATCTCACCATTTTTATTTATATAGCATTCACAAACTATCAAACCTTCCACCATATTCTCAAATACCCATTTTCATTTATGACTAATTTCTCAAACGATGATCTCGGCATTTAATGTCAACGGGCACTTATACAAACGTGGGTACTATTTAACCAATGGGATCTGGGCTGCCTAGTCAACGTTTATGAAAACGTTTCCACATCCAACCGATATGGTTGCAAATAAGTTTAAGAAATTGCAACAAGGGACAAGAAAAGATGTGGAACACGCTTTTGGTGTTCTAAAGGGAAAATGATTAAATGAGGCATACTTAGGCGACCCATGCGGAACACAAATTGGTGACAGGATTAGGAGCATGACGTATGCATGCATGATATTGTACAACACGATTTTTAAGGACGACAGACATGCCTTCTCACCAGTACACATAAAGGATTCTTTAGTTTAACCCGTTTTGGACAATGATGCCCTTGGTGAGATTATGGATCCACATACGCTTTCCGACTTCGCATTGATCTTGTGACACATATTGCAATTTAAGATCCACATTATTTAGGGTGGAGGGTATCATTCAATCACTTTAGGGTGTTTGAGTTACCGTCTATCCAATAATATCATGTGAAGTTAATTCCCCATTCCACTCCCCATTTTGCACTCAATCACTTGCAGTGATTCAAACACCCGGAGTGTGGTAAAAAAATTAAAAAAAAAAATTTTTTGATTGGAGAGGGTATTATTCAATCACTTTAGGGTGTTTGAGTTACCGTCTAGCCAATAATATCATTTCATGTCAAGTCCCTATTCTCCCTATTTTGCACTCAATCACTGGCAGTGATTCAAACAAACACCTGGAGAGTGATAAAAAAAATTAAAAAAAAATTATGATTGGTTGAAAGGGGTTGGGACCCACCATTCACCCTCTCTCTCCCACCTCTCCTCTTCTTCACCGAATCGGTGAATACTCACTGAAAAAGGCAATCATTGAACACCGCTTAGGGGGCATCGATGATTCACCGAGCGGTGAAAACAACTCCCCGATGGAGTCCCCGCTATCATACCGTCCCCCCTTAGAAGATTCAGACGAGGAATAGTTTATTTTTATTTTGTATTATGTTGAATAATTTATTTATATAGTTGAATTATGTTTTTTGGTATTTATATTTTTAATTTATTTTATGTTAGAAAAGAGTTTCGGGATACTCTAGAGTATGTGCCTCTAGTATTTTTAGGATACTTTAAAGTAGATTTAATGTATCAGTGAAGGATTTGGTATTTAATTTTTGGTATTTATATGTTTAATTTATTTTATGTTAGAAAAGAGTTTCGGGATACTCTAGAGTATGTGCCTCTAGTGTTTTTAGGATACTTTAAAGTAGATTTAATGTATCGGTGAAGGATTTGGTATTTAGTTGTTTAATTATTTGTGATTTTAGGATATTTAAGGTAGAGTATTTAAGGTAGAGTATCTCAAACTGCAAGATTAGCTAGTCTTAGACTACTTTAGGCTTATACCTCTTCGCCTAATCGTAAGAGAAAAAAAAGACAATAGAATATTTTAGAATCATATACTAAAAATTGTTCTATTAATTAACCTAGATTCAATAGAACATGTTAAAAATCACATGCCAAAAACTATGCTATTGATAAATCTAGACGATTATAAATTAAATATGTGTGATTTTGTTTTTCTAAATAATATAAATTTAAATTAAAGCCACGAATTGTTTTTAGATATTTTGGTTTTCAAAATAATTTAAACTAATGCCACAAATTGTTTTTAGATATATTATTTAACTAAAATAGTGTAATGTAATCTTAAAATTATTTTTTTTATTCATATTGTTGTTGATGATGATCACTATTGACATCTTCGATATTTTTTTATTTTAATTTAATTTTAATATCATTATTATTTAACATAGGAAATAAGTTTAAAAATTATTATTTAATAGGAAATAAAAAAAAATTGGAAAATAATGACAAGAGGCATGAGAAAGTGACATGTGTCCCAAAAAGATTTTCATTTATTAGTATAAGTAAGATAAGATATTGAAATGAACAGAAAACGAAAAGCTTTGAAACCTTGAACTTCATATTACTCTCACTCAACCATGTCTTCCTTGATTACCTGTAACCACATTAGACAAGCACCAGAAAGAAACTACGGCTGAGCCAAAAAGTTGCCGAGTTACAGAGAAATCAACAGTAAAAGTAAGGCAGACAAACGGACAAAAAAATGAACGGTACTGACGTTAACCAAGTCTAAATTTTGGCACTGAAACAGATACTTATATCACTTGAATCCCAAACTTATACTAAACAGATAACAGATACTGAACATAATCAGATGCATATAATCATATCAACAAATCATAACAGAGACAACACATACGTGACAACATATAACAATAAAACAAGTCACGTAATATAGAAGCACCCACGAGCCTAAACAGAGGGGTACACAACTATAGTCCATGTACCGAGACGGTACGTGTAGGCGTACACACATTATTCCATCTCAACAGGAGTCAGGAGTCAGAGCTAAGATCGATCTATTCGCCTCTAGGGGTCATGTGCTACACAAGCACAACTAGAAACGCCGTGAACTTTAGTTACGCACCGTCACGATGAGTGTCATGCCGTTGACACCCCAACAACAAGTCTAAACATATAATTGCTCGGGTGACAGAGTACAAAGCCATATCAGTAATAAATGCGTCTTGACATAAGTCTAAAGGAACATGCAATAATGAGCTAAGGTCTATTGCATGCTACAATATATGCTAATTATATAACAATACGAAATAGAAACAACTAGCGAAAACATCCGTACTACAAAGTAACGGACATGAATAAAATACTATGATGAAAAGAAAACATAATCCGTACCTTATTAGCAAGGAAAATGTAACCAATTGATCAAGTCGACCTCGAAAAATCAAGAACGTATAATCCCGATATAATCCGGATTAGTTTTATGAAAGTTATTTGATTCGTTTGTTAAGAAATGCCCAGAACCAAAACTAAATCAAAATCCTCAGTTAGTAAATTTAATTGGCAGATTATGTTTTTAGCTTATTAAATAAATGTATGAGAATGTAATGTTTAACATTAGTTTTATAAGACTAATTTACTAACATGCTAAACTTACTGATGACAATATCATGTTTGAAAATAATATATCAATATATATATATATATACACATAATATTAGTATTAGTAATGCTTCACAAAATTCATGGCACCAAATGCCTACTCATTGTTGACAGAAGAGACCGAATAGTATCAGATCTTTAATCTATACTATATAATAAAAGAAACCATTTTGAGGACACTTGTCATCATATTAGGGCATCTCTTATAGATAATTATTGTTTGAGTAAACTGCCATTTTGGTCCCTGTGGTTTGGCCAGTTTTGTCATTTTAGTCCAAATCTCAAACTTATTACATCTGGTTCCCTGTGGTTTGCATTTTGTTGCCATTTTAGTCCAAATTTCAAATTTGGTCAGATTCCCCACTAATGACCCTGCTATTTTGTCTTTACCCTCAGGGGCATTTTAGTCATTTTGGAATTATTATACCCACTTCTTCTACCTCTTTCTCTCTGCACATACTCTCTCTCTCTCTCTCTCTAAAAACACCCCTCTGTCTCTCTCTCTAAACACCCCTCCGCTCCTTCATCTTCCGCCTGTCCTCCTCTCTCCGCCACTGTCCAACACAAGCAAATTATCCCACTCATTTCATCAACATTTCAATCCAGTCCAACACAAGCAATCAAAATATGCAAATTCATATTGTCAGAGCAAAAAAAAAAATCTAAATAATATGTGCATACACAACAAAAACCTAAATCAATCACTCTTCTCCACCAATCTACAACATAAATCAAACAATTTCTAATCACCAAATTATAACCTAAACAAAAACGAAAACAATCAAAACGTGTAAAGCTCTTCGAAACCTGATGAGACCTGATTTAATCATGTTCAGGCGATTCGAGAAGATGATGTTCCGGTGGCTCAGCCCAAGGATATGGGGTTTTGGAGAACATGATGTTACAGTCCTAGGTCTCATCACCACCACCACTGCCCCAAGCACCTCCGCCGCCGCCGCTGCCCTATACTTCCCCAACCACCTCCTCCTCCTCCACTGCCCTATACTTCCCCAACCACCTCCTCCGCCGCCGCTGCCGCTGCCCCAACCACCTCCTCCGCCGCTGCTGATGTCCGGCGCTGACTCTCTCTCTCTCTCTCTGTCAAATGGCAGATCTAGATGAAGTATGCAATAACCCCAAATCAATATATGTTGCTAAAAATGACGGTTTGGTTGATTTTGGGGAACAGTTTTGAAAGTCTAGGGCTTTTTTGTAGAGTTGTTCAAGAGGACAGATGAATGGAGGAACCAATTGCAATTTCATGGGTCTGATTTCGAACGAGAACGAGAATGGGGGTTCAGGTGTGGTGGTGGCGGCTGAGGTGGGCGGTGGTGTAGAGAGAGAGAGAGAGAGAGAGAAAGAGAGAGAGGTTGGTGATGGTGGCGGTGGTGAGAAGGGGGAGGAGGTGGCGGTGGTGGTGGTGCATGTGGCGGCAGAGTGGTGGTGGTGGCGGTGGGCTGCAGATCCGGTGGTGGGGGTGGTGATGGTGTGGTGGTGGTAGTTCAGAGAGAGAGAGAGAGAGAACAGAGTCTCTGTATGTGTGTGTATATATATATATATATATTAATGGTTTTAGGGTATTATAAATATATATATATATATATATATATATATATATAATTGAGTTATAATAATTTCAAAATGACTAAAATACCCCTGAGGGTAAAGACAAAATATCATGGTCATTAGTGGGGAATCTGACCAAAATTGGATTTTGGACTAAAATGGCAACAAAATGCAAACCACAGGGACCCAGATGTAATAAGTTTGAGATTTGAACTAAAATGGCAAAACTGGCCAAACCACAGGGACCAAAATGGCAGTTTACTCTTATTGTTTTAATTTAATATTTTCTAATTAATTATAGATAACCCTCCAATTAAATATTATTTAGTTTAACATCTTATGGATAATTATTATTTAGTTTAATCTTCTTCTCATTTATAATATTATTTAGAGAAAATTACGATTTTGACCCCTGTGGTTATATCACTTTTACCCTTTTAACCTAAAAAAGAATTTTTTAACATCTGAGCTCCAAACGTCTTCTTTTTCTAACTCTTTTGGCCCCTAACACTAACCCCATCCATTAAATGTAAGGGGCCAAAAGGGTTAAAAAAAGACGTTAGGAGCCAAAAAGATTAGAAAAAAAGACGTGCTCAGATGTTAAAAAATTGTTTTTTTGTGCTAAAAGGGTAAAAGTGATATAACCACAGGGGCCAAAATCGTAATTTTATTATTTGATGTATAAAATTAGATTTATTCAATTCGTACAATATACGAGGTTTTTAAGGATATATATATATATTTTATTATGTAGTACAGAAATTTACACTTATTCAAACCGTGTAATACGTACATTTTTAAAGATGTAATTTTTTTATTATTTAGTATATAAAATTACATTTATTCAACTCGTGTAATAAATGAGGTTTTTTAAAGATGTATTATTTTATTATTTGGTAAACAATATTACATTTATTCAACTCGTGTAATACACGTGGTTTTAAAGATATAACTTTTTTATTTGTTATATAAAATTAAATTTATTCAACATGTACAATATTGTTCTTATAGATATAACTTTTTGTTATTTAATATATAAATTTATATTTATTCAATTCGTGCAATAAAGAATGTTTTTAAAGATATACTGTTTTATTATTTAGTATATAAAATTTATTTATTAAACCCGTGTAATACACGGGGTTATAACCTAGTTAATCGAATAACTAGAACTGATTTGTTATCGCAAACCAAAAATAAATAAAAAGAAAAAAAAAACAAATATCAGTTCATGTATAGCTTATGCTCCCATTTGTGAGTTACTGGGAAAACATGTTTCAAGAAAACAAAAGTTTTAATTTTTAAACTTAAGAGTACCAATCTATTATAACATCATATTAATAACCAGAATAACTTATATTTCTAGTGCTCAATATTAATTATTAATTATTAATTATATATCATATATTATATTTTATAAATCCTCGTGGTAGAAAAAACACATGAACATCATCTTTGTCACTCAATGTCATGATCACCACGTCGAAAACTGAAAATAGTTCTTGAATCTAAAATAGTATCGAAACCTTTACCTCAATAAGGAACAAACTCAGATTAGGCTGGTGCTTGTTGCACGTAGTCGGAAACAAGTCAAGGTACGAAGGTGGTGGCTGTCAAAATCGCCGGAAACAACCAACTTCTAGATCAGATTTTTATCAAGGCAAAATTCGATATGAAGAGAAGGATACGTTGATTATTGGTACCTGGCTAAACTGACTTGAACGGGAACAAGCGGAGAGGGGTGGTTACGGCGGAGTTCTGGCGGTGATACGACGGTTCCGAATCCAGCTGCGTATGCCGGAATTTAGTTAGCACTATGACAGAAACAAGGCAAGGAGGGTGATAATAACTTGATACCTGGTTGTGATCGAAGAAATCGAACGACGCTTTCGATGGCGGCGGAGGTATGGCAGCGGAGTTATGAACGGAACAGAATATCTAGTTCAGAGACGATCATGAATGGTTTTAAAAGGAACGATGATGGGTATCACATCCAAAATCTTCGATAGGTTAGTTTGAATGTGATAGAGTTGAAAGTTATGAAAAAAATACATATCAAGGAGATGTAGAACAAAACTGCCGCAACTGCATTGCCATATGCTTCTTTTAATTATTATAAGTATGTTTTATTTCCCCTTTTTATTTTATTTATGCAACAAAAGATGGTAAAAAAACATGCATATGTATTTTACACATAAACATAATAATAATGGATAAAAATTAGTTATGTATATTACAAGTCGTATAAAGCTAGTCAAAGTTCGTTGGAACTCACGTCACAGACCCGAGTTTACATGGGAACATGAAGATCAAATCAAGTTCAAGTACCCTCATTTGTTTCAAGACTCCCCTGCAACCGATAACACAGCTTGAAGTTCGGGAGGAAATTCATTTTAACGAGGGGAGAATGTGACAACTGGCATTTTTCAGGTAATTTCTGTACCATGTGAGCAGTGTTTAATGTCATGGGGTTATGTGTTTTGAACATCTGAAGTGCGTGATTTCACAACATACATTTAGAGAACTCACAAATACATTTATGATGCAAGTTATTCATTTTTATTGGTCGCGACTTGAAACAGTTTAGACAGTGCTCAGAATTAACCAGTACACTTATCAGATAGACTAGTAGTGCTGACAGGGGTTCAGTACTTAGCTAAACGACATATTTAGGACACAGATTGAGTTCCAGAGTCAATATTACTAAATTCCATGTGTAAAAATAAGGGATTATGTTAATACTTTCCGAGAGACAAACAAACACTAAAAACTACCCGAAGCTAGCTATAAATGGCAAAATCAGCATAATTCCGCAGAAATTCAAAATTTACTAGTTCATGTAATATTCAGAAATAATGTTTGAATGCCCAAAATGACTTAAAAAGTATCGGGAACATTATCAAGACATAATAACACATTATGCTATACAAGTTACATATATTGATCATTTAGTGATCCGATGACGAAACAATCACCCAATTACTATCTTGACACAAAAATACAAACTAGTTAACATATTCTAGCAACATTAAGCTAGTGTAATTTACCATACATCATGAATTACATCAAAAACCCCTAAACACATGACTACACTACTTAGTGATACATACCTTCACATTTTAACACTTAGCAAATTTTAACCAAACTTGATAACCCCCCCCCCCCCTTTGTGACTGTTCCCAAGGGGACCCACTCCCCTTCATTTTTTGACTAATCTTCTTGGGTAGTCAAAGATGCTCCCTAATGATCCTTTGGTTAAAATGTTAGAGGGAAAGTATAGCACAAGAGATAAAACACCTTATCTACCCATCCATCCTTTCATTTTCAACACACCAAAAATCACAACACTCCTCTCCTCCCCTCTCCTACCTCGGCCGAACATACCCCCCCCCCCCTATCTTCATTTTCCTTCATCTTTCAAGCAATCCAAGACCATCCCAAGGTGTCTCAAGGTTAATTAGGAAGGTGTCAAGCATTGGAAGTGGAAGGACCTCTCTTGGGAGCTATTATCCACCACTTTTCTTCATCTTCATCTTCTTGTTTCATCCATAGCCTTGTGCTAGTAGTAAGTCTCTTGAACACCCATTTTTCATCTTGTTATGTAGATGTACCATATGTATAACTTAACATCTAAAAGATCTTACAAAACCAAGATGATGAACACTTTAATCAAGCTAAAAATCACAAGAAAACAAGTTGTTTATGATGTGTTATGAAGTTGTTTAGTTGATTGTTTGTGCGTATGATGATGAATATCACATAAAGACTTGTTAGATGATGATTAGAAACATGATCTAACAAGTATACATAAGGATCTTGAAAAGATCCATGGTGAACACGATGTATGAAATGGATGATATTGAAAAATGAATTTTGTAAAGTGTAGAACTTGTTTCACATAAAATATGGTTTCTTGAAAGATGTATGAACTTGAAAGTTAGAAGTTGTAAAAGTGTATATTTTTGCTACATACAAAGTATGGTTTACTTGAAATATGAATGAACTTGAAAGATTTAAATTGTTAAGGTTTGTAATTTGTTACATACAAATTTTAGACTTTTTGAAAGATGGATGAAAACAAGTTCATAAATAGTTTTCTAAAAAGTTTGGTAAAATATAAAATAAGTATGATTTTTAACCAAACAAACATACTTAAAAACCATACAAAAATACTACATGTTCACAAGTTCATCTTAGTGTAACTCTTGATATATTATGCTGAAAATTATTGTGAGAAATTGTTGATGAATTTTTGAAAAGAAAATGATATGTTTCAAAACATGGAAACTCCATTTTCTAAGGTAAACTATGGCCAAATATTTATAAAATTCAAACACTTAGAAAATAATTTTTATTACAAGGTTCTCACAAGTAAATTTGTTCAAAAATTACAAGTGTAAATATTCCCACAATTTTTGAATAAAAACACAAGCAAAGATATTATGGTTTTTCAAGAAATAAAATGGTTATAAATATATATTTTAGGAAATATATATTTAGTGGTCACTTGATCTATGCGCTAAGTGTATATTGTTTGTATTAGTTATACTAAAAAGTAGGAACTTGAAATATATGCAAACAAATACAATAAATGTCACACCCCCAAATTACCACATGCGGAAACACCGCGGGAAGTGTGACGTGCCAGGATCCAAGGCACCAATCACATTGAACCACGTATAATATTTTAATAAAACAATCCATTCATTTCAAAATATAAATCCTAGTCATAAGTTTCAAACCAAAGTAAATATTCATTATCATACTCGTTATTCTGTTTGTGACCTTCTGACCTATGATGAACCCTAGGCCGACGAACCTTCACCATTGTTCGTCGATAACAAGCCGACAAAACCTCACTGTGAGTCGATAAGGAGCTGACGAAACCTCACTGTTCGTCAAGTGTCAAGCCGATGAAACTTCATGATTCGTCGAAGGAACAAGCCGACGAAACTTCATGATTCGTCGAAGGAACAAGCCGACGAAACTTCATGATTCGTCGAAGGAACAAGCCCACGAAACTTCATGATTCATCGAAGGGACATTCGTCGTCAAATGTAACAGTTAAATCATTCATACACACAGAAACCCTAATCGCCTCTGTTCCAATCATGCCGAACGATTATTTGCAATCATCATTAATCAATTAACCTTAACTATTAACCAATTCACCATTTAACCATCCCATAATAGATTAATAGATCAACCATTTACGAATATCATTCCAATCAACGATTACATCTCGACATACATAACCCTCATAACAATCTAACCATGAATAGTCCATAACTCATCAAATATATCACTGTTAATCATGTATTTGTTTTGGTCAAAAATTACCGAAGCAATTTAGTGATCAAATTAGTAAAGTGAGGTAGTGTGCTAGAAAGTTTGTTGAAAATATGCTTGTTAAGTTATTTAGAAAATCAGTATTCAGGATACGGCTCAGGATATAGAGCTGTATATATGATCAAACAGTGAGCAAGAGTAAAGTAGACGACACGAGATGTACGAGGAAAGCCCTTGATCAATCTAGATCGCCGGCATAAAACCTCGGGAGCTGACAATCGCAGCTGCCTTGTTCTTCTATTGCTTCAAATATCAGGATACAGTGCAGGATGTGGTGCGGATCGACTATGTGTTACAATGAAATTTGAATACAAGTGTGGTGTTTGCAATGAGCTAGAGAGTGAAAGTGTTCGAGAGTGTAAGTGAAAATTGTGTGCCTTAAACTGATCCGCCCCCATCTATTTATAGTAAAGATAATGTAACAAACTACCCTAAACTTCTGGGATCCACCGAATATTCCTTAATCGAACGTTGTAGACCTGGTCTTTCGGGTTCAACGTCTCTCCTTCAACAAACACGTCCGAGTCTTGAGGAGAAGAAGTCCACTTGACCGTTAGCAAGTCTCAGCCTTTAACCTGCACGTGGTTAATTCAATAAACCTCAGGATATCACCCAAGATGTTAGCAATATCCTCTTCCAGCATCCTGGTCACAAATAAACAAATCAAGGCAGGATATTGGTCAGGATATGTATGCTTAGAAAATGAGCCATAACAATTGTCCCCAAATATATCGGTTGGGATACCAATCCAACGGATATATTTCAAAAGTTTCACCTGATAACTTAAGGCAATTAATACGACTAGACCCTTGAAATGACAGCGGTGCAACTTCCAAAGCATTATTTACTCTTTACCCCCTATATTCATCCTATATTAACCGAGGAACTCCTTATCACGGTTATCCTTATCTTCAAGCGGACATCAGGTATTTTCCTTTCTATCCTTCTTTCTTGAATCTCTCTTAGTTTGCTCAATACTTTTCATGGCACCACGAACGAAATCCCAATCGGACCGACCGGCCTCAGCCCTCGTAAGTCAAAATTTCATTGTTGATCCAGCAAAGGAGATCTGCTGCTTCAACAATGCCGACATCGCTGCTCTTAAAGATTCCGGTGCCTTTCCAACCGGAACAGTCTTTCGCCCTTTCGACCGGGAAGCCCGATCGGACGCGTCATCCGACGAGTGGGTTTGTTTTTTCGCTTATCCTTTCTCTCTTGGACTCCGGTACCCGTTTCCACCCTTTATCTCTAGCTTTTTCGACCTCACCGGCCTTAGTTACGCCCAAGTTATGCCAATGGTCTGGCGAGTCTTGATAGTGCTGGATCAAATCAAATCTCGTCATTTTCCTAACCTACTTGTTGAGGACCTCCCTATAGCATACCGGTTGAGATCCCACGGCAATCACCGTTTTCTTCTATTTTCTACCTCCAAGAACCCTCTGGTTCTTAAAGCCACCAAGAACGAGGATCGATGGCGACGAAAATTCTTTTTCGTAAAAAGAGACTCTATTGATAAGGGTTTCGATCTACCGGTTAAATGGTTAACCAAGGGTAGGATTTAGGGTTTTAGGAATATCCCCCATTATATCTTCAAACTGTATCCCGGACTTATATCCTGATGTTTTTATGCAGCAAATTTCAGAGATTTAGTGCCTCCTAGTGCAGAATCCGAATCCAAGATCAAGGAAATCTACCGTCTTCCTGCCAGTGAAAGAACTTTCTCCCTGTCTCTTACAGATTCAAGCCAGAAATCAAGCTCAGAAATGTCTGGTAAGCACATTCTCAACATATATTAATTACTTTTCAAAAGTATGATGAGTTTAAGAATATCTTCCCTTGTGTAGTACCAGTCGTCAACCTTGAAGGTTTTGAACTTGACGAGTTGGATTGCTACTCCAGCCTTGAACCCATCAAACAAGAATCCAAGCCAAAGCCGTCTGCTACACCAAAGCCTACCTCCTCGAAGACTGTTTCTGCTCCCAAAGGCCCTCCGGCATCCAGGACCCGGGCATCCAGCTCTCGGAAGAGAAAGGAGACGGACTCCCCAGCTGTTTCTGAAACATTCTCTCTCGAGAATCATGGGTTCAACGAAGCCACCTCATTCCTCAAACAGGTAGAATTTTCTTTTCGATATCCTGCACAAGTATGTTAGCCCTTATCCTGCTTATTTTTTACATCAATACCTGTGTCTTTATCGATAGGGTCTGGATCGTCTTATGCACTTGTATGAAGACGCTTGCGGGCTTAACAAGATGTTGGAGATCAAGCTGGAGAAAGCTGAGGCCACCATAGCCGACCAAGGAACCATTGCAACTGCTAAATCCCAGCATTATGAAGACAAATACAAGGCAATGATCCGGGATCACCAGGCTACTCTCCACAAAGCCAACGAGGATGCTCAAGCCAAACTAGATGCCGCCCTTCTCCAATATCAGCAGAATATGAGCTCATATCGGGATAGCCTCAAAGCATCCGTGGTCGTCTCTCTTCTCCAAGCCAGGATAAGGATGGCTTATGAGGCCATGGATTTGGGTTTTGAATGCCCCTCCTGGAATGTAAAGGCTTGGGAGGAGAAACTACAGGGCCTCGGAGGTCATCCCGTTGCTCATCCTGCAAAACATACTGGTGAAGAGCCTTCTAAGGCGGCAGAGGAAGCGGCCAATGCTGGTGATGATGCCGAGAAGAATCCTGAGGCTGATGCTGGTACGAACGCTGGGAAGGAGGTTGTTGTTCAAGAGGGTGCTGCCCCTTAGGCAGCGGAGTGGGCGATGATGGATATACGTGCCAAGGCCGGAGCCCACTTTTAAATTTCATGGTTGTGGTTGCATAAACAATTTATTTTTCCTGTCTTCGAACAATTTACATTTCCTGCACTAGAACAATGTGATGACCAAAGGTGGATGGGTCCTAGGTTTTAGGACGAAGCCCTTGGTCATCAATTAGTATAACTCGTTTTGAATGTGATAACGGTTGTAGGTGGACAGGTCCTGTTTTGAGTTATATCCTGCAACCGTTACACAAGTATGGTAAAAACTAATTGTGCTTTTGGCGGATGGGCCTCGGTTTGAGGTGAAACCAAAAGCACAACTTTTGACTTGTTAATAATATAACTATCTTTTGACTTATTTACTGTTGCCTTGCATTACTTAGTGTAACTCTTAGCTTTGTAAAAATTTTGTATTATTATCTTATGAAAATATCCTGATCAATATGCTCAGCGATATATTGTAAAAACTTTTTATTAGATAGAACTTCCAAACATCCCTTCAACTTTGTAGAAAGTTTTTGAAAAACAATCTATTTTTCCAAAACCAGTTTATGATAATACTTAAATGATCAAAGTGCCAAACTAATACTAGTTTCAAACACCTTAATCAAATATCCTGAAAAGGACTTTGAGAATATATCAGGATTCTTAACATAATGTTACTAAAAACTTAGACGATGTTTACAAAGGAAAGATCATACCCGGAGTAGTATATAACCCTATTACCAAGCCTCAACCTTTTTGCAACTTCTTCAATGAAGATGTCCCCTGTGCGAGGTACTTAGTGTATTAGTTCCGAGCCTTATCCTTTTAACTTTACATCACCATCTTGGCAGGGATGTCCCCTGTGTACAATGTCTTCAAATACTTTAGAAATCTACGGAATGTCAGTTTCCATTGTATAGGCAATTTTTTACGTCCCAAGGGTAAAACCCAAGGATGTACTGGAGATAAATCCCTTGTATCCTGGGGAAAATCCCAAATTTTCATGCGCTACAGGCGGGAGTGTATAAACTCCAAGACTTAGAAAGGTGAAAACCTTTAAACCTTAGAGAGTATGAAAATACCCTTTCGTGAGAGAGGGTGATCAATCCTCATATACCTTTAGGATTCAGGATATAGCCAACAGTAACGAAATTGTCAGCCACTTTTACATGGACTGGTCCCGCCACCTTGAACTATCCCTGAATAACTTGCGCTCCAGGCGGGGTGTTTAAACCCAATTCGGAAGAAAGGTGAATACCTTTAAACCTGTGAAGGGATCAGTATCCCTTAAACGTGAGAGAGGGGGCCAATCCTCTAATCTTTCGAGTTATCCTGAGTACATATCCTGGAGCTATATCCTGAAACATATCCTGCAAAACAATTGTAAACTATGGTGGGTGTTAGCTTGGCTAACACCCCTCCGATGCTTAAGTCAGTATTGGGTTACAAAGAACAAATTAAACCAAACATATTTAAAAAAGGTAGAATTCATACCATCCTGAGTTAGAAATTAAATTCTAAACTCACTTGAAATAGAGCTTAAGGTGTATAGCATTCCAAGACCTCGGTAGCATATCCCCCTCCATATTCTTGAGTCTGTATGCTCCTTTCCCTGCTTCTGATTCAACTTCATATGGTCCTTCCCATTTTGGAGCTAACTTGCCATCGGCAGGATTAGTAGTATTCTGAAAAGCCTTTCTTAACACCCAATCTCCAATCTTAAATCTTATGGTCCTAATATTCTTGTTATATGCCCTGGATATTCTCTGTTGATATGCTGCCATCCTTAGCCTTGCCGCATCTCTCTTCTCATCTATAGTGTCTAAATCCTGACTCAAGGCTTCAGGATTCTGCTCAGGATCACTTAGGGTAGATCTTGCAGTAGGTATTATCATTTCCGTTGGAATCATTGCTTCTGCTCCAAATACCAAGGAAAATGGGGTTTGCCCTGTTGCATTCTTTACCGTTGTCCTATCAGCCCATAAAACAAAGGGTAATTCTTCTGCCCATCTTCCTTTTTTGGCTCCGAGCCTTTTCTTTAACTTATTGACAATTATCTTGTTTGAGGATTCTGCTTGTCCATTCGCTTGAGGATGTACTGGAGTAGATGTTATCATTTTGATTCCCCAACTCTTGCAAAAGTCGGTAGTTCTCCTGCTTATAAACTGAGAACCATTGTCACAGATTATCTCGGCTGGTACTCCGAATCTGGTCAGGATATTCCTCTTTATGAAGGATACTACTTCTTGGTCTCTAACTTGAACAAATGCTTCAGCTTCAACCCACTTAGAGAAATAATCTGTCATTGCTAGCATAAAGACTTTTCCTCCCGGAGCTTTTGGTAGCTTTCCCACTATATCCATACCCCACTTCATAAATGGCCAAGGGGAAACAATAGGGTATAATGGTTCAGCAGGTTGATGCAGTATGTTACTATGTCTTTGACATGCGTCACATCTTCGAGCATATTCTGCGGCATCCTTTCTCATTGTTGGCCAATAATATCCTGTCCTTAATACTTTTGAGAATAACGACCTGCCCCCAGCATGATTACCACAATCCCCTTCATGTATATCCTGAAGTACTTCTTTGGCTTCAGGATCCTCCAAGCACCTCAAATACGGTCCTGCAAGAGATTTCTTGTATAAAATATTATTTATAATAGTAAATCGTGATACCTTCATCCTAAATGCCTTAGGATTTTCATTTCCAGGGATGTGTCCTTCTTTGAGATATCTCATGATTGGAGCCGTCCAGGATTTAGGATCCTCTTCAGGATGCTCTGCTCCAGGATCCTGAATACCCGCTACTTCTTTATCCTGAGGATTTGTTGCAGGATATAAGACATGTAATATTGGTATTTGGGTCCCGTCAGGTATCCTGATCGATGATCCCAAATTTGCTAAGGCATCTGCTTCAGCATTATCTTCCCTTGGTACCTGTTCAAGTATAAAAACATCGAAATATCCTGCTAATTTTTTAAGAATATCGAGATATTCGATTAATTTCTCACCCTTAACTGGATAGGATCCATTAAAATGGTTAGTAATTAACAAAGAGTCAACATATACTTGCAAATTTTTGATACTAATACTCTTAGCCAATTCTAATCCTGCAATTAAAGCTTCATATTCTGCCTCATTATTAGTAGCAGGAAATTCACACCTAATTGCCTGGGGTAATATGTCCCCCTGTGGCGATTTTAGTAGTATTCCTAATCCTACTCCTCTTACATTAGATGCACCGTCAGTATATAATGTCCAGGATCCTGAGGATTCTCCTAACTGTTGAACTTCTAGGTCTACCTCGTCCTGAATGTCACTACTAAAGTCAGCCACAAAGTCAGCTAAAGCCTGAGATTTTATGGCATTTCTAGGTTCATATACTAAATCATAAGCACTTAATTTTACTGACCACTTGGCCATCCTGCCTGACATCTCTGGTTTCCTAAGCACATTTTTGACAGGATAATTTGTTTTAACATGTATCCTATGATTCTCGAAATAATGTCTAAGCTTCGTTGATGCCATGACTAATGCTAGTATTAATTTTTCTAAGTGAGAGTACCTAGTTTCAGCATCTAATAAACTTTTACTAACATAATAAACAGGATATTGCTGACCTTCATGATCTTTTATAAGAACGGCACTTACTGCATTCCCTGATACAGCAAGGTACAGGGATAGTGGTTCACCATTTTCAGGCTTCATCAATAGAGGTGCGGTTGAGAGATATCGTTTCAAATCCTGCAAGGCTGCTTCATGCTTCTCCCCCCATTCGAATCTTTTATTCTTCTTCAGGATATCATAAAAATCTTTGCACTTCTCTGAGGATCTCGAGATAAACCTGTTTAAAGCTGCTACTCGCCCTGTCAATCTTTGTACGTCCTTCATATTTGAGGGTGATTTTATATCCAGGATAGCTTTGATCTGCTCTGGGCTTGCTTCTATCCCCTTTTTTGTCACCATATATCCAAGAAACTTTCCTGCCCCCACTCCGAAATGGCATTTAGCAGGATTCAGCTTCATGTTGTATTGATCCAGGATATCAAATGCTCCCTTGATATCCTGGGGGTGATCCTCAGCCTTTTTAGATTTCACCACCATATCATCGATATATACCTCCATGGTGTCCCCCAGTTTGTCTTTGAACATCATGTTTACCAATCTTTGGTATGTTGCACCTGCATTTTTCAAACCAAAAGGCATAGCTGTATAACAATAAATACCTGTTGGTATCATGAAGGCAGTATCCTCCTGGTCAGAAGGCTCCATTTGGATCTGTTGAAATCCTGAGGATGCGTCCACGAAGGTCAGCATTTCATGCCCGGCAGTGGCATCTACCATTGCATCAATGTGGGGAAGAGGAAATGGGTCTTTAGGACAAGCTTTGTTCAAGTCTGTGTAGTCTACACAAACTCTCCATTTCCCATTTTTCTTTTGTACTACAACCACGTTTGCTAGCCACCTTGGGAACTTAACCTCTCTGATCATTCTGGACTTTAATAATCTTTCAACTTCCTCCTGGATAATCGTGTTCCGCTCAGGAGCAAACTTCCTTCTTTTTTGTTGCACAGGCTTGAATGATTTATCAATTCCAAGCTTGTGAGTGATAATATCTTTGGATATGCCTGTCATATCCTCATGCTGTGACAACCCGCACTAAACCAGGTATCCGTACGACTTAACTAATGATTAATTACTGCTTAATTACTGTGCTTGTTGGAACTAGCTGATGAACTGCTACTTGATATCTGATACATGTACTTACTTGCATCATACTTTACTTATCGTCACTACATTATTTACATGCTGAACCCTAGTGACAACCATGATGCACAAAAAGCACAGTAGCACAATAGCGGATAACCTATTGAACATGCTGATAAAGCCAGCATCAGGCAGACACTGCCTCTAAGGCCTGTAAGAGCCTGAAATATTTTGCTACACTAGTGGTGAGTGTAGGGATACAAGGGTTGTAGAACTGCGTCTCTAGGAATAAGTCACAATGACTGGATGTGCCTAAAACGTACCCTAAGTACAAAAATTCAGCACTTTACACAATAACTCAGCTTTTAGCTAACTAATAAAGTGCCAAAACATGAGAAAAATATTACTAGACACTTTCCAAAGTGTCAGGAATGAGTTGTGTCACTAAAAAGAGTATTAACGACACTTTAAAGCTTTGTTAACGCTTTAACGGATTACTATCCAACCAAACAACCGGACTATACCCGGAACGTGAAAATATTGTTATTTACACTATTTGTCTTTTTCTGAGTCAGTTAGGGTCCCCGTATACCCTAACACCCGTCATAGCACACTGCACATTAGTAACCGGGTAAGACACTTAACTTAACTAACTAGTTCCTAATCATCTAGTTGGATTCGAACTAGGTACCCCCCCCAACCGAATCGGTCACCAAGTGACCCCACTCTTGTACCATGTTGATTTACTAAATCTTGTTTGTCTAATATCTAAATGACACAAGATCCTTTGGTTAATACACATATGATTTGTCTATAAGTTCATGACTAAACACAAGATTATCATTCATCACACCACACACTTCACAACTCTCTCTCTCTCTTTCTCTTTGGCTCTCGGCCGAACCCACACCCACACATCCATCCATCCTTCGATCTTGTTCAAGCCATTCCAACATCATACAAGTGTCGAGGGTCGTATACAAGGAGTCTTGGAGCAAGCGGAACGCGAAGGACCTCTCTACTTAGCTTTTATCCACCTCATTTGCGCGTAGATTCTTCCCTAGCCTCGAGCTAGAGGTATAATGCTTAAAACTCGTATTCGAACTAATCTAAAGTGGTTAAAAGGATTTTTATCGGTTAAAACTCGTTAACATGCAAGATGATGCTTTAAAGTCTACTTAAAACACTAAAAATGGTGGTTAATAGCACATAAGTTGTGTAAATGATGTAGTATTCGAAATGTATGATTATTTAGGCCCGATCTATGATGTGGTAGCTCGGATCATCGTTTAACCCGGTTTGGTAAGATCATGGATCTTAACCTAAGCTTGTTTTGAATGATACAAGGGTTAAAAGGTGAAACTCTACCACACGCAAATCATGAACTTGTGTAAAAGAGTTTTACTTGTGAAATTGTGTTTAAAACTAGCAGATCTACGCATCTGCAAGTGGTATTTTCAAAGAACCACGTATCAAAGAAATCATGTATTTTAAAAGATGGATTTTACACTAACACGCATGATTTTTATAAACCACAAGTGTGTAAACACTTGTGAAATGAAAAGATCCGACAAAATAACAGTTTTTGTAAAAGATGACGGGAAGTTGTAAAGATGGATTTTCTCTAAAAACGAGGTTTTTACAAGATCAAGTTACCTTATATGAAGATCTACTAAATTTAAGGGGATTTACACCACAGTTTTGGGAAAACTACAAGTTCATGTAATTTTTGGCAATTTACACACATGTTGATTAGTTGTTGTGATGAAAGTTGTTCTGATCAAATAAAGAAAATTGTTGAGTTGAATTGTTAAAGAAAATGATACGCTTGAAAGCGTGGCCACCTCCAGTTACAGAGGAAACTCTGGCGAAATTTTTCTAAAAACCTAACACTTAGAACTATTTACACTACAAGTGTTAGAATTATTTTTGGACATGTTTTTCAAAATATAAATTTCGCCATGACTTTATTTACTAAATATTCGGAGGTGGGATTTTCACAAAATTTAACGTGATAAATATATATTTTTCACACACTGTTTATGATTATTTTGTGAAAATACATAAATATTATTTTTAGAGTAAAAATAATATTTACGAACGATAACGAATCCAAAATAATACGAACGCTTTCACCATAAATATATAAGTTACACCGGTAAGTATATTACCACCCGATTGTTAAAACGTAACTTACGCACTTACGGAAATATTTATGAACGCGTATTTTAACAACGTATTATCGGAGAAAAACTATGTGAAAGGAAAATATAATATTTTTGAGAAAAATACTTATATTTTGGAATTGGAAATATATATATATGTTAAGTGAGACTTAATGATATAATTTGAACGCACATGTATTGAATCCCCCATCCTTGGGAAGGAGATTAACTACCAAGTATATACAGAATGTAAACACGAAATAGTTGTCTAACTATTTCCCAAAGACTTAAACTATAAAGCTAAGGCACGTCCGTCCGTCTAATAGAAATTAGCACCTGTAGGTCGTCGCACAGCTGCGTGAGCAGGAGATACTTGGTAGAGACGCTTCACTGTGAGTTCATGTCCCCCTTTTCTCTAACTGTTTTCAGTTTTCTTAACTGCGGGGGTGAAATACATGTTACTTTGATTACAAGTACTTTATACATGGTATGGTTAGCGTAAGGAGGTTTACTACTTAGATCATGTGAGTGGATAGGTAGAAACTGGAGACCATTAATCCTCATTATAGGACCGAGGGACGTAAGCGGTAGATCTATCTGGGTGTAGCGAGCCCAACTCTAGGCCCAACAGAACGGACCTCTGAGAGGCCCAACAGAACGGACCTTGGAGTGACTTTGTACCCGACGCGAAATCTGCTAGGTTTGAGTCTTCCTACTTGCACTTCACACATACTAATGGCCTTGCAAACCATTGGTGATCTCTTTTTCCTTACACTGCTACATACCAGGAAATGTTTATACTTACAAGTGTTTTACATACTCACTTACACATGAACTCGCTCAACATTATTGTTGATTTTTCAACTTACATGTATTTCAGGAAATTAAAGATCTGGCACGGTATGTTATGTTTTCCCGCTGCATAAGGGTTCCAAGGTCATCCCAGTTTAGGAAATGTGAATCTTTCCTGGACAAGTCACAAATCTTAAACTGCGTTTATTTCATGTTAATGGTTATGTTGTTAAAGACAATGTTTTATGTTACGATGTTGTAAGTCTCTAAGACAATGGTATGTTACTCTGGTTTTAAAACTTAAATCAATGGATGATCTTGCATGATTTTATTTCATATAGCTTTGTTATGGTTAAGCTATGGTATTAAGAAGTCACACCAAAATTAACCACGCTTCCGCAAAGCCAGGGTGTGACAGCTTGGTATCAGAGCTCTGATCATAGCGAACTAGGATTCCTTCTCGAGTCCAGACTATGATCACTAGGGCTCTCACGAAAACATTTTTCTGCATACCACTTAAGTCCAGATCCAAAACTTTTTACAAACAAATGTTGAGCACATTTTATTATTTATAGGCTCAGTCTAGAAAGGCTGAGGCTCGGTCTGAGAGGCCGAGGCTCGGTCTGAGAGATCGAGGTAGTTGGTTAGTTGGACTAGGAAGAGTAGGCTCAGTTTGGAGGCTGAGGCTCGGTATTGGAGACCGAGGCTCGATCTGAGAGGTCGAGGTAGTTGATAGAGCAGTCTAGGAGACTGGGAGGCTAGTGGGACTAGGAGAATTATGTGATATCTTACTTGGTGACTTATGTGATTATCTGATTGTATGACTGATTATTTGAGCATATTTGTGTTTATGTTACAGACTCATGGATTCAGCCGGTACTGGCGATTCGGACACCACTGGACCCATACCTATCGTATCTGATGACCTCACATCCTCCGAGCACGAGGTGCACACATCTGACTATACCAGTACTGACGAGGATGATTTCCAGCCCTTCGCACTACCCGATGGTGCTGATGAGCCTGCAGATGGCCCTCCCGCTGAGTACCTACCCCTAGTAGAGATTCCGGCTCCTATACCCTTAGCCGTTTATCCAGCATATGATTTCCTTCTTGACGCCGAGGCTGACGGCGATGCTGACCTGTTTGAGGAGGAGCCCTTTGAGGATGAGATCCAGGGCGAGGCCCTTCTTCCTGCGGACGATCTTCTGATGATCGCTGACGTTCCCGCTGAGGATTCGCCTGCACATTCTCCTGTCCCAGACTCCTTCGAGTATGTGGCATCCGCACCTTCTCACACATTGAGCGCATATCACTTTGCGCATGATTCTGGTCCTGACCAGGCATCCTCTGTTGCACCTATTCCCAGTTTTGCGTTTGACCATGATGACATAGAGGATTCTGATCCTATCTTTCCCCTGGGATACGACCCGGATCGTGATATCGAGTTTATACCTATGGATCAGCCCATGGAGGATCCAGCTGACCCAGTAGATCCTATCGACCCCGAGTTTGACTTCGAGATGGCTTTTGATGATCCCGAGCCTGTCGTCGCTCCTGAGCAGGCAGCCGCTCTAGACCCCATACTTGAGCATGACCCCGTACATGCTGGCATCCCTATTGAGCCTGTTATAGTAGACCCACCTGTTGATGATCTCCCCGTGGATGTTCCTTTGTTAGAGGGCGATCATGTTGTTGTTGATCCTGTTGTTCCTCTACCTGTTGTTGATATACCTGTTGACCATCCTGTTGAGCACATTGCACCTGTTCACCCTTTTGTTGCTCCCCCACCTGATCCCATCCCACTAGAGCCCGAGCATGCACTGTTCGCGGCACACATGGATCCACCAGATGAGCATGCACAGCACGGTTGGGTACCTGCTGATGAGGATGTTCCACCTTTTCCCCCTCAGATCCCTGATACACGACATGTTGATTCTTCTTTTCAGGTTCCTCAGTTTGTACCTCCAGCGAGGACTGGAGAGGGTTCTTCAGCCCATCCTTTTGGGCATATACCGATGTCTATCCCCTTCATGCCCCAGATGTCATCTGTTCCACCCTCTGTTGCTCCATTTCATGTGGCACCTTTCGATCCCACCAGTGAGCCGTTCCTTTGGGCACCAGACTCTGCTATGCCACCTACTGACCCCTACCATTCTTTCCACATGGGGTATACTATCGAGGACGTTTTGATGTCTTTTGTCGCCCAGCACGAGTCACACACGCAGCGCATCCAGGAGCTTGAGAGAGCTCAGCTGCCACCATGCCAGTGCCATGGTCAGACACACTCTCCTCTGCAGCCATTTCGACCCTTACCTCCAGATTATGTTGCCCGTCTCTTTACACTAGAGCAGCAGGTTGCTTCCATCATTCGTACCCAGCGAGCCATGGAGGAGGACTGGCTCCAATTACGTCGTTTGTTTTACACCCACTTTCCCCCTCCTCCACCGCCATCTGTATAGAGCTCATCAGTGCTGTTTGGGTAGACGTTGGTGAGAAGACGGCGAATGCTTTTGACTGCACAGCATTTTTGGAGACTACTTTATGATCCTGACTTTTGTTGACATGTATTCGACGTATTTGACACTGACATGATATAGTTTTTGGACAGGGGTGATGTAGCCCCTAGTTGATTGATGATTGTATGACACAGGGATGTACTGATACACTTACTACGTGGTCTCGATATATGGCAATCGCAGTATTCTCACCATATTTGAATCGCTTGATTGCTTATTTATATTTTTATGACATGGGATGTTGTGTGATTGATATTTGTGATGTATTGATAACATGAGATGTTATGTGCTATTACTATTACTATATACGTACGTTTCACTATGGCCTGACCAACGTAAACCATCTTTTAGAAGATGCCGCCGAGACGTGAGACACACATGCCTACCAATGAGGTAGAACTCCAGCAAATTATCACTGATGCCATCGCACAATACGCCGCTTCACAAGGAGGACCCAGCGGAAGCAGCATGAATAACAATGGCAACAATAATCCACCTCATGGTAATACCAAGTCATTTAGACCTACCATGACCAAATTGGATATCTTTAGCGATGATGCTAATGCCGTTCATATGTTACAACGTATGTGCAGGGTGCACCTACAAGCAGTTCTTAGACTGCAAGCCCGTAAACTTTGATGGCACAGGAGGTGCTGTCGCCTTTGTTCGTTGGGCTGAGAAAACCGAATCTGTTCTTCGCATGAGCAAATGCGCACTGGATCAGCAAGTCACCTATATCTCAGGGCTATTCTTGGATGGAGCCCTCTCTTGGTGGAATCTGCAAGTACAGACACTTGGCGAAGCTGCTGCCTACGCGCTGACCTGGACCGAACTGAAGGAACTTATGCGCAAAAAGTACTGTTCCCGCGCAGAAATCCCGCGATTGGAGACCGAGTTCTGGCACTTGAAAATGGACGGTCCAAAGATAGCAGAATACGTTCAAAGGTTCCATGACTTATCGCATGTGGTACCCTACATGGTCACTCCTGAGTTCAAGAGAATTGAACGTTTCATTTGGGGACTAGCTCCTCAAATCATAATCATGGTAACCTCATCCAAGCCTGCGACCATTACTGAGGCGATCGATTTGAGCGTAGCTCTCACTGAGGAGGCTATTCGCCTGAACAAGTTTGATGAGATCAAGACCAAGAAGGCAGAGACTCACGTCGAGTCATCAGGAGGTAACAAACGGAAGTTCTCGAACTTCAAGCAGGGCACCAGTGTGGTGGTTAAGAAAGGAGGATCAGACACGCCAGCTCAGGTTACAACTGGTAGGGGAAAGAAAGGAAAAGGGTATATGGGCACCCAGCCCAAATGCAACACCTGCCAGCGCCACCATTCTGGTCATTGCGGGCTAAAAGTATGCGAAGCATGTGGGAAACGTGGCCACTCGAAGGACACTTGTTGGGCCACTGCTGGTCAGGGAGGCCAGGGAGGATTCGGAAACAGAAATTACAACCGGGGTGGGAATGGAAATCGCCCACAAGGAAACTATGGAGGTAACGAGAATCGAGGCAACAATGCTAACCAAGCGGGCGCCGTGAATCGTAATCAGAGGAATGATCAAGCTGGTGGAAACGGGCAAAGACTTGGATGCTTTAACTGCGGTGATATCGGGCATTTTAAGAAGAACTGCCCAGAGTTAAACCAAGCCCGTGGAAGAGTGTTCCAAATCGAAGCAAGGGAAGCGCGCCAGGACCCCAATGTCGTTACTGGTACGTTCCCTGTAAATCAACGCTATGCATCCGTTTTATTTGATACTGGTGCCAATTATAGCTTCGTGTCGTTAGAATTTAAGAATATGCTTGGTCTAGCCGCTAATAAGTTAGATATTCCCTACTCGATCGAATTGGCCAATGGGAAATTAGTAGAAGCCAATGAAGTTATCAGAGGTTGTGTGATTGAATTGGGAGAGCGTGAGTTCGCTCTAGATCTACTACCAGTCCAGTTGGGAAGCTTCGACGTGGTGGTAGGAATGGATTGGTTATCAGGCAACAAAGCTGAGATAGTTTGTCACGAAAAGGTTGTTCGTATCCCAACCGATGATGGTGAGACCATTGTTGTTCATGGAGAGAAGTGTGAGACGCCGTTGAGGATTATCAGCTGCTTGAAAGCAAGGAAGTGTTTGCAGAAAGGATGTGTTGCTTTTCTGGCACACATTGTGGATAAAAAGGCTGCTGAGCCAAAGATCGAAGACATCCCTGTCGTGAGGGAGTATCCAGAAGTCTTCCCAGAAGACTTGCCTGGACTGCCACCTCAGAGGCAAGTAGAGTTTCACATCGACTTAGTTCCAGGCGCCGCGCCTGTGGCTAAGGCACCGTACAGACTTGCTCCGTCTGAGATGCAGGAACTGTCGACACAACTTCAAGAGTTGTTAGACAAGGGTTTTATCCGACCAAGCTTCTCGCCTTGGGGAGCTCCGGTCCTGTTTGTCAAGAAGAAGGACGGTAGTTTCCGTATGTGTATTGACTACCGGGAATTGAACAAGCTGACGATCAAGAATAGGTATCCTCTGCCAAGAATTGATGATCTGTTCGACCAACTATAAGGTTCAAGCTTTTATTCAAAGATCGATCTTCGATCTGGATACCATCAGCTAAGGATACAAGAGGAAAGCATTCCGAAGACAGCCTTCAGAACTCGCTATGGGCACTACGAGTTCCTCGTTATGCCATTTGGTTTGACAAACGCACCGGCGGTATTCATGGATCTAATGAATAGAGTTTGCAAGCCGTACTTGGATAAGTTCGTGATTGTATTTATCGATGACATTTTAATTTATTCAAAGACGAAGGCTGAACACGAGCAGCATCTTAGAGCCATTCTAGAGCTGCTGAAGAAGGAACAGCTGTGTGCCAAATTCTCTAAGTGCGAGTTTTGGCTACGAGAGGTGCAATTCCTTGGGCACGTGGTAAATGGAGATGGAATCCACGTGGATCCAACCAAGATCGAGGCGATCAAGGATTGGGAAACGCCAAAGACGCCAACCGAGATTTGGCAATTCTTGGGTTTGGCTGGCTATTATCGAAGATTCATTGAGAATATTTCAAAGATCGCTCAACCATTGACGCTCCTCACGCAGAAGGATAAGAAGTTTGATTGGGGAATCAAACAGGATGAAGCGTTTCAGATATTGAAGGATAAGCTTTGTAACGCGCCAATCTTAGCTCTACCAGAGGGTACTGATGATTTTGTGGTATACTGCGATGCATCGCGTCAAGGATTGGGTTGTGTGTTGATGCAACGCCAAAAGGTTATTGCTTACGCATCGCGTCAGTTGAAAGTGCATGAAAAGAACTATACCACACACGATTTGGAGCTTGGCGCAGTGGTTTTTGCTTTAAAAATCTGGAGACACTACCTTTATGGTACGAAGTGTACAATCTTTACAGATCACAAGAGCCTACAGCATATATTCAACCAGAAGGAGTTGAATATGAGGCAAAGACGATGGGTTGAATTGTTGAACGACTACGACTGCGAGATAAAGTATCATCCAGGGAAGGCGAACGTGGTCGCCGATGCCCTAAGTCGTAAAGAGAGAATCAAGCCCATAAGGGTTAGAGCTTTAGAAATGATTATACGAACCGATCTTTCCTTGCGCATTCGTGCCGCACAGAAAGAAGCTCTGAAGGAAGGAAACCTTGAAGAAGAATATCTCCGTGGGATGGAGAAACTACTGTTACCAAATGAGGAAGGAACGTTATGCTTTGAGAAAAGGATTTGGGTTCCTCTGATTGGTGATTTAAGGAAGGTTATTTTCGATGAAGCTCACAAGTCGCGGTACTCTATCCATCCAGGAGCGGATAAGATGTACCAGGATCTCAAAGATTATTATTGGTGGCCTAGGATGAAAGGCGATGTTGCTGTTTACGTGAGCAAATGTTTAACGTGCGCTAAGGTTAAAGCGGAATACCAGAAGCCTTCAGGACTTCTGCAACAACCTGAGATTCCCAAGTGGAAATGGGAACAAATCTCAATGGATTTTGTTACAAAATTGCCAAGAACGCCAAGAGGCCATGACACTATTTGGGTAATAGTGGATCGATTAACAAAGTCAGCACACTTCTTACCTATCAGAGAGAAGGACAATACGAGCAAATTGGCTGAAATTTACATGAGGGTGATCGTTGCACGTCATGGAGTGCCTCTCTCAATCATTTCTGATAGAGACGGAAGGTTTGTGTCAATGATATGGCAATCCTTCCAAGAAGCCTTTGGCTCACAATTGAATCTGAGCACTGCGTTTCATCCGCAAACTGACGGCCAGAGCGAGCGAACGATACAGACTTTGGAAGACATGCTGAGAGCGTGTGTTATGGATTTGGGCGGTAGCTGGGATAAGCATTTGCCTTTGGTCGATTTTTCATACAACAACAGCTACCACACCAGTATTGGTGTCGCGCCATTCGAAGCCCTTTACGGACGCAAGTGCCGATCACCCCTATGCTGGGCTGACGCAGGTGATAGGCAACTTGCTGGTCCCGAAATCGTCCAAGAGACGACAGACAAGATCGCGCAAATTCTTAAACTACAACCACGTTTGCTAGCCACCTGGTCTACCATTGCATCAATGTGGGGAAGAGGAAATGGGTCTTTAGGACAAGCTTTGTTCAAGTCTGTGTAGTCTACACAAACTCTCCATTTCCCATTTTTCTTTTGTACTACAACCACGTTTGCTAGCCACCTTGGGAACTTAACCTCTCTGATCATTCTGGACTTTAATAATCTTTCAACTTCCTCCTGGATAATCGTGTTCCGCTCAGGAGCAAACTTCCTTCTTTTTTGTTGCACAGGCTTGAATGATTTATCAATTCCAAGCTTGTGAGTGATAATATCTTTGGATATGCCTGTCATATCCTCATGCTGTGACAACCCGCACTAAACCAGGTATCCGTACGACTTAACTAATGATTAATTACTGCTTAATTACTGTGCTTGTTGGAACTAGCTGATGAACTGCTACTTGATATCTGATACATGTACTTACTTGCATCATACTTTACTTATCGTCACTACATTATTTACATGCTGAACCCTAGTGACAACCATGATGCACAAAAAGCACAGTAGCACAATAGCGGATAACCTATTGAACATGCTGATAAAGCCAGCATCAGGCAGACACTGCCTCTAAGGCCTGTAAGAGCCTGAAATATTTTGCTACACTAGTGGTGAGTGTAGGGATACAAGGGTTGTAGAACTGCGTCTCTAGGAATAAGTCACAATGACTGGATGTGCCTAAAACGTACCCTAAGTACAAAAATTCAGCACTTTACACAATAACTCAGCTTTTAGCTAACTAATAAAGTGCCAAAACATGAGAAAAATATTACTAGACACTTTCCAAAGTGTCAGGAATGAGTTGTGTCACTAAAAAGAGTATTAACGACACTTTAAAGCTTTGTTAACGCTTTAACGGATTACTATCCAACCAAACAACCGGACTATACCCGGAACGTGAAAATATTGTTATTTACACTATTTGTCTTTTTCTGAGTCAGTTAGGGTCCCCGTATACCCTAACACCCGTCATAGCACACTGCACATTAGTAACCGGGTAAGACACTTAACTTAACTAACTAGTTCCTAATCATCTAGTTGGATTCGAACTAGGTACCCCCCCCCCCCCAACCGAATCGGTCACCAAGTGACCCCACTCTTGTACCATGTTGATTTACTAAATCTTGTTTGTCTAATATCTAAATGACACAAGATCCTTTGGTTAATACACATATGATTTGTCTATAAGTTCATGACTAAACACAAGATTATCATTCATCACACCACACACTTCACAACTCTCTCTCTCTCTCTCTTTCTCTTTGGCTCTCGGCCGAACCCACACCCACACATCCATCCATCCTTCGATCTTGTTCAAGCCATTCCAACATCATACAAGTGTCGAGGGTCGTATACAAGGAGTCTTGGAGCAAGCGGAACGCGAAGGACCTCTCTACTTAGCTTTTATCCACCTCATTTGCGCGTAGATTCTTCCCTAGCCTCGAGCTAGAGGTATAATGCTTAAAACTCGTATTCGAACTAATCTAAAGTGGTTAAAAGGATTTTTATCGGTTAAAACTCGTTAACATGCAAGATGATGCTTTAAAGTCTACTTAAAACACTAAAAATGGTGGTTAATAGCACATAAGTTGTGTAAATGATGTAGTATTCGAAATGTATGATTATTTAGGCCCGATCTATGATGTGGTAGCTCGGATCATCGTTTAACCCGGTTTGGTAAGATCATGGATCTTAACCTAAGCTTGTTTTGAATGATACAAGGGTTAAAAGGTGAAACTCTACCACACGCAAATCATGAACTTGTGTAAAAGAGTTTTACTTGTGAAATTGTGTTTAAAACTAGCAGATCTACGCATCTGCAAGTGGTATTTTCAAAGAACCACGTATCAAAGAAATCATGTATTTTAAAAGATGGATTTTACACTAACACGCATGATTTTTATAAACCACAAGTGTGTAAACACTTGTGAAATGAAAAGATCCGACAAAATAACAGTTTTTGTAAAAGATGACGGGAAGTTGTAAAGATGGATTTTCTCTAAAAACGAGGTTTTTACAAGATCAAGTTACCTTATATGAAGATCTACTAAATTTAAGGGGATTTACACCACAGTTTTGGGAAAACTACAAGTTCATGTAATTTTTGGCAATTTACACACATGTTGATTAGTTGTTGTGATGAAAGTTGTTCTGATCAAATAAAGAAAATTGTTGAGTTGAATTGTTAAAGAAAATGATACGCTTGAAAGCGTGGCCACCTCCAGTTACAGAGGAAACTCTAGCGAAATTTTTCTAAAAACCTAACACTTAGAACTATTTACACTACAAGTGTTAGAATTATTTTTGGACATGTTTTTCAAAATATAAATTTCGCCATGACTTTATTTACTAAATATTCGGAGGTGGGATTTTCACAAAATTTAACGTGATAAATATATATTTTTCACACACTGTTTATGATTATTTTGTGAAAATACATAAATATTATTTTTAGAGTAAAAATAATATTTACGAACGATAACGAATCCAAAATAATACGAACGCTTTCACCATAAATATATAAGTTACACCGGTAAGTATATTACCACCCGATTGTTAAAACGTAACTTACGCACTTACGGAAATATTTATGAACGCGTATTTTAACAACGTATTATCGGAGAAAAACTATGTGAAAGGAAAATATAATATTTTTGAGAAAAATACTTATATTTTGGAATTGGAAATATATATATATGTTAAGTGAGACTTAATGATATAATTTGAACGCACATGTATTGAATCCCCCATCCTTGGGAAGGAGATTAACTACCAAGTATATACAGAATGTAAACACGAAATAGTTGTCTAACTATTTCCCAAAGACTTAAACTATAAAGCTAAGGCACGGCCGTCCATCTAATAGAAATTAGCACCTGTAGGTCGTCGCACAGCTGCGTGAGCAGGAGATACTTGGTAGAGACGCTTCACTGTGAGTTCATGTCCCCCTTTTCTCTAACTGTTTTCAGTTTTCTTAACTGCGGGGGTGAAATACATGTTACTTTGATTACAAGTACTTTATACATGGTATGGTTAGCGTAAGGAGGTTTACTACTTAGATCATGTGAGTGGATAGGTAGAAACTGGAGACCATTAATCCTCATTGTAGGACCGAGGGACGTAAGCGGTAGATCTATCTGGGTGTAGCGAGCCCAACTCTAGGCCCAACAGAACGGACCTTGGAGTGACGTTGTACCCGACGCGAAATCTGCTAGGTTTGAGTCTTCCTACTTGCACTTCACACATACTAATGGCCTTGCAAACCATTGGTGATCTCTTTTTCCTTACACTGCTACATACCAGGAAATGTTTATACTTACAAGTGTTTTACATACTCACTTACACATGAACTTGCTCAACATTATTGTTGATTTTTCAACTTATATGTATTTCAGGAAATTAAAGATCTGTCACGGTATGTTATGTTTTCCCGCTGCATAAGGGTTCCAAGGTCATCCCAGTTTAGGAAATGTGACTCTTTCCTGGACAAGTCACAAATCTTAAACTGCGTTTATTTCATGTTAATGGTTATGTTGTTAAAGACAATGTTTTATGTTACGATGTTGTAAGTCTCTAAGACAATGGTATGTTACTCTGGTTTTAAAACTTAAATCAATGGATGATCTTGCATGATTTTATTTCATATAGCTTTGTTATGGTTAAGCTATGGTATTAAGAAGTCACACCAAAATTAACCACGCTTCCGCAAAGCCAGGGTGTGACACATGCTTCCATGCAAACGTTGACATCCTGCATTTCAAAAAGTTAATTAATTGTTCTTCAATATCCTGAGGGATATTGGTCCCTACGAGCACCGAAATATCGGGATTATCCTGGTCCAGGATAATTTTCTTCACATCCTGCTCCGGATCCTCCACGATATCCTGGGCCCGCGTCTTTAATTGCTATGCTGCACTAGGTTTGGTTGAGGATTTCATCGAGGATGAGTAGCATTCTTTCGCCTCCTGCTGATCACTATCAACTTTGACAACTCCCCAAGGGGTAGGTATCTTGATGCATTGGTGATATGTTGATGGCACGGCCTTCATATCGTGAATCCACGGTCTTCCCAATATGATGTTATAGCAGGATAGAGAATCCATCACACAGAAACGTTGTATCGAGTTGACTCCTTCAACGTATACTGGCAACTTTATCTCTCCCACTGTGTTTCTAGCCTCTCCACTGAACCCAACAAGCACGGTAGACTTTGAAGTGATATCCATTGGAGATACATTCATTCTCTTCAGAGTTTCTAGTTGGATTATGTTGACGGAGCTGCCATTATCAACCAGTATCCTGCGTACAAAATGGTTAGCCACATATAACGTTATTACCAGAGCATCATGGTGAGGATCCTGGACAGTATCCCTGTCATCAGCATCAAAAGTGATCACTTTGTCAGTTGTGAGGGTAGTCATCCTGACAGGTTTGTCTCCCCTTTCGGCCTTAGCTTCCTTTGCATGTCTCTTTGCTGTCGAATACGAAGTTCCACAAATGTCGGATCCTCCCGAAATGAAGTTGATTATCTTGGCATCCGCGGGAGGTGATGCTGCTCACTCAGGATCCTTCTCAGTATCCTGACCCTTATTCTTCTTTCTCCCCAAGAGATCTTTCAGATATCCCGTGCTTAAAAGATAGCTTATTTCTTTCCTTAGAGCAATGCAATCCTCAGTTACATGTCCGAAATCTTCGTGGAAAGCACACCATTTTGACTTATCTTTCCAGTCAGCCTTTTGTTGATTCTTTCGAGGCCACCTAGCCTTGTCTCCTAGACCCTGCATGGCATACATCAATTCAGGAATGTTAACAGAAAAGCAATATTCAGACAACTCTGGATACTCTTCGGGATCCTCATCTTCGACGGCATTCACTCTCTTGTTTTCATTTCTACCATATGGCTTAGGCCGATATGACTTGAATGAGGATTCTGACTTCCTGATAGTTGACTCATAAGTGTTAGATGAGTTCATCCTTTCTTGCATCTTCCTGTCATCTTCCAGACGGATATATCTCAAAGCCCTGTTACGAGCTTCGTAAAGATTCCTGCAGGGATTCATTACAAGATCCTGATAAAACTGAGAATCCTTTTGTAATCCCATCTTAAAAGCTTGCACAGCTGTTGCAACATCAAGATGCGGGATATCCAAGGATTCTCGACTGAATTTGTTCACATAATCCCTCAAGGATTCCTGAGGCCCTTGAGTTATCCTGTAAAGATCACTGGTTAGTTTCTCAAAACTCCGACTACAAGAAAATTGACTGTTAAATAAATTAACCAAATGAGCAAACGAAGTAATTGAGTGAGGAGGAACGTTTAACAGCCATTTTAAGGCTGATCCTGTTAGAGTAGAACCAAATCCCTTGCACAAGCACGCTTCCTTGAGCTCCGGAGGGATAGGGTTAATCTCCATTCTTTCCCTATACTGAGCAATATGCTCTTCGGGATCCGTACTCCCATCATAAAGCTTCATGTTGGGGGTTTGGAATCTCTTTGGGATATCAGCATCCCAGATAGGATATGCAAAACGAGATATCTTGTGGCTGTCCTGGGTCACTTCCGGGATCGGCTGGACCACCCCTGGTACACTAGATATCATGTCCTTCAACTTCTGAAGTTCCCTAGTAAGTGCTGATGTTACACCTGTATCTTGCAAAGATCCACTATTGTTAGTAGCATGAGTATTATTATTATTTGACACGTTACGCGTTGGAGGATTTTGTCCATATCCTGAAGCATATCCTGAGCTCCTCATGGTTGACATCCTGACCGAGGAGGGTATTTCAGGAGTATGATTCTGAGGAAGGCTGGGCACAATATTCCCCCTGTTATCCTCAGTATACACAGCTCAACTAAAGTTCAACGTTCTGGGATGTAATGGAGTGACATTATCCTTAGCAGATCTGCTGGAGCCAGACTTCAGGAGTTGTATTTCCCTTAAAAGCATTTGGTTTGTTTCCTGTTGCTGCCTCATTTGTTCCTGCACACTTCCAAATAAAGTAAGAATTTCATCATTAGAAGCTAGAACGGGAGCAGATTCCTGAACACTGCGAGTAGGGATAATATCCTGAGGTCGTGAAGAGGCTGGCATCCTTGGAGGAGGTGGTGGAAGCACCGAACCAGTAGTAGCAGAAGTCGTAGCAGACACAGTAGAGGAACTCATGTTTGATCTTGAGGCCATTACGGACAATGTGGCAAAAAGTTTTGAAAATAGAAAACCGATTAGCGATTTGACAAAAATTTTTAGTAAAGAGAGCACCACTTGCCCCACGGTGGGCGCCAAATTGTTTTGGTCAAAAATTACCGAAGCAATTTAGTGATCAAATTAGTAAAGTGAGGTAGTGTGCTAGAAAATGTGTTGAAAATATGCTTGTTAAGTTATTTAGAAAATCAGTATTCAGGATACGGCTCAGGATATAGAGCTGTATCTATGATCAAACAGTGAGCAAGAGTAAAGTAGACGACACGAGATGTACGAGGAAAGCCCTTGATCAATCTAGATCGCCGGCATAAAACCTCGGGAGCTGACAATCGCAGCTGCCTTGTTCTTCTATTGCTTCAAATATCAGGATACAGTGCAGGATGTGGTGCGGATCGACTATGTGTTACAATGAAATTTGAATACAAGTGTGGTGTTTGCAATGAGCTAGAGAGTGAAAGTGTTCGAGAGTGTAAGTGAAAATTGTGTGCCTTAAACTGATCTGCCCCCATCTATTTATAGTAAAGATAATGTAACAAACTACCCTAAACTTCCAGGATCCACCGAATATTCCTTAATCGAACGTTGTAGACCTGGTCTTTCGGGTTCAACGTCTCTCCTTCAACTAACACGTCCGAGTCTTGAGGAGAAGAAGTCCACTTGACTGTTAGCAAGTCTCAGCCTTTAACCTGCACGTGGTTAATTCAATAAACCTCAGGATATCACCCAAGATGTTAGCAATATCCTCTTCCAGCATCCTGGTCACAAATAAACAAATCAAGGCGAGATAACAATCACAGAGATCTTCAAAAGGAAGTGTTGTCCTCGCTAATTTAGAGAGAGAGTTTTAGGGTTTGCAACCGATCAGTTATGCGACGTATACATATACACATGTTCTAAGAAGGGAGTGGGTTGGGCCCTTACTGGGCTTCGATGGCAACTGACTCGACGAAAGATCCCCACGGTGAAACTCCACAGGTTTCGTCGAGCAAGCTTATGGCGAAATCCCACCCATGTTTCGTCGAGTTCAATAATGGCAGAAGACCTTAGTTTCGTCGAGTTTCAAGACAAGAGCCTAAGTTTTCAACATGCATAATTAAATCTAGAAACTATCAAAACCGTACTCCTTCAACAGTTACAAAGTTCATACACAAACAAATCACTAAATAGAATTACGACATAAGCGATACATAAATAAAAGAACTTGAAATATCGGGTTGTCACATCATCCCCAACTTGAAAGAAATTTCATCCCGAAATTTGACAAGCGATCCAAAGTGGTACGGTGTGAGATCAAAATCAAGATGACTGTGCATTTTCCACGGGTGCCACATCATCCCCAACTTGATTGGGAATTTCGTCCCAAAATTCGCTAGTTGTGCCAGACTTAGGTTTGTCATACTTAGACTTGTCATCTGGGAATAAATGTGGGTACTTGAGCTTCATCTGATCCTCGTGTTCCCACGTGAACTCCGGTCCACGCCTTGAGTTCCAACGAACTCTCACGATCAGAATATGGTTGTGTTTACGAACCTTGACCTCCCAGTCCATAATTTCTATTGGTTCTTCGACAAACTGCAACTTGTCGTCAATTTTCAGCTCTTGAAAAGGTACGACCAGTGTTTCATCAGACAAACTCTTCTTTAATTGCGACACATGGAACACATCATGGACGTTACCCAATTTAACAGGTAACTCTAACTTGTAGGCCACTTTACCAATCCGCTCCAGAATTTTAAATGGCCCGACATAACGAGGGTTAAGCTTGCCGCGTTTTCCAAAACGCACCACACCCTTCCAGGGTGAGACCTTCAACATGACACGATCATTAACTTCGAATTCCAAAGGTTTCCTACGCTTATCAGCGTAGCTTTTCTGATGGTCGTGTGCCGCTGCCATTCGATTCCTGATCTGAACAATCTTTTCTGAAGTTTCCAACACAAGTTCAGGGCCTGTGACCTGGCTGTCACCCACCTCAGCCCAACAGAGAGGTGAACGACACTTTCGTCTGTACAATGCTTCGAATGGAGCTGCCTGAATACTGGTATGGTAGCTATTGTTGTAAGAAAACTCTATCAAAGGCAAGTGTTTCTCCCAACCCTTGCCAAAATCAATCACACACGCCTGCAGCATGTCTTCAAGCGTCTGAATGGTTCGTTCACTTTGACCATCCGTCTGCGGGTGATAAGCAGTACTCATGTCGAGATGCGAGCCGAATGATTTGTGCATCGACTGCCACAAATCTGAGATGAAACGCGGGTCACGGTCAGAGATGATAGAGGTCGGCACCCCGTGCCTAGAAACCACCTCCTTAAGATAGACAGCAGCTAGTTGTGACTTGTGAGAACTTATCTGTTTCCTTGATTGCCAGAAAGTGTGCTGACTTCGTGAGACGATCAATGATCACCCAAATGGTATCGTTTCCGTTTTGAGTTCTCGGCAAACCTGTGACGAAATCCATTGCGATTTGCTCCCACTTCCACATGGGTATTTCTGGTTGTTGCAGCAATCCAGGCGGTTTTTGGTATTCCACTTTAACTTTTGAACATGTCATGCATTTACTAACATACATTGCGATGTGAGCTTTCATCTTCGGCCACCAATACATGACTTTGAGGTCCTGATACATCTTATCCGAACCTAGGTGAACAGAGTATCGAGACTTGTGCGCTTCGTCCATCACAAGTTCTCTAAGGTTACCAAACAACGGAATCCATATCCGCTCCATAAAATAGTAAATGCCATCTGATTTCTTCTCGAGTCGTTTCTCCATACCTTGTAAATACTCGGCTTCATAGTTTTCTTCCTTCAATGCCTCGGCCTGAGCCGAACGGATCTGATCAGGCAGGTTAGAATGAATGGTAAGCTGCAAGGCGCGAACACGTTTGGGTTTCGATTCCTTTCGACTGAGAGCATCTGCTACCACGTTGGCCTTACCCGGATGAAATTTGATTGCACAATCGTAGTCATTTAAGAGTTCTACCCAGCGAAGCTATCGCATATTCAAATCCTTCTGGGAAAAAATGTGCTGAAGGATCCTGTGGTCGGTATAAATAGTGCATTTAGTACCGTACAGGTAATGCCTCCAGATTTTGAGCGCAAATACCACGGCTCCCAACTCTAAGTCGTGTGTCGTATTTCGATTGGTGATTAAACACGAAATTAGTGATCACCTACACAAGGGGATCATGAGGTATGTTCTAAAATTTAGATTGGTGACCTTGTATAAAGTGGGTTATGTTTAATCCGTGAAATTAGTTGAAATTAGAATGAATACTTGCTAATGATATTATGTTGAAGTTGAATCATGGTTAAATTTTAGTTATTTGGATGAATTAGAATGAAACCCATTGCATGAATGTGAAGAGGATGATCATGATGAAATTGTAGATGTTATATTGTGATTTTGTGATATGTAAGGTGTTATATGATAGATTTTGATAGACAAATGTGGTGTAGGAGGAAAGATTGTTATGAATTTGATTGATTATTAATAAGTTATGTGAAGAATTAGTAGGAATCATGCTTTAAAAGCTTGTACATAATGTTTTACAAATGCGAACCCGCCAAGTGTTCGATGAAATGCCTAAGAGAACAAATTTGTGAGATTGTATGTAAGTTGAAAGTAAATACGTATAGAAAGTGATTATGATGTAATTGTTAGCAAACTAACACGTGAAGTGTGTTTTAGATGGAGTTCATGTGGATTTCTAGTAAGAAGAATGTCGGGTTCAAGGATAGTGTTAAACTAGTTAATCTTGAATGATGATGTTGTTAAGTGTAGAATTATGAGGAATGAAAAGATACTATTACTAGCTTATACATTGTGATGTTGGAATTTGACGAGTAAAGTTCAATATAGGATATGAATGTGAAATGAATGCAATACTAGGATGTGTGTTATACTAATAATGTAGTAATCCTGATGACATGAAAGTATAGGATCATGTTAATGTGGGGGAAAGCACGGAAGGCTAACGGAAGGGATATGAGGAAGCATGTATGAAATGGGCACTCGAGGTAAGTAATTTTCCGGACTCCTTCGTTAGTAGTAAAAGAGATTATTTGCATGATAATTGTTAGAAGATAAGTTGAATTTTGTTGATGATAATATCAAGTAAGTAGTATTAAGTAAGTGATTTTTCCGGAATCACTTCTTAGTTTATTTAAGCAAGTTTATGCGCTAGTTATTTAAGTATGATAATCGGAGTCTAATAAGGTTTGGTTATATAGAAGTGAAGGCTTCCGTTAAGTAAACCAAACGGGTCAAAATAAAGTAAAATGTAAACCGGGTAACAGGAGTGTAAACTAAATGAATTATGGATCCGGGTAATGGATTACAGCTTAGATATGTTAAGAAATGAACCCCAAGCGATTAAAATGAGTTTGGGTAGATTTGGAGGTAAAATGGGTGAAAAATAAACGCTCAGAGCTGACACGGCCGGGTGAACACTTGACACGGCCGGGTGAAGGTTCTGTGAAAAAAAAATATATGTTTACTTGACACGGCCGGGTGGACACTTGACACGGCCAGGTGAAAGGGCTGAAAAAGAAAGAAGAAAAAAATAATAAATAATTTCTTGTGTTTAATTATTTTGTTCAAATGCTTTGATTTCTAATCGTTTGAATGAAATTGCATGATAGGTAACGATGTACTTTAGACCTCGGAGGTGTAAGGAAATTTTACTAATAAAATTTCACTTCGTGTAGTTGATTTAAATGAATGAGTTTAATGTATACTGGGAATCGGGTTCATAAACCCCATGTACGGAACTCCGGATAATGTAAAACTTCTATAGTTATAATATTCATATAAGTATTGAGTATAAACAAATGAGTTGTTTGGTAAAAAATGAACGGGTCAAATAACTAGTAAATGAATATTAAGTAAAAAACATATAAGTCGTAAACATGTGAATGGATGGGACTTGTTTATAAGTAAGTCTATCATCGGAGGATACGATAGTATAAGTATATGAGTATAAAGTGGTAAGTAAGAGCTTGCAGGTGCGTGTGTATGTAGGAATGTATGCGTGTATAAATGTAATTTGCTATGAATGTACGTGGTTATGGTTTTCATTATGTATGAGTATCGATGAATACTAATAATGTGCCTTGAGATTGGAAGTTAATGCAGGATTGAGAACATCAGGTTCATGAGGAATTGAAGCCGAACTTGGAACAAGAGACTTTAAGTGGATGATTGAGTGAATCCAAGCTTATATTGTGAAATGTTAAATGATTTTCGTCTATATAAGATTATGATGTATGGTGTTGCCAGTGACTAATGGTTAAGTTGTTTATGATGTTCACAGGAATTACACAGATCTCCTCTATTGCTAACAAAGACAAGCGGGCGTAGATCGAGTCAAAGAGCACGAATTGTACAGAAAGAACGGTCACATAGCTTTAATTATGTAACGCCTTAAAGTGATACATGGAAGTGAATGTTGTAAATTCATTTTAGTAAATGTTTAACATTTTTTTTTTGTATTTGGGCCTTCATTAAGTAATGTGTCTAATAAAGAAAGAAATTTTTAAGGCTCTTTTTCCGCTGCGTCGTTTTTAAGGTTAAACATGTTTGGGCGTAACAAGTTGGTATCACAGCCCTGGTTTGAGGGAAATCAAGTATGAGGAAGTAAATACTTGAACTCAAACATGTGTGCTCTTGTGACAAGGAACCCGTACAATCCAAGACTCAATCAAGATCTAAAGGTAGAAGCGAATGTAAGTATGTATTTAAGTATGTATATAAAGAAAACTAACAGTATGTTATGTGTAAGGTAAGCATAATTGTTTGGAAAGGATGATCCGCGAATGCGGTCTAGGACCGACACCAAGGCAAGTAATAAGATAAGTTGGTTCCAGGTACGTAGATTCAATATATGTAAGTACATGTAATGGTAAAACCTATCAAGGGAAGGAAAATTTTTAAATGAAAGATAATCATTGTATGGTAAATAAGTTTTGAAAATGTTACACATGCCGAAACCTAATCCTTCGGACATAAGGTGATGGTTACTCGAAGACACGAAACTAGTATGTGGATTGTGTACCTGGCTAGTACGCAGGAAACATATGACGTTCGTGAGACCGTGGTAATTGTTGCAGGTATGTCTGTTAGAATTAGGTAGTAGGTGGACGTGAGGGTGAAGGGAAATGTAAGACTTTCAAGGAATTGAAAGTACCAAATACACAAGAGAAGTATGAATAATATGTTTGAATCCGCGAGACAGATTTAAAACATAGAAGTAATGGAAAGTGTGAATGATATGTTAGAATTCGTGAGACGGATTCGAAACATGGAAGGAATGAAGGACATGAATGAAATGTTAGAATCCGCGAGACGGATTCGAAACATAGAAGGAATGAAGGACATGAATGAAATGTTAGAATCCGCGAGACCGATTCGAAACATAGAAGGAATGAAGGATATGAATGAAATGTTAGAATCCGTGAGACGGATTCAAGACACAGAAGAGAATGAAAAGTAGAATGAAAAGTTTAAATTTGTAAATAAGTACACACCAAACAAGTAAATATTCTCTAAAGCGGATATGATTCAAGTTATGTTTTTTTTAAACTTATGTATATATATATATATATATTTATGCAAATGCATTGTATGCAAGAATGGTTGAAAGGACAAATGAGTTATGCAGGTCAAATGGTGATTGCCATTTAAACCCGGTATTTAATGTTTGAAATGGTCAAGTTATATAATTGTAGGTGAGCATAATGTACGGTCATGTAATGTCACAAACTGGAAGGAAATAGTCAAAGCAAGGTATTGATAACGAGTCAATGGATTTGACTTACGCCAGGTATGTATAAAGGTTATGTTTTTAATGGGAGCTTATAGCTCGACTAGAGAAGGATGTGTCAGAACTGGGTAATTGGTAAACATAGGTCAGAATGTATTTACGAATGGACTTCTGAAGGGTCAAACAAAGTAACTCTAACTTGTAGGCCACTTTACCAATCCGCTCCAGAATTTTGAATGGCCCAACATAATGAGGGTTAAGCTTGCCGCGTTTTCCAAAACGCACCACACCCTTCCAGGGTGAGACCTTCAACATGACACGATCATTAACTTCGAATTCCAAAGGTTTCCTACGCTTATCAGCGTAGCTTTTCTGACGGTCGTGTGCCGCTGCCATTCGATTCCTGATCTGAACAATCTTTTCTGAAGTTTCCAACACAAGTTCAGGGCCTGTGACCTGGCTGTCACCCACCTCAGCCCAACAGAGAGGTGAACGACACTTTCGTCTGTACAATGCTTCGAATGGAGCTGCCTGAATACTGGTATGGTAGCTATTGTTGTAAGAAAACTCTATCAAAGGCAAGTGTTTCTCCCAACCCTTGCCAAAATCAATCACACACGCCTGCAGCATGTCTTCAAGCGTCTGAATGGTTCGTTCACTTTGACCATCCGTCTGCGGGTGATAAGCAGTACTCATGTCGAGACGCGAGCCGAATGATTTGTGCATCGACTGCCACAAATCTGAGATGAAACGCGGGTCACGGTCAGAGATGATAGAGGTCGGCACCCCGTGCCTAGAAACCACCTCCTTAAGATAGACAGCAGCTAGTTGTTAGAACTTATCTGTTTCCTTGATTGCCAGAAAGTGTGCTGACTTCGTGAGACGATCAATGATCACCCAAATGGTATCGTTTCCGTTTTGAGTTCTCGGCAAACCTGTGACGAAATCCATTGCGATTTGCTCCCACTTCCACATGGGTATTTCTGGTTGTTGCAGCAATCCAGGCGGTTTCTGGTATTCCACTTTAACTTTTGAACATGTCATGCATTTACTAACATACATTGCGATGTGAGCTTTCATCTTCGGCCACCAATACATGACTTTGAGGTCCTGATACATCTTATCCGAACCTAGGTGAACAGAGTATTTGGGCCTTCATTAAGTAATGTGTCTAATAAAGAAAGAAATTTTTAAGGCTCTTTTTCTGCTGCGTCGTTTTTAAGGTTAAACATGTTTGGGCGTAACAAGTTGGTATCAGAGCCCTGGTTTGAGGGAAATCAAGTATGAGGAAGTAAATACTTGAACTCAAACCTGTGTGCTCTTGTGACAAGGAACCCGTACAATCCAAGACTCAATCAAGATCTAAAGGTAGAAGCGAATGTAAGTATGTATTTAAGTATGTATATAAAGAAAACTAACAGTATGTTATGTGTAAGGTGAGCATAATTGTTTGGAAAGGATGATCCGCGAATTCGGTCTAGGACCGACACCAAGGCAAGTAATAAGATAAGTTGGTTCCAGGTACGTAGATTCAATATATGTAAGTACATGTAATGGTAAAACCTATCAAGGGGAGGAAAATTTTTAAATGAAAGATAATCATCGTATGGTAAATAAGTTTTGAAAATGTTACACATGCCGAAACCTAATCCTTCGGACATAAGGTGATAGTTACTCGAAGACACGAAACTAGTATGTGGATTGTGTACCTGGCTAGTACGCAGGAAACATATGACGTTCGTGAGACCGTGGTAATTGTTGCAGGTATGTCTGTTAGAATTAGGTAGTAGGTGGACGTGAGGGTGAAGGGAAATGTAAGACTTTCAAGGAATTGAAAGTACCAAATACACAAGAGAAGTATGAATAATATGTTTGAATCCGCGAGACAGATTTAAAACATAGAAGTAATGGAAAGTGTGAATGATATGTTAGAATTCGTGAGACGGATTCGAAACATGGAAGGAATGAAGGACATAAATGAAATGTTAGAATCCGTGAGACGGATTCGAAACATAGAAGGAATGAAGGACATGAATGAAATATTAGAATCCGCGAGACCGATTCGAAACATAGAAGGAATGAAGGATATAAATGAAATGTTAGAATCCGTGAGACGGATTCAAGACACAGAAGAGAATGAAAAGTAGAATGAAAAGTTTAAATTTGTAAATAAGTACACACCAAACAAGTAAATATTCTCTAAAGCGGATATGATTCAAGTTATGTTTTTTTTAAACTTATGTATGTATATATATATATATATATATATATATATATATATATTTATGCAAATGCATTGTATGCAAGAATGGTTGAAAGGACAAATGAGTTATGCAGGTCAAATGGAGATTGCCATTTAAACCCGGTATTTAATGTTTAAAATGGTCAAGTTATATAATTGTAGGTGAGCATAATGTACGGTCATGTAATGTCACAAACTGGAAGGAAATAGTCAAAGCAAGGTATTGATAACGAGTCAATGGATTTGACTTACGCCAGGTATGTATAAAGGTTATATTTTTAATGGGAGCTTATAGCTCGACTAGAGAAGGATGTGTCAGAACTGGGTAATTGGTAAACATAGGTCAGAATGTATTTACGAATGGACTTCCGAAGGGTCAAACAAAGTAACTCTAACTTGTAGGCCACTTTACCAATCCGCTCCAGAATTTTGAATGGCCCAACATAACGAGGGTTAAGCTTGCCGCGTTTTCCAAAACGCACCACACCCTTCCAGGGTGAGACCTTCAACATGACACGATCATTAACTTCGAATTCCAAAGGTTTCCTACGCTTATCAGCGTAGCTTTTCTGACGGTCGTGTGCCGCTGCCATTCGATTCCTGATCTGAACAATCTTTTCTGAAGTTTCCAACACAAGTTCAGGGCCTGTGACCTGGCTGTCACCCACCTCAGCCCAACAGAGAGGTGAACGACACTTTCGTCTGTACAATGCTTCGAATGGAGCTGCCTGAATACTGGTATGGTAGCTATTGTTGTAAGAAAACTCTATCAAAGGCAAGTGTTTCTCCCAACCCTTGCCAAAATCAATCACACACGCCTGCAGCATGTCTTCAAGCGTCTGAATGGTTCGTTCACTTTGACCATCCGTCTGCGGGTGATAAGCAGTACTCATGTCGAGACGCGAGCCGAATGATTTGTGCATCGACTGCCACAAATCTGAGATGAAACGCGGGTCACGGTCAGAGATGATAGAGGTCGGCACCCCGTGCCTAGAAACCACCTCCTTAAGATAGACAGCAGCTAGTTGTGAGAACTTATCTGTTTCCTTGATTGCCAGAAAGTGTGCTGACTTCGTGAGACGATCAATGATCACCCAAATGGTATCGTTTCCGTTTTGAGTTCTCGGCAAACCTGTGACGAAATCCATTGCGATTTGCTCCCACTTCCACATTGGTATTTCTGGTTGTTGCAGCAATCCAGGCGGTTTCTGGTATTCCACTTTAACTTTTGAACATGTCATGCATTTACTAACATACATTGCGATGTGAGCTTTCATCTTCGGCCACCAATACATGACTTTGAGGTCCTGATACATCTTATCCGAACCTAGGTGAACAGAGTATTTGGGCCTTCATTAAGTAATGTGTCTAATAAAGAAAGAAATTTTTAAGGCTCTTTTTCCGCTGCGTCGTTTTTAAGGTTAAACATGTTTGGGCGTAACAAGTTGGTATCAGAGCCCTGGTTTGAGGGAAATCAAGTATGAGGAAGTAAATACTTGAACTCAAACCTGTGTGCTCTTGTGACAAGGAACCCGTACAATCCAAGACTCAATCAAGATCTAAAGGTAGAAGCGAATGTAAGTATGTATTTAAGTATGTATATAAAGAAAACTAACAGTATGTTATGTGTAAGGTGAGCATAATTGTTTGGAAAGGATGATCCGCGAATGCGGTCTAGGACCGACACCAAGGCAAGTAATAAGATAAGTTGGTTCCAGGTACGTAGATTCAATATATGTAAGTACATGTAATGGTAAAACCTATCAAGGGAAGGAAAATTTTTAAATGAAAGATAATCATCGTATGGTAAATAAGTTTTGAAAATGTTACACATGCCGAAACCTAATCCTTCGGACATAAGGTGATGGTTACTCGAAGACACGAAACTAGTATGTGGATTGTGTACCAGGCTAGTACGCAGGAAACATATGACGTTCGTGAGACCGTGGTAATTGTTGCAGGTATGTCTGTTAGAATTAGGTAGTAGGTGGACGTGAGGGTGAAGGGAAATGTAAGACTTTCAAGGAATTGAAAGTACCAAATACACAAGAGAAGTATGAATAATATGTTTGAATCCGCGAGACAGATTTAAAACATAGAAGTAATGGAAAGTGTGAATGATATGTTAGAATTCGTGAGACGGATTCGAAACATGGAAGGAATGAAGGACATGAATGAAATGTTAGAATCCGCGAGACGGATTCGAAACATAGAAGGAATGAAGGACATGAATGAAATGTTAGAATCCGCGAGACCGATTCGAAACATAGAAGGAATGAAGGATATGAATGAAATGTTAGAATCCGTGAGACGGATTCAAGACACAGAAGAGAATGAAAAGTAGAATGAAAAGTTTAAATTTGTAAATAAGTACACACCAAACAAGTAAATATTCTCTAAAGCGGATATGATTCAAGTTATGTTTTTTTTAAACTTATGTATATATATATACATATATATATATATATATATATATATATATTTATTTATGCAAATGCATTGTATGCAAGAATGGTTGAAAGGACAAATGAGTTATGCATGTCAAATGGTGATTGCCATTTAAACCCGGTATTTAATGTTTGAAATGGTCAAGTTATATAATTGTCGGTGAGCATAATGTACGGTCATGTAATGTCACAAACTGGAAGGAAATAGTCAAAGCAAGGTATTGATAACGAGTCAATGGATTTGACTTACGCCAGGTATGTATAAAGGTTATGTTTTTAATGGGAGCTTATAGCTCGACTAGAGAAGGATGTGTCAGAACTGGGTAATTGGTAAACATAGGTCAGAATGTATTTACGAATGGACTTCCGAAGGGTCAAACAAAGTAAGTTGATAATTATTAAGCAAGTAATTGTAAAAATAGCATGAAGTATTTGATTAACTAAGTAGGTAAAACCGATGAAAGTTATTGTAGTAGCAAGAAACCTTAGTCGAAAGAAATAAGCTTTGAAATAAGTTACATGTTAAAGATATCATTACTGACACTTTGGAGTCGGAATGAATGACGTCTACGGCCTAAATAAATGATTTAAGTAGGGACGAGAACGGGTAAAAATCTTGCAATTAATATTAAAATGATGAAATAAAGTCTTTGCAAGTATGCAAGAATGGAAAGGAATTATGAACGTGTACTTTGATACGTCTATGATAAGTAAGAAGTACCGGTTTGACTTTGAAAAGTCAAACTGCAGTAGTTAACAATAAGCTAAAGAATTACGAAAGAAGGTTATGTATTGACCCGTCATGAACGGGCCAAACAACGAAAATGATATGTTATAAAATGGTCATGTATTGACCCGTTATGAACGGGTCAAACGTACTAATGTTATAAAAAGGAATCGAGAAAGGATTTATAGGTAAATAAGGTGATGTAATAAACATCATGTTTGAATGAAATTGAATAAAATGTGTAAACCCCTAATCTTATAATGAGAATGGCAGGAATCATGATGTGATAAATCTATCTAGGATAACGAAAGAATGCTCATGAGCGAAAGCTCATCGCACGGATGAATGAGGTCAACCCGGAAGATGGTATGAATGGTAACGAAGAGGACCGGTTCGTTGCTGCATATCGAGGTATTGCGCCAAGGAAGTAAGGTTAGCGAATTGTTTAATATATGAATGTAAAATTTTAGCTATGGTTGGAAAGTACTTCCGTACGAAATAATGTAGCGCAGAATGTGTTATGAAAAGGAAGGCTTGGCTTTTAGAAGTTGATTAAGAACGAGTTTGAGTTTAGGCTTATGTAGTAAGCAGTGTGTGAATGAGTAAGGAGGTAGAAATAAAACTCTAGGTATAAGTGAAACCTTTAGAACTAATACTAACGGTGAAGTGTGTTAGTTGGTTGTTATGAACCTCAAATTGTTATAATGTAAGTCATGGTATTAGATTCTTTAGGTTGCTGCTAATTTGCACACTTAGGTTTAAGTATGATAATGTAATGATTTGAAAATTTAAGAAGAATTTGATAAGGAATGGAATTGTAAAGAATGTGTAGTTGACCGGATAAGAACGAGCCAATGTGACGAAGAAAGCATAATGAATAAATTGTAAAGGTAGTGACTCGATGTAACGGATTGCAATGGATGAGAGTGTGATGATGATCACTAAAGACCAACCTAATGGTAGGAATCCGAAATCTAAGGAAATAAATTTTAGGGGATGTGCCCTAAGCATGTCGGTTGATGGATTAATAATAACTAGAAAGAGAAGGCATGTATTGTTTGATAGGGATGGAACGTACAATTATGTTTATGTTTGCTAGAATCTAGCATTAGACAATGAAAATGAGACTGTTAAGAACTCTGGGTCGGGTTCTCATGGTTAGAGGTCGTCACCGGAATGGACTCGCGACCTAGTTAATGGGGCGGGAAGAAAAGGTATTCAATGTTAAGTGGAAATGAGCAAGGTTTCGGGGACGAAACCTCCTTTAAGGGGGGTAGACTTGTAACACCCCAAAAACGGGTTTGGTAAATTAAACCCGGTTAAAAATGGTTAAGAAACGAGTAAAAGTACCGTTAGTGGTAAAGGTGAAACCGTAAACAAAATAGCTAGGAACAAATTAACCTAGTGGTAACATGAATATAAGTAACAAGATAAGAGTTTCATTCTCATTTATTATTAAACGAAACTTGAGGGACCAAAACCGTTAAAAGGAAACAAAAGTTTAATAAATAAAAATTAAAACACCACACACACATAGTGTGTGTGTGTGTGTGTGTCGATGTCCAGGAGCAAGAAAAGAACAAGGGTTCAAACCCTAGTTCATGAAGAAGCTTCAAATTGAAGGAAAAGTGGAGCTCAAACTTATGATTAAACACGAAATTAGTGATCGCCTACATAAGGGGATCATGAGGTATGTTCTAAAATTTAGATTGGTGACCTTGTATGAAGTGGGTTATGTTTAATCCATGAAATTGGTTGAAATTAGAATCAATACTTGTTAATGATATTATGTTGAAGTTGAATCATGGTTAAATTTTAGTTATTTGGATGAATTAGAATGAAACCCATTGCATGAATGTGAAGAGGATGATCATGATGAAATTGTAGATGTTATATTGTGATTTTGTGATATGTAAGGTGTTATATGATAGATTTTGATAGACAAATGTGGTGTAGGAGGAAAGATTGTTATGAATTTGATTGATTATTAATAAGTTATGTGAAGAATTAGTAGCAATCATGCTTTAAAAGCTTGTACATAATGTTTTACAAATGCGAAACCCGCCAAGTGTTCGATGAAATGCCTAAGAGAACAAATTTGTGAGATTGTATGTAAGTTGTAAGTAAATACGTATAGAAAGTGATTATGATGTAATTGTTAGCAAACTAACACGTGAAGTGTGTTTTAGATGGAGTTCATGTGGATTTCTAGTAAGAAGAATGTCGGGTTCAAGGATAGTGTTAAACTAGTTAATCTTGAATGATGATGTTGTTAATTGTAGAATTATGAGGAATGAAAAGATACTATTACTAGCTTATACATTGTGTTGTTGGAATTTGATGAGTAAAGTTCAATATAGGATATGAATGTGAAATGAATGCAATACTAGGATGTGCGTTATACTAATAATGTAGTAATCATGATGACATGAAAGTATAGGATCATATTAATGTGGGGGAAAGCACGGAAGGCTAACGAAAGGGATATGAGGAAGCATGTATGAAACGGGCAATCTGTTGGATCGTGTACGTGACCCTAAACAGTCAGTAAAGGCAGTTCATCTTCATTTACTAAGGCGGAATCAAAGTAAACAAAGTCATACAGCTTGTATCCTTTTAACTTCTTTCTATTACTGCTTTGTAGAGCTTTTACAAACAAGAATCCGGCAGCACCTCAGCTCACACACAATCAGATCCGTTTCAAATGAACCTACACAACACCTATATATACTAGTTGCTATTCCGTTTGAAGATGACACAACCATGTTCAAACGGAACCATGCTCAAACGGAACCATGCTCAAACGGAATTACCTTGGTGATCCTTTTGAACTTGTCCAGGACCAACTTCAAACGGAATTACCTCCTAAAACATAATCAAACCCTAATTCAATCCCTGTTGTGCACTCATTCAACCTATCTAGACATAAGACTCGATTAAGACGTAGTAAACAGAAATATGATGCACCAACAGACTCCCCCTTGGATGTTGACGAAGTCTTCGGTGTCGATTCTTTAGTCTTTGTCTCTTTCCAAATTTTGTCTTCTCATTGCAAAAACTCTCTCTTCATAGGTTCAGGAACTCAACCTAGCTCCATCTTCAATCTCCCCTTTACCTGTTGATCTAGAAATCTGACTCCCCCTTTCGCAGACTCCCCCTCTCGATAAGCTAGGACTTGAATTCTGGTTCAAACTTTAACATTTTGTTGCCATGGGGAACTAGATTCCTACATAAACTCTACCCAAATATAAGATATATGACAATAATAGTTTTAATCCAAAACTTACCTTTTAACCTTCAGTGTTAGAAATCCACTTAAGTATTCAGGTCCAAGTTAATGACCCTGATTACTCAATTTATCTCCCAAGTCCAACTTAATGACCTTGGTAGATCTGAGATAATTCACACTGACATTTTGTTCAACTTTTTCTGAAAATTTACAAGTTTCAAATTAATGAACTTGTTTTAACTTTTCAACTTTCACACACTTATCATGTTAAGCTCACGACTCATCATCCAGTCCAGAAACCTCCTGCATCTGCTTTCAACTTTCGAATCCGAAGATCAACTCTCCACTTTGGTTTGTCAAAAATAAAGCAGAAGTGTAAAATCTTTTTGGATTTTTTAATAAAACTTCTAAACTAGAAATGAAATACCGAACTAAAATGCAATAAAAGTAAACTATTTACAAACATATTTTTGTTGAGCGTGTTAGGGAATCATATCAGCTATTCGACAAGTCACAAGTATCGTTAAGCTTCAATTACATACTCAGAATTAAACAATTCGCTTAGATTATCGATATACTGATCCACTTAAATTTTCACACACATTTCAATCTGTCCAGGATACGGATTTAGTGTTTTAGAGACTTAAACTTATACGTGTGTCCCACCTCTTGAATATACTCCCGTATCCAGATCCCAATATTCAATCTTACAGGTGAGTATACCACAAATGATATCTTTAAGGGGTTATAAATTATGTAGAATCATGAGAGCTCAGGTCAGAACTACCGTTCAGCAGAGAGATCATGACTCAACTTTTGGGTCTGTCCCCTTTAGAGGATCTTTTTTACAACAGCATTGCTAAGCAATTTTATTGTCTTATCATTTATGCTGAGGGTGATGCTATGTTTCAAGCATTGCGGAAAGTATTATTCGAGGACTAGGTCAGAACTTCCATTCAGCAGAAGTCCCGGAATAATACCCCAGATATCACTGAGTATAAAGACCTAGTATATCAGAAAAAGGAATCTTTCAAACAAGATTTCAGGGGTTACCTATATATCCAAGTAGTGTTCCCCACGAAATAAGTAAGTAAAGATTTAAGTTTATATCTCGAACAAATCTACTAAATGTGTAAAAACCTATCGGCACATCATCAGCGAGACTGTTTAACCTTATAAACATTCCATTTCTTTAGCATACTGTGACAGTCAAGCCGATGTACTATCATTTTCCCTTTTTACACAATCTCTTTTCTGGTTTTCTATTGTTTTTGGATTTTGAAAATATCTCATGTTTTTGTATTTTTGTCATTTTTTATTGTTTTTGTATTTTCTGAAATATTACCCTATACCTCCCCCTAAATACCAAAACAAGTAAAAAAATCGACAAACCATTGCAGATTGCTTCTCAACATCATCTACAATGTCTCCTTCATCAACGCCAATAATCTCTTCCAACACCGATAAAAGCTTCATACCATTCAGTTTTAGCAAATATTGAAAACGTGTTTTGTCAAATGCTTTAGTATGTAAATCAGCTTTTTGTTCGGCAGTGTGGATTTTCTCAATTCGTATCAACTTCTTCTCGAAACAATCTCGGATGAACTGATGACGAATTTCAATGTGTTTAGTTTTAGCGTGATGTACTGGATTTTTCGTAATGTTAATCGCTGCCTCATTATCAACAAAGATAGGGGTATTTAGAAATTGCAAACCGTAGTCGCGCATCTGTTGCTGGATCCACAAGATCTGTGAGCAGCAACTGCTAGCAGATACATACTCCGCTTCACATGTGGATAAAGCCACAGAGGTCTGCTTTTTGCATTGCCAGGTGACCAATCGTGATCCGAAAAACTGGCACCCTGCTGTTGTTGATTTAGCGTTAACTTTGCAGCATCCGAAATCGGAATCGGAATACCCTTCGAGCGTGAAATCGCCTTCTCTTGGATACCACAACCCCAATGATGGAGTTCCTTTTAGGTAGCGTAATATCCTTTTCACAATAACCATATGCGAAGCTCTCGGGTTAGATTGAAATCTTGCTGCGAGGCAGGTTGGGTACATAATATCGGGTCTTGAAGTTGTCAAATACATCAGCGATCCGATCATGGAACGATACATCGTTTCATCTACCTTCTCTCCAGTGAGATCAGGGTTTATCCCATGATTCGTTGTTAATGGGGTGGAAGCTGGAGTAGAACCTGACATCCCGAATTTCTCCAAGATATCATGAACGTACTTCGTTTTATGTATGAAAATTCCTTTGGGTAGTTGATCAACCAGCAGTCCCAAAAAGAATTTCATCTCACCCATCGATGACATTTCGAATTTCTGCTTCATTACTCTTTCAAAATCTTTGCACAAATTTTCATTCGTTGACCCAAATATGATGTCGTCCACGTAAATTTGAACTATCAGAAGATGTCCGTCGACCTCTTTGGTGAAGAGAGTGGCATCCACTTTTCCACGGATGAAGCTGTTGGCAAGTAGGTGTTGAGACAATGTCTCGTACCAAGCTCTCGGGGCCTGGTGTAATCCATACAACGCTTTGTCTAGTAAGTAGACCTTGTCTTTGTGGATTGGATCGGTGAAGCCCGGTGGCTGTCAAACATATACCTCCTTTTTTACCTTCCCATAGAGAAACGCCGATTTCACATCTAGCTGATATACTTTGAAGTTTTTCCATGATGCAAATGCTAGGAAGATTCTGATCGCTTCTAGTCTAGCAACCGGAGCATATACTTCAGTGAACTCTATACCCTCCTGCTGACTAAAACCCTGTACTACGAGTCGAGCTTTGTTACGAACCACAACTCCTCTATCGTCTCTCTTGCACTTGAACACCCACTTGGTGTTTATCTTCCTCTGACCATCCGGCAAGTCTACTAACTTCCACACACCTAACTTTTCGAATTGGCTCAGTTCCTCCTGCATCGCATTGGCCCAAGAATCTTCAGTAAGTGCCTCTTTGTAAGTCCTTGGTTCAACCTGCGAGATAAAACAACTTAGTGAAAATTCAGTTTGTAAAGGAGCAACTTTTGTATAAAAACATGTAAGCCCTTTATCAAGCTGTCTTCGAGTGTGGATGCCTGTTTGCAATTCTCCAATGATCAATTCCTCTGGATGATATGAAAGAGTTCGTGGCATCACTTCGCCTGGAACATCTACATCGCCTTCCAGATTAGTAACATTCTGATTTGCATCTTGTTCACTGACTGGGTTTGTTTGACTTGAAATCTGAATTTGCTCCCCCTCAGAATCTGAATCACCACGATCAAATACTGGCATGTTCTCAGATTCTTTATTATCATTTTGTGCCGTCTGATTATCTTGAGCAACTTCATTTTGTTGGACATCATCATGTTCACCAGCATTGCTTGGACCTGCTTCATCATCATTTGATGCTCGTTGCAGTCTTCTTGAATTCTCAGCTGGGAACCTTTCCTGCGATTCTTCATACTCTCTCAGAATATCCAACTCGTCAAAGAAATCTTCTTCTTCCTTTTCGTCTTCCATGTCAAACGAATCCCACAATTTATCGTAATTAAAACGCCATGAGTCACCGGGATTTTGAGGCACATAGTATACCCCTGACACTCAACATTTGGTGCTTCAATAATCCACTTCAAGCTTGGAACAAAGACTCGTCGTAATGGACTTGCATAACCTATGAATATCCCTTCAATACTCTTCGAACCAAACTTTCCAAAAGGCTCTAGAACAGTACAGGGTGACCCAAACGGTTCAAGATACTTCAAATTTGGTTTGCGGTTATTGATCAACTCAAAGCATGTCTTGTTGAATTTCTTGACAGTGAGAACCCGGTTGAGCATATAGCATGCGGCGGAAACTGCTTCTGCCCAAAAATTTATCGGTAACTTTGAATCTGCAAGCATTGTTCTAGCTGTTTCGATTAGCATCCTGTTTTTGCGTTCTGCGACTCCATTATGTTGCGGAGTGTACGGAGCACTAAACTCATGCAATATACCTCTTTCATCACAATATTCTTCCATCTTGTTGTTCTTGAATTCTGTACCATTATCACTTCTAATTCTTTTGATACGCCTTTGGTACAGATTTTCAATCTTTCTAAAGAACGCCATCAAACTATCAAATGTTTCATCTTTCGACTTCAAGAATGATACCCACGAAAATCTGAAATAATCATCAGTAACCACAAGACAATAGAGATCCCCTGTAATACTTTTGACGTTTACTGGACCAAACAAATCCATATGTAGTCTCTCTAACGGTCTGGAAACTGAATTGACTTGCTTTTTAGGGTGTGACTTTTTCTTCTGCTTGCCTTTGATGCAACTAATGCACTCCCCTTCCAGATGAAAACCTTTGATATTAACACCCAGAACTAAATCATTGTCCACAAAGTGATTCATTTTTCTAAGATGTATATGCCCCATCTTCCGGTGCCACAACTTCGATTCTTTCTCTGTTGCTCTAGACACAAAACAATGAGCTTGACCCGTGGTTGTAGTAGCTACGCTCATGTCCAACACGTACAGATCATTCACTCTAGGTGCCCTCATGATAATCCATTCTTCAGGGATAACAAATCCTGGTTTCAAGATCAAACATTCTTTGTCTGTGAAGTGAGTAGTATACATCCTGTCACAAATCTGCGAGATACTTAGCAGATTATTCTCCAGCTCAGCAATGTAGTTAACTCTTTCAAACGTAACAATCCCATTGGAAAACGTTCCTTCACCAACAATTCTACCACCTTGATTTCCTGCAAATCCCACATAACCACCATTGAAATTTCTAACATCGTACAACAATGCAGTATTCCCTGTCATATGTCGAGACGCTCCACTATCCATAATCCATCGTGAAACAGCTCTCGGAAGTTCCTGCACATATCACAAATTGATTCAAAAACACATTTCAATAAAGATGCCGATTCATGCTTCACGATTACCAACTAGGAAGCTCCGGCAAGTCCGAACTTTTTAGTGAGATTTTGATGCTACCCAAGCCTCTTTTGACTCAGGTAACTTGACTTTAATGTGAGTTTTAGCAGTGTAAAGTGGCAGAAAATTTTTATCATTCATTTTTAAGCTTGCCTCAGATCCAACCTCAATCTTTTTGTATAAGAAAAACTCATCTATCTTAAGTTGATCGGTTGGTTGCTTTTTCTTTTGAACATTCTTTTTCTCTGTTGAAGTAGAAGATTGTTTCTCCAATTGTTCATAATAATCCAAAGGAACATTCATCTTTACCGGTGTGGTAGAAGACGATTGTTTTTCTTTCTCTGAAACCTTTGTTTTAGATGAACTTTCTTTCTTGTCAACCACTTTTGGCTTCCATGTTTGTTGAAATGAAGCAACCCGTTTGTAGAATTTGTCATTTTTAGTTACCACATTCTTAACAGGTTCAATTTTGACTTTTGTTTTCTCATTTTTCAAAATTTTCTCAACAACCAATGGAGCTTTGCCTTTTGCATCAACCTTCTTCTTTCGACTCTCAACAACTTCAGTCTTAGGCTTGAAGTTGGTGCAATTTCTTGCAATGTGACCAACTTTGTTGCATCTAAAGCACGTACGAGTATCAACTACCCGACTTGTGCCTTCAGACTGAGGTTGTGAGGCCCTCTTCTCAAAAAATTCTTCATTTGATTTTGAAAAAAATTCATTTTCCTCATCAGAAAGTGAACTTGAACCGTTCACAAACACTTTCTTCTCAACAAACTTTTTGTTTTGAAAATTCTTTCTTTGATAGTTCTTACCACCCTGATATCCACCCGACCATCTGTTTCGATTGTTGTTATAAAAAACGCGGTGGAACAACAAGTTTCTTGTAGTAAGCTTTATTTTTCTCAAAATTCATTTGCCTTTTTGTTTGTTTTAAACTCTTTACTTCAGACAAATCAATTTCAATCATTTTGAACACATTTGTCACTTTTGAAACATTTACATTTTCTAGAGGAAAATCAGAATCCGAATACAACTTATCAGATCCAGCCATCTTGTACATCACAAGACCTGGTTCATAACCTAAGTTGTTTTTGGAATTTGGTTTCTGAATGTAATTGTCCAGAAAACATTTTTCATCCTCAGCTGAATCACTATCCAAAACACTTTCAGCCATGCCTTTAACAATCTCAGTTTGAACACTATCATCAGATGATGATGAAGAAAATGTCACATCAATTGAATCAGGAAGTTTCACTTCATTTTCATCTTCAAGATTAACCAACCCAGATTGCTTTTTCGAATAATTGTCTAGAACTGGTGGTGGAACTTGATGAAAACCCACCCCGGTTCCATCACAGTATACATCTTTGCCTGCTTTGTTTTTCCCAATGGGTTTGGGAACAATGTGTTGCAAAACAAAGCTTGTAGGGTTGTAACTGTTCAATTTCAAATTGATTCGCTCATTCTCAATCTTAGCTTCTTCAAATTGAAGCTTCAATTTAGCAATCTCATCCAATTGTTGATTGATTAATTCTTCTTTAATCCTCAAAACACATTGCAATTGGCAATTTTCTTTGTATGTTTTGCCGTTTCTATCATCATTATCTTTAACCGTGCTTTTAAGCTTCTCAAATTTTTTCAGTAATCTGACGATTTTCAAGAACTAACCTTTCATTTTCTTTCCTAACCTTTTTTTGATCAATTTTATCAGTTTCAATTTTGTTAGTTAATTCTTTTACTCTGTCGTTCGAAGCTTTCAACAGTTTATCACGGTTAAGGATTTGATCCTCAACATTTCTGACTCTAGCAGTCAGATCATCAATCTTCTTACCTTTGAGATAATTGTTTGTACTACAAACTTTGCATTCTTTAATGCAATTTTTGCAGTCAACATCACCATTGACTTTCTTACCTGACTCATTCGTTGACGCGTTTGAACTAACCTGGCTTTTAGACTCAGAGACGGATTTAGAATCTACCCAAGTGCCTTAGCAGCCAGCACCTTGTCAGCCATCTTTCCCATGTTTTCAGCATTCAACTTTTGAGTCGTGTCAATGATTCCAGTATCAACCTTCTTTGACTTCTCTTTTTCTTCTTTCTCCTTCTCTTCTTTCTCTTTCTCTTCTCCGCTTCCCCACCATTTCCTTTGCCAATAATCATCTTCTTCTTTCATTTCTTTGATTATAGTTTCCATATCAAGAGTGTTATGGTCAATAGCAATATTTCCATCAGGGTCAAGATAACATTCTCTGTCTGGATCCCATCTCCTCGCTCTTTTTGCTTCAGTATAGATAGCAGATATTCTGATCATTTTGTTCTGAGCTATCAGCTTTCTGTGACCATACTTCTGTTCTTCAGTTCTGTTGTCTTTCCAAGGAACAGGTTCAGATTTTGCTATGAATGCATATCCAACCGCATCCTCCTCAGGTAACAACTCACTCCAGTCAAAACCTTCATCGTCATGAATCACCGCAAGGGCTTTGGATTTCTCTTTGTTATCCTCAAGCTGCTTCATTCTTGGTGGCTCCGATCTATTTTGATGATAAATCGCTTTCTTGTAGTAGTCTTCTTTGAACGGGTTCTCAGACTCATCAGCATAAGCATTTCGGCATTCATGCTTAAAGTGACCTTTCTGTTTACACTTGAAGCATGTCACTTTAGATTTGTCAAACCCTAACTTTGTAGATGGTCCACCAATAGACTTTCTTCCAGTTATCTCCATGAAACGCTGTGCTCGACGAACTGCACTGGCCATACACCACCTTATGTCGATCAGTTCCATCTCCTCAGGATCTATCTGATCGTAATCTTCTTTCATCAAGTTGGTGTTACCAATCTTCCCTGCCACAAGACTTTCATATGATTCCAGCACTGACGCTAGGAAAACCATCTGTTGTTTAGCAGACTCCTCGCTGAAATTCTGAGCGTTCTTTAAGTCTACAGCAATGTTGCATTGGAATAAATTCTTTGCATCAGATTGGTTTGAATGTGATGAAGAACCACTGTGAAATCCACTGCTTTGACTCTCTTTGCTTGAAGTGTTGGAATTCTCAGCAGAAAACGCTGTCTTGGGAGATGTATTCTTTGGCAACATACTTTTTGGATAATACAAATCCAAGTTCTGCTGGTATGATGAATGATTGACTTTGTGTGTTTTCCTTAACTCCAACTCGTGACTCTCTAGTCTTTCAATCAACAAATCTACAGTCAATACTTCTGGCGGCTTGATAGTGTTTTTCAACATTAAGGCATAATATTGCCAATCCATCTCATCTGGCAATGAATCAAACAATTTGTCAACTAGCTCTTCTTGAGAATAGAAAATTTCATGTCTCGCCAGCTCCAGCTTTAGGTGCCCAAACCTCTCAATCATTTTACAAACTGATTCATTCTTTAAACAACCAAATAAATCAAATTCTTTTCTAAGCAATTTCTTTTTGTTTTTCACTATTTCTGCACTTCCCAAACATTTAGCTCTCAACTTTTTCCAGAGATCTGTCGAATTAGTGTATTCGATCAAGGATTTTATATCTTCCCGAACAGATTGAAATAGCAGTGCGATGCATTTTTGCTCAGCAACAAACGATTCTATTTCTTCAGATGTTGTCAAGCTTTCACCAGTTTTGCCTCCATCATTATATCCATTATTTAGACTCTTCCAGCTAGGATATGCAAAGGCCCTCAACCAATCCTCAAACTTCTTTGCCCACCGACTGTACTCTTCGATAGCCATCAACTTCGGAGGTTTGATATAAGTTCCAAATGCGCTTTCAACTTCCAAAGCATCCGATAACTTTTTCTTTGTATTTGGCGTATTCTCATTGGTGTTGCTAGAAGAAGTATCGTCTCCAGAATTTCCAGCAAATGCAAAGGCATCATAAAACGGATTGAAATCATCCATCTTGTACGTACCTGAAAAATCAGCAAACACTTAGAAATATTTTTGGTTTTGAAAAATGCCAGATTCAAACGGAATCTGTTCAAGCAGAATTGTTCAAACGGTATTACAATCTTCAAACTAAAATTCAAATTTGATTTGACCAACAAGACCACTAAGCCGTCAATTACAAATGATACTTAATATCTATTGGGCCGTTATATCGATTACAACAAATTCACATGGGCTGCACAATTGATTGTCAAACTAATTATGATTGGGCCGATGTATAAGACTTGATCACATGCACTTTTGGGCCGAATCTTTTATGATATCAACTGTCAATCTTTATTTAAATCCTTTGATATTAATGTCCACTTAACCGTCAATCTTTATTTAAATCTTTTGATTGGGCCTTGTGATATGAATCTGATCAAATGACTGAACACCTGAATTGGTCACATGCAAGCCGAATATTGCTAACAAAATATCTATCACATGCAAAAGATACTCCTCAAAATCTGATTGGACTGATTCTCTTGAATGGGTCGGTGCAATTTATTGTTTCACGTGATGCTTAGACACTTTCAAATGAGCCACTTTCAAACGGTTAGACACTTTCAAACGAATCACTTTCGAACGTGAACAGACACTTTCAAACGAACCTCTTTCAAACGGAAGTTTCAAACTAACCACTTTCAAACGGAACTTTCAAACTAACTACTTGCCTCAAACGTAATTAGCACTTTCAAACGTAATTATGTGCAAATTTGAAACGGAAACCTATGATGTCAGCATATTACGAACAATTTTCAAACGGAATAGGTGTTTTTGATCATTTTTAAGCCGTATTTTAGTCCAATTCTTTTAAGGATTAGATAACACACTATTTAGTTTGATATGTGAGAGTTTTAGACCAATTTAACCGTGACAACTAGTTCAAATCAGAAAAGAAAAGTAGAAGTGAGTAGAAATGTGAAAATCCGGTGAAATCAAGCTGCAATGGTATGAACTCCTCGTCCTGAGCTCTGATACCACTTATTGGATCGTGTACGTGACCCTAAACAGTCAGTAAAGGCAGTTCATCTTCATTTACTAAGGCGGAATCAAAGTAAACAAAGTCACACAGCTTGTATCCTTTTAACTTCTTTCTATTACTGCTTTGTAGAGCTTTTACACGTTCAAATCTTAACAAGAATCCGGCAGCACCTCAGCTCACACACAATCAGATCCGTTTCAAATGAACCTACACAACACCTATATATACTAGTTGCTATTCCATTTGAAGATGACACTACCATGTTCAAACGGAACCATGCTCAAATGGAATTACCTTGGTGATCCGTTTGAACTTGTCCAGGACCAACTTCAAACGGAATTACCTCCTAAAACATAATCAAACCCTAATTCAATCCCTGTTGTGCACTCATTCAACCTATCTAGACATAAGACTCGATAAGACGTAGTAAACAGACATATGATGCACCAAAAACAATCGAGGTAAGTAATTTTCTGGACTCCTTCGTTAGTAGTAAAAGAGATTATTTTCATGATAATTGTTTGAGAATAAGTTGAATTTTGTTGATGATAATATCAAGTAAGTAGTATTAAGTAAGTGATTTTTCCGGAATTAATTCTTAGTTTATTTAAGCAAGTTTATGCGCTAGTTATTTAAGTATGATAATCGGAGTCTAATAAGGTTTGGTTATATAGAAGTGAAGGTTTCCGTTAAGTAAACCAAACGGGTTAAAATAAAGTAAAATGTAAACCGGGTAACGGGAGCGTAAACTAAATGAATTATGGATCCGGGTAATGGATTACAGCTTAGATATGTTAAGAAATGAACCCCAAGCGATTAAAATGAGTTTGGGTAGATTTGGATGTAAAATGGGTGAAAAATAAACGTGCAGAGCTGACACGGCCGGGTGATGGTTCTGTGAAAAAAAATATATATATGTTTACTTGACACGACCGGGTGGACACTTGACATGGCCGGGTGAAAGGGCTAAAAAAGAAAGAAGAAGAAAAATAACAATATAATTTCTTGTGTTTAATTCTTTTGTTCAAATGCTTTGATTTCTAATAGTTTGAATGAAATTGCATGATAGGTAACGATGTACTTTAGAACTCGGAGGTGTAAGGAAATTTTACTAATAAAATTTCACTTCGTATAGTTGATTTAAATGTGTTGGACTCTGTATGCCCAAGACACATATTAGATTGATGTGGCTAATACGTTATGATCCAAGTCGAGTCATACCCAAATACAAGCTAGACAAACACTTATAATATTTATTTATGATATGATCAAACAAATAAATATTAACACTTATAATATTCAGAAATCGGTTTTCTAAATAATTGCACTTGACAAACTAATAAATTATATGGATAATTTATTTTGAGAGAGTATTTTATTTTGTTATTTAATGGGTTAAATAACTTAATAAAAGTTGTATAAAGTCTTATAACATGTGATGTTATAACTTTATAAAAGTTATAAAATTAATAAAGACTTAAATTAATTTTATAAAGAAATTTTTTTTATAAAATTGTAGGATCGTTTTCGGACCCGAACGAGTCTATCAGAAGAGCTTTTCTTAGTTTGAGCGGCGGAAACAAACAAACTGAGTTCAATTCAGCTAGTATACACTTTAAATTGTCGATTTGTATTGATTGAATGACTTTTACAATGACTCGACACTTCGGCAGCACTTCGTTGTAAACCGGAAGAACTCACTTCTGATTTAGCTCCAAATGACCCTTTATATATGGATTCTGATTTAGCTTGAAATGACAAGGTGTCATTTCGAGCGGAATCAGCATAAACATCTCGAGCGGAATCAGGACTTATATGTGATTTAGCTTGAAATGACAAGGTGTCATTTCGAGCGGAATCACCACTAAAAATCACTATCTCGATTCTCGTGCCCTAACTCTATACAAGACGTAGGCGACAGACGGATGCACCAACAAACTCCCCCTCGGATGTTGACGGAGTCTTCAGTGTCGAGTCTTCGGTTGTCAAACCTTCAGTCTTTATCAGTCTTTGAGCTTCTCTTCGAATATTCTCCATTGTAAGCATCCTCAATCAATCTCTTTCTCTTTCTTCTAGAATCACAACCTAGCTTTGAGCTCTCTCTTGATGTCTTCAGACTCCCCTCTTACTAAGCTGGGATCGCAGTCTGGAAATCACCATCAGCTCAGATATCGAAATCTGGCTTTGGTCAATCTTCATATCTGCAATTCTCTACCACACACATAAGTTTCTCAAAGATTAAATCTTTAAAATTTAAAACTATTTGCAGAAAATATTCAAAATGATTTGTTCTCTGCAAACCACTTGTAAAAACTTCATCATACACTCTCTCCCAAACCTGTTCATCAAGTTTAGCACTTGGAATTTTGAACGTCAGCCTTCCAACAACAGTTGTCGAAAATCTTTTTGGATTTTTACAAAATTCATGATAAAACACACTTGAAATCTTTTTAGATTTTTGAATGAGAATGCAGTAAAGAAATATTTACAAACAATATTTTTGTGAGTTCGTGCAAGAGAATCATATCAGTTTATGAGACCAATCACTAACACCGTTAAGCTTTAAACATTTTAAGTTCTAAACAATTCACATAGATTGACGATATTGTTATCCGCTTAAACTCAATCTAAAAACTTTCGAAATGCTTACCGATACGTTAAGGTATATTAATTTTGCACTAAGTTCTTATGGACCCCACAATCTCAGCATATTCCCTCATCATGCAATACACTGACTCAAGTAATGCCTTTAAACTTTTATCAACTGTGATTTGTGCGAAAATAAAGCAGAATGTTTAAACATTAACAATCAGGTCGATACTTCCGTATACGCAGAGAAAGTCCAATGCTTAAACAAAATAAGAAAAATAAAACAAGTTGAAGTTGTTTAGGCTTTAACCACCAGGTCGATACTTCCGTATACGTAGAGGAGGTCCAAAGCTTAAACGAAACACCAAAGAAAATAAAGCAGAACGTTTAGGCATTAACAACCAGGTCGATACTCACGTATACGCAGAGGATGTCCAATGCTTAAACAAAATAAAGAAATAAAACAAGTTTAAATCTTTGCAAAATGAAATGCACAATCACAGTGACTTTTCAGCAAAGTTGTGAAAGTTCACAAACTTAACCAGTTTTATGTCTTTTGACAATCAGCGATTACTGAGTAGGCACACAGTCAAGAAGGGCAAACTAAGTACTATGCTTTTGACCATGTTTCCCACTAGAACTAGGCCTTTTCATTTAAGTTTGTATCGTTATCGCAAATCTACTAATCTAGCTGAGCCTACCGTCACATCCTTAGTGTGACCGTTTATCACATTTTGACTTTCCATTTCTTTAGCGTGTTGTGACAGTTCACTGATGTACTATCATTTCCTCTTTTATGCAACAAAAACTCATTTTATCATGTTTTTGGTTTTTTCAAATTTTCTAATGTTTTTGGATTTTCTGAAATTATACTCCCCCTAAAATATAAATATAAATACATCTAAAAAAAATTGAAAACAAACTGTACAAGAACATGACAACTGATATCGAATTGCCTCAATTCTCCATCCACTTGGCATAAACAATCAGAACTCCCCCTCACAACAAACTATTTTCCCATTATGATCTCAAAACACTTAAGTTTGTTTTAATCAATGGTTTTTCCGAAAAATTAGTTTTGTTGATTTTACCATTTGTAGGTTCGGGGAAAACTCATCACATTGTTTACCAACACTTTTAAATGATAGTTAAATCAAGTTCAACTTAATGACCTTGATTAACCACTTGTAAGATCAAATATCAAACATTTTCAACCAATCATCATCTGTTGGTTGAATTCTCAAAGTGCCGATTCCTACTCCACACTTACCAACCTGGGAGTTCCGGCAATTCAAACTTCTCAATTTAAATTTTTCAAAAACTTTTTCAAGAATAATGCCGATTCATGCTCCGCAATTACCAACTTGGGAGCTCCGGCAAGTCAGGTTTTTACTCTTTGAAAAATATATCCACCCAAGCCTTACCTTCCTTGGGTGTAACAACCTCTTCTTCATCTTTACTTTCAAAAGACTTGTGAACATTCATTTTGGAAGCATAGAATTCTTTAACTCCTTTGACCTTACCATCAACCATTTTTCCAAAAATGTGTTTCACATTTCTGTTGAAAGCCTTATCAACATCAAATTTCTTCCTGTCAGAATAAAATTGATTTGAAATTTCAACATTTCCAACTTTCTTCTTAAAATTTTCAGCCTGCAAAGTTGGAAAAATCACATCATCCACATTCGGAACTGATTTCTCAACCTTTTCTTTAACACGTGGCTCCTCTGATTTTGTGGAATCAGATTCATCACCAGAACTGTTTCCTGAACCCTTAACCACCCATATTTGGTTTTTCAGATTTTCTTTTCTTTTCATCAGATTCTTTGAACATTCTCCAACCTCAAAAGTTGAATTTTCAAAGCCTGTAAATTTTCTGGTTGTAAGTTGAGTTTTCTCAACAACTTTTTCTTTCAATTTACCAGAGACTCCCTGTTTTATCTGTATTGCCTTTGGACAATTCCTGGCAATATGACCGACTGTTTTACACTGAAAACAGGTTATCGTCTCTGTAGTCTTCTGAACAACACTTTTCTTCACTTCTTCTTACTTTTTGGCAAGGAATTCTTTGTTTGTCTGCTTTCTGTACGCTTGCTCTTTCTCAGCTTCTAAAGATTTTCCTGAAACAAACACAGTTTTTGGTTTATAAACTTTTTCATTTTTATGATTTTTCAGTTGATTAAATCCAAGACCTTTCTCTTTGACATTACTATTATGGTTTGGTTTCTTTTGAAAACTATAACCACAATTGTAACCCATTTTCTTGTTAATTCTCTGTTTATCTCTTGAAGTGTATTGTTTAGGTTTTCTAGAAAGATTTAAATCTTTTATTTCAGAAATATTAATTTCTGTAATTTTGAAAACCTTTTTGATCATTTCAATTCTAACACTTCTTATTGGAAAAATCTCATCAGAATATAATTTGTCAGAATCTTTCAAAGTATATGCTACTTTGACCGGTTCGTCATTCAAATTAGATTTTGATAGCAAAAATTCCTTATCATAAACCCGTTTGTCCTTTTTGATTGTTGACTTTGACTTGTTGGATTCAGACTTTGACTCAGATTTGGACTCAGTTTTTGACTCCTCTATGTCATCTTTATCTAACACCTGATCGACCACACGTTTAATCAACTCGGACTCATGATCAGTGTCAGACGATGTGAACGTAACATCAATATTTTCTGGAAAATTATCCGACGACCCTGACTCCCACTATAAGTTAATTGCCTTTTTGACTCTTTCGGAATTTGGATTTCGAGACAAATATCCATTTTCGACTGGGGGCGGACATCTATTGTAGACAACACTTGGTTTCTTACCAGAAATTTCTACTTCATCCTCTTCTTTTGTCTCGGAATTCTTTTCTTCCGAAGTCTTCTCTTCTTCAAATGTCTTCATTCTTTCAACGATCGGGTAAATCCTGTCAACAACAAAAGTAGAACATGAGTAACTTTTCAATAAATTATTGACTCTTTCAGTTTCAATCAAAAAGGACAAACGGGTTTATGTCCTTTCAACGATCGGGTAAATCCTCTCTCTTGAAATGCCCCTTTTCCCTGCAACGAAAACAAGTAACTTTAGACTTATCAAAACCTAAAGTTGAAACATGTGCCTCGTGAAAATCATCTCTGCCTGTGATTTGTTTAAACTTTTCAGCCCGTCTCAACACACTAGCCATGCACCATTTAATATCCATCAATTCCATTTCCTCGGCATCAATTTGATCGTAATCCTCTTTCGTGAGCATTGGATTTCCGATCCGCCCTGCAACTAAGCCTCCATAGGATTCAAGCACGGTCACCAACAAAGACATGTGACTTTTTGCAACTTCCTCAGTATAATTCTGATCATTCTCAAGCTTTAAGGCAATGTTGCATTGAAGAACTTTGCCACTCTTTGTCGTAGAAAACTGTGGATCATAGGTTGGAAATGAAGAAAATCCAGTAGTGCTATTTGATCCCTGAGATGAACTATCAGAAGAACCTTTTGCATTAAAAGCAGTTTCAACCTTTGGAGAGAGATTTGTTTTTTCACTAACACCATTCTTAAAATACAAACCAATATCCTGTTCTCCATCATAGTTCTTCATCCTGGCAATCTTTCTTTGCTCCATCTCTTGAGCTTCCAAATGTTTGATAAATTCTCCCAGTGTTAGCTTTTTATATTCCTTCCGATTGTTTCTCAACATCATCAGGAATGTTCCCCAAGAATCATGTGGTAATGCATCAGCAAGTTTCTCAATCAGCTCATCAGTATCCTTTTTGATACCTAATTTCGTCATATTTCTCACCAAGTTACAATATCTCTCAATAATTTGTTTGGTATTTTCATATTTCAACCCACGAAATAGATCAAATTCTTTCTTCATTAGAGACATCTTGTTTTTAAGCTTATCATCACTTCCTATAGACTTTTCTTCCAATTCATTCCAGATTGAATATGCACTTCCATCATGTTGGAGCAAAATCAAAATGTCCTCTTTAATTGCTTGCTGAAGCAGACTCACCATCAATTTCTCATCTTTATACTTCTTTTTCTCATCAGCACTCATTTCTCTGATTGTTAACTGAATACCATTCTTTGTGGGCCTTTCATATGGGACTTCAGTGTGTTCCCAAGCATCCAAGTGATAAGCTTCAACCCAATTTCCAAAGCGTTCGGACCAACCATTGTACTCATCAATATCCAAGAGCTTAGGCGGTTTCTGTGATGTCCCGGTTTCATTTTCAAGTAATGTAGTCTGAGTAATGTTCATAGGACCAGCAAATGCATTATAAAACTCTTTATCCATGATTCAAATTTTTTAAAATTCACAAACTGCTAAGTTCAAGCGAAATAGCAAAGTCTCTGTTTGAAGCGGAATCAACAACCACACTTTTTCAAGCTGGATCAAGTTTCGAGCGGAATCAACAAGTTTGAGCTATCACACTGATTTCGCTTGAATATACACTATTTTCAAGCGAGATGTCCCGTTCGAGCCAAATCAAACCAAATTTTTGAGCGGAACCTCAGTTCGAGCGGAATCTCCCGGAAACTTTCAAGCTGAATACCGGTTCTGAGCGGAATCACTAATAACTGTCAAGCGGAATGCCAATTAATAATTTTCAAGCGGAATCAATCAGAAACTTTCGAGCGGAATCTTGTTTTTCAAGCGAAACCAGAAAAGATTTCAAGCTGAATGTCGATTTGGAGCGGAATCAGAACTAAATCTCAAGCTGAATCACTGTGACGTCATGTTTCTCTCAAATGATTTCAAGCGGAACCTCAAAAATGACCAGTTTTAGTTCAAATTTGGACATGAAACTTCAAAGGCTTTGTTAACTATCAAATACGAGCAATGTGTGAAAATCTGAGCCAATTCTGACCGTGAAATGATGTTCAGATTGAAAAAGAAAGGTGTAGAAACAGAATTCGCAGCTGAATTATATAGAACTCTTCTTCCTGAGCTCTGATACCACTTGTAGGATCGTTTTCGGACCCGAACGAGTCTATCAGAAGAGCTTTTCTTAGTTTGAGCGGCGGAAACAAACAAACTGAGTTCAATTCAGCTAGTATACACTTTAAACTGTCGATATGTATTGATTGAATGACTTTTACAATGACTCGACACCTCGGCAGCACTTCGTTGCAAACCGAAAGAACTCACTTCTGATTTAGCTCCAAATGACCCTTTATATAGGGATTCTGATTTAGCTTGAAATGACAAGGTGTCATTTCGAGCGGAATCAACATAAACATCTCGAGCGGAATCAGGACTTATATGTGATTTAGCTTGAAATGACAAGGTGTCATTTCGAGCGGAATCACCCCTAAAAATCACTATCTCGATTCTCGTGCCCTAACTCTATACAAGACTCGATACAAGACGTAGGCGACAGACGGATGCAAAAACAAAAATAAAGGGTGCCCCCCCCCCCTTTGGTGTTCTTCCCTAAAAGTTTTGGCCAATCACAAACCATGCATATGCATGTGTTAGTGGCAACTTGGTTGGGCAAGAGAATGGTCCAATAAAATTACATGCAAGGTGCATGGTTAGATGCACTCCTATTGGTCAAATGGGTGGCTCTTTCTCTCTCCTTGTTTATATAATTTTGTATGTCAAAATTAGTACAAGATGGATGAACTTAAAAAAACTAGAGAATAGTTGTAAAGATGCTCTCAAAATCGGCCAACATAGAGCAAGTTTTAGATGCTGAAATTCAAGTGTAAGACTTGAATTTACTCTCTAAAAATCGGGTCATGTATGGTTGATCAAGAGGGGTTTTTCAAGTTGATAAATCAAGTGCAAGAACTCCATAAACTCCCTTCATATTTTTGGCCATGGTGGTTGATCAAGATGGAATTTTAGTGAGTTCATAAGTGTAGGAATCCTAGCTACAAATCAAAGTGTTTGTTGAAAGGTTTGGGGTATACAAGATTGAGGTCTTCTACACTTGAAGGCAACCGTTCAAGAAGCATCATCTTCTTCATATCATTTACTCCTTGGAAGGTAGTATTCTAAACACCCTATGGTTGTGTTTTAATTTTGATAGCATACATATTCGTATATGGATCCGGGTATTGGGTTTTTACATATAAAAATGGGTTTTATATCTTGTAAGTAACATGTTTTAAATATTATTTCCGCTGTGTTTTTATTTCATATGGATGAAATTGCTTTGATAAACATGTTAAAATCCCAACAATGGCATCTAGAGCCGCTTATATGAGTGCATGCTTCAATAGATTAAAAATTTTGGGTTTCGGGTTTGAATAAAACCCTATGGCCGAAAATTTTAACATGGTTAACCCTTTGTTTTTCAAGATTATTTTCTTACATGCATAAGGGAATCTTGAAAAATTATTTCATATGGATGATTTATTTGGTTGGACAAAACTTACCTTTTCGGTTTTTTGAACATAGCCGAAAATGTTTACAAAAGGGAACCATTTTTTTATGCTTCTTGAAATTAATATATATATATATATATATATATATATATATATATATATATTGGTGCATATAACCTAGCCATGACCTTGTGTTGAATGATTGTGTTGTGATTTATATTTAATTATTTCAAAGGTTGTAATAATTAATTATTTTGTTCTTCCATTTGTAAAGTTATGTAATTTATTTATTTTCATTTGGTATGTAAAATAAATAGATTAGGTGCATTTTATTTTACTAGAAAAATGTATTAGGATATATTTTGTAAAAGTGGATGCACACAAAAATACGGTTTTGGTTTGGACCATAATATTCGGTCCAAAGAACTTCATCGTTCTCAACGGGATTTTAACCCGATAACCAAAACACATTTTTGAAGTCCAAAGGAGTTTGGAGTTGAAAATAAAAGACTTTTGGAAGCTCAAAGAAGGTGGAGAAATCACAACACAAGATGGAGACTTGAAGCATTTGGATGCGGGATCAAGTGGGAGTTCAACGACACATCGCTTGTGTCATTTTTCACCCTTTAGGAAGGACCTTTTGGCACACTTATTTCGGCTAACAAGTGTTGTCAAAATAGTTGGATATGGTTATGCACCCATTGTTATGAATGGTGTGCTTGTTTAGTTGCTTATTTTGTTGTTTAGATGATATGTAGATATGCATGACTTAACAAACTAATAATCAACAACAAGCGTAAAATTGGTTCTTGACAAAATCATTAAAATGGTTAATAAAGGTTTTATTAAAAATTGATGATTTTATAATAAAATGGGTTTTATTAAAAAGAACCTTGAAAATTAGTTTTCACTAAAGTACCATTGATTTGAATGCATGCAAATGTATGGTACATAACATTTTCTAAACTAGAATTTTGAAATATTGAAAACCCTTTTATAAAACAAGTCAAACACCATCCTTTTATACAACACTCGAATCACTTGGGAACTCTTATTGTGGGATAAAGGTCACCTAACCACATTTGAGGGAACTTGTATGTTCGAGGTGGGTTTACCATGTTTGTGGGATAAAGGTCACCTAACCACTTATGTGTATAAACTCACACGTGTGTGTAAGTTGGACGACTTGATTTGGAAACCATGAACTTAGGGTCACCGAAGCATGGCGAACAAAAGGTGTTGATGGGATTAAACATGCCAAGTAAACATAAAGATGTTTAACCGATCCCATATGGCTAGAAGTTGCAAAGGGTTGCAATTGTCAAACGTTGACTACCTTGTTAATTTAAATAGAGGGATAAAGGTCACCTAACCAATATTTAAATGTAACATTGGATTCTAGATTTTAATTATTAATTGTCTATGAGACATAAAAGGGTATTAATAATTAAAATATAATAATATTGAAAATACTAAAATTTGAACCTTGTTAAATTTTGTAGATGGCCGCTAACAATATTACCCAAACCGTCCGTAACCTATCACTAAAAACAATCCTTGACAAGGATCGTCTCAATCATAACACTTCATGGATTAATATCGAAACTTAAGAATCGTTCTCAAGTAAAAGATATTCCATGTGTTGAACGATCCTAATCCCGATGAACATCTTATGGAAGATAAGGATGCCTATAACGATTGACTAAGTATATCGAGGATACTATGCAAGCCTCTTGCCTCATGTGAGGAATTATGATTTCTGAGATTCAAAAGGATTTTGAACATCATGAGCATACGACGTGATTACCCAATTGTAGGAAATGTTCCTAAGGGTAGAATGCTTCGAAACGGTTCGAGCGCTTCATGCATGTCGAATGGAGGAAACCCAATCGATCTCATCTTATATCTTTAAGATGAAAAGCCACATTGATCGCTTCGAAAGGCTCAATATGGGTAAAAGGGCTTTTATCCATTCTAACGATCAATGAGGGTGGCAATAAGGAAAGGGCATCACCCCGACACCAAAGCAAATGTTGCCAAAGGAAAGGGGCAAATCAAAGGGAAAGAAAAAGAAAGACTAAAGCGGAACCACTGAAACCAATAGAAAAGAAGGCAAAGGTTGCCATGAACGATCCATGCTTTGAGTATGGTGAGATAGGACATTTAAATAGGAATTGTCCAACCTATCTCAAAGAGTTGAAAAACAAAAGGGATGCTAGGCAAACCTCAGTTACAATCTTAATGATACATATTGACCTTAATGTTATTTCTTCTAACACATGGGTATTAGATACCGGATGTGGAACTCATGTTTGCAATTCGTTACAAAAGGTTCAAACGAAATAAACATTACAAGAAAGGAGACTATGTTTTGAAACTTCCAAATGGTTTGGAAATTGTTTTAAAATGTCTTGAATGCTCCTAGTTTGACTAGGAACGTTATTCAAGTTTCCCTTATAAGACAAATATGGTTTTGACTTAAAGTTTGCAAACATTGACATTTATATCGATGAATGACATGTTTTACTTTAAACCTATGCCTTCAAATGGTATTTATGAATTGGTTCATAATAATACATCATTTGATAGTTTAATGTACCAATCAATCACCAAGAAACTCAAAATGGATTTGAGTAAAACCTATCCTTGGCATTATCGCCTTGGTCATATAAACAGATGTCACATGTAAACACTTCGAAAGAATTATCTTTTGGAAACAAATGAAATTGGTTCATTTGATACATGCGAATCTTATTTATAAGGTAAAATGACCAAGTAATCCCTTAGTGGGAAAGGGCAAAAGATTTATTAGGTATCATACATTCGAATGTATGTGATCCTTTTAAGCCAATGACTAGGAATGGTGAAAGATACTTCATTACTTTTACCGACAACTATAGTAGTTATGGTTATGTGTACTTGACACAAAGAAGAATTTTTGAAACGTTCAGAATCTTCAAAAAGTGAAGTACAAAATCAACTCTTTTAAAGTTCTTCGTTTCGATAGAGAAAGAGTCGAACTCTATTAGATATGGTTCGATCTATGATGGCTAGGAGCGCATTATCTCTATCACTTTGGGGTTATGCTTTGCTCTCCGAGGCCCGTATGGCCCCAAACCAAGAAAGTGGATAAGACAGCTTCTGAAATATGGCATGGAAGGGCTCCATCATTATCATATTTGAAGTTATGGGGTTGTGAAGCTTAAGTGAAGCAATACACCCCAAACAAATTTGAAGTACGATCCACTAAGTGTATCTTTCTAGGAATCCTAAAGATGGTATAGGATATTAATTCTACGATCCAACAGAGCAAAAGGTATTTATTGCTCAAAAGGCTGAGTTCTTGGAACCTAAGTTCCTTATGGAAGGAATTAGTAGAACAATGGAACTTGATGAGGATCAAGAACCACAAGCCAATACATGTTTGGTTGATACTAGCACTCAACAAGAGGTTGTTGAAAATAAACAAATGGTTAATTAACACACACACAAAACGTTCGCAGACCTGGTAGAATTAGTAGTCCACCTGAAAGATATGGATTTTTCATGGATGGATGCTACGTGGTAGATTCGGGTGAACCTACCACACACCATGATGCAATGTCAAAATTCGATTGCGACAAATGGCTTGACGCTATGAACGTAGAGATGCAATCCATATATGACAACCAAGTTTGGGAATTGGTTGTGCCACCTCTTAACTCCAAAGTAGTTGGAAGTAAGTGGGTTTTCAAGAAGAAAACGGATATGCATGGTAACTTGAATACTTATAAAGCGAGACTTATAGCAAAAGGTTTCACTCAAACTCAAGGGATTGATTATGATGAGACCTTCTCGCCTGTGGCGATGCTAAAGTCAATTAGGATATTATTTGCCATACCTGCATAATATGATTATGAGATTTGGGAAATGGATGTCAAAACGGCTTTCCTTAATGGATATCTTGAGGAAGATGTCTATATGGTTAAGCCTGAAGGTTTTGTCGATCCAGAACTTCCTAACAAAGTACGCAAGTTAAGGAAATCAATCTATGGATTGAAACAAGCATCTAGGAGTTGGAATCATCGTTTTGATGAAGAAATTAGGGAATATGGATTCATCAAGAACGACGATGAAGCTTGTGTGTATAAGAAGGCTAGTGGGAGCATTATTACTTTCTTAGTATAGTATGTTGATGACATTCTACTATTTGGAAATGACATTCCAGCCATGGAAGGTGTAAAAGCCTGGCTTGGAAGTTGTTTTTCTATTAAGGATTTTGGTGAAGTCGCCTATATTTTGGGAATAAAGATCTATAGGGATAGATCAAGGCGCTTGATAGGTTTAAACCAAAGTGCATACATTGACAAAATCTTGAAAAGGTTCAAGATATAGAACTTTATGAAAGGTTTGGTACCTGTTCAAAAAGGGGACAATATTGAAAACATTTCAATGTCCAAGCTCAAAGGATGAGCAGGAAAGAATGAAAGGAATCCCATATGCGTCAGCTATAGGATTCATTATGTATGTAATGATATGCACTAGACAGGACAAGTTATGCGCTTTAAGCATGACGAGTAGATACCAGCGAATAACGGTCATTGGGTGACTGTTAAAATATATATTGAAATACCTTAGAAGGACTAAGAATATATTTCTAATATATGGGTCTGGTGAAAGGAACTCGTTGTAAAAGGTTACAGGGATGCGAGTTTCGGAATTCATTGTAAAAGATTACATGGATACGAGTTTCCAAACTGATCGAGATGGTTCTCGATCACAATCAGGGTAGCATTGTCCACTACAGAATCAGAATACATCGCCGCTTCATTGATCGAGAAAATTCATATGGATCTGCCACTTGAATTATTGCCGATCTAGGGTAGTCCCTACCATTCAGGACCCTAGAGATCTTTGTGATAACGATGGTGCGATTGCTCAAATCAAGGAACCTCGTGCACATCAAAAAGACTGGGCACATTGAGTGGAGTTTCAACTACATAAGGGATGAAGTTGAAAAAGGGAAAGATATGTATTCGCAAAGTTCACACTGATCAAAATATTGCGGATCCACTCACGAAGCTCCTTGAACGGGCAAAGCATGAAAGGGTCATACTTATGCCTTAGGACTTCGATATTCTAGTGATTGGATTTGATCTATTTTGTATTTGGATATTGGAACAATTGTTATTATAACTCTTTATGGTATGTTGAGTTATGTTCCATTATAGCATGTTTAAATCCGTGAATAAGTTTCTTATTCTAAATGTCCGTAGTCGATCATACTTGTGGGAACAAATATGAATGTAAGACTATTATGAATTTGGATTGGTGGATATTCATTAGGTATGAATATAAAGCAAAGTGTTGCTGCCAAGGTTCATAGATATTTGTGGGATACAAATATTGGACTGACTCGCTCTCAAATATTACTGCATGGAATCATCTGTGATTGATCATAAGTAAATTTGAGTAAAGGAGAATATCATAGTATCCTCAGACCTGAGATACATATTGGGTCTTGATATTCACCAAATATTGTACCTTGACTTTTTTCTTCGCTGTTAGTAATATGACAGTACATAAGGCTAAGCTCAGGTGTGGTACAAGGTGATTATGAGAGACGTATGCAATCAAGATGGGATTTGTTCCTCTTATTCGTTGAGAGTAAGATATCTAAGGCTTGCTAAAGTTAAATCAACAGAGAGTGATCACTCTATGTCTCTGGATTTGACATGACATCTGTAACGAAAGGATAAATGATAGATTCACCTAAATCATGTTCAAGTAAGGGACTTGAAGGGGATGATGTTATTGAATGGGACATATAGTCATACGTATTAGGGGTAGTAAACCGTAGTTAGGCGTTATTTACTACTTGCATCAATCTTCTATGTATCTTGTGCAAGTGGGAGATTTTTGGACTCTGTATGCCCAAGACACATATTAGATTGATGTGGCTAGTACGTTATGATCCAAGTCGAGTTATACCTAAATACAAGCTAGACAAACACTTATAATATTTATTTATGATATGATTAAACAAATAAATATTAACACTTATAATATTCAGAAATCGGTTTTCTAAATAATTGCACTTGACAAACTAATAAATTATATGGATAATTTATTTTGAGAGAGTATTTTATTTTGTTATTTAATGGGTTAAATAACTTAATAAAAGTTGTATAAAGTCTTATAACATGTGATGTTATAATTTTATAAAAGTTATAAAATTAATGAAGACTTAAATTAATTTTATAAAAGAATTTTTTTTTATAAAATAAAGGGTGGAACCCCCCCCCCCCTTTGGTGTTCTTCCCTAAAAGTTTTGGCCAATCACAAACCATGCATTTGCATGTGTTAGTGGCAACTTGGTTGGGCAAGAGAATGGTCCAATAAAATTACATGCAAGGTGCATGGTTAGATGCACTCCTATTGGTCAAATGGGTGGCTCTTTCTCTCTCCTTGTTTATATAATTTTGTATGACAAAATTAGTACAAGATGGATGAACTTAAAAAAACTAGAGAATAGTTGTAAAGATGCTCTCAAAATCGGCCAACATAGAGCAAGTTTTAGATGATGAAATTCAAGTGTAAGACTTGAATTTACTCTCTAAAAATCGGGTCATGTATGGTTGATCAAGAGGGGTTTTTCAAGTTGATAAATCAAGTGCCAGAACTCCATAAACTCCCTTCATATTTTCGGCCATGGTGGTTGATCAAGATAGAATTTTAGTGAGTTCATAAGTGTAGGAATCCTAGCTACAAATCAAAGTGTTTGTTGAAAGGTTTGGGGTATACAAGCTTGAGGTCTTCTACACTTGAAGGCAACCATTCAAGAAGCATCATCTTCTTCATATCATTTACTCCTTGGAAGGTAGTATTCTAAACACCCTATGGTTGTGTTTTAATTTTGATAGCATGCATATTCGTATATGGATCCAGGTATTGGGTTTTTACATATAAAAATGGATTTTATATCTTGTAAGTAACATGTTTTAAATATTATTTCCGCTGCGTTTTTATTTCATATGGATGAAATTGCTTTGATAAACATGTTAAAATCCCAACAAAATGAATGAGTTTAATGTATACCGGGAATCGGGTTCATAAACCCCATGTACGGAACTCCGGATAATGTAAAACTTCTATAGTTATAATGTTCATATGAGTATTGAGTATAAACAAATGAGTTGTTTGGTAAAAACATGAACGGGTCAAATAACTAGTAAATGAATATTAAGTCGAAAACATATAAGTCGTAAACATGTGAATGGATGGGACTTGTTTATAACTAGGTCTATCATCGGAGGATACGATAGTATAAGTATATGAGCATAAAGTGGTAAGTAAGAGCTTGTAGGTGCGTGTGTATGTAGGAATGTATGCGTGTATAAATGTAATTTGCTATGAATGTACGTGGTTATGGTTTTCATTATGTATGAGTATCGATGAATACTAATAATGTGCCTTGAGATTGGAAGTTAATGCAGGAATGAGAACATCAGGTTCATGAGGAATTGAAGCCGAACTTGGAACAAGAGACTTTAAGTGGATGATTAAGTGAATCCAAGCTTATATTGTGAAATGTTAAATGATTTTCGTCTATATAAGATTATGATGTATGGTGTTGCCAGTGACTAACGGTTAAGTTGTTTATGATGTTCACAGGAATTACACGGATCTCCTCTATTGCTAACAAAGACAAGCGGGCGTAAATCGAGTCAAAGAGCACGGATTGTACGGAAAGAATGGTCACATAGCTTTAATTATGTAACGCCTTAAAGTTATACATGGAAGTGAATGTTGTAAATTCATTTTAGTAAATGTTTAACATTTTTTTTGTATTTGGGCCTTCATTAAGTAATGTGTCTAATAAAGAAAGAAATTTTTAAGGCTCTTTTTCCGCTGCGTCGTTTTTAAGGTTAAACATGTTTGGGCGTAACATATTTCTAACAGCATCAACCTTTGCGGGATCCACGTGTATCCCTAATTCGTTCACAATGTGTCCAGGAAGTGTACCTCTCGAATCCAGAAGTCACACTTAGAAAACTTCGCATAAAGTTGCTCCTTCCTCAGGAGCTCCAAAATAAGACGTAGGTACCGCTCGTGATCTTCCTTGCTCTTCGAGTAGATCAAAATGTCGTCGATGAATACTATAACGAAGTAGTCGAGATACGGTTTGCATACACGGTTCATGAGATCCATGAAGACCGCTGGCGCGTTCGTGAATCCAAACTGCATAACTAAGAACTCATAGTGCCCATAACGCATTCGAAAAGCCGTTTTTGGAACATCCTCCTCTCGGACTCTCACCTGATGATATCCCGATCTTAAGTCGATCTTCGAATAAAAACTTGACCCTTGCAACTGGTCAAACAAGTCGTCGATGCGTGGCAATGGATAACGGTTTTTGACAGTCACCTTGTTGAGTTCCCGATAATCAATACACATGCGAAAGGACCCGTCTTTCTTCTTTACGAACAGAACTGGGGCTCCCCAAGGTGAAGAGCTGGGTCAAATAAAGCCCCTATCCAGTAACTCTTGCAGTTGATTAGACAACTCCTTCAATTCTACAGGTGCTAAAAGGTAAGGAGCACGAGCTATCAGGGCTGCTCCTGGTGCAAGATCAATCTGAAATTCCACTTGACGGTGAGGAGGTAAACCAGGAAGTTCCTCAGGAAATACATCAGAAAATTCACGTATAACTGGCAGATCCTCGATCTTTCTTTCTTCAGATGGAGTATCAGTAACTAGTGCTAGAATTGCAGGATACCCCATTCGTAGACTTTTCTGCGCTTGCATAGCCGAGATAATACCAACCATCGTCCCACTACGATGCCCTTGAACCGATAATGACTCTCCACTAGGGAGAGGAATACGTACAACCTTCCCTTACACAGGATCTCCGCTTGATATTTGGACAACCAATCCATACCAACTACTATATCAAAGCTACCGAGGGTAACGGGAAGGAGATCAATATTAAACACTTGACCCACAAGATCTAGTTTACACCCAAATAAGACATGCGAAGCTTCTATCGTTTTACCATCAGCTAATTCTACTACATGCTTAAATTCTAAAGGTGTTGGAGTTAACCCTAATCGCTGACTAAACTCTAGGGACACATAACTCCAATCGGCACCAGAATCAAATAAAACAGAAGCAATAAGATCGTTCACAGAAAACGTACCAGTCACGACATTGCCATCGTTCCTAGCATCACCAGCACCGATCGTAAACACCCTTCCATGAGCACCATTGCCCCCATTGTTGCCATTATTGTTGTTGTTTCCAGCATTGTTGTTGTTGTTCTGGAGGTTGTTGTCGTTGGCATTCTGATTCAACTGAGGGCAATCCCGCTTGATGTGGCCCTCATCCCCGCACTGGAAACGCCCTTTCTTAAAGCCCTGGTTCTGATGGGGTTGTTGCCTTTGCTGTCGCTGATACTGCTGATTTTGCTGTTGTTGCTGCTTTGGTTGCGGAGCCCTACAGTCTTTGGCCTCATGGCCCACCTTCTCGCACCTACGACAAGTCCGGACACACTGTCCATAATGATGATAACCACATTTGTTGCACTGCGGCTTCTTCCCAACATAGGAGCCCTGATTCTGGTTGCTGCCCTGGCCCTGGTTAACTGAGGACGACTGACTGAAGCTACGGTTATTGTTGTTGTCAGGACTTTTCTGAGATTGGCTCGCACTGGTTGCTTTGTCTGTATCATTCCACTTGCGCTTGTTATCACTAGCAGGTGTGGTAGCTGTAGCAGTAGAGGTAGTAGCAGACTTACGAGGCAGCAAGGAGCCATGCTCGACCTCTTGGTCAGTAATCTTATGTGCCAAACGGATGATCTGGGGTAAATTGTTATGGTTCGCAGCAGTGACATACCCCTTTACGGCTGGTGCTAGGCCCTTAAGATACAGCTCAATTCTCCGAGGTGCAGGTCGAGACAAGTTAGGGCACAAAATTGCTAGTTCGTGAGATCGTTTCGTGTAAGCCTCGATCTCGGACCCTTCCATCTTCAAGTCGTAGTACTCATTCTCCAATTTCTGAATCTCATCACGAGGACAGTACTCCTCCCGCATTAATTCCTTGGATTCATCCCAAGTAGTGGCATTAGCCATCTCGATACCCAGCATCAGGACTTGGGCGTTCCACCAAGTCAAGGCACCATCCTCCAAAGTGCCCGTAGCATACTTCACACGGTCCCCCTCGGGACAGTTACACATGGAGAATACCGACTCAGCCTTCTCGAACCAACGTAGTAACCCCACAGCCCCTTCAGTCCCACTGAAGGTCTGTGGCTTACAATCCATAAACATCTTGAAAGTGCAAGCAGGCGGGTGATGACCTAATAGACGAAGTAAATACAACACAAGGGTAAGAATTGTGTACGCGACACAAGAATAAAGAAGTTTTGGCACATGTCGTACCAGCTTGGTAGGCTGCCAAAGCCTCAGCCACACGTGTGTTGATTAAGTTTGTCAGCTCAGCTTGGGTCATCGCGATGTGACCATATCCAGGACCTTGTCCACTCATGACTCTATATAAGGAGAGAGAACAAATTTAAGGATCGAGATAAGGTAGGAGTCAAATATCACGTTGACATCTACAAACTACATAGTTTACACCAAACAATAGGGCAGAACCCTTCTCACACTCGTTAAGCCTCACTGGGACTCACATGCACCTCACGTTATTATTATGTGTGCACGCATAATAATAGGGCAATTTGCATGCTCATCTCAGGGCCTCTTAACTTGCGCTAAAAGTTTCCCCCGCATTCAAGTAGCAAAACAGAAGGTACTACAGGGTTACGAATCACAAAAGTCGAAGATTAGTGTCACACTATCAAATAACCATAGTATCTAGTATGTCGTTTCATGCAAGCTGTGAGTGTGTGACTACTAAACAAGTAATGCATAAAGTAAACAGAAGACGAACCTTGCAATCTGGAGCTGAGTGTCATGGTCGATTTTCGAAGGTGTTCGGTTATAGTCTGGTTTTATGAAAACGTTTTAAAACCTAGTTCACTATAACCAGTGGCTCTGATACCAAACGGTCACACCCCCTAAATTACCACATGCGGAAACACCGCGGGAAGTGTGACGTGCCAGGATCCAAGCCACCAATCACATTGAACCACGCATAATATTTTAAGAAAACAATCCATTCATTTCAAAATATAAATCCTAGTCATAAGTTTCAAACCAAAGTAAATATTCATTATTATACTCGTTATTCTGTTTGTGACCTTCTGACCTACGACGAACCCTAGGCCGACGAACCTTCACCATTGTCCGTCGATAACAAGCCGACAAAACCTCACTCTTCGTCGATAAGGAGCTGACGAAACCTCACTGATCGTCGAGGGTCAAGCCGACGAAACTTCATGATTCGTCGAAGGAACAAGCCGACGAAACTTCATGATTCGTTGAAGGAACAAGCCGACGAAACTTCATGATTCGTCGAAGGGAATTTCGTCGTCAAATGTAATAGTTAAATCATTCATACACACAGAAACCCTAATCGCCTCTGTTCCAATCATGTCGAACGATTATTTGCAATCATCATTAATCAATTAACCTTAACTATTAACCAATTCACCATTTAACCATCCCATAACAGATTAATAGAGCAACCATTTACGAATATCATTCCAATCAACGATTACATCTCGACATACATAACCCTCATAACAATCTAACCATGAATAGTCCATAACTCATCAAATATATCACTGTTAATCATGTATTCATATAAAATATATCACTGATAATCATGTATTCATATCTAACCAATAGTAAGCAGTAACACAATCAATATGTATTCATGTACTAACCGAAAGAACAGAGATAACAATCACAGAGATCTTCAAAAGGAAGTGTTGTCGTCGCTAATTTAGAGAGGGAGTTTTAGGGTTTGCAACCGATCAGTTGTGTGACGTATACATATACACACGTTCTAAGAAGGGAGTGGGTTGGGCCCTTACTAGGCTTCGATGGCAACTGACTCGACGAAAGATCCCCATGGTGAAACTCCACAGGTTTCGTCGAGCAAGCTTATGGCAAAACCCCACCCATGTTTCGTCAAGTTCAATAATGGCAGAAGACCTTAGTTTCGTCGAGTTTCAAGACAAGAGCCTAAGTTTTCAACATGCACAATTAAATCTAGAAACTATCAAAACCCTACTCCTTCAACAGTTACAAAGTTCATACACAAACAAATCACTAAATAGAATTACGACACAAGCGATACATAAATGAAAGAACTTGAAATATCGGGTTGTCACAATAAACATCTCAAATAAAAATTCCAAGAATAAATTCACACATATGCTTCGGACATGATTATTGTTCGATTCGGACGCTTGGAGATATTGGACAAATATTACATATATGCATTCTGGATTAAAAAATATAATATATCAAGGCTTGGTGAAGGAAATATTTTCAAAACCGAACAAGTGACAAAATATATATTTTTACAAGTAATATAAAAATATATTATATTTTGTCAACCAAAAAAAATATATATATTATTTTTGAAGTGTATGAAAATATATATTTCAAAAACATTTTAAGAATATAAAATTTTGGTGGAAACTAAAAATATATGTTTTTAGGTTAATCTTAAAAATAAATTATTTTTAAGATATATGGAAATACAAGTATCTTCCAAGCCTATGGTATATACAAATAAAATTCGCTAAACATGTCTTAAAATGAATTTTTTAAGAATACAAGAAAATATGTATTCCTACACATACAAATACATGCCATCATATACTACTCACACTTAGTGAAAATACCATTATACATATATTATACTAAATTATGAGAATACGAAATTAAATACGCACAATACTTATGATACAAGTGTACCTATACTTGAGAATAAATATACATGTATGATACTTAACAAATGGTACGATTGGTCATGTATATCGTAAAAACATGTATACGAAAAAATTATAATATCAATACAAGTTAAAGATATATTATTCTTAATAAATCCATTGTAATCACAAGTGATATATAAAATGATGCACGCAAATAATTTAAGTTAAAATGTAATATTTTAACTAATATATCGAACTTGGAATTCTATATAATTATGGAGAATTATATAATGACATCATACATCGAAAGTATAACTCAAAACAAATGCAATTCCAAAATAAGTCTTAATAAATATTTAAGATTAAAAGTCGTTACGAGACCGAAGTGTCTAACTAAACCTACCACGTTTATAGGTTGCATCACGACCCGAGGGAACCGATCTTGAGAATGCACTATTACGGAACGCAAAACTATGAGTTCATGTCCCCCTTTTCTCGTAATTTTTTTGGAATTATAACTCTCGGGGGTGAAGTACATGTCTCGATGGTATGGTTTAGCTAGGGAATGAACTGTTAGATAATGTGAGCGAATAGTATCTCTCTTAAGTGCCATTAATCTTGTATAGACCGAGGGACAGAAGTGGTAGATCTATCGGGTGTAGCGAGCCCCACTCTTGGGTCCTTGTGTGGCTCATGTAGTGCTTTTGTTGTTCCACCCAGGTGGACCAGAGAAAATTCGCTAGGGTTGAGTGCTTCCTATGTCGCCACACATATTAATGTTCTTGCAAAACATTAATGATCTGTTCATAGACGCTTTACATACCTGTTGTTAAAAGATCTCTCAAATGTTAAAAGTTTATTTGGAACTCACTCAAAACGCATGAACTCGCTCAATTTTTGTTGATTATTTTCAAACTTTCATGTATTTCAGGGAATTAGATGGATCTTGGTGCCGGCGTTTACTTTCAAGCTTTTGGGTTACAAGTCTTCGATGTCATCCCTTTTGGAGGGTTTGGTCCATATATCTCATCTTTGATGAGATATAGGATACAAAGCCACATATTTTAGATCTTTTGTTGAAATAGTCCTTTGTGGAACTTAAAACTTATTTTGGTGTGTAACTTAAACTTAAACTTATGTTGGTTTGTAACGTAAACAACTTGTGGTTTGTAATGTTTTAACTTATAAATGGATGAACATCATTTGTTTTAATCATGTAGTTATTTACTATATCGTATGCAATGAAAACTGATCAAGTCACACCGCACGCTTCCGCAAATTGATGGGTGAGACAATGTGTTACATACTTCTACGCTTTAATTAAGTGTTAGGTCCGTTACAAGCGACCTAAGGTACAATATCATGTATCATGTAAGTAAGTATACGAGAAGGGTTTTGCAATACCCTAGTCCAAACAATAGTGTTTAATATGATCAGGTTTACAGGTTTAGCATACAGTGATTTTTTCTGGTGACAATAGTTGGTGATTTGAGAACACAGATTTCACATACACTCACACAACCAATCATCTCCCTACATTCGGAGTATTCGTTCACATATATATTCTTAAGTTCGGACGGCATAATTCACATATAATACACATCCACATATAATAGGTAAACCACCCTTTCAGACGTTATATACATTAATACACATCCACATATATTATATTATTGAACTAAAGTCACATTTGAATGTTCCTACATATTTGGACCAATGTTAAACTCTGAAACCGTATTGCCCAACGATTGATATTGTCGGCCCAAACTTTAATATAATATCAGCCCACTTAGTATGAAAAGTAAAACAAACTCTAATCCTATTTTTCTTATTCATATTAATTTTGATCATTCACATGCCAAACAAATTCAGTCAACCAACATAATATGGGCCCGACCCATTGATTAAACACTGGCTCCACTTTATCATACCTTAAATTCAGACATGTTATGAGCTATTCAGAACATGTTTATACCTTAGGTAAAGCCGGCCACCACCTATGTTAAATAAGTTTGGACCCCCCCCCCCATAATATTCCTAAATTCTGATCCCTTATTTAACATAAATTCGGATGGGTTATTTTCATTAAACTCGGACCATCCATTGATATATAAACTCGGACACTAGCTTTCATTAGAAACTCGGACATAAACATTTCCACAAACTCGGAAATTGATATATATGTTCGGACTATACATTTGATAATCATAAACTCAGAGATCATGTGTCATATTTAAACTTAGATGGAATGTTTTAATGATAAACTCGAATTCTTGACAACCACGGACTTTGTGACTTCACAAAGTCTGACAATTATCTCCGGACTAACAAACGCACAAATTAATCAAAACTAAAATCGTAGTTTTCAATATAACAGTTACAGTTTGAAGTTCTACGATCTAAAACCCTAATCCACAATGATCAACAACAGTTTGGCAATTCCTTCATATCAATGGCATCCCTAATGTCTAACAACTGTGAGTTCAGGAACGGATCGTAATCGATCACTAGCTCTCTGGTTAATCCGGTTTAACGTGCGGAATCCATTAAACCAAACAATAATCATGCACACAAACATAAATAAATGTCGTTTTATTATGAAACAATGACAAACGAACAGAGTTTCAACACAATCTAAGCTAAACACTCGAGATCGGATAAACGTGACTTGTGCGAGAATGTTCTTGTGCGAGAGAGGATCTGACGTTGAAGGATTTGATTATAGAAGTACTGTTTCTTGAACGAATGGATGATACATGTATTTATAGATGATTGCCTCTCGTTCCAAATGAACACAAGCCAACCCTCTCGTTCCAAGTATAACCAAGTAGTTCGTGCGAATTGATTGAATTCCTTTCGTGAGAGTTGCCTTCTTCCATACTTACAAGTTATATTTTCTCATACATGATCTCTTTTGTACTATGACATATTTATGATGATGTAGAATGTATGATGTCATCATCAAGAATGATGACATCATTCTTGTTTAGATCCGCTCCCTTCATTTTGTGACGTACCAAATCCTAAACAAAAACTAACGTTACCTAGCAAAACCTTTGTCTGGTAAAATACAGACTCAAGACATTTGACTTTACACGTACAGATAGATTTCTAACTATGGACATACAAATAGTGCACTCACAGACTCCCCTTGGACATAGCTAGAAATCTGTGAAGTTTAGTCTTGATCTACCTCGGATAACATCTTCAAGTGATTAAAATAGAACCGTAATCTCCCCCTTGAATAATGCTCCGAATCTCTAAGATTTAACAATTAATCTTGCTCCCCCTTTTCTTTCAGATTCCTTTAAAATTTTATTATCATTCAAATAAACGTTTTAGATTCAACTTGGGAGAACTTTCTAAACTTATAAATGTCTAATATCCTATTTTACTTTTAAGCATGATCAGCTTCAATAACCCTCACAGATAATCAAGTTCAAATTAATGACTTTGATTATCCAACTTATCTACCAAGTTCAAATTAATGACATTGGTTGACAGATTCAAACAACTTTTAATTTTCGTTTTTAAATTCAAGTTTCAAATTAATGAACTTGTGATTTCATCAAACTATGCTCAGCATATTCAGATTTTGAAATTCAGCATCACTACATCGGTTGTCGAAACATTAGATGAATCAAAATCTTTTTGAATTTTTACAAACATTATGCTAAAACACTATCTTTTTGGATTTTATCTAAGATTTATGTGTGTTTAATGAAATGTAACAATTTTGAACAAACATATTTACAAATATATTTTTGTTGAGTTTGTGTCAGAGGATCATATCAGTTTTTGACAAATCACAAGCACCGTTGATCTATTTAAACTGTAAGTTCTAAATAGTTCACTTAGCTTGTCAGTATACTGATCCACTTAAATTTTCACACAGACTTCAATTGATTCAAGATACGAGATTAATGTCTTAGGAACTATCTTAACCGTGTGTCCCACCTCAGAATATACTAATATACTCCCGTATCAAAATTCCCTGAATTTAGTCTTACAGGTGAATATACCTAAATGATATATGTCTCTGGGTTAGTGCGAGGCCTTGAGAGCTCAGGTTAGAACCACCGTTCTCAAAAAGAGATGAAAGCTCGACTTAGGTGTGTTCCATTTAGGAATATTTTGAACTGCAATTGATATATCTTTCGACATTTTCAATTTTTATGCAGTTTTGGGGTTTAAGCGCAAAAGTATCCTACAAGATCTAGGCCATTGTTGAAGCAAAATCAGAAGATCTTGTATAATACCCTAGATATCAATAAGTACAAAGACCTAATATCCCAGAATCAGGCAATCTCTCAAACAAAATTTCAGAGTACTAAGTCCATATATCCGAGAGATGTTGCCCACATATTAAGAAAGTTTTTTATTTAGGTTTATATCTCAAAATCAATCTACTAAATGTGTAAAAACCTACTGGCATATCATCAGTGAGACCGTTTAACACTTTTTAGCTATTCATTTCTCTAGCATGCCGTGATTGTTAACTGATTTACTATCATTTCCTCTTTTTACACTAATTCTTTTGTCTTTTTCATGTTATTGTACTTTTTCAATTTTTCAAATGTTTTTTAATTTTTCAAATTTTAAAACTACATACTCCTCCTAAAATTCTAAAACATTTCTAAAGAAAAATTTGACAAACCAATGTGAATAGCTTTATCTCTCCACCTGCTTCTGTTTTACCTTTTATGTTTAGTTTTCATCCCTCATGATCACAAAACATCGATATTTTACGTTTTGGAAAAAAAAACATTTTCAATTCTTGTTTTATAATGTTTTGTTTGTTCAGCCGTGACGGTTCGTGTCACACCTCGATCGCGTTAAAACAACAAACCGTGGCGGAAACATCGGGGAGTGTCGTAACAGAATCATTGTTTCACAACACATGGATTGAAGTTTCATTTTATTGAATTAAGTTTATTACATTGTCTTGAAAAGTAAATACAAATCATGAACATATTGTCCTTCATTGTTATTAAGTCACTAAGGCCACGTCCATCCCTATGTGAGCATGCATCATAATCATCATCAAACATCATCAATTATGGTACCTGAAACATATGTGAAAGTACGTCAGCATAAAAATGCCGGCGAGTACATAGGTTTTGTGAGTGTGTTAGATTCATGGCCTTGAGTTCATATTGCAATACCTCGTCCAACTACGAGAGTTGTCGAGTGTATATCTTGAAAGCAAAAGAGTTTGATATTGCAGTATGTTTCTATCAACTTTTGCAAGTTGATATATGTATAAACCAAAACCATTGTAGCCATGAATCTTAACTGAAAACATTTGTCTTTGTAAACCAAGTTGTAAATCGTTCTCGTAATAAAACTTGTATGGTTTATATCGTTAGGAAAACCTTGTAATGTAACTTTGTTTTGAAAACATTCATCCAAGTGATCTAGATAATGCAATGATATGTAATGTGTTAAAAGCACTTATATATAGGAAGTACCAGCGGCGTATCGACCATGCTTTTATCACATTACACCCGCCTCGTTACCTAATCACTTACCATAACCCAATCGTTCAATAGTTCAAATAGTTCACATAGATCAAATAGTTCCAATGGTTCAAACAGTTTGAATAGTTCACATAGTTCCAGTGGTTCAATAGTTCACATAGATCAATAGTTCCAGTGGTTCATTAGTTCACATAGTTCTAGTGGTTCAATAGTTCACATAGATCAATAGTTCCAGTGGTTCAATAGTTCATATAATTGAAATCGTTGTGTTCAATATAAACGATAGCATTCGTTTTAGAAAACTCGAAATCGTTTGGCACATATTAATCACCCCAAAACAATTGAAAATAGTAAAAGAGGGGAACTATGTACTCACCTTGAATTGCTAGGTATCCTCGATTAAAGTGAACTAACAAGCTCGGGCAATCAAGGAATCAAGTGGCACCTAGTATCGGATCACTAAGTTAATAAATCGATACCTAAATCGGAAGATCGGGTAGAATGAGGTCTCGTAAACCAAATGAGTATTGGAACTCATGTGATATGGTTTAACAAAGCCTACATCCTAAATCGGAACCTATCCTAAGTACTTATCACCCGTTACGACCCATTAAGGTAGCTTACGCTACTTTAACGCGTCATTCGCGCAAAAGCGCGTTCGAGACGCCTAACTAGTCCTATGAAAAGTATCATATGCCCTGACATATTTAAGTATGTTTCATAATCAGTTTAAGTGACAAAAGTTAAGTTACATATGCTTAAATTCCAATTATGCATGAAAAGGGCATTTTGGTCATTTTCCTAAGGCATATAAATTACCTATCATACAACTACTTAAACTAAGTGACCATAAGGTATAACCTCGGAAGGTTATTCCCTATACAACTATGGTCACAAAACATGCTTGGTCGGATCCTAATGATCGACCAAACGGGTCGGGTTCGAAAGTCTAAGCGGTTGTCAAGACCGCTTAACTTACGACCCTAAACAAGCACTAGAGTAAAAGTGACGAGTTAAACATGTTAAAACATGTTTAACTAAGTTAGAAAACAGGCTTGATATCAAAACAAAGTGTTTTGATACCCAAAAGTAGTTTCGTTGCAAGATACGCATAAACACGTACTTTGACCAAAACTTTGACTCGTCACTTCGACTAATCGACGTGGTAATCAGTAGGTATAGTCACAAGGGACTATAACCATCGTGATTACGCTCACGTTGCAAAGTTCAAATGAACTTTGTGTTGACAAAATCATGGTCAAAGCGGAAAGTCAAACACTGTTTGATTTTCATGCTTGAAAAGCATGAAAGAAACTTACAAAAGGTCCAAGCAATGAAGAATTTGATCTAAAATACTCAAGTATGAAGCTAAGGCTTCAACTTAGAGCAAATTCAGAACAAATGTGTGAGAAATGAGTGAAGATCAAGTGGGTATTTATGGATTTTCAAGGACCATTAGGATCGTTTCTCGAAATTTGGGCTTTGATCTGGACCATACAAGTGTTGCCCATCGTTTACAATACAAGGGGAACATTAAAACAATCAAATGGTATTCCAAATCAGGGATCAAAACCATCAAACCCTGCTCAAATGACCAGATTCAATGCTTCTGTATGGGCATCAGTCGTGCCCCGTGAAGACAGCCTCTTCAGCCAACGCGGCACGCGAGGGACTAGTTTGGCAAAGTGGCAGAAATGGTCCCTGCATGTTAAAAACTCGGTTTTTGACACGTTTAAGCCCTGTTAACCCCATTTCAAGGCTCCACAATGAAGTTAAAGCATAGGGAACATGAAATGTGCTTGAAAAAATCTCGGATGTCGGTTCATTTGGTTGTACGGTGGCGTTATTCGGTTAATTACGACGAAAACTCGAACGGACGCAAAAACGATCCAAATTTCACGACGAATGGTATTTTTGCATTCCAATCACTAAAATAAAATATATTTGAATGATTACAAAAATTTTTGGATGTCCGGATATGTTCAGAACGTAAGATATGCGCGAAAATGCAAACTTATGCACTTTTTGACGCTTTTAGTCCCTGTTTGATCAAAAAGTTTATTTTCGCATACCAAACCCCTCAAAGCCAATTTCTAAGCTATGTAAAGGATATTTAGGGTATGTTTAACTTATGATCAAGTTCCGGAATGTTCGTTACTATAAAATCGGCATAGTTTCGCTGTTTGACGCAAATAGTCCCTACGATCGAATAAACTTGTTTTCGACACACCAAACCCTCCAAAACTTATTTCTAAGTTATGTAAAGGTTATTTAAGGTATGTTAAGCCTATCTCATTATTTCGGAGTGTTTTTCGCGTTAAACTGGTTACGTTTACGTATCAGTTCGCGTATAACTTTCTAGAAAGCGATTTGAAGCTCGAAATTGAACAAGAATTGATATGTGCAAATGATACACGTATTTATACAAATCCCAAGTAAGAAACACAAGATTTCATTGGTTTTGTATTTGTAAGATGGTCGTAGAGGCACAGATGTCACAGTCTCTCCTACTTTAGGAAATTTCGTCCCGAAATTTATTCGTAGGAGTTTGTCTGTAACGCTGTGTTAAACAATTTTCTTGCATGGAATCTAGGGTGTTATCTATTTGCGTAGAGTAACCCATCAAAGATTTATATGCAAGGCATAACCTTGTCATTTCCCAGTGGATATACTTTGAAGCGAAAATGAATGGATGGTTCATTTTCTCCAATGGATTCTTCGTCAGATGTGGAAATGAAAGATGAATAGGTTATTCATTTCCAATGGATATTTCTTCAAAAGTGGAAATGAATGGATAATTCATTTTATCCAATGGATACTTTTATCAGAAATGGAAATGAAGGAATGGATAAGCTGCTCGTTTCTCAATGGTTACTTCTTCAGAAGCGAAAACGAATGGATGATTCATTTTCCGTAGTGGATTGCTTCGTCAGAAGTAGAAATGAAGGATTGTCGCAAGAATATTCATTTCCCCAATGGATTTTTCTTCAGAAGCGAAAATGAATGTATGATTCATTTTCCTCAGTGGGTACTTCGCCAGAAGTGGAAATGAAGGATTATCGCAAAGAATATTCATTTCCCCGATGGATTTTTCTTCAGAAGCGAAAACGAATGGATGATTCATTTTCCTCAGTTGGTACTTCGTCAGAAGTGGAAATGAAAGATTATTGAATAAGATATTCATTTCCCCGATGGATCTTTCTTCAGAAGCGAAAATTAATGGATGATTCATTTTTCTCAATGGGTACTTCGTCAGAAGTGGAAATGAAGGATTATTGAATAAGATATTCATTTCCGCGATGGATATTTCTTTAGAAGCGAAAATGAATGGATGTTTCATTTTCCTCAATGGGTACTTCGTCAGAAGTGCAAATGAAGGATTATTGAATAAGATATTCATTTCCCCGATGGATATTTCTTCAGAAGCGAAAATGAATGGATGATTCATTTTCCTCAATGGGTACTTCGTTAGAAGTGGAATGAAAGAATCGATACATGATTACTCATTCCCCAATGGATTTTTCTTTAGTAGTGAAAATGAATGGATAATTTATTTTCCTCAGTGGATACTTCATCAGAAGTGGAATGGATTTATTTATTTTTCCTCAGTGGATATTTCCTCAAAAGTGAAAATGAGCGGATGGTTCATGTTCCTCAGTGGGTACTTCATCAGAAACGAAGATGATAAAATTAATGCAGGATTATTCATTCCCTCAGTGGGTATTTCTTTTAGAAGTGAAAATGAATGATCAATTCATTTTCCTCAGTGGGTACTTCGTCGGAAATGGAATGAATTTATTCATTTTCCTCAGTAGGTATTTCTTCAAAAGTGAAAATGAACGGATGGTTCACTTTCCTCAGTGGGTACTTTATCAGAAATGAAAATGAATTTGTTCATTTTCCTGAGCGGGTATTTCTCATAAGCGAGAATAAATGGATAATTCATTTTCCTCAGGGGGTACTTCATAAGAAATGAAAATGAACACGGTTCATGAATAGATTATTCATTTCCCTCAGCGGATATTTCTTTCAGAAGTAAAAAATGAATAGGTAGTTCATTTTTCCTCAGCGGGTACTTCATCAGAAATAGAAATGAATAGAGTTTACTTTTGTTTCTTGATTAGATTGATACATGACAAAACTTGTTGTGGTTTCTGTGCACTGAATTCCATAATTATGTATGCATCCATAATTTCGTAATTCCTTGCACAGTCCGCACAGTTTATTTTATAATGTGTAGGGGATAGAATCGGTCGAACAATCTTGTGATAACTTTATTTTGATTAGGTCAACACATAAACATGTAAGCACATAATAGTTACACAATTGTTCACTTGGTTATTTAATTCTTTATTAGCTTGTTATTAACTTAACGTTGATTTGTACATGGGCATTCAAAGTATACCAGGAATCCAGTCAATGGATTTCAACTAGCACTTCAAACATCCTCAAGAATTCTATCTCATAAAGATAGGACAATCTTATAAGGATTCGATTTCGTTCACAAAGAATCGTAACATTCGAATTAGCACACAATGAATCCAATTAAGGGCTTTGATTGTTGCGCTTTAAACATCCACAAGGATCTAACTATGAAGAAGATCCTATAAGGATTTGGAATATATATAGCGGGAAGAGTTTAGGAACCTTGTACTAGGTATGCTAAGACAACATACGAAGCATAGTGTTTATGAAATCAAGGTGCTAGATGTGCTAAGACAACATATGAAGCAAACGGATCCTTGAAATCATTGTGCTAAGCATGCTAAGTCGGCGTATGAAGCAGGGTGTTCTTGAAAATTGCGCGCTACGTATGTTAAGGCAACATACGAGCAAAATTGTTTTTAAAAGCTATGCTTGGAATTGTTAAAAATATGTTTTAGAAAACCTTATGTAATGTTTTTGAAATCATGTACTAAGTATATTAGGTAAACATTTTTATGAAATGTTTTAAAACTATGTAAGATGATTTTGAAAACATGTATGAGGTTTTTGAAAAACATGCATAATCTTTTGAAATCATATGTTGTGTAAAATATCATGAAGTTGGGAAATTATGATATGTAAGACCAATCAAGGGCTTACGGAAGTACCCTTGGGTATCCTATTAAGGATTTAAAGTGGTACTTTGGGTATTCGTTCAGAGTTGTAACTCACACCTTGTACTTTGTTTCTTAGAAGAAACGAGTACTTAGGATTTTCGTAGGGATCACGAGCGATCATAAAAATGAAAGAACTACGAGAGTAGTTTGTTTTGCAAGGAACGCGGTTCCTTGGTGTCGGTATTGAAGGTATATGCTGTTCATAGATGTAACCACACTTGTTTTCGTATATCGTAATGCAAATAATGATTTATTGAAAAACAAAAATATTTGTTTCAAAGACTTGGATAACAAAAGAAAATAGTACATAAAGTTCGATTGTTCCAAACAACATCATCTTCCAGTTGGTCGAATGCTCATCCACGTGCTGGATTTGCATTAGCAAGCTTTGGGCAATTGTTTCGGAAATGGCCCATCTCGCCATAGTTGTAGCAAGAACATAGTGGAAAACGAGCTTGTGCAGGATTGTTATCAGCTTGATTCGGTGCAGCTGCAGCTCGGCAAACCCTAGCTGTATGACCAGCAAGTCCACAGTTTAGGCATTTGCGGCATTTCACACTAGCATGATGATGAAGGTTACATTGGTTGCCCAAGGGTGCAGTCCCGTTGTATGGCTTCTTAGCAGGGGGTTGAGCCGGTTGGTTAGGGATAGCTGGATTATTTTGAGCACAAGAGGTATCGAAGATATTGACGAAACAAATGGAAGGCGATCATTTGTTCGTTATCTCGATCAAACAAACGACGCACAATGGCTTAATAAAGTAAATAGGTCCTTATAATGTATCGCGAAGACATGTTTTAGCCTATAAGTGGACACTCACCCCAAGAGTTCCCAGGTAAGAGTGACTGCTCCAATTATGTAGATTTGTACGAACACTCTAGCCTTAAACAGAAAACTCGGGATACAGGCACCCACCCTTCCAGATTGCACGTGTTCACATTAATAAGACCCAAACTTTGACAAGATTTTGAAAACTTTGAAGGTTCAAAACCTTATAATAAATCATCTAAGAAGAGATTATTAGTTTTCAAGTCGGATTCGTATTTCATGTTCTTGTTGTGGTTGTCACCTAAAGATAGCCAACGGTATTGTTTTAAGACTAAACGCAAGTAAACTCGCGTTAGGGTCCTAGGAAGGTTATAGTCTAGGTTAAAACATTACTAATAACCTAATTCCCTATAACCATGAGCTCTGATACCAACTTTTCTGTCGCACCCCGACTGCGTTAAAACAACAAACCGCGGTGGAAACGTCGGGGAGTGTCGTAACAGAATCATTGTTTCACAATACATGGATTGAAGTTTCGTTTTATTGAATTAAGTTTATTACATTGTCTCGAAAATTAAATACAAATCATGAACATATTGTCCTTCATTGTTATTAAGTCACTAAGGCCACGTCCATCCCTATGTGAGCATGCATCATAATCATCATCAAACATCATCAATTATGGTACCTGAAACATATGTGGAAGTACGTCAGCATAAAAATGCCGGCGAGTACATAGGTTTTGTGAGTGTGTTAGATTCATGGCCTTGAGTTCATATTGCAATACCTCGTCCAACTACGAGAGTTGTCGAGTGTATATCTTGAAAGCAAAAGAGTTTGATATTGCAGTATGTTTCTATCAACTTTTGCAAGTTGATATATGACGTGTGCGTATATATACATAATATTGCAATGAAATTACACACGATTTGGTTTTAAATTTATAAAAGTGATTATTACTTTTACATCAAAACACACACGAAAGAGGCAAGTGTACCCCGTCATATATGTAGTAAAGTATCGGTAAGAACCAAGTATCGATCCACGGAAATGGACGGAGAAATAATACTAGACCTTTGTCACTAAACTACCGGTAAAAACATAAGTTGTTTGATTTTAATTAAACTAAAGTAAGCGTAAACAAATACATATAAAAACATAATAGAAAATAGATAAATAGCCTTGCTTAATACACAACCAAAGCATGTCAACTAAGTCGGTTTTGGCACTAGAAGCATTCGATCAATTTTCCAATTTAAGACAATTAGTATCCCTTTCGGGAATCCTAACATGACAATCATTTGGAAAGTTAAAACGATAAACACACTTTAACCACCTAAAATTGTTCTTTAACGTGCAATTGATAAGTGTCTATGAAAATCTCTTAAAAATAAGTTAGTCATCCGTTAGGAGTTTTCTAACCGCACTTAATCAAGGAAAGCGACACCGATAAACACAATGCAACCACCGAGACAAGCATAAACTATATTAAATCACAACCGAGTTCATTTTACAAACCTTACACACAAATTCACCAAGATAGCAACTTTGGCCTAAACTACTAACTAATTTAACAAATCATGGCAAGAATTCATAACGACACCATTTAACCCGGTTAGGTCCTTACGTGACACCAAGCTTTCTTGATTAACAATAATTACATTTTATTAAATCACTAACCATTTCTAGTATCATGATGCACACATTTAAACCAAGCTAAACTAGTTAACCAAGTTCAAAGTTTACTAATACAAGATTAATTAAGCTTCATTTTTCAACTATCTCAACTAACCAAATACCAATCATCCAACACAATTACTTATAATCAAGAAATCAATATCAATAACAAGGTTGCAAACTAATCATCAAAGATTAACATAGAAAATACTTCCAAATGTCATTACAAACAAAGATTAACATACTAATGGTTATAATCAAGCAAGGGATTGTTGTGTTTTTGCCCAAAGGCTACAATAATACATAAATATTAATCTAAATGCTTGAAAGATTAACAAAATCATGGAAAGATTAGAAAACCAAACCATAAACAAGCATAAGATTAAGAATCCGGATAGTAATCGGGCTAAACAGGACAATGTGGCTTGAATCCGGGTGAAAGCAGAAGCCTCCGGAGCCTGAAAATCGCCTGAATTGCTCTCCAAAATTCCAGAGTATTCAGCAGAATGTTTCTGTTCTGTTTTTATATTTTTCCGCTGTGGCACGGTCGTTCTTCCTGTGGCACGACCGTGCACTTTAAGCAATTATTGGGTATAGAACACCATACTGCATGACATCATCAGATCGTTGACCAGATTCGAAATCGCACGACCGTTCTTAATATGGCACGGTCGTTCTTCGCCGGATTCTTGTTGCACGCTTGGTCGCACCGATCGTTCAGTTCCGAGGTTATGGCTGATCATCGGATCCGCACGGGGTGCAGATCATGGAACGACCGTGCATCACCGGGCTGGCCTTGTTTGCCTTGCACGCCTAGTCGCACCGGTCGTTCATTGCCGGACCAAGTTGGTTTTGTCGGAGATGCACGGTCGTGCATCTGGTAGCACGACCGTTCCGCACGCCTAGGTCAGTTTTCTAACAGAAGGTTCACAGCTTCGTCATTTTGTCTGGAAAGTCCTCGTTTTGCTATCATCTTGTCTGGTATGCTGTTTTAGGCCTGTAAACAAAAGTGTAGATAATTAAGTATCCGAATGACGGTTTTACGGCCAAAAACGCATAAAATAGGGGTAAAACGGGGGACTAAAATATGTGTAAATTAATGAATATTAAATCTCCCCACACTTGAACCTTGCTTGTCCTCAAGCAAGCTAAACTAAAAAGCAATAAAAGAAAGAAACAAACAAGAACGATAATTTACACACTATTTTATTGAAAACTACTATAAACGGTTAGCCGGTATGTCGAAAGACAACATCAAAAGATTCAAACCCAACAAGCATATGCAATTATAAAGCGACAACCAAAAAGCCGTGACTTCACATTTAATTGACTCACATGTTAATCTACACACAACTCACAATGTTCACACACACTCGGTTTTATTTATAAAACATACATAAAATGTGTATGTGTAAACACTCAATGCCTAGTCAATGAAATGTGCAATATCATAAGCTTGTCATAAGATCTCGTCTCCACCAACTAACATGCAAACAAGTGTAAATCAAGAGGTCTTTACGGGTTGTAACATTAGGCTTGGGCGAAGGGTATGGAAGTGGACATTTAAAGTGGCGAAAATGGTTAAAACTCGGTAGTAGCGTTTAACTAGCAACAAACAATACAACTATACATACAAACGCCTTAAAAAGGCGACTAAAGCGCAATCGAGCTTATCAATGAAATTTTAACATTTAAGCATTCAAAATTGCTCGATTTCTATCAACTTCACCCTATTTTAGGGTGTTTTATTTATTTTTTTTTTTTTTCAAACTAGTTTATACAATGAAATATAAACAATAACAAGCGCTAGTTAAACGATTATTTTGACCGAGTTTCAACACTAAAAAGGTTTAAAACATAAAAAGGCTAAATTTGGCTAAGTGGGCGATAATGTAGTTAAACAAAGGTAAACGGGAAGGCTCGACATGGTTAATCCTAAAGGGTAATATAAGGTGAACGGGAAGCACAACACAAAGAACAAGTACACAACAAAAGGGGTAATCTAAGTGCCTCTATCACTTTTACACAAATCCGCACGTTCATGGTCTTAACAAACATACTAGTGACAAGTTCTAAATTACACAAAACATCCGGCTCACTCCTATATCCGAAATGAACAAATATATAACAATATCAAGGCTCAAATATGCTCACGTAACGGAAGGAATGGGTAAAAGTGTGAAAACTATCATGTAAGTCTTTCTTTGTTTGTCACGCTTTCCGGTTTCCTTTTTCAAAAATATTTTGCTTGTCGAGTTTTTATCAAGTCCGAAGCTTTCTAAAACACAACCAACCGGTTTATTTACTAAAATATATACAAAATACAGGTATTTTTGAATGATTTTTCTGATTTTTTTTTAGGACAAACAAAGTTAACAAGTTAAACCTCTCCCCACACTTGAACTTCGCATTGTCCCCAATGCGAAACCCGAAAGATAGAGATAAAGGAGAATAATACTCCCCTGAAGATGATTTTGATGCAACGAGACTTCCAAAGCTGTATCTGTGATGTGCTTCCGGTCCAAGATTTGCTTCTAAAATCTGTAATGATGTCACAAAGCAAAGCAAAGCAAAACAAAACACAAGGGAGAATCTAGTTGCAACATAAACTATGATCTAGATAATTCGCATCATTCTTGCAAGGATTAGGGTTTCGTTTGTATTTTTGAAGAGAACCCTAAAATCCTCGAAAAAATATAAAATGCCTAGGCCTAGAATGGAAGAAACAAAAAAAAAAGAACGTACCGTGCGAAGAGATGTGTAAAACCGTGCGATTTGAGGCGAAATCGCTCTGGAACGGCTGTCTGTAGTTAGGTTTCGTGAATGAGGGAAATGGCAATAGATGGGGGTTTTTATAATGTACAAATGACAAAACTGCCCCTGCCTCTCGCACGGTCGTGCGACAGCTCGCACGATCGTGCATGACCGACATTGTTCAAACCCTGCACGCTGTTCTCGGAGATGCACCGGGGGTGCGAGTCCTAGTGCAGGCCAGCCCGCAAACGCACGGTCGTGCGATGCATGGCACGGTCGTGCAACAGCTGCAGATCAGTTTTTTCTGCAGAAGCCATTTCCAGCAACAGTTTTGGCCGTTTTTCGCCATTTTTTTTAACACGCCAACTGTTTTAACAATATTGCAGCATAGAACCTTCGCTCGGCACGTATGAAAATTGTACAAACTAAAGTAAACTAACTAACAAACCTAAATTACACTAAAACTACAAAAACATAAAAGTGGACTATTTTACCCTTTTAGCGCCAAAGACGCTCCTGCTACATTTTTGTCGGCGAGTCAGTAGCATAGACTCATGCTAAATTTTTGTCGGCGAGTCGATAGCAAGACTCATGCTAAATTTTTGTCGGCGAGTCGATAGCAAGACTCATGCTAAATTTTTTTTTCGGCGAGTCCATAGCAAGACTCATGCTAATTTTTTGTCGGCGAGTCGATAGCAAGACTCATGTCCCCACACTTATGATGTGTGCGGGGCGTGGAGTTCGATAACCTCCACCGCCGACTCGATCGGCCCGATAACGTAAAGCTTCAAGTAGTGCCCATTCACTTAGAAAATAACGTCGTCCGCGTTCTCTATTGTAACAGTCCTATAAGAAAATACCTCTTTTACTGTGTAAGGTCCTGTCCAACGTGAATGAAGTTTTCCTGGAAATAGGTATAACCAATTTTTTTTTATCTTTTTTTTTTTTTTTTTGCTGAAAAGAAACAGAATATTATTTTAAATGGGCTGAAAAATTTTATAAAAATTCGAAAATGGGCCTGAAATTTTAAAAAAAAATCAACACAATAAAAATAATCGAATCGGCTAGTATAAAAATGATTTTTAGGAGCCGAAAACTCAAAGAATAAATAAATAATAAATCCGGATTAAATAAATAAATGGAACAAAAATTTACAAGTGTACAAAAATAATATCGAAAATGAATAAATGAATTAAAAGCAAGAAATATTAACAAACAAATAAATAATCAAGAAAATATACACAAATATTAACAAGTATATATGCTGATAACACAATGACTCAGGTCGTTCCTAAAACTCGCCATTTCCCCGGCAACGGCGCCAAAAACTTGACGTGGGCGTATATATACATAATATTGCAATGAAATTACACACGATTTGGTTTTAAATTTATAAAAGTGATTATTACTTTTACATCAAAACACACACGAAAGAGGCAAGTGTACCCCGTCATATATGTAGTAAAGTATCGGTAAGAACCAAGTATCGATCCACGGAAATGGGCGGAGAAATAATACTAGACCTTTGCCACTAAACTACCGGTAAAAACATAAGTTGTTTGATTTTAATTAAACTAAAGTAAGCGTAAACAAATACATATAAAAACATAATAGAAAATAGATAAATAGCCTTGCTTAATACACAACCAAAGCATGTCAACTAAGTCGGTTGTGGCACTAGAAGCATTCGATCAATTTTCCAATTTAAGACAATTAGTATCCCTTTCGGGAATCCTAACATGACAATCATTTGGAAAGTTAAAACGATAAACACACTTTAACCACCTAAAATTGTTCTTTAACGTGCAATTGATAAGTGTCTATGAAAATCTCTTAAAAATAAGTTAGTCATCCGTTAGGAGTTTTCTAACCGCACTTAATCAAGGAAAGCGACACCGATAAACACAATGCAACCACCGAGACAAGCATAAACTATATTAAATCACAACCGAGTTCATTTTACAAACCTTACACACAAATTCACCAAGATAGCAACTTTGGCCTAAACTACTAACTAATTTAACAAATCATGGCAAGAATTCATAACGACACCATTTAACCCGGTTAGGTCCTTACGTGACACCAAGCTTTCTTGATTAACAATAATTACATTTTATTAAATCACTAACCATTTCTAGTATCATGATGCACACATTTAAACCAAGCTAAACTAGTTAACCAAGTTCAAAGTTTACTAATACAAGATTAATTAAGCTTCATTTTTCAACTATCTCAACTAACCAAATACCAATCATCCAACACAATTACTTATAATCAAGAAATCAATATCAATAACAAGGTTGCAAACTAATCATCAAAGATTAACATAGAAAATACTTCCAAATGTCATTACAAACAAAGATTAACATACTAATGGTTATAATCAAGCAAGGGATTGTTGTGTTTTTGCCCAAAGGCTACAATAATACATAAATATTAATCTAAATGCTTGAAAGATTAACAAAATCATGGAAAGATTAGAAAACCAAACCATAAACAAGCATAAGATTAAGAATCCGGATAGTAATCGGGCTAAACAGGACAATGTGGCTTGAATCCGGGTGAAAGCAGAAGCCTCCGGAGCCTGAAAATCGCCTGAATTGCTCTCCAAAATTCCAGAGTATTCAGCAGAATGTTTCTGTTCTGTTTTTATATTTTTCCGCTGTGGCACGGTCGTTCTTCCTGTGGCACGACCGTGCACTTTAAGCAATTATTGGGTATGGCACACCATACTGCATGACATCATCAGATCGTTGACCAGATTCGAAATCGCACGACCATTCTTAATATGGCACGGTCGTTCTTCGTCGGGTTCTTGTTGCACGCTTGGTCGCACCGATCGTTCAGTTCCGAGGTTATGGCTGATCATCGGATCCGCACGAGGTGCAGATCATGGAACGACCGTGCGTCACCAGGCTGGCCTTGTTTGCCTTGCACACCTAGTCGCACTGGTCGTTCATTGCCGGACCAAGTTGGTTTTGTCGGAGATGCACGGTCGTGCATCTGGTAGCACGACCGTTCCGCTCACCCAGGTCAGTTTTCTAACAGAAGGTTCGCAGCTTCGTCGTTTTGTCCGGAAAGTCCTCGTTTTTGCTATCATCTTGTCTGGTATGCTGTTTTAGGCCTGTAAACAAAAGTGTAGATAATTAAGTATCCGAATGACGGTTTTACGGCCAAAAACGCATAAAATAGGGGTAAAACGGGGGACTAAAATATGTGTAAATTAACGAATATCAATATATGTATAAACCAAATCCATTGTAGCCATGAATCTTAACTGAAAACATTTGTCTTTGTAAACCAAGTTGTAAATTGTTCTCGTAATAAAACTTGTATGGTTTATATCATTAGGAAAACCTTGTAGTGTAACTTCGTTTTGAAAACATTCGTCCAAGTGATCTAGATAACGCAACGATATGTAATGTGTTAAAAGCACTTATATATAGGAAGTACCAGCGGCGTATCCACCATGCTTTTATCACATTACACCCGCCCCGTTACCTAATCACTTACCATAACCCAATCGTTCAATAGTTCAAATAGTTCACATAGATCAAATAGTTCCAATGGTTCAAACAGTTCAAATAGTTCACATAGTTCCAGTGGTTCGATAGTTCACATAGATCAATAGTTCCAGTGGTTCATTAGTTCACATAGTTCCAGTGGTTCAATAGTTCACATAGATCAATAGTTCCAGTGGTTCATTAGTTCACATAGTTCCAGTGGTTCAATAGTTCACATAGATCAATAGTTCCAGTGGTTCAATAGTTCACATAGTTCCAGTGGTTCAATAGTTCATATAATTGAAATCGTTGTGTTCAATATAAACCATAGCATTCGTTTTAGAAAACTCGAAATCGTTTGGCACATATGTATCACCCCAAAACAATTGAAAATAGTAAAAGAGGGGAACTATGTACTCACCTTGAATTGCTAGGTATCCTCGATTAAAGTGAACTAACAAGCTCGGGCAATCAAGGAATCAAGTGGCACCTAGTATCGGATCACTAAGTTAATAAATCAATACCTAAATCGGAAGATCGGGTAGAATGAGGTCTCGTAAACCAAATGAGTATTGGAACTCATGTGGTATGGTTTAACAAATCCTACATCCTAAATTGGAACCTATCCTAAGTGCTTATGACCCGTTACGACCCATTAAGGTAGCTTACGCTACTTTAACGCGTCGTTCACGAAAAAGCACGTTCGAGACGCCTAACTAGTCCTATGACAAGTATTATATGCCCTAACATATTTAAATATGTTGCATAATCAGTTTAAGTGACAAAAGTTAAGTTACATATGCTTAAATACCAATTATGCATGAAAAGGCCAATTAGGTCATATTCCTTAGGCATATAAACTACCTATCATACAACTAATTAAACTAAGTGACCATAAGGTATAACCTTGGAAAGTTATTCCCAATACAACTATGGTCACAAAACATGCTTGGTCGGATCCTAATGATCGACCAAACGGGTCGGGTTCGAAAGTCTAAGCCGTTGTCAAGACCGCTTGACTTACGACCCTAAACAAGCACTAGACTAAAACTGATGAGTTAAACATGTTAAAACATGTTTAACTAAGTTAGAAAGCAGGTTTGATATAAAAAAAAAAGTGTTTTGATACCCAAAAGTAGTTTCGTTGCAAGATACGCAAAAACACGTACTTTGACCGAAACGTTGACTTGTCACTTCGACTAATCGACGTGGTAATCAGTAGGTATAGTCACAAGGGACTATAACCATCGTGATTACGCTCACGTTGCAAAGTTCAAACGAACTTTGTGTTGACCAAATCATGGTCAAAGCAGAAAGTCAAACACTGTTTGAATTTCATGCTTGAAAAGCATGAAAAAGCATGAAAGAAATTTACAAAAGGTCCAAGCAATGAAGAATTTGATCTAAAATACTCAGGTATGAAGCTAAGGCTTCAACTTAGAGCAAATATAGATCAAATTTGTGAGAAATGAGTGAAGATCAAGTGGGTATTTATAGATTTTCAAGAACCGTTAGGATCGTTTCTCGAAATCTGGGTTTTGATTTGGACCATACAAGTGTTGCCCATGGTTTACAATACAAGGGGAACATCAAAACAATCAAATGGTATTCCAAATCAGGGATCAAAACCAGCTCAAACGACCAGATTCAATGCTTCTGTATGGGCATCATTCGCGCCCCGCGAAGATAGGCTCTTCAGCCTATGCGGCCCGCGAGGGACTAGTTTGGCAAAATGGCAGAAATGGTCCCTGCATGTTAAAAACTCAGTTTTTTACACGTTTAAGCCTTGTTAACCCAATTTCAAGGCTCCACGATGAATTTAAAGCATAGGGAACATGAAATGTGCTTGAAAACATCTCGGATGTCGGTTCGTTTGGTCGTATGGTTGCGTTATTCGGTTAATTACGATGAAAACTCGAACGGACGCAAAAACGATCCAAATTACACAACGAATGGTATTTTTGCATTCCAATCACTAAAATAAAATATTTTAATGATTACAAAAATTTTTGGATGTCCGGATATGTTCAGAACGTAAGATATGCGCGAAAATGCAAACTTATACACTTTTTGACGCTTTTAGTCCCAGTTTGATCAAAATGTTTATTTTCGCATACCAAACCACTCAAAGCCTATTTTTAAGCTATGTAAAGGATATTTAGGGTATGTTTAAGTTATGATCAAGTTCCAGAATGTTCGTACTATACAACCGGCATAGTTTCGCAGTTTGATGCAAATAGTCCCTGCGATCTAATAAACTTGTTTTCGACACACCAAACCCTCCAAAACTTATTTCTAAGTTATGTAAAGGTTATTTAAGGTATGTTAAGCCTATGTCACTATTCCAGAGTGTTTTTCGCGTTAAACTGATTACGTTTACGTATCAGTTCGCGTATAACTTTCCAGAAAGCAATTTAAAGCTCGAAATTGAACAAGAATTGATATGTGCAAATGTGTAACACCTCGTAAAATCGTGTCCAATGATGTGTTGACACGTGTAATAAACCTTAATATAGTCAAACGTTGACTGTGAGGGACTAATTTCGTCAAAAACGAAAACTATGAATATAGAAGGACTGAAAGTGTCAACATACTTAAACTAAGCCTCTGAGTGACCTTATACGGTTTCCGTATTCTCAAACGAGCCACTTATTGTACGAGAGGAGCCGTTTGTGTAATTATTCGAAAGTTTGCGCAACGAAGGATTAAAAGTGTCAACATGTTAATTCTTACCTCTGAGTGACCTTTTAACAAACCGAGAGCTTGATTATGTTTCATCATATTCTCGGTAATGCCTAATATTGGCTATTAAAGGCTTTTATGCCAATAGGTGAAGTTACGCGCAAGTTTGTGAGTTAAAGGGGTTAAAAGCGTCAACATGTTTAATTATACCTCTGAATCACCTTTTAACGAACCCGAAGCATTATTATGTGCAAGCATACTCTCAAGAATGCTTAATATGAGCTACATAGGACTTTGATGCCATTAAATGATGATACGCGCAAGCTTGCGCATTAAAGGGACCAAAAGCGTCAACAAGCGAAACTACGCTTTCAAGTGACCTTTAAGAGAACCAGAGACTCTGTAATGCTCGGTCACGTTCTCAGGAATCCCTATATGGGCTATGCAAGACTTTGATATCAATAAATGACATTACGCACAACTTTATGCGTTCAAGGGACTAAAAGCGTCAAAACTGCGAAAGTATGCATATTCGCGCATATTCTACATTCTGGCCATACCCGTACATCCATAAATTTTTGTAATCATTAAAATATTATATTTTAGTGATGGGAATGCAAAAATACCATCCGTCGTGAAATCTGGATTTTTTCGCGTCCGTTCGAATGTTTGTGACACCTGTGTCACTTCAACCATCATACAAATACCAAACCAATGAAATATTGTATTTCATACTTTGGATTTGTGTAAATATGTGTATCGTTTGCACATATCAATTTTTGTTCAATTTCAAGCTTTAAATCGCTTTCTTAAAGGTTATACGCGATCTGATGCGTAAATATAACCAGTTTAATGCAAAAAACACTCCGAAACAGTGAAATAGGCTTAACATACTTTAAATAACCTTTACATAACTTAGAAATAAGTTTTGGATAGTTTGGTGTGCCGAAATCAAGTTTATTCGCTTACAGGGACTAATTTCGACAAACTATGAAAGTATGCCGATTCGTACTGTAATGAACATTCCGGAACATGATCATAAGTTAAACATACCCTAAATATCCTTTACATAGCTTAGAAATAGGCTTTGAGGTGTTTAGTGCGCAAAAATAAACTTCTTGATCAATAGGGACTAAAAGCATCAAAAAGTGCATAAGTTTGCATTTTCGCGCATATCTTACGTTCTGAATATATCCGGACATCTAAAAATTTATGTAATCATTAAAATATTTTATTTTAGTGATTGGCATGATAAAATTCCATTCATCGCTTAATTTGGATCATTTTTGCGTTCGTTACGACTTCCATCGTAATTAACCGAATAACGCAATCGTACGACCAAACGAGCCGACATCCGAGATGTTTTTGAGCATGTTTCATGTTCCCTATACTTAAACTTCATTATTAAGCCTTGAAAATGGGTTAACGGGGTTTAAACGCATCAAAACAAGCCTTAAACATGTGCAGGGACCATTTCTACCATTTTGGCAAACTTTCTGGGAACTGGCACATGGTGGCGCTGTGCCACCACCATATGGCTCTGCCATGGCGTGACGCCATGGCCTCATCTGGGCAAAAACTCATTTTCAGCAATTGCATGTCCATTTTCAGCACTTGTCTTGAAGTTTAGGAGCTATTTTGTAACATTTGCAATACCATTTGATGGTTTTGGGGCACCCCTAGTATTCCAAAACCTTGTGCCCACTTGGACGGTCCAGATTGAAGCTCGGGTTTCAAGAAACGATCTTAACGGTTCTATGAAATCTATATAAACCCCCATCCATTTCACTCCCAACTCACACTTGATTCAGAAATTTCTCTAAGTTGGAGCTTTAGCACTTCATACCTGAGAAATTTTGGAATCAAACCTCCATTCTTGGACCTTTTGTAAGTCCTCTTTTGTTATTTTATGCGTTTTTAAGCATGAAAGTCAAACAGTGTTTGACTTTCTGCTTTGACCAGTTTATGGTCAACACGAAGTTCGTTGAACTTCACAACATGAGCGTAATCACGATGGTTATAGTCCCAATTGACTATACCTACTGATTACCACGTTGATTAGGTGTAGTGACGAGTCGTAGTTTCGGCCAAAATGCGTGTTTAAGCGTATTTTGTACCCAAACTATTTTTGGGTATCAAAACTGTTTGTTTTGATATCTAACTTGTTTTCAAACTTTGATAAACATGTTTTAAACATGTTTAGCTCGTCACTTTTAGATTAGTGCTTATGTAGAGTCGTAAGTCAAGCGGTCTAAACAACCGCTTAGACTTTCGAACTAGACCCGTTTGGTCAATCATTATGATCCTACCAAACATGTTTTGTGACCATAGTTGTATAGGGAATAACCTTCCGTGGTTATACATTATGGTCACTTCGTTTAAATAGTTGTATGATAGGTAGTTTATATGTCTTAGTAAAATGACCAAAATGCCCTTTTTACGCATAAATTCATATAATACTTGTCATAGGACTAGTTAGGCGGTCCGAACGCGTTTCACGCAAACGACGCGTTAAAGTAGCATAAGCTACCTAAACGGGTCGTAATGGGTCGTAAGCACTTAGGTTAGGTTTCGTTTTAGTATGTGGGCTTTGTTAAACCATATTATATGAGTTCCCACACTCATTTAGTTTACGAAACCTCATCCTATCCAATCTTCCGATTTAGGTCCAGTTTATTTACTTAGTTATCTACATTAGGTGCCATTTAATTTTCGTGATCCCTCTAGCTTGCTTGGTAGTTGCTCAAGACTTCTAAGCACTCTCAAGTGAGTACATAGTCCCCTCTTTTACTGTTTTCAATGTTTTGGGGTGAAGCATGTGTACCTATTTGTTATTTTCATGATTTCAAAAGTATAATTGATTATACATATTAGTACTTATCTTTTTACGAACTTAATAATTATTTATGGTTTAAACACTAATTTTTCCAAAGATTATAAAATTAAATTGTAGGATAGTACTTATTTTATGTTCACCAGACCGGTTGGTAGTATGATATAGCGCTATAGGATTAGACACCCCATTCCTGTTGTCATGGAATGTTAGAAACCGATATTTTATCCAAATAGAGATTGCCTTTGTGGTATTTCTATAGTCTCAATTGGTGTAGTTTGATGCACTAAGGTTTGATTGAATTCCAAATCACATTTTTATTGTATATTTTGTTATACTCCCAAAAGTATAGTTTGATATGCTCTCATGTGTGATATTGTACACAACCAACATATATTTTGTTAATTATTAAAAACATAGTTTGATATGTTATTTATAAAACCCAAAACATAGTTTAATATGTTATTATAAAACCAAAACATAGTTTAATATGTTATTTATAAGACCAAAGCATAGTTTAATATGTTATTAATAAAACCAAATTATACTTTTGATATACTACTGAAAATCTATTATTTTGACGACTAAAGTATATTTAATATACTATTTGTTTAACGATTTTGGAACTGAAATATATTTTAATATATTACTTATTCGACTCTCTTAAAACCAAAGTATATTTTTATATACATACTATAAACCTTTTTATCAAAATATTGTTTTACAAACAATATATTTTATACAAACTCATTTTACTTAATTATCTATTTATATCATCTGATTTCTTATTACTTGTTATATGATTTACAAAAGAAAATATTTTAAGGTTCGTGACTATTTTTGATTAAATATTTTTCTCTAAACTTACAAGTCATGAATCCTAAATCAATAAAACATATGTATCTCACAGGCATTTTTATGCTGACGTGCCTATTTTTACACATGTTTCAGGTGTTGTTATGTGATGACTGTTGATGCATGCTATACATAGGATGGACTCGTGCCTTACCGGCTTTAAAACTTGAAGGATAATATTTGTATTTATCTTATTTGTAATAAAACAATGAGTTCAATAATTCAGTAAAACGAAATTATTTAATCCATGGTTGTGAAACAATGATTCTGTTACAACACTCCCCAACGTTTCCGCCACGATTTGTTGTTTTACGTGGTCGGGGTGTGACAATGTTCGTCGTAATTAAGCGATAAATGCGACCGTACGACAGAACGAACTAGCATCCATAACATTTTTGAGCATGGTTGAAGTTAAATATATGTTAACTTCCTTATAGTGCTTAGAAATGGGGTTAACGGGTGTTAGATGTAACAACTCTCATTAAAATTACCATTTCTTATCTTATTTTACCCAATAGGAAACCCTAATTAAGACACTCAAGTGATATTGCATGACCCCTAAAATTTTCAGAACAGTTGAAATCAGGATCAGGGCCCCTAAAACTCAAGGGGGGTTATTCCCCTAATTATGTTTATCTGTTTGAAACCGTTGTAAAGCGCATAAATTCGAAAATTGTCGACTCACCAAGGCTATACAAGACACGAAGCAACCCTAGGCTAGGGGGTATGCCCCGTGACTCGCGACAGGGGAGGAGGATCCCTTCGCGACTCGCGGGAGGGTCCAAATCGGGCTATAAAACCCCTGGCCTGGGACTTGATCAGTTTGCATGTTTCGACGTTAAATTTCGTTACGTACACCCACTTATACACTGCTTTGTTCAAAAGTAGTTATAATCCCGAACCTCTGCTGTGATAACGGGGTAATAACTCAATCACTGCTACGATTTAATGTCCGATCGATAGAAATCAATCCAATGGATGTTTAAGTGCTGCTCAAACTTGGGTTATACTTTGTCATTCGTCCTGAATTCGATGGATGTTTAAGTATCGCACTTTGTCATTCATTGTGAAGGTTTTGATCTCGTGAGTTATCGTAAAAAGTTGGATTAAAGTTACTGGCCTAGTTTTCATGTACAATTGAATTAGGTTAACAAGGCTAATCAGTAGGCTAAATTCTGCTCGTTGAAATCTGCAATGTGAGTCATTCTCTTTTTATCAACAGTATTTTTACAATGCTCCAATCATTTTCAAAAGTTATAATTACAGGGATTAAGTCATGGTTATCTTGAATCACTGGCTAATTGGGGTATTGTGCACATTACTAATTTCTCACGGTTAGGCTAATAAATCCTAACAGTGATAATCGTCACTACTTGGGGAAAGACCCAATAGTGGTATGACCATCGTCACCAGGTGACACGGCGCCAGATAAAAATAAGATAGAAGCCATTGTAATCGCTCTTATGCTGTAATTTATAACTATGTGTCGTTTTGTACAAAATGAATGATTCACCAGCATTTCCCCGCTGACAAAATATTTTTAAAACATGTTTCAGGCGACCTGCTGTAAATCAAGGAAAACGTGCTACGGAGCACTAACAAGCTTGAAGAGGTGGCTCAGTTAAAATAAATAAACATGTTTTATAAGAATCAAGGAATTTACTTATGAAATTCTTCTATTGTAAATTACGGGGTGATTCCCGAATTATGAAATAAAATAATCGGGCATTTTCAAGTTTTAAAAGATCCTGTAAAATCTTCCGCTGTCGCATCAATTAAAATACCACGGGTTCCTGTCCCGTGGCTCCTGACCGGGTCAAACCGGAGCTGGGGCCGTGACAGGAAAAGGTGGTATCAGAGCCACTGATTTAAGCCTATTAAGTATTTAAAAAATACTTAATTTTCCTGATTATCGTCTTGTGATTATTTGTTTTTAAACTGACTATCTGTTAGTTACAGTATGGGTAAGCAAAGAATTTCGGATATCTATCTTAAATTAGATAGTTCACCGAAAGAAAGGGAAACTCATCCCAATCAAATTCCTCAAGATACTCAGCAGAAACTGAGGAATGAATATTTGTTCGTAAGGCACAATTTGAGAAACCACTTTCCCCTAATAAAAGAAGTTTGATTATTAGAAAAAGTCAAGAGAAAGTGAGGAAGTCACAACCAAAGGGAGTAATGATCAATAAAGAAACTCAGGAAATAGGCAATAACCCACCATGGGAAGATGAGTTAGATGAACAATGGGCAGATCTCTACATGTTAGCCACTGTAGCAGTAAATGCTAACTTTTGATTAAACCATCAAACCAGTACCAGTACACATATCATCTATAAGCCCGAAACTTTACCCTTTAAATAAACAATTCAGTAAGAAAAGATAGATTAAAATAAATTATCCCCTAGTATATTTTAAATTTCAATTATATTTTGTAATAAATTGATATATATATATATATATATATATATATATATATATATATATATATATATAAATCGCAATATTTTGTTTTAATCAATTTGTTTATATAAATATTAGATTTCTTTCTGTAATTATGTGAAAATTTAAGTACAAAAATTTTAACTTAGCATTTTGTGTACATTTTTGCATATATGCAAAACAGCATGAATGAGTTATCTGAAGCTCTTCAGAATCTCAATCTCTATCCTGTGAAAATAGAAGTTTCCAGAGACTTTACTGGTTACATGGCCGATATTGAGGAACCTATGGAATTCCAAGCTCCACCTCCGGAGAAACAAAAGCCAAAGAAAAGAAGAAGATTTGTGGGCTGGAGGCGTGTACGCAGGAGGAAACCAGCAACTAAGAAAATTCCCAAAATAGAAAATCATATAGATAAAGGAAAAGGGATCGAAATTGGGGAAAGTTTTAAGCAAGCAAGAATGGAAATTGGGGAAAGTTCTAGGCAAGCAGAGGAATTGCCATTACAGGAAGAATTGGATCGCATACTGGCAAACTATGATATCCTTAAGCCTATCAATGAATACTTCTTTCCTTATCCTGCTGAAACCCAACTTCCAATAAACTTGGAACCAGCTATTCCAGACCCTCTGATCCATACCCAACCTCTAGGAGAAATGGACGAATGGTGGACCAACGACTAGCAATTTCAAAACCTCCTCAATAACCCTTATACTTTTCTCCCTCAGTTTGACCCCGAACCTGTACCAAATCCACCAATGAGCAATGAGAACCTGGCTAAGCTCCGCCTTTTAGGCGAGGAACTGGTGAATGCAGGGAATAGGATTCGGGAGGTAGGAGAACAAATCTCCTGGAAGTACGACGAAAGGGAACGTCGCTTCTGAGGTGCCAGCAGATGCGGATGGAATAAGGGAGTAGCAGTGATTGTATAATAATAATAATAATAATAATAATAATAATAATAATAATAATAATAATAAAATATAACTTTATAAAATAACCTACAAATAAAACTTGTGTAAGATAACCAGCTTGTACGGATGCCTAATATATATAAAATATCGAACGTCGAAAGATCAACAATTTTGGTTATATTTGTTTAAGTGATTATGTGCAATTATTTTGTTATGTTTGATTATTAATTGTGTTATACTAATCACTTATATAAATTAATTACCAGATGGCAAACGCTGGTAATGAACCCGATAATGAAGTTAATCAATCTGAGCATAACAATGAAGATCAATTTCTGAATAGGCAAGATATCGAGAATATCGTTGCTCAGGGCATAGCCAATGCTATTCCAGCAATTCTTGCTGCTGCCCGAAATCCAATTGAACCTCAACAAATTATTCCTAGCAAACGTACACATGGCGATAATTTCAGTAATAGTGTAAACGGGGGCGGCAACCAAAACGACAACAATGGAATGCAAGCTCCGCTCCTTAAGAAAATGAAAGCTGCAACGCCTGGTTGCACTTATAAGGAGTTTCTTGCCTGTAAACCAGTTGAATTTGCAGGCAATGAAGGGGCGACTGCGGCGCTGCGTTGGTTGGAGAAAACCGAAGTAGTAATTATGATAAGTAAATGTGTTGAAGAAGACAAGGTCATGTATACGTCACATCTTTTTAAAGAAGGGGCGTTAGAATGGTGGAATACAGTACTTCAAGCCAAAGGAAGAAATATGGCCTATGCCATGAGTTGGGAAGAATTCCATCAGCTAGTAGAAAGAAAATTCTGCCCTGAATATGAAAAGGAACAAATAACAAATAAATTCCTGAACCACCGGATGGTGGATGTAGACTGTCGAGGGTATACTTCGACATTCTTCGAGTATGCGAGAGTGGTACCAACCCTGGCTTCGCCAGAGCCGGTACTTATTTCCCGCTATATTTGGGGATTGATTGGCGAAATCTGTGACATCGTTAAAGCTGCGAGACCTCGCACTATTGACGATGTTGTGGAATTAGCTAACACCCTAACAGACGGACTGGTACGCACAAGAGAAGAAACCCGGAAAAAGGAAGTAGCCCAAAAGATTACCCAAGGATTCCGTATGGGTAATCGTAGTAATTTCAAGAGAAAGGGAACCGGGCAATCTTCCACCGTTCCATTTTGCAATACATGCAAAAGGAAGAATTTTGGAAGATGCAAAGGATATTTCAATTTCTGCAAAATCCCTGGGCACCAAGAAGAAGACTGCAGAAAGAAGAAAGCAACAGTCTGCTACAACTGTGGAGAAGCTGGACACTTTAGGCCAGACTGGCCAAAACTGGTCAAACCAGCCGATAACAAAGCCAAACCTGCAGAAGGAAATACCAAGAAGAATGTAAGAGCCTTTCAGTTGACTACTCAGGAAGCAGAACTAATTCCTGACGTAATAGCTGGTACGTTCCTAGTTCACAACGTTTATGCAAAAGTATTATTTGACTCTGGTGCAAACCAAAGTTTTATAAATACTTTATTCTGCCAAGCTCTTAACTTACCCTTAACCAACCTTAGGCAGATTTTTACAGTCAAAACGGCAGATGGGAATTCTGTTAACATAGATAAGGTTTTGCAAAACGGAAAAATAGAACTCTTAGGCCATAAATTCTCTGCACACCTGTTACCTATGAAATTAGCCGGATTTGATGTTGTGTTAGGAATGGATTGGCTAGTAGCCAATCATGCTCGAATTCTTTGTGATAAGAATTCCATAGAAATTCATACACCCACAGGAGAACTAGTGATAATTACATGAGATAAGCCACGAAAGCCAATGAAATTCATTTCAGTAATGAAATTGGCCAGTTATTCAAGAAAACAAGAAATGGTGTATATGATTTCGGTAATCATTAACACTAAGAGTAAGGAACTTAAGGAAATTCCAGTAGTATCAGAATACTCAGAGGTATTCCCAGAAGAACTACCTGGATTACCACCTGATAGGGAAGTAGAATTTAGAATTCATCTAATTCCTGGAACTACACTAATAGCTAAGGCACCATGTCGGTTAGCACCCACCGAAATGCTAGAATTGAAAAAGCAATTAGATGAATTATTAAGCAAAGGATTCATACAACCTAGTTCATCCCCGTGGGGAGCGCCAGTGTTGTTTGTAAAGAAGAAAGATGGTTCAATGCGAATGTGTATCGATTATAGAGAATTGAATAAAGTTACAATTAAGAATCGATACCCATTACCTAGGATTGATGATCTTTTTGATCAATTGCAAGGAGCTAGATACTTTTCTAAGATAGATTTACGCTCCGGATATCATCAATTGAAGGTACAAGAAGAAGACATACCTAAAACTGCTTTCAGAACTAGGTATGGTCATTACGAGTTTACAGTCATGCCCTTTGGGTTAACAAATGCTCCAGCAGCATTTATGGACATGATGAATAGGATCTGTAAACCGTACTTGGATAAATTCGTAATTGTCTTTATCGATGATATACTTATTTATTCCAAAAGCCAGGAGGAGCATTGTGAGCACCTGCATACACTCTTAACTTTGTTAAGAAAAGAGAAGCTCTATGCCAAATTCTCGAAGTGTGAATTTTGGCTACAAGAAGTGCAATTTTTAGGGCATATGGTAAATCACGAAGGTATTCACGTAGATCCTGCTAAGATAGAAGCAATCACCAAATGGAAGGTCCCACAGTCAGCTATGGAAATTAGAAGTTTTATAGGGTTAGCTGGATACTATAGACGATTCATTAAAGATTTTTCCAAAATAGTCGTGCCATTAACTAAGCTAACCTGTAAAGCAGTTAAGTTTGAATGGGGACCTAGGCAAGAAGAGGCCTTTAGGATTTTGAAACAAAGGTTAACAAACGTCCCAATTCTAGCCTTGCCAGAAGGAACAGAAGATTTCGAAGTTTACTGCGATGCTTCTAAGTTAGGATTAGGATGTGTGCTAATGCAACGCAATAAGGTAATTGCATATGCATCTAGGCAATTGAAAAGGCACAAAGAAAACTATACGACTCATGATTTAGAATTAGGAGCCATAATTTTTTCCCTTAAAATTTGGAGACACTATCTGTATGGAAGTAAGTTTACTGTCTATACAAATCATAAGAGCTTAAGGTACATATTTGGGCAAAAAGAATTAAACATGAGGCAAAGGAGATGGATGGAGATCCTAAGTGACTACGATTGTGATATTCAATATCACGAAGGAAAAGCAAACGTAGTTGATGATGCTTTAAGTCGTAAGTATCATGAGAAACAACGACGAGTTCGTGCTCTTAGATTAAGTTTACAATTAGACTTAATGGAACAACTGAAAAGCATTCAAGAAACAGCAATCAAGGATGATGCTGAAGGAATGAAGGGACGAGTAAAGGAATTAGAGCATGGATCGGATGGAATTTGGAGATTCCATAAGAAACGAATTTGGGTACCTAAGCAAGGAGAATTAAGAAATAAGATTTTAGAAGAAGCCCATAAATCTAGGTATATCATGCATCCCGGTAACAATAAGATGTACAAAGATTTAAGGAATAATTTCTGGTGGATAGGAATGAAAAAGGAGATAGCTAGATATGTTTCTAAGTGTCTTACTTGTTCACAAGTTAAGGCAGAACACCAGAAACCTTCAGGTCTACTACAACAATTAGAAATACCTGTATGGAAATGAGAACTCATAACAATGGATTTTGTTACTAAGTTACCCAAAACCAGAAAAGGTAACGATGCGATTTGGGTAATTATAGATCGTTTAACCAAATCAGCTCATTTTCTACCCATAAAGGAAACCTTTCGCATGGAAAGGTTAGCAAAGTTGTATGTAGATGAAGTTGTATCCTTACATGGAGTTCCACTCTCCATTGTATCGGATAGGGATGGTCATTTCACTTCCCATTTCTGGGCAAGTTTCCAAGAAGCTATGGGAACTCGACTCAATCTAAGTACTACATATCATCCTCAGACAGACGGACAAAGTGAAAGGACGATCCAAACCCTGGAAGACATGCTTAGGGCATGTGTAATAGATTTTGGTGGAAACTAGGATGACCACCTACCTTTAATTGAATTCTCCTATAACAATAGTTATCATGCAAGCATAGAAGCTACCCCATTCGAAGCACTATATGGACGAAAGTGCAGAACTCCAGTCTGCTGGGCAGAGATAGGAGAAAGTCAATTATCAGGTCCTGAAATAATACAAGAAACTACTGACAAGATCGCTCAAATCAAGTAAAAATTAAAGATGGCTCGTGATCGCCAGAAGAGTTATGCCGATAATCGATGCAAACCACTAGAGTTTCAAGTCGGAGATAAGGTACTCTTGAAAGTTTCTCCTTGGAAAGGAGTAGTTCGGTTCGGTAAGAAAGGAAAGCTAAGTCCAAGGTACATAGGACCATTCCCTGTAATACAGCAAATAGGACCAGTTGCCTATCGCTTACAACTACCAGAGGAGTTAGCTGGAGTACATGACGTGTTTCATGTATCCAATCTCAAGAAATGTCCATCGGACGAATCCCTAGTAGTACCTCTTCAAGATGTAGAGGTAAATGAAAAACTAAAGTTTGTTGAGAAGCCACTACAAATAGAATACCGAAAGATTAAGTTTCTCAAGCACAAGCGACTAGTGCTAGTTAAAGTCAAATGGGATTCAAAGAGAGGACCTGAGTACACTTGGGAACTGGAAATGGAGATGAAGCGAAAGTATCCTCACTTATTCCAGTAAATCTCAAGGACGAGATTTTTATTAAGGTGGGGAGGATGTAACAACTCTCATTAAAATTACCATTTCTTATTTTATTTTACCCAATAGGAAACCCTAATTAAGACACCCAAGTGATATTGCATGACCCCTAAAATTTTCAGAACAGTTGAAATCAGGATCAGGGCCCCTAAAACTCAAGGGGGGTATTCCCCTAATTATGTTTATCTGTTTGAAACGGTTGTAAAATGCATAAATTCGAAAATTGTCGACACACCAAGGCTATACAAGACACGAAGCAACCCTAGGCTAGGGGGTATGCCCCGCGACTCGTGACAGGGGAGGAGGAACCCTTCGCGACTCGCAGGAGGGTCCAAATCGGGCTATAAAACCCCTGGCCTGGGACTTGATCAGTTTGCATGTTTTGACGTTAAATTTCATTACGTACACCCACTTATACACTGCTTCGTTCAAAAGTAGTTATAATCTCGAACATCTGCTGCGATAACAGGGTAATAACTTGATCACTGCTACGATTTAATGTCCGATCGATAGAAATCAATCCAATGGATGTTTAAGTGCTGCTCTGTTGGTGCATCTACTGTCTGTTAACTACGTCTTAATCGAGTCTTATGTCTAGATAGGATAAATGAGTGCACAACAGAGTGGAAATTAGGGTTAGATTGCATGTTAGTGTCTAATTTCGTTTGAGGGATACATGGACATGTTCAAACGAAATAATCACATGTAATTTCGTTTGAACAGGTCTGTAACACCTTCAAACGAAATTGCAAGGTCTATATATAGGGTTGTGCATGCTCATTTTCATAGGGAATTACTAGTGTGTGAAAGCTGAGGTGCTGCCAAATTTTTGTCAGAATTGTTTGTAAAAGCTCAGGATCAGTAATAGATAAAGATTAGAAAGGAACAAGCTGTGTTGACATCTTTTACATTGATTCCGCCTTTGCAAATGATGATGAACTACTCAGATTGACTATTTAGGGTCACCGAACGATCCAACAAGTGGTATCTGAGCTCAGGACGAGGAGTTCATACCAAATTCAGCTTGATTTCATCGGATTCTCTCACTTCTACTCTTTCTTTTCTGATTTGAACAAGTTTTCAAGGTTGAAATGGCTTAAAACTCTCACATATCAAGCGAAACATAGTGTTAACTAATCCTTGAAAGTTTTGGACTAAAATTCGGCTTACAAAGTGATGAAACAGATAATTCCGTTTGAAATTGTTCGAAAAATGATGACGTCATAGACTATTTCGTTTGAAATAACTTGATAATATCGTTTGAAAAAGCACATTTACCTGATTTCGTTTGAAGTTTCTGGGTAATCTCGTTTGGAAACACACATTTACCTGATTTCGTTTGAAATGTGTGGTTGATTTCGTTTGAAACGGATATCTTGTTTGAAATGAGGACTTAATCTCGTTTGAGAGTGCATGCTATTGTGATTTCGTTTGAAACAGGTGTATCTCAAACGAAATTAGACATTTTGTTTGAAAATCATAATTTCGTTTGAAGTTGTAATACCGTTTGAGCAATTCCGCTTGAACAGATTCCGTTTGAATCTGTCGTTTCTCAAAACCAAGAATTTTCTAAGGGTTTGCTGATTGTTTCAGGTACGTGAAAGATGGATGATTTCATGAACCCTTTTTGTGACGTGTTTGCTTTTACTGGTGGTTCGGGAGATGGCTCATCGGATAACACGAATGAAACTCCACCAGCACCGAGTGCAAACAAAATACTTTCGGATGCTATGAGCGTAGACAGTGCTTACGGAACATATAACAAGCCACCCAAGTTGATGGCAATAGAAGATTACAACCGGTGGGCTACAAGATTCGAAGAATGGCTTAAGGCGTTTGCTTATCAGAGTTGGAGAAGTCTGAAAAATGGTTATGATTTGGGGAGAGACGACTATGAAAATTTGGAAGATAATCAAATTGAAAGATACGTTGCTGAACAGAAGTGTATTGCTCTGCTTCACCAATCTGTCTTGGATGACATTATCGCACTGATCGAGTACAAAGATTCGAAAGACCTTTGGGAAAAATTCAAAATAAAATGTATTGGCAGTGCTGAAATAGTGAAAAACATAAAGAAATTGTTACGAAAAGAGTTTGATTTGTTTGGTTGTTTAAAGAACGAGTCTGTTTCCAAGATGATCGAGAGATTTGGGCATCTGAAGATGGAGCTTGCTAGACATGAGATCATTTACACTCAAGAAGAGCTGGTAGACAAATTGTTTGATGCATTACCGAATGAACAAGACTGGCAGTATTTTGCAATGATGCTGAAGAATACGATAAAGCCAGCTGATTTGAAGGTTGATCTGCTTATAGAAAGACTAGAAAGCCATGAATTGGAGATCAAAAAATTCAATAAAGTCAATAACACATCTTATCAGCAAAATGTGGAGCTGTATTATAGAGGAATCCCAAAGACTGCATCTCCAAAGACAGCTTTTTCTGCAGAAAGTTCAAACACAAAGAATCAAGAAACTCCTAGCAGTGGCTACCATGGTGGTTCTTCGTCAAATTCTTCAAATCAATCTACACCAAAGAATCTATTCCAATGCAATATTGCTGTTGATCTGAAGAATGGCCAGAATTTCAGTGAAGAATCTGCTAAACAACAGATGGTATTTTTAGCGTTTATGTTAGAGTCGTTCGAAAGTCTCGTTGCAGGAAAGATAGGCAACACCAACCTAACAAAGGAAGATTACGATCAGATCGATCCTGAGGAGATGGAATTGATTGATATAAGGTGGTGTATCGCGAGTGCAGTGAGAAGAGCGCAGTGATTTATGGAGATTACTGGAAGACAGTCTATTGGTGGACCTTCTACCAAGTTAGGCTTTGACAAGTCAAAAGTGACATGCTTCAAATGTAAACAGAAAGGTCACTTTAAACGTGAGTTCAGAAATGCTTACACTGATGATACTGCAAATCCTTTTCGAGAGGATTATTACAAGAGAGCGATCTATCATCAGAATAAATCAGAACCTCCCAGGATGAAGCAGATAGAGGAGGCACCCAAAGAAAGATCCAAGGCACTTGCAGTTTTCCATGACGATGAAGGTTATGATTGGAGTGATGTTTTGCCTAAGGAAGACGCAATTGGTTATGCGTCTACAGCAACAAAGATTGTTCCTTTTAAAGACAAAAGATCTGAAAAAGTGAAGTATATAAATAGGAGGGAAACAGCTCATTTCATGAAAAGCAAAATCTATCGTATCTGGATGGAAGCAAAGAAAGCAAGGCGATGGGATCCTGATAGAGAATGTTATCTTGATCCTAATGGTAACATAGCTGTGGATCCAGATACTGTTGATATCGAAGTTCTCACCAAACAAATTGCTGGTGAAGAAGAAGCCAGACAGAGAGAATGGTGGGGAGGAGGAGAAGCCGTTGAGAAAGAAAAAGAGAAAGAGACAGCAAAAGAACCGGAGCCAAAGAAGATTGATGATGGGATCATTGATACTTCACAGGATTTCACCGCTGAAAACCTGACAAAGATGGCTGACAAAGTTCTAGATGCAAAAGAACTAGAGGTTGTTTCTGGTTCTGGAACTGAGTCCAAAAACAAGGTCAGTTCAAATGATACACATGTGTCAGGTAAGAATGATAAATCTGAGAACAACTGCAAAAATTGCATGAAAGAGTGCAAAGTTTGTAGTACAGTTGCTTACCTTAGTGGTAAGAAGGCTGAAGAACTGACTGATAAAGTCAGAAGTGTTGAAGATCAAATCTTGAACCGTGATAAACTGTTGAAAGCTTTGAACAAAAAAATTAAAAGAATTAAATGAGAAAATCGAAAATGATAAAAATGGCGTAGAAAGAATTAGGAATGAAAATGAAAAATTGATTCTTGAAAAACGTCAAATTTCAGAAAATTTTGAGAAGCTAAAACGGACGGTTAAAGATTGTGATGAAAGAAATGGTAAGACAGATAAAGAAAATCTTCAACTGACGGGTGTTCTTAGAGTGAAAGAAGAGTTAGTCAATCAGCAACTGGATGAAATTGCTAAGTTGAAGCTTCAGTTTCAAGAAGCTAAAATTGAAAATGAACGAATCCAATTGAAACTGAATAGTTACAACTCCGCAAGCTTTGTTTTACAACACATTGTTCCCAAACCCATCGGGAAAAACAAAGCAGGCAAAGATGTCTTTTCGGATGGATCAGGGGTGGGATATCATCAAGTTCCGCCACCAGTTTTAAACAATTATTCAAAAAAAAGTCCGGGTTGATTAATGATGAAGATGAAAGACATTTTCTTCATCATCATCTGATGACAGTGTTCAAACTGATATTGTTAAAAGCATGGCTGAAAGTGTTTTGAAGTCTGATAGTGATTCAGCTGATGATGATGAATGTTTTCTGGGTAAATACATTCCGAAACCAAAGTCCAAAAACAACTTAAATGAAGAACCTACTCTTTTCATGTACAAGATGTCGGGATCGGATAAGTTGCATTCGGATTCTGAGTTTCCACTGGAGAATGTTAATGTTGCTAAGTTGACAAATGTGTTCAAACTGATTGAAATTGATTTGTCTGAAGTAAACGGATTAAATCAGACTAAAAGGCAAATGAATTTTGAAAAAGATAAAGCTTACTACAAGAAACTTGTTGTATCACCACGTTTTTATAACAACAATCAAAATAGATGGTCGGGTGGTTATCAGGGTGGTAGGAATTATCAAAGGAAAAATGTTCAAAACAGAAGGTTTTTTGAGAAAAAGGTGTTTGTGAACAGTTTAAGTTCACTTTCTGATGAAGAATCTGAGATTTTTTCAAAATCAAACAAAGAGTTCTTTGAGAAGAAGCCCTCACAGCCTCAGTCTGAAGGTACAAGTCGGGTAGTTGACACCCGAACATGCTTCAAATGCAATCAAGTTGGACATATTGCACGGAAGTGTATCAACTTGAAGCCTAAGACTGAAGTTGTGATGAATTCAAGAAAGAAACATGATGTGAAGGGTAAAGCTCCAATGGTTGTTGAGAAACAGGTTTTGAAAAATGAGAACACAAAATTCAAAACTAAATCTGTTAAGAATGTGGTAACTAAAAATGACAAGTTTTACAAAAGGGTTGCGTCATCTCAACAAACATGGAAGCCAAAAACTGTTGACAAGAAAGAAAGTTTATCTAAACCAAAGGTTTCTGAGTCAGAAAAACAATCGTCTTCTACCACTACGGTAAAGATGGATGTTCCTTTGGATTATTATGAACAATTGGAGAAACAATCTTCTACTCCACCAGAGAAGAAGAATGTTCGAAAGAAAGATCAACCAACCGGTCAACTTAAGATAGACGAGTTTTTCTTATACAAAAAGGTTGAGGTTGGATCAGAAGAAAGCTTGAAGATGAATGATAAAAATTTTCCGCCACTTTACATTGCAAAATCTCACATTAATGTCAAGTTACCCGAGTCGAAAGAGGCTGGGGTAGCATCAAAATCTCACTAAATGTTTTTGAAATGTGCAGGAGCTTCCAAGATCCATTTCACGATGGATTATGGATAGTGGAGCTTCTCGGCACATGACGGGGAAGAAAACCCTACTGTACGATGTTCGTGGTTTCAATGGAGGTTATGTAGGTTTTGCTGGAAATCAAGGAGGTAGGATAGTTGGAGAAGGAACGTTATCCAATGGGATTGTCACGTTTGAAAGAGTTAACTACATTGCTGAGCTTGAAAACAATCTTCTGAGCATATCTCAAATCTGTGATAGGATGTATACAACGCACTTCACAGACAAAGAATGTTTGATCTTGAAACCAGGATTTGTTGTTCCCGAAGAATGGATTATCATGAGAGCACCTAGAGTCAATGATCTGTACATGTTGGACATGAGCGTAGCAACTACAACCATGGGTCAGGCTCATTGTTTTATGTCTAGACCAACAGAGAAAGAATCACAGTTGTGACACCGAAAGATGGGGCATATACATTTGCGAAAAATGAATCACCTGGTACACAATGATTTGGTTATTGGTGTTCAAGTGAAAGGTTTTCATCTTGAGGGGGAGTGCAATAGCTGCATCAAAGGAAAGCAAAAGAAGAAATACCATCCGAAAGAGAAAGTCAACTCAGTCTCAAGACCTTTAGAGAGACTTCATATGGATTTGTTTGGTCCAGTGAATGTAAAAAGTATTACTGGGGATCTCTATTGTCTTGTTGTCACAGATGATTACTCAAGATTTTCATGGGTATTATTTCTGAAGTCAAAAGATGAGACGTTTGATCGTTTGATGACGCTTTTCAAGCAGATGGAAACTTGTACCAGACACGCATTAGAAGATTACGTACTGACAATGGTACTGAGTTCAAGAATATCAAGATGGAAGAGTATTGCGATGAAAGAGGTATATTGCATGAATTTAGTGCTCCTTACACTCCGCAGCAGAATGGAGTAGGTGAAAGAAAGAACAGGACACTAATTGAAACGGCCAGGACGATGCTTGCTGATTCCAAACTACCGGTTAACTTTTGGGCAGAAGCAGTATCAGCCGCATGCTATACGCTCAACCGGGTTCTTACTGTAAAGAAATTTAACAAAACATGTTTTGAGCCAATCAACAGCCGCAAGCTGAACCTGAAGTATTTAGAACCGTTTGGGTCTTCCTGCACAGTTCTAGAGCCTTTTGGTAAGTTTGGTCCAAAGAGTATCGAGGGAATATTCTTGGGTTATTCGAGTCCACAAAAACGAGTCTTTGTTCCAAGTTTGAAGCGGATTATTGAGGCACATAATGTTGAATGTCAAGGCTACACGATGCCGCCACAAAATCCAGGCGATTCATGGCGTTTTCACTATGACACATTGTGGGATTCGTTTGACATAAAAGAAGAAGAAGAAGAAGAGGATTTCATTGATGAGTTGGATATTCTGAGAGAGTATGAGTCTTCGCAGGAAAGGTTCCCAGCTGAGTATTCAAGACGACCCCAACAAACTTCAAATGACGATGAAGCAGGTCCGAGCAATGCTGGAGAACATGATGATATTCAACAAAATGAAGTTGCTCCTGATAATCAGACGGCAGACAATGATAATCAAGAATCTGATAACATGCCAGCATTTGATCATGGTGATTCAGATTCTGAGGGGGAGCAAATCCAGATTTCGAGTCAAACAATTCCAGTCGATGAACAAGGTGCAAATCAGAATGTCACAAATTTGGAAGGCGAGGTAGATGTTCCAGGTGAGGTGATGCCGAGAACTCTTTCATACCATCCAGAGGAGCTGATAATTGGAGAATTGCAATCAGGCATCCGCACTAGAAGACAGCTTGATCAAGGGCTTACATGTTTTTATTCAAAAGTTGCTCCTTTACAAACTGAATTCTCATTGAGTTGTTTTATTTCGCAGATTGAGCCAAGGACTTATAAAGAGGCGCTTACTGAAGATTCTTGGGTCAATGCGATGCAGGAGGAACTGAGCCAATTTGAGAAGTTAGGCGTGTAGAAGTTAGTAGACTTGCCTGATGGTCAACGGAAGATAAACACAAAGTGGGTGTTCAAATGCAAGAGAGACGATAGAGGGGTTGTTGTTCGTAACAAAGCTCGACTCATAGTCCAGGGTTTCAGTCGGCATGAGGGTATAGATTTCACCGAAGTGTATGCTCCGGTTGCTAGACTAGAAGTGATCACAATCTTCCTAGCATTTGCATCTTGGAAAAACTTCAAAGTGTATCAGCTAGATGTGAAATTGGCGTTTCTCTATGGGAAGGTAAAAGAGGAAGTATATGTCGGTCAGCCACCAGGCTTTACCGATCCAATCCACAAAGACAAGGTCTACTTGCTAGACAAAGCATTGTATGGTTTACACCAGGCCCCGAGAGCTTGGTACGAGACATTGTCTCAACATCTGCTAGCCAACAGCTTTATCCGTGGAAAAGTGGATGCCACTCTCTTCATCAAAGAGGTCGACGGACATCTTCTGATAGTTCAGATATACGTGGACGACATCATATTTGGGTCAACAAATGAGAATCTATGCAAAGATTTTGAAAGAGTTATGAAGCAGAAATTTGAAATGTCATCGATGGGTGAGATGAAATTCTTTTTGGGACTGCAGGTTGATCAACTACCCAAAGGAATTTTCATACATCAAACGAAGTACGTTCATGATATCTTGGAGAAATTTGGGATGTCAGGTTCTACTCCAGCTTCCACCCCATTAGCGACGAATCATGGGATAAACCCTGATCTAACCGGAGAGAAGGTAGATGAAACGTTGTATCGTTCCATGATCGGATCGCTGATGTATTTGACAGCTTCAAGACCCGATATTATGTATCCAACCTACCTCGCAGCAAGATTTCAATCTAACCTGAGAGCTTCGCAAATGGTGATTGTGAAAAGGATATTACACTACCTGAAAGGAACTCCATCATTGGGGTTGTGGTATCCAAGAGAAGGCGATTTCACGCTCGAAGGGTATTCCGATTCCGATTTCGGATGCTGCAAAGTTAACGCTAAATCAACAACAGCGGGATGCCAGTTTTTCGGATCACGATTGGTCACATGGCAATGCAAAAAGTAGACCTCTGTGGCTCTATCCACATGTGAAGCTGAATATGTATCTGCGAGCAGTTGCTGTTCTCAGATCTTGTGGATCCAGCAACAGATGCGCAACTACGGTTTGCAATTTCTAAACACCCCTATCTTTGTTGATAATGAGGCAGCGATAAACATTACGAAAAATCCTGTTCATCACGCTAAAATGAAACACATTGAAATTCGTCATCACTTCATTCGCGATTGCTTCGAGAAGAAGTTAATACGAATTGAGAAAATCCACACTGACGATCAAAAAGCTGATTTACATACCAAAGCATTTGATAACACACGTTTTCAATATTTGCTAAAACTGAACGGTATGAAGCTTTTATCGGTGTTGATGAAGGAGACATTGTAGATGATGATGTTGAGAAGTAATCTGCAACGGTTTGTCGATTTTTTACTTGTTTTGGTATTTAGGGGGAGTAGGGTAATATCTTCAGAAAATACAAAAACAGTAAAAAAAATTCAAAAATACAAAAACATGAGATATTTTAAAATCCAAAAACAATAGAAAACCAGAAAAGAGCTTGTGTAAAAAGGGAAAATGATAGTACATCGGCTTGACGGTTACAATACGCTAAAGATATGTAATGTTTAAAAAGTCTTAAACAGTCTCGCTGATGATATGCCTATAGGTTTTTACACATTTAGTAGGTTTGTTCGGGATATAAATCTAAATCATTACTTACTTATTTTGTGGGGAACACTACTTGGATATATAGGTAACCCCTGAAATTTCGTTTGAAAGATCCCTCTTTCTGAGATACTAGGTCTTTATACTCAGTGATATCTGGGGTATTATCCCGGGACTTCTGATTTTGCGGAAGCAATGGCCTAGTCCCCGGAGAATACTTTACCACATGCTTGAAATATAGTGCCGCCCTCAGCATAAATGATGAGACAATAAAATTGCTAATCAATGCTGTTGTAAAAAAGATCCTCTAAAGGGGACACACCCAAGTCGAATCGTGATCTCTCTTCTGAACGGTAGTTCTGACCTGAGCTCTCACGTTTCGTACTGTTTCATAATTTATTCTCTTACAGATATCATCTGTGGTATACTCACCTGTAAGACTGAATATTGGGATCTGGATACGGGAGTATATTCAAGAGGTGGGACACACGTATAAGTTTAAGTCTCTAAAACATTTAAATCCGTATCCTGGACAGATTGAAATGTGTGTGAAAATTTAAAGTGGATCAGTATATCGACAATCTAAGCGAATTGTTTAATTCTGATAATGAAATTAAAGCTTAACGGTACTTGTGACTTGTTGAATAGCTGATATGATTCCCTAACACGCTCACCAAAAATATGTTTGTAAATAGTTTACTGTTACTGCATTTTATTTCTGTATTTCATTTCTAGTTTAGAAACTTTATTAAAAATCCAAAAAGATTTTACATTTCTGCTTTAATTTCTGACAAACCAAAGTGGAAAGCTGATCTTCAGATTCGAATTGAAGCAGATGCAGGAAGTTTCTAGGCTGGAGGATGAGTTTGTGAGCTTAACATGATAAGTTTGTGAAAGTTGAAAAGTTAAAGCAAGTTCATTAATTTGAAACTTGTAATTATCAGAAAATTGTTTGAACATGTTGAACAAATGTCAGTGTGAATTGTCTCAGATCAACCAAGGTCATTAAGTTGGACTTGGTAGACAAATTGAGTAATCAGGGTCATTAGATTGGACCTGAATACTTAAGTGGATTGCTTAACACTGAAGGTTAAAAGGTAAGTTTGGATTGAAACTATTATTGTCATATATCTTATACTAGGTTATAACCCCGTGTATTACACGGGGTTGAATAAATAAATTTTACATACTAATAATAAAACAATATATCTTTAAAAACCTCATTTCTTTTAAACCACGTGTATTACACGGGTTGAATAAATGTAATATTGTCTACCAAATAATAAAATAATACATCTTTAAAAAACCTCATTTATTACACGGGTTGAATAAATGTAATTTTATATACCAAATAATAAAAAAACATTACATCTTTAAAAATATGAGTATTACACGGTTTGAATAAATGTAATTTTCTGTACTAAATAATAAAAAAATATATATCCTTAAAAAACCCGATGTATTGTACGAAGTGAATAAATCTAATTTTATATATCAAATAATAAAAAGTTATATCTTAAAAAACCTCATGTATTACATGGGTCGAGTAAATGTAATTTTGTATAGTGAAAATAAAAATAGTTAATATATTAATACAAAATTTGGTTTTCGTGATAAAAATAGATTATTCTGTTGTTGCAAAATTTGTTGACGAAGTTCAAATAAATTTGACTCTTTATTTAAAACTACGTAAATGTATAAATGATAAATAATATTAGTTAATTTTATTTTAAGTTTCGTAAAATCTATTTGATACCAAACTAAACAAAACGTTCAAGTATAATTAGTTCAAATAAATAATATTATTAAGAGTAAATACGATTTTGACCCCCTGTAATTATATCACTTTTACCCTTTTGGCCCAAAAAAGAATCTTTTAACATCTGAGCACTCAACGTTTTTTTTTTCTAACCCTTTTGGCCTTTAAAGTAAATGGATGAGGTTAGTGTTAGGGGCCAAAAGGGTTAGAAAAAAAGACGTTGGGTGCTCAGATGTTAAAAAATTTCTTTTTGGGCTAAAAGGGTAAAAGTAATATAACAATAAGGGTCAAAATCGTAATTTACTCTATTATAATTGAGAAGAAGATTAAACTAAATATTTAGTAAGAGGGTTATCTATAATATAAGATATTAAATTAAATAATATTTAGTAGGAGGGTTATCTATAATTAATTAGAAGAGATTAAATTAAAATAATAATTATCTATAAGAGATAGCCTAATATGATGACAAGTGTCCCGAAAGTGGAAAAAATAGGCGCGCTTCGACGGACATGTCAAACAGGAAAAAAATAAATGAAAAAAACCTTGAACCCCACACACACGTTGCGTCGTGTTAAGTCGAAAATTTAAAACGACACGTTAAACAGAGAACTTATGAAAGATGAAAGTATATAAGAGACTAACGTTGAAAGTAAAAAAAAAATGTTGAGATTAAATTGCAAAAGATGAAAATCTTTGATTTGAAAGTAAAAAAAATTAAAAGGGTTGAATTGCAAAAGATGAAAACTTTTGAAATAGAAGTGAAAAATCATATTAATCAAAAGGGTTAAATTACCAAAGATTGAAGTTTTAAACTTAAATTGCCAAAGATTAAAATTTTAGAGTTAAAAAAGAAATAAATTAAACAAAAGAGATAAACAGATTTAGTTAAATTGATGTTTAATATTATCATTATTATTATTATTATTATTATTATTATTATTTAATAAAAGAGATAAATAAAAAATAAGGGTGAGAAATTACCAGAGAATGACACGTGTTCAAAAAGGATTTTTGTTTATTAGTATAGAAAGATTTAGGTAGAGATTGTGCAGGTAACAGGAATCCCCATGGCAATGAAAATGTCAAAGTTTGAACCAGAATTCAAGTCCCAGCTTATCGAGAGGGGGAGTCTGCGAAAGGGGGAGTTCATATTCTGGATCAACATTCAAAGGGGAGATTGTAGATTAAAGTTTGAAGATAAAGATTGAAGGAAGCTTTTACAATGTCAAGACAATTTGGAAAAAGACAAAGACTAAAGACTCGACGCCGAAGACTTCGTCAACATCCAAGGGGGAGTCTGTTGGTGCATCTACTGTCTGTTAACTACGTCTTAATCGAGTCTTATGTCTAGATAGGATAAATGAGTGCACAACAGAGTGGAAATTAGGGTTAGATTGCATGTTAGTGTGTAATTTCGTTTGAGGGATACATGGACATGTTCAAACGAAATCATCACATGTAATTTTGTTTGAACAGGTCTGTGACACCTTCAAACGAAATTGCAAGGTCTATATATAGGGTTGTGCATGCTCATTTTCATAGGGAATTACTAGTGTGTGAGAGTTGAGGTGCTGCCAAATTTTTGTCAGAATTGTTTGTAAAAGCTCAGGATCAGTAATAGATAAAGATTAGAAAGGAACAAGCTGTGTTGACGTCTTTTACATTAATTCCGCCTTTGCAAATGATGATGAACTACTCAGATTGACTATTTAGGGTCACCGAACGATCCAACAAGTGGTATCAGAGCCCAGGACGAGGAGTTCATACCAAATTCAGCTTAATTTCATCGGATTCTCTCACTTCTACTCTTTCTTTTCTGATTTGAACAAGTTTTCAAGGTTGAAATGGCTTAAAACTCTCACATATCAAGCGAAACATAGTGTTAACTAATCCTTGAAAGTTTTGGACAAAAATTCGGCTTACAAAGTGATCAAACAGATAATTCCGTTTGAAATTGTTCGAAAAATGATGACGTCATAGACTATTTCGTTTGAAATAACTTGATAATCTCGTTTGAAAAAGCACATTTACCTGATTTTGTTTGAAGTTTCTGGGTAATATCGTAAAAAGTTGGATTAAAGTTACTGACCTAGTTTTTGTGTACAATTGAATTAGGTTAACAAGGCTAATCAGTAGGCTAAATTCTGCTCGTTTAAATCTGCAATGTGAGTCATTCTCTTTTTATCAACAGTATTTTTACAATACTCCAATCATTTTCAAAAGTTATAATTACAGGGATTAAGTCATGGTTATCTTGAATCACTGGCTAATTGGGGTATTGTGCACATTACTAATTTCTCACGGTTAGGCTAATAAATCCTAACAGTGATAATCGTCACTACTTGGGGAAAGACCCAATAGTGGTATGACCATCGTCACCAGGTGACACGGCGCCAGATAAAAATAAGATAGAAGCCATTGTAATCGCTCTTATGCTGTAATTTATAACTATGTGTCGTTTTGTGCAAAATGAATGATTCACCAGTATTTCCCCGCTGACAAAATATTTTTAAAACATGTTTCAGGCGACCTACTGTAAATCAAGGAAAACATGCTACGGAGCACTAACAAGCTTGAAGAGGTGGCTCAGTTAAAATAAATAAACATGTTTTATAAGAATCAGGGAATTTACTTATGAAATTCCTCTATTGTAAATTACGGGGTGATTCCCGAATTATGAAATAAAATAATCGGGCATTTTCAAGTTTTAAAAGATCCTGTAAAATCTTCCGCTGTCGCATCAATTAAAATACCACGGGTTCCTGTCCCGCGGCTCCTGACCGGGTCAAACCGGGGCTGGGGCCGTGACATCAGAAGTTCCAAAAACTCAACTATGCAAGTGCAGGGGCTAAACATGTCAACAGTTGAAACTTTGCTGATCTGACCAGGTCCTTACGAACCGTATACACTGGACCATACGGTCCGTATGCAGGTGCCAGCTACGAATTTTTGCTTGATCCCCACTCTAATCCATTCTTAACCAATCAAAATCGAATCCTTGGGCTTCAAGACAATTGTACAGCTGTTAGTTATAACAAGTGTCATGATCTGGTTAACCCTTCAAACACTTGTCTTAATCCAAATCATATCCAAACCCTATAAATAGGATGAGAATTCATCCATTTCATTGCACCTTTTTTCATTCTATCATCCTATAACTCAAATCTGGAGCTTCCAAAGCTGAAGTGGAACTTAATTTTTGTAGAAAAGATAGATAGGACCCTTTGTAAGTGTCTCAGCCCTCTCATTAGTTCAGTTTTATGTTTTAAAAACCGAAAAGTCAAGCTATCGTAAATTAACTTTGACTTTCGGTTTAAACTCAAATGGTTCAGCCACTGTTCGAAATGAATGTGGGTATAAGACCATAGTTAGGTAGGTGATTAACCCTTAAAAGGTCACCTCCTAATTCCTTCGTTTGCTTAGTTAATTGTCGGGTCAAACCATTTAGGTAAAAAGTCAAACTTGGCAGATTTGGGAATAATAATTAAAACCAATGATGCAGAGGTTATAAATTACATTTTAACACTCTAATAACTTAGTAATTACTATTAGAACATGTTTAGGCATGTTCAACCCGACAATTCTGAGTTTAGGGTCGGTTCGCAACCGAAAGTCGCGTAGTTTGACTTCTACGTTGACTTTTGGTTATAAACCGAATTAGACTAGTATGCTGCTGATTTTAGGTTCCGTTATGATCATTATATAATGTAGCATAGCCCTCTGGGGTTATATTACACGATCATACTAGTAATCCGAGTCTTATGCAAGTTTCTGTTAATATGCCGTACTTTGACTATTATGCCCTTTTTAGCAAAAATAAGGTTTTAGACACCAATAAGCTTTCAAACAACTTAGGTACTGATGTGTTAACATGTTTAACATATTTTGGTGTTACAAATATGATCATAAACTGAGTTCGCGTATAATGTCGTGAATTGCGCTTTAAAGTGATCAAAATGCCCTTTAGGTGCATAGATCAGTTTTAAGCATAATTCCTTATACCAAACTCATTGCCTACTGATTTAATATCATAATTAGGATAATTTAGGATATCAATTCAGATAGTTTATGCACAAGATCTTGAAATATGTCTTCAAATGACGATAATGCCCTTTTGGCACCCAAAATGGTTTTAAAGCCTGATTTTCATACGAAATCTTTTTACTACTGAAATGTCATATTAAATAGAATATTTTGGTCATATAAACCTGACCGTAATATCAGTTTTCATAAAAGATCGCATACATCGTAATTTAACAACTTAAACGTAGTTTCGGCTCGTAGTATGGTTTTAAACCATAACTACCAACCAAGACTTGTTACCTACTGGTTTTATAAATCATTTTAAATATATTTTTATAGTAGGTATATGTTATAAACTCAGATTCCCAAATTAGCCTTCAAAACTATGTGTGAGATTACCAAAATGCCCCTATGGAGCATACTGATATCATACTAAACTATAAAACACACATATGTTTGATATCATACTGATATTATATCATAAATAAAGTGTTTTCACAGAAAGTATATGGTCGTAACATCAGATTGTACCCAAGTTCCTTTTATAAGTCATAAAATGACCAAAACGCCCTTACGGGGCATAGTTTGATTTTAAAACCTAAACGGGCATACAAATTGATATCCCACTGATATTATAACTTGTTTAAAGTATATTGGTATACGGAACTTGTTCATGACTCATCCGGTTACTCATTATCGCTTATACGCGTACGGTTAGACTTACGTAACTAGTTTATGTAAGTTTGCTGAAACGGGTTTAACATTATCGTTTTTTTATCTCAAAATCCAGAATGTGTTTAGTTTACCCATATTATACAAGTCTTCGTACTTGTTGGGACTAAATAACATTTTATTCCGGTCATCGCTTAATCTAGCGTATCGTACCGTTCTAGATACTTTAAGTTAGCCGGTCTAAGTCTACGACTTAAATAAGACCGTTAGCATTCTGAATTGGTTAATATATTACCATCACTCCAGACTAGAGCCACCCGGTAAAAGCTACCTGCATTTAGATAGAATGGATACGACTGCGTTATTTTGCTGTGAATCAAGTATTAGCTCAGGTAAATACTTTTAACTTATTTTCCCTTATACGGGCTTGGGATATGGTATTATAATAATACCACTTGGTCGGGTATGAAATCATTTAATCGGATTGTGATTAATAAATTTACATAACACGTTTTAATCTGTCTTGTTTGATAACATAAACATTGGGGGTTAATTCGACCGTGTCCTAGATATCCTCGGCTCATTTCGTTTGAAAATGGCCACGACCTATGCACGGGGTGTAGGCATACACCTGACAGATGCAAATGCTAAAATATAAACCCACACGTTGGGGATAACTCCTTTGTGGGTTCTATAAGTGGTGAGTCGGTTAATCATGACCGGCTTCCAACCGGCCCCAATTGTAAGACAAACATGTAAATTTGTATACGAGATTATCTTTAAATAATTATCCCAAGTTATAAATGGTTTGTTCCTTGTGCACTTAAATCAATTTTTATAAACTCTTTTCAAAAGAGTCAGTTAATTGTATTTACCAGTGTAAACTGACGTATTTTCCAAAGACTAGGTGGCAGGTACTACTCGTAATAGGCTGGGGGATTGCTTGGTGTCGAAATAGAGGATCTTGCAAATCCTTAAAGATGCCTTAAAGTCTGCTAAGCTTCATTTTACACATTCTATAATGATCCACCTGTGGATTTGATATTACAGGCTCGTCTATAATAAATACTTTGATATTTTCAGACATTTGAGTTTGTAATAATATTTTATATTCCAAGACTTCTGCTGTGCTATTCTGTGTATGTATGACCATGATGATATCAACTACGTCACGATACTCTCCACCGGGCCCACCGGTAATATGCGGAAATATCGGGGTGTGACAAAATGATACACGTATTTATACAAATCCCAAGTATGAAACCCAAGATTTCATTGGTTTTGTATTTGTATGATGGTCGTAGAGGCACAAATGTCGCAGTTCGACGAATTATTGCTCAAATTATTCACAATAAATTTTTCAATCAAACCCATTGTAGCCTTATTCTGAACACTCAGGCCACTTTTTCTTCATGTGCTAGACTGTTTCGTTGTCATTAATTCACTTTGGTTGACCTCCTAAACACCTTCACATGCACACATTCAATCACCTGAACAATTCAGCCCAAGCCTGCTTAATCTTGGGTAACTTGACATGAATAGATTCAGAGACTGTGGTTACTTCTTTAATACAGTCTCCAGTGCCTCCAACCAGCCAAACTAGCCCAACCAGCACTTTTGAGAAAAGACTATTAGAGTCAGAACTTCCACTGTACCAAGAAAAGGGTACGTCTCAACCGCTTATCATGGAGATGCAAACCAAACATGAAGCCCTGATACACATGGATTCTAGCTCTCACCGACAAGAGGAAGAGGCTCGTCCCTCTTGTGTAAATCCTAATGAGGTGATTGTAGTGGTGGCTTCCACTATTCTTGCAAAACCCACTGGTTTTCAAGAAGAAAGTGGAAACATAATTAAGACCACTCTACAAGCAACAACAACTGAGTTCCTCCATGTTGCTCAATTATTGGATGGCCAAACTACTGGAAGTCCCCAATACCAAGAAAAAGGGGAATCAGGAAGTGCTTATGTGTCTAAAAAGCCACAAACACTTACTGATATAACCACCTCTGGTTAGGGAGTAGATGAGTCCATCAATTTGGGATGCACAAAACCAACAATTTTGTGATTTGACAGAACAGTTGGGTGTTGTAGTCTCCAAACTCAAGGAGTTGGTCACTAAAATGGCCCAAGCTAAAGTCCAGCTTAAACCAGAATATACCCAAAAATTGGCCTCCTCACAAAAGGAGATCACCCAAATACCTAACTCTCTTACTCAATAACCACCAACCACACAAAGCCAAACTCCTAGTGAGTTTTTAGCCACCTCATCATTGCCAGCAGGGGAGCTCAAAAATGACTTCAAAGACATGTTTTAAGATTATTTGAACAACTTTGATGCCAAACTTTTTGGAACTTCTGCCCCTAGACCCTAGTTACATCACTTCATGCAAAGGCAGGAAATTACTGAAGCCAAAAAGAGCTAAGAAGAATGATGATGAACCTGACATGATTGAATCAGGTGAAATAAGAGCTTAGAAAGAGTTGAAGAAGCAAGAGCCCTAGCAATGGTTGAAAACAGAAGGGCATATTCACTGGTGATGTTGATCAGGTTGCAAGGATAGCAAAATTGAAAATGATCAAATAGGTTTAAGTGGTTAAGGGCGACCAACAGGCACTTGGTTATGTTTAAATTACATACACATATATGTATATACAGTGGCAGGCCTACAGCCAACCACGGGGGGATTAGTGTATTATTTAAGACAAAATTCCGGTCGCACCCCTTAAAAGTACAGTTAAATCTTCTGATCGCACACCAAAAAATAATCATGGAGCCACTATGTGTATATATAATGTACAAAATGTATTATACATTGTATAATCTTCTATTCCACTATATAATCAATTAACTCTTTAAATATTTATTTTGACATTATCGATTTTAATTTTTTTTAGAGTAAACTACAATTTGCCTCCTTGTGATTTACAGTCCTTGCAATATGCCTCCTTATCTTTCGGTTTTTGCTATTTGGCTCTCCCAACTTAAAAAATGTTACACTTTGCCTCCACCGTCCTTTGAGTGTTAGTTGACCTTTTTGAAACGTGTGAAAAGACTAAATTTCTTTTCAATGCCAATGCATAGTAATACCAATATATTCAAGTTCAATTTCCATGCCAATGCAGACTAACACCAAAGCATAGAACTGTTAATCTGGCTACATTGCGGTTTTACTATTAAGTGTAAAGTATTAAGTCTAACGCTAAGACTGTTAAGTGCAATGCTAGACTGGAACCAGTAATACCAATGCATAGAATTGTCAAGTCTAACATTACTAAAACAAACTGTTAAGTCTAACATTAAGAGAAAATGCATAGAACTATTACACACATGATGTGTGTGTAAAAACACATTGTAATTGTATAATTTTGTACACGTTTTAGTGGTTTAAAAGTGTCATTTTGTATATTCATGTTGTACTTACGTTGTGTCAGGTTTTATTGGCTTAACAGGGGCTAAACAAGGTAAAAGGAACATCCAAGCATGAAAACGGGTTCGACGGATCACCCCGAAAACCACAACACAAATGCTGGAAAAGTGTCTCCCCCGCGCCACGTGGGGGAGCACTTTAGACGACCCGCGCCATGCAGAAGGGTTAGAAGACTCTCCTGCGACGTGTGGAAGAGTGTCGTTTTGGGAAAACCTAGATTTTAACCTAAATTGAAAAATCATAACCTCATTTAGCTTCCAGCCGTTCCAGAAGATCCTAGAGCTCTCCATGGGCGATTTTCAGAGTTCTGACACCCTAATCATTCAGTTTCTTCAAGCAAACTCATATCAAATCAAGATTTGAAGTTGTGATGACTACCATACAAGGCTAAACTCTTCATGACTTCCCTTGGATGAATGATTACTAGGTTTTTATACATTGAACTTTGTTTTCTGATTTGTACCTGGTACTCTTGAGTCTTGATCACTTGTGTTGATCTTGGTAAACTTTTATTATATTTGAATTATTTATCGTTTATCAAACGTATTGTCGATTTCCTTGCATCGTTAGCGGGTTGGTAAATTGGTGGGTAATTGGTATAATTAAACGGATTGTTAGGTTGTTATAGTTATTATTAAAAACTGTCCTAACCGTTAATGAAAGTCATTAATTCCTATGTCATGTCTATGTGGTGTTTGAATCAGTAAACATGTTTCCGTGTTAAACAGGTAATCGGGATTCGGGTGGGGGTTACTTCTTCTTATTCTAAAAACACTTTTCGTAACAAATTGCAATTTTTCTCAAACAAACAAACACCCAGTTTTGATAATAGTAGTTCTTTAGTTAATTATTTCTACATTGACCACAAGTTCCCTCTAGATACGATCTTACTTACCTGTACTAGTATTGGTATTTAAGTAAAAATTACTTTTCTTTTGATGAACATTAAATCAAACACTAAGTCAAATTGTTATCATGAACCTGTTTGACAAACACACTGTTATAGTGAACCTTTTGGACAAACACACTTGCGGTTTGACTTACATTTGCAAACTGAACCTGTATGACCTATTTGACAAACACACTTGCAGTTTGACTTTCATTTGCACATTGAACATGTTTGACTTACATTTGCACATTGGACTTATTACACTTTGTTATACACACTGTTAGACTTTGTAACCTATAATGATTGATCATCTTGTTAAAAGAATCCCAAGTCAAATTACATAAATCATCATCGCTTGTTACTAATCACATTACCTTTCTCATAAAATATTTAAACAACAAAAAACCACATTCATGATCCCCAACAATAAACTGCAAAAAAAAAAAAAAAAAAAAAAACAATAGAACACCTAACCATGATCACAGAACTATTTAACTACAAAATGCCATTCATCATTCAGTATTTCTACAAACCAAGCTAGCATAATTATACATTATAAACTAAGATAATTATACAAATTAACCCGACATAATTATACAAAAAAAAACATAACACAATTAAACATAGAGACCTGGTAGGGGTGAAGGGGGGAGACGGTGGTGTTGACGGGAGAAAGTGGTGATGACTACACAGTGGTGATGGTGTTGTTGATGGCGGGGTAGTTGAAGAATCCCCCTGAAACCAGAAATTGAAGGTCCAGTTGTTCAGTTGTTCAAAAAGCGCAGTATCCAGATATGTAAAACCCTTTCTATTTGTTTAGAGTTCAAATCGATAGTAGATAATGATATAAACTAATGAGTAAAATGACAAAATGGTCCTTGTGTTTACGTCACTTTTGCTCTTTTAGTCAAAAAATAAACCTTTTTAATTTGGGTTCCTTGGTGTCATTTTCATCCAAAAGGCAAACTGGGTGAGAATACCTACACTTTTTTTTGTGGTTTTCCTCATTTCAATTAAGATAATTTAAGGGATAAAAAGTCAATTCTACCCTTCATTAAAATGAGGAACACGAAAAAAAAGGTAGAGGATAATAGAAAATTCTGACCCAGTTTACCTTTTGGATGAAAATGACATCAAAATTGAAACCTCAGGACCAGTGGCGGATCTAGGATTCCGACCAAGCGGTAACGTTTTATAAATAAGCGGTAACGAAATCGAAAAAACGTCAAATTTTTCCAAAATTTACACTAAAAACGTCAAAAATTTTCCGACCAAGCGGTAGCGGAGGCTACCCCGAAAGCCTTAGTATGTCCGCCCCTGCTCAGGACCCAGCTTCGAAAGGTTTATTTTTGGACAAAAATGACCTAAACTCATGGACCAGTTTGACATTTTACTCTAAATGAATAGTAAACATAGATGTGTGTTAGCAGTTTAAAAGGAAACAATGGCTGAGAACTGAGAAGGTTAAAAATAAAATATGGGAGCAGCTTAGAACTCAACAAATGGACTTAGTCAGATAGAAGTAGGCTTAACTGTTTACAACTCGGAGCCCCTAAAAGTAAAATTAAAAAGAAAGGGACACTACATATTGGGTCAGTCGTTTTTGCCCAAAAATGGGCTTAGTTGTTTACAACTGAAAAGCAGTTATACACATAAACCCATACTTGATATATGGCCCTTCATCCTTTTGTTTAGCTAGTTAAAAACTTGAATTAAGTCAAACTTAAACAACTTTTACAGTTTTTTAATATGCCACATATATTATAAGGTAAATTAATTTTTGAGTCTATGTGTTTTATGAGTTTTAACTAGTTGAGTTCAAAAGCAAAAAGTTTAACGATTATTATCACTATATATAGAACTAAGAAAATGCTTATAGGGACTCAGATCGTTAAACTTTTTGCTATTGGACTCAACCAGTTAAAACCCATAAAACACATAGACTCAAAAAGTAATTTACCCTATGTTATATAATAACTATTATCACTATATATAGAACTAAGAAAAAATAACTAAATAATAATCTATATAAAGTGATAAAAATTATAATTATATATATATATGTATATAAATTAACTAATAAACAGTAAACGGGCCAAGTCCAAGCGGAGTTGAGCTCAAGCTTTTCAAATAGAGCTCGAAACGAGCCAAGCTCAAGTTCAACTCCTGTAAATTATAACGACCGAACTTGAGCTTTAGACGAGTTCAGCTTCGCGGCTCATTTAAAGCGTTGGTTATTTCTCTCTTGGTTTTATGATGGCATTACAGTTTTAAAAAAAGAATATTAACAAAACTAAAGAAAAATAACTAAGACCAAGTTAAACAAAGAGTAAATATTAAAATAAGAATATTAACAAAACAAAAGAAAACTAATTAAGACCAAGTTAAAGAAAGAGTAAATATTAAAATAAGAATATTAACAAAACTAATTAAGACCAAGTTAAAGAAAGAGTAAATATTGCAGAAAAAGATATACAAGCTTTAATTACATGTTTTACAACATCATTAGAAGCTTCAATATTGCATCTAGCATCACATATTCTCAACACAACATTCTAAAACAAGCAAATAAAGCTATTTTACAAACCATATATCAACATTCCTTTTATAAACTAAACTACTTGAATTAAAACATGCAAAAAAATCACATCAAACTTCTCATTTCTTTAAGGGTTTCAACCCTGAAAGAATCTTCAAAACATCTTCCATTGATGGTCTATCAGACTGCTTGCTTGTTGTGCAAGCAAGAACAACTTCAAGAACCAATTTTATCTCTTCTTGAATAGACTTTGAAGATGAAGATGATGAAGAAGAAGCAGACACTTCATTATCATTATAAATTTCCTTCAATAAAACATCTTTTGGTGTTTTGTGAATGCTTATTCCGCCATTTTTTCGTCTTCCGTTAGTCAAAATCTCCAAAACAACCTCCCCGAAGCCGAATACATCATCTTTCAGGTCATGATCCATGAGACCCTTGTATTCACCTGTCATATAAATATGTAGACTTAAGATTTCAAGATCTGTAAAGTTGAATGATTTATAGATTATTACGAACGAGCTGATTCGGACTGTTTTTTTTTTTTCTCTAATGGGTCAAACGGGTCGAAAATTATTCATCATATAGTGTTTAGACATAAGCTCACCTAAACGGTCGAAACTCGTTCATTGTTTAGTTTTTAGACATAAACGGGTCGAAACGGGTTATTTTTTTCTCGTTCATGGGTCAACATGTCAAAACTAGTTCATTGTATGGTTTTTAGACATAAAAGAGTAGAAACGGGTTTTTTTTTTCTCGTTCATTGAATGTAATCCTATTAGATGACCTAATTTTTTTATTAAAAAATAAATAATTTTAGAAAATAATTACACAATCAAACTGACCCGTTTCGACTATTAGACATCATGTTTGTTTGGTGCTATTAAGGTAAAAAAGATAGTTATTAAAATTGGGTTTTTAGGTAAGAAAGGACCTCATACCTGTTTCCATTGCAGATATTGTTTTAAACCCGAATTCTGCCAAACAGGGGTCCATGTTTTCATCGAAAACTATGTTACTCGCCTTCACATCTCCATGAGGAATAGCTGGACGACGATCATGGTGAAGATAACACATCCCTTTAGCAATGCTGGTCACAAGCCTATGTTTCGAACCCCAATCTCTTTTAATTGCAATCTTGTCATCAAGATTGCCGTTTGGTAAATATTCATACAGCAAATAACCAAGATTCTTATTATAACAAAACCCCAACAACCGAACCAAATTCTTATGTCTTAGATTCCCTATTTGGTTTACGAAATCAATCAAAAGATTCGAACCTTTTGCCCCCCATTCGATCTTTCTCACAATTACCGTCATCCCAGACAACAAAACCGCTTTGCAAACTGAATTTGATGAATACAACGTTTCCACAGAATCAATGGAGTTGAAACTTTTTAAAACATCTGCGGCTGTGAGTTCGGGTAAACCGCCAAACGACACCATATTCCAGTGGCGGTTAACACTTCGTCTCCGGTAGTAAAAGATACCGAAAAGAAGACCCGAGAGTACAACCACTACAGCGCAGAGTACAAGCACCCAACCAACCTTGTGATTCCTTCTACTTCCCAATTCCATTCCCTCAGATATTACGTTCGCGTGATGGCATATTCTCGCGAGTGGTGCACCGCAAAGATTAGGATTTCCGAGAAACGAACGACTATCCATCGTTTTAAACGTGTTTCCGTTCGGGATCGAACCCGAAAGATCGTTATACGACAGATTAAGAAACTTCAACTTCATCAACCTTCCTAACTTCACTGGTATCTCACCGGATAAATTATTTTCAGCGAAATTTAACGTTTCGAGATTCTCACAAACCGAAATGCTTTCCGGGATACTTCCCGATAAGTGATTCCGGTTCAAATCGATAAACAATAACGACTTACAGAACGGAAACTCAGGGAAATTGCCAGAAATATTGCACGATGAGGCCGAAAAATTGCGAAGAACCGGCAATGACCATGCTTTTTCGGGAAGTATCCCTCCAAGATTCGAATTATTCGACACGCTAAAATGCTCAAGATTTAAAGCATGAAATATATCATAAGGAATCCCACCAGTAAACCTATTTCCAGATAAATCAACATAAGAAACATCACTAAGAATCCTAAAATCCAAATCAATATCACCCGAAAACAAATTATCTTCAAGTCGTATTCGAACAAGCGAGGAACAATTCGAGATAGACAAAAGCCCACCCGAAAAATAATTCGAAAACAGCATTAACCTACTCAACTCCCCCCCTGAACAAATACCTGGTGGAATCACACCCACAAAATCATTTGTTGAAACATCAACCCATTTGAGTTTAGAATGCATACCCAATTCTTGTGGCAGCGTGCCACTAAAGAGGTTATCCCAAATAAGAAGTGATTCAAGATTAGGAAGCTTAGCTATCCCATCAGGAACAGAACCATTCATGTCGTTATACATAACACTTAACAGTTTTAAACTTTTCAAGTTCGAAAAACTGTCGGGAATCGGACCCGAAAGCAAGTTATCCGAAAGATCTAAGCTCGAAAGCGTCGAAATGTTACCGAATTCGTTCGGGATCATCCCGGACAGAGAGTTTTTGAACAGAAATAGTGTGTCAAGATTAGCTAAATTACCTAACTCTTTTGGGATTGTTCCTGATAGATTAGCACCAGCAATATCAAGATATCTAAGCTCACTCATATTACCAAATTGCCATGGGATGCTACCTTGATAAGAATTGTAACCAATCTCCATATGAGTGACAGTTTTTAACTGACCAAATTCAATAGGTAAATACCCACTTAACAAATTACCAGCAAGATGAATAAAATCAAGATTCTTGCATAACCCATATGAATTTGGAATGGGCCCACTGAAATAACTTCCAGCAAAGTTGACAACTTTCACTGAGGCAATTTCACAAACATCTGGTGGGAGTGAACCAGAAAAGCTGTTGCTAAAAGCATCAAGAACTATTAACTTTTGAAGCTTTGAAATCCCATATGGAAACACACCAGAAAAATTGTTTCTACTAATATCCAAAGTGTTCAAGTTTGTAAGATTAAAGATCCCAACAGGGAGTGATCCAGAGAATGAGTTGTGACTTATGTTGAGAACAATTAGGTCAACAAATTGATAGAGTTGACTCCCTGATAAAAACCCACCAAGATTCTTTAAAGAAAGGTCTAAAGATGTGATTTTTGTTGAGTTTTGGTTACATTTGACACCAACCCATGAACAAGATTGGATTTTTTGAGATGGGTTTTGGTCTTTAGGGAGAACCCAATTGTTCAAAGCATTAGATGGGTCAATAAGCTCTGATTTCAAGCTTATTAGTGCTTCTGTGAAAGGATCAGCAGCAGATGAACAGATGAACAACATGAACAAGAAGGGGTAGAAATGAAGAATCTTCATGGGGTTATTTCAAGATTTGAGGGGGTGAATCCAAGAAATGAAATGGGTTATTGTTGTTGTGAATGAACAAAGATGGATACAAAATGGAAGAAAGGTTAGGTCAATTTGTGGCCTCACTTAATTCATTATGGTGGATTATTGCATTGGGACTGAGAAAAGTGAGCAGGAGAAAAGGAGGGAATGACATAATATGGTGAAGTAGTCTGCAGGGTTTTGAATGGCTTTTGGAAGCATATGGGGCCGAAAATTAGATGGATTATACAAGTTGTGAAGCACTCTTTGTTCTTACTCTGTTACAAAATGTTGAGTTTGAATACAAATATACAATTTTAGTGATATCATTAAATCCCTAAAAATAAACTTATATATTATTGATTGACTTTGCAATTTCATTTCTATATAATCAGTCTTGTATGAGGTAGGTAACCGATAGAGGATTGGTTATAAAAAAAACTTATGGGTTTAAAGCGGGTATATTATCAGATGATATATGTTTTATTACTGAAGTCTTTTTTATCAGCATTAAACCCGAATATATTAGTATGTTTTATATATACTTAAAAATGTAATAAGTAGTATGTTAAAGTTGTTCTAAAGTTGAAATTATTAAGTTAATAGATCTTTTAGATATGCGGTTGAATATTTTATATTTCAAGTGAGTTTTTAGGTGAGTGTAAAGATTGGTTTAGGTTAATAGGTGTCCCAACTAGTAATATGCAGCTAGTTAACCACGTAAATGGGTAAATAGGTATATCACAAACCCAATAAAGTAGTGAGTACCCAACAAAGATGATACTTGATATAAAACTAATCGAATATGATCGATAATAGGCAAATTGGAAATAAATAATCTCACCTAACTTAATTTGGCTGATAATAATCTCAAGTCAGTTATTGGTTGATAATAATTCGAACTAGTTAATTGTTTTTTTTTATAAAATAGTCTGCCATTAAAATAGCTTAACGGAGTTAAGTTTTTTTCCGAATTACAAACCAGTGTTTTAGGGCTTTTGATCAGAACGAGAATACGAATCGATTGATGTAAAACTTACCTCGAAATATTGTCCCAACCCGTGAAAATGGTGCTTCAATTCGGGTGTTTAAACTTCCAGTTAACAAAAAACAAGCCATTTCGAACACAATTTCGAGGTAATCAATTGACTTGTATCCTCGTTCTGATCAAAAGCCCTAAAACATCGGTTTGTAATCCAGAAAAAAAAAAACTTAACTCCGTTAAGCTATTTTAACGGTGGACTATTTTACAAAAAAAATTGACCAGTTCGGATTATTATCGGACAATAACTGACTTATGATTATCATCGTCCAAATTGAGTTAGGTGGGATTATTTATTTCCAATTCGCCTCGATAATATAGTATCTCATGTATCCTAGCTTTAGGACTGGCAAATCGTGTCTTAGCAGGTTCAGGTATCTGATAACGCGAACAACTAAAATTTTAAACATGAATACGACTCGTTTAACTACTTTATATCCAATGTCTATAAGACAGATCTATATTTTATGCACCTAGAAGGAGAAATAATGGGTTTAAAATTCTTTTTTTTTTCTTAGCATTTATATTTCATTCCAATAATTTGGGCAAATTACATAAAGATAGCAGGTAGACGAGCAACAAACTGCGCCGCCATCCCTTTCTGAATAGAAATAATGGATTATAACTTTCAAATTTTGATTATTTTTAAAAACATAAAAAATCACATGGTGTATTTTTCTGTTATCATGTCTTAGCAGTTAGCAGGTTATCTACAGGTTACCTATTGTCAGCCCTACCTAGCTTCTACTAAGACCGTGGGGTATGGTGGGGCATGGGTTGACACGTGGAATTCGAGCACCCCGCTGGTGAGTGACGTGTCCGTGGGGTTTGGCGGGGCATGGCTAGCCCACGTGGGTTGGCCAGGTTTATTAAAATTAAAAAATAAAACCTAAAATTAAAAAATACACATAAAATTAAAAAAAAAAGCCTAAAATTATTATTAAAATTTCCTAAAAATTACAAAATTCTACAAAAAAAAAAGATTACAAAATAAAAAAAAAAAAAAAAAACCTAAAGCATTAGGTAGATTTCGAAAAGGACGAGCTTGTCAAACGGCTTCCGCTCCTTGCCCCGGAACTCGATGTTTGCCACCGCCACTCGGTCTTTGTGACTTATATCACCGCCCGGGACGATGTCGTAGTAGGACCGTTTGGCTTGGACAAACGGTTATATTTTAAAATTTAAACATAGCCCGCTATGCCCTAGCCAACAAGCCAATAAGAGCCGGCCACATAGGACCGCTAGGCATGCCCAACGCCCGGGCTGAATCCACCGCCCAAGGGGGCACGCCGAAACCCAAGCCCGCCCGGGGTGGTGACTTGGGCGTTTTCACCCAACCCACGCTCCAACCCCGCCCTATACCCATAGTCTAAGAGTGTGATCGATAAAAGTGGATGTTTTGCCAATGAATTTCTCCAGATTCTAACTTTTTTTTTTCTGGAGAATACCTCATTTTTATTAACTACGGTATAGTTTTTATTTATAAACTATCTTGGAATGTATAAATCATTTGCACGCATTTATCATCTACTTCATGGTTGAGGGTGAGGGGGGCACTCCCCTAAGAGGGGAGTCTCCTCTCTTACGCACACCCAATCCTCGTGTGCCACGTCAACTCCCCTCTTAAACTCCCCTAACACCCTAAATTGATGGCGGCACTCCTCTCTTAGGTGACTTGGTTTTTTATTAAAAAATAAAATAAAAAAAAAGGAAATCAGTAATTGGTTGAAAGTGTGGCTGGCCCCACCAACAACCCTCCCCTTCTTCGGTGAACTCCCCCCGAATCCCTTCCCCGAATCGGGTCACCACAGGGATGGCGGCGGTGTTCCCGATCTGTGGATAGGGTCACCGATGCCCTCCCCGCTGTACGCCCCGTTCACCCTGAGAGACTCACTAAATTATTTTATTTAATAAAAATAATAAAATAATTAAATGTATATTTTAGATGCCGTTTGCATCGTGGAAGGGAATAGAACTTCCTTTATTTTTGGCTTTTCTAGGCATCTTTCTTTTTAAGAATCCAATTTCTACAATCTAGTGCTCACATTTGGTTTCAAATATTTTATCCTATAAAAAATTTGTTGTGTACCCTATAGATAATAGATGCATACATACACACATGTATAAATAGAAAACAAATGAATATTTTAGCTTAATTTAGTGTACGATTGTATGAACTAAAGAAGTTGTCCTTTTTGTTAATTTTATATTCAATTCATCAAATTCAATAGTTTGAAACTTTGAGTTTGAATCATGGGTAACAGTGAGAAAGGTGCTGTTAACGATGAGACAATAGTGTTGATGATAGTGCTAATCCTTAGATCATGGGGTGGCGGATTTAGGATTCGCGCCAAGCGGTAACGTGTTATAAATAAGCGGTAACGATATAGAAAAAACGTCAAATTTTTCCAAAATTTACACTAATTTTACACTACCGCCGGAGCGCCAAGGGGTAGCGGGCATTACCCCTTGTTATACACTAGATCCGCCCCTTATGGGGTGTGGTTTGGGTAGTCTCTTTGGGGACTATCCGTCATGTAGGTGTCACGTCAACATGGGTGAAGGATCATACTCTTGAGGACTACCCAAGGGTAAGGGTGTGGAGGATAGTCCTCCCCCCCCCCCCCCCCCCCCCCCTCTTTTTTATTTTTTTTATTTTTTTATTTAGTTAAATAATTAAAACAAAGTAAATAAAAATAAAAAGTTACATTTAAATAAAAACCTAAAGTTACATTTAAAAAAAACTAAACATTAAAAAAAATACAACACACTTAAAAAAACCTAAAGTTACATTTAAAAAAAACTACACTTCCTCACTCCATTTTTTTTTTAATGTTTTCCTTCATTTTTTCTAAGATGTGACGGTCTTCCTCATGATATGCGCTAATATCGTTGGTCATTATTCTCCATTCCTCCAACTGTTGCGCTTCTTCTTGTCTCCTTTGCTTCTCCTCGGCTTGTTGTTTCTTCACTTTTACATTCTCGTTTTGGGTCTCGGTAAAGGTTTGGTTGAATGCTTTCAACTTGGCCATTAAACCTTCCAACTTCGTATCACCATTGTTTCCTGATACGACTTGTTTGCTTTTTTCAGCCGTTATCCTTTTGCTTTTGTCCCTTCCTGGGGGACGTTCTTCCTCCTCAATCGGCTCATCGTCAAACTCGGGCTCGTCGTTGATATTTATTTGGCAACGACCGGTTGAGGCTCCAACGCTATAACTTCCTGACTCGGAAGTTTTAGACCGTTTGGTTGCTCGTTTCGTGCTTACAACCTCATTCGAAACCGCTGCCCACTTTGAAGAATCCTTTAAAACTTGCCACGCATCGACATGTGGGAAAGTTTTCTTATGTTCGTTTTCGTATAAACGCATCGCCTCATAGAAAATATTTTCGTGGTTCCACCCACTCGGTTTGGTGGAGAGCGTTTGGTTATAAAACCCACAAAAGCGTTTGATCACCGTATTTATCTTGCGCCACTTGGAGCCGGTAGAATCAATCTTTCTGTACTCACCTTGTTCCATAAACGCGTGGAATAGATCAAGGATTTCTAGCCAAAACCCATCGTTTGATTGATTGTTACCTACATGTTATATTATGCAAAAATATAGTATGCAAATAAAAGTTAGTAACAATAATAATATAATGAAAAATAATAATTTTTACCGAGTATTGGATTCTTTGACGACACAATCCACGCCTTCGCCAACGCCTCTTCCTCAACTTTTGACCATTTTTGTTGTTTGCCGGCTGCGTCTTCTTTTTTACCCTTTCTCTTTGTATTTTTCCTTTTTGAAGTTTGAGGTTGCGTTTCAGGCACAACCTTTACGTCATCATCTTTTTCCTCGATGTAACAACCCGACTTTTCGAAGTCAATGTCAAAGTCAAGATCTTATTCAGATCTGACTTTTCTTGCTTAATTATTGTTTTGTATGCTCGTGATTCGATAAACGATATATTGGTTAACACTATTCTAGGCTACGATTTACTACTAAGTGAAGTAACAATGCGATAAACGTATAAATCACAACTAAACGCTATTATTACTATCGTTATCACAACGCAACGCATCGCAAACTCAAAACGCAGTTGTTGTTATAGTTCTATTTGTGGGTTATTATGTGCTTACTTGTGTGTGTGCCTTATATATGTTTTGGGATGTTATTCGCAAACGCAATCGCAACTCTCTCGCATCGCTAACTCGAAACGCAGATTTACTTTATGCTTTTAGGAGTTATGTTATTTGTGTAACTAATTGTTTAATGTTATCGCATCGCTTACTCGCAACTCGCTTAAACGCAACGCAACGCTCAACTCACGAAAAGAAAGTTGGAAAACTAACCCGCGCAAGCCAACCGATCGAACGACCATTCGATCGAATGGACATCCGACCGGATGGCCATCCGATCGATTGGCCATCCGACCCACTTAACCCTCCACCGCCTCTCACCCTCTCACACTATAAATACTCACCTGTCACATCATTTGTTCATCGATGTGACAGCTCTATCCGACCCAACTCATTCCAACTCGTTCCAAGGCACTTTTCTCTCGATTCCAAGCGATTCCGTAAGTATTTCACCCTAAATCTTGTACTTCCATCATCAGCACACACTTTCTCATCATCTTCTCCATCAAATCTTACATTTTCACCATGGAAATCACCTGAATTGGGCTGTTTTAAAGTGGCGTCACCTCGGTTTCTTATAAACACTGAAGTGTGACCTCATCTCATCAAAAATGGTTCAGAGCTAAAGGATTTCTACACACTTTTACACTGATTTCGACGCAATCTAAACATTTTCAACAGATTTCAAACTTTTCTTCAACATTTTTTACTTTTTACTCAAAACGTTAGAATCTGGACTCGTTCAGGCTCTCCACTCATTCTTTAGCAGAGAACCGCTCCGAGAACGGATCTCAACCGAAGGGACGACCGATTCACGGATTGAACATGAAACTCCGCCAAGGACAGTCACGTCTGATCGAATGGGGTGATTCCTATCCGATCGGCTAAGTTGGACTTGGTATGGTTTTCGTTGTTTGACACTTCATCACGCCGTCTCCGTTAGACCCCAAAACTGTTAACTTAGAAAATTTTACAAGCATCAGATCGCCGATCGAATAGCCATCCGATCGAATGACTATTTGACAGGTGACTCGCCCCTTATCAGTAAGTTCAATACTTAAACAATTTCGCAAAACTTCAAAGAATATCACACTTCAATCGAATAGCCATCCGATCGAATGGCCATCCGTCCGGATGACCATCCGATCGAATGACTTGAACTATACTACAACGAAAACTTCAAAAGTTCAAAACGTTTTTACAAACACACTCATTCCATCGAATGACTAGCCGACCGAATGGTCATCCGTCCAGATGACCATCCGTCCGACTCATCATCCGATCGACTCATCATTCGATCGCTCATCTCACCTAAGCACCGTTTACACGCTGTTCAACGCTTACACTATCGTTCCCTGTTCAGGCTAATCTCCAAAGCGCTCCATTCAATCAAAGGCAGTGTTTATTTATTAAACACATACTGTGAGGATGCTCGATCCTTTTTTGCTTAACACACTTTTGGGTGTTACATACGTTACCTATATCAAATCACATCAATCACACAACGCAAACACTTTTAACGCTCACCGCTCTCGCATGTTATACGTGTCTCGATGAATGCTTATAAGTTATGTTTACATAGTGATTGTTGCCAGAGACCTTAGCAACGATAGTACTATAGTTTGGACTCAGCACCTGTCATGGACAGGGGTTGTTAAGGGTTTTACTTCACAAGGTCACAGTGGTGATAATGTGTTGCGCATTCTACAACTCGCAGTCATGTCGGTTGCATATGTCATTGTCGATAGCTTACTTGCTTCACATTTCTACATGTTACATGTTGGTTATGCGTGTCACACCCCAACCGATGGCGGAAACATCGGGGCATGGCACTGAACGAAACAGATTGTCCAGAAGTTTCCATAACAATTATCATTACCAATCAATTTAAAGTAACATGTCCCATACCATGTCTCAAAAGGTAAACAAATTATTACAGACAAGATCTAGGCAAATAGTTCTATTTCGACAACTCAGATTTTCAAATAGAGCAATTGTTTATCTGCTTCTAGAGACCCTTGATTTAATTTGTACATACAACTATTTGTTAGCCTCTAGAGCTTTATTCTAGCCTCGATTTCCTAGCAGATGTGCATCCTAAGCACCTGTCACATACGTTAAAATAAAAGTCAATACATATAATGTAAAGGTGAACATACAAGTTTGATAATAGCATATAGAGTTCGAAATTCGTTTACGCATAACCAGCACGTACACATAGAGAAATGAAGCACGTTAATTATCGACATAGATCCATCGATACCAATGACTGCGGGTTGACTGCCTGAGGCAGTTCGCAATACATGATTACCACCGTAATCCATGCAAGTAATTGTCCTTAACAACCCCTGCGAATAGGTGCTGAGTCCAAACTATAATACTTTCGTTGCTAAGGCAGGTAGACAGCATTCCATGTGTAAACATAACAAACAAGCATTCATAAGCCACGTATAACATGCATTAACGGTTAGCGTTCAAATAGTATTGAGTAGTGTGTTTATTGTGATTTGAATATTCGTAACGTATGTAACACCCAAAAGTGCGTAAAGCAAAAAGGGATCGAGTATACTCACAGCGATGATGGATTGAAGGGAGCGCTAGAGAGTAAGGTTAGCCTGATCAGAACGATAGCATAACGATAAGTGACGCGTAAAACGATGAAAGGTGTAAGTGGCTCGGACAGCAGTTCGATCGGATGGTAATCCGACCGGATGGTCCAGTTGTGTGGATGACAATCCGTTCGGTTAGTCATCCGGCTGGACAGATTGTCCGGTTGGATGACTATTCGAGTGGATTGTTTCTTCCTATGAGAAGGATGTGTTTGTGTAAGATGGCTTGTCCTTTGAAGTTTTCCTTGTATCATTATGAAAACATTGAAGTATCTCTACCTTTCAAGTCGGTCGATCGGATGGTCAGTCGTGCGGACGACAATCCGCTCGGATGATTTATCCGGTCAGACGGCGACTCGAGTGGCGAGGTTACTCAGTGAGAACAAATCCACAAGAGGTTGTCACTCGATCGGACAGCAGTCCGGTCAAGTGGCATCCTTAGTGCATTGAACACGTTGAAAATTGTTTAAGTCCAAGTATCTCATGATACGAAGAGTAATTCGGTCGGATGGTAGTCTGATCGGATAGCAATTCGTTCAATACTCAAACTTCAGATAAAGTTGATTAAGTGTGGGACCCAAGGTGTAAGCCGTTCGGATGACCTAGTCGCTCGGATGACTTATCCGTTCGGACAGTAGTCTGGTCAGATAGCACTCCGTGCTGGTCGTTCCGTTCGTCTTTCACTTGGTCGTTTTGATTGTTTGTTGCTTTTATCGAGACGTTTTGACACCGTGCTAACCAACAGAACCCCATCTTGACCCAAGTGACCCGATCAAACAGGAATCACCCTAGTTTGACCAGTTAACCGGTTCAAGACGGTTGTTCTTGGTTGACCCGAAATCGGTGGTCTCGTGAGTAGAATCCAGATCTCGAGCTAGCACAACACCGCGAATGAGTAGAAGGCTAGAACAAGGTCCGATTCTATCGGTTTTGAGTATATTGAGTGTAAAAGAGTTGAAAGGAAGTTTGAAACCATCTTTCAATCCTTTTTCACCATGATTGTGTTTAGATCTATGCAAGATCTTTGTTTATTTGTGTGGAAATCGATTAGATCTAAGTTGTTCTTGGTGGATTGAAGTCAAAACATGAAGTTCATAAGAACACCATGATGACGTCATCCTAGAACACCTCAAATCTAGTGATTTCACGGTTAAAATTTAAGATTTAAAAGATAGAAAGGTGTAGGAGTGCGTGTAGATCAAGAAAGTACAAGATTTAGGACGAGATCTTACCGGAATCAAGAGAAATCGAAGAAAAGGTGGGGAGCACGAGCTGTTCGGACGTCAGATGCCAAAAGTAGAAAGTTTGAGAGTGACATGGGGTAGTTATAGGGTTACCCAAAGAGGAAAGGGTTGGTCGGTCGGATGGCATCTCGCCCGGATGACTGTCCGGTCGGATGTCATCTCGGTCGGATGGCAGCCTGACACCAGATCAAGTGGCAGCCCGGTCGGATGGCAATCCGGCCGGATGTCACTTGGTTCGGGTGCGATGATTTTTGCTGTTTCGATTTCGATTATGAGCGATGCGAATGCGATAGAGTTTCCTATTCAAATTACTTTTAATCCCAACTACTCATATCTCGCACTATCTTTTCTCCACTAATTATCATAGTTCGATTTTGATTGAGTTCGATTGCGTTTCGATTGCGATTGATTGCGTTTCGATTGATTCCCACACATACATCTATACTATATTATAATGCATGAGGGAGGGATTCCCAAAAGTTAAGAACTTCTTCCCCCCTTATTTATAAATAAACCCCTAAAATGAGGGTAAAGTGGTCTTTTAAACCATAATTATTTTTTAGTCCCTCAATCTATTACATTTAAATCCTTAACATTTAACGTAATTATGGGTAATTAGTTACACTTCCCCCCTTCTTTAATTCTTTAACGTATTCCTGCGATATCTTACACCCTGTAATGTTTTAAAAAAATCCGAAGGTACCATGACGACGTACTCATTTTTATCAACGTTTTGATATTTGTCTTTGTCAATATTGATGTGGGAATCAAAATGTACAAGTAAACGATGCATTAGTGTACATGTGATTCATTTGTACTTCTATATATACATACAACTGGTTAAAGCAATACGTACTAGCATGTGAAGCATGAAGTTTTGAGACCCTAAAAGCACAAAAGAATACAAGATACATCGCCAGTTTCACTTTCTATTCAAATGAATTGAGATTCAAAATCCAAATCTTCCCTCCCATATGTTGAGATGAAGTAAGATTCAAAATTTAAAATTCAAAATCCAAATCATCCTTCTCAGATTCCCTCAACAAGTGTTTTCTTTTTCCCTCTCATACTCGCCAGAAACTAAATCCCATATTCATCAATTGAATCAGACCCCTAATCATCCCTTCGTTCGCTTGAATCAGAGCCCTAAACAGGGTGTGAAGGTGAAGATCGTGTGTACCCTTCTCGATGGCTATTATGTAGTTTGTCTTTGTTTTGTTCACCAAGTTGGGTAACGTTATAATTTGTTTTACTACTTTGTTGTCTATCCATTTCGATTTTTGGTTGTTGTGATGTTCATCACATGATCGATTGTGAGTATTTGAATCTTATACAGGGTAATCGTTGAGTAGGAGTTGTGTATTTTAATATTTTCAATGTTTAGAAGGGACTAGGGTTTCTTTTAGTCTGTTGATCTGGCAAGTAAAAACATGTTCTTTGTTAACGAAAATCATTTAGAAGGGATTAGGGTTCTGTTGAAATGAAAATATGGTATGGTAAGGAACTTTGTTTTTTTTTTTTTTTTTTTTTTTTTAAAGGAAGTAAGGAACTTTGTTATCTAGGGTTTGTTTTAGTCTGGCAAGTAAAAACGTTTTTTCAAAGTGTTGTATTTGAAACCAAAGTTTCTTAGAGATATTAATTTGATTATTTAAATTTACTTTTTTCGTTTCCCATTCGCAGATCTTACTCGCACTATACGATGTTCCATTGCAGTTCTCAATTTCAAGAATCATTACTTGTGATCATGTAAATTTCATTATAGAAAACCATGACTAATACATAATACGTATTATTTTGTTTTTTTTGCTATTGTTTCAGAAGCAACCCCACCCCAAAGACAATTATGAGGACAGTGGGTGTAAAAGGGTTCACCCTTTGTCATTTTGAAGTCACATCTCCAGGTTAGTCATTTTTGTTATAGATTTTCATAATAAGCATATGTCATATATATGATAGCCTAAATGTATGGTCTTTGGTTGTGAGATTTTATTTAAATAATTATGCTACTTTTAAGTTGTAAGGGGGGGAGGGGTGGTTCACTAGTGATAGAAACTATCACTCACATTGTCCAATAAGATCGTGCCATGTCATCAACGAAATTTCTATCACTAGTGATAGAAATGTAGGGGGGGTGGTATCACTAGTGATGAAATTCTATCACTCCCAAATTTTTTTAATTTTCATTAATTTTTAAATTTTTTATTTTAAATTAGAAATTAACAATAAAACACTAAAATTAAAAATTTCATTAAATTTAAAAAAAAAATTACATAGGAAAATAAAAAAACAACTAAAATTGGGAAAAAATAAACTAAGGCATCTCCCAACCCCACTTTGCGCAAATCTCGCGCTTTTGTTTAATGACAATTGACTTAAACGGTTCGTCGAGATGGTCGTGCTTTTCACACAAGATTTTTAAATCATTTTGTCTTTCAATCGTCTTCAAGTGATCCTTGTACACCTGCTCGCGTTCGACTTTTAGGGACAAAATTGTTTCTTTTCTTTGCTCGGCCTTCTTGAATTGGGTAATTTTCTCATCTTCGATTCTGGAGATCGACTCCGCCACCGCCTCCTTCCCTTTGTTTAACGATTCACCACCTCTCCTGCGTCGTGGCCTTGTAGGTGTAACTTCTTCAACGGGGTCGTTAACGGGTTGATCGGGTTCGTCAAGGGGGTCGTCGTTTAAGTTCATTTGGGGCAAGTTATCGGACGCGGAAGTCGTGTAGTTCCCCGAATCGGATGTTTTTGATCTTTTACCTCCTCCTCGTTTTTTTGGAGCCGTAGGACCATGCTTGTCAACCAACTCAACGGGGACCCATTTCGGGTGATTCCTCGCAACTTCCCATGCCTTCACGTGTGGAAAAGTCCTCTTGCTATAGACTTCGCAATACATTTCGGTTGCTTGTTGCATGATTGTCGCCTCGCTCGCTCCACTTTGTGGGTTTCGGTTCTACAAAATATATAAAAGGTTATGTTTATTTTTTTTAAAAATAAACTGTTTCTGTTTTTTTTTTTTAAACTGTTTATGTTTTTTTTAAAAAAAAAACTGTTCTGTTTTATTTTTTTAAAAACTGTTTCTGTTTCTTTTTTTTTAAAACTGTTTCTGTTTTTTTTTTTTAGAAACTGTTTCTGTTTTTTTTTTTTTAAACTGTTTATGTTTTTTTTTTTTAAAAACTGTTTCTGTTTCTTTTTTTTTAAAACTGTTTCTGTTTTTTTTTAAAAAACTGTTTCTGTTTTTTTTTTAAAACTGTTTCTGTTTTTTTTTTAAAAACTGTTTCTGTTTTTTTTTTTAAAAACTGTTTCTGTTTTTTTTTTTTTTTAAACTGTTATGTTTTTTATGTTTTTTTTAATGAAAAAAGATTAAAACTTTAATAAAAAACATACCTTTTGAATGAAACAAGCGTTGAACTTACTAATTTTCCCATTCAAATCCGTCCACTTCGACGTCATTTGGTCCATGTTTCGTATCTTTGCACCCGGAAGTTGCCTAAAATGTTTAATGACCCGTCTCCAAAACGCATCCTTTTTTTGCTCGTTGGCATGTTTCCTGTTCTCCGAGATGTGCAAATACGCCTGCGTCAAGGACACCTCCTCCTCGCTCGTCCAAGGTTGTCGGCCGGTTTGGACGATTTCGTGAACGGCATCATTTTCTTCGTCTTCATCTTCCTCTTCTTCGACCGGTTGTTCTTGATCGTAATCATCATCATCGTCGTCAAGACTTTGTTGTGGTTCACGATACGCGGTTGCAAATTGATGGATGAGGGTGTTGTCTTCTAGTGGGTCGAGTTGGTGGGGTTGGGTTTGAAAGTTTGGAAACAATTGGGGTTGGAATTGGTGAGGTTGAAACGGTGGAACGAACGGTTGGTTTTGGTACGTTTGCGATTGAAAGGGTGGATATTGTTGGGTTTGAAAGGGTGGATATTGTTGGGTTTGAAAGGGTGGGACTTGGTCGGGTTCGTCTTGCAACCTAAAGCGCGTCGGCTCGCCAAGATTCGCTCGAACCTTGGGTCTCACGGGATTTTTCTTCGTACCCGAACCTCTTTTTTTCGAACCCACACCTCTCTTGCTTGAACCTTCCATGTTTCTTGTAAAAATATTTGGAGAGTTTGCTGATTTTTTTAATTGAGTTTGAGATAATTTTTTGAATTGAGTTTGAGAATTTGTTGTTTGAGATAAATGTTTGAGATGAGGATTTATAAATAAAAGGTTTCAAACGGTCAAAATCACACAAACGGTCAAAAACCCAACGTTCCAATTTCAAAACTCAACGCGTGATGTGATTAACGCGTTCAAAACTCAACGCGTGAAGTTTGGACCGGCGGCGGTGTTACGTTAACTTTCAACGCGTTTTGGGGTGGTATAACGGACCACCCCGTCCCCCCTAAGAATAACGGTGAATACTTGAATGTGTTCAGTATGTATCAGATTCAGATGATTCAAGGAATTAATAGATATCATGGCATATAAGTAACTATTCTTACTATTTTAAATGATTATGCTACTTTTAGTTGTAACATATTCTCACCATTTGATAATTTTTGTTTGTATTTCATGTTGTATATCTATTCTTGCAGAAATATATCTTGGGAAAGTAGTTTCGCAAAGAGTGAACTGAGAATTCTAAAGATGGTAATTATCATACACATCCTAACTGATATTTTCTATGCTTTTTTGACACAATAAATTCAATTTAGTGATAGGTATGAGCATGGTACCCGTTCGGTACCGAAAATCCCCAAAAGTGGGTACCGGTACCAAATATACCCGGTACGGTACCGGTATTTTAGTGTAAAAACGAGTAAATATCGGTGCCGAACCGGTACCGTACCGGACCGGTAACGAAAATGTCAAAAGTTGGTACCGAATCGGTACCGAAAATGTACCCGGTTCAGTAAATTTGGTACCGGTACCATTTGCTCATCCCTATTTAGTGATACCTTATGTAGCTATATTGAGTGGTTTCTATATTTTATAAAGTTCCCATGATCTAAAATCTTACTAAAATGTAAAACAAAAGAATACTATGATTTCCACAACAAAGGGGATTTTACGGATGCGCATTTATAAAGTCATTGGTACTTGAAGATTCAAAATCACATATTTTAAGCTTAGAGATAGTTTTACATTTATCTTGGTAAAGTTTTTTGGTATGACAACAGGTCATTTCTATGTTTAAAGGTGCTACATTTATTGGTGAACCAATCCGTCTGCATGTGTGTTTTCCTGGGGAGAAGGCCTTTAAGGTGCTTCCTGAATCGTTTTTGGTTTAAACTTATTTTTTGCAATTGTTTCCTTTGAGATGGTTCCTAAAAAATATACAAAAATTATATATCTATACAAAAAGTAACACGCACCTTTTTATTTCAAAACACATGCCTATTTGTTTACACCCACTCTTTTGTTTAAAAGACATACCCCTTGCCAATACCCTTTTATACAAAACACATACCAATCAATAACCAAATGACATGCCTTTAAAGAAATTCATGAAACGCACCTTTTTATTTCAAAGCACATACCTCTTTGTTTACACCCACTCTTTTCTTTAAAAGACATATCCCTTACCAATATCCTTTTGTATAAAACACATACCAGTCAATAACCAAACGACGTGCCTACAAAGAAATTCATGAAAATACACACACAAAGTAACCAAAGGACGCGTCTACAAAGAAATTCAAAAGAACCGACAAACACATTAAAATGAAATATACGTTATCTCTATATATGCAAAAGGGACTTTTCTTTCATAAGCACATACATACATAAATCCACATTACCCTGCCGCCTCCAACATTTCAAATTCACACCCATATTCTACAATCTACCCTAATAACAATCCACCGCCCATTCCTTCACTAACACCATCGAGCGACCTCTAAACCGTCAGAATCTTCACCCCACCGTTATCGGGTATAAATATTTATCATTCCTATGAATTTAATTGATGCATAACTTTGTGAACTTGAATTCATTGACGATTCGTCAATAATATGCCAATCTTAAATTAACGACATGTTATGTACCATTTTCGTTATACATTTTGTACAGTTGCGTACTTGCATCCCTTGACGAATCTATTAGTAATCTGCCTCTTAATGACGTCAGAATCTTCACCCCACCTGTTAGCGCGGATCGAACTAATGACGTTATGGTTGCGAGTCGCAACTACGGTCTCGACTAATCACGTTATGGTTGCGAGTAGCAACCTCATGGTCTCGAGTGATGACGTAATGGTTGCGAGTAGCAACCTCATGGTTGCGAGTGATGACGTTATGGTTGCGAGTAGCAACCTCATGGTTGCGAGTAGCAACCTCATGGTTGCGAGTAGCAACCTCGCTAACAGCTGTTAATTGTGATATCATAACCGAAAATTCGAAAATTATGAATTGTGATATAGTTTCCTATAATAACATTGATCTATTTTATCAAAAAATTTCGAAATTATAATCTGCTTATCCTTATAACAGATTTCGAAATAAACTTAATAGATAAATTAGATCAAAATTAGGGAAACATTTAACAATTCAAATCACATTCCAAAACATAAGGGAAATTTCGAATCTTCACTAAGAACATTATGAACATAAGATGAACCCTAAAACATAAAACATAATTCTGGGTTCCGAAAACTGGATTTTAAGATTTTATATACAGATTTCGGACATTAATATACCCATATAGGTTTCGAGTTACATGATTTACCGTCCTTTTCCGAATTAACAGTGATTTCGGTGACATTAAAGAACTCGAAAACAAGCTGTGATTTTTATTAAGTTTCAAAAGTTTTGTTTTCCAGATTTCAATCCCAGAATAATGGATACGAAAAACAGAACTGACTAATCAACATATGCTCTGATACCACATGTTGGTTCAGTTCTGTTTGAACATAAAGGAAAACATGAAAAACATACCTTTGGTTGCATCAGCACAGGTTAGCAGAGAATCCATTAAGGGACGCAGCCATTAGGGTTGACATGATTGTCATCTTGGTCTGGTTCCTCCTTAGGGTGCTGACTGATGATGGTGGCTGAGAAACCGATAAGGGGATCGGTATTGGAGATGGAAGTCGAATTGATGTTATGACTAATGGGGGGTTTCTAATGTGTAACTGTCTAACCCCTTAACCTCCACATTATTCTCCTTATATAAGCACCCAAGAGGAAACCTAAATTAGTTAATAAGGGTAATATGGTCCATCAACAATTACCAACTAATTAAATAATAGGTTCTAATATATTTTGATCTCTATTATGTAAATGATTATATGGCTACTAGATTAAATATTAATGCGTAATATATTTAATCTTACACATGATAGAATCTTATAACATATACCACTAATTTAAGAACCACTCAAGAATTATTAAAAAAAATATGACTACCCGAGAGTCCTTGCCAGTTAAGTTGACCAACATTTATGATTTTCACATGCAGGAAGTAATCTATTAAAATACACTCCGAAAAGGCCTTTGTGCTTGGTTGCTAAATTCAAATTAGAGGTTTTAGGAAGCAACATTTTTTTATAAATATGACTACATATTACAAGGTTTCATTCGATTGGTTGTATGATGGATCCGTCCATGCATTTTCATATTCTGGTCTGAAACAGTTGCATGTTTTTGGTTCAGGCAGGGTGAATCAACATAAGTGGTATGTTTTCATTTATGTTTGTATTTTAAATTTTAAATTCTGTACAAACTGTTTATAGTTATTAATTCGAGGCCTCAACTATCATAAACACCTTTATTTCATGCCCATGTTAATCGCTATTTTATAACCAATCCGTTGTATGATCGATATGTGAATGCATTTTCGTCTGTTCACGCAGTGTGAAATTAGTTAGTGGTGTATTTCATTGATATTAATAATATGATTAAGATATGTACAAAACAATGTTTGGTTATCAAGAATCATAAAGGCGTTTGTAATTTGTTTCATGGCCATATCAATTACCGATTTGTGCTGATCATGCAACTTTATGTTCTGGAATCGAAATAAACAATGGTATATGATGGTGTATAATCAACATCCCGCCGCAACGCGCGGGTTAGCGTCAACTCGTTAGATATAAAAAGAAATGGTCAAATGAGTTGAACAACTTGGAAGTCGTCTTAAGTTTGTTTATAAAGCATACAACATCCTATACGGTTGTATTAAAAATATTTGTTAGTATGAAAATTCCGGTGTTAATGTGTCACTTGAAGTAGCATATCTATTAGATAGCAAATGACTGAATGAACAACCATCCGCATAAATAGTTGCGGAAGAAAGGGGTATGCTTTCAAGTATTGATTTAAAAAAACAATCCTGGTTGTAAGTGAATTTTTGCTCTCTTTTACATGCTTTTTTAAGTCTAATTCCTCATCTTTCACTCCAGAAAACTACTAATAATTTATGTTTTTTAAAGCTCTTTCTGAAAATGAAAATGTGAGTGTTCTTTAATAAGCATTTAAGTACTAATAGATAACTTGAAATTTTTTTTTTTTTGGAAAAAGTGTCTTACATGAGTAGCTTGTTGGCATGTGCTTAAAAATGTAGTGAAGACGGTTCAGCAATTATTGGTTTATCACTGGTCAACTTACTCAACTTTATGCTGAGTTTTCACCTATGACAGATCCTTTGTTTTGAACCACGTTGTCTTGGAGAGACTGTTATTGAATTGGATCGGATTTTAGATCATGGTTTAAGGTATTGGTCTATTTGTTCAACTAACTTTATTTATTTTCACATATTCACCTCTGCTCACCAGTGCACAAACAACTGCTAATATTTTGTAGCTCACCGCAACAACGATCTTCGCTGCAAGCTAATATCCGTTGCAACTTGATTCATCGCCAGTCAATCGCAACCATGATATGTAACATTTTTATTATTAAGTTGAGGATTGTTATGGGTATTTTAGTTTAGTTTGGCATGGTTATTGTAAATTGGTTGGATTATTTATATGGTTACGTTTGGAATTGATTGAGGAGGTTTTTGAGACAAAATTCACTTCCTTCGTCTTCGTAGTTATACGGATTGAAGTCATTGTACCCTGTCAAACCATTGAATCTGCCATCGCCATCAATAGATACACGAGCAGCCACCATCACCACTACTTCTACCACAGTTTTTTCTTCTGCCGCAAAAGTTCCATCTTGTAAGCTTACCAAACGACTTCTCGCACCCTACTTTTGCGCATCTTTCTCACTCACAACCAATGTATTATAAGACAGAGCTTTCTCTTCATCATGGCCACCGTCCTTCAACCGGTTGCACGACCTTCGCCACTGCCACCGTTGTGCTACCCCATCACTGTGCAGTAACCCCCCATGACCACACCTGCATTGCAACTCACAAACCATTTGTTTGGACAAATTGATCGCCTCTTTTTGTACGAGTTATTGCGCCATTGTTGAGTGCAAACTTTGAACAGTTTTTGTAGTTTCTAATTAAGGTAGCAAATCGAACCCTCTTGTGATTCAAATGTAGACATACAAATTGCGGTTTCATTTCATGGGATCTTTGAATAAATAAAAAGAGGACACTACCATGTTTACACTTCATTTAGTATAAATTGATAAAACTTGATCTTTTTTTATTTTTTTCGGCTGCCATAGCCTACACGTAGCCCGTAAATCCTTAATCAGAGAAGATGACTAGCGTTTGGTATTCTAAATGTTGTGATGCTCAGTCACTTTTTACTTTGGAATATATCAATAATATTATGTGCATTATATTTTTGTTTATACACTTGATGTTATTAAATTTTGAATGTTAAGATATTGCTTTTATGAATTTAAAAAGCCAAATTTTGTATCTTGTTGTCCTTTGATTTTCATCTCCGAATCCGATACCACTCGCTGCCACACCATCGTATGCCATAGCCGTCGTTGGCCACACCACATTCGCCGCTACCCACATTGTGCTACACCGTCGCACACTTCGTCACCGCATACTAACCCGCAGTGACCATTCCCGCAATGTAAAGTGTCGCCCCCGCCGCATCGCGCGGGCACCCTACTAGTAAATTAAACATGCACAAGTAACACCTAAGGCACACACACACGTATAACAATAACCAAAATGCGTAATTCGAGTTGCGAGTGCGACTCGATGTCGATTTGATTTGCATAGTTTGATTATCGTTTAGTTAACTTTATCGCATTGTTACTTCCTATAGTTCACAGTCGTAAGCCGATTGAATGGCGAATAACACACGTCGATTATTATAATTCTTGACACTTGCTCCACATAATACAACTAAAATAAACACATAAAAGAATTCACTACTAGTCAAGTCGCGCGAAATTGGTCGTTGACTTTGACCTTGACTTTGACTTTGACTTCAGAAACACGGGGTGTTACAATGCGTAAACGCTTTCGCTATACCATATGCTATTAAACTTGTGTACTCACCTTTACACTCTGTGTATTGACTTTATTTTAACGTATGTGATAGGTGTTTAGGATGATATGATTGCTGCTATGAAACAAGCTAGGTGGTCTAGAAACGTCATTCAATAAAAAATCTGAGTTGTCGGAACAATTTATTTGTCTTTGAGAACAATGTCTGTAATAACTATTTATGCTCTATGTGTTATTGGTATGGGACTTTAACGTTAACATATTGTTACTAATAGTGTTATGGATTCTCTTGGACAATCTGTTTCACTTAGTGCCACGTCCTGATGTTTACGCCATCGGTTGGGGTGTGACAGATTGGTATCAGAGCCATAACTATAGAGAATTAGGTGAGACATCAGACCTAGTCCGGGTTCCATGTCTTAGAATTGACCTAGTCTATAGTCTAAATACCACAGACCGCCTTGTGCGAATCCAGTGGGGGTTCTGCACGAGCCTATTTCTGTTACTCTCTCAAACTCATGAAAAACTACTTACTTGCGCGAACACCGCATACTACTGCTTCGTGCAAGAGCGATCTTTCCTAAGGTCGAACAATACTTAGCCTTTCCTAAGGCGGATACAACTCACACATGATTTTTCGAAAACATTCGCATCACACAATCGAGTGATTTGGTCTAGATTAGGCGTGAAAAACCGAGAACTATCGATAAAATCGCTAGCTCGACCCGCATTTTTACTAGTAACACAAGGATTTGCGTTGAGTCAGGAGTGAAATCCATATCTCGACCAAATCCCCCCCCCCCCTCCGTCTCGTGGTGTACCACACAACCAGGAATAAAGTTGTTAAGTTAGGGGTGACACCCGCATCTTAATGACTAGTTCCGCTTCCTATTTTGGTTTTACAAAACTCTCACCAAAGTCTCGATGGATTCCACTGATTTGAGTCACGCCGTAACTGGAAGGATGCGTGCCGATCGCCCAGATTGAGGCGAGAGCACAGTCTAGAAGACCAAAGCGTGTACTCAGAGTCATTGTGAATAGTCAAATCACTTTGGATAGCCGATGTCTAACACCCAGACACTCTGTTTCGATTCTGAGCTCGCAACCGCTGACTCTGTGAAACGTTGATTTTAAGTGTTTCTATGTGTTTAAATGTTTATATGCTTTGATTTTGGCGACTTTACGCTTTATTCGCTCGTCGCTTTATTAAACGCGCACAACCCGCACAGCTATTTCTAGCTCAAAATGGTAACAAATCACGAACAATCTATGAATCCTCGTTATCGCTACTCGCACTCGCAACTCTCGATCATTTTTCGCAGCTTAGAAAGATAGGTGAATACGTGCAAAATATGTAGGTGAATACGTGCAGAATATAGGTGAATACGTGCAATATGTGCTTACATGGACTACGTGTTTCTGTGCTTACGTGCCTATGTGCTTACGTGCTTATGTGGATTATGTGCCTACGTGACTATGTGTTAGACGTGTTCCTGATGCTTTAGCCAACATACTTGCTAAATACCATAAGGAGAGATTCGATTGTATCCTGACTAAATCATACGACGATGTTTGCAGTAGAAAATGTCTTCCCTTGGTTCTCACACTCGTCGCAATGCCCAGAGAAGCAAAGATGATAAGCACATCGCTTCTCTAGTCGCCAAGGAAATGGCCAAAGTCATACCTCAGATCGTCAGTGAGATCAACGAGGTGAAAAGCAGCTCCTCTGTCGAATCTAAGAGCGACTCTTCGAAAGCTCCCTTTAGCTTTAAGCAATTCAAGGCCTGTGGTCCTAAGGACTTCACTGGTGAAGATGGGCACATCGCCATGTTTCAGTGGTTTGACTCGATTGAAGTCACTCTTCGTCAAAGCGAATGCCCAGACAACCTCCGCACTGTTAACGCAAATGGAGTTTTTCAGTCCAGGGCTCTAGACTGGTGGACTGCGGAGAGCAACAGGCGCGGTAACAATGCAGCCTATGGACTCTCCTGGGAGGAACTGAAGGAAGTCATGAGGAAAGAATTTTGTCCCCCACATGAACTCCAGAAGCTGGAAAACGAGTTTTGGGGTATCAAGCAAGAAGGTGGAGACAATGTTGGTGTCACTGCTCGCTTCAAGCAGTTCAACATCATCTGTCCTAGCCAAGTGTCAACTCCCGACATCACAATCAATAAATTCATCCGCGCTTTACCCGATTATGTAGCCGATTTCGTTCAAGCGGCTTAGCCTGCTACAATTGAGGAAACCTTCCAACGCGCCGCTGAGATCAATGATAAGTGAGTTTTGGCTGGTTATTTTAAGACCTCAAGCAAGAATCTCCATGTAACACCTCGTAAAATCATGTCCAATGATGTATTGACACGTGTAATAAACCCTAATAAAGTAAAACATTGAATTTAAGGGACTAATTTTTTTCGAAAAAATCAAAAACTTTGATTACAGAAGAACTGGAAGTGTCAACATGGTAATCATAAGCCTCTGAATAACGTTATACGGTAATTATATTCACAAATGAGCCACTTGTCGATCGAGTGTAGCCGTTTGCGTAGTTAATTGAAAGTTTGCGCAATAAAGGGTTAAAAGCGTCAACATGTTAATTCTTACCTCTGAGTGACCTTTTAACAAACCGGGAGCTTCATGATATTTGATTATACTCTCGGGAATGCCAATTAATGGCCGTCTAAGGTTTTTATTCCTTTAAGTGAAGTTACGCGCAACTTTGCAAGTTTAAGGGGCTAAAAGTGTCAATATGTTTAATTATACCTCTGAATGACCTTTCTATGAACCTGAAGCATAGTGATGTTTAATAATACTCTCATGAATTCCTAATATGGATTAGAAAAGGCTTCGATGCTATTAAACGATAACATGCGCAAGTTTGCGCATTAAAGGGACTATTTGCGTCAAACTGCAAAAGTCTATCGATTCGTAAGGTATCAAACCTTCCGGAATATGATAATAAGTTAAAAATGCCCTAAATATCCTTTACATAGCTTATAAATAGGCTTAGAGGTGTCTGGTGCGCAAAAATAAACTTATTTGATCAACAGGGACTAAAAGCGTCAAAAAGTGCACAAGTTTGCATTTTCGCGCATATCTTACGTTCTGAATATCTGCAGACATCCAAAAATTTATGTAAGCATTAAAATATTTTATGTTAGTGTTTAGCATGATAAAATTCCCTTCGTCGCGTAATTTGGTTCGTTTTTCGCGTCCGTTCGTATTTCGTCGTAATTAGTCGAACAACGTGACCGTACGGCCAAACGAACCGACATCCGACATGTTTTTGAGCATGTTTCATACCCCTATGTTTAGACATCATAGTGGAGCCTTGAAATGAGGTTAACAGGCTTTAAATATGTCAGAAATGGTAAATAACAAGTGCAGGGGGCTGTTCTGTAATAATTGAAAGTTGTTGCTGATCTTAGGCGGGCCGCGTAGACTGCAGCCTTGTCCTACGCGGGGCGCGAGGTCCCCAGGTCTGCAGAAACTGGTTTTTGCTGCTGGTTTTTGTTAAAACTAGCTGCCGTACTCACCCATTCGACTCTAGGGGCTGCCCACAGATTGTAAAAGTGGTTTTACACTTGTTGCCATCTGATTATAACTCCCCGACACTTGTCGCGATCTCGTGCAATCCCGAAAACTATAAAAAGAAGTGGGTTGCACTTGTTTCTTCACACCATTTTACTTCAAATCTGCTTATCTCTGAATCTAAGAGGGTCTTGAGCATCTTGAGAACCTCCTTCTGTCCTTTTGACCCTTTGTAAGTGTTCATTCGTGCTTAGTTTAATTGTTAAGCGTTTGTAGCCGAAAAGTCAAGCGTTTTCGATAAACGCTTTGACTTTTAAACGGTTGAGCCATTGTTCGCAACGAACATGGCTACGTGACCGTAATTAGGTAGGTGTTAAACCCTCAAAAGGGCACCTCCTAATTACCACATTTACTTAGTTAAATTGTCGGGTCAAATAAAAGTCAAACATGTTAGTTTTAAATAAAATTCACAAGTATTAATATAGAAGCCATAAAATCAGTTTTCTCACTTTAATAACTTGGTAAATATTAGTTGAACATGTCTAAGCATGTTCAAACCCGACAATTCTAAGTTTAGGCTCGGTTCGGAACCGAAAGTCGCAAAAGTTGACTTTTGCTTTGACTTTCAGTTCTGACCCGATTTAGCTTAGTTTAGATATGCCTTAGGATTCCTTTAGGACCATGTTATAGGTTAGTATAACCCTCTGAGGTTATACAACTTGGATCCTAAGTTATCCGATTCGTTTGCATGTTTCCGTTAAATGCCTAAATGTTGACCATTATGCCCTTTTGACCTTAAAATGATATTTTTGAAAATGTGAAAGAATAGAAACCTTTATTACTGAAATATAAACATGTCCCTAAATTTTCACATCAGTTTGAGGTCTAGATTAAGAGTTATGCTCAATAGCGTAATTAGAAAGCTTTTTATTAATTAAACGGCGTAATTAGCATATAGCCTAGTTAAACCCAAATTTTGATACCAAACTTTTTATCCACTGATGTAAAATAATATTTTGGGATTTTTGAAGATTTTTACTTATTTTTAGGCTGAGCATAACATAGGGTTCTAGCTTTGATTAGGTAATTGTCGGTTATACCCTTTTCTTGTATAAAATGAGTTTTACAAATCATTTTGATACCAAACCTTTTTCTACTGAACCTATATCATAAATAAAATATTTTAAGCCTTCTTGAATGATAAAAATATCAGCTTTTCTTATAAAACCTAGAAATCGCTTAAAAACGCCTTTTTACGCATTTTAAACGCATAGTATGTATTAAAACTATTTTAGACTTATAAGACTTAATACCTACTGATGTTTTTAGTAAAATTTTATACTTTAACAGTAAGCAAAAGTTTTAAACTCAGATTTCCAGATTTGACCTTTTAAGCATATGTGAAATTACCAAAATGCCCCTACGTTGCATAGTTTGGTTATAAATGATAAATTTCACATATATGCAATACCCTACTGATGTAACCAATTAAATTAAGTATTTTTGCTGATCAAATCAGACCTGAACCTCAGATTTATATTTAATCTCTTTTATAGCCTTTAAAATGACCAAAATACCTCTACGGGGCATAATTTGAGTTTAAATCCAAATTGGGCATAATGGAAGGTATCTTACTGATATCACAACATATTTAAGGCATATTAACTTAGGAAACCTGTATATGACTCTTATGGTTACCCGTTACGCATATTTCGCGTTCGGATCGGTTTATGTAACTAGTTTGCATAAATTGACCGAAACGGGTCAAACCTTATCATTTTTGCCTCAAAATCCAGAATGTGTTTAGTTTACCCATATTATACAAGTCTCCAAACTTTTCGGGTCTAAATCACATTCTATTCCGGTCTTCGCTTAATCATGCGTTTTGAACCGTAAACCTTTCTTTAAAACTAACCGGTCTAAGTTACGACTTAAATAAGACCTGTTAGGAATCTAATAGGTTAATAAAACCTTTGTTCCAGATTAAGAGCCCCAGTAGAGGTACTTGTGCTTGCTGATTAGGATATACGGCTGAGTATAAATTGCATTTTAAGCTCAGGTAAATACTCTTAACTTATTTTCCCTATACGGGCTTGGGATACAGTATTATAATAATACCGCTTGGTCGGGTATTGAATGTTTAATCGTATTATGATTAAATTATTGAGGTAACCCGTTTTAATTTGTATTGTTTGAAATAAAAGCCTTTAGGGGTTAATGACCATGTCCCGGATATCCTTGGCATCATTATAATAAAATGGCCACGTCTTAAGCACGGGGTGTAGGCATACACCTGACAGTTGCATAAGGGAAACGGTATCTCACTCTCTCGTGGGCCTATACTTGTGGCGTGGCTGTTAATCTTGACTCGGTTTCTAACATCGGGCCATGAATGTATAACGAACATGTAAATCTGTATACAAGATTATTTTTAATATAATTATCCCAACTTATAAAAGATATTTTGTGCCTTGTGCATTCAAATCAATTTTCTTAAACCTTTTCAAAATGAGCCAGTTAATTGTATTTAGCAGTGTAAACTGACGTATTTTCCAAAAAGGTTAAGTGACAGGTACTGTACGTAATTGGCTTGGAGCTCAGGGCGTTAATAGGGAATCTTGCAAGTTCTAGATGCCTAAAGTCTGTTGAACAATGTTTCTTTTAATTTTGATCCGCGTGTGGATCTTTTACAACCGTTTTGTAATACTTGATATTACTCTTCATTCGGTTTGTAATGTATTTATCTTTTGCTTCCGCTGTGCATTAAATTGTGTTGTTTGACTATGACGATATCAACTACGTCACGATACTCCCCACCGGGCCCACCGGTAATACGTGGAAATATCGGGGTGTGACACTCCAACATGTTACTGCTACTCCCGCTACTGAAACTGCCGCACCTCAAGTTTCAAAGTCACCACGTCAAGGACGCAACCGCAAGGGTAACAACAACAAGAACTGTGCTGTCACTGCCGCTCCTCTTAACGCTGTACCCGCCCAACCCAACCGGAACCAGAACCGACAAATCGCAGCACCTGTGACCAACGCACCGCTCCTCTCAACGTATGTGACAGGTGTTTAGGATGATATGATTGCTGCTATGAAACAAGCTAGGTGGTCTAGAAACGTCATTCAATAAAAAATCTGAGTTGTCGGAACAATTTATTTGTCTTTGAGAACAATGTCTGTAATAACTATTTATGCTCTATGTGTTATTGGTATGGGACTTTAACGTTAACATATTGTTACTAATAGTGTTATGGATTCTCTTGGACAATCTGTTTCGCTCAGTGCCACGCCCCGATGTTTTCGCCATCGATTGGGGTGTGACACTCGATTTGTGTTGGATGTGCTTGTGGCGGTGGTTGATATGGCATGTTAATCGGGTTTTGCATTAGTTGCTGCATTTGTATTTGTTGATATGGCATGTTGAATGTTTGTTGGTTTGGTTGCATTTGCATGTGTGGGTTTGGTTGTTGCATTTGCATTTGGTTAAAGGGAATGTTGGGTTGTTGCATATGGTATTGGTTTTGTTGGTTGAAAGCGTTGGGCATTTGTTGGTAACCCGAAAATGAGTTTTCCATGACGGGTGTGTAGCCGGGTGACGAGAACGGGAGGGAACTTGAGTTTGGATTTTTTGTGTTGTATGGATCCATATATTTTTTTAAGGTTGAGGGAGATTGTTTTATAAAAATGGAGAGAAAGTTGAGGTTGTGTGTAAAAAATGGTGGTTAAGGTTAAATATATAGTGGTATTGGGTAGTTTTTTTTAAGTGCAAGTTACTGGCCCACCATTTCAAAATTTGCACTCGTCGCCAACGTCTGAATTTTGCCGTTTGAGTCGCGACGAGCCCGCGGGGGGGGGGGGGGGGGGGGACCCGACACCCCTTGGTCTTATTAGCAAACTTTTAACTTTAATATATTAATAATAGAAATATATTTTAACTCTAACTTATTTATAGTTCATAAAATGTATTTTAGAGGGATAATAGCAATCAAAATGTCTTTAAAAGGTGGCCTGTTCTTTTAAAACGTGAAATATTTATTAGTTTGATGTGTGTTTATGGCACTTCGTATTATAAGGACACAACTATTGATAGGGGAAGATTTATTTAAGAAGAAATTTAATGTGAGAAGAAAAAGAAGAAATGACATATTAGTAAAATACTATTTCATTTATAACTCATATCATTAATTTTTCTCTCTTTAATTAATTAGTCAACTAATCATTAATTATCCTACATATAATCTACAAAACCTACACATATCAAAATTTTCCTACATATACCCCTATACATTATACAATTTTATCATACACAGTTGAAATTTATCCTACACACCTCGAAATATATCCTACATAACTCGTAATTTATGCTACACAACTAGTAATTTATTCTACACTTTAAATTAAGTTGTTGTTTTTTAATTTGGAAAATGTATATATTTTGAAAAGGAGTTACAAATTTAATTTAGTTAGTTATTAAAGGAGAAAAATACAAATTAATGATTTATGTAAGTTTACCAATATACTCTTATATTAAAATTAAATGCAACTATTAAATAAAGTAAAATGAAGCATTCTTATTGGTTGAATTTTTTTATTCTTACAAAATAATTTTTCTCATTTGAACCTTCAACACTATTGATAAAACTACATGTTTATAGCGAGTTAAGATTAATTATAACATGATAAGTTAGACGAATATAAATGAGCAAATATTTTTAACGAGTTAAAACAAGTGATAACATGTTAAGTCGGACATTGGAGAATAATTAAAATAAATAAATATATGTAGCGAGTCAAAATGATATATAACATGATTAAGTTTAGAAATGTTAAAACTTTATAATATTCATGTTATCGACCTCATTTATTTTAACATTTATTAAGTTTAAGCATTATTGGAATCGTAAAATATGCTTATCATTGTTAAACTTATTATTTATGTTAGATTACTTATGACCAAGTTCTACTATAGTTTAAGGATGCCGATATTGAAAATAACTAGTGCGGTACGATTCGGTAGCAGTACGGATTTGAATTTGAAGGTAAAAATCTTTAATTATCGGTACCGAAACGCTAAATGTCGGTACCGAAAATCGAGTCGGTTCGAAAAATTCAGTATCAGTTTTGAACCGGTATCCAGTACCATCTACTTATTGTAGTTTTAACTATATTTTAAAAATCTATATAGCAAAATACCTATGCACATTTTGTATTTATAATATATTATAATATAAAGATAACTGGTAAAACCAAAAAGTTAAAAGAGTAAATTCTCTTACTATTGGGCTGAGTGGGTCAAAAGAACCCCAAAAGAAAGATCGGAATAGTTTGACTTTGTTAACATCGTTTATAAATTATAATATCTATGAGAATCGTTGTTTCGATATGAACACAATCAATCTTCTCCCTATATTGTCGAAAACAAAATATATAACAAAAAAGTTCTTTCAACAGCTATTGAAAAAGGTGAGTGTGTACAAGTAAATATGAGACAACATTGAACTCAAGTGTTGATGGATAGAAAAGAGGTCGTAATTGCTTTAATGGAATTGGAATATTAGATTTTATCATTTTAATAATCTCAACTATTCAGTCGTTTTCCGTCAACTGTCCCAACTTAAAAAATAAGCACTGGCAATCCCAACTATTGACATATTGGCCACCAATGAACCCTGACTAACAGAACACTAATGTCGTTAGTCTCCGGTCGCCGGAAAACCTTTTTGTCTAGAAAAAAGTTTCTAAAGGTCCAATCCAAGGTTACAAAGAGGTTTGGGACGAAAATGTTGAGTTTTCCAGCCAAAAAGTTGAGTTTTCCGGCGAAAAAAGAGTTTTCCGGCGAAAAAAGAGTTTTCCGATGACTTTAATAATTAGGGTCTTTACTAGAAAAAGGTTCCCAAAGGTCCATAATTAGGTTACAAAGAGGTCCGGGATAAAAATATTGAGTTTTCCGGCCAAAAATGAGTTTTTCGGCCAAAAAACGTTTTTCCGACGACCGGAGACTAACGGCGTTAGTGTTCTGTTAGTCAGGGTCCATTGGGGGCCAATATGTTAAAAATTAGGACTGCCAATGGTTATTTTTAAAGTTGAAACTGTTGACGGCCAACGATATTAAATTCCAATATTCCTTGTTTTAATTGGAATTTTAGAACTACATGCCTATATAAGAAAAGTACATACAATCAACTAACAAGCAAAATCAACTTTAATTGCATTGTAAATAAGTCCATTAATAATTTTTTTTGTTGCCAATTAGACGTAAAGCTCCTAAGAGGGTACGACACAGCTTAGAGCGTGCTTAACCATACCTTAAAAATCATGTTTAACGTGTCAGAGTTTGGTTTGAAAGCTACGACTAAGTCTGTCGGGTTTCAAACATGGTTGAATGTTGAAATTGAAAATTGAAAGTTGAAGATGAATGTCGACGTCAATTTTTCATATTCATCGTTAAAGAGTTAGATGCCAAGACTATATGGCTTAGGTCGCAGGGCCGGTCCTGAGAATTCGAGTACCCTGTTCGAGCTTGAAAAAATGTGTCCTTAGGCCTTAACGAAATTGAGTATTTCGCTCACTAAATGTCTAAACATAATGACAAAGGGGTTAATAACTAATCTAAACCATAAGAATAGTTTTGTAAGGGGGGCCTATATTAGCCATGGCCGGCCCTGCAGGTGGGCGGGGAGGACCAACGGTCATGACCCGATATTGAGCTAGACATCCTAATACAAGAATGCTAATATAACCCCAATCACATAAGCATATATAGTCCAGAAACATGATTGCACTATTTCAAGGAAGACCTATTTGACAAGCCGATAGAAACATGTTTTCTTAACCTTGTATGAAACTCATAATACGGACCTTTTACAACCATGCATCATTTAAAAAGAAACCCAGTTTCTTAATTAGAGAAGAAATACGCCTATGAGTCAGATGATCCAAACGTGTACTAAGTCTATAAGCGTAACAGTTGTGAACCATTACCGATATGTGTACTATGTACTATGTAGTGCGCTTCTCAATTGATTGTATCTATCTTCAATCAATTTTCTAACATATATTATCGATACTGAGATGTCTAGAATACGAATCTCTCAAAAGTATATTGTGGCATGTAAAACTACGAAGTTCACTTCTTGCACGCCAACAACCCCTAGTCACTCACCATCTACAAGAGTAACCCTTCTAATAACAAGGTAATTGGTCCTAGAATCATATCTACCACCATTCGTAAGCGTTGTTATTCAAATAATACGAATCAATCACGAGCAGCTATTGATAAGGTGAACAAGCAAACCTCTAATATTACTTAAGTTATTTCGGTGTAAGATATTGTGTAAGTAGGCTTTCTAACAAACCTTTAGGCGGGCATAAAGATTATCATTATATCTAGATGCTAGATTTTAACAACTTTACATATTGTATAGCAAAAATAATGGTTTTATCATTACCAATACTCCACCTGATTATAAGATTGATATACGGACAATGAAGAGTTGATCACATGAATAATGCATTTACAAATTCATTAGTCAGAAATAATTTTGATGCAAAGCCTTTAAACATCTTTGGAGAGGGAAGTTTGTGTTCAAGTCATACAAACGACAGGAATAAAAGAAATTTGCCATTCAAAAAAAAAAAAAATTTGATGCGAGAGTAAAAGGTGATACGCAACTACAAGTTTTCGTTAATGATGAATTTAAGTATATTCATTTAAAAGAAAAAGAAGAGTGTGAGATACTGGACCATAGTGTCATGTAGCTAGTTTGAGTGAATTGTTATTCTCTAACATAACTCTTTAACTTATAAATGTATAAATCCGAAAAATAAATAGTTTTATGATTTTTTTTTCCTTATATAACATTAACTGTGTCCTGTTATGTATCCCTTCCCCGTTGCCCAATGGTATCCCCACTTGGGTTTGTTGGCCGGCTCCTCCTTTGGGAGGTCACCGGTTCGACTCCCACTGTGGTCTTAGGGGGGGACGTCTCAATGATGGATCGTATCCTACCAAGGCTTGGTGCGATCTTGAGGGCAACCCGGTTTTACCCAGCTGTTACCCCAGCGAGTCTCTCGTGTGGGGGCAGTATGGTTTCCGGGCGGAAGTCAGCTTGCGCGGCGGCCGGGGCCCAATCGAACATCGCGTCCGAGAGTGCGGGGCTGACGGGGGAATGTTTTCGACATGAACCCGGTGACCAATAGATCCAGTACATAGAAAGTCACATTCAAAAAAAAAAATGTAAAAATTTGAAATTGTTGACGGGACGCAAGCCATGTCTTATGTCGGAACATAATATTTACTGTTACACAATTAATGTGTCAAGTCATATATGATCTGGTTCGCATATCAATTTTTTTTAGAGTAAAGTACTTTTTGAGTCCCTGTGGTTTGTGCATTTTAACAATTTGAATCCAAAAACCAAACTTGTCTTGATTTGAGTCCCTGTGGTTTCTAATTTTAACCATTTGAATCCAAAACGTAAACAACATTCAAATTAGAAACATTTGATTTTTGGATTCAAATGATTAAAATTAGAGACCACATGGACTCAAATGGTTAAAATTAGAGAGCACAAGGACTCAAATCAAGACAAGTTTAGTTTTTGGATTCAAATGGTTAAAATACACAAACCACAGGGACACAAAAAAAACTTTACTCTTTTTTTTTTAAAATAAATTACCATAAAAATAAACTGAGCTTGACTAGACAAACGTTAAAAAGTAATAAGGTTGATTAGGCTCATTCTATTCCCACCCCCTATTTACTAATTACACCCCCCTATCAAAAACATCACATCCATCAATCATTTGATTTTTGTTTTTAGCCTGTTTTGTCTTTTTGTTGTTTTTTTTATTCATTTATTTAATTATTAGTTATTTAGTATTTGTTTATTATTTAGTTAGTTATTATTATTATTATTATTATTATATTTATTATTATTATATTTATTATTATTAGTAGTAGCAATGATATAGTATTTATTATTAGTTTTTATTGTTATAATTTATCAAATTATATTTATAGCTGTAACAAAAGCTATATAAAAATAAGTACTTTTTTATAAAATTATTATCATTTAATAATTTACATACCGAGGTTTAATCTATACACCCCCCAAATGTAGCAGGTTGTGCTATCCAAGACTTATACATATTTTGACGTGATTCAAATATATTCTCCCAGCCAGCTGCATCATTTTCTCTCATTAATTTCCAGAGGTTGTTTGTGCTGGCAATTGGATACTCTCCTTGCAATTCTACCATTATAAAATGGTTACCATTCACGTGTGCAATTGTAATTATTTTTTTTCTGGGAACTCGTGAGGGCCTCTCCAAAGCGAAAAACAAGTAGAACTGTTTCTTTGTTCTTGAGATAAAAAATGAACGATCACATTAAACTTGTTCGCAATCAAGAATCCTGCCTCTGGCATAATCATCCAGTGTTTTTCAGGTGCAAACCCCGATCCTGACCAAGCCAAGGACGTGAACACATCTTTGAATGAGCCTAAGAAAGCCTTAGTGTACTTATTTCTAAACTCGAGTAGCTCTTCCATCAGTGATCTCCGGATAAATAACCATTCATCTTCACCGTACCCGAGAGCTGAAGCTGTCGCCCGAAACCCACAATTTCCATCACCTAACACATTATGTATGCGTGTAACTTTCTCGCATGCATTCATCAGAGCTAACTCCCTGTCCGTGACTATAACACGTGGTTGTTGCAAAATATATATTATCCAAACAAACTCATTTAAACTAAAACAAGACCCTTAACCTAGCTAGATTATATAACTAAGTTGAAACTTGAAACATTGGAATTAAAAACTATACCTGATCTGTTGAAAATCCAGACATCTCTTTAACTGTAGAGAGCGAAGGCTACTACCGAAGCTCCTCTTTTAAAGGGTCATAAAGCTTAAAGAAAAGTAGGATCTCCTCCTTAGTTTTCACAGGTGGGGGAACTGGCTGTGAATCCTACATCAAAAAAGAAGTAAGTGAAACTAATAGCATAATTTTTTTATATAACAATGTAATAAAGAGTTAAAGGTGTACGACTATACATGAATGCATATCAACCGAATATTACCTGCCCCATTTGTACCAATAATTTGAGGCACCAATAATATGATCATTTTACACGTTTTTTTTCAATTTTAATAATAATAATAATAATAATATTTTACACGTTTTTTTTTCAATTTTAATAATAATAATAATAATAATAATAATAATAATAATAATAATAATAATTCATTACTAATAGTAAATAATAATAATAACAAAAAGACACTAAAATATAATAAAAAGACAACAAAAAGACAAAAAAGACTAAAAACAAAAAGCAAAGGATTGATGGATGGATTGATGGATGTGATGTTTTTATAGGGGGTGTAATTAGTAAATAGGGGGGGTGTGTATAGTATCACCCGATTATATCTTGATGATGAAGATACTTACCCTCTAAATATAAAAATAATCGATTAATTTTTTATTATTTTTTAGAAAAGTATTATGTTGAGAAATTTATATATATGGTCAAACAAATTACACCAAGATAGCCTGTAAGCGGGCAACAAGCTGCGCCGCTACCCCCTTTTTAATAGCGAAACCTAACCTAGTAAAAACGAAACCCCGATCTCTAGGAGACGAAATGTTGCTGTGAACAACCCGTTGGACCCGATTAATTAGTTATTACAAATAGTATTAGTTCAAAAGAATTCATATTAATTTGAAAAAAAAAAACTCTAGTTTTGTATTGTGTCTTTTAACAATATTTTACTCTACTTCTAATTCTACACTATTCTTTACCCTCAATCATATAAAGAAAAACGCCATTTAAACATAGTTCATTATATCATGGAATCTTTTAAGAGCATTCACATCCATTCCATCATATTAACTTAAACGGGTTAACGGGTCAACCCAAACCCGACACGTTTAATAAACAGGTCAACCCGAAGCCGACCCGTTTTTTAAACGGGTTGTGTCAGCTGACCCAAAACCTATTTTTTCTCGGGTCGGGTTCGGGTCGGGTTTCAGGTCGTGTCAGGAATTGCCGCCCCTAAAAATACATTACATTTTCTCTCTCATTTTCAATTAAATAATATTTTTTATACCTTTATCATTACATTTTCTATCTCCTCTACACACAACCACTTTCAAAATATATTAAAAAATTATAGGAGGTAAACAGTGTCCCCCAAAATATACAGATGAAGAGTAACATTTTCTCTCTCCTCCACTCACAACCACTTTTTATACTCTTTATATTATAAAAACTCCACACACAGAATTTAATGGAATGGATGTGAATGCTCTTATTTTAGAGTTAAATGCCTAGTTGGTCCCTGTGGTTTCCAAATATTGCAGAATTGGTCATAATGGTTTACTAATTACCGAATTGGTCCCAGTGGTTGCAAACTTTGCACTCGGGTGATCCTTAAAAAAAAAAAAAAATCACTAACTCATGTTAATTTTCTCAGTTAAATGTATATGAAATGACTAAATTGCCCCTAAATAATAAACAAAACAAAAAATAAAAATCACCACCCTCGTCTTCTCCAATCACCACCATCATCTCCCCATCCCAGCGCCCACTTCTTCTTCAAATCACCAACCACCGCACATCATCCTCCCCAACCCTTCTTCTCCTCCAGCGACCGTTTCTATCTCCAGATCATGATACAGTCGACCCTTTCTTAATACACAATTATATTACAACTAAAACAACGATTTAGGTAACAATTTTACAGCAATATAAACACAATCCTCCTGTAAACAAAACAACTGAGCATAAACATCTCAATACGCAATTTCATTAAACCTAAAACAACATACACAAGAATTTTACATCAACATAAGCATAAACTATTCATAATAATTATAATAATACTCTACGCAAGCAGATCAAGTACAAAACAGCATTGTAACGAACTAAAAGTGCGAGTAGTTACCGAATTGAAGCGATTGGAGGTTAATCGTGAAGCAGGAGCAGAGATGGAGGAGTAGAGTGATTGGCGGTTGGTTGAAGAAGATGATTTGGCGAATATGATGAAGAGAATTGAGAAATTAGGGTAAGTGAGTGGCGGTGGCGAATGTCAACGGGGATGGTGACGGTAGGTGGAGAGTGGCTGAGTGTGGGGAAATGATGGATTGTGTTGGAGTAGAAAGGGTCGACTGTATCATGATCCGGAAGCAATTCCACTCAGGATATTTTTTTATAGGTGGCTTGAGGTTGGGGGAGTTGGCCGGAGATAGGGTCGCCGAAGGAGAAGAAGGGTTGGGGAGGATGATGGGCGATGGTTGGTGATTTGAAGAAGAAGTGGGGGCTGGGGTGGGGAGATGATGGTGGTGATTGGAGAAGACGAGGGTGGTGATTTTATTTTTATTTTTTGTTTTGTTTATTGTTCAGGGACATTTTAGTCATTTTATATACATTTAACTGAGAAAATTAATATGAATTAGTGATAAGGATCATCCGAGTGCAAAATTTGCAACCATCGGGACCAACTCGGTAATTAGCAAACCATTAGGACCACGTCTGCAATATTTGCAAACCACAGGGACCAACCAAGCATTTAACTCTTTTATTTATGTTCTACATTGCAAACCTCCTGATTTTAGTATAAATATTATTATTATTATTATTATTATTATTTTCAAAATTGTGTCGATTAAATATAATCTTTTTGGTTGCTGATTATTTTATTATCGTAAAATAAATGGCCAACTATTCAATTGCGGTTTCCATAACTTACTACTCTAGTGTTCACGATCACGAGGTAGGCAATGGTGGGGAAAATGCCTATCAAACCTCGTGAATATATGTAATATAAAAACCAAACTATTTTTATAAGGCCTTCTAATTTCTTTTATCCTGAAAGACGTATAAAACAAGACGTAAGACGTTGAGATCGTCGGAAGGTGATGATTTTTTTTCTCCGAGGACATAGATTTGCAACATTGCATGGGAGGCTCTTCGTCTCCATGCATGGAAATTCCAAAGGGTGGCACGTTCCCACATGCCAAGGAGGTTGGGCAGTCGAGTGGGGTGCAAGGGGACCATAATGAGCCGCAAGTTTTATTAAATGAGGATAGAGATGATGTGGGGCCGACATTTCAAAATGTCGATTTAAATGAGGACAGAGAAACAGTGGGGCCCGAGTTTCAAATCGACGACATAGGCAGTCCTGTGGGTGAGCCCATGAATAATTACCCTCGGCCCAGTTACATTACTAATAGGCCCAAACGAGTTTTTAACTCATGCAATCAGGCCCGTAGTGATGTTATTCCTGATTTAAACAAGGGGGCGGAAGTTTCGAGCAACTCTGACCCTTTCAATCTTGAAGAAATATTTAGAATGGAAAACACAAGGGGTTTCGGTGGAAGATGCTACGACGTTGCGGAGAAGGGATCATAGGGAGAACTCAACCGAGAACCCGATAGAAGAGCAAATACGCCTAAATTTCGAGAATGAAGTCGCACAGACCTTAGAGTTTGGAGCTTGTCTTGGCATAGGAGTGGATGGATTTGAAAATCATGTGAGGAAGGAAATCAGTGGGGAGATGGAGACAAACAGTGGCCAATGAATTTTATGTCGATAAATATGAATGGGGTTTCTGATAAGAGGAAAGGTTTTTAGGTCCGAAGTTTGAAAGGTCTTATAAAGGAAGATTTTATAGGTCTTCAGGAGTCTCATCAAGTGGGTCTGGGTGAGAAAGAAGTCTGCCATTTCTGGGACAATACTAACATGAAAATGTCTACAGTTGATGCGGTTGGTAGATCAGGAGGTTTGATTTCGATATGGAATCCGGATGTCTTAACAGTTGATTTGGTCCTAATGATTCTGGTTATTTTTTGGGGGTTGCAGACCGAGTTAACATCATGAATATTCACGCTCCTAATGATTCTGTTCGAAGAAGAGAGCTCTGGGACACGTTAACTGATCTGATGACTCTAAACAATGGCTTGTTGATCATGTTGGGGGATTTCAACGAGGTGCGTTCTGAAGAGGAACGGATTAATTCTAGATTCGACCGTGGGGCGACCGATGCTTTCAACGGTTTTATCATAAATACTGGGCTCATAGAATATTCGATGTCGGGAGGTAAGTTCACTTTGATCTTGGGTCATATTGACGTCAAAATGAGTAAACTTGACAGAGTTTTGATTAATGATGCCTTTTTGAGTCGTTGGCCAAATGCGAGAGTGGTAGTCCACAAAAGAGGTTTTTTCGATCATTGTCCAATCTCCCTGTCGTGGTCGGCAACGGATGTCGGCCCTATTCCGTTTAAATTTTCTAATTCTTGGTTAGGGGATCAAAGATTAGTAGAGATTGTGGATAGTGTCTTAAATGATAGTATGGGGGGGGGGGTGACGTGATCTTTGCTAACATCCTCAAACGAATTAAGTTGGGAATTAAGCTGTGGAGGATGGAGGTTAGGTCAAAAGAGATTGAGGAGCTGAAAAAGTTGGAGGCAATTATTGACACTATCGAGCAAAAAGCTATTAGTGGGCCGACTTCTATAGAGGATAAGAAAACCAGAACGAGCTCCGGGTAAAGGTCAATAATTTGGAGATGAAGAAATCCAAAGACCTTCAGCAAAAGGCCCGAGTAAATTGGTTAAAGTTTGGTGATGAAAAAAGCTCCTATTTCCATAAGATCATCTCAGTTAACACGACTAAAAACAGGATTCATGGTTTAACTTTTCAAGATAGGGTGGTGTCGGATCCGGTGGAATTGAAAGGAAATGATTCAAAAACAATTCGCGGAACCGATAAGACGTAGGCCTGACTTTAATAAGGATGGGCTGCCAATTTTATCCGAACACTTTGGAGAATTTCTTTGCGAGCGTTTTACAGAACAGGAAGTCTATAAGGCTGTTAAAAGTTGCGATGGTGGGAAAGCTCCGGATCCGGATGGATTCTGTTTGAAATTCTTTAAAGTTTTTTGGGATAGATTAAAATTCAAGATTCTGGAGTTGTTGAATGAGTTTCATATTAGCGGGAATATAAGCGACGGATGTAACTCTTCTTTTGTTGCTCTTATTCCTAAATCCAATGATCCTCAAAATTTTATAATTTCCGTCCGACTTCCTTGGTTGGCTCGGTGTATAAAATTATTACCAAGGTTCTGACTAATAGACTCAAGGTAGTTATCAATGAGATTTCGTTGCTTGTTCAATCAGCCTTTGTTGGAGGTCGAAATATTTTGGATAGTCCGCTTATTGTTAGTGAAACGGTGGCTTGGGCTAAGAAAACTAAGACTAAGTTGCTAGTGTTCAAAGCGGATTTTGAAAAGGCATGTGATTCTATAAATTGGAAATTCCTTTTCCAGATGATGGAAAAATTGTCTTTCCCAAATAAATGGATCTCTTGGATCAAGGGATGCCTTACCTCTGGGATGGGGTCGGTGCTTGTGAACGGGTCATCAACGAAAGAGTTCAAGTATAAGATAGGTTTAAGACAAGGGGACCCTCTTTCCCTGTTTTTATTTATAATAGCGATGGAAGTGATCAGTTTATTTATTAAAAGGGCTTGCAATTTTGGCCTTTTCCAAGGTTGCCAGCTGCCAAACGGTGGCCCAAATATCACTCACCATTGTTATGCGGATGATGTGATTTTTATCGGCCTTTGGTCGGAAGAAAATGTTATTGTTTTAAACCGATTATTGAGATGGCTTAATCTTGTGTCGGGTCTTAAAGTAAATCGTTGCAAATGCAAATTATTCGGCATAGGGGTGAATGATAATGAAGTGGCTCGTCTTGCGAGTATAGTCAAATGTGAAGTTGGATCTCTCCCGTTCTTGTATTTGGGAATCCCGATTGGAGTAAACATGAAAAGAGCAAAGTTTTGGAAACCGGTGATTGATAGATTCGCTTCAAAACTTTCAAAGTGGAAAGATAGGTATCTCTCGTTTGCGAGTCGTATGACTTTAGCCAAGTCGGTTCTTGGTAGTCTGCTGGCCTATTATTTATCATTGTTTGCTGCCCCCAAATGCATCATACAAAAACTAGAGAAGATTAGAAGGGAGTTTATTTGGGGCAAGGCGGAAACGGGGCATAAACTTAGATGGATTCGCTGGGATTCTCTACTTAAATCCAGGAAATCCGGGGGTTTGGGTCTAGGGGCCATACAAGGTTATAATCATGCTATGTTAACCAAGTGGTGGTGGAGGATAAAAGAAAACCCAAAACAATTATGGGAAGAGGTGGTGGCTGCTATTCATGGCGGCAATTTAAGTACCCAATCCGATTCTTTGATTCCTCTAAAAAATCTATTCCAGGAGTTTGGAAGGACATAGGCTCGATAGAATTGGTTCTGTCCAATATCGGTATCAATATTAAGGATAACCTGATGCAGGAAGGAGCTAAGTGGAAATGGAGAAGTGATCCGAGAGGGTCTTATTCGGTAAAACAGGTGCGATCTGACATTGAAAAGGCTTCGACGGTGGAGGCTAACGGTTCTTTGGTTTTCATCTGGAATAACTGGGCGCCCCCGAAAGTTAATTACCTGTTATGGAGGGCTTGTATGGGGAAGATCGCTTCAAAAGTGGGGCTGATTCAAAGGGGTATACCTCTCGCTGACAGCGTATGCCCTCGTTGCGGTTTATATGACGAAGATCCGGATCATATTTTTTTGTTAACTGCTTGTGGGCCCAATGCGTTTGGTGGAGTATTCTAGCTTGGCCTCGGATCAAGTTCATTACAAGCAACAATCTGGAAGAGTTTATTTTAAACATCATTCAAATCCCGGGAGATAAAAACTAGAAAAGAATTGTGTACACGATTGTTATGGCGATGGTTTGGAGGCTATGGAGTTCTAGGAATGACAAGGTGTTCAAGGGCACTTTTATTCCTATTAGCAAGATGGTGGATCAAATAAAGGAGGATGCATTCCTTTGGATTAGTAACCGATCAAAGTTCAAGATGCCAAAGTGGAAGAATTGGAAGGCTTTTGATATAGTTGATCTATTGTAATCCGTTTTTTCCTGTTAGGATTTTTCGCAGGATCTGTTCGAGTAGAATGTGGCGGAATCGATCAGAATCGAGGTGCGGAATCCCTCGATAATGTCTGAGAATCAACAACGACAATCTCAACGCTTAACATGTCTGATTTCATTGATTGATGGTGAAAATACAATAGTTCCTGATGAAAGTCAGACAGGGCTTCGCTATCTCAAATCAGCAAAAGGTCTTGGCCAAAAGTTCTAAATAACTAGCACTAACCTACTATTTATAGGCAATCAGGGAAGGAGATAGTGTCACCCGGTCGGATGGTCATCCGATCTGATGGTCATCCGATCTGATGGTCATCCGATCGGATGGCCATCCGTTCGGATGGCACATGTCGTCCGATGGATTTCACTTTAACAGTTATGCGCCGTTCCTTGATTTGTCTAGACACACAAATACATACTTAAACATACATATACAAAAACACACAAACAGGACAAATTACATAAGACTCGATGCAGATGGAAGCTACAGACATATGTACTAACAGACTCCCCCTTGGATGTAGCTGTAGTTCCTTCCTGCATAGTCTTCAAGCCGTCTTCCTGCTGCGTCTTCTCTCCTTAGCTTTCTGTCTTCGTTTCTCTTCACGCTCTCCAATCATCTTGCGCCTCAAAGGCCTACCAACTTCATTCCAGTATTTTCTATATACAGGGTCACCACCACGTTTCCTATCCCACCTTGGGATCTTGTTTTCTTCTTTCTCAATCAGTGTCTGGTCAGTTGGTGGAGGTCTCATATGCTTCCATCTTCCAAGTTTCGCAGCTCTATCAGAAATCTCTTTGAATCGTTGACTGCGCTTGTATCTCTTTAAAAATTCATCTATCTCCAAGTCTCTGAACTTCGACTTCCAATATCTACCAGAATAAATGTCTTTCACGTAGCACAAGTTCACTAACTTCTGATACTGTTGAGCTTGAACTTTGTCTGGCTTTTCATAAACAATCTTGTTGTAGAATAGTCAGTCAATATCCTTCTTGGAGCAGTTTACTAACCACATAGGATCCAACACACTGATCCTCCTCGATTCTCCAGTCTTCTTGTCATATAAAGATATCACCGCTTCCGCTGTGCTCTGGTTGTACATCCAACCTTGAAAATCTTCATAGAAATCCTGTTCCATTACACGTAGCGGCATGTTTTTCAGACATCTCGGCGGCTTGATTATCAGAGTAATATCCTTCTCTTTCATAACTGGATCAATCTTGATATCTTGCTTGGGATATTGTGGCTTCCAATCTGGAAATCTATTCTCTGCTTGCAGGTTAATGTATTTCCACAAATTTTGATCATGCTGCTTCACATCTAATCCATAGTAAAATTGCTTGATGTTCTTTGTTTGCATCAACTCTTCAACATCCCACCACGGGAGTATTTGAATGTCTGAAAAAAACTCAAAAATACTGAACACCATGTTCCCGTATGATGGCATAAACTTGCAGATCTTCAAGATAGCCCCATGATAAGATATACCCTAGAGATATATCAGCACTATGCGTGAAATACTGAAGAGGTCTTCTGAACTTCCTCTCCTTGGGCATCACCTTAAACCAGTTATTCTTCCCTTCTAACAGGGTTTCTTGTGGAACCGTTTGTGGAATACCTTCAGTTGTAATCTTTTCAACCACTTTTCTTCGTAATTCGTCTTCATTTTGTTCCTTAAACATCTCAGCAAAAGTTGGGAATGTTTCATCAATGCCAGAATAATGAAAAGGCGTATCTTCTTCAGAGATATCCGAACCCTCTTCAATTTCAACACGATCAAAATTATCAGCTTCATTTGCATACTTGAAGTCATACTCCTTTTCTGGTGATGATGGGATTTCATCTTCAATATCAAACTTCAGATTACCATCTTCTAATCCCAGCTCTTCTAACATCTCAGCTCTAGACCTCGGTACCTCTATCTCCCCCTCAAATAGAGCATTTGAATATATAACAGTTGGTTATGTGAGGAATACCTGGTCAGTATGCTGCTTTCCAGAAGAAGAAGACTCCTGGTGCTGATCATCCTCCTGCTCGTTGATTTCATCATTCAGAAATCATCCAGCTTTTGTTGAACAAAGGGATTTACAATTAAAAGCCCTGTTGACCCTTGATCATCATCATCTTCTTTGTAATTATCCTAAGATGGATCATAGTTGTCAACTGCTTCCAGGATTTCTTTCAACTCTTCATCTACTTCCTCTTCCACTACTTTCTCCTCTTTTTTCCAACGTAATAGTTTCACTTCAGATTCTCTCGCCTTCTGTTTACATTGTTGAACTTGCACAAGGCGGATTATATCTTGAAAGTTGCATGATAGAGGAACAGAATCTCCAACCAGAACAAAACCTTGATCTTGATCAACATTCATATGCTCAACTTCAACATTTTCTCCTGCATCAACCATCTCAACATCACCTTCAGGTTGACTAGAAGAGCCTCCAGCTTCTTGAGTCTCGACAATCAACTCTTTCTTTTTCTTAGTTGCATCCTCAGCCAACTCTTTCTCTCTCTGAGCCCTTCGCTCTTCAACTCTTTGAATCTCTATGTTGTTGTAGATAGATTGAACATTGATGCCCAGATGAGGTTCCATCACAGTGTATAACATGTTAAGCTGCTCATCTTTCACTGTCTTATCAGCTCTAAGTGCTTCAATTTCCAACTTCAACACTTTGATTTCATTAGCATATGCTTCGTGAAGTTCTTGTAACATCTGATGTAGCGTCTGATTAGTATCACTCATGTTCTTGTACTTCACATGCAGATCAGAAATCTCTACTGATAGTTGCTCGGAGAGTTTAGCATTATCATCCACATCTTCACCCAAAGTTTTTATCTTCTTTGCATGTTTAATCACAACGGACTTCATTTCTTCATTCACTTTAGTCAACTTCTCAAGCTGCTTCTTCAATTAATCACGTTCAGCTTCAGCTTTTGCTTTCTCTTTTTCTGGAAGACTTACTTTCTTTTTCAAATCTTTGACCATTGCATCGTGAAACATATCGTATTCTTCATTAGGAAGAATATCATCAAAGAATTCATGTTGAACGTTTGGAAAACCTTCAAATGGATCAGGAAGAGTAGTTTTCTTTTGCTTTGACGATTTTGCATCATCTTTCTTTTCTACTCTCTCATATTCAGGGTTTTGTGGAGCTTTTTCTTTCTCTGCCTCAGGCTTTTGAACACTTTGAGCCTCAACTTCAGGAATACTTTCACTTAGAATCTCCTGAGTCTCAACCACTAGACCTTTACCACTTTGGACTTCAGGTGCTGAAGCTGACCCTTTTCTAGCTCTGACGCTTCTTGGAATAACTCCAGATTGGACAGCTTTGCGTTTCTTTCTAAGCGTCTTCTTCTCAGCTTATGGTGTAGGAATATACGTCTCATCCTCTTCATCAGAACCCTTTCTTTTCTTCTGAGGCTTCTTTTTCAACTGAACCTTCCCAACACCAATCTTTTCAATCTCTGATTCTGTATCAGTTGACTCATCATCAGCATCATTTAAATCAGTATGAGCAACTCCTTCAGGTTCTTTATCTTTAACACTTTCAGCTTGAACACTCTTTGAAGATGCTCCAGTTTCCTTAGCAACTTTCTCAGCTTGAGTCTGTGCAACATCTTCAGTATGCTTTATATATTGATCAAACGTCATTTTCGCCAAATCAACACCTTCTTGAGGTATATCAACTGGATTAACCATTGGCTCATCTATAAGTCTCGGTGGAGATTTCTTTGAAGGTCCTGCAAAACAAACATTTAAACATTCACTAGACAAATATAACAATTAATATTCTAAGTTTTCTTATGACCCCCCTTTCAACTATACCCTTAACAACAATCTTTGGCGTAGAAACTTTAGGAACAGTCACAGTTGGAGAAGCCTTCGGTGTTCTCTTCCTCTTACTATCCTTCACAAACCAGTATCTTAACTTCTTTTCATGCATCTCACTTAACCTATCTGTTTCATCTTCAGAGTTGCTATTTTCGTGCCTCCAAGCATCATTTTCAGGTGCCACATATCCTGGATTGTTAATCTTACAAATCATTATCCTAGCCCTTGGCTCTGATTCATCTTTCTTTAGACCTTTAGATGTACCCAATCTGCTCAAGGTCTCGCTTTTCATGTGATGTAGACCTAATACATCAGTAGGATCCTTTGGAAGGTCATTCACTTGATCATCTATCATCATTTGTATGAACATTGGATACATTATGTATTTTTCTCCCCTGATATTGTCTATCATATGATCAAAAAACACTTGATAAATATTGTAACGCCTATTAAGCACCAAACAAGTAATAATGTTCATGATATAATCTGACGTCTCGTCGTAAGTTCCCTTTCTGTGTGATAATGCACGCACGACACAACGAACTTGGAACTTATATGGTGGACTAAACATAGACTTAAGATATTTTCTGTTCACATGTATTGTAAAACCCATTTTGTACCACAAACCTTTGCATAATCAGGAACAATGGTAGGATCACCATCAGTATCTCCTAAGTCCAATACACGTCTCAAATCTCCCACATTAAACTTAATTTCAATATCGACATCCATATCATTTTTGTCTTTCTTTTGAACAACTGAATAAATCATCCTTTCATCCTCATTATACCTCACCAACTTCCAAAACATTCTAACATGAGATTCGTACACTATCGTTCTATCAGTCAAAGCTTTGGCAATTCTGCTCTCTCTTAAAAACTTTGCCATGTCTTTAAACGGTGTAGTGTCTGTAATAATGTTCTTCCAAAATACAGTGAATGTTGTGAGAATGATGCCAATCTGATGCTCTTGTCTTTCCAATAGTGAAGATTGAGCGAGCCAATAATCCTATGAAGTTTGGAAAGCAAGAGTGTGAAAGATCAAACAAGAACTGTTGAGAGTGTTTGGGGTAAGTGTCGGATGGTCGTTCGTTCAAAAAAGATTGACTGAAGACCATTGACCACTATATATAGACACGACCAAGTGTTGGATGGTCATCCGATCGGATTGCCATCCGATCCAAACACCTCTTTGACTTGATGTTTTGACCTTTTGACTTTTTGGCGTTTTATCAGATTTGGTCAGTTTTAGAAATCCACGTAAGTATCTAGGTCCAAGTTAATGACCCTAGGCACTTAATTTGTCTACCAAGTCCAAGTTAATGACCTTGGTTAACCCGAAACGAAACAACTGACATTTTGTTCAAAAATTTTAAACACATTTTCATGAAAATTTTACAAGTGTCAACTTAATGAACTTGTTTTGACTTTGAATTATCAAACCTTTCAATATTAGCTCCCAACCCTGTTGTCCAGTTCAGAAACTTCCTGCTCCGCTTCACTTCTCAGAATCTGAAGATCTGCTTTCCACCTTGGTTTGTCTAAAAACTACAGCAGAAATGTAAAATCTTTTTGGGATTTTAAGAAAGTTTAAACTAGAACACAATGAAATCTTTTTGGGTTTTTAACTAATAATGAAATGAAATGCAGTAAAAGTAAACTATTTACAAACATATTTTTGGTGAGCGTGTTAGAGGATCATATCAGCTACCGACAAGTTACAAGTACCGTTGAGCTTGGTTACACACTAAGTATTAAAAAATTCACTTAGATTGCCGATATACTGATCCTTTTTAAATTTTCACACAAATTTCAACTATTCAGGATACGATTTAGGTATTTTAAGATCTTTACTTATCTGCGTGTCCCACCTCAGAATATACTCTCGTATCCAGACCTCTATATTCAGTCTTACAGGTGAACGTACAAAAATGATATATGTAACGGGTAATGCGAGGCCATGAGAGCTCAGGTTAGAACTTCCATTCAGACAAAGAGATGATGGCTCGACTTTCGGTGTGTCCCGTTTGGGGATCTTTTCTTCAACAGCACATGAATCACATTTTGCAATGTTTATCATTTTTTATGCTGAGGGGAGGCTTTAAAGATTAAAGTAGTGAAGAGTATTATACGAGGACTAGGCTATTGCTTCCGCAAAATCAGAAGTCCTGGTATAATACCCCAGATATCATCAAGCACATAGACCTAGTATGTCAGAAATAGAAAGCCTTTCAAACAAGATTTCAGGGGTTACCTATATGTCCGAGAGATGTTCCCCACGAAATAAGCAAGTAGTGTTTTTTATGTTTATATCCCGAAAAGTCTACTAAGTGTGTAAAAACCTATCGGCATATCATCAGCGAGACTGCTTAACGCTTTTTTTAAACATTACAAATCTTTAACATACTGCAACTGTCTAGCTGATGTACTATCATTTCCTCTTTATACACAAACTCTTTTTGGTTTTCTATTGTTTTTGGATTTTTGGATTTTTTATTGTTTTTGTATTTTCTGAAAATATTATCTATCTCCCCCTAAATACCAAAACAATTAAAAATACGACAAACCAAAGCAGTCGGCTTTTCAACATCCCCTGCCTCGGTTTTCTCATCAACGCCAAGTATCCTCTCCGCATCCGACAAAAATTTCATACCATTCAATTTTAAAAGATATTGAAAACGAGCTTTATCAAAAGCTTTGGTATGTAAATCTGCATTTTGTTTGTCAGTGTGGATTTTGTCAATTCGTATCAACTTCTTCTCGAAACAATCTCGGATGAAGTGAGGACAAATTTCTATATGTTTGGTTTTAGCGTGATGTACTAGATTTTTTGTTATGTTGATTGCTGCCTCATTATCAACAAAAATAGGTGAAGTAAGAAATTGCAAACCGTAATCGCGCATCTGTTGCTGAATCCACAGGATCTGAGAGCAGCAGCTGCTTGCAGACACGTACTCTGCTTCACATGTTGAAAAGCAACAGAGGTTTGCTTCTTACATTGCCACGTGACCAGTCGTGGTCCGAAAAATTGGCATCCTGCAGTTGTTGATTTTGCGTTAATCTTGCAGCAACCGAAGTCAGAATCTAAGTATCCTTCGAGCGTGAAGTCACCATCTTTGGGATACCCCAACCCCAGTGTTGGGGTTCCTTTCAGGTAGCGTAGGATCCTCTTGACGATAGACATGTGCGAAGCTCTAGGACTTAACTGATATCGGGCCGTGAGGCATGTTGGGTACATGATATCGGGTCTGGATGCTGTCAAGTACATCAGCGAACCGATCATTAAGTGGTATAGCGTCTCGTCCACCTTCTCTTTGGTGAGATCAGGGTTGATACCATGATTGATTGCTAATGGGGTGGATATTGGGGCCGTCTCAGACATTCCGAATTTCTCCAGAACATCGTAAACATACTTTGTTTGATGAATGAAGGTTCCCTCAGTCATTTGGTCGACTTGCAGCCCTAGGAAGAACTTTATCTCACCCATTGACGACATTTCGAACTTCTGCTTCATCACTTTTTCGAAATCTTTGCAGAGTTCTTCATTTGTTGACCCAAATATTATATCATCAACGTAAATCTGTACAATTAGTAAGTGCCCATCGACTTCCTTTGTGAAGAGGGTAGCGTCCACTTTTCCTTGGATAAAGCTGTTGGCAAGCAAGTGTTGAGAGAGCGTCTTGTACCAGGCTCTCGGGGCCTGATGCAAACCATACAGTGCTTTGTCTAGCAAGTAAACCTTGTCTTTGTGGATTGGGTCAGTAAAGCCCGGTGGCTGACAGACGTATACCTCCTCTTTCACTTTTCCGTATAGAAACGCTGATTTGACATCTAACTGGTACACTTTAAATCCCTTCCATGAAGCGAAAGCAAGGAAAATTCTGATTGCTTCAAGTCGAGCAACTGGAGCATAAACCTCGGTGAAGTCTATTCCCTCTTACTGACTAAAACCCTGGACTACGAGTCGAGCTTTGTTTCTGACTATCACTCCTCGGTCGTCTCTTTTGCACTTGAGCACCCATTTTGTGTTTATCTTCCAGTGTCCATCAGGTAGGTCCACAAGCTTCCATATGCCAAGTTTTTCAAATTGACTCAGCTCCTCTTGCATCGCGTTGACCCATGATTCTTCTGTCAGTGCTTCTTTGTAGGTACGCAGTTCGATCTGCGAGATAAAGAAACTGAGTGAGAATTCAGTTTGTAATGGAGCAATTTTAGTATAAAAGCAAGTAAGCCCATGGTCAATCTGGCTTCTTGTGTGAACTCCTGACTGTAGCTCTCCTATTAGCAACTCCTCGGGATGGTATGAAAGAGTCCTCGGCATAACTTCACCAGGAACATCCACCTCGCCTTCCAAATTAGTGACATTTTGGTTCGTAACTTGTTCATTGTCAAGAATTGTCTGATCTGAAGATTGGATCTGCTCCCCCTCAGATTCTGAATCACCATGATCAAAAGTAGGTCTATCATCAAATTCTGAATTATCATCATTGACTACCGTCTGATTTTCAGGAGCAGGCTCACGTTCCGAAGTAGTCAGAGTTTGCTGAACTTCATCATTCTCTCCAGCATGACTGGGACCAGCTTCATCATTGTTGGAAGTTTGTTCTTGACGTGTAGAAGACCTTGCTGGAAATCTTCACTGAGATGCTTCATATTCTCGTAAAATATCCAAATCATCAAAGTACTCTGGCTCTTCTTCTAACTCAAATGAATCCCATAAGGCATCGTAGTTGAATCGCCATGAGTATGCGGGCTTCTGTGGAGGCATTGTGTAGCCTTGACATTCAACATGTTGTGCTTCGATGATCTTTTTGAGACTTGGAACAAAGACTCGTCTGAGTGGACTTGAATACCCCACGAAGATACCTTCTATGCTCTTTGAACCAAACTTGCCATCGGGATCTAGAACTGTGCAGGGTAACCCGAACGGCTCTAAATACTTGAGATTAGGCTTGCGATTGTTGATCAACTCGAAACATGTCTTGTTGTGATTTTTCACAGTAAGTACCTTGTTGAGTGTATAGGAAGCGGCTGATACTGCTTCTGCCCAGAAATTAATCGGTAACTTGGAATCAGCTAGCATCGTTCGCGCCATTTTGATCAGTGTTCTGTTCTTTCTTTCTGCGACTCCATTCTGTTGCAGAGTATAAGGTGCGCTGAACTCTTGCAATATACCTCGTCGATCACAGAATTCCTCCATTCTGTTGTTTTTGAATTCCGTACTGTTGTCGTGTCTTAGCCTTTGAATGCATGTTCGGTACAAATTCTCTATCTTCCTAAATAACCTCAGCAAACTCTCAAATGTCTTGTCTTTTGACTTCAGGAATGTCACCCACGAGACTCTCGAATAGTCATCAGTGACCACTAAACAATACAGATCTCCCGTTATGCTCTTGACATTCACAGGACCAAAAAGATCCATGTGAAGTCTTTCTAGTGGCTTCGAGTCTGAGTTCTCTTTTTACCCGGATGGTATTTCTTCTATTGTTTTCCCTTTATACAACTGATACACTCTCCCTCCAGATGAAAACTCTTCAAGTGAACCCCTTTTACGAGATCGTTATGCACTAGGTGGTTCATCTTGCGTAGGTGAATGCGGCCCATCTTTCGGGTGCCACAACTCTGACTCCTTTTCAGTAGCTCGTGATACGAAGCACTGGGCTTGACATGTGGTAGTCGTAGCAATGCACATATCCAACACGTACAAATCATTAACCCATGGTGCTCGCATGATGATCCACTCCTAGGGGATGACAAACCCCGGCTTCAGGATCAGACATTCCTTGTTAGTAAAGTGAGTTGAATACATTCTGTCACAGATTTGAGAAATGCTAAGTAAATTATTCTCCAGCTCTGCTATGTAATTGACTCTTTCAAACGTGATTACACCATTTGATAATATCCCTTCCCAAATAATACGTCCACCTTGATTTCCTGCGAAACCGATGTATCCACCGTTGAACCCTCTAACATCGTATAACAGGGCTTTTCTCCCTGCCATGTGTCGGGATGCTCCACTATGCATAATCCACTTTGAGATAGATCTCGGGAGCTCCTACACATTTCACAAACATTTAGTTAGATGTTGAAGCAACCCAAGCCTCCTTTGACTCGGGTAGCTTGACGTTAAGGTGAGATTTTATCGTGTATAGTGGTGGGAAATTCTTGTCATTCATTTTCAAACTCTCTTCAGATCCAACCTCAACCTCTTTGTACAAAAAGAATTCGTTTTTTGAAGGTTGACCAGATGGTTGGTCTTTCTTTGGAACATACTTCTTCCCTGGTGGGGTAGAAGTTTGTTTCTCAAGTTTTTCATAAAAATCCAAAGGTACATTCATCTTGACTGGTTTAGTCGTAGATGATTGTTTTGCAGAATCAGAAACCTTTGATTTTGGAACACTTGATGTCCTTGCCTCAGATTTTGGCTTCCAAGTTTGTTGTGGAGAAGCGACCCGTTTGTAAAATTTATCAGTTTTCTTTACCGGCTGTTTTATGGGTTCAGTTTTGACTTTGATGTTTTCATTTTTCAAAATCTTCTTCTCAACAAACATTGGAGCTTTGCCTTTGACATCGTTTTTCTTTCTTGGATTCTCAACAACCACAGACTTAGGTTTTGAGTTGGTGTACTTTCGTGCAATGTGTCCAACTTCATTGCATTTGAAGCACGTGCGGGTGTCAACTTCCCAACTTTTCCCTTCAGTCTACGGCTATGAGGCCTTCTTTGCGAAAAAAAAATCTTCATTTGTATTCGAAAAGATTTCCGACTCTTGTTCGGAAATTGAACATGAGCTTTTAACAAACACTTTCTTTTCGACAAACTTTTTGTTTTGAAAGTTACTTTTTTTATTGTTCTTACCACCCTGATAACCACCGACCAACTCTTTTGGTTTTTATTGTTAAAACGTGGTGGCACAACAGGTTTCTTATAGTAAGATTTATCTTTTTCAAAGTTCAGAAAACTTTTGGAACTTTTTAAACTTTCAATTTCAGAAACCTCAATTTCAACAAGTTTGAAAACCTTTTTTAGCTTGTCAACGTTCACATTTTCAATTGGAAATTCAATATCCAAGTACAACTTATCTGAACCAGACATCTTGTACATGACAAGAGTAGGTTCATCATTTGAGTTGTTCTAGAATTTTGATTTCGGAATGTAGTTGTTTAGAAAACATTCTTCATCTTCAGTCGAATCACTGTCTGATTTTAATACATTTTCAACAACATTTTTAACGACTTCAGATTGAACACTATCTTCATCAGATGATGAAGTGAATGTGACATCAATTTTTTCTGGAAGTTTTTCAGCTTCTGTTTTCTCACTTGTTTTACAATCCAACCCGGATTGTTTCTTTGAAAAATTATTGAGCACTGGTGGAACTTGATGATAACCCACCCCCGTTCCATCCGAGTAGACATCTTCACCAGCTTTGTTCTTCCCAATTGGTTTGGGAACTATGTGTTGAAGAACAAAGCTAGCAGAGTTGTAACTGTTCAATTTCAGATTAATTCTTTCATTTTCAATCTTAGCTTCCTGGAACTGAAGCTTAAGACTTGCAATCTCGTCCAATTGCTGGTTGATTTGTCTTTCTTTTGCCTGAAGAACTCCGGACAAATGAACATTTTCTTTGTAAGTTTTACCATTTCGCTCATCAGAATCTTTTACTGTTCTTTTCAACTTTTCATAATTTTCATAAATTTGTCTGTTTTCAAGAATTAACTTCTCATTTTCTTTCTTAAAACGTTCAACATCAGTTTTATCTTTTTCAATCTTTTCCTTTAATTCTTTAATTCTCTCATTTGAAGCTCTAAGCAGTTTATCTCGATTTAAAATCTGTTTTTCAACCATTTCTACTTTTTCAACCTGATCTTGGGTCTTTTTCATTGTGAGATACGCATCTGTGCTGCAAACTTTGCATTCTTTCATGCAATTTTTGCAATCACTCTCTGTTTTAGCGTAATCAGTCTTACCTGATTCATTGGTTGAACCACTACTACTAACCTTGTTTGTTGACTCAGACGCAGATTTGGAATCCACCTCTAGTGCTTTTGCCATAAGCACTTTGTCGGCCATTTTCGTCAGGTTTTCTGCCGTCACTTCCTTTGTAGTATCAATTATCCCATCGTCTACCTTCATTGACTTTAGGCTTTCTTCTTCGGCTTTCTTTGCTTTGTCTCTCTCTCTCTGTTCTTCTTCTTGCTTTAAAGATTCTATGAGAGTTTCGACTTTGACTGATGAAGGTTCTACAACTATGTTGCCTTTCGGATCCAAATAGCATTCGCGATCAGGATCCCATCTATTTGCTCTTTTGGCTTCTTTCCAAGTTGCATAGATTTTGTCTTTCATAGTTAGTGCCAACAACTTTCGAAGATTGTATTTTGCTCTTCAGTTAGTGGCGTTTGTTGTTGAATTTGTGCCATAAACGCGAACCCAACTGCATCATCTTCCGGAAAGAACTCGCTGCAATAAAAAACTTCATCGTCCTGAATCACTGCTAAAGCTCCCGACTTCTCCTTTGGAGTCTCCTCGATTTGCTTCATTCTGGGCGACTCTTCGCGGTTTCGGTGATAAACAGCTTTCTTATAGTAGTCGTCTTGAAAAGGATTAGCTGTTTCATCCACTACTGAGTTTTTGCATTCCCGCTTGAAGTGCCCCTTTTGTTTACACTTGAAGCACGTCACTTTAGATTGATCAAAACCCAGTTTTTTTGAAGGCCCTCCAATGGAATTTCTTCCCGTGATCTCCATGAATTGTTGTGCTCTTCGGATTACGCTAGCCATGCACCAACGTATATCGATTAATTCCATCTCTTCAGGATCAATCTGGTCATAATCTTCTTTTGTCAGATTTGTATTTACGATTATTCCGGCGACCAGACTTTCATATGATTCTAAAATCGAAGCAAGGAACACCATTTGTTGTTTCACTGTCTCCTCAAAGAAATTTTGAGCGTTTTTCAGGTTCACAACGATGTTACATTGAAAGACATTTTTGGGAACATTTTGTTGTTGCTGACTGCTTGGAACAGACGATGAAGAACCTCCATGATAACCGCTGGTATGTGAAGAAGTGTTGCTTTTCATTTCTTGAGTCACCGTGTGTGAACTCTCAGCAGTGAATGCGGTTCTTGGTGATGTGGTTTTTGGAATCATGCTTCCCCTGTAGTAGAGATCGACATTCTGTTGATATGGGGTGTTGTTTACTTTGTTCATTTTCTTGATTTCCAACTCAGGACTCTCAAATCTTTCAATCAACCAGTCAACTGTCATTTCTGACATTGCTTTTGTGTTTTTCAGAATCAGACCATAATACTGCCAATCTTTCTATTATGAGAGATTCAAACAGCTTTTCAACCATCTCTTATTCGGTAACTGTGATGCCATGTCTAGCAAGTTCTATCTTCAGATGGAAAAACTGTTCAACCATCTTTAATACATTTTCATTTTTCATACATGAAAATAAGTCAAACTCCTTTTTCAACAATCGTTTCTTTTTTTTTTCACGATCTCTTCCCCCAATACACTTCTTTTCTAGTTTGGACCATAAGTCTTTTGAATTTTTGTAGCTAATCAAGGAAATAATATCGTCTCGAACTGATTGGTGGAGTAGAGCTACACACTTTTGTTCAACAATAAACATCTCCTGTTCATTGTCAGCCAAGTTTTCAAAATCCCCTCTTGTAACATCATAACCATTCTTCAAACACCTCCAGCTATGGTAAGCAAAAGCTTTCAACCAACCATCAAACCTATTTGCCCAACGATTGTAGTCTTCAATCACCATTAACTTGGGTGGCTTGTTATATGTTCCATAGGCGTTGTCGACGCTAAGAGAATCTGCAATCACCTTTTTTGAGCTTGTATTGTTATTGTTGTTTGTATTTTTCGATGCATCTCCAGTGTTGTACGCAAAGATTTCACTGAATGGGTTCAAGAAATCGTCTCCCGTTTTGAAGTACCTGAAAAGTTCAAACACTTAGAAAAAATTTCACAACTTTCAAAAATTTGAAATTAGTGCACTTGGATCGAATGGTGATTCGATCGGATGACACAGGTGAGAAATAAACCAAGTTCCAAGTGTCGGATAGCACAAGTGTCGGATGACACAAGTGTCGGATGACAAGTGTCGGACGGCACAAGTGTCGAATGGCTATCCGATCGGATGGTGATCCAATCGGATGGTCGTTCGATTGGGATGACTTATGCTTTAAAGACTTTAAACCTCAAAACTAATCCGATTGGATGGTGATCCGATCGAACGAGTTTATGACGTCAGCAAAGATTAATGAACATAATCTAGTCCAATCCGATCGGATGAGTGACATCATCTTGTGCGAAGAACTCGACATAGTTTTTGCTTTATTTGATTAAGTTTTAGTTTGAATTCTTCAATGAAACTTTGTAGGATTGTTCTATGTTCAATTCCGATTCGATTGATATCAAATTTACTCAATTTCGTCCGTGAAATCTTGCTTAATTTCGAGTTTTTCCGGTTTTAAGGTGTGAAAATATGAAAACTGCAAGAAATGAAGGAGAAGATGAAGAAATAGTCAGAATCTCCCGTGGGATTTGACAGAAATCGGCAGAAAATCGCTGAAAACTCGGTAAATTTGCTGTTGTAGTCTCCGATCCAACCTCCTGTGGCTCTGATGCCACTTGTTAGGCCGTTTCACAGGTTCTGTTCCAGTAGAACGTGGCGGAATCGATCAGAATCGAGGTGCGGAATCCCTCGATAATGTCTGAGAATCAACAACGACAATCTCAACGCTTAACATGTCTGATTTCATTGATTGATGGTGAAAATACAACAGTTCCTGATGAAAGTCAGACAGAGCTTCGCTATCTCAAATCAGCAAAAGGTCTTGGCCAAAAGTTCTAAACAACTAGCACTAACCTACTATTCATAGGCAATCAGGGAAGGAGATAGTGTCACCCGGTCGGATGGTCACCCGATCGGATGGCCATCCGTTCGGATGACACATGTCGTCCGACGGATTTCACTTTAACAGTTATGCGCCGTTCCCTGATTTGTCTAGACACACAAATACATACATAAACATACATATACAAAAACACACAAACAGGACAAATTACATAAGACTCGATGCAGACGGAAGCTACAGACATATGTACTTACATTTCCTTTTGTTGTTGTTTTGTGATTTTTCTTGTTTCCAGCCTCTTGCTGGTCCTTTATATTTATACATAAAGTGTGGTTGCAATTCAAAAAAAAAAAAAACAAGACGACTTCAAATAGAAATCATTAACTAATAAAAAGTTATTTTATAACTTTTTATTTACAAAAGAGGGAACGGTTGTGATCAATGGGGAAGGAAAACAGAATAAAAAACTAAACATCTACTAATTTCTTTTTGTGGTTATTTATTTATGGGTTATTGGATTTTAATAATTCTAACCTTCACCCATTGGTCAATACTAATCTCAACTTTTAAAAATTCCATCTAACAATCGCAACTTGTAAGAATTTGGCACTCATTGATCTTTTTCTAACTGGGTTATAACTTAATTAGTTTTTGCTGATGTGGCAGCTTACGTAGCACTAACCTAGTTATTGACTGATGTGCTGCTTATATGTCACAAACCTAGTTATTGGATTTTGATAATACTAAGTTTCACCACCACCATTAGCCGCCACCACCATCATCAACAACCATCACCATCATAACAACCATTGTCACACCCCAACCGATTGAAGAAACATCAAGGCGAGACATAATAGATTGCTTAAAGACAACATAACACTAAATTTGCGTCAATAGATTAAAGTTCAAATTTCATTTCATTTTCATAACTTCAAGTAATACATTGTTTCAAAAGGAAATTACAACAAGTTGGGAAAAGCGTGACAAACATAAAGGAAAAACCTAAAGTAAAGTTTGTGTGCGTTTCCAGTTCCACCCTAATTCGATTTCTTATTGTAACACCCCAAAAACGGGTTTGATAATGAAACCACGTTAATATTGAAGAGCGAGTAAAATATCGATGTGGTAATATATATATATATATATATACTAGTCACTTACCCGCGCGATGCGGCGGGTGTGACGATTTACAATAGGATATTTGTTTACCGTTAGTTTATTCGTCGTCTCGTGATATATTGTATTGTACTTAAGTTAGTTTTCTTATTCGTGATATGATGACACCGGTATTTTTCAGTTAGTTTATCGATTCTTTGGTGATATACTCGGATAAATTTTTGTAGCTGTAGATTCGGCGTGTTCTTCTACAAGAAGAGTACAAAACAAGGAAGTAGATGTAATTAAAAACAAGAAGAGTTCAAAACAGTCAAGTAGCTGGACAAAACAATAAAAAGAAAATGCGGGGAGTCTCTTGTATCTCTTCCTGTTTTACCAATAAATCCGTTCGTTTATGACTTTCTTGTATTTCTCCTCTACTGTACCAGATTTCGACACATAAAAAAATGTTAGACACCTACCGGTGCTTTAAAATAGTAATTAAAATGTAATTTCTGGAAGCAAATAAGGCACAAAATCTACTAACTTACCTTCTTTTTGATACGGATGCGATTAATTAATCACGCAACACTTCCTGGTAGACAACATTTGATGTGTAAACTCCGCGTTGTTTGAATTCTTTGGCGAGATGTACCAACACCTTCGTACTTTGTCCTGAAATCCCTCTTGATAACGCGACATAAAGTTGTCCATGTGAAAATACAGAATCCGGTAGATAAATACCAACGTTCGGAATTGTTTGACCTTGAGCTTTATTAATCGTCATGGAAAAGCTAAGTCGAATTGGAAATTGTTTTCTTTTCAGCTTGAATGGGAACATGTCATCTTCAGAAAGGGTTAGAGGGATTCTTGGCAAAAAAACTCTTTTGCCGGCATGTTGACCGACTGCAATTTCCGCATCAATAACATTTCGCATGAAACCCTTACATATCAACCGCGTGCCATTACACAGGCCATGTGATGGATCGATATTACGTAACAATATTATTGGGCATCCAATTTTTAAACGAAGCTTATGAGGCGGCAAACCACTAACATTTAGCGAGTTTAAGAACTCGACCGGATAGAAGTTGCGCTGATCGTCTTCAGCTTCATCAAAACTGTAATAAACTTTTTCCTCCCCTTGAAAACTTTTCAATCATTTGATTATTAATCTCGTCAACACTATCATTTTTAGTGGACAATATTGCTCTAGAGATTATATAATCTGAAGAATATACATTATCTTCAATTGATGGAAAGATGGCATGGATCAATTCTTTTATAGCGTTTTCTCTGTTGTTGCACTGAATTGTCATGTCATCGGGTATGCGGATATAGTTTCCTTCGATTGGTTCTTCAGTTCCATCGTCGACTCTTAAAAGAAATTTAGAAAACCATGGATCTTTCAGCGCTCTCATATTTATGGTCAACCGCATCTTCTTAGTCAAAGACCTAAAAGGTGACATTCGTACGCTGGAGTCTACAATCTGTGCTCGAGTGCCACGTTTAATAACCGGCAACACCTGTCTGAAGTCACCTCCCATAACCATTATCTTTCCACCAAATGGGAGACTAACACCTATAATGTCTTGGAATGTACGATCGACTGCCTCTATCGCCTGTCGTTTAGCCATCGACGCTTCATCCCATATGATTATTTTGGCAGACCGAATCAGTTTAGTGGCCCCACTCTGTTTTTTGATATTGCACATTGAATAATTTTCAAGATTAAGAGGAATCTTGAATCTCGAGTGAGCCGTTCTACCTCCTGGCATATTATTAGCCGCTGCACCTGATGAAGCTATTGCGAGAGCAATAAGACCACGTGACCGAATTTCAGCAAGCAAGGCAATGTACAAAAATGTTTTTCTAGTTCCACCTGGACCATCAATAAAGAACACGCCTGGAAGATCATTATCAACATGCATCATGATCTCATTAAACACGTTTTTTTGGTCCGGATTAAGTGAATCTTTGGCACTCAAGTGTTCAGGTTCCAAAACAATCCCATACTCTTCTTGTAACTCACGATAACCTGCATCTTGTAAGTTAACATCGTCTGTTATCTTAGGAAGGTCGAACTCATTGAAATTTTTACCCATGGATTGTACCAAGACACTAATTTCGATAAGAACCATATTTTGAACTCGTTCTATACTTTGACAGTGTAACCGATGATCTCCAGACAGTGAATCAAAGTGGTCATTCCATAACTTTTGAATATCTCCAGGTTGGAAAAAAATCATTATGGTCGCAAATAACCTTCTAAGAGCATTGGGAAACTGAAACGTAGAGGCTTCTTCGAGACATTGTGATAGATATTCATCGTCTTCTATTAAGCCTAACTCAAGAGCTGCTTTCTGAAATGTCGCACAACGTTGACCATTAATTGTGCAAAGATGTTCAAAAGAAGTAGGCCCTCTGACATTTGACAAAAGTAGGCGTAAGTAGTACCTTTCTCCTTCGGCTGGATTAGCGGAAACGATACGACCTCTTTATTTTTTACCGAAATGACGACTCCAATGACGTGTTCTTCCATTCCACGTAAAGTGTTTTGGAAAATCTTTATACAAATGTACCCTTGCTGTTTCATCGTTTCTATTTATCTCAAAAAATGCTGTTAGCGTGGTTCTCTTATCCCTTTCCCTATCAACAATATTAGGCATTAAGTCATCATCTCTAAATCTAACCATCTGATTATTTGGGAGATGAAGTTATAAGGCTAGAATAGCGGGAAAGATTTGAGAAATAGAGAAGGAAAAAATGCGCCACATAGCCTCTGGGGGCGATATGTAGCGTGCATCTTGAAATATTTTTATCTCATTAATAACAACCCCTGGTTCACTTTGATCGACTTGAATAACCTGTTTGTCATGTCCTTTATAAACATATTTGAAAAGATATTTCACAGATTTTATACTTGAGCAAACTTCAACATTCATGTGGCAGTTAAACATTATCAAAAGCCTTGGATTATATGGGACCACCCATCTATTATCAAGTGTTTGTCCTCGTAGGTCCACTTCTATCCCGGTGTCTCTCCTTCGATACAACGGATACGAATCTTCTCCTTGTGTCGTCTGGTCGTTAAATTGTCTAGGATAGCGAAAACGACAAATTTTAGGATCACCCTGCACACAAGGACTGCTTGATCGTAAATTGCCGCAAGGACCGTGAATCATGTGCTTGACAACCATCTCATGCAATCTGGGATGTGTTAGTTTGTTAGGAATTTCAGCACACACAACCTTATCATAATGGTCAGCGTTATTGATCTTGTGTTGCGGGTACATGATTAGGAGAAAATGTGCGTGCGGCAAACCCCACTTTTGAAATTCAATGACATAGACGTATGCCTTAACTTCCTCGAGGACATGTTTCTTGAAGAGTTGATCCTTAAGATCTTCTAATTTAGCCCGGAACACTCTTGAAACAAGGTCTGGACGATCTTGTGCAGTTTGACCAACATGTAAATTATCACATATCTCAGGCCACTTAGGATTACATGTCATTGTAAGGAATACATCAGGCTTGCCGTCATCTTGAACTAACGTCATCGCATCTAGAAACCGGCGTCGCATGTCGCGAGGCCCCCCGATGAAAGATGCAGGCAACACAATTCTTTTCCCGACTCTGTTTGCATGAACCTCACCAGTATTGAAGCAATCCATAATACCTTGGTACAATTCGGCCCGAATCTTAGCCTGGTTTCTCTCACAAAATTCTAAGCGTGACGTCTCAATTTTGATGTAAACATCAACCACAAACTGCTGTAGCAGCCTACCACCGAATAGAAGCACATTTTCGATAGATCGAATGAGGAACTTGTAATAGTAGTACTCTCGCTTAGCCACGGTTGTTCTACCACTTCGTGTGTTAGCCTCTGAACGATGAAGATGTATTAAAAACAAACAGTTAATAAAAATAAAACGCATTACGCTATTTTTATGATCTTCACTTAAAAAGGATAACAAATTGTTGGTACCTTCCATTTCTCCTTCGATGTTGTCATTGTTGCGAACCTCATTGATTGATACTCCGTGACGTGGTATGTTAGCATGCCAACCCGACTCACCATTAGGAAAAAATAGAGGATAGGACAATGGATCGTAACAACTGAAGTACGGCTGAATAGTTTGACTATATTCAGACCTACCGTACACAACAATACTTCGTTTATACGAAGTGATATTGTCATTACCTTCAACCCAAATACCAGCAACCTATATAATTGTGAACTATAAGTAAAATAAGCAATACTATTAAATAATTGCAATTAATATAATATTATATATACCTCCCATGTCGTTGGTTGGTTATACACCCTTTGGTCAAGTTCAACCGAAGTATTCAAAGTGACTCTATAGTTGTCCAGAGGTCCTAGTTCCGCAAGTCTTCTATATGTATCGACATATGGGTTTGTAGAAAGAACGCGTGTTAAAATCTGAGTAATACGCCGATCAAGATTTGGCCATCGGAGTCTGTGATCTAACTCAGTATCAGGATCGTAAAAATACAACTGCAAGTACCTAGGGGTCCCATCCCTCGGAACTAATTGGTAGATTCTGTGATATATTCCTTTATGTGCACGAAAAGTATATACGCCGTCTCTCATATTGTTCAATGTATCATCCAATGTCACACCCATTGAGGCAAAAGAAAAATTGGTGTTATAAGCATGGGTGTTTTGCCTAAACATGTCTCCAATTTCATCTTGAGACGTGAAAAGTCGGTACAATTCCTCTGGAATTTCTAAGTTTGCTAGCACTGTTTTCCCACTCATACAACAAAAGGTATCAAATTCAAATTGAAATCATTTTGCTCCACAATTAGGACATGCACCTCGTTCCTTTAAAACACGATGCTCTCCAGGTACTCCATTGTAAACAAAATTATAAGGATCATCTTCTACGCTCCCATCTTGGAAGGAAGGTTGATCAACTACTTCAGCAAATTGGGGTAATAAAGTACGCGGATGAATTTGAATACCTAAAAAAATTGTTGTATTAAGTAATGAAGGTTGTAAAAGATGTCAAGTTCGAAAAAGAAATCATTGTTAAATAAATAGAAACCTCGTGATGTTCTATGCCTGACTACGTCAATTGCAGAGGGGAATGTGGTTGTCGGCGTAACATCCTCTATCGGAGTTTGGTTGACTTGACTGCCATTTGAAATACGCATTCCATTATCGTTTTGTGTAATAGAACATCCTTTATTGTACTCCTTGCGTTTTATAGTAGAAACACTTGAGGCGTTCTCATTTGTTGTTTGTGTAATTTGAGTAATATTAGTTTGTAAACTTCTTAACGGTGTCCTTTCTGTTGACCTATTACTCATTAAAGATATTGATGAAGCACTTTGGGAGGCATCACCACTCCCAAATTTAGATACTTTGTTATTTTCTTTGCGTGCAGCATAGTATCTTTTTGATACTCTTTTCGTTTTTCAGCTTTAGTAGATGCACTCGAGCTAGAAGCATGATTATGAGGGTTTGGTTGTCCATTAGTCATTGTAAATTGATAAAGTGACAAATACCTTGCAAATTAAATAAAAGAGAGTTATCATAGATGATGAAATTCTCAAATCATTACAACATTCCAAAACATAACTTAGAGAAAAACAAACCGAATGATAACATTGAAATACATAATGATAACATTAAAATACATGACTTAAACCGAATATCGTGACTTAGAGAAAAAAATACACAAATCTTTAAAACATTGACATACATAATGATAACATTAAGTGAAAGACATTCTAAATACTTGGTGAAACAATGGTCTCCACAAACACCGCACCCTTAAAACCTCGAAACCAAGAAACGGGATAAAAACATTCGAAGGGCTTCATATCCATTTCAATTGTAAACAACTTCCCTAATTTAGTCATCACAAACCAATTACCATTTGTCACATAATGTGTTATATCGCACCACAATGACAATGATATCGGGGGGATCGGAGGACATGATAAGACCTTAATCCAGTAATCCCCTTGTAGCGTCCATAGGTCAATTGTCATCTCAAACATGCCAGTGCTAGCAAACATGTGAAGCTCATTTTTTACATTCACTAAAACACCTTGAACCATTCCTATAGAAGGAACGGGTGGAAAGCTTATCTCCTTGAACTGCTCCGAATTAACATCAAAACAAATCACCACATTCGTACCTCCAAGCCAACATTCGCAAACAGTGAAATATAGAGTACCACCACAAAATGTGCCAGCTGACCAATTGAAATGAGGGCGTAGGTACTCTTGTCTTGTTATGAAAGGAATATTTCTCCAAGAGTCTACTTCCCTAGAATAAACATAGACACCAAGTACACCACTCCTACGCTTTATATGCAAGACCTTGTAATCATCGTCAGCGTCAACGTACAAACCAACGGCATCAAGGTTATTTATATAGAATCCATGAGAATCAGGAGTTGACAAACGCTTGAAAGCAGTAGTTGATGGATTCCAAAGAAGCAGCTCGTATGTATGATTCAAGCAAACACACAACAATCCGTTCAAATGTGAAAGTATTGAGACATCATTATTTTGGTGATGGAATGGAAATGTAACTATGGAGCTTGGCCCATAGTCATTGGATTTAGAGATGATCGGATGAACAGAGCATGTTAGGTCGTCAATTAGTAGAACTCTCCGGTTAGATGAAACTAATGAGCGAGAACAATGTATCCTTACGAAATCTTGTGTTGACAGTACCGCATGCCATTGCTTACATACACTCTTATAACGACCTACATCCTTTGCTGGCACCCTCGTTAATATTTCAAACACGATTGTATGAACAGGAAGGTCAGCCATGGTTATACCTTCGTTTAACATACAGATAATGACTATTTAGTTGTCCAATCTAAGAAGATTATAGTTTGGTGAAAAATAGGTGTAAGCATTACATGTAAATCAAGTAATATAACATACTTGTAATAACAAAGTTAAGTATACTTCTACAATTACTTCAATATGAGGGAAACAAAAAGCAAAACACGAAACACCAAGAGAGACTTTAATATTCAACAACTAAACATATAACAACACCAAATGTTTCTAACTTAAACACAAACTTGGATAACGATCCATAATTTAAATATCCCGTGCCTCGACCATATCTGGTTCGTACGTAATCGTACTCAACTCCGTAGACTTCAAAATATTAACTGAAATAACAAATAAAATATAACTTTTATTAAATTACATGAGCCATTAAATCTAACTAATTTTTAGAATGTTCATGTGTAAAGCATAACATACTATCTGGTAGATGAACCAACTTGACACGTGATACATATATGATAGACCTTTGTTACACGGCTCGAATGGAACGTATAACATCGGAAGGCTTCAGGGCAGACAAAAACAATTGTATTGTGTGACCACTGTATATTACGATTTTGGGTTAAAGTTCTTCTAATAATAATATTTTCTTACATATAATGTAAATATTATGTTTGTAATATGTTAATAATAAATAATAACTTACGTCTTATCTTGAAGAGAAAGTTCAAAACAACATCGATCACGTTTGCCTTCTATTATTCTCCCAACCCATCTATAACAAAATCAGTCAAATCGTATACACCATATTATACATACATATATAAAGTTTTAAATATTTAATAAAAAATATAGATAGAGAATTTATATGTACCAACAATATCCATTTGAGGTCTCCTGTCATGCTTCAATTCTATAATGGAAGGGACCAATGGATATAAAGAAGCACCCCTTGGAATTGTAAGCATAAGTGAAGAAAGCTTTGTATATTCGTTGATGACAATTTTTTTCTCGGACCAAACAAACACGTAATTCTGGTACTTTGGGTTCTCATGATAGTTGAGATTCTCAATTTGGAAATGATTCAAGGAAAAAAAACCACCCATCAATGCCGCGTCATTATAAATGTGTATCAAATGTTGTGGGACGAACGCAACAATTTTTTGTCTCTAAAAAGAAAAGAAATTTAGTGGTGGAAAAACGCTTACTCGTATAACACAAAGTAAATTAAAATAATGTTCTTACGTGTTGATCAAGAAAAATAACCACTAATCTCTTTTCATCGACGTCATGCCAAATAAACTCCACCTTAACAAAGATTATATTATACCATGCTCTATCATTTCTCAATGATGAAAATTCTTCAACGGAAAAATGATCAGACATATCCTATTAAGTGTTCAATGTTAGTTAACTAAATAAATAAAAACTCTTGAAACTTAAATTTAAACTAAAACATGATTAAAATTAAACAACAACAAATTTAAATTTAAACTAATACATAATTAAAAGTTACATAATTAAGATTCAAACTAATTCGAGAAAAAAAAAACTACAGTCATCATCAAAGTTGTTCTAAGGTTCCCAAACCATTTCTTCATCCAATGGTGGTTCGTAAACCCCCCCAGGGTCAGTTTCATACCCTACAGCCCAGGTCGATAGTTCTTGTGTTTGACTGTGGTTTTCCACGTAAGGGGGGTTTGAAGGTGGAGGATGCATAGGCAGTATAGGAGTGTTTGCCACCTGACGATGGCACCCCTCCTCAATTTGTATTGCACCAAATTGTAGTTGAGCGAAGGTATAGTCATACGCCCAATTCAACTCTTCATTCGTCCAACCAAATGGATCATCATGTTCAGGGTTTGTCAACGGATGAGGGTTTGCCACTGAAGGTGGGGTTGAAACCGGAGGTGGGGTTGACACCGGAGGTGGGTTTGCCACCGGACGAAAAGGGTTTCTAACTTCAGGGTTTGAAGTTAGAGGGTTTGAATCAGGAAGGTATAAATGGTGACGGGATGATCGTCCATGGTTTGTTGATCCTTGTGGTTCAACGGGAATTGGATAACCACCACCCATACCTCTCAACTGATATGTGTTTGGAGTGATTTGTAAACTGAAAAATACAATTTTGATGGATATAAAGATCAATTTTAAAAGAAATAAAAATAGTTTGGTTAAATATAAAAAAAAGGATTGTGTAAACTGAAACATACAATTTTTATTGGATATAAAGATCAATTTTCTTAACATGTTAAAAATTAACATCAAAGTAAACTCAAACATAAGGATTCTGTAAACAGAAAAATGCAATTTTTATTGTAACAATTCTAACATCAAAGTTAACTAAAATGTTTACTAGATTTATATTATTTTTTTTACCAAAAGAAATGGCAGTTCGGATCATCAGTTAATTATCATTTTTTTAAACTCATTATTCGATTGGAAACCGAAAACAACAAAATATGAACGTGACGGGACCAATTTGTAATGCGATACTCGTTATTTGTTAGTTTTTATCAACAAAATATGAACGGGACATGTATAGTAAATTTGATATTTTAACTCGTGTAACAAAGTTTCGTCAAACAATAGTAATAAAAAACATACTAAAAAAACAAATAGATAATACTTGAATTTAGAGTATCCAATTTATTTGACTACTTACTTTTTATACTTCTAAAAAATAAATCTTACGATTGATTACTGATGCTTAATGTATCACATCGAAAATAGCCTTGAAGTTCATGCAAGTACGTTTTTGTAGGATAACTTTACACAACGAAAATAGTAACTATATTTCATAAATGCACTACATAACTTATTATGGTTTGTGTACTAAAATCATATTGCAAAGTTACAAAATCATTTATTAATCCTGAAATTATAAAAAAAGTGTTCTTAAATGAAGAAATCACAAAGTATTATGGCACAATTGTTATAATACAAGACTAGCTACATACCTAGTCAAGAATCATTCACATCTAGAATTTATACCAAATGCAAAATTAGAGAAATATCATAGGAAGTAAAACACCAAACTATGAAAAAAAAAAACATAAAAAAAAAAGAAAAACAAAGAAGCTTAAACTCTTCTATTTTACAGCAAAATATATTCAATATTCAACATTAAGTGTATAAGGCCACGGTTAAACAATACAGAAGCAAAATGCATAGAAATAATACATGTTACAAAACAAATACAGAAGCAATAAAGTCTATACTTAACATTTATTTTACAACACATGTAAACTAAAATAATACATGTTACAAAACAATACAGAAGCAAAATGCATAGAAACAATACAGAAGCAGAATGCATAGAAATAATACATGTAAACTAAAATAATGCGACAGTTAAAAGTGAAAAAAGTAACCAAGAAATGTGAGTAAACTTACAACAATGCAAGAGCCTGATGTAAAAAGCCGAAAAAAAAATACTTAACATTTATTTTACAACACATGTAAACTAAAATAATACATGTTACAAAACAATACAGAAGCAAAATGCATAGAAACAATACAGAAGCAGAATGCATAGAAATAATACATGTAAACTAAAATAATGCGACAGTTAAAAGTGAAAAAAGTAACCAAGAAATGTGAGTAAACTTACAACAATGCAAGAGCCTGATGTAAAAAGCCGAAAAAAAAATGTAAGACCTTGATGTGAAGAGCCGAGAAACAACGCAAGACCCAGACATTTAGAGTATTGATTGATATTCTGAAATCGAAGTAAAATAGAAGATGTTAGGTTGATGTTTCGAAGGTTTAATGTAAGATTCAAAAGTAGGATGAAGTTCAACGCAAGACTTACAATTTTAAGGTTTTAGTATCTAAGTTGAGTGCTTGCAGAGTTGTGATGAATTGTGATGAATGTAGTTGAATTTATAGACTTCCAAGCATGCTTCCTTTCTGACGAATCCGAACAGTGTTTGCTTTTACAGCTGTATTTGAACAGTCATCGTCAGTAAAAAAATTCAAAAAGGGTAGCAGTAAAATATATTTTGGATTCTGAAAGCTTGTCAACTGTTCAAAGACTTTTTGTGAAAAGTCTTTGAAAGGTTGTCAACTGTTCAACTGTAAAATCAGGAGTTAGGTTTCTGAAAAAGGTTTCGAAAGTCTTTCTGACAGGTTACTGTTCAATTTTTTTGTCATAAAAAAAAAACTTAATCAATTTTTACTTTAAATTCAAAAAGTTTATTAAAAAGAGTTATAATTTGATGCAAGTGCAAAGCTGTTTAGGGTTTTAACCTGATTCATTAGTTTAAATCAATTTTTACTTTAAATTCAAAAAGTTTATTAAAAAGAGTTATAATTTGATGCAAGTGCAAAGCTGTTTAGAGTTTTAACCTGATTCATTAGTTAAAATCAATTGTTACTTTAAATTCAAAAAGTTTATTAAAAAGAGTTATAATTTGATGCAAGTGCAAACCTGTTTAGAGTTTTAACCTGATTCATTACTTTAAATCAATTTTTACTTTAAATTCAAAAGGTTTATTAAAAAGAGTTATAATTTGATGCAAGTGCAAAGCTGTTTAGAGTTTTAACCTGATTCATTACTTTCAATCAATTTTTACTTTAAATTCAAAAAGTTTATTAAAAGAGTTATAATTTGATGCAAGTGCAAACATGTTTAGAGTTTTAACCTGATTCATTACTTTAAATCAATTTTTTACTTTAAATTCAAAAAGTTTATTAAAAAAGAGTTATAATTTGATGCAAGTGCAAACCTGTTTAGAGTTTTAACCTGATTCATTACTTTAAATCAATTTTTACTTTAAATTCAAAAAGTTTATTAAAAAGAGTTATAATTTGATGCAAGTGCAAAGTTGTTTAGAGTTTTAACCTGATTCGTTGTCGGTTTCGACTTGCGGCGGGTTCAATAGCCTAAGGTTTTCTTTGCATTTTATGGGGAAGATGGGCGCATCTCTCCACAGGGCATACAAAACACAGGTTATTGGCGGCAGCCCGCCACATTTAACATATATAGTTCTTTTATATGTTAAATCTGGCTAGTGGCCGCCAATAACCTGAGTTTTGTATGCCCTGGGAGAAAAGCACCCATGTTCCCCTTAAAATGCAAAGAAAACATCAGGGTTTGCTGGAGTTGCTCGTAGTTTTCCCTAAAATGCAAAGAAAATAGCAATGTAAAAGGACAAATGTTAGATGTGTCAAAAAGAGTTAGTTGAGTTACTGGTCAAAAGGGTAAATTTTTTTTTGTATGGATGGGGTTGACCTGAAACACCTTTGTCAAAGAACATAAAAATTTTATAAAAATATTTGGTGTCAAATATGAAAATATGATTGCAAAAATATATTATTTCAATAACTATCTGATCTCTTTTAAAAGACGATTTAGGACCTTATGCATCGAAAAAATGAAAATACAATTTGAGCGACTCTTGAGCCATTTGACTGACTTCTGTTTTAGATACACTTTTTTATGTTACCCAATTGACCCGTTGAAGATAAAACATAACCGGAATCTACCCTTTCGAAAACGAACTGGTTAAAATTGCCATTTCAATAAACGGAAACAAAAAAGGAGTTCCATACCAAGGAGCACCAATGCCGATCTCATAAAATAGATCATTCCTTCCACATGCAACCCCACAGAGACCCAATGCATAGGAGCCGCCCATCCTGATTGATCTTACCTGATTACATAAGAAACATGAGACTTGAAGTCAGTTCTCATTGAAGTGTAGCCAAAAATCTATTGATCACATCAACAAAACCAAACAATAATAAATTTACCTGCAACTGCTGAAATTAACTATCTCCAGCCAACATGATACTGTTCACCGCATCCATAACTTTCCGCCCGCTGCGGCACCGGATACCTTAACAAACTTAAAACAAAAACCCATATAATAGAATAGAGCCTTTAGACTCACATGATCCAACCCTAATAAGCTACAAACATAATAAGATACAAACATACCAGATCTGTAACAAACATAATAAGCTACAAACATACCAGATCTGTAACAAATATAATCAGGTACAAACATACCAGATCTGTAACAAACATAATCAGGTACAAACATAATCAGTAACATAAGCATGTAAATCAGCTACAAACATACCAGATCAGGTACAAACATAATCAGTAACATAAGCATGTAAATCAGCTACAAACATACCAGATCTGTAACAAACATAATCAGTAACATAAGCATGTAAATCAGCTACAAAAATACCAGATCTGTAACAAACGTAATCAGTAACATAAGCATGTAAATCAGCTACAAACATACCAGATCTGTAACAAACATAATCAGTAACATAAGCATGTAAATCAGCTACAAAATACAAGATCTGTAACAAACATAATAAGCTACAAACATACCAGATCTGTAAAAAACATAATCAGGTACAAACATACCAGATCTGTAAAGAGATTCATCACAGAGAAACCCTAGATCTTGATCAGTAACATAAGCATGTAAATCAGGTACAAACATAATCAGTAACATAAGCATGTAAATCAGCTACAAACATTCCAGATCAGGTACAAACATAATCAGTAACATAAGCATGTAAATCAGCTACAAACATACCAGATCAGGTACAAACATAATCAGTAACATAAGCATGTAAATCAGCTACAAACATACCAGATCAGGTACAAACATAATCAGTAACATAAGCATGTAAATCAGCTAGAAACATACCAGAACAGGTACAAACATAATCAGTAACATAAGCATGTAAATCAGCTACAAACATACCAGATCTGTAACAAACATAATCAGCAACATAAGCATGTAAATCAGCTACAAACATACCAGATCTGTAACAAACATAATAAGTAACATAAGCATGTAAATCAGCTACAAACATACCAGATCTTTAACAAACAAAATCAGCTACAAACAAAATCAGCTACAAACATACCAGATCCAGGCTGCCAATATTCCTCTAAGAACTCAGATCTGCAAGTCGTGTAACCTCAGATCTGTCAATATTCATAAAAAATCCTCAAAAAATGACGGTAGATCTGAGAAATTTCAGCAAAAAAAGTACCTGGCTCGACGGTGGTAAGGTAGATCTAAGTCGATGGTATCTCCACCGCTCCATCTTCATCTATAACAGAACAAACAAAACAAACTCAAAATCAGCTACAAAAAAAAATCAGCTACAAACAAAATCAGCTACAAACATACCAGATGATACTTGCAAGATAAACAGCTACAAACAAAATCAACTACAAAAATCACCCTAACACGAACAACTCAACGGCAGATCTGAAATATTACACAGATCCGATTCAAATTCCAGATGATACTTGCAAGATAAACACAATAATCAACTTCAAATTAAAAATACAAACTTCTTTAAAGAAAAAAAAACTAAACTACAGAACACATACCACATCTGGTTATTCCGTTGCACCCTAACACGAACAACTCAACGGCAGATCTGAAATATTACACATATCCGATTCAAATAACAAAAAAAAAGATACTGTAAAAAGAAAGATACCGAGCGGTCAAACCAGTCGATCTGGTGTTGGATCTAGAGAGATTGTACTTGCAAGATAAACATCTACAAACAAAATCAGCTACAAAAATCACCCTAACACGAACAACTCAACGGCAGATCTGAAATATTACACAGATCCGATTCAAATTCCAGATGATACTTGCAAGATAAACACAATAATCAACTTCAAATTAAAAATACAAACTTCTTTAAAGAAAAAAAACTAAACTACAGAACACAAACCACATCTGGTTATTCCGGTGTACCCTAACACGAACAACTCAACGGCAGATCTGAAATATTACACATATCCGATTCAAATAACAAAAAAAAAAGATACTGTAAAAAGAAAGATACCGAGCGGTCAAACCAGTCGATCTTGCTGGTGCATACATCTGTCGACTTCGTCTTATATCGAGTCTGGGTTGCGTTGTGGATATGATCAAGCATGATGTCATCATGTTGAATGATGACATCATAATAGATGACATCATCATAAGTCATCATCATTGCAACATGAGACAAAACGACAAGAAACATTACAAATTAGAAGTGTCCGTTTGAAAGTTAAATTGTCATGACCGTTTGAGGCTTGTTGACCGTTTGAAGGTATCCGTTTGAGCATGTCATGTATGCTTCAAACGGTCAGGTCCCTCCCTATAAATACCCCTCAAACAATCATCATTTGTAACGATTCAAGATTTGATACCGAGGTGCTGCCGGTTTATTCTCTGATTATAAACATTGTTAATTGAATATACAAGAGATTTAAAGTGTATTTCAAACTGTTTTCAAGTTCGTTCCTTAGTTTCCGCCTCTGAAACGTACGAGAGCTCTTCTGAACTACTCATTCGGGTCGAGACACGATCCTACAAGTGGTATCAGAGCTCAGGACGAGGAGTTCTTGCCATATTCAGCTTGAAAATCTATTTTCTACACCTTCTTTTCAAAACTGAACAAGTTTTCACGGTTAAAATCGGCTATAACTTTCACAGAATGTGTAAAAGTGCATTTTAACAAACCCTTGAAAGTTTCAGCTCTAAATTCGAAGTAAAACTGGTAAAAATGGCTTGAAAATTGGTGACCGTTTGAACGAAACTAACCTAACCGTTTGAAAGTTTCCATCGTGACCGTTTGAAATTGCCTGACCGTTTGAAATTGATCTTGTCCGTTTGAAAATGCACATGACCGTTTGAAAAATGCACCTTACCGTTTGAAAATGCACATGACCGTTTGAAAAATGAACCTTACCGTTTGAAAATGCACATGACCGTTTGAAACATGAACATCGTTTGAAAGTGCTTAGTGTTGTGTGATACGTAAAACGAGGATGTCAGGTTGTATTGGTTGATCAGTAGTTGCATGTGTTTTCATTGTTCCTAGAGTTATCAGTTCATCAATTTGTGATTAAAAAATTAAAAGTGTGTCAGCTAAGTGGGATTGGTATTTGTGTACATGTGAAGTTGGTACATGTGAATACATCGGGTCATGTGAATTTCATTGAACTGTGTGAAACTTTATAGAATGTTGTCGGTTTGCATGTGATTTTGGGTTGTCTATATTCAAAGTAAAATTAGACTTTGCATGTGATCTTTGCTAGAACCGATAATCAATTGAATAATATCAATATTGTCATCACTTGTTGAGTCTCGTAAATTGTTGTGCATGTGAGTGTTATCTGACAAGTTTTAAAGACCCAAGAGAATTGTTGGCTATCATACTTGGTTATATCTTTGGTGAATGTGAACAAGAATGTTGGCCCAATCATAGTCTTCGGTCCATGTGATTTGGTTGTCTTATAGTTGCATTGGTTTGTCCTATCATCAGATTAAGATTGCATGTGATTCAAATTGAATATTCTGACATTTGATATTAAGTGTTTGCATGTGTTTGCAATTGATATTAAGTGGGAGATTGTCGGCCACTCTCACAATCATTAAATCATTGATTGTTGTGTACATGTGAAAAGTTCAAGTGTTTGTAGGTGTTTTTTGATTGAAAATACATTCCAGTTCACAAGAGGTGGTTCAGTCCGTTTTTTGAATACAAACTCGTTCCAGGTTGTGTGGTTTAGCAAGGTCATTGGAAAGGGTCGTTTGAATTTGATCCGAGTCATAGCAGTTCGCACAGTGTGTCAACTTTCAGTCTGCACAGAATATTTACCAGTTCGAGTACCAGTCTTATTCTGTTAATTGATAAGTCTTTAAACTGATTGTGTTTTGTTTGTGTGAATTTAGGTGTTTTTACGAGGTGTTTGCCAAAGTATATCAAATTTTCCGAAGACATGGATGAGGAATTCTACAATGCGTTTGCCACGCCAGTTGCTCCCGTTACTGCTGCCGAAACATTGTACAGTGAAAATGAGACGGGAACTCATCAGAAACCGCCAAAACTTATGTACATTGAAGATTTTCAGGGATGGAAAAATTGATTTGAGAACTGGGTGCAAGCCTACAAGTTTGATACATGGTGTTCGTTGGATAAAGACTATGAGAAACCGAAAAACGAACGTGGACTTGAAAAGGGTTTCAGTGACTTTACGGAAGTTGACAAATTGAAGTATACTAGTGAGAAAATGATGATCAGTATTCTTCAACAGGCAATTATAGAAGATATATTTGTTTTGCTTCAACATGGTAATACAGCTAAGTCAATTTGGGAAGCATTTATTCAGAAATTCAAAGGAAGCGCAGATATGATTAAAAACAAAAGGCGTTATTGAAGAAGTCGTTTGATATGTTTTCAGCTTTCGACAATGAAACTACAAAGCATACCATTGATAGATATTGTTATCTAGTCTTGGAAATGAAAAGATTTAACATTGAGAAAGATGATGATGAGTGGGTCGATAAATTAGCTGAGGCACTACCACAACAAAAGTGGGGAACTTATTTGATGATTTTAAAACACACAAGAAATTCTGAGAATATGAATCTGGCACAATTCATTCAAAAGATTGAAGAGCAGGAGCTGGATATTCAGAAAACCACTATCATGACAAATCCAAATGCCAAAAAAGATGTCAGTTTGTATTATTGAGGAAACAAGTTTGAGGCTACTCCCAGTCCTAGTCCAAAGATTCAAACTGGTTTTAGTGCTGACTGTTCGTCTGGAACAAAGGGTAGTAATGTAACTCAAAGTGGTGGATATTCTTCATCATTCTCAAGTTTTGATCCAAACAGCACAACATCAAGTTCTCAACGACAAAACTCAACAAACCTTCAATGCAATGTTACTTTAAACATTCAAAATGGTCAGAATCTGTCACCGGAAGTTGCCAAGCAACACATGGCATCACTGGTTGCTATGTTAGAATCTTACAAAAGTTTGATCGGTGGGAAGATTGGTAATCCGATGCTTACCAAAGAGGATTACGACCAAATTGATGCTGAAGAACTTGAGCTGATGGATATAAAATGGTGCTTAGCGAGTGCTTGGAGGAGAGCTGAAAAGTTTCAAGAAATTACTATCACACCCCGACCACGTAGAACATACAAAACGTGGCGGAAATGTCGGGGAGTGTTGTAACAGAATTAATTGTTTCAAATCCATGGCAATTGAAGTTTCGTTTTATCGATTAAAAGTGTTACAATGTCTTAACAAACAAGGAAATACAACATAATTAACTAGTCTTGCATCTTTTATTGTCACTAAAGCCCAAGTCTGCCTATGTGTATCTTGATCATCTTATGCAACAGCTCCTGAAAAACACATGTGAAAATAGGTACGTCAGCATAAAAATGCCTGTGAGATACATAGGTTTTGTGAAAATAGGTTTCATGACTTATGTTTGAGAAAATGTTTAGTCATGAACCTTGTAATTTGCTTTGTCTTGTAAATCATTTGAAAAAAACAATGAGTTCAGATGATATGTATAAATAAGTGTAAGGTTAAATGAATAACCATGTAAAATGAGTTTGTATTAGATAAGTTGTTTGTAAAACAATGTCTTGTGAAAAGTATGTTATTTGTATAAAATGTTATATGTCTCAAACTGAAATGATTCAAATAACGCTACGACATGTAATACCATACAAACACTTATATATAGGAAGTACCAGCGGCGTATCCACCATGCTTGTATCATATTACACACGCCTCGTTACTTAATCACTTACTCAAACCAAACTACCAAAGTAAAATGTTCATGTCTAATGTAAATCATGTAATATGTATCCAAAATGTAAGCCTGTGATGAATAACAAATGTACTAAGTACGCGACAATAGACATACGTAGCATGTGACTTGTACTAAGTATGCAACAACAGACATACTTAACATGTGACCTGTACTACGTATACAACAATAGACATACGTAGCATGTGACCTGTACTACGTATACAACAATAGACATACGTAGCATGTGACCTGTACTACGTATACGACAATAGACATACGTAGCATGTGACCTGTACTACGTATACAACAATAGACATACGTAGCATGTGACCTATACTACGTATACAACAATAGACATACATAGCATGTGACCTGTACTACGTATACAACAATAGACATACGTAGCATGTGACCTGTACTACGTATACAACAATAGACATACGTAGCATGAAATGTAATGTAAAACATGTACTATAATTGTACTAATGAACATAGCAAGTATATGATGTGAAAACAGGAAAGTTTGAAAGTAACAAGTAGGCACATGTGTTCCACCCCAAAACAGTTTGGAAAACAGTAAAAGAGGGGTCTATGTACTCACTTGAGATTGCTCAGAAGTCCTTGAGTAACAACCAAACAATGCTAGAGATCGCGGATATCAAACGACACCTAATATAGGTAACTATATTAATAAACCGGACCTAAATCGGAGGATTTAGATAGAATGAGGGTTTGTAAACCAAACGAGTATAGAGACTCATGTCATATGGTTTAACAAAGCCTACATACTAAATGAAACCCAACCTAATAGCTTACGACCCATTACGACCCGTTTAGGAAGCTTATGCAACTTTAACGCGTCGTTCGCGTGAAACGCGTTCGGACCGTCTAACTAGCCCTATGACAAGTGTTATATGCCTAAACATGTTACATAATCAGTTATGTGACAAAAGTTTAGGTTACATATGCTTAATTACCAATTATACATGAAAAGGGTATTCTGGTAATTTACCTAAGGCATATAAACTACCTATCATACAACTACTTAAACGATGTGACCATAAGGTATAACCTCGGAAGGTTATTCCCTAAATACTATGGTCACCTAATGTATTTGGTCGGATCCTAATGATCGACCAAATGAGTCGGGTTCGAGGTATAAGCGATTTATTAGATCGCTTACCCTACGACCCTAGACAACGTGGTAATCAGTAGGCATAGTCCCAAGGGACTATAACCATCGTGATTACAATCACGTTGCGAAGTTCAAACGAACTTCGCATTGACCATTACTGGTCAACGCTGAAAGTCAAACAAAGTTTGACTTTCGGACTCGAAAAGCAATAAAATAAGGAAAAGAACGAAAGAATACTTACGAAGGGTCCCTGAATGCTAATTTCGATCCGAGAATCTCAGGTATGAAACAATGGTTTCAACTTAGAGTTTCTAAGATCAAAATTCTAGTGATTATGAAGCATGGGGGGTGGGGTATTTATAGTAAAAGGTCCACCGTTAAGATCGTTTCATGGAAAACGTGCCTTAATCCCACCCGTACAAGTGTCGGGACCTTATGGTAGCTCAAATACATCCTTATCAGCTGACTAAGCATCATAGAATGTGTGGTGGTAGATCAAACAGCTGCAAACAGGCTGTTAAGTACTCTGCATCTGGTCTGCAGACCCCATACGCATCGTAGGGCAAAAACCCATACGCTTCGTAGGGCACAAGTTTGGCAGATTTACACTTTTGGTCCCTGTTATGCAATAAGGTCATTTTTGACACGTTTAAGGCCCGTTAACCCCATTTCAAAGCTCTAAAATGAAGTTAAAGTATAGGGAACTTAAAACATGCTCAAAAATATCTTGGATGTCGGTTCGTTTAGCCGTACGGTTGCGATGTTCGGTTAATTACGACGGAATGCGCATAAGCGCGAAAAACGATCCAAATGACGCGACGAATGGATTTTTGGCAAGCCAAACACTAAAGAATAATATAGTCAGGCTTACATAAATTTTTAGATGTCCGGATGTATTCAAAATGTAAGTTATGCGCGAAAATGCAAACTTATGCACTTTTTGACACTTTTAGTCCCTGAATGACCCAAAAGTTTATTTTAGCACACCGAACACCTCAAAGCCTATTTCTAAGCTATGTAAAGGATATTTATGGTATGTTTAACTTATGGTCATGTTCTGGAATGTCTGTTACAGTTCAAATTGGCATACTTTCGCAGTTTGTCAACTTTAGTCCCTGTAAGCGATTTAACTTGATTTCAGCACACCAAACCTTCCAAAACTTATATCTAAGTTATGTAAAGTTTATTTAAGGTATGTTAAGCCTATTTCACTATTCCAGAGTGTTCGTTGCATTAAACTGGTTATATTTAGGCATCAGGGCGTGTATAACCTTCCAGAAAGCGATTTAGAGCTTGAAATCGAACAAGAGTCGATATGTGCAAACGATACACATATTTTTACAAATCCCAAGTATGAAATACAATATTTCATTGGTTTGGCATTTGTTTGATGGTTGGAGTGACACGGGTGTCACAATTACTGGTAGAGATGAATTTCGAGGAATGGCTACTTCTCAGTTGGGTTTTGATAAATCGAAAGTTACCTGTTTTTGTTGCAAAGGAAAAGGACACTTTAAAAGAGAGTGAAAAAGCAAAGAAGCAACCGAGAATCAAGAAAAGAGCAACTATTATCAGAAATCAAATTTTCATCAGATTGCCCAACAACCACAAACTGCACATGCTCATGCTATTGAAGATGGAAAGAAGAAAGCTTTACTTATCCATCAAGATGATGAATTTGTTGCTGAAGGATTTAACTGGGACAAATACATACCTGGTTCAGCTCTTGTTGCTAGAGTTCTTGGTGAAGATGAGACTAGTGAAAAAAGAATTCCAATTTTTCCAGATCTTGGAAGCGATGTGGATACCGATGATGAGGAAGAACATCTCAACAGAGCTAGAAAAGGCATTGATCCTACTAGTTTTAATTTGTTTTTTGCAGATAAAATGGAGATGCTGTATCAGAAGAAGATTGCAAACTTGAAGAAAGAGCTGGAAGCAGTAAAAAGGCTAGCTGATGAAAAGACAAAGACAGAAACTGGAGAAGCGAATGTTGAACCAACAACTGAGAAAGTAGTAGAGAAAATCGTTGAAGTGGAGAAAGTGGTGGAGAAGATTGTTGAGGTTGAAAAAATAGTCGAAGTTGAAAAATTGGTCGAAGTAGAGAAACTTGTCGAGGTAGAAAAAGTCGTTGAAGTTGAAAAGATAGTAGAAAAATTGGTTGAAGTTGAAAAATCATGTTTGAAATGTTCAGAATCTTGCAAAGTTTGTGAGGAGAAAGATAAGAAGATTGCTGAATTAGAGAAGATTAAAGAAGATTTACTGTCTAATGTGAAGTATGTGAAGGAGTCATATGATGTGCTCAACAACACAGTTGATCGTCTGAAAAAGACAAATACAGAAATTGAAAAGGCAATGGAGAAAATGAGCGCAACATTAATGACAAAGCAGAGTGTCATAAATGATTACATCGAAGACTGTGCTAATCTGAAGAAGGAGTTGGAGCTTGAAAAGATCGAAAGTGAAAGGATTAACCGATTACTGTTAAGTTATACTACTTGTGATTATTTGATTGATCGTGTTTATCCTACTGTTGCAGGTCTGGAAGCGTTCATGGATAAAAAGACTGAAGATACTGATACTGGTAAGAAACCAAGTGTGAAGTATAACAGATGTCCGCCCCCGATCCATGAAACTTATTCTCCAAGGAATCCTAACGAGGAGCGTCTAAAAAAGGCAGTCAACATCAAGTTAAAGTCTGAAATCATTGATGAATTACCAGACAATATTGATGATACATTCACAACATCTGACACTGATCATGAGTCTGAGTTAGTAAAGAAAGTTGTCGATCAGGTGTTAGATACGGATGAAGAGTCAAAGTCGGAGTCTAAGTCAGATAGTTCGAGTTCGTCTGAGAAGAGTCCGAGTTGACCGGTTAAAAGGGTTTACAATAAAGAATTCCTGTTATCAAAATCTAATTTGAATGACGGATCAATCAAAGTGGCGTATACTTTGTATGATTCAGACAAATTATATTCTGATGAGGAATTTCCAATAAGAAGTGTTAAAACTGAAATGATCAAACAGGTTTTCAAATTAACAGAAATTAATATTTCTAAAATAAAAGCTTTAAATCTTGCTGAAAAACCTAAAAAATACACTTCAAGAGTTCAACAGAGATTGAACAAGAAAAAGGGTTACGGTTATGGTTCAGGTTATCGAAAGAAATCAAACCATAATGGTAATCTCAAAAAGAAAGGTCTTGGTTTCAATTCTTCAGAAAATTATAAAAATCAGAAAACTTATAAACCAAAAACAAAATTTGTTTCAGGAGGAAGTTCAGAGGATGAACAGAAGAAACCGTTCTGGAAGCAGTCGAATCAAGAGTTTCTTGCTGAAGTAAAGAAGAATGTGAGAAAATTTGCTTCAAGAGTTGACAGAAGAACCTGTTTCAAATGCCAAGAAGTTGGACATATAACTTGGAATTGCCCTAAGACCAACTACCAAAAACAGGGAGTTTCTTCTAACTGTGCTTTGAGAAAGACTTTTGTTGATAAGAAAGAACAACCTGTGAAAAATGTTAAAAAGTTTGAAAATTCTACTTCTGAGGAAGGAGAAAGTTCAAAAAGGTTTTACAAAAGAAGAGGTGATTTGAGTAAACAAAAGTGGGTTGTTAAATCTGAGGGTAATTCTGACAATGAATCTGATTCCATAAAATCAGAGGAGTCATGTGTTGAGAAAAGATTGATAATTCCGTTCCTGAGTTGAACGAGGAAAACTTTCCACCATTGACAAAAGATTATTTGAAATCAAAAGGTAGGGTTGATATTTCAGATCAATTCTTTGCTGATAAGAAAGAATTTGATGCTGAAAAGGTGTTTAATGGAAATGTTAAACATATTTTTGGTAAGATGGTTGCAGGAAAAGTGAAAGGAGCTAAAGAGTTCTACAAATCAAAGTGCTGGTGGGACAGATGTATTCCAGAATCTCCCAAGGATGGTCAGCCTTGGGGGAAAGTTTTTCCAAACTGAAAATCTGACTTGCTGGAGCTCCCTGGTTGGTAAGAGTGGAGCAGGAATCGGCATCTTTATTAGCAAATGATCCTACATGTGGTACAATTGGTAAAGTACAGGTGGTATATTTAAATTGTTATATTTTGATGTGCAAGTGGTTATGATTGATAAGTAAACCTGTAAGTGGTTGAAAGAGGTTTTCATTGACAATTTGGTTAATCAAGGTCATTAAGTTGAACTTGATTGGACCATTCTTACAAGTGGTTAACAATTATAAGGGGTTCATTACATTGAGAAGAGGAACTTATCCCCTAACCTACAAATGGTTTGAAAATCAACAAAACTAATTTTCCGGAAAAACCATTTGATTAAAAGAAACTTAAGTATTTTGAAATCACAATGGGAAAATAGTTTGTTGTAAGGGGGAGTTCTGATTGTTTACGCCAAGTGGATGGCGAACTTGAAGCGATTTGATATCGGTTGTCAATTTTCTTGTACAGTTTATTTTCAAATTTCCTAAAATGTGTTTGCATTTTAGGGGGAGTAAAAATTTTCAGAAAATCTAAAAACATTTGAAAATTTGAAAAATCCAAAAACATGATAAAATCAAAATTGAGTTTTGTTGTATAAAAGAGGAAATGATAGTACATCAGTGGACTATCACAACATGCTAAAGAATTGAAAAGTTTAATAGTGATAAACGGTCTCACTGATGATGTGTTAGTAGGTTTTTGCACATTTAGTAGATTGTGACGAGATATAAACCTAAATTCAAACTTGCTTATATCGTGGGAACATCTCTCGGATATATGGGTAACCCCCGAAATCTTGTTTGAAGGACCCCTCTTTCTGAGATACTAGGTCTTTATGCTTAGTGATATCTGGGGTATTATCCCGGGACTTCTGATAATGCGGAAGCAATGGCCTAGTCCCCGGAGAATACTTTACGCTTGCTTGAAATATAGCGCCGCCCTCAGCAAAATAGACAATAAAATTGCTAATTAATGCTGTTGTAAAAAAGATCCTCTAAAGGGGACCCACATAAAGTCGAGCTGTCATCTCTCTGCTGAACGGAAGTTCTGACCTGAGCTCTCATGGTTTCGCACCTAACCCCTTACAGATATCATCTAGGTATACTCACCAGTAAGACTGAATATTGGGATCTGGATACGGGAGTATATTCTGAGGTGGGACACGCGAATAAGTTTAAGTTTCTAAAACATTAATCTCGTATCTCGAAACAGTTGAACTTTGTGTGAAAATTTAAGTGGACCAGTATACTGACAATCTAAGTGAATCGTTTAGAACTTAAAATGTATAAAGCTTAACGGTGTTGGTGATTTGTCTCAAAAACTGATATGATCATCTTACACAAGCTCACAAAAATATTGTATGTAAATATTTCATTTCTGCATTTCATTTCTGTTATGTCAAAAATCCAAAAATAGTTTCGGTGTGTTTTAGCATAAATTTTGAAAAATTCAAAAAGATTTTAGACGACTGATGTTGAAAAGCTGATTTTCAAAATTCCGAGTGCTAAACATAATGAATAGGTTTGGGAAAGTTTGTTTAAAGATGTGTGAAATGAAAATGATATATATTCAAGTGGTTCATCAGAAATTGACATGATAAATCATTTTGTTTGATACTTAAAAATGATGTATTCAGGGTTGTGTCTTCAAGTGATTAGCAAAGTTTCTAAATTTGTTATATCTTATCTTTTATGAAACTTATGATTTGGATAGAGAATATGCAGGTAAGTCAGGTTACGATACCTGAACCTGTGAAAGTTAGTCTACGATCCCATCACATCTTGAGGGGGAGTCTGTTAGAGAAAGAGAGACTGAAGATGCAAGAGCTAGGAGTTTGATCCTGAAAGATTAATTGAAGAAGGTTAGAGTGAAGGAAGACCAAAGACTGATAAAGACTGATGATTGAGAAGACTCGACACTTAAGACTCGTCAACATCTGAGGGGGAGTCTGTTGGTGCATACATCTGTCGACTTCGTCTTATATCGAGTCTGGGTTGCGTTGCGGATATGATCAAGCATGATGTCATCATGTTGAATGATGACATCATAATAGATGACATCATCATAAGTCATCATCATTGCAACATGAGACAAAACGACAAGAAACATTACAAATTAGAAGTGTCCATTTGAAAGTTAAATTGTCATGACCGTTTGAGGCTTGTTGACCGTTTGAAGGTATCCGTTTGAGCATGTCATGTATTCTTCAAACGGTCAGGTCCCTCCCTATAAATACCCCTCAAACGATCATCATTTGTAACGATTCAAGATTTGATACCGAGGTGCTGCCGGTTTATTCTCTGACTGTAAACATTGTTAATTGAATATACAAGAGATTTAAAGTGTATTTCAAGCTGTTTTCAAGTTCGTTTCTTAGTTTCAGCCTCTGAAATGTACGAGAGCTCTTCTGAACGACTCATTCGGGTCGAGACACGATCCTACAGATCTGGTGTTGGATCTAGAGAGATTCATCGCTGAGGAAGCGTATATCTTGAAGCGACTGGTAAAGAAACCCTAGAAATGTTGGTGATGATAATGAGGAAGTCGATCTGGTGTCGGATGTAAAGAGCTTCATCACAAAGAAACCCTAGATCTTGATCTTGGAGCGCCTGGTTTTGAAACCCTAGAAGCGCGTCTGGTGAGAGAGAGAGAGAGAGAGAGAAGAAGAAGGATGGGGGCGGATGTGAATGAAATGAATATTAGGGTTTAGATTTAGTGAAAGAAGGTATATATTGGATCCATTTGGGTAAAACGGGTCAAAGGGATCCAGTTAGTTTGTATGAGCTGCTCCGCGTGTGTTGAAGGATTTTTCAACACCTTTGTGCTTAAAAGGTTGTACAATGGGCTTCAAATGGTTGTAAAGTGGCAAATGACCATTTATGTCCTTCCTATATGCTTATTAAAGTAGTATAGATATACATACCCGATAAACATTAGGATCTAATTAAATAAATCTAATGTTAAGTAAAAGGTGAACAAATACTTTTAGTAAGTAAAAGTTTATACAAGGCTCGAGTTATCGGGACATAAAGTAAGGCAGATTGTAAACCTCCCCGAAATTGGTAATCTAACTAGGGATGTTTAACCTAGTTAATTACATATATTATGTTGATAAAAGAGGGGATGGTGTCTTAAACATAATAAAACCGAACCTTATGGACTAAATGGGTTCAGTACAAAGATGAGGTATTAAAGAATGAAAACACAAACACTTTTTCTAAAACCTTCAAACACTTTTTCTAGCAAATTGGAGGATAAATTAAGGCTAAATCTTATGCATGGACCTTGATTATTGATCATTTATACTTGATGATCACAAGGTATGTTACAATTTTACACTATGAAAGAGGTTCCATGAAAAAGAACTTGAATGTGGTAATGTTGAGATGGGTTTAGATTATATGATGGAATTGATAGTGTAGTAATGTTTATAACCACCATGCTTGCTTGTATGTGTGAAATGCATGAACAATTTAGAAAGTTTGTTAAGTGTTCATAGATGGCATGAAATGGGATTTGTATGATATGTTGAAATTTATGTATTATTGATGTTAAAAAGTGCTTGAAATCATCATGTTTACTAGTTTGTATGGAGAACTTGATTATATTAGGTGTTCGGATGAATGTATAATAATATGATGAAATGGTTTTTTACAGAGAGATGAAAACCCTAAGTTCTAGCATGATAAATGGATGAACTAGTGTTGATAATTGAAAGCAAAGTTAACCTGATGTTAATAATTGCATGAATTTGTCAAAGTGAAAGAAATAAGATGAACTTGGTTGGAAATTTAGTCGAAATGGTGGCCTAAAAATAATGCCTGCCAAGTATTTGATAAAATCCTTAGATGAATTCATTCAACTTGTTAGTGCATTTGCATATGTCAATAAACAGTTGACTGTTAAATGTCAAACTGACCTATAATAAGATCGAGTGATTATTTTTATATAAATTATGTAAGGTGGGATAGTCGTGATAAAGGATAACTAATCTAACCATCTTGTGAATGTTAAATGATAGTTTGACACTTGACAAGCTAGGTAGAAGCTTGAAAATTAACGGGTTAAACGAATCAAAGACATGGGAAAAGCATAATCGGACGCAATGTAAGTAAAACTTACATCCTTTAAATAGAACATTTACTTATGAATTTGGTTAAGAATAAGGTGATCTAGGAAGCGAACAAGTCTTTGAAATATGACGTTCCGACACGAACCGATATGGGTCGGAACGAATAAAATGGTAATAAACCATATTTTGATGGTAAACAACGAGTCTTGTGAAGGATACTTTATGGTGCAAGCCATATTCGGTAAAAAGGGCAATTTGGTAATTTGGTCACGCATTGACAAATAAACCATGAATTTCGAAAAGACACCCTATGGCGTAAGCCATAATGGGCCAAACGAGTAAAGAAACGAATTTTTAATTCATAAATGAGAGAAAGAGAGAGATATGAGAAAATTAAGTGATTTTAATTAAAAATACTTAGCTATTGTCAATCTAAATCTTTTAATCTACAAAATGATCAAGGGCCAATATTAGTTCACTCAGTTCACTCTCAAGAAGTTGTTCACTCTTGAACCTAATCCTACATATACATACATATATATATATATATATATATATATATATATATATATCATAGAACACAGAAATATATTATACAACATTTAGTATAAAGTTAGTTTTCTTCTTCAAAAGTTGAACTCACTCTCATCGTATTTCCAGACGAGATTTTTGCCCACGTTTCAGATCCTGCTCCCTGCATCTATGAGTTCTTCGCCGTAATGGCGAAGTTCTGCTACGTTCTCTAGGTTCATTGGTGGAAACGCTGCAGGTGCTGGTTCGTATTGTGGGTAGTATGGATTGGGATTTTTCATCAAATTATGGAATGCCCAATCATTTGTCCACCACTCCTTTACTTGGTTTTGGAGTGGTTGTTGGGGGATTGCTGGTTCGGGTATGATTGGATCCAGGTTCATCGGCATCTCAGGTTGAACTGGCATGTTTAGGTTTATTTCTTCTGACATCGGCCTGAACAATTCACAGTTCGCCAATATTCGATCCAACTCTTCCCATGTGAGTGGCATAGGGACTTGATTCGAACTTTCTCCTACAACCTCTTTTCCTTTTAGTTCTACTGTTCTTTTTGTCTTTGGTGCAGCTGGTTTCTTCTTCCTTCCTCTTTTCCAATCTAGTATTCTCTCTTTTCTTCGGTGGTGCTTTTGGTTGCGGTTGTGCTTGGAAAATCATTGGTTCATCAACCTCGGCTTAGTATCCGGATTGACTTTCAGCTGTCTCCATATCTGTCAGATTAACAGATATATTTTGGAATGCATCCGCTAGGTCTCTATCGCTCACACTGTTAGTTAAAAACAATGAAAACACGAACTCCGAAAATCGAATATATAATATTTGATTAGTATCACAGATTTCACAGAAGCATTTAATCAAATTCTTGACCACTAAATTTAAGTATTTTCACAATACTTAATTAGCTAAAACCAGTGGCCTTGATACCACCATCTGTCACGGCCCCCGACCCGTTCCCCGGTTCGGAAGCCGTGCGGCAGACACGAGTGGTACCAGTGTTTATTAAATTATCACAGTGGAAAACTTATCAGCACCGGGTGTCAGGAAAAATATCAGAGTTTCAAACACCGAGATTTTCATTTCATAAACTGTGGAGTAAAACCCGTATTTACATAAAGGATTTTCACGGGGATAAATCCTTAACTACAAAACACGTTTATTTCAGGTTTACATATAGCCACTTATTTAAGCTGAAGTCCTTCACGACACTTTTATTCACTTCACAGTAAATCACCTGAAACGCGTTTTAAAAACATTTGATCAGCGGAAAATACTGGTGAGTTCATTCAGTTGTAAAAACATATATGTTATAATTTACAGCATTAAGAGTTTTTATATTTGCCTATATCTTTCAATTACTCACAGTACTTGTCACTCAACTGGATCTGTGACTTTGGTCATATTACTATTGGCTAACCCGTTGTCCAATAGTGCCACACCCCAACCGATGGCGGAAACATCGGGGCGTGGCACTGAGCGAAATAGATTGTCCAGAAGTTTCCATAAAAACTATAATTACCAATTATTTAAAGCAACATGTCCCATACCATGTCATAAAAGATAACATAATTATTACAGACAAGATCTAGTCAAATTGTTATGTTCCGACAACTCAGATTTCAAATACAGAGAATTGTTTATTTGTTTCTAGACCTTTCCTAGCCTCGATTTCACAGCAAGCCAAGCATATAAACATCTTAAGCACCTACCACATACGTTAAAGTAAAAGTCAATACACATAGTGTAAAGGTGAGCATACAAGTTTGATAATAGCATATAGAGTTCGAAATCGTTTATGCATAACCAGCACGTACACAGAGTGAAATGAAGCACGTTAGTTATCGACATGAACCTATCGATACCTATGACTGCGGGTTGACTGCCCAAGGCAGTTCGTAATACACACTCACCACTGTGAGCCATGTAACAAATTGTCCTTAACAACCCCTGAGTAAACAGGTGCTGTATCCAAACTATAGTACCATCGTTGCTAAGGTAGGTAGACAGCATTCCATGTGTAAACATAACAAACAAGCATTCCTTAAGTCACGTATAACATGCAGTAGCGGATAGCGTTAAAGTATTACGTAGTGTGTTCTATGTGATTTAGAATAAGAAACGTATGTAACACCCAAAAGTGCGTAAAGCAAAAAGGGTTAGAGTATACTCACAGTGATTGAATTAATGGATTGAAGGGAGCGCTAGAGTGGATAATAGCCTGAACAGTTATCGATAGCATAAGCGAAAGTCGATGCGTAAAATGGTGTGAAATGTCAGTGGGTCAGACGTTAATCCAATCGGATGGCAATCCGGCTGGGTGGCCAGTCGACCGGATGGCAATCCATTCGGGCGGTCACTCGACTGGATTGTCATCTCGTTTGGGATGGATGTGTTTGTGTATGATGGCTTGTCCTTTGAAGTTTTCATTGTAGCATTTTTAAAACAGAGAAGTATCTCTACCTTTCAGGCCGGTCGATCGAATGACTGTTCGATCGGACAACAATCCGATTGGCGAGGCTTCTAAGTAGGACGGTCACTCGATCGGATGGCTATCCGATCGGGTGGCAATCTGTTTGGAGTGAACATGTTGAAAATTATCAAGTCCCTAAACGCCACACGATCGGACGGTTACTCGATCGGATGGCAATCCGATCGGGTGGTAGTCCGTTTCAATGTTCAGATCCTTAAATAGTTTGAGAAAATGGTTTAAGTATAGAACCAAGTGCAGCCCGATCGGACAGCCGGTCGATCGGGTGGCAATCCGATCTGGTGGTAACTCGATCAGATGGTAGTCCATTCCGACGGTCTGATCGTTCTAACACTGGTTTCTGTTTTGAGTGTTGTAGTTTTGAATGAGGCGTTTTGATGTCTTGTTTGTACAACGGAATCCTTATCTCGTCCCAAGTGAGCTGGTCGGAAAGGAATCACCCTGGTCCGAACAGTTCCCGGTTCGAGTTGGTTGTTCATGTTCAAACCCGAAATCAACATCTCATGGATAGAATCCAGATCTTGAACCAACACATCAACACGAAAGAGTAGAAGGTTAGAACAAGCTCCGATTTTATCGGTTTTGAGTGCATTGAGTGTAAAAGAGTTGAAAGAAAGTTGGAAACCCATCTTTTAATCCTTTTCACCATGAATATGTTCAGATCTATGAAAGATCTTTGTTTATTTGTGTGGAAATCGTTCAGATCTAAGATGTTCTTGGTGGATTGAAGCCAAAACATGAAGTTCATAAGAACACCATGATGACATCATCCTAGAACACCTCAAATCTAGTGATTTCACGGTTAAAAGTTAAGATTTAAAAGATAGAAAGGTGTAGGAGTGCGTGTAGATCAAGAAAGTACAAGATAGAAAGTTTTGCGATTCGGTTCGAGTGTTGAGCATTGTGATGCGGTTCGAGCGAGCGATGCGATAGGTTTGCTTATCAAATTACTTTTAATCCCAACTACTATATCAACATACAAGCATCCTATTTAACTTGCGTTTTAGCGTTTCGATTCAATTTGCGATGCGATAGATTGGTATTTTGATTATCCGCAACATAAATATAACATGCACAAGTAACACATAAATAGCACACACACATAAAACAATATCCAGATTGCGTAATTCGAGTTGCGAGTGCGATTGCGATAAGTGGTAAAGCGATCAAACATGCTATAAATAGCGATTAAACCTCGATTATTAATATGTACTCCACATAATACAACTTATGTAAGAACATAAAAGACTATCTATAAGTCAAAGAAGTCAAAACAGGTATCGAGCAAGGGGTGACAGGTCGCAATTAGCAATCTTATCTCCCTTTGACTTCAATCTTGACTTTGACTTTCGAAACACGGGGTGTTACAGCCTCCCTTAGTTGAGGGAATTTCGTCTCGAAATTAGGCCGAAGCCGTAACAAACAACTGTGGGTACTTCGCCTTCATGTCGCTTTCGAGTTCCCAAGTGAACTCTGCGCCTCGTTTGCCTTCCCATCGGACTTTCACAATAGGAATGCGCGAGCGTCTGAGCTGCTTGGTTTGGCGATCCATGATTTCGACAGGCTTCTCCACGAAGTGTAGTGTTTCGTTTACTTGGAGGTCTTCTAGAGGTACAATTAGATCATGCTCAGCCAGGCATTTTCTGAGGTTCGACACATGGAAAGTCGGGTGGACGTTACTAAGTTCCTCCGGTAGTTCGAGTCTGTAGGAGACATTTCCAATCCTTTCCAGAATCTTAAAAGGTCCAACATATCGAGGTGCTAGTTTCCCTTTCTTGCCGAATCTGACCACACCCTTCCAAGGTGATACCTTTAGGAGTACGTAGTCGCCAACGTCAAATTTAAGGGGCTTGCGTCGTCTATCGGCGTAACTTTTCTGACGACTCCAAGCTTTCAGTAGATTGTTTCGAATTTGGAGGACTTTGTCAGTCGTTTCTTACAATAGCTCAGGACCGGTTAATTGCGAGTGCCCGATCTCGTGCCATACAATAGGCAATCAACATTTTCTTCCGTATAAAGCCTCAAACGGTGCCATTTGAATGCTGGAATGATAACTGTTATTGTACGAGAATTCGACTAACGGCAGGTAAGCGTCCCAATTACCACCAAAATCTATGACACACGAACGGAGCATGTCCTCAAAGGTACGTATCGTTCTCTCAGTCTGACCGTCGGTTTGGGGATGAAACGCGGTACTTAGATTGAGCGTAGTACCGAGTGCCGTTTGAAATGTTTCCCATAGACGCGAGGTAAACCGAGCATCAAGGTCAGAGATGATGTCGCGAGGCGTCCCATGTCGACAAATGATCTCATCGGTGTAGATTCGGGCTAATCTTTCTACCTTGTAGTCTTCTCGTATTGGCAGAAAATGAGCAGATTTGGTCAAACGGTCAATTACAACCCAGATGCTGTCGTGACTTGATGGCGTGTGCAGAAGTTTCATTATGAAGTCCACAGCTATACTTTCCCACTTCCACATCGGGATCGGGGGTTGCTCAAGTAAGCCAGAGGGTCTTTGGTGTTCAGCCTTGACTTTTGAGCAAGTCAGGCACTTTCCGACATAGAGCGCGATATCTCTTTTCATGCCCAGCCACCAGTACTTGTAGCGCAGGTCCTGGTACATCTTGTCGGCACCGGGATGAATAGAATATCGGGATTTGTGGGATTCGTCCATCAAAATCTGTCGTAAATTGGTCCACTTTGGGATCCAAATTCGGTCCAGAAAGTTAAAGATCCCATTCGACTTATTCACAAGCTGGGCTCCATCATGGTAGATCATTTCCTTCTTCAAGGTGCGTTCATTAAAACAGGCATGCTGAGCTTCGCGTATGAGGGTTTCGAGGTCATATTGGGCTTGGATATTACGAATGCAGAGTAGATAGCTCCGTCTGCTGAGAGCGTTGGCAACGACATTTGCTTTGCCAGGGTGATAACGAATCTCACAGTCATAGTCGTTGAGAAGTTCTACCCATCGGCGTTGATGCATATTAAGTTCCTTCTGGTCAAAGATATGTTGTAGGCTCCTATGATCGGTGAAGATCATACACTTGGTACCATACAGGTAGTGTCGCCAAATCTTTAACGCAAAAACAACTGCGCCTAGCTCGAGATCATGGGTTGTATAGTTCTTCTCGTGGATTTTGAGCTGACGAGATGCGTAAGCAATAACCTTGTCCCGTTGCATGAGGACACAACCAAGACCAAGGTTCGAAGCATCACAATAGACGATAAAGTCGTCGTTTCCATCGCGCAAAGTGGGAACAGGAGCGTTGCAAAGCATATGCTTGAGGGTTTGGAAAGTAGACTCTTGTTCAGTTCCCTAAACAAAAGGTTTGTATTTATGCGTGAGGGCGGTAAGCGGCATAATGATTTTTGAGAATCCTTCGATAAATCATCGATAATAGCTCGCTAGTCGGAGAAAGGAACGAACTTCAGACGGGTTTTTCGGTGTAATCCAACTCTTAACTGCTTCAATCTTCGCGGGATCGACGTGAATACCTTGACTATTGATAATGTGACCAAGGAATTGCACCTCCTCTAGCCAGAATTCACACTTGGAGAACTTGGCATAGAGTCGATTCCCTTGGAGTAGCTCGAGAACCAAAAGTAGATGTTGCGCGTGTTCGGCTTTCGACTTGGAATAGATCAAGACATCATCGATGAACACGATGACGAAGCGGTCGAGATAAGGTTTACACACGCGATTCATCGGATCCATGAAAACCGCGGGTGCATTGGTTAAAGCAAAAGGCATAACAACGAACTCATAATGCCTTATCGAGTGCGAAATGCGGTTTTGGGTATATCCTCCTCTTGAATGCGTAGTTGGTGATAGCCTGAGCGTAGATCGATCTTCGAGAAACACGTAGCACCTTGTAGTTGGTCAAACAAATCATCAATTCGAGGTAGGGGATAGCGATTCTTGATTGTCAGCTTATTCAATTCCCTATAGTCGATGCACGTCCTGAACGACCCATCCTTCTTTTTGACGAAAAGGACTGGTGCGCCCCAAGGAGAGGTTCTCGGGCGAATGAAGCCTTTATCAAGTAATTCCTGGAGCTGACTCGAGAGTTCGCGCATTTCGGACGGAGCGAGTCGATAAGGAGCTCTGGCAATAGGGTTTGCTCCAGGAATGAGGTCGATACGAAAGTTGATATCACGACTTGGCAGGAGTCCTGGAAGATCATCAGGAAAGACGTTGGGGAATTCGCAAACAACAGGTACTTGGTTTACCGCCTTTTCTTTCTTTTCCCCCTCCGCTACTACAATGTTAGCCAAGAAAGCTCTGTATTCCTTGCGGAGATACTTGCTAGCTTGGACACATGACATGAGCTTGAGACCTTTTGAAGCAGTTTCACCATAAACACATAATACATCACCATTTGCGAGCGAGAATCGAATCATCTTATCGAAGCACACAACTTCAGCATGGTTTTCACGAAGAAAGTCCATGCCTCCTATGATGTCAAAACTTCCGAGTTGCATTGGAATTAGGTCGATTGGGAATATGTGATTGTTGAGCTCAAGTGTACAATCACGAAGAACAGAATTGACAGCGACAGTTCTTCCGGTGGCGACTTCGACATCGAACGTCGAGGGGAGATGGGAGCGCTTACGATTAAGGAGCTTCTCGAATTCGAACGACACAAAACAGTTATCGGCTCCAGTATCAAACAAACACGAAGCATAAATACCATTCACAAGGAACGTACCGTTGACCATATTGTAGTCAGCCTGGGCTTGGCGCGCATTGATGTTGAAAGTTCTGGAGCGGGCGGCTTGATGCTGTTGTTGTTGAGGCTGTTGCTGCTGCTGTTGCTGAGGCTGCTGCTGCTGGGGCTCTTGTTTCACATCCCTGTTCGGACAAATGTCGCGAAGTGGTTGGGATCACCACATGCGAAGCAGACTCTGGCGTTGATCGCGGGTGCCTGAGCTGCCTGTTGGCCTTGAGGAGCTGGAAGTAGAGCTTGATGAGCAGTAGATTGAGCAGGTGCTTGTCGGGGACTAGTACGGCAGTTGGCGGTGAAGTGGCCGTACATATTGCAGTGCACGCAAAATCTGCAGGCGATACCCACCTGGTGATGATAGGTACATGTTAGGCAAGCAGGGTGGGGACTAGTGTAAGCACGCTTTGTAGGCGGTGCATAGGTAACTGGTGCTGATCGGTGCTGAGATGCTGCTGAGCCGGTACGGCTTGGAGTGGGGCAGCAGTGGTAGTGACAGTACAATTCTTGTTGCTGGAGCTGCTGTTGTTGTTCTTCTTCTTGCGACGAGAGGCTTTCGAAGACTGGGAGTTGGCGGTTTCGGCAGTTGGTACGGCGGTAGCTTGATGCAAGTTCTTGGTAGCTTTATCCCAAAATCCAACTTTAACTCACTTGTCATTGATTTCAGCGGCAAGCAAGTAGGTTTCTTCGATCGTTGCTGGCTTGGCAGCATGCACGAAATCTGCAACACAATCTGGCAGAGCTCGAATGTACTTCTTGATTGTCATCTCCGTTGTTTTCACTTGGTCAGAACAGATGATACTGAGCTGCTTAAAGCGAGCAGTCAGAGCTGCGTTCTCTCCATCCTTCTGCTTGATATGCCAGAATTCATCCTCCAGCTTTTGGCGTTCATGGGGAGGGTAGAATTCATCCATCATAATGGCCTTCAGCTCTTCCCACGTCAGCTCATAGGATGCGTCATTTCCGTGCTTGTTCCTCTCGGCCGTCCACCAGTCTAGTGTGCGGGACTGGAAGACGCCAGTAGCATTCAGAGTACGGAGATTTTCAGGACATCCACTCTGGCGGAGAGTGACTTCGATGGAATCAAACCATTGAAAATTAGCCGAAGGGCCATCTTCGCCAGTAAATTCCTTTAGACCACAGGCTTTGAACTGCTTGAAACTAAAGGCAGCTTTGGGAGTAGCTTTAGGAGCTTCGGATCTGGACTCTTTAGACGATTTGCTCACATTCTCGTATATTTCACTCACGATCTGTGGAACAACCTTTGCTACTTGCTTAGCGACGATAGCAGCAAGGTGTTTGTCTCTCTGTTCTTGACGAGTAATTCGTGGGTGACGGGGTCCAGATGAGGGTCCAGGTGACGACATTGTTTGCAACAGACGTCGTCGTGGTGCTTAGTCACAATATAATCGAATCTCACCTCACACTTCTTAATATTACTAAAGCTCAAGAATACGATCATGTAAACACGTAGGCACAAAATCACATATCCACATAAGCACAGAAGCACATAAGCATGTAAGGCACAGAAACACAACAGCACAGAAGCACATAATCACAAGAGGCAGTCAGAATGCAGAAACCTATCCTTCAAAGTCCGCGAGCGTTCGAGAATAGCGGTCGCATATAGTATAGCGAGTAGTATGTTATAAGCGAATAACATAGCAAGCAACATAGCTTACGATGGTTCCTCGTAGTAGTAGCGATTTGTTAGCGGGATGTGGTGTGTTGTGCATGTCGCGCGAAGCAAAAGCGTTAAATTGAAACCAGTAGTACCCCCAATACGCTGACAAATAAGCATATAGGCCACATAAAAAACACATAAAATCCTTATAAAAAATCGAATATCAGAGTCGGCAGTAGCGAGCTCAGAATCGAAACACATAAAAATCGAGAATAGATTGTTTGTGGCTATTTAGACATCGACTAACCAAAGAGATTCAACTATTCACAAGGACTGTTCTGTGCACACTTGACCTTCAGAACTGTGCTCTCGCCTCGAATCTGGGCTAATGGCACGCATCCTTCCAGTTTCAGCGTGACTGCTAGTCGTTGGAGTCCGTCGAGACTTTGGTGAGAGTTTTGTAAAACAAAGTAGAGATCGGAACAAGTCGTCGAGGCTCGGGTTTCACCCCTGACTTAACGACTTCGTTCCTATTTTTTTTGATATAATAGAGGAGAAATTATTCGTCAAAATATGGATTTCACTCCTGATTTGGCACAATTTCTCCCGTTTGTAGATAAAATGCGGGGTTGGACAAGCAATTCAGTCGAGAGTTGGCGGTTTTCACACCTAATCTCGACCTAATTTCTTGTTCATTTTCGAAAAATTAGAGTGAAGTGATAGTGTAGCGTAGGCGAGAATAGCGAGAAATAGCAAGTAAACTCATGCATAACCCCGACAGGGTGTGCACAAGTCGGCCTGTTGGTACCTAACTATAGACTAGGTCGTTTCTAAGACATCGACCCGGATTAGGTCGAGTCTTGCCTAATTCCCTATAGTTATGGCTCTGATACCAATCTGTCACACCCCAACCTGGCGGAAACATCGGGGAGTGGCACTGAGCGAAACAGATTGTCCAAAAGTTTCCATAACAACTATGATTACCAATTATTTAAAGCAACATGTCCCATACCATGTCATAAAAGATAACATAATTATTACAGACAAGATCTAGTCAAATTGTTCTGTTCTGACAACTCAGATTTCAAATACAGATAATTATTTATTTGTTTCTAGACCTTTCCTAGCCTCGATTTCACAGCAAGACAAGCATATAAACATCTTAAGCACCTGCCACATACGTTAAAGTAATAGTCAATACACATAGTGTAAAGGTGAGCATACAAGTTTGATAATAGCATATAGAGTTCGAAATCGTTTACGCATAACCAGCACGTACACAGAGTGAAATGAAGCACGTTTGTTATCGACATGAACCTTTCGATACCAATGACTGCGGGTTGACTGCCCAAGGCAGTTTGTAATACACACTCACCACTGTGAGCCATGTAACAAATTGTCCTTAACAACCCTTGAGTGAACAGGTGCTGAGTCCAAACTATAGTACCATCGTTTCTAAGGCAGGTAGACAGTATTCCGTGTGTAAACATAACAAACAAGCATTCATTAAGTCACGTATAACATGCAGTAGCGGTTAGCGTTAAAGTATTGCGTAGTGTGTTCGATGTGATTTAGAATAAGTAACGTATGTAACATCCAAAAGTGCGTAAAGCAAAAAGGGTTCGAGTATACTCACAGTGATTAAATTAATGGATTGAAGGGAGCGCTAGAGCGGATAATAGCCTGAACAGTTATCGATAGCATAAGCGAAAGTCGATGCATAAAATGGTGTGAAGTGTCAGTGGGTCGGACGGTAATCCGATCTGATGGCAATCCGGTCGGGTGGCCGGTCGACCGGATGGCAATCCGTTCGGGCGGTCACTCGACTGGATTTTCATCTCGTTTGGGATGGATGTGTTTGTGTACGATGGCTTGTCCTTTGAAGTTTTCGTTGTAGCATTTTGAAAACAGAGAAGTATCTCTACCTTTCAGGTCGGTCGATCGAACGACTGTTCGATCGGACAACAATCCGATTGGCGAGGCTTCTCAATAGGACGGTCACTCGATTGGATGGCTATCCGATTCGGTGGCAATCCGTTCGGAGTGAACATGTTGAAAATTATTAAGTCCCTAAACGCCACACTATCGGACGGTTACTCGATCGGATGGCAATCCGATCGGGTGGTAGTCTGTTTCAACGTTCAGATCCTTAAATTGTTTGAGAAAATGGTTTAAGTATAGAACCAAGTGCAGCCCGATCAGACAACCGGTCGATCGGGTGGCAATCCGATCGGGTGGTAACCCGATCGAACGGTAGTCCGTTCCGACGGTCTGATCGTTCTAACACTTGTTTCTGTTTGGAGTGTTGTAGTTTTGAATGAGGCGTTTTGATGTCTTGTTTGTACAACGGAACCCTTATCTCGTCCCAAGTGAGCTGGTCGGACAGGAATCACCCTGGTCCGAACAGTTCCCGGTTCGAGTTGGTTGTTCATGTTTAAACCCGAAATCAACTTCTCGTGGATAGAATCCAGATCTTGAACCAACACATTAACACGAAAGAGTAGAAGGTTAGAACAAGCTCTGATTTTATCGGTTTTGAGTGCATTGAGTGTAAAGGAGTTGAAAGAAAGTTGGAAAACCATCTTTCAATCCTTTTCGCCATGAATATGTTCAGATCTATGAAAGATCTTTGTTTACTTGTGTGGAAATCATTTAGATCTAAGTTGTTCTTGGTGGATTGAAGCCAAAACATGAAGTTCATAAGAACACCATGATGACATCATCCTAGAACACCTTAAATCTAGTGATTTAACGGTTAAAAGTTAAAATTTAAAAGATAGAAAGGTGTAGGAGTGCGTGTAGATCAAGAAAGTTCAAGATTTAGACGGAAAACTTGCAAGAATCGTGAGAAATCTGAAGAAGAGCGGGCTGGTTCGAGTGAGAGGGAGAGAGAGCTGTCAACATTAAATGATGTTCACATGAGGGGTATTTATAGGCTTTCCATAAAAGGAAAGGGGAGGAGAGGGCTGGTCGATCGGGTGGCAGCTCGATCGGCTGGCCACTCGATTGGAGTGAACGGCGCGACGAGTTTTGCGATTTCGGTTGAGTGTTGAGCGTTGCGATGCGGTTCGAGCGAGCAATGCGATAGGTTTACTTATCAAATTACTTTTAATCCCAACTACTATATCAACATACAAGCATCCTATTTAACTTGCGTTTTAGCGTTTCGATTCGATTTGCGATGTGATAGATTGCGATTTCGATTATCCTCAACATAAACATAACATGCACAAGTAACACATAAATAACACACACACGTAAAACAATATCCAGATTGCGTAATTCGAGTTGCGAGTGCGATTGCGATAAGCGGTAAAGCGATCAAACATGCGATAAATAGCGATTAAACCTCGATTATTAATAAGTACTCCACATAATACTACTAACGTAAGAACATAAAAGACTATCTACAAGTCAAAGAAGTCCAAACAGGTATCGAGCAAGGGGTGACAGATCGCAATTAGCAATCTTATCTCCCTTTGACTTTGACTTTCAAAACACGGGGTGTTACAAATAGTAAAGCTTATCAAGTAATGTATACAATACCCCACATACCGACTGTAATATCAGAATGCAAAGACTTAATCACCGTAAATACACCTAGAAAACATTTAGGGTTTTGAAAGCATTTGATAAAAAGAGAATGACTCACATTGCAGATTTAAGGTGTTGTTACAGGTCTACTGGTTTAATGCTTGTATACCTAATTAAATACACAATGCACACGTATTAGTGTATTAACTCAATTCAACTTTAACGATAATCACGAGATCAAAACCCACAACGAATGACAAAGTATAGCCGTATACCGTCAGCACTTAAACATCCGTTGGATCGGTTTCAATCGATCGGATAAAGTAATGTACCAGTGATTAGAGTTATTACCCTGATAACGGGCAGAGGTGTGGTACTCCAAGTATTATGTGGATATAACACTGAGCAGAATGTCTCGAGAGAGAAAGAAATTTGAACGAGTTTGAACTGCAACACGAATGCTCAATTTATAGTTGATTCTAGAGAGTTTCCCCACCCGCGATACTCTAAGGGTAGGCTGTCGAGCCCTGCCAAACCCTCCTAGCTAGGGCATAGTTGTCTCGAGTTACCTAGTAGCTTTGACACGTGGATACCACGTGTCAGAAAAGTGTCCAAGGCGGTTCTAGGGGGTTTCGCCACCCGCGATAGCCTAGGGGGAGACTATCGCGCCTCGTTACAGCCCTCTAACCCTTTTATTATTAATTTTTTCAAGCAGATTTTGATTGTACGTGCATTGGTTTATGATTATAGATTGTTGTGGGGCTTATTTAAGGGTTGTTACAATACTTTACTGTAAAGCACAAGAGAAATGGAGTTGGAACTGAGGCGAACAAGGTACGTGGGGCATGATTTTTTTTGGATTAATTGGGTTCCGATTAAGGTGAATTTTTTATTGTGGAGAGTTTCCTTGGGTCACCTTTTGATGTTGTTGTCCGAGCTAGCGAAGAGAAACATCCAGTTTGGATCCTTGTGTAACTTTTGCGAGGAATGAAACTCTTGAGCATTTGCTGTTGCCGTTCAGTTTTGTTCAAGAGGTTTGGGATTTTTTGGCATCCTGATGTAGAATTCCAAATTGCTTCCGGTATGACGTTAAAGATATACAGGAGATTGGGGTGCATGTTAGAGGCTCTGCTAGGTGAAAGAAATTGGTAAATGCTTTAATGCAAGTGGGAGTTTGGTGTATATGGAAATACAGGAATGAGTGGATTTTCAAACAGAAGACCGGAGTATAGAAGGCATCAAGGAGGAGATTAAACATCTCGGGTTCGTGTGGGTTAAGAATTGGGCCAAAGTCAATAGCTTGACGTGGTCGCAGTGGCGTAACTTTAAGGTGTCCTGTATGAATGTATAATTGTTTGTTTTTTGTGCACATTGTGATGTAATTGTGGTGTTGATCCAACTTGTTGGTTGGGTCTTGATTGAATAATAGTTTGATGGCCTTTAAAAAAAACTTTACAATCAAAATATTAGGAGTATAAATGCTACAAGGTGCATATGTTGTCGTATTTATTAAATTTAGGAATTGATAGTTAAAAGAACAAAATTAAATCAAATTCAGACTTTTGCCGTTCAAAAAAAAATATTTAGACTGTTGTAACCATAAATGCTAATGGATGATCCTTGGATCATAAATACGCATAGAGCAATAAAGAAATCACATATCTGAAACACACCATTCATTTAATGTCATTTGCAACAAATTCAACATATTGGTGGTGTATAAAGTAAATGAACAAAACCACAACATATAGCTGATATTCTTGTGTTTGGGTGGGCCAGGGGAAAACACGCTTGTTTGGACCTTACAGGAGTGTCCCCTCTTGTTGGGCTCAGGGATAATGGGTTTGTTGCTGGCCAAGCTGCGTTGAAAGCGGAATCAAGCAAAGTCGCTAAACACGAGAAGGCTTGTTTAGAGAATCAACATGTGTTTATCCCATTCGCTTTTGATACATTTGGTTCCCTAGCCCCAGAGGCTGTGGAATTTCTAAACAGGGTCCAACAGGTTGTGAATAGTAATCTCTCAACCTTTAAGGGTCGTTTCGTCTTTAGTAGGATTGGTTTTGCAATTCAAAAGAGGATTGCGGCGCAGCTTGTTGCCCGTTTACCTGCCACTTGTTTGTAAATTGCTACTTTGGTATTTTAATGTGAATTTTTAAAAAACAAAATAATAATATAATAATAACAATAACAGTAATATTTATTTAACATTACATAAGAATAACTCCGTTTGAAAACAACAAAATAATAATAATATTTATTTAACAGGGTGGAGATACAATAGGAAGTTTATTTGGCTAGGAAGGCTAGCAAGTGATCTTGACCATCCATTTAGTTAATCAAGGGCAAAGATTAAATGATGGAAATTGAAGGGAAGAAAAGAGGCGCGTGAGTTTGTTTAGGGGCATTCTAGTCAATCCAAGGCAATAGTTTCTCTCTCCTCCAATTCCCCCACATTTTTTAAACGTTAATAACTCTTTCATACGACATTATTTTTTTTATAAAAATTGCACCAAAAAAACAAGCGTTTTTTTATCTTTAAAACGAGTATACTATTGCTATATTTTCGAAAAAAAAATTTGAAAACCCAGTTGCGTAAAACGCAATGGAAAAAACCCGGTTGCGTAAAACGCAATGAAAAAAAAACCTAAAAAATAACATTTTTCTAAAACGCAATGCATCAAAAACACAAAGAAATGTCTTATTTGTAAAACGCAATGGCCAGAAAACACAAAGAAATGTGTTATTTCTAAAACGCAATAGCCTAAAAACTCAAAAGAAAGTAGTTTCTAAAACGCAATGGACTGAAAACAAATAAAAATGTGTTTTTACCTAAAACGCAATGGATTAAAAACACTTCAAAATGTGTTTTTCTAAAACGTAATGGACCAAACCAATTAACTGGGAACATTTAATCTTTTCAATACTACGTTAAACCACTAGAAACAGTGTATACTCGTAATTAAAAAACGTAAAACGCAATTTTCAACCAAAAAGCTTAAAACGCAATTTGCTCCTCCTAACATAAAACGCAATTTACTTCTCCTCAAAATTGCCGCACCCTTTGATTCAACCAGGGTAAGACATGTGCACATTCCAACAAACCCTCTAATATCTTCTGTGAGTTTGACCAAAAACAATAATGCTACAATACTAATGATAATGCATCATCACATGCTTCTGCAAATTCTTAGCTTTTGTTACTGAACGTAATTCATTTATTAAAAAAATGTATGAGTACCATGTAAGAAACAAACCATTTACTTCTATAAAATGTAAAACGCAACATCGTCCTTCTCACTGAAACTTCCGGCATTGGCTCCGACGGCGGCAGCAGCGACTTCGACTTTCTGAGATCGAAACTCAGTTGTTCCAGCTGAGTTAACTCGTCGGGATCGGTGATCGAAACCGATATTATATTCGAATGCGTATCAAATCTGTAACGATTATTGCATAAAGGAGAATATTGAAGAAAAAAGGAAGATGGTGGTGGTGGGGCCGTGGTGAGGAAGGGTGACGACAGTGGACTGGGGGCTGTGGGCGGTGGAATGGTGGTGGCATATATTAGATGAATGGTGTTTAGGGAAGATGGGTTTCTGGGAAGTTGAGGTTTTTAGGGAAGATGAGTTTTAGATCTAGAAGATTGACGATTGACTAAACTGCCCCTTTCTTTACTTTTTAATTGTGCCACATGTCATAATCCTATTACTTCCTATCCTTCCTAGCCAAAATAAACTTCCTATTTGATCTTTTCCCTTATTTAACAATATAAACTGTTACTTACATGTTCATTTGAACAATATATTCAAAAATTTACTATTGCCATTTGAACGACACCATGATGTATGAAGCAATAGTAAAGAATGAACAATACGACCTTCAAGCTGGACAAATGATCATATTATCTCCAAATTAAGCATGTGTCCGCTTAAGAATTATCAGAGAATATCATTCTTTACAAAAATGATATGCTACGGAATAAAACTTTTAGGGGCTGTATCACGTCATATCAGCGCCAAGTAGACGATGCATAAATAGGGTTTATTGATAACTGTCATATAGTGGGATAAAGCCCCGTCATCATTACTCAGTTATTAATTTTACTTTTATTTCAATTTAAATTATATAGGGGATGTATCACGTCATATAGTGCCATGTAGGCGCCACGTAAGTGGGGGGTTTATTGTTAACTGTCATACAGTGGGACAAAGCCGCATAAAGCCCTCTCATCATTACTCAATCATTAAAATTTTTTATTTAAATTAAAATCATTTTTTAGTTTATAATGAAAATTAAACAACAAATAAAATAAATATATAAATAACTAAATTCAAACACGACACACTAAAACAAAATACTCAAAAAATATATTATTTCTACTCGTCTTCGCCGCCATCGTCGTCGTCAACACGGTTAAACCATAGATGTTCAACCAAATCTGCTCGAAGATTCAAGTATGTATTCCTGTCACGTATCTTCATTCAGATAGCTTCTTCTTCAATGTAGTTTAGTAGTTGGTTGGTCGATTGCTTTGTCTGTGCCCTCCAAGATCATGTTATCCAATATAAGACACATATATATTACGTTTCTCATTTTTCTCTTTTTAAATATACTAGCGGTACGACCCGTGTGCAAACACGGGTCGTTTCTTAGAAAACCATGCATAATACATTAAACAACGGATCACTATATATTTTTAGAAGGGAATTACTTTCCCGAATGTTCATATCTGTTGGAAATGTGCTTATTAAACTTTGATACAGAAGCTGTAAAACATCAAATGAATATACTAACAAACTTAAAATCTTTACTTTGAAAAAAATCAATACATGCAATACAACTTGACTTTCAACAAACATTAACTACGATCAAACAGCCTAATAAACTCCTAACTTCTGCTATTAGCCTAAGCACTGTTACATTGTTAACCTCTGTTGAGCAGCATCTGTTGAATATCATCTGTTGGTCTTTAACATCTGTTAAGACATAGCAGATCTTTGCTTCTTCAGATTTTGTCTTCATCAGCAGAGGATCACTTTGGCAGACCTTTGGATCAACAGACTTTATCTTCAAGCAGATGTTCTCTTTTAGCAGACTTTGGCTTTGGCAGACCTTTGAAGTAGCAGATGTTGAGTCTTTGTCATTGGGAGGAGCAGATTCTTCAAAGCAATCTGACAAACAATCTTCAACAGTCAAACACCTAAAGATCAGATGATGTTCAAAACAATTTCTTCTTTCAACCATATTAATATAATGATCAAAACAACCAGAAATCGATTTAAAGTAAATAGGCATGGTATATATAATCACAGAAAGAAGTCAAATGATATAAAGGAAATAATTGTGTACCTTCGATGATCATGAATCCTACTTCCTGCTCCTCCTATCGGACCGCCTTTTGTCCCTACCAACCCGGGAATCGTCAGAGTTGCTGCTATCCGAATCCTACTTCCTGCTCCTCCTAAAACTGGATTTTCTAACTTCAAACCACAATGATAGTTTAAACACACATCCAAAGTGTAAATAACTCCATATAACTTAAATTTTAGCTTTAGAAAGATGATGTGGATATGTGGTATTCAACTCTTGAGTTCACAGTAAACACAAAATCGATAATTGAGACTGGAATCCCTGATCAATCTCCTGATTAAGAATCTTGAAAAAAAAAACAAAAATGGAGAATAGTTCTTGAGGATTACTAATCAACACACACTAACACATTTTATAGAGAAGTGAAAATTTTTTTTATTATCAATCTGAACGAATTGTATGTTCATTACCGTCCCTATTTATAGTCTACATAGTTGACTAATTGACCCACTAACTGACTTAATCACAGTTCTTCTAAGCTAACCAACTGGCTTAACTACTAAAATTCCCACCTATAAGCAGACACGTATGAAAAGATTCTTACCAGCCCCTTAAGTTTAATAGATACAAGTCGGACATCTAATACATCCATTACTTCTACTTCAATTCCATGAGTGGTAATATCGTAATAAAATAGTAGTTTCAATAAAAGTATTTCAATCAACCAAGAAATTTTGACCAAATGAACTGACCTTGAATATCTTGACAACTAGATTTACTCTCCTCTTGCATGTTGTGACACCCCACGAAAACCACGCAACTTAACTAGCTTCCTCAGAAACCACGTGCTAAATTTCGGGACGAAATTTTCTTAACAGGGGGAGAATATGATAACCCTCATAGTTACATGTATCCGTACGATTTATTAATACTAATTAAAGTGCTTGATGACTGTGTTGAATTACTTAACTGCTTTCTGATTACTGCGTCATACTTACATGTGCTTGTTAACATACTAGTCTTGTGCAGAAAATTGACTAAATAGTCCTGTATGCTTTCCTGAGTGTTGGGAATTAAAAGTGTTACAAAAATATACATAAAAGACACTAAACGGAACAACTTAGCACTTTAACGAACCGGTATCTAACCGAACAACCGGACATTACCCGGGACACCAAAATATTGCAAGAAACATTGTTTAATTATTTCTTGATTAGTTATGGTCCCCGAACACCATAGCACCCACTAGAAACCTACTAACTAATACATGTAACCTATTACTTGAACTTGAACTAATATTTACCAACTGTCATCAAAAAGTTACATTTACCCCCCCCCCCCATATATAACTTACGGCCCATGAGAGTGGCCCCACCTCAAGACTTCTAAATCTTCACAAAATCTTCACTTGTGATCTCACAAGATTTACTTAGATATTGCTTGATATTCTTAGATTTGTTTAGATTTCTCTAGAATATTATAAGTACATAAGATCTCACCATCATCAACACTTTACACCTCTCTTCCTCTTGCTCTCTTGCTCTCGGCTGAACATAGAGCCACCACCACCACCATTGTTCCAACCATTTTAAGGTATTCTCAAGGTGTAAGGAGCCATATTAGAAGGTTTGGCGGTCTCGGAACTTGAAGGACCTCCATAAATTGCTTTTATCCATCACTTTTGTCTTCATCATCAACTTGTGTTCTTCCCTAGCTTAAAGCTAGTAGACGTGCTTGATTCCTGATTATTAGAGTAATTAATCTAACCGAGCAAACCAAGGTGAATTCACACTCTTAAGGCATGGGATTCCCGGTGGTTTGGGAATGGGATTAAATAGCTAAGACGGAACTTGTACTTTCACCACTACTAGACTACTTACCTCCGTCCTCGGATTGGGACGGACGCCAGCGCTAAACCTACGTATTCACTACGTACCACTATCCTCGGATTGGGAAGGGCACAAGCGCTAAACCTACGTATTCACTACGTACCACTATCCTCGGATTGGGAAGGACACCTGCGCTAAACCTACGTATTCTTATACGTACCTCTGTCCTCGGATTGGGAAGGGCACCAGCGCTAAACCTACGTATTTAATATGTACCTCTGTCCTCGGATTGGGAAGGACACTTATATATACATCTAGTCTAGTGGTTCACAACATGGGGTAGCCCCCACCGTTTATGGTTTGGAAAACAAAGAAAGCTGATTTAACTGGTAGTTGCAAACAAACTCATAGTTCTTGAAAAACTACTTTATAACAAACACCTACTGTGAACTCGCTCAACTTTGTTGTTGACTCGTTGTTACATGCCTTGCAGGTCGTTAGGTATCTATGGAGCTTGCACGAGCGGGAGGAGTTGTTGTGGGACATGGATAGCGTGTGCCATGTTAAACTTACTAAACTTATAACTTATGTTTTGGTTTTAACAATTGATGCTTCCGCTGTTTAACTGGAATTTGATAACTTATGTTTGAACACCAATTATATTGTGTGGTTGGATTTTAAATATCTTAAATACATTGTTCAATATGATTGGTGGCTTGATCCTGGTCATGTCACGCCTCCAAGCGGTGATACTCCGCATGGTGGATTTTGGGGGTGTGACAGATTGGTATCAGAGCCATTGGTTATAGTGAACTTGGTTTTAAAAAGGGAAAAGCTTTTTGACAAAACAAGACTATAACCTATACAGTGCTCAACGATCCACAACGACGCTTCGCTCCACGTGTAAGACTCAACACTCTAGGTGGTATGATTTATGTATGTATTGCCTGCTTGCTAGTTTACATTTACATTGTGTGTTGAACATGGTATGCCTAGTTAGAGTAGTAGCATGTTATCTACTAGCCCGAATGTGCTCTTTATGACACCCAACTATTTACTTGAAACTTGACGTGTGATGGTAAATTCTTTCCTGATTTTTCGTCACCCCGCTACCACGACTGTTTATACGTTCTATCTATTCATACGATCATCTCGACATGACGTCGCCATTTGACCCTCCGCACATTCGGCTTGTACGACAACATTCATGAAGACCATACCTGGCTCAAACGAACTCGGGTTTTGGAGAACTATACCCACGCATCCCTGTTAACGAACCTCATCATCTCCACTGGTCGTCGTTACCAGAAACGAAGCAGCCACAGTTACGCGCGTTCGTCGCTGCAACTCGCAACCCTACCAACCAAACTCTGTTTTGGACAAGTGATATACTTCCGTGATCGTGATGCAACGAACTTCCCTTTTTGTGTCGTGCCGCCACACCTCACTACTAGAATTGCTTCTAAGCAACAGATTACTTGGTTGAATTCTTCTGTTATTGGTGGACCCCTGTTTTCGCTCGATTCTTCGCATGAACCTCATTAATTCCCTGTTTCTTCGATTGGCAACTGATTTAACGAAACGCCAACGACCATACCACGATTTTCACCTATCACATGACTACCTTATCACCCTGTTGGATGGTTTATTAACTCTCTCGTATACCCAACTCAGCGAATGAATACCATTACTGTTGAAATAGTCTTCATGACATTTGGGGACGGAGATATGGATCACTCAACCCACCAGTGAACACGATAATTTATACGTTTACCTGACCCACCTTACACTACAAGAGACGTACTTTAATTTCATGATAGTTTTTCTTAAATATGCGGGATCTTTGCACTAGCTCTTGCACCGACACATGATTATTGATTAATGATACGTCCAATGTCTTCCATTGGCTTAGATCAAACCATCACTCCCTTACCACAATGACATTACTTTCTCGCTACTCCATGTTGAGATACTGGAACGAACACACACTCGCTTAGTGAATTTGGAAGGCTCGACCTTCGATCATTAGTGATCACTCCTTGAAACCTTGAGGGTGGTGATGTATCGTCGATACGATCATACTCTCTTGAACACGTTTTCGCGTCTTTCCTTTGGAACCTCACGACTACGCAGACGTATTTTGGATTCATTTGCATAACCCAAGGAACTCCTCCTAACTTGGTTGCTTACTTGATGAATCACAAACCCACCTAAGTTCATGGATTCAGGTGAATTGTTCCTCCTTCGCATGTGGGCGAGTCCGACGACTCTTGATGGAAGTCTCTGTGAATCTTAACACTACACACTTATACGACAATCATGCTTCTATGTTGAATTCTTGTTCTGATTGATCTAACCCTGTGACAGCTATATTCGATCAACGGCATACTTTATCCTAACTATACCCAACTTGCGTACAACCAGTTGTACCTTCGACATCAGGTAAACCCCTGCTAGGGATTATTAAACGCTTATTTATCGATTGCGGCTACCCTTTCTCATGTTTCCCCACCCATACACGATATACTTTTGAACCCTATGATCTTAAAAGTGTTCCCCGTGGACACTCACTTGGACAAGTTACGCTCTATGAACGTTACTCAGTGAGCATTGGGCCATGAACATGCTGATACCCCAGGTACTTTTCCTTGATCTTGATACGGCCGAAATGGATCCTCAGACACGATAGATATGTCCCTTGTTTTCTTTGACGACATCCGAACCCACTTGAAGAACTGTCCTCGAAACTACAAGAGCTCTTGGACAAGGGTTTTATTCGCCCTAGCTCTTCGCCTTGGGGAGCTCCAGTGTTATTTGAAAAGAAGAAAGACGGTACCTTCAGAATGTGTATTGACTACCGTGAACTCAACAAGGTGACCGTGAAGAATCGTTATCCTCTCCCACGTATTGATGACCTATTCGACCAGTTGCAAAGGTTGATTTTCTATTCCAAGATTGACTTAAGATCAGGTTACCATCAACTGAGAGTCCAAGATGAGGATATCTCTAAAACAACATTCAGGACTCGTTATGGGCATTACGAGTTTCTGGTTATGCCTTTCGGATTAACGAATGCACTTGCGGTCTTCAGGGATCTCATGAACCGAGTGTGTAAACCTTACCTGGATAAGTTTGTCATAGTTTTTGTTGACGACATCCTGATCTATTCGAAGAGTCAGGAAGAACATGAGCAACACCTGAGGCTTACTTTGGAACTTCTTCGAACAGAGCAGTTGTATGCCAAATTTTCGAAATGTGACTTCTGGCTTCGCGAAGTCCACTTTCTAGGCCACGTGGTAAACAAGGATGGGATTCATGTTGATCCATCCAAGGTAGACTCGACCAAGAACTGGCCTGCACCCCGTACACCAACAGAAATCCGCCAATTCTTGGGTTTGGCAGGATATTATAGAAGGTTTATCAAGGATTTCTCAAGGATTGCGCAACCTCTCACTTCACTGACTCAGAAGGGTGTCGCCTATCATTGGGGTGATGTACAGGAGTCCGTATTTCAGCACTTAAAGGAGAGACTTTGTAGCGTGCCTATTCTTTCGTTACCTGAAGGCACAGATGATTTCGTGGTTTATTGCGACGCTTCCATCCAAGGAATCGGTTGCGTGTTGATGCAACGTGACAAGGTCATTGCCTATGCATCGCGCCAACTTAAAGTTCACGAAAGGAACTACACTACGCACGACTTGGAACTGGGAGCAGTTGTTTTCGCACTTAAGATATGGAGACATTACCTGTACGGTACCAAGTGCACCATTTACACCGATCACAGGAGTCTCGAGCATATCTTTAAGCAAAAGGAGCTAAACATGCGACAACGTCGATGGGTCGAGCTCTTGAATGATTACGAATGTGCGATCAAGTACCATCCGGGCAAAGCCAATGTTGTGGCCGACGCCCTTAGTCGAAAGGATACTACACCTAAACGTGTACGAGCGTTACAACTTACCATCCAATCTAGTGTTCCCACTCAGATACGAGATGCTCAGGTTGAAGCACTGAAAGCAGAGAACATCAGGACTGAGTCCTTATGAGGATCTAGGAAACGGTTAGAACAAAAGGAAGACGACGCCTACTACGTAACAGGGTGTATCTGGGTTCCACTTTATGGAAATTATGTGAGCTTGTGATGGATGAGGCGCATTAGTCTCGTTACTCAGTACATCCTGGTTCGGATAAGATGTACCACGATCTCAAGACCACGTACTGGTGGCCTAGTATGAAAGCCAACGTAGCAACCTATGTCAGTAAATGCTTGACTTGTGCTAGGGTCAAGGTCAAATATCAGAAACCATCAGGCCTACTCCAACAACCAGAGATCCCGACATGGAAATGGGAGCAAATTTCCATGGATTTCGTTACTGGCCTGCCTAGATCTCAACGCGGAAATGACACTATTTGGGTGATAGTGGAACGATTGACTAAGTCTGCACATTTTCTGGCTATCAAGGAAACCGAAAAGTTTTCTACTCTAGCAGACGTCTACCTAAGGAAGTAATATCAAGGCACAGAGTGCCAACCTCCATCATTTCTGATCGTGACTCACGTTTTACATCTGAATTGTGGCAAGCTATGCACAAGTCCTTTGGCTCTCGATTAGACATGAGCACAGCATATCATCCACAGATGGATGGGCAATCTGAGCGCACCATCCAAACCCTTGAAGACATGCTTAGGGCATGTGTAATCGACTTTGGTAATGGCTGGGAAAAACACCTCCCGTTAGTGGAGTTTTCGTATAACAACAGTTACCACACCAGCAACCAGGCCGCTCCGTTCGAGGCATTGTACAGACGGAAGTGCCGATCACCTCTTTGTTGGGCAGAGGTTGGTGACAGTCAAATCACTGGCCCAGAACTTGTAGTAGATACAACCGAGAAGATTGCTCAGATAAGATAACGAATAGCGGCAGCTCGTGACCGTCAGAAAAGCTACGCTGATAAGCGCAGGAAACCACTCGAGTTCCAGGATTAGGGATCGAGTGCTACTCAAAGTCTCACCTTGGAAAGGTGTAGTTCATTTTGGCAAACGAGGCAAACTCAATCCTCGTTATGTCGGACCGTTCGAAATCATTGAGAAAATTGGCAAAGTCGCTTAAAGCTGAATCTACCGGCAGAACTCAGCGGAGTTCACAATGTTTTCCATGTGTCGAATCTGAAGAAGTGTCTATCAGATTAGACCCTCCTAGTACCTCTCGAGGAGCTCACTATCGACGATCAGCTGCGATTCGTCGAGGAACCAATAGAGATTACTGATCGAGATGTTAAGGTTCTCAAGCATACCAGAATACCTCTGGTTCAAGTTCGTTGGAACTCCCGTCGTGGCCCAGAGTATACCTGGGAACGAGAAGACCAAATGAAACTCAAGTATCCCTAGTTGTTTAAGAAAAGTGCAACCACTACTGAGGCTGAAGCTACTGCAGAATTTCGGGACGAAATTCCAAACCAACGGGGGGATGATGTGACACCCCAGGAAAACCACGCAACTTAACTAGCTTCCTCAGTAACCACGTGCTAAATTTCGGGACGAAATTTTCTTAACAGGGGGAGAATGTGACAACCCTCATAGTTACATGTATCCGTACGATTTATTAATACTAATTAAAGTGCTTGATGACTGTGTTGAATTACTTAACTGCTTTCTGATTACTACGTTATACTTACATGTGCTTGTTAACATACTAGTCTTGTGCAGAAAATTGACTAAATAGTCCTGTATGCTTTCCTGAGTGTTGGGAATTAAAAGTGTTACACAAAGATACATAAAAGACACTAAACAAAACAACTTAGCATTTTAACGAACCGGTATCTAACCGAACAACCGGACATTACCCGGGACACCAAAATATTGCAAGAAACATTGTTTAATTATTTCTTGATTAGTTATGGTCCCCGAACACCATAGCACCCACTAGAAACCTACTAACTAATACATGTAACCTATTACTTGAACAAATATTTACCAACTATCATCAAAAAGTTACATTTAACCCCCCCCCATATATAACTTACGGCCCATGAGAGTGGCCCCACCTCAAGACTTCTAAATCTTCACAAAATCTTCACTTGTGATCTCACAAGATTTACTTAGATATTGCTTGATATTCTTAGATTTGTTTAGATTTCTCTTGAATATTATAAGTACATAAGATCTCACCATCATCAACACTTCACACCTATCTTCCTCTTCCTCTCTTGCTCTCGGCTGAACATAGAGCCACCACCACCACCATTGTTCCAACCATTTTAAGGTATTCTCAAGGTGTAAGGAGCCATATTAGAAGGTTTGGTGGTCTCGGAACTTGAAGGACCTCCATAAATTGCTTTTATACATCACTTTTGTCTTCATCATCAACTTGTGTTCTTCCCTAGCTTGAAGCTAGTAGACGTGCTTGATTCCTGATTATTAGAGTAATTAATCTAACCGAGCAAACCAAGGTGAGTTCACACTCTTAAGGCATGGGATTCCCAGTGGTTTGGGAATGGGATTAAATAGCTAAGACGAAACTTGTACTTTCACCACTACTAGACTACTTACCTCCGTCCTCGGATTGGGAAGGACGCCAGCGCTAAACCTACGTATGTACCACTGTCCTCGGATTGGGAAGGGCACCAGCGCTAAACCTATGTATTCACTACGTACCACTATCCTCGGATTGGGAATGACACAAGCGCTAAACCTACGTATTCACTACGTACCACTGTCCTCGGATTGGGAAGGGCACCAGCGCTAAACCTACGTATTCTTATACGTACCTCTGTCCTCGGATTGGGAAGGGCACCAGCGCTAAACCTACGTATTTAATATGTACCTCTGTCCTCGGATTGGGAAGGACACTTATATATACATCTAGTCTAGTGGTTCACAACATGGGGTAGCCCCCACCGTTTATGGTTTGGAAAACAAAGAAAGCTGATTTAACTGGTAGTTGCAAACAAACTCATAGTTCTTGAAAAACTACTTTATAACAAACACCTACTGTGAACTCGCTCAACTTTGTTGTTGACTCGTTGTTACATGCCTTGCAGGTCGTTAGGTATCTATGGAGCTTGCACGAGCGGGAGGAGTCGTTGTGGGACATGGATAGCGTGTGCCATGTTAAACTTACTAAACTTATAACTTATGTTTTGGTTTTAACAATTGATGCTTCCGCTGTTTAACTGGAATTTGATAACTTATGTTTGAACACCAATTATATTGTGTGGTTGGATTTTAACTATCTTAAATACATTGTTCAATATGATTGGTGGCTTGATCCTGGTCATGTCACGCCTCCAAGCGGTGATACTCCGCATGGTGGATTTTGGGGGTGTGACACATGTTCCACAACTTCAGTATAAGCACAGTTAAGAATGGCATACTTTTTCAGTTTGAATATTTTCATAAGCCATTAAGAATTGCCTCATTTTTTCAAGACGTATCTTAGAGGTATGGGAGGCTTCTCATCATATGAAGATTGGCATCAATCTCAGCCATTAAGTACTCTAGTTCACACTCCAACCACATCATCATCATTGTCTAGGTCAAACTCATTCGTGTTTTGACCGTTTTTCTCTCGTCGATACTTCTTAACTAAGCTGATGTCACCTTTGGGAGATCCACTGTTGAGTGCTTCGGTTTCTTCATTAGAATCTTCACCTTTCTCTTCTGAATATGCATATCTGTTTCAAAGCATTTGAACACATGTTCATGACTTTTGACATGTTTAACAAATTCAACCAGTGTCATATTTAGCTACCTTTTACTCTATATGTTACTGTTTGGCAATACAACCCGAGTTGACCTGATTCAGATAACTCGCTACGTTTATCGACATACAGAAAATACTTCTACTTTACCTTTGAGAACTCTATGATGGTGTCCACAGATAGCAGATGACACAAAGCAATGCAAATGCAAGAATGTCCCAAAATGAGGTGATAATCCACCCACTTTGCTACCTCTCGTTGAAAGGATCCGTCGCTTTGAAATACACCTGCATCAACAAATCAATTATCAAGATGATTAATTGTCTATGAATTAAAGTATATGTGAAATACACACTTCATATCCGATCCAAACAGCCGAAAGAACAACTGTGATTAGTAATGTGTTCCAGAACTTCCAGTATGTAACCTACAGTGGACTATTCTCTCTTACCATCAGGCTGCTTCCTTGTTTTTTGGGATAAAATCTGTACAGAAGCTTGCAATGACTGCTTTTGTTTACAATAAATGAATACAATTCAGTTAACTATTCTCACTTGCCTTCTGCATCATCATCATTGTCTAGGTCAAACTCATTTGTGTTTTGACCATTTTTCTCTCGTCATTCCTGCTTGACTAAGCTGATGTCACCTTTGGGGGATCCACTGTTGAGTGCTTCGGTTTCTTCATCAGAATCTTCACCTTTCTCTTCTTAATATGCATATCTATTTCAAAGCATTTGAACAAATGTTAATGACTTTTGACCTGTTTAACAAATTCAACCAGTGTCATATTTAGCTACCTTTTACTCTATATGTTACTGTTTGACAAGACGATTTTGAGATGCGAAATTGAGATTTAGAACAATAATACCTTGAAGTAATAAATCAGCAATAGAAGGAACATGGTGATTAGGGTTAGGTTTTCCAACTGGTGAGATTTTGAATTTTGATTCGAGTATTCTTACCTGAAAAGAAGAGTTCTGCAAGATCCACAGCAGCAACGGTATTGCTGAATCTCATGTATATCCATATGCAAACCTATAATCAATATGCAAATTCACAAACAATTGCAACGTAGCTAAAGAATCGGTTTAGGTCTTTTTATTGGGAAGGAGCGAGTGAAACATAAAGAATCGGTTTTCAAAAACTTGGGGAATTTTGTAGCACCTGAAGGAAGTATACGTCTCTGTTTATAATGAAGTATGCAGGTATGAGTTTGTCAGTTGGAAGAATTCTCGCCTGAATTTGGAAAATAGGATTGCGTGAGACCAACAAAAAGAGATATATCCTTACACCATAACTACATATAAACCTGTATCATCGGTAATGTCACACCCCAACCGATGGCGGAATCATCGGGGCATGGCACTGAGCGAAACAGATTGTCCAGAAGTTTCCATAACAATTATCAACCCTATTCAATTTAAATAATACGTCCCATACCATATCTCAAATAGTAAAACAATTATTACAGACAAAATCTAGGCAAATATTCTGTTCTGACAACTCAGATTTAAATAGACAGCAATTGTGTATCTGCTTCTAGAGAACCTCGATTCGTTATCTACAGACAACTATTTGTTGGGCTCTAAAGCTTTTTTCTAGCTTCAAATTCCTACCACATATGCATCCTAAGCACCTGTCACATACGTTAAAATAAAGTCAATACATAAAATGTAAAGGTGAGCATACAAGTTTAATAATAGCATATAGAGTTCGAATTCGTTTACGCATAACCAGCACGTACACATAGTGAAATGAAGCACGTTAGCTATCGACAAAGATCCATCAATACCAATGACTGCGGGTTGACTGCCCGAGGCAGTTCGCAATACATGATTACCACCGTAATCCATGCAAGTAAATGATCCTTAACAACCCCCGTGTGAACGGGTGCTGAGTCCAAACTATAGTACTATCGTTGCTAAGGCAGGTAGACAGCATTCCATGTGTAAACATAACAAACAAGCATTCATAAGCCACGCATAACATGCATTAACGGTTAGCATTCAAATAGTATTGAGTAGTGTGATTGTTGTAGTTTGAATATTCGTAACGTATGTAACACCCAAAAGTGCTGAAAGCAAAAAGGGATCGAGTATACTCACAGCGATTGATGGATTGAAGGGAGCGCTTAGCGAGTAAGATTAGCCTGAATAGATTAGGTTGTATAACGATAAGTGATGCGTAAAACGACACAAGGTACGAGTGAGTCGGATGGTAGTTCGATCGGATGGTAATCCGAGCGGACAGCAATCCGTGCGGATAACAATCCGTTCGAATGGTCATCCGGTCGGATAGGTTATCCGGTCGGATGACTATTCGAGTGGATTGTTTCTTCCTACAAGAAGGATGTGTTTGTGTTTGATGGTTTGACTTTTGAAGTTTTCGTTGTAGCATTTTGAAAACAACGAAGTATCTCTATCTTCCAAGTCGGTCGATCGGATGACAAGTCATGCGGATGACAATCCGTTCGGATGGTCATCCGGTCGGATAGTCATCCGGTCGGACGGCGGCTTTGTAATGAGGTTACTTACTGAAAGCAAGTTCATGACAAAAGTGTCGTTCGATCGGATGGCAATCCGATCGGATGGCAACTTTGTCATTGAACACGTTGAAAATTGTTCAAGTCTTTAAAGTCTTAGTATCTCATGATCCGAAGAGTAATCCAGTCAGATGGTCGTCTGATCGGACTGCAATTCGTCGATACTCAAACTTCAGTTAAGATTGTTTTGAAGGTGGGACCCAAGTGTGATCCATTCGGATGACAATCCATTCGGATGACCTATCCGATCGGACAGTAATCCGTTCGGACAGTAATCCGTCCTGATTGTCCTGCTCGTCCTACACTTAGTCGTTTTTGGTTTTTTGTTGTTTTATCGAGACGTGGTGACGACGTGTTAACCAATGGAACTCCGTTTTGTCCCAAGTGACTAGACCGACCAGGAATCACCCTAGTTCGGCTGGTTACCGGCTCAGTACGGTTGTTCTTGTTTAATCCGAAATCGGTAGTCTCGTGTGTAGAATTCAGATCTGAACCAGTACAACACTAAGAGTGAGTAGGAGACTAGATCAGAATCAGATTCTACCGATTTTGAGTGTTTTGAGTGTAAAAGAGTCGAAAGAAAGTTAAAACCATCTTTCAATCCTTTTTCACCATTCTTGTGTCGAGATCCTTAAAAGATCTTTGTATGTTTGCGTGAAAATCGGTTAGATCTCGGTTGTTCTTGGTGGATTGAAGTCAAAACATGAAGTTCTTGAAGAACACATGATGACGTCACCCTAGAACACCCGAAATCTAGTGATTTTACGGTTAAAAGTTAAGATTTAAAAGATAGGAAGGTGTAGGAGTGCGTGTAGATCATGAAAGTACAAGATTTAGGGCGAGATCTTACCTGGATTGAGAGAAATCGAAGAAAAGGTGAGGAGCACGAGTGGTTCGGACAGAGAGTTTCCAGAAATGGAAAGAATGACAATGACAGGGGTATTTATAGGATTCCAAAAGAGGAAAGTGTTATCCGATCGGATGACACACCGCCCGGATTGACCATCCGGTCGGATGACATCTGGGTCGGATGGCATCTGTTTGGTTGGTGAGGCTGCTATCCGATCAGATGGCTATCCGATCGGATTGCACCTGGGTTGAGTGTTTGACGCGACGATTTTTAGCGTTTCGATTCCGATTGCGAGCAGTTCGTCACGATAGGGTTTCCTAGTCAAATTACTTTCAGTCTCAACTACTTCATGTCCTGCATAATCTCTTCTCCATTAATTATCATAGTTCGATTACGATTACTGTTCGAGTTTTATTGCGTTTCGAGTTTCAATTGAGTTCGATTGATTTCCACAAAACATATATATAACACGCACAAGTAACACATAAGGCACACACACACGTATAATAACCAAATTAAACCGGGTTGCAGTTCGTATCATGATTTGATGTCGAGTAGCATAGCTTGATTATTGATTAGTTAACTTTATCGCATTGTTACTTCCTATAATTCACAGTCGTAAGTCGATTAGGTAGCGATTATCACATATCGATTTTAGCAATTAACAACACTCACTCCACATAATACGATTAAAACAAGAAATTTACTATAAGTTAAATCCGTTTAACCGGTCGTTGACGTTGACCTTGACTTTGACTTGTGAAAATACGGGGTGTTACAGGTAAATAGTTAAATAAAACTATAACAATGATTACCTGATGGTATATCTCTGCCCAAAATAACACAAGTAACGTGTACATTGAAAAAAATAGAAGACCAGGAAGATCCAACAGTATTATGTCCAGCACCTGGCGGTAAAGATAAGTTTTTAGTATAATATTCCTAAACTGAATTATTATGTTCAAATGCACATTTAATGTAACAGGAGCTTACTTTTAGTTTTACAAGAAAAAAGCTTGAGTACAAACCAAATTGAACAACCCTCACTGTGAACACGCGTAAGAATTTACAATCGATTGGTGTTTTGCAAATTATTATTCAGAAATGAAAAAGATTAGGTTGCAACCTTACATCCATTGACCACAAAATTCATCAAGTGGAAGACCTTTTGGGTTCTCCAGCCGAGTTCTGGTACTCTCATTTGAATACGAACAAGTTGTACCTGCACATAAAAGCATAACATCTTACTAAACAAAAACATTTTAACTATTAACTATACGATAAAACAAAATAACAAACAAAAACTTAAAACACAATAACACACACCTTTGGAACCTTTCGAAGTTGAATCATTGATAGATAGCTTCTCAAAATCCAACAACGGACGCTTCATAGGTCTTTCGTTGATTTCGAGCCCTATTTAGACCAATAGTGAGTGGAATTATGAGAAATAACCATCGGAAACATGAAAGTAGAAAGAAACTTACAAAAAGCTTCGAGTGGAGACTGGTAGCTCATCCGTTTAACCTAAATCAGGTATTCAAATCTTAAATCGCACACAAAACAAAATCAACGAACTTAAACACAGCAATAAGTCCATACACAACTATATGTTCTTCATCCTCAACTTTTTTAAAGAAATTCCCAAACCTAACAACACCAAACACCAAAGTCTCCAATTTCAATAGCAATGCATAATGTACAAAACTATAAACGGTATGAAATATAAATATAAATATCAATCAATTTGATCCAAACAGTACGACAACTATCTATTTTTCCTCCACAACTTTAATAAAAAAATATTCAACCTAACAAAACCGAACACCAAAACTCACCGGTTTCAATAGCAAGTAGAAATAAACTTACAAAAAGCTTCGGGTGGAGACTGGTAGCTCATCCGTTTAACCTAAATCATGTATTCGAATCGCAAATCGCACACAAAACAAAATCAACGAACTTAAACATATACTATTTCAAAATACGAAATATATAAATCTGTCAATTTGATCCAAACAGCACGCAGTTCATACACAGCCACAGAACAGAACTCCAATGTCCGACCATCCAAATTCAGGCGAGAAGTCTCAGCACGCAGTTCATACACAGCGAACTTAAACATATACAGAACAGAATATGAAACATATATTCAAATAGTTTAAGGGTTTTATCGGAAGTTTAAGGCCTGCATCTAAGATGATCACCTATGTAAGTAGGAAAAAAAAAGAAAAACAAAGAGCATCACAGGTCTATGTAAACCGAAAAAAGGCATGAGATTACCCATGTGAATCTAGATCCCTGAGTTTCATTTTCAGGTTGATTCTTTGTTGTGCCAACAACTTCCGCTTGGCCATCCACTAATAAATCCAAATTAACCTGAATCCGGGCTACCGGAGCCACCGATACGGATCGTATCATGGCTGAGTCGTTCTAGGGTTAGCCAAAGACGGCATACGAGTGCACACACGTCTCGGCTGGTCTTCATTTGATCGAATTGATGAAGATTTTGAGAAATTTAGTGTGTGTTCTTGCGGATTGTGATGAGTTATTTGGTGACTCGGTGGATTGGTAGTTGAAGGGCTCTGGATTTGATAATCATCAGAAGATTTGAGAGAGATGGATTGAATTTTGAGAGTGGAGCCAGAAAAATGTATGTTATATATGGTTATGGTTTGAATTTTGAATCTGGAGCCAAGATTTTGAATTTTGAATACGGGCATAGGTTTTGATGGCAGATGTTTGAAGTGTGGATGAACATTAGTGCTTTAAATTATGAATGAGGGCAGAGGTTTGTCCATTTGTATGTGGGCAGACATTTGAAAAGGTGAATGTGGGCCACATTTGAATTTTAAAGTCTTTTAATATTAGGCTTTATGATGTAATATTGACATAAGAAAAGCCTTGTTGGACAGCCTCTCCAGCTGACACATTAGCTTTTCTTATTGTTGGTGCATTCATCTGTCGTCTTCGTCTTATGTCGAGTCTCGGGTTCGTTGCAGATTTGAACGAGTGTGACATCATCAATATGACATCATCTTGTGACATCATATTGATGACATCAAAATAGAATTTACACATAAAGACAAATTTGAAGTCAATCGTTTGAAGATAATTGTTTGAATTAGGTAACCGTTTGAATGTTGCATCGTTTGAAAGGGTTCCGTTTGAAAATGTTGTGTTATTTTCAAACGGAAGGGTCTTCCCTATAAATAGCCTTCAAACGAGTTCATTTGTAAGATTCTGAATTCCGACGCCGAGGTGCTGTCGAGGTGTCTCCAAGTCTGTAATCGTTCAGAGATTAATATACGAGACAGTTAATAGTGAATCCAAGCTAAACAAAGACCGAATCAATGAATTCCGCCTCTGATTCGGTCTGAGCACTCTTCTGATCGACTCGTTAGGTCGTTTCACGATCCTATAAGTGGTATCAGAGCTCAGGAGGAAGAGTTCTTACCGTTTAGCTTGTTTTCGCTGGAATTTTCTGACTTCTACACCTTCTTTTCAAAACTGAACAAGTTTTCACGGATAAAATCGGCTGAAACTTTCACAATGTGTGTGTAATGGTATTTTAACAAACCCTTGAGAATATCGGACCTAAACTCGAAGTAAAAGTGGTAAAAAAGGACTGAAATATGGGTTCCGTTTGAACGTAGCATAGGTGTTCTGTTTGAAACTTGTCCTGTCGTTTGAAAAATGCTTCCCATCGTTTGAAAATATCCCGCCGTTTGAAATCATTGTTTGAAATTTGATCCTATCGTTTGAAAACAGGACTGTTACGTTTGAAACTTGTTTGAACTTATCGTTTGAAACCGACCTGGCCGTTTGAAATTTGCACTGACCGTTTGAAAAAATGCATCGAGTTGTGTGAAACAAGGATGTCAGGTTGTATCGGTTGATCAGTAGTTGCATGTGTTTGCATGTGTATCAGATTTACATGTGAATTCTATCGAGATATGTTAAGGTGTCAGCTGACTAAAATTTGTTGGAAATTATAAAATCAGTTTTGCATGTTAAGTGTCTTGAAAAGTCATTTGGTGATAAGTGTTAGCTCATTATAGTGTCTCGAAAAGTCATAAAGTTGATTCAAGATAGATAATAGGTCAAATCAGATTGTGTTTGAGTATTAAGGGTTGTCAGAATTACATGTGATAAGTGTTAAACAATTAAACAGTTGTCAGTTTTTGCATTGCTGTTGTCTACTAAAAGTTGAGTGGTCCAATGATTATTGAAAGATTCATGTGATTACATGTGATATCATCAATTTCCAAACTGGTGTCGGCTTATTGCAGTATTTGGTCAAATTAAAAATTGTTTAGTTGTCAATATTGGCTATTCATTTAGTTTTCATGTGTAGTGTATGTGTTCAAGGTTTGAAGTTCTAGGACCATGTGATTGGGTCATAATCTCGGTTCATATGTTTTAAAAAATAAAAAATAAACATCTTGGTTCATGTGATATTGTTTGTTGCTGATCATTTGTGCTAGTTGATCGAGTTGTGTGCGATTTGATTTGTTTTAGAGCTTGTTGACCATTTGTGATTGTAAGTATTGAATTGAGTGTTTGAACAGATTGTGTTCGAACGATGACAGAAATGATTTTTGATGAACAAGAAAATAATACACTTGAAAACGTGAATAATTGGTATATGAGAACTGTGGATACCAATTATAGGAATGTGAGTACAGACATTTGGGTTAAAAGTTTTGAACTTTTCATATGTCAAAAGGATGAAACATTAAATGAGATGGAAGCACGATTTAAAGTTCTAACAGACAATTTGTGGAGAACGGGTATTAAAATGTCAACTGATGAACATATATTGAAATTGACAACTGCATTACCTACTAAATGGGATGAATTCATGGTTGAGCTAAAAAGAAAAGATTTTTTCCAAGAGCTTAATCCACATAAGTTCTTTAATGAAGTTTATGCAGAATGTCGTAAGGAAGAAACGAAAAGAAGGGAATTTTTGAATGAGATAAGAAAAAATTTACAAGAATTGGAATTAGATGTGATTACAGAAATCGATAAAAGAGTTCGGATATGTCTTGCAACAAAGAGGATTCTGAAATATGATATTAAAAGGAAATGTTATATAGATGAAAATATGAATCCTTTTAATTTTGTTAAACTTTTTGGTGCAGGAACATACAAGATGGTAAAAGATCAAGAATCAAAGATTGAAGAATCTGTGAAGAATGACTCTTCAAGTTCTGCATCAGTGTGCTCAAAATGTGACAGCTTCAAGACTGAAAATGACAAACTTTGGAAGGATGCGGATAATTTGACATCAGAAGTCAAGAAGTTGAAAGAAGAAAAACAAACTGATGAAAAGCAGATTCTTATTTTGAAGGAAAATTGTGAGAAGTTGAAAGCTGAAAATGACAAACTGTTAAGTAACATAAACAGTTTGACATTTGAAAACAAAAAGTTGAAAGAAAAAGAAAAAGTTTTTGAAGGAAAAATTAAGGATTTTGAAATGGAAAAATCAAGAAGTGAAAAAGAATTTCAAAACCAAATGAAAATTCTTGAAGATGAGAGAAATGTTTTTAGTCAAAATAACATTGAGAAGCAAAAGTTGATCAATTCTCATCTTCAGAAAATTATAAATTTGGAAAAAGAAGGTGAACGTGCTCAAAGGAAAATCAAAGAGTTGGAAAAAGAGCTTGAAAGTAAACAGAAATCTTCAGAAGATTTGGATTTCTGGATTAAGCTTGAAAACAAGAATCTGGAAGCGAATGAATCAAAATTTCAGGAACAGATAAAAGTTTTGAAAAATGAAAAATCTGTTCTTGAAAAATTGAAGCATGAAAATGAAGAAACAATCAAGACTCATTTTGGGAGAATTTCTCAGCTTGAAAATGAAGCTGAGAATTCAAGGAACAAAATAGATGAACTTGAAAAGAAATTGAAAGGTTTTGTGACTTCATCTGAGTTTCCTTGTCCAAAACCTATCAATTCCGTTCCAATAAGTGAAAATGTCACAAACTTTGACAAAGTCAAAGTTGAAGATTGTGATGAGAAATCTGATGATGAAAATAAAAAATTCGAAAAACAAAAATTGTTTTTGAAATTAAAAGAAAAGTTTCAAGAAACTGTTCTGAAATCGACTGAAAAAGGAGAATGCTCTAAGCAAAAACCTTTGAAGAAGAAAGTGGAACAGAAACAAAAAATTAAAAATGAGAAAAATATTCAAAAAGATAATAAAAGCTCATCAGATCGATCATCCAATCGCAATGAAAAATTACAAAAATCGAAAAATGAAAACTCTAAAATTGTTGGTAATAAGTGGTGCAGGTTGGATCATAGTGCTCAAAAGTCAAATCCAGCATACAAGAGGAGAGATGGATATCACCAAGCCAAACAATGCTATGATCTGAATGTTTGGACTGAAAGTGGTGATTGGTACGATAACAGAGTGTGTTACCGATGCGGTTATCAAGGACACATTGCTGTTAACTGCCAGAGTTGGAGGTTTGATTCAAGGAGATGTTTTAATTGCAACATCATTGGCCACATTGCTAGAGATTACTCAATGAGATCAATGAGAAGATCGAGGGTTGAATCTCAGAAGCAGGTGAAAAAACCAGTCAATGTCAAGCCCAAAGAACAGAAGGTTCAAGAACCTAAAGTTCAAGAAACGAAAGTGAAACTTTCTCAGGGGCAAAAAGACAGACTGAGGAAGAAGAGAAAGAAGGCGAGAGAGTATCTGGAGAAGATATTGTCCTCGGGTTCATCTGTTGGTAAAAATAAGAGTTCTGATGAATCGACTTCCTTGATGGCAAAGTCAAGCAAGATGAATTCATCAGATACAAATCTGAGGACGAAAGAGGAAAAGAAGAAGAAGAAAATGGTCGGCGATGAATCTGATGTGTCAAAGTCAGACAAGCCACCATCAGGCAATGAATCTGACAGGTCAAAGTCAGACAAGCCATGTGCAGGCAATGATTCTGGTTCGTCAAAGCCAGAGGAGCCATTGGTTGAGGTAAAATTGGAGAATTCAGGTTTAACAATGGATGATGCAAATTTTCCACCATTGTTGAACAAGAATTCAAAATCACCCAAGGACCGTCAGGCTTGGGTGAATCTGTTTAAATGAAAAACCTGACTTGCCGGAGTTCCCAGGTTGGTAAGCGTGGAACAGGAATCGGCACATTTCTTGAGAAATTCACGAAAGTGATTTCGACTTACAAGTGGTAAATCAGGGACATTAAATTGTACTTGATTTTCTACAAGTGATATTTGTGGATTGATCTTGCAAATGTTAAATCTTTACAAGTGGTTGAAAAGAACAAGATGATGTGATGATCCCGTACCTACAAGTGATTGGTAAACAAACTAATTTTTCCGGAAAAAACATTTTGATTAAAACAAACTTAAGTGTTTTGAAATCACTATGGGAAAATAGTTTGTTGTGAGGGGGAGTTCTGATTGTTCAAGCCAAGTGAATGGAGAATTGAAGTGATTCTCATCATGTTGTCACATTTCTTGTACAGTTGGTTTTCAAATTTTCTCAGAAAATCAAAATTGAGACATATTTTAATTTTAGGGGGAGTAAAAATTTTAAAAAAATTAGAAAATTTGAAAATGTCAAAAACATTGAAAAATTTAAAAAATGAGTTTTGTTGTGAAAAAGAGGAAATGATAGTAGATCAGTTGGACTGTCACAGCATGCTAAAGAAATGGAAAGATATAATGTGATAAACGATCTCACTAAAGATGTGACGGTAGGCTCAGCTAGACTAGTAGATTTGCGATAACGATACAAACTTAAAATGAAAAAGCCTAGTTCTAGTGGGAAACATGATTGAAAGCATAGTACTTAGTTTTGTCCTTCTTGACTGTGTGCCTACTCGGTAATCGCTGATTGTCGAAAGACATAAAACTGGTTAAGTTTGTGAACTTTCACAACTTTGCTAAAAAGTCGCTGTGATTGTGCATTTTATTTTGCAAAGATTTAAACTTGTCTTATTTCTTTATTTTGTTTAAGCATCGGACATCCTCTGCTTATACGTGAGTATCGACCTGGATGTTGTTGCCTAAACGTTCTGCTTTATTTTCTTTGGTGTTTCGTTTAAGCTTTGGATCACCTATGCGTATACGGGAGTATCGACCTGGTGGTTAAAGCCAAAACAACTTCAACTTGTTTTATTTTTCTTATTTTGTTTAAACATTGGACTTTCTCTGCGTATACGGAAGTATCGACCTGATTGTTAATGTTTAAACATTCTGCTTTGTTTTCGCACAAATCACAGTTGATAAAAGTTTAAAGGCATTACTTGAGTTAGTGTATTGCATGATGAGGGGATATGCTAAGATCGTGGGGTCCATAAGAACTTAGTGCTATCTTAATATATCTTAAAGTATCGGTAAGCAGATTGAAAGTTTTTAGATTGAGTTTAAGTGGACAACAATATCGTCAATCTATGTGAATCGTTTAGAGCATAAAATGTTTAAAGCTTAACGGTGCTAGTGATTGGTCACAAAAACTGATATGATCCTCTTACGCAAACTCACAAAAATATTGTTTGTAAATATTTTCTTTACTGCATTCCTTTGTTATCAAAAATCAAAAAAGATTTTAGTGTGTTTTAGCATAAATTTTGAAAAATACAAAAAGATTTTCGACAACTGATGTTGAAGAGCTGATTTTCAAAATTTCAAGTGCTGAACATGATGAACTGGTTTGGGAGTGTGCGTTTAAAAGAAGAAATTTATTTTGAGAAAGAAGTTTGATTAGTTAATCGAGATCATTAATTTGAACTTGATGTAACTATTTCCAGTAAGTTTTTCTTATTGTTTTAAGTAAAAACTTATGTGGTGGTGAGAAAATTTGTGCAGGAAATGAGCTTAAACAGAGATAAGGCCAGGGATTGATCTCAAGGTGATAGCTAATTCCAGACAGCGATCCCATCATGATGAGAGGGGGAGTCTGACGAGGTTAGAGCCAAAGAGAAGATCCTGGTATATGCTAAGAATGAAAAAAGACTGATAAAGACTGAAGATGCGAAGACTCGACACTTAAGACTCGTCAACATCTGAGGGGGAGTCTGTTGGTGCATTCATCTGTTGTCTTCGTCTTATATCGAGTCTCGGGTTCGTTGCAGATTTGAACGAGTGTGACATCATCAATATGACATCATCTTGTGACATCATATTGATGACATCAAAATAGAATTTACACATAAAGACAAATTTGAAGTCAATCGTTTGAAGATAATTGTTTGAATTAGGTAACCGTTTGAATGTTGCATCGTTTGAAAGGGTTCCGTTTGAAAATGTTGTGTTATTTTCAAACGGAAGGGTCTTCCCTATAAATAGCCTTCAAACGAGTTCATTTGTAAGATTCTGAATTCCGACGCCGAGGTGCTGTCGAGGTGTCTCCAAGTCTGTAATCGTTCAGAGATTAATATACGAGACAGTTAATAGTGAATCCAAGCTAAACAAAGACCGAATCAATGAATTCCGCCTCTGATTCGGTCTGAGCACTCTTCTGATCGACTCGTTAGGTCGTTTCACGATCCTATACTTATGTCATTGAAGTTTCTTCTTTTATAGAAAGTATATATGTGAGGGTTGGGAAGGATATTCCATCGTTTCTTTAACACTGATCTGAAAGCTCGTTCGACGTACTTTCTTGCCGACTCATGCTTCTTCTTGTAACACACATGTTTGATGTCATATGGGCTTGGCAGAGTTTTTACCGACGTAGCCCACTCCGGATAAATACCATCGTCAAGATAATACCCATACTTGTACTCCACATCATTTGCGTAAAATGATGAATTTGGTGCAACCTCGTCTATGACATCAGTGAATAGGTTTGATGATTGTAAAACAATGATATCATTATTTGCACCAGCCATACCAAAGAACGCATGTCAAATCCAGAGATCTTGAGACACGAATGCTTACAGTCTCAAGAATTTGATGCAACCCCGTCTATGACATCAGTTGGACCATCATGGTCGCCTCAATGGTGTTGGTCTTTCCAAGCAGGTGGACAACCTGCCCACGGCCAATGCGTACAGTCTAGGCTACTTAGCATCCCAGGAAACTCGTCTATATGTTGGGCGGCTTCGTATAAAAGTGGGATATCGGTAGACACCAGATTCCTCAAATATCGTCTTCCGTAGAGGTTGATAATACCTAATAATATTAAACTATTATAAATTACAACATTAACATCATCAACAACAACAGTAACACCAACTACAGGAACAACAACAATAATTGTCAATTACAAGAATACCTTCACGGAAACTATCAAGACTATCCGATACACTCTTTCTGACATTCTTAAAGACTCGTCCCATGCATCCGTTGACATGTTGTACGCTAGTTGACGAATTACATTGGCTTTTCAGAAAAATAATCATCCACCAGACGCGATGAGCACCCAACCGATCTCATTCAAGCGTTGGTTGTCTAGTATGTTGTTGTGAGGATTCAACTTCGTCTCTTAAAAGTTGAACCGTCGCGGTAATAATCAAGTCGTCAATTATTCTCGCATCAGAATGGGATGACTAGGATAAATAATTGGAAGACACTTTTTACAAAAACTAGAGAGAATTTGAGAGTTTTAGAGTTTAAAATGATTTGTGAGCGTGTGATTAGTTTGTATGTGATTTGGGTGAGTGATATAAATTTATATATATAAAGTTCGATTTTTTTTAATTAAAGTGACCGTTTTTAACGTTAAAAAAAAAACGTTAAAAATTTCCACATATTAGCGCTCGCCAAGCAACTCATGAGTTCATCCATGGCTCCCCCGCCTTCAGCGACTTTGGGGACGCCATGGGGCTTATGTGGGGTAGGGCACAATTCCACACAGTATAGCCTTTCAAGACATAGATGAAGTTTTAAGATTTGGTGTTGTGTCAATGTGTCATTTTGTTTGCTTACAGACTACAGTCGCCCATGTAATGCATGTTAATTTGAGCGATGTTGGTTTGATTTGTAGGTCCGAACCAAATACTGCCCCATATCATTGTCCATGACTCCATGTTTTTGTGATCTTTTCGGCACTTTGTTTTTGTGTCTTTCCTCTATTTCAACATCAAATCAAATCTCAATAAGACGTGAAACCTACTCCAATAAATAATATCCAACATTGGTAAACTACTTATTTTAATTTTTTTATAACAAATATTTTTCAAGTTACTTTCACAAATCTTTTAGGCTTTATATTTATTAATTTTCTAAAATTTCTGTCAGCTAATTCATTTATTGAAAACTATTTACCTCCGCATTTATACCAACTATAAGAGTTTTTTAAGATCGTGTAAATAAAAAAAACAATTTCCCCAACTATTCTTATAATATTTACCTTTACATAATAACCCATTTGTCTTTTTTTGCTTGTGAGAGAAGTAGCAATTCTTGTTATATCATTTGAGTGTTTTGTTGGAACTATATGATGCAAAAGACATTCGTTCTTTTTCTTTTTTTTTTGATTTTTTTTTTGAGTTTTAAAGTTAAAAAATCAACTAAAAACGAATAATAAGAATATTTTCACCAAACCCAGTTAGACACAATGGTATATACATGCACTATTATAATAGACTAGTTGTAACACCCGTGTGAACACACGGGTATGTTTAATAACGATCGAAAACAAATACTATAAAACAGATTATAATATATCATTTAAATTTTGCATTTAGTTACATATCTTTACAAAACAATGTTAATGACATTATGTGTTAGTATTACAAGTATAATGATAAAAGTTTTTGTCTACATCTATATGTAAAATATGATGTTAAATTATTTAATGAATTCACACTCGCATTATACTTATAAATTGACAACAACATCAGGTATAAGTCATAATTGAAACTACAATACATTCAGAAACAAAGGTCCTCTGTCTCTGTTTTTTGGATTTGGTCCCTATCAATTGTACTGTTATTCCACTTCTTGGCTGTATTAACACATTAAAATATTAAAACATAAAAGCAAACAAAATGTTTCAAAAAAAAAAAACACAAGTAGTTAGTTATATACTACCAAACTTGAAGTGTTGCACCGCAGCCTCCACATGTGTACACCGGTTTGCTGCTAATCAAGCTAACCATCATCGTAATCAGCAAATTGCTATTATCATCAAAACACGTTGTAACACCCCGAAAACGGGTTTGGTAATCAAACCCCGTTAATACTAAAAGACGGGTAAAGTACCGTTAGCGGTAGAAGTAACCCGGTAAATATTAGGATTTAAATAAATAAACCTAATATTTAATAAAACGTGAATGAATACTTTTAAGGAAATAAGTTTATAAAAGGCCCGAGTTAACGGGACTTAAAAATAAAACGGGTTATAATTTCCCCGAACCCACCAAGTAACTAGGAATATCAACCTAGTTAAATATGTGCCTTAAAACAAAGAAGGAAACTTGGGAAATAACCCTTATTATAAAGCTACAAACTAGAGGGGCTAAAAAGGGAAGAATTGAAACTTGATTTATTAAAATTAAACACAACACACACACTAGGTGTTTGTGTGCGTGTTCTGGTCGACCAGGAGAAAGCTCAGGAGTGCTCAAACCCTAACTTCAACAAATTGATCAAATTGAAGCCCAAATCAATGCATGAACACAAATTCGTGATCACCAAGTCAAGGGGATCGTGAGGTATGTTGAATTTCTAACATTCGTGAAGTTGTAAAAAATTTGATAATCATCCTAATCGCGAATTAGGCATGAATTAGAGAAGCTATGGCTAGATAAGTGATGTATACTTGCTTAGGAACAAAACCCTAAGTGAAACTCATACATAACATGCTATAAATTGAATGATTGAAGGAATTCCCACACTAGGCTAAGTGGGTATTAGTCATAAGGTGGAATTGATGATATGATTATGATTAGAATCATCATGCATGTTAAGTAATCGGGAAATACTTAAACAAATTGCAATTTTGAGTATTTGATCATAAGTGATAGTGGTAAAATTTGATGTTAATCTTGGTAAAAATAACTAGCTATGAACTAGTTTGTAAATGTGTAAAAGTATGCCCACTAGGTGTTTGTTAAAATGCCTAAACGAAGCTAAAATGTTGAAATTCCATGTGAAGTGTGCATTTGGATATGTCGATAGATCAATTGACTTTTAGGAAGTCAAACTAACCAATGATTTAATCGAGTGATAAAGTCGACATAAGACCCGTTAGATGGAGTAGTCATAATTGATAATGACTAATCTAACCATCTTATGAATTATGATGATAGTTTGACGCTTAACGAGCTAGGTAAAGCTTGATGAGTGAGCGGGTCAAACGAATCAAGTGAGAAAAAAGGCGTATTCGGGATGCGAGGTAAGTTAAAACTTACACCTTTTATTTAATATCTATTGGCTTTATAGATTTTGAATAATCAAAAGTCACATTTGACTTATGATGTTTCGACCCGACGTGCGAGGTTCGGAACAAAAGACAATAATGATAAACCATGTTGAATGGTTAAAAAGAGCTAATAAGGTCATTTAGTCATGTAATGACTAATAAATAACGAGTTTTGAATAATTTACCTTATAAGGTAAATCAATACATTTAATAAGGGTAAAACGGCAATGTGGTCACTCGTTGACGATAACCGCTAGTTTTGAAGGACACTTTATGGCGTAAGATATAAATGGGTTAAAATAATCAAGAAATAGATTTATAAGTAAATCGACCGTACGGTGTAAACCGGTACAAGTCATGTAGACGAGATGATAATAAATCCATCTCGTAAAAGTAAACGGTCATATAGACCAAACAGGTCAAAAGGTGAAAATATCACCCTTTGACGATATCGGCTAATGTTTTGTCGAGTTGCATGATTACAGGAATGAATATCGATTGAATGTTGACATCGCTATTACTTAGCGTCACCAAGGCAAGGTAACGTAACGGGTCAATACATTGATCTGAGCCAGGTTTGTGTAATGATTCAACTCATCATGTAGAAAGTGAGGTTTTCGAAGAGTTAAACAAGGTCAAAGTGGATATTTGGTTATCTTAAAGATAAACCGAATAATTCAAGTTATAATTGTAGTGTTTTAGAAACATAATGGTTTCTAAACAAGGTTATAGTTGAAAGACCAAATTAAAGGGGTCAAACAAGTATCTGAAAGTCCTTCATCGTGCAAGAAGGACCAAAATCGACCAAAACGCCCTTGTAGGCTAAATTGAACAAACAACCCTTAAGGGTTTGGAAATGAATTTCATGATTAGATAGATACTTAAAATAAGTATAGAAGTTGAAAGATGTGATATGTTAGTCAAATAGCTCTATTTGAGTCTTGCCGTAAAATAGCAATCCGAAGGGTAAAACTCGGAACATATAGATATACACATTGAAATCCACACACATATAGTTGTAGTGGAAGATTACTTGATAAGAAATGTAGGAATAAGATGCTAGAAAAGAATGAAGGCGATTTCAAGCTTTAAAGTGCTTAAATACCGTTAACGGGTCGAAATAAGCATACGAGCGAAAACGGGTTTAAATTGTGTAATAAATCTATGATTAGAACCTAATATAGTAGGTAACATTAATTTGAAGAAGTGTATGAGATATAGGAATCAAATAAATACGTTTGTTTGATAAAATGCATAAACGGGTTAAAATTCGGTAAAAAGGTAACGAGTCAAAGTCTTAGAAGTCTCAAAATTTCTTATGTTGGATGTAGGATTTTAACTCCATAAGATGGAGGATTAAATTACAATCATGTAGGAAGAAACGGTAGGTCAAACGGATAAGCGGATTGAAAGATACGAAAGTTTTCGTGTCAAATAACGGCAAAAATGGAAAGGTTGGATGCAGGGGCCACCGTAACTTACGGTAACACCGTAAGTTACGGTGGAGCTAAAATTGTTACGATAGGATACCCCTGATTTACGGTGGGGGAATTTGACATTCAGGGGCCACCGTAACTTACGGTGACCACCGTAAGTTACGGTGGAGGCCAGAATTCAACTGATTGTTTGTGGATCAAGATATAAATGTTGGATTTTCCTAATTTCCTTGTTATATTGGTTATTTAATTATCAAAACTGACCTTTAAGTTGGTTTTGATCACAGGTGAATGTCGAGAGTCCCGGATGAAGATCAAGCATCGAGCAAGAACCGAACACACGTTAAACAAAGCTTCCGCAACGTTGTTTTGTCGATATTCTATAACGACGAATTAAACCACATTATGTTGTATCACTGTAAATTGTAAAAGTTTTTAACAAACCCGTATTTTCAGTATAATTGTGACTATAATTACATGATTATGAGTTTAAATTATACGATAAACGTTAAATTATAACAAGGGTGTTACACACGTTTAAGTGAAAAGTAAACTGAATGAAAAACAAACAAAGATCAGTGAATCTATAAACAACCCATCCAGACTTGCCTGTGTGTTGAATTAACCAGTGATTGTTTATGTGGACACCCGTCCGATGGACGCGGGTATATCGTAAACATTGAATGTAAGCCTACGTTTATATGTAAAATGTTAGTGTTATAGGGATATAATTTTTTCATGGTTATTGCATCAAATCAACATTCAAAGATATAACCGAACACCAGAATTAGCAAAATATCCATGAATAATCAAACTAACGAAAACCATTTTACAAAGAAAAAGCTTACAGTATCATCACTTAAAGGAAAAAAGAATTGAAAGGAGCTACTTTTGACGTTAACCTCTATTTCCTTTTCCGTAGCTGGTCTTGATTCAATGTAACACCGTTTTAAAAACTGACATCGAAATATAACTTCATGGCTAAAGTTATAGCAGTCACCACCCAAACCACTTTCACTTTAAACTTGTTTTTCCACTAACCTTTTAATAAAAAATTGGATCTGAAACAATTTTTCATATCAATGTACGTAGGCCTATAATTTCTTGTCCTTCCAAGCAAGCCTAAGAAATAATCAAATAATCAAAATTTAACAACCATTCCTAAATTCTTCAAAAGTATTTGTTAAATTAAAACACAAATACAAAATGAGTTTCTTATCATCTAACTAACTTAAATCGAATCTAGGAATGGTTAATTTTATGCACCTGAAGTTGCATCGGCTAAATAACCAAGAACCATGGTTGCATACTTGCCACATCTTCACTTGCTTATCACATCATCCGGAGAAGACAATAGTGCATGTATTAATGTTTGAAAATAAAAAAAATAAAAACTATCAACTTCAGACTCATTTATCAATATCAAGTTCACTTACATGCTATTCCATCCGTTATAGTGGATAAGGTTATAGATTTCACATTTAAACATGTAATCCTACAATAGACATGAGCATATCCAACTCTATGTAATCAAAGGCGCTAATTCCAAGTGAAAGACCGACAAAGACCTTTATTTTGAGAATTACAAATTACACCAAAAAACAGTTCTAACAAACCTCCATTTTCCAATGCACCATCTGCAACCTTTGTTGGACAACCTTTGTGAAATATAGTTTTTTGTTCCCAACCCCATAATATAGTAATCAACTATATAACTAAAAACTAAGAAATAAAAAAGTGAACTTACTCTTGCAAGTTGATTTTCACCGAAAAGTTCAGGAGACAAAGTAAATGAACCTTTAATGCTTTTTATCCTTAAGAAAATTATCCACTTCATCAAAATCACAAAGCACCTGTAAAGTTCAGAAATATTAGCAAGATCAAGAATTGCATTTTTTAACATCCATCACAAAGGTGTTTGGAATTGCTTTTTATAATCAAAAGCGGATATCTAGTTTTTTGATACCCGCAAATTTCACGGTGTTGGGAAATGATATATTTTTTACTTTTAGAAAAAAAATTATGTTTCTGCTGATTATAAAGAAACTCTACGCATGGACTTATTATGGACTATCATAAGTTTGATCGAATTCTTCATGAGCACCCAGCAGGGGACATCTATGATAACATATGCATCATATGAAACATAAACTGGCCCAAAATTAATAGAAGATATAACTGGAATTTAAAAAAGGGTGCCTGAATAACTATTAAGGTCATGTCTTCCTTTGCCTCAAGCTGGTGACTATGAGTTAGCTTATTACTGAAATCAAGTACTTACAAATTGCAACTTCCATAATCGGAACGATATTATACAGAATTGCAAATGCAAGATGTAAGTTTGCACACATATATTTTAGGTGATTAGCTTTCAACTTAAAGCACATGTGTAGGTATATTATATTAAGATATAGTTGAGATGTGGCTCAAGTTGCCCATTAGGGAAGCCATCCAAGTAACATATAGGTCTCGGGCATGAACAAAGGCCATGGTTGCATTGAAGACAACCAACTCATAGGTCCTACACCGGAATTCTTAAAGTTAATAATGTCTCAAAGTATTATATTTAATACAAAGATAATATTTAGTAGTTGATAAAATGTGAGGAAAATAAAAAAAAAAGGATCGTTAGTCAACCTGACCCATTACAACCCATACAGAAATTAGCCTGCTTCAAACAAAACCTATATTTACTTGTTACCATAAAAGCTTGTAAAAATAATAAAAAATGGCATACCTCAAGCTGTTCATGAAGATGCTTAACACATATAATCTCCAAAATTATCAAAGAGATTCACATCCATGGACCCTAAGATGTTTTTGAAATTATGATTTGAATCAATGGCCAAAATGGCTCAAAGTAAAAAAGTCACTCCATATTAAGAATTAAGTATATACAAATTAAAATTAGAAGGCATACACTGAGCATCTTGTCAAGTTTCTTTATTTCAGGAATGTTCATGTGTAGATATATTCTTGGTTTTATCATCGTAATCTGCATATTCAAATCATATATTAGTAACCAAACTACAAAACACACACACACACACACACACACACACATATATATATATATATATATATATATATATATATATATATATATATATAACAAAACACAATACCCAAAGAAGTCAATATTTTTTATTTTTGCATTAATTTAGAAAGCATTAACGGAGAATCTCATACCAATACCAGTGATGCACATGATCATTTTTTCCCTCTCATAACTGCATTACATATACCGGTGATGCACATGATCATTTTTCCCTAACATAACTGCATTTGTTCAATAGTAATCAGTTCGTAACCATGAGATCGCTACTTTCATCCTGACAAAAACATATGTAAGCGAAGTTGCTTGCCAAAACATAGCTATTAAATGGTACTTACATATATAGTAAGTTTAAAAGGCGATGCTTATATGCGCAATTTGAAGGTGAATACACAAGTTGCTGTAGCTGCAACTGTTGGCGACTGAAAGATCTTTGGATGTGTAGAATCCCTTGGTTTAGGTCCAATCACAAGCACCTTTGTTGATAGAAAGCACATAGACCAATCAAGATGAAGAGTTTTAGTTAGAGACTCACATTTGGATAAAAAATTGCAGAAAGAAAAAAAATATATTTTATTAAAACTATAATCATCACATTACCGCATTGTTCTGTTTTCCATTATAGCACCCAAAAGTGACCAAGAACCAAAAGTGATCAGTACATTAAGGGAAAGAGAAAATTATATGCCTTTTAACAATTAGTAATCACTATCAAAGTTTGGTTTGTACCTGAAAGTAGTATCAGATTTCTCCTTCCTTACGTCCATCAGACTCACAATGCCATTCAAGTTCCTCATCCTGATCTTTGAGCGAGCGTAGCCACCTTATCCAGAAAATGCTTTAAAACAATTACATTAAACATTAAACACAATTTATAAATTAAATATAGTGATACGAAGAAGAACAATGTTTAAAAAATAATGAATTTAACAATAGTTACGAATCTCTTACTTAAAATTTTCACTGTTTGTTTTGCAAAATTGATTATTAAATGGGAGTGTAACAGAAATAGGGACTTCAGGTCCAGTAAACGACCCTACAATACTTTCTCAGATCCAGCAAGATCAGAGCCGTCGGCAGCTTCTTCAACCATTCTTCTCCGAAAAAGTTCTTCAGCAGCGGTGTAAAGATGTAGGTCTAGGGCTTCTTCTGTTTGACCCATTTTTGCATCCATCAAGGGTATATTTAGGAGAACCAGCCATGACTTTTGTCCCTAACCAACAAACCCCTAGAAACACTTTATAGACATGAATCAAAAAACAAACTCTCAGTAAATTCAAACTTCTAATCTCGTTTCGACCTAAAACCTACTGAAAACATAAGGGGGATGATTACCTGTCGCTGGAAACCGGATCTGTGACGGTGGAAGTAGATCGGATTACGATGGACGTTGCTTGCATTTTCTAGATCTGATACTTGACTCCATCGCTTCGATGTTCTTCTGGTTTTGTTCAGAGTTAGGGTTTCTAGATCCATACGATGGACGTTGCTTGCATTCGGGGTTGAGAGAGAGAGAGAGAGAGAGAGAGAGAGAAGAAAGGGAAAGATGGAGGTGGATTTGAATTTTGAAATTAGATTTTATGTTTTTGTTGACCGCTCATCATTCAGGGTTTGAATTTTGATTTTGTTAAATTAATTAATTAAATAAATGAAGTAATAAAATTATGATTATGATCATGTAATAAATACAGTAAAAAATCCTAGTTGGCATATCTAAGAGATTGACACATAAGCTTTTCTTATGTCAGCACTTAGTCTCCTTTTAGAGATTATATAGATTAGACACACCCTTATATATATGAGTTAGAATGTTACATCATTACAATGGGTTAGACACCATGTATACCAAAACTTATTACACACTAAATCAAACAAAAGAGATTAGACATGATGTTGCAATGGGTTTGACACACCGCGACGTTGGTTTAGGCACAACGTTACATCAAAACTTATTACGACAACAAATCTAATTTCAGAATTTGGAAGCCCTTGTGTCCCTGTATCTTGATCATATCTCTTTCTAAACTCCTCATATACCTCATGGTATGAGATTGTTTGAATTTTGCCTTAACACTGACTAAAACAACCTCATATATGTTTTAGTTTCCATATGAGATACTTTAGAAGGGTCACTAAAGTGACCATGGTGTCCCGTTTGCCCAAACACTTTTGTCCAAAGATCCATCTTCTTGTTTGAAACACATACTATTTAATAAATAAGCTAGTTGACTCGACGAGTCACAAACTCGCTCGAATTGTATAAAAACAGAGCTTTTAACTTATATTTTTGCCAGGTTGAGAAATTTCGAACGAAGCCAGCTGGAATTGTATATTTTCGAGCCAAGCCAACACCAGCTCAGTATTTACAATTATTTCATTAGTGTAATTAATATCTACTATATTTGATCATAAATCTTCCTGCCTACTAAAAGTCTAAGTTATGAGACAAGGAAAGTAAATTTTACACAAGGACATATCTTCAATCAAGCTTAACCTTTTTCACAAAATCTAGAGGCACTAACCACTACCACTAATAACCGTACAGCTCCCACTAATAACCCTATCATTTTTATTATATTATTCCTTATTCTAACTTTAGATTTTATCTTTCTCACTCAAAAGAGTTTTAAACTTATGGCCTACAACTCCCACTAATAACCCTATCATTTTTTATTATATTATTCCTTAGACTTTGATTCAATTAAGAATCACCATCAGTTGTGAGAACCATAAGAACCCATACTTTCCATACGAGTTGGATCACAATTTTTTGCATAAACATAGATGCAAATATTATAAACACATCTGTTAAAAACAATTGTCGAGTCGGTAGTTACACCTGGTTTAAGTTTTATTTACGCCTGATTTAAATTTGTTAAGACCATGAAATTTTTTTACACCTAATGTAAATTTTTACATGCGACATTTTTTTTTTACTTTTTATTTTTTCGCTGAAACAATTGATTTTTTTAAAGATTTTTGAGAAAAGTTTTTTGCATGAGATATTTTTTTCCCCATTTACCCAAACTATATTAGACCACATACCCAAACGTTTTTATTTTTATTTTCTCTTAGCTCTTATCTATCAGTGACTTATTTTAGTAGACTCGTTATATGAAATAAAAATCTTTTGGAATATGTATATATTTTGTGTATTGTGAGGTACATAAATAAAATTATATAAAAACTATAATGTTATATTATTTATTTATGATAAATAAAAATATACAATAACTATACAATAGTGTTCAATGTAATAATAGTTGTTAAATAACTGTTATACAATAAATATAAGAGTAAAAAAATGTTATTGGAAAGCCCAATCGATGTCTTTTAACTAACTAACTAACTAGCTAACTAGTGGGTATACCCGTTAAATACCCGACGGGTATTAAACCGAGTATGGGATAACGATTATATAACCGGTTATGGGTATGAAATTATTAATACCCAACCCATTACCATTCTCACATATTTTCTTTCTCACCATTCAATTGCTTACGGATTGTGCCATTATTAGGGTCTGTTTGGTATGACGTAATGGAATAGATGAGGGAATGGAATGGACGAGGTAATGGAATGGACAAAGGAATGAAATGGATCATTACATTCCATAGTCTTGTTTGGTTACCATGCAGGAAAGAAATAAATCATTACCTTGTGTTGTTTGGTAGGTAATAAAAGAGGAATGAATTAAATCGGTGATGGGTGGTGGCAGTGATCGGTGGCGATGGCAGCGATGGGTGGCGGTGGTTGGTGGGTGACGGTTGTTAGCGGTGGTGGCGGCGAAAGTCGAGGTTGGCGGTGGTGGTCGATGGTGGTGGCGACGACAATGGTGGGTGGTGGTGGTCGTCGGTAGCGGGTGGTGGCAGCGGAGGATGGTGGTGGTGGTCGACGGAGGGTGGCGGTAGTGGTCGGGGTGGGGGTGGTTTACGATGGCGGGTGACAGCGATGGTAGTCGATGGCGGTGGCGGCGGACAGCGGTGGCGACGGGCGGAGGAGGACGGTGGTGGTGGTCAGCGGAAGTTGGTGGCGGGTGGTGACGACGGCAGGTGGTGGTGGTGGCAACTGGTGGAGGTGATGGACGGTGTTTGTGATGTAGGCCTGAGAGAAGGAATGAAATGAAAAAAAAAACAGGGGGAGTGGATGGAATGAATTTGAGGGAATGAAATGAAAAAAAAAAAAAACAGGGTGATTCCATTACGTTGACCAACCAAACACACTTTTTTTCATTCCATCACAATAGTTCATTCTATTACACTTCTCATTCCTGCATACCAAACACTACCTTACAGAAATTTCTCCTATCTCTAATTTTCTCTCCATCATATTCCATTCACATAATCTTCTTTTTTCACGGACAAGCGTTCACACTAATGTGTTGAAGATAATCTTATATAAATATAAGGCTATAGGGTATGGTCATGACCCTCAGACCACCATGACCCTTCATGTCAGCGCCATATCATCGCTCTCTAATTCACCATCCAAAACAACTATCCTAAGAGTGTGGTCATGACCCAAACCACCATCCACCCTTTTTTTTGTGAAATATATTTTATTTGTTCTAAATAAACAACAAATAAAATCAAATAAATTTTAGTAATAAACTACATAACATTCAAAAATAGCATCCAAATTTAAACTACATTATTATAAATTAAGAAAGAGTAAATTACGTTTTTGGCCCTTGTGGTTATATCACTTTTACTATATTAGCCCAAAATAAGAATTTTTAACATATCTGTCCTCATGGTCTCTATAACTAACCATTTTGGCCCCTAAGTCTAACCATTTTAGCCCCCATGGTCTCTATAACTAACCATTTTGCCCCCCATGATTTCTAGACTTAGGGGCCAAAATGGTTAGTTATAGAGACCCTGAGGGCAGAAATGTTAAAAATTCTTATTTTGGGCTAATATAGTAAAAGTGATATAACCACATGGGCCAAAAACGTAATTTACTCATTAAGAAAAGAAAATTACTCGTCGTTGTTAACCTGACCAAATTTCCAAACATGTTCAATCAAATCCGAACAAGATGGTTATGCGTAGTCTCGTTGTATAACGCCCACATGTTAGATTCTTGTTGCCCTTTATCAACTGTTACAACATTCTCATGAATGTTGTTAGGATCATATTCACATATGGCGAATTGCCGACATACACTTTTGTAAAGTCGTAAATCCCTTTTTACCTGTAGCATCTTATCTTAATGTGAAAACGGGTCATAATTAGCCAAATCGTTGTCTATGCGTAAGAAAAGACGACGACTCATTCGAAAACAACGCCTGAACATTTCATCCGTGTATACCGGGTTTTCGGCAAAGTAACCGGCCATCAACCTATCGTGGGCACCTATTTATTTTACAAAAATTTAAATTACACTAAGATATAAATGGCACTTCAAAAAAACATAATGCACTAAAAAAATACCTTCACGTTCCCTATTTAAACATTGTTGTCGTGTTCTCGGTTTGGACGAGATTTCTTACTCCTCTATAATTATTTGTGTCATTTCCATCACCACGTTCAAAAAAAATTCGTTAATCTCGTCGGAAGAAGTTGGTGACGCTATGGTGGTTGGATAACCGGTTTCTTCTTTTTCTTGCTACGGTAGGTACAAATAATAGAACCATTTATGTTAAAAAAAATTATGATTTGCAAGGCAATTAAACAAATGGATAATTCAAGAGTAATTTCTTAGACTAGAAAATATCTAATTGCCCTATATACAAACAAATGATTGTTAGTATACCTTTAACTCCACTTGGTACAACTCTTACAACTGCAATCCTTTTTCATCCACATGTTGGTTCCATATTTGCCTAGTCTACAAGAGTATATTATGCGTGTTTTACACATACAAGAGGAGCCCTTGGCCTTTATTTTTTACTAGTAAAAGATTAATAGTCCAAGCATCACGAGTAGAAAACAACCAGATTTACGACAAGCATATTTGTAGCAAATTTGTGGAAAATTGGCCTTAGCTACAAATTTGAGACAAAACAGGTCCGTGTGAAAAATCCTTGTCGGAAAGTATGATTGCGACAAAACTACCACAAAATTTGCTACAACTTTCCAACAAATAACAGCCATCGCAAGATTTTCCACAAAATTCTGACAATTTTTTTAAAGCCTTTTCTAGCATTTGTCGACAAATTTGTCACAAATCCCACTTTTAACATACTTTATTAATATTTTATTTTAGTCATTTTTAATAATAATTATTTAAGAAAACAATTAATTAAAAAACCATTTTCGAAAAATTTCCTACAAACTCTAAAAACTGTTTTAGATAAATTTCCTACAAATTTTAGTTTTTTTTGCGACACGGTACCTACAAATTTCCTACAGAAATAAAGTTAACAGATTCCGACAAATTTGCGACAATTTTTTTTAATAAAATCAGATTTTTTTGCAAATAATTGCAGGAAATTTTTAGAAAATAGAAAAAACCTGTACACGATATTTAAATACGAATACCAAAATCCTAATAAAAGTACGTTTCATATTACAAAATTAATACGATCTTAACGTTTCAAAATGTAGTACAAAACGAAAGTTAATATGAAAATGCGCTTTTGTAATAACAACCAAAAATTTGTAATGAAAAGTGTGTTTTCATATTACAAAACTAATACGATTTTAACATTTCAAAATGTAATACAAACCGAAAGTTAATATGAAAACGAGCTTTTTGTAATATGAAAAACGTGTTTTCGTATTACAAAATGAACACGATCTTTACTTTTTTCTTGAACTATTCATCATTTCTTCCATCTTTTTTTGCCATACTGCATTTGCGGCTCGCTCCCGTTCACGCTCGGCCCGCTCTTGTTCCCATTGTGCAAAACGAGCTTCCATATTTTTTTGGGCCTCTCTTTCTTTTCCAACTCTGCTTGAACTTTTTTAAGCTAGAATTCATCAAAGTGGACATTATTAATACATATTAACAAAAAAAAAACAAATTGTAACATTAAACACATATTTAGCGGCATTATCATGTGCAAGGGCATTATTGTAAATAACCATAAAACAGGTAAATTGTTCAGTAAACACAACATCGGCAAAAAATCGGTTAACGATGTGTACGTTGTCAGTTAACGACATGTACGTTGCTTATAAGGTTTTTTTAGGAAACAATCGGCAAAAAACTGAGGCTTTAATTCAGCAAAAAAAACGCCAAAAACAGCAGGGTTTTATCATCAAAAAAAGTAAAAAAAAGTTTAGGTTATGTCAGCAAAAAAGGCCTAAAAACTGCAGGGTTTTTTCAGCAAAAAATCCCCCAAAAATGCAGGTTTTTATCATAAAAAATTGAAGGGTCGTTTAGCAAAAAAAGCCCAAAAATCTGCAGGTTTTTTCAGCAAAAACACCCAAAAAATGCAGGTTTTTATCATCAAAAAATGTCAAAAAAGTCAAGTTCTTTCCGCAAAAAAAGACCTAAAAACTGCATGTTCATTCAGAAAAAAAAAAAAAAAAAAAACGGCTAAAAAATGTAGATTTTTCAGCAAACAACATCAAAAAGGATTAGACCATATAATTAATATAACTATTTCATCAACACAAGAAAATATAGTATAAATATAGAAGAGATTTACCTAATTTACAGTTAAAAATAACTACAATTAATTCCACTATACCTAGTTATTCATGTTTTAGTTGATGAAATGCAGTTTGGTAGCCAAGTCTAATTTGTATAATCCTACTATTCATTTCAAAGCACATAATATGGGTAGCTCTTCAGTACAAGTTAAACTAAACATGAAAGTCAGATCTATTTTGTTCCACCATAACACTCGATATACAAATTTATATTAAGAATACACATAAATAATAAAAGTCCATCAGTCTGTCAAATATACAAATCTACAAATATCAATATTCAATTGGGATTGGGAAAAGAGTTTGGGTGCCTATCAAAAGAATCCATAGGTGCATGCTTGTTTATGGACTATATTTAAAACAAACTAGTGGATTTCTTCCAATGCAAAAATTCCTAAATATACCTGCGTTAACCCATGCCATAACCCAATGTCCGTGTAAGCCTAAAAAAGGTTTAACAAGTTTCTAGCACATTGTACTATTTTAGAATTGTACTACCATATGAAAGCAACAAGCCAACAAATATCATAAACCTAAAACTTTAAATATAGTTCTATATGTGAAGGCTAACGGGTCAACCTAAAAGAACAACAATAATGATGATACCTCTTGTTACTCCCTGGCATCATCATATGACGCATAAGTTGCGGAAGATGGTGTGCCGGTCACCACAAAATGAGGATCAGAAGTTCCCACCCCGAACAAGTTACCACCCTTACGCTTCGGATTCAAACTCTCCCAAATAGCCAAATCATCGCAATCTGTTTCTTCCGGGTACATTTTTTCAAGTTGTTGCGTGTACGCGACATAAAATTTACGAAATGAGAACTTTGAACACTAAGACTTGAATCAATAACTATAAACAAATAATGAATGATAACTAACATATGAATTCTTTGCACGCTTAGTAACAAACTCTAAATTTTCAAAGTCATTTTCATCGATCTCCCCATCTTGTACCCTCTTTTTGCACTCCTTTGTAGCGTGGGTCTGGAAGAATACTTTCCTGTATCCAACTTTTTTACCCTCTTTCTTTTCCTACATCAAACGGAGTAATGTAAATGATATGTACTAAATGTAGAAATAGTTACTAAAATATATAATTATGATTAGAGTCGTATGAGAGCTTAGTTGCTGGAAGAATTGGAAATCCGATGCTCATCAAAGAGGATTATGACCAGATTGATTTTGAGGAACTTGAATTGATGGACATCAAGTGGTGTTAGCTAGTGCTGTAAGAAGAGCAGAAAAATTTCAACAAATCACTGGTAGAGATGAGTTTAGTGAGATTGCTAAGTCTCCGATAGGGTTTGACAAATCAAAGGTTACATGTTTTCGTTGCAGAGAAAAGGGTCATTTTAAGCGAGAATGTACAAACAAAGAAGCAACCGGAAGACAAGAAAAGAACGATTATTATCAAAAATCAATTTTTCATCAGATTGCTCAACAACCATCATCATCTCGTGCCATTGAAGATAGAAAGAAGAAAGCTTATCTTGTTAATCAAGATGATGAAAAAGTTGCAGAGGGATTTAGCTGGGATAAATACATTCCGGCTGGTTCAGGACTTGTTGCTAGAATTCTGGGAGAAGAAGAAGTCAAATCTAAGCTGAAAAGAATACCGATTTTTAGTGAATTAGGAATTGATGCAGACACCGATGACGAGGAAGAGTATATCAATAAAGCCAGAAAAGGTTTGGTACTGATAGTTTTAATTTGTTTTTTGCAGATAAAGTCGAGATGTTGAATGAGAAGAAGGCAGCTAGATTGAAGAGAGAATTGGAAGCAAGAAGGATTGCTGAAGAAAAGGCGAAGTTGGAAGTTGAAAAGGTGGAAGTTGAAGAAAATTCGACAGAAAAGGTTGAAGTTGAAAGATGGGAAAAAGAAATAAAATTCGATGAAGAACCGAGTATTGTTGAAAAGGTAGTATAAAAAGTGGTCGAGAAAATTGTTGAGGTAGAAAAAATTGTAGAGGTGGAGAAAATAGTCGAAGTTGAAAAAGTTGTGGAAGTTGAAAAAATCATCGAAGTTGAGATTATAAAACCGTGTTTAAAGTGTTTAGCTCCTTGTGAAGATTGTGAGAAGAAAGACAAGAAGATTTGTGAACTAGAAGAGTTGAAAGAAAAATTGTTATCTGATGTGAAATATGTAAAGGAATCATATGATGTCCTGAACAGAACGGTTGATGGTCTGAACAAGACAAACTTAGAAGTTGATGCTGCTATGAAGATGATGAGTTCAACACTAATGACGAAGCAGAAGGTTATTAATGAGTATATTGAAGATTGTGCTAAGCTGAAGTAGAGTTTGGAACTTGAAAAGATTGAAAGTGAAAGAATCAAACGATTGATGTTGAGTTATACTACTTGTGATTATTTGATTGATCGAGTTTATCCTACTGTTGCAGGTCTTGAAGCTTTTCAAGATAAAAAGACAGAAGAGGATACTGGTAAGAAACAAAGTGTCAAGTATAACAAGTGTCCGCCTCCGATCTGGGAAAGTTATTCTCCCAGAAAGCCAAATGAGGAACGATTAAAAAAGGCAGTCAACATAAAGTTAAAGTCTGAAACCATTGATGAGTTACCAGACAACATTGATGTCACATTCACAGCATCTGACACTGATCTTGAATCTGAGTTATTAAAGAAAGTGGTCGATCAGGTGTTGGATATGGATGAAGAGTCAAAGTCGGAGTCTAAATTTGAAAGTTCGAGTTCATCAAACAAGAGTCCGAGTTCACCGGTCAAACGGGGTTATAATAAAGAATTTCTGTTATCAAAAAATAATTTGAATGATGAAACATTCAAAGTAGCATATACTTTGAAATATTCTGACAAGTTATTTTCTGATGAAGAATTTCCAATAAGAAGTGTCAAAACTGAAATGTTCAAAAAGGTTTTCAAATTAACGGAAATTAATATTTCTGAAATAAAAGATTTAAATCTTACTAAAAAACCTAAAAAATACACTTCAAGAGTTCAACAGAGATTGAACAAGAAAAAGGGTTACAGTTTTGGTTCAGGTTATCGAAAGAAACCAAACCATAACGGTAATTTCAAAAAGCAGGGATTAGGTTTCATTCCTCCGGAAAATCATAAAAATGAGAAAAATTTTAAAACAAAAACTAAATTTGTTTCAGGTGCAAGTTCAGTAGAAGAAGGGAAGAAACCATTCTGGAAACAAACAAACAAAGAGTTTCTTGCTGAAAGAAAAAAGAATATGGTGAAAGAATCTGAGAAGAGAATTGAAAAAAGAACCTGTTTCAAATGCAAGAAGTTGGACACATCGCTTGGAACTGCCCAATGTCCATCAACACAAAACAGGGAGTTACTTTTAATTCAAAGTTGAAAAAGAAATGTGTTGATGAAAAGAAACAACCAACAGAAAGTTTTAAAAAGTCCAAAGATTCGACTTTTGAAACTGGTGAAAGTTCAAAACGATTTTACAAAAGAAAAGTCGATTTGAACAAACAAAAATGGGTTGTTAAAAGTTCAGAAACCAGTTCTGACAATGAATCTGACTCGTCAAAGTCAGAGGAGTCATTTGTTGTGAAAAGTGAAGAGAATTCCGTTCCAGAAATGAACGAAGAAAACTTTCCGCCATTGTCAAAAGAAAACCTGAAATCAAAGGTTGGTAAAGTCGAAATTTCAGATCAATTCTTTTCGGGTAAGGAAGAATTTGATGCTGAAAAAGCTTTTAATGGAAAAGTAAAACATATCTTTGGAAAGATGGTTGATGGGAAGGTTAAGGGTGTAAAAGATTTTTACAGATAAAAAAGATGGTGGGATAGAGATGAATTACAATCACCTAAGGCTGGTCAGGCTTGGGTGACAACATTCTCTACTTAAAATCCTGACTTGCCGGAACTCCCAGGTTGGTAATTGGGGAGTAGGAATCGGCATCTTTCTTGAGAAATTCACATATGTGAAATTTCGACCTACAAGTGGTTTGGGTAATGAAAACCTACAAGTGGTTAATTAAGGTTATTAAGTTGAACTTGATTTAACTTTCATTCAAAGAGATCAAGAAAACAATGTGATGAATTAATCCCCGATCTTACAAAGTGTTTTTAACAAAACTAATTTTCCGGAAAAGCCATTTGATTAAAACAAACTTAAGTGTTTTGAAATCATAATGGGAAAATAGTTTGTTGACAGGGGGAGTTCTGATTGTTTATGCCAAGTGGATGGCGAATTGAAGTGATTCGATATCAGTTGTCACTTTACTTGTACAGTTTGTTTTCAAATTTTCCCGTAAAATAAAAAATTGAAACATATTTTGGATTTTAGGGGGAGTAAAAATTTTTATAAATTTCGAAAGTTTGAAAAATACAAAAACATGATAAAATTTGAAAAAATCAAAGACATTGAAAAATCAAAAATGAGTTTTGTTGAGATAAAGAGGAAATGATAGTACATCAGTTAGACAGTTACAGTATGCTAAAGATATGTAATGATTAAATAGTATTAAACGGTCTCACTGATGATATGCCGATAGGTTTTTACACATTTAGTAAACTTTTTCGGGATATAAACTTAAATTCAAACTTGCTTATTTTGTGGGGAACATCTCTCGGATATAGGGGTAACCCCCGAAATCTTGTTTGAAAGACCCCTCTTTCTAAGATACCAGGTCTTTATACTTAGTGATATCTGGGGTATTATCCCGGGACTTCTGATTTTGCAGAAGCAATGGCCTAGTCACCGTATAATACTTTTCGCTTGCTTGAAATAAAAGCGTCACCCTCAGTATAAAAAATGATGAAACATTGCAAAATGCTAATCATGTGCTGTTGAAGAAAAGATTCTCTAAAGGGAACACACCTAAAGGCGAAGCCATCATCTCTCTGATTTTGCGGAAGCAATAGCCTGAGCTCTCATGGCCCTCGCATTTAACCCTTTACAGATATCATCTAGGTATACTCACCTGTAAGACTGAATATTGGGATATGGATACGGGAGTATATTCTGAGGTGGGACACGCAAATAAGTTTAAGTCTCTAAAACATTAATCTCGTATCTCGAAACAGTTGAACTTTGTGTGAAAATTTAAGTGGATCAGTATACTGACAATCTAAGTGAATCCTCTTACGCAATCTCACAAAAAATATTGTTTAGAACTTAAAATGTTTAAAGCTTAACGGTGTTGGTGATATGTCTCAAGAACTGATATGATCCTCTTACGCAATCTCACAAAAATATTGTTTGTAAATATTTCTTTACTGCATTTCTTTAACATCAAAAAGTTCAAAAAGATTTTAGTGTGTTTTAGCATAAATTTTTTGAAAATACATAAAGATTTTCGACAACTGATGTTGAAAAGCTGATTTTCAAAATTCCGAGTGCTAAACATGATGAACTGGTTTGGAAAAGCTTATTTGAAATGAGAAAAGATTTTAACATGAAAATGTCAAATCTAAAAGTAATTAGTACAAGTGGTCATCAGAAATTAAAAATGTTAAATCATTTTGGATGATATTTACAAGTGATGGTTTGAGATTAGTTCTGCAGGTGTTTTATAAATTTGGTCTATTGAGAATCTTATTTTTAGGTAGAGATTTGTGCAGGTCCCTGTGTTTAAACCTGAGCTAGATGAGAGTCAGGTCACTATCTTGGAACAAGAGCTAAGTCGAATTGCAATCCCGGAATAATTTAAGGGGGAGTCTATTATCAAAGGGGAGTCTGTAGATGCAAGAGCAAGAATCGGATCCTGATGATCAGAGAGAGAGGAGATTGAAGATTGGATCGACATTCAAGGGGGAGCTTGAATGATAAAGAGTCAGTTTGAGATTCTGGAAAAGAGAGAGAAGAAGAGAAAGGTCAAAGGGAAGCTTTCAATGTCAGATACTTTAAAAGGCCCGAAGACTGATAAAGGCTGAAGACTCGACATTCTGAAAACGTATACTGAAGACTCGTCGACATCCAACGGGGAGTCTGTTGGTGCATATATCTGTCGACTTCGTCTTTTATCAAGTCTTGTAATAGGATAGATTGATTAGGGCACGAAAAACGAGAAATGTGTAGGAGAAGTCATTTCACACGAAATGAACTCCTTGTCATTTCGTACGAAATACGCTGCCTATATATACCTGTTGTGCCATTTCATTTGCAATGTTGCTGATTCCGGTACCGAAGTGCTGCCGACGTGTCGATTGATCTGTAAAGTTGTTAAATCAATATACAAGACAGTTAAAAGTGAATCAAGCTGTGTTTACATCCGTATCATTGAATTCCGCCTTTGATATGGACTAGAACTCTTCTGATAGACTCGTCTAGATCGATTCTCGATCCTACAAATAGATGGTTCTCTTGCTAAAACCTCTAAATGTCGAGTGCTTCGATCAATTAAGCCATTCATTACCTACAATAAAAGCATGCACGCACCGTGTTGGTTAACCATGCACTAACATCAATCGTTATGATTTAACTGACTTTACTTACTTGGTTTTCAAACCAATCAGCAAAATGGTGATCTCTGAGAAGAAATTCTGACTCGTTTGGATACAATTGTGGCACCACCTCATCAAACTTGTTGATGTAAGGGTAAAATTCTGCACAATTTAAAAGAACATAGGTGTGCACCTTTTTTAGTTCTTCTTTACTCATGCGTCTCTGTTTTCCGCCCTTTTCATATAATCGTCTGGACGGAACAACAAACATGCTCAATTGAGAGCCTCCACTCGAAGAACTAGAATGTTGTGGTGCAAAATTCCGCGGCTCTCTATTACGGTGTGTCTCAATCAACGGGTCAAAGTATAGAGAACAATATGTGGCAATTTCATTCACTAGGTGTTCCCTCACGATTGAACCCTCAACCTCTGATTTGTTTCTAATTCTTCTTTTCATTAAACCAAGCTTCCTACATTTATAAATCTTTGAGAATGTGTTAAGAATGATTAACGAAAATCTAAAAAACATTTTTTTTCTTAAAAATAAAACAATATTATTACCTCTCGTATTGATACATCCATCTGCATTGCACCAGACCACCAAGAAGAGCTTCATTAGCTAGATGTATGACCAAGTGCTCCATGGAATCAAAGAAACTAGGAGGCAATATTTTTTCCAACTTGCATATTGTTTGAACAATATTGTGCTTCATGTTAACCAAATCCTCTACATGCAATGTTCTTGAGCATAAGACGCGGAAGAACATGCATAGCTCTGTTACAGCCTCGTATGTCTCTTTTGAGACAAAACCTCTAATAGCAAGCGAAAGCAAGCGTTGCATAAACACGTGACAGCCGTGACTCTTAAAGCTTTGAAAAGAGTTGAGTTTCATGTTTACACAACTCCCTATGTTTGATGCATACCCGTCTGGAAACTTTAGCTTTTTTAACCAAGAACATACTTTTTTAACGTCATCTTTTTTCAGAGTGTATTCTCCCCTATCTTTAGTCATATTTCCATTTTTATCATAGATGGGGTTTAAAAGAGGATGATTACAAATATGCTCCATGTCTTGCCTTGCTTTCATATTGTCTTTGGAATAGTTTGTGCTCATAGTTATGTTAAACAGATTATCAAATACATTTTTCTCGATGTGCATCACGTCAAGGTTGTGTCGGATTATGTAACACCTCGCAAAATCATGTCCAATATAATAAAGACACGTGTCATGAACTTTAAACGTGTAATGATTTGAATCCGAGGGACTAAAGTTCTCAAACAAAAGAAAGATGTATGTAGAAGGACAAAAAGTGTCAACATGCCAAACTTTTGCCTCTGAATGACCTCACACGACGTTCGTATTCTTTCATAATAAATTATCGAACGTGGAAAGCCGTTTGTGCTTAAAGATCAAAAGTTTACAAAGCATAAGGGTTAAACATGTCAACATGTTAATTCTTACCTCTGAGTGACCTTTTAACAATCCCGAGACTTTGTAATACTTTATTATACCTCCATGTATAACGAATAATGATTTCGTAGAATTTCGATGCACTAAAATACATTTGGGTGGCCTAGTAACTAACCGGGGACTTAATGAAGTTAAATTATGACCCAAGGCACTTGAAAGTTAACTATGGGGGTCATTAGTGCAATAAAAGAAAGTTAAATAAACTTAAAATGGACCAGGGACTGAAAATGCAAAGATTTCAAACTTTTTACCGGAATTACAGGTCCTCGCGGGCCACGTAGACTTCCTCTAAGGTCTACGTGGGCCGCGACAGAGTCTCCAGCGACAGTTCCCTGCACAGCTGCATGTTGCAGCCTGTTCCACCGCCATTGCATGGTTGTTTTTTATACCGGGGACTGAGCAACTGGTTTTTACTTCCCTAGGGACACTTGTGAACATCTGGTAACCCCCTAGGTACAAATGGATTGATCCTAGAGCTTCCAAAATCCTATATAAAGGGCCTTGATGTTCACTTGTTCTTGCACACTTGAAGTTTTCATTTCACAACTCACTCTCTGAAGCATCCTGGTCTTCTAGGAAGCTTTCTCTAGTTCTATTTTCGTGCTAAGGACTATTGTAAGTGTTCTTAGCTTCCTTAGTTAAGTTTTTATTAGCCTAATGACCAAAAGTCAAAGATATCGTAATTACGCTTTGACTTTTTGATTAATCACTAATGGTCCAGCCATTATTCGAATTGAAAGTGGCTATGATTATGTAGGTAATAAACCCTTAAAAGGGCACCTACTAATTATCACTTTTACTTAGTCAATTGTCGGGTCAAACTACTTAACAAAAAGTCAAACGATTCAGTTTTTACAAAATAATTCATAACTGATAATGTAAAATTTATGGAACACGTTTTAACACTTAAATAACTTGGTAAATAATATAAGAACATGTTTAGGCATGTTCCACCCGACAATTCTGAGTTTTGGCTTGGTTCGCAACCGAAAGTCGCAAAAGTAGACTTTTACTTTAACTTTCAGTTCTGACCCAATTTGGCTTAGTTTAGTTATTCTTTAGGGTTCCTTTGGGACCACATTATATGTTAGTATAACTCTCTGAAGTCATACTACATGGTTCCTTAGAAATCATAGATTGCATGCATGTTCTGTTATTACTTAAAATTGATCATTTTGCCCTTTTAATATAAAAACGAGATTTTTGGAATTGTGAGTGGACAAAAATATTCATTACTGATTTATAAGTATGCCCTAAAAATTTGACACCCGTTTCTGGTCTAGAATGAAAGTTATGCACGATATCGTAAAACTAAAGTTTTTTTATTAATTAAATGACATTTTTGGCATAAATCATATTCAAGCCCAATTTTTGACACCAAACTTGCTACCCACTATTATGATATAATATTTAGGGATTTTTGGAAATTTTTGTCAAATTTTATACTAACCATAACATAGAGTTCTAGTGTAAATTCGGTATTGATGATAATGCCCTTTTCACTAATAAAATGAGTTTTATATATCATTTTGATACCGAACCTTTTCCTACTGATTTCATATGTTAAATAAAATATTTTAAGCTTTAGAAACTGATCAGGACTTCAAAATTTTATAAACATTTCAAATATCGTCAAATACCGACTTTTACGCTAATTAGGCGCATAGTATGGTTTAAAACCATATTTAACGCCTAAGACTTATTACCTACTGACTTTATAAATAATTTTTTATACTTTAACAGTAAGTATGAGTCTTGAACTCCGATTTCCAAATTTAACCTTAAAAGCATATGTGAAATGACCAAAATGCCCCTACGGTGCATAGTTTGGCCATAAAAGATAAATTTCATATATGTGTGATATCTTACTGATGTAACTTGATAAAATAAATATTTTTACTAATTATTTTAGACCAGAACCTCAGTTTATTATTTAATCTCTTTTATAAACTATAAAATGACCAAAATACCCTTACGTGGCTTAATTTGGTTTTAAATTCGTTTTAGGCATAAAGGAAGATATCCTACTGATATCATAACATATTTTAAGCATAATAACTTATGGAACTTGTTCATGACTCATTCGGTTACCCGTTATGCATATACGCGTTCGGTATGGTTTATGTAACTAGTTTGCATAAATTAGCCGAAACGGGTCAAACCTTATCATTTTTACTTCAAAATCCAGAATGTGATTAGTTTACCCATTTTATACAAGTCTTCATACTTGTCGGGTCAAAGTCACGTTCTAATCCGGTCTTCGCTTAATCTTGCGTTTTGAACCATAAACCTTTCTTTAAAACTAACCGGTCTAAGTTATAACTTAAATAAGACCCATTAGGAATCTAATAGGTTATTAAAACCTTTGTTCCAGATTAGGAGCCCAGTAAAAGCTCCCTGTACTTGCTGATTAGAAAATACAACTGAGAATAAATTTCATTTAGCTCAGGTAAATACTTTTAACTTATTTTCCCTTATACGGGCTTGGGATACGGTATTATAATAATACCGCCTGGTCGGGTATGAAATCATTTAATCGGATTGTGATTAATAAATTGCAAAACCCGTTTTAATCTGTTTTGTTTGATGCAACGCCTTTGGGGGGTTAACGACCGTGTCCTGGATATCCTCGGCTCATTCATTTCAAATGGCCACGACTTAAGCACGGGGTGTAGGCATACACCTGACAGTTGCGTATGTAAAAGATATAACCACTTGTTGAGGATAACTCGCCGTGGGATTATATTAGTGGTGTGTCTATTAATCTTGTCTCAGCTCTTCTAACCGGGCCCTGAATGGACGACAAACATATAAATCTGTATACAAGATTATTTTAATAATTGTCCCAAGTTATGAAATATTTTATGCCTTGTGCATCCAAATCAATTTTATAAACAGTTTTCAAAAGTGTCGGTTAATTGTATTTACCAGTGTAAACTGACGTATTTTTCAAAAAGATTAAGTGCAGTTACTATACGAAATGGGCTGGAACTCCTGAGTATTACTTAAAGAGTCTTGCAAGCTCTTGATACTTTAAGTCTGTTGAACTATGTTTACTTTCTATTTTAGATCCGCCTGTGGATCGACTTACAACCGTTGTGTAATATTATTTTTAGACTTCTGCTGTTCATTAAACTGTGATCAATTGTCTATGATGATATCAACTACGTCACGATACTCCCCACCGGCCCACCGGTAATACGTGAAAATATCGGGGTGTAACAGGTTGGTATCAGAGCCAACATTGAGTGAATTAAACACTAGCCTTTTGTGTTTAATCTCAATTACACAGTTGCACATTCCTTGACTTCCGAGTCTAGGCAAATGACTTAGGATTAATCCTAATCTTAATTGTTTTTTTTTTGTCTTTTGTTGTTTTCTTTTGTTTTGAGAGGATCAAAGACAAAATGCCGCCAAGAATTAGAGGAAGAGGTGGAAGAGGAAAGACCCCGATGACGGCTAGAAACGACCATGAAGCCGGGCCATCTCACCGGCGCACTCCATCAGCAACCCTTAGCTCTAGTCCTCACGAAGACTGGAGAACTTACTTGGAGCCCGCGAGACGTTCAATATCACTTAGCTCCTCACCGTTCTACCACCATGGGTTCGGGCCACAACAAGACGAAGAGCCCGATGATTCACATCATTCTTTTATCCCGTTGCAGCGTTCGGGTTCCCACGTTTCTTTCCGGAACCCAACTCCTTATTTCCAGAGACGGTTCAACCCGGCAAACTAAGTAGAAGAACCAGAGGGTCCAAACCCTTTGGGACCAGCTGACCATTATCCTGAGATGCAGGATATGGATGTGGACAAAGATCCAGATCCAGAAATGCCACCATCTGGGACGCCGACGCATCCCATTGAGATATCTAGCGGATCATCCTTTCATGGTTCGCCTTACAGAGGCCCAGACATTTTTGCAGAAAGATGGGCTACATACAAGTGGGAGTATACTCCCCCTCACCGCTACTCACCACCACACCAACAGGTCCCCTCTAAGGACCCGCATTTTGAGGCGGTCACGTCACCGCCACAACCACCGCTAGAACAGCAATTGCCTCCTGAACCACCGAGGCGAAGAAGAGGTGCACGGATGTCCGTGCATGGGGGATTTCTCTTCAAGACCCCCTAACACTCCAGCAACAACAACTACTCGCCGCTGTATGAAGACCCACAAATGGGTGGGCCTTCAAATCCAGTTTCTGAAGTCGACTCTGCACCAGTCGCACCAGCACCACACATGGGTTATGATAACCTAATCCCATCGTACCCAGGTGCAATCGGGTACAACCCGTTTGAGCCGCAAGCTTACTCGGGTTATAATTACAACAATGCCCCTGTCGTTGACCCGTACCTTGAAATGGCAAACTACAATGCTCTCTACCCTGGACCTTATCCAGCTACGTACCCAACCGGGTACCCTACTTATTGGTATCAATACCCACCACCTCCTCAACCACAGCAGCAGCAGCCGCCGCAGCCGCCACAAATCCAACCACCACAGCAGCAGGAAATTCTTCAACGGTTGCACGAGGTGGAGCAACAGGTAAACGAGGAGCATAGGAGCCGCCGAGTCTACGAAAGGGTTTGGCAAACCTAATAAAGGGGAAGAAGAAAAGGGATTATTAAAAATCCTATTTGATGTTTTGTAATTTTTAAATTTCAAATTTAGTCCTTGTGTGGACATTTATTTATGTATTTGGTCCCTGCGTGGACTTGTATTTCTTATTTTAGTCCCTGTGTGGACAAGTTATTTATTTAAAAGTCCCGTTTAGGGCAGTTATGTACTTCTTTCAATTTATGGAATGTTTTATTTTAAAATTCATTTGTCATTAAATATATGCATATACTATATGAGATAAATCAAATCATTCCAATTTACAATTGATCTGCCATTAAATATTAAAAAGGAATCTTAAAGGTATAACCTAGCCTATATGTCATTTTAGAGATGGCCATGATGGTAAAACCTATTTAAAAGATTCAAATCCCTGTTAACATCTGAAAACATGTTAGCACTCCTGGCAAATGTGATTCGATAAAGTCACACATGTCATCTTTATATTGGATTCTTCCAAATTCTTTATCTAGCCTAATAATCCAGAAATCTTGGGTTCAAATCATCAATTAAGATAATCATATATTAAACATCCATTAGCGATGAAGTGCCTACGGGCCACACTTATTGTCTTATAAGACAAAAGGCAGTTGTAGTCTATGACTCTCTGTCAATAAAGGCGATGCACTATGTTCAAACCTTAATGCCCCGATCCTACGGGATCATGGCTTATAAATTAAAAAACTGTCCTTGTAACTAGGCCTTTTGTGCCACATAAATATCCTTGAAAATTTATAACTGGGATTAATTATAACGAAAAGTTTAAAATGAAAACTTGATTATCAAATTAACCAAAAATGGTTTATATTTACCATGATTAATGAATCGTCAAAAATGATGATTCCATAATAAACCTCTGAACAAATTATTGTCAACTGTTTTATAGAAATCAAGCTTCAGTATGTCTGAATCAGAAGAAGTTAACAGTCATCCTGTAGGTCCGTTTTCGGAGGATCGATTACGAAACCAAATCCCTGTTTATAACAAAGACGGTCACGAGTGCGGAATCCTCGTGATGATGCAAACTAAACACAGAGTATCAAGAACACGAAGTAACCAAAGATTCAAAGTCTATTGATTAAACGGATGAGAACAACATCAAACACATACACACAATGCTTGAAGATAAACTCACAGTAGGGTATGCTCTCATAACCTCACACAGAAGTCCAAGTGTGGTTTATATAGGCAGCCCAGCCCAAACATGACGAAAAACATAAAGGGCCTGACGAAGAACCTTGGTCGATGAAAGACAAGGTTCTTCGTCACTGTTGCGATGAAACATAGTGTGATGAATAAAGAGGTTTTTTGTCACACACATGAATGACGAAATAGGTTTTTCGTGCACCCATATGTATGACGAAAGTCGTCTTTCGTCGTGAGGCTGCAAAACAGAATAGCTGCAAACTGTTAGGCAGTTTGCAGCAGAACATGAAAAACACACACATAGACATAAACTACTGACCAAATGCAACATGCATTAGTTTCAACTTACATAACGACGAGACAACTGTCATACCAAAGTTAGATAGGAGGATATCCGAATTGGTCGACTGACGAATACATACAGACTCGATAATTAAAAGACCGTAAAATAACAACGCTACTAAAGAGCATGTTACAGACACAAAAATATGCACCAACAAACTCCCTTTGTCTGTTACTTGGTCTTCGGTCTTCAATCTTCAGTCTTTAGTGTTTCTCGGACCAGGAACTGCCAGGGTGGATCCCACGATAGTAACAAAAGAAAGCGACGCGCTTAAATCGTAACGCTTGATGTGCATCCTTGTCTTCGTAAAATATATCGTGTCGGAATAGCTTGTTGATGTCATTCGAAGACATATTCACAATCCACATCGGATCTAGCATGCAGAAGTTCTCTTTATCACCTTTGAAAAGAATAACTGCTTCATGAGTATCCGAATCATAACACCACAATGCCATATCGTCAAGAAAGTTCTGTTCCATGGGCATCAACGGAATCTTGTTCATGACCTTTGCCGGCTGATATATGAGCTTGTATCGAGCCGTGTTGGTCATAGGATCCAACGTGAACTTGATTTGTTCATACACTGGAAACTGTGGTTTATATGATTCATCCTTCCACCCCTTCTTTCGCTCGAACTTCAATTTCTTTGCAAATAATGTTGCACCAAAATAATTTGAACGACTAATTATTTCCAACTTTGATAAGGAGGCAACATCATAGAATGGCAGAGATAAGATGCTCAGCATTGAGTTGAAATACTGGATTCCGTGTTCGCGCTTGATCGCAACACAGCGAATTTCTTTCACGAACATCCAGCTCAGAATCTTCCCACGAGGCTTAACTTTTTCAAACTTCAGAAAATCAACTTGTGTTTCAGGAGTCGTAGGCTTTTCAACCTTTGACAAGAACCTTTTTCTCCATTCTTGGAATGAATCCTTCGGATTATCTGTAGACGTACGATTCTATAACCGCTCGTCGATATCTTCCGGATTTTCTTTCATCCATTCTTCATTAAACGGATCAAACTCCATTCCATCGGCACGAACATACATTGATTTGCTTGTTTCGCCTTCAAACACTATCTCGTCAATGTTTTCAGTATCAACAATTTCAGGTTCAATCGGCATTTGATCGATAACTTAATCTTCAACTATTTTCATTTCATTTAGAGCCAGCATCTGCTCATTCGAGAGATCAGCAACAAACTCTCCCTCTTCAAGAACTTCTCCAGTCACCGGATGTAAGGCCTGTAAAGCAAGATCAGCAGTGCTAGGAACAGAGGATGTACCAGCCGTAGAGCTTTCAATGTAAAAACTGCTCTCCAATTGTTGGACTTCTTCTATGGTTCCATCAGAGGTTCCTTGTGTAGATCCAAGTTATGAAGGCTTGAAGACAACAATTTCAGTAGATGCAGTGGCTGGCGGTTGTTCAGATATTGCAGAAGGGTCAGGGTTTCCCGGATCCTCAGAATCATAATCCCTTTTCTTCAAGACTTTCTGTTGTTTGCATCGATCGCCCCACAAAATTTTAACACGCTTTCTTACAAACTCGAAGCCATCAGTGATTTTCTTGACCCCTTCTGTTATCTTGGTATTGCGAGAGTTGTACCATTCTCTTATATCTTCATGCTTATCTTTGAGAGCTTCGGCCAATCTTTGAACCTCAGTGCTTATTTCTTTCAAGCGATTCATATTAATACCACGAGCATTATCAGCAGCTCGCATTTGTTGCAATTGGCGTTCTCTTTCATCATAAGCAGCCTTCAAGAGTGTATTCTCAGCCTTCAGTTGTTCAATCTCTGCTTGTTGGCGTGTGATCTTAGCTTGTTGACGCTCAACAGTGGAATTCAATGTATTAATCTCCATCTGTTGCTTGATAACGTCGCTTCTTGTGACATTGATCACGGCCGATTGTCTATTGATTTGACCTGCAGCAGCTTGTAATTGAGAAAACAAGAAATCTACCTTTTCATCTTGCTGCATTTCTGTAGGATCGAGATTCTATCAAATACGAGTCGGTCAGAGTTAAATCAAGTCACTAGAGAGGCAGAAACAATCTAGTAAATTTGAATCGGTGTTAGAATATGAGTAGAAGCAGAGAAATACACTTTAAACTGGTTTTCCATTGATATAAAACGTTTTTACATGCAGAGAATCCGGCAGCACTTCGTGTCAGATTTCACCAGAATGTTCCCAATGGAAAACACAACCCACCTATATATAGGTTTCCCAGTTCGCATGAAATGGCATGACCATTTCGCACGAAATGGCAAAGTCCATTTCGTGCGACTTGGTCTTACACAGGCCATTTCGTGCGAATTGGACATTACAACATATAACCTTAAACTTTTACACTTTAACCCCTATTACATTCCACTGACACGACCTAGACTGATGACATAGGCGATAGACATTGTGCACCAACAAACTCCCCCTTGGATATTGCCGGAGTCTTCAGTCAGCCTGTCTTCAAAACTTCCTTTCACAGAGACTTGAACTTTTCTTCTCTCTGCTTAGGCTATCTCTTCAACAAATTCTTAAGTTTTCCATTCTCTTTAGCAACTTTCAGTTTTTCTTCAGCTTGCATCTTCATCCATTTACCTCGAAGCTCTTCACGTCCCTTTCTCTCTTTTTCAGCTTTCAGAGCCTCCTCTTTTTCAATCTTCCTCCACTTAGACGACCATGCATTTTCAGAATTTATTCCTTTCTGAAAACATATCGTTGCAACTTTCTGAAATTGCAAAGCCTGATCTTTATCTTCAGCTTTGTAACCGATCTTATTCACAAATAAGCACTCAATGTCTTTCGCTGAGCAGTTCACTATCCACTTTGGATCATACAAATGAATGTATCTGACTTCATTCTCCACTTTGTATGTGATCACAGCTTCAGTTGACATGCAGCTATAAACCCAACATAAGAACCTTGTATGAAAACCCTGTTCCATTTTCAGCAACGGAATATTCTTTATCACCCTGGGCTTCTTAATCTGCAAGATTGTTTCTTTAATGCCTGTAACAGGATCCACCCTTTTAACTTTCTTAGGTTGATGTGGCTTCCAGTGTTTAAAGTCTTTGAAAGCTTCATACTTCATTAATCCCCATGTAGGCATATCACGTTCCCTAACAGGATAAGACAATGTTCTGACCTTGGGCAATTCTTCTACATCCCACCATGGCAGAGACATTATATCTTGGATATACGCGAAATACTAAACTCCAAACTCTCTTCTAATAGCATACGCATTCACCTGTGGCAAATACCCCCAACTGATTATATCTCCCAAAGAAACTTCTCTGTCTCTCTTGTAGTACTTCAGCGGTCTCTTGAACTTTCTTTCAGTATCTTTTCTGAACCATTTCTGAACCATTTCTTACGTTCTTCACGCTGTTCATCCTTTGACATTTCATGGAAACTCTTGTTCTTTACACTTTCCGCAACCTTTCTTCGCAACTCATCTTCATTAGCTTGACTGAAGAATTCAGCAAGCGTCGGAAAGTTAGAAGTATCAACATTCACATTCTCAGACTGTTCTTCGTCACTACAGTCTTCCACTTCAACTCTGTCATAGTTATCAGCATCTTCAACGTACTTATACTGGTACTCAGGCTGCTGATTGATATCAAACTGATTCAATTCTTCTTCAAAATCAAATTTGAATTCATTTTCATCAACATGCGTCATCTTTACTATCTCAGCTAAGGTATAAGTGTGCAGAATTTCACCCTCCTCTACACCATGTTCAAGACGCAGAATTAATCTTGTAACATGATCATCACTTTCATCAACATTCTTAGAATCATCATTCTCCCCCTCACCACTTGCATTCTCTGATTCTTCATTGGCATCATCATGAAGATAATCATCAATCTTCTCTTCGTTTGACGCTTCAGTAACTTTGATGCCTGTAGAACCTTGATCATCGTCATCATTGCCATCATCATCATGATCACTATTCGCAGAATACACATCATCTGCATCATCTTTCATAATATCATCATCTTCTTCTTCTTCATCATCTACTTCATCATCTACTTCATCATCTTCTTCATCATCGTCAAACTCACCAGAAACTGACGATATCGGACAAGGATCAAGAATAGACGTTTCAAGAACTTTTTCCGGCTCAGACACTACAATTACCCTTTCAGATACTTCAGCAACACCTTCAATTGGAACACCTTTGCCTTTGTTTTTTTCATTTCAGCTTCAATCTCATCTTTACATCGTGTTCTGACTTCTTTAAGCTCGATCTTTTTAAATTGTTGTTCTACCGGTTTTCCAATCAAGTTTTCCAACACTTTCATCATCATGTAAGACTCATATTCTCTCATTGCATTGTTGCCTTCCAATTCTTTGTTTTTCAGCTTGAAGTATTCATTCTGTTCATCTCTCCGAGCCTTTTCTTCTTCTAACTCAGCTATTCGAACTTTCAGTATATCAATATCAACTTAATTAGCTTCAACTCTTTTCAACAAAGATGAGTTTTCAGCTTCAACAGTCTTGACACGCTTTTCTAGCTTCTTTTTCTCAACCAACACCTCTTCCACCTTCTTTTGTAACTTCTTCACAAGTTCATCGTTCACGAAGCTAAAATCATCAATCTGTTCAAGACCTATATTCTATGGAACATGTGGAAATTCTTTAAATCCAGACGATCCAGGAGTCGTTTGAATTGGTGGTTGTGTGGATGGTGGTGTTTGTAGGATGTGTGGTGAAGTTATAATAGGTTGTTCATGAATTGGTGTAGAAATATGAAGTTGTGATGATAATTGTGGTGGTGGTGATGGTTGTTTTGGTGGTGATGGTTGATTTGGTGGTAATTGATGTGGTGGTGGTGATTATTGTTGTTGTGGTGATTTTGGTTGTGGTTCAGGTGGTGGTGAAGGAGGTTTGTTTTGTGATTCTGATGTAGGTTTTGATATGAACTTGATTTTCAACTTTTAAACAGCTGGAGATTGAACACGTTTCCTCGACGTTGATTTCTTCCTTCCTTCAGAAGGTGGTGTTTGAACATCCTGAACATGTTCTGGTGATGGAACATACGTTTCATCTTTATCGTCATCCGCACTCCTTTTTCTTTTCTTTTTTATCAATCTATCTCTTGGATCATAATTCTCTTTAATCCATCTATCAGCTTCAGCATCAATATCACTTTCTTCAGGATCAGAAGAGCTCTTTTCTTTATCATCACCTACCTTCTCACCAGCCCCAGTTTCAAGAGTAACATTAATATCTCTCATCAACTGTTCCATTTCAGGAGATAGTTGTTCTTGATTTCCTTCAACATTCGCTTCAGTTTCATCTTCTTCCGGTTCATCGACCAATAAAGTTTCGACAACTTTCTTCTTACGCTTTTTCTGCAGTTGTGAAGACGAACCTTCTTCAGCTTGAACTTTAGGAGTTCTCTTTCTTTCTTTTTTCTTCTTTTCTTCTTTTGTAAACCACTCATTACGTGTTTCCTTAAATTCTGCTAACTTCATTAATTCATCTACTGCACTTTTTTCTTTCATCTCTTCATCATTCCTCCACTTCAGATGATTGACATGATCTGGATCTTCATAGTTAGCACTCTTGATGAATCCAAAGAACTCTGCCTTTGTCTTCGGTTCTGGCCAATTTTTGTGACACCTGGATAATCTGATCAAAGACTCGTTATCCATGTGATACAACACCAATAGATCATTATCTTCATCTTTCACTAGATCTGGATAAGTATGATCAAGCATCATTTGTACAAATCTCGGATATATCCAGGTTTTTCTGGCTGAAGTAATGTTTTCTTTCATGTAGTGGAAAACAATTTTAGAAAAATTGTACTTTTTGTTCAACACCAAAGCTGTTACCATACACATCTGGTAATCTTTCATCACGTCGTATCCACCCTTTCTATGACTGAGTGCATGAACCACTGAGTGAATGAAAAACTTATACGGCTTTGGAAAACAAGCTTTCAAATAGTTTGCATTATTCAATGGACCACTATATCCCATTCTCAACATGCAACCCTTAACCATTCTTTCTGGAAACTTTGTTGGTGAATTTTCATTATCCGGAAAATCTAACACTTCACGGACAAGTTGCTCTGTGATGACGATTTCTTTATCTTCACCATTTAGGCTAACACTTGAAGTTATCACTTTACTCTCTTCATCATATGTAGCATTCTTCCAGAAATGATCAATATGAGATCTGAAAACACTATGCTGATTCGTCAATGCCTTTTGGATAGGTAAACGCTTCATGAATTCTAGAATATCCTTGAATACAGCCATCTTTGGTAACTTTTCATCGTATACACAACAAGTGTAATGTGACGAATCAAATTCAACAATTGATGCCTGAAACATAAACACAACAACAAGTTAAACATTTTTGCCCTAATTTCAAAACATAACATACTTCACACGAATTGGCATTTCAAGCGAATTGGTCATTTTCAAACGGTCTGACCAGTTACAAACGAATTGACCCTTTTCAAGCGAAATGGGCCTCAAATGAGTTGAATTTCAAACGAATTGACCAGTTTCAAATGATGTGACTTTCAAGCGAAATGGACAGTTTCAAACGAATTGGTGTTTCAAACGAAATGGCCATTTCGCATGATTTAGAAACATTAAACAGTGTGCCATTTCGTTCAAAATGAATTTTTATTTCGTTTGAAATCAAGTTCATGAACAGTAATTTTACAGATTTCAAAACTTGATGTTATGATGAAATTGAAGCCCTAGGATTGTTCAACAATGAATTCCGAATATACTGATGTATTTTTTATTCATTTTGTCCATTAAAACACTCTAGATCTAGATTCAAAGTTCTGTGTTCATCGGAGTTCAAACGATTTCAACAGATTTGATTCAATTGATCAACAAATCATACCTTTCCCATGTTCTAAGTTGAGCCAACCAACTTATACATGGATTACGAGCAACAAAACAACAAGATTCATGCTTAAATCTCAAGAAATCGATGAATCGCCTCAACTCGCTTGAATGTTTCTATTTGGTGTGAAATGGAGAAAATGATGGTTTCAAGCGATTTGGAATCCTTTATATAGACGAGTCCATTTTGCATGGAATGGACATTGAGGCGGTGTGTCCAATTTGTACGAGTTGGCTTAGTTAAAACACTTGGCCATTTCGTGCGAGTTGGTCAATTTTTGAATTTTTATATTTATTTTTTTATTATTTTTTTTATTTTTATTAACTTTTTACCACACACACAATTAACCAAGTCCAAGTTAATGACCCTGGTCAATTGTTTAGCCTGCCAAGTCCAAGTTAATAACCTTGGCTGACCAATTTCTGATCTTGCTGACATTCTGAAATAGATTAAGTTCAAATTAATGAACTTTTAAACTTTTCGAGCAATTACCAACTCTTTTCACAAACTTTTTCTTATCCAACCCCAAAGATCCAACATGTTTAGCACTATGAGAATTTGATCATCAGATCCCCAACGTCTATTGTCGAAAATAAGATGAAATATCAAATCTTTTTGGATTTTTCAACATTTAGCTAAAGAAACAGGAAATGATTTGGAATTTAAGAAACTGGAAACTGTAAAAACATATTTTTGCTTAGCGTGTTAGGGGATCATATCAACTGCTGACAAGCTACAAGTACCGTTAGGCTTTGATTTCATACTAAGCATTAAACAATTCACAGTGATTGCCGATATACTGATCCAATTTAAATTTTCACACAAATTTCAATCTGTTTAGGATACGAATTAGTGTTTTAAGGCTTAGCTTATATGCGTGTACCACCTCAGAATATACTCCCGTATCCAGACCACTATATTCAGTCTTACAGGTGAGTGCACACTAATGATATCTGTAATTGGGTTAATGCGAGGCCATGAGAGCTCAGGCTATTGCTTCCGCAAAATCAGAGAGATGATGGCTCGTCTTTAGGTGGGTCCCCTTTGGGGATCTTCTTTACAACAGCACATGATTGACATTTTTCATTGTTTCATCATTTTTTATGCTGAGGGAGGGCTTTAAGATTTAAAACAGTGCAAAGTATTATACGAGGACTAGGCTATTGCTCCCGCAAAATCAGAAGTCTTGGTATAATACCCCAGATATCAAGACGTACAAAGACCTAGTATGTCAGAAATAGAGTCTTTCAAAAAAGATTTTAGGGGTTACCTATATATCCGAGAGATGTTCCCCACGTAAAAGCAAGAAATGATTTAGGTTTATATCCCAAACAAACTTACTAAATGTGTAAAAACCTATCGGCACATCATCAGCGAGACTGCTTAACACAATTAAACAATACATTTCTTTAGCGTACTGCAACTGTCTAGCTGATGTACTATCATTTCCCCTTTTTACACAAACTCTTTTTGCCTTTTTCACTGTTTTTGGATTTTTGAAATTTTATCATGTTTTTGTATTTTCTGAAAACTTTCTCCCTCTAAAATCAAAAACATATTTTTGTGTTTTTGGTTTTATCAAAAGCAGAAAATAAAACTGTACAGAAAACATGACAACAAGACGTAGACCACTTCTGATCGCCGTCCTCCTCGGCTTCACACTCTATTACCCTCCCAGAAAACAAATTTTTCAACCCGTTCAATTTTAAAAGATAGTTAAATCTTGTTTTATCAAAGGGTTTTGTGTAAAAATCAGCTCTATGATCATCGGTGTGTATATGATCAATTCGAATCAATTTCTTCTCGTAGCAATCACGGATAAAATGATGTCGAATCTCAATATGTTTCGTTTTAGAGTGATGCACCGGATTTTTAGTTATATTAATTGCTGCCTCATTGTCCACAAAGATTGGAGTATCCAAGAACTGCAAACCATAGTCCCTCATTTGCTGTTGGATCCAGAGGATCTGAGAGCAACAGCTGGAAGCCGAAACGTATTCTGCCTCACAAGTTGAGATAGCGACTGTGGTTTGTTTCTTACACTGCCAGGTGACTAGCCGAATTCCAAAGAACTGGTAACCAGCAGTTGTGGACTTTGCATTTAGCTTACAGCTCCCGAAGTCAGAATCAGCATAACTAGTAAGAGAAAAGTCACCAGATTTAGGATACCACAAGCCGGTGCTTGGGCAACCTTTGAGATACCGTAAAATTCTCTTCACAATCGTCATGTGTGACTGTCTCGGACTTGATTGATATCGGGCGCAGAGGCAAGTTGGATACATGATGTCCGGTCTTGACGCTGTAAGATACATCAATGATCCAATGATCGACCGATAGTGCGTCTCATCCACTTTTTCACCACTTTCATCCGGACATATACCATGATTTTGAGCCAGGGGGTTGATGTTGGAGTTGATTCGGACATGTTGAATTTTTCCAGCACATCATTCACATATTTCGTCTGGTGTATGAAGATTCCTTCGGGCAGTTGCTCAACCTGAAGCCCTAGGAAGAACTTCATCTCCCCCATCGAACTCATTTCAAACTTCTTCTTCATAACCTTCTCAAACTCTTTGCACAACTCATCGTTCGTCGATCCGAAAATGATATCATCAACGTAGATTTGAACGATATGTAGATGTCCAGCAACCTCTTTTGTAAACAAGGTACTATCGACTGTCCCTCTGGAGAACCCATTGGTCAGCAGATGTTGGGAAAGCGTCTCGTACCAGGCTCTCAAGGCCTGGTGTAAACCGTATAGCGCTTTGTCGAGTAGATAAACGTTGTCTTTGTGCACTGGATCAGTAAAACCCGGTGCTTGTCCGACGTACACTTCTTCTTTGATTTTTCCATAAAGGAATGCAGATTTGACATCTAGTTGGTAGACCTTGAATCCCTTCCATGACGCGAATGCCAAGAAGATTCTAATTGCCTCAAGTCGAGAAACGAGAGCATACACTTCAGTAAAATCGATCCCTTCTTGCTGACTAAATCCTTGGACTACCAACTGTGCTTTGTTTCTTACAATCACCCCTCTATCATCACGCTTACAATTGAAGACCCACTTGGTCTTAATCAGCTTTTGATTTCCGGGAGTTCAACTAACCTCCACACTCCAAGCTTTTCAAACGGAAGCAGCTCTTCCTGCATTGCATTCACCCAGCTATCTTCAGTTAATGCTTCTTTATATGTCTTCGGCTCTACCTACGAAATAAAGCATTTTAATGAGAATTCTTCCTGTAAAGGAGCTACAGAAGAATAAAAACATGTAAGCCCTTTCTTGATTTGTTCTCGGGTTTTCACTCCACTTCGAAGATCTTCGATGATTTGCTCTGAGGGATGATAAGATAAAGTTCTCGGCATGACTGTGTCTGGCACGCTCACTTCCGATTGCAAATTTGAGATGTCATGATCATCCGTGTGATCAACAGCATCTGAAGACGCAATATTTGGTTCCTCGTCAAAAATCGGATCGGCTTCCGATTCTGAGTCGTCAGATTGGTCAAGTATTGGAGCTGGTTCTTCTGGGGGGTTCGTGTGCAGTTCCACTTGGACCGGCCTCATGATCATTTGAACCCTCGGTGGGCGGAGAAACTACCAACGGTCTCAGCACTTGATCTTGAGAAAGAGACTGTTGTTGTTGGTATAAGTATGCTAGTTCCTCTTCACTTGGCTTAGTCGGCAACTGGAATGACTCCCAGAGTTTATCATAATCAAATAGCAATCTGTTTCCGCGAAGTTGTTTCGGAGCAGTAAACCTAACAATCGACATGCTGAACTTGTATAATCTTCCCCAAGCATGGAACAAATACTCTCTTCAGTGGACTCGCATAACCTACAAAAAAACCTTCGTTAACTTTTGCACTAAATTTACCATTTGGATCAATAAATGTGCATGGTGATCCAAAAGGTTCTAAGAATTTCAGATTTGGTTTATAGCGATGAAGTAATTCGAAGCAGGTTTTCTTGTACTTCTTTACTGTAAGAACACGATTTAGCGTGTAACATGCTGTAGCAACCGCTTCACTCCAAAAGAATATCGGCAATTTGGAATCGGCTAGCATTGTTCGAGCTGTTTCGATCAGTGTGCGATTCTTTCATTATGCGACACCGTTTTGTTGTGGAGTATACAGTGTGCTGAATTCATGAAGAATGCCTTTGTCATTGCAAAATTCGAGCATACGGTTGTTTTTGAACTCCGTTCCGTTGTCGTTACCAATTCATCTGATCGGCAGTTTATACAGCGTCTCCATCTTTTTAAATAAAATCGTCAATGAATCAAACGTTTCATCTTTTCTTTCGAGACACATCACCCATGAAAATATTGTATAGTCGTCAGTGACCACTAGACAATACAGATCTCCACTTATGCTCTTCACATTTACCGGTCCGAAAAGATCCATATGGAGTCTTTCGAGCGGTAGTCTGATGGAGTTCAAGAGCTTCTTTGGGTGTGACTTCTTCGTTTGCTTACCCTTTTTGCATTCTACACAATCATCATTCAGACGGAAATTTTTCAAATTAACACCTTCAACAAGATCATTGTGAACTAAGAAATTCATTTTTCTCACATGAATGTGACCCATCTTACGATGCCACATTATTGATTCTTTTTCAGTTGCTTTTGTTTTAGTTACAAAACATTGTGCCTTTGTGTCTGATGTTGTTGCGACGCTCATGTCTAGGACATACAAATCGTTTTCACGAGGAGCGCGCATCAACACCAAATCTTCTGGAATTTTCAAAACCTGGTTTAATGATCAAACACTCATTTTTTGTAAAATGAACTATGATCGACTTGTCACAAATCTGCGATATGCTCAACAGATTGTTTTCTAGTTCAGCGATGTAGTTCACTTTATCAAAAGTTACAACTCCATTGGTAAGAATTCCTTCACCAACGATTCTTCCTCCCTGAGTTCCAGCAAAGCCAACATATCCTCCATTAATTGATTTGACATCACAGAGTAGTGCTAACATCCCAGTCATGTGCCTCGAGGCGCCGCTATCCATGATCCACTTGGAAATTATCGACCTCGGAAGCCCCTGCATACATCAAAGACATTCACTTAAACAACGATGCCCAAGATTTTTCAGTATTTGGAACAGTACCAAACATAATATCATGAGCCACGTCAACTTTTGGAATGTTGAAGACAACGTTTGGAACAACAGGTTTTGACTTTGATTTAAGATCTCCCTCCTTGATTGGTGGAAATTCTTCAATCAAGTTATCCAATTCAAACTCAAGATTTTCATTGTTAGTTATAACAACTGACGGCTCAGATTTTAAAACCTTTCCATTTTCTTTTCTTCAAACGATTGTTTAGGTTTCTCCACCCATGATTGATTTTGAAAAATTTTCGTTTTAGGATAAACCTTGAAGTCTTTGGAGATTTTGAAGATTCACCAATCTCAAAGGTTGATTTTGGCTTGTCCTCGGACTTCAACGATTCACTGCATTTCAGAATACGCACGGGGGAAACCATCAGTGTTTTTCCCTTAACATCATTTGAAGTTTTAGCTTTGGGTTTCTGGAAAACTGGTTTTTCAATCCTTTTAACACACTGCTTGGCCATGTGACCAATTTCATTGCAACGATAACAGACTCTTTTGTCGTATTCAACAAAAGTAGATCGGTTGGTCTCATCTCTAATCTTTTTGGCTGCAATGAAATCGTCAACAGCTTTCTGACTAAAGATATAATCTTTTTCATCAACTGTATTCTTACCTGCCACAAATACATCACTCAACTTTTCATTTGGCTTAACCTCTTTCTTAGCCATTTTCTTTTCAAAACCGACACCTTTCTTTTTGAAATTGTTACCATGTCTTTTGTTATGACCATTGTTACCCACCCATTCTTTCTTTCCCGGGTTGTTTGGTTGTTGTTTCACAAAAGATTTTTTCGGTTTTGATAGAAACGCATTATTGTTGACTTCTGAAATATCAATTTCCACAAGCGTATAAACCTTTACAACATTTTCCAGTTTTTCATTCTGAATCGGGTACTCAAAATCATAATATAGTTTGTCAGTTCCAGTCATCGTGTAAGCCATAATGATCGAATCGTCATCCACAACTTTATCTGATTTTGGTATGAACTTATCAAGAAAGTTTCGGTCATCTTCAGAATCAAAATTGGAATTCTCCAAATGAGTTTTAACTGTTCCGAAATCAGAGTTATCACTTTCTTCATCCAACACTTGGTCAACAACAGTTTTAATCACTTGTGACTCGTTGTCGGTGTCAGATGGAGAGAATGTAACATCAATGTTATCCGGTAACTCATTCTCTACAGTTCTCAACTTGAGATTCAACGCTGCTTCCACCCCATCTGGATATTTCTGTGTATAATGATTCCACATAGGGGGTGGAACATTGTTGAAAATAGGTTTAGCATCAGGTTGTTGAGGAACAATCTTATCAATCACATAAGATGAAGAAATATAACTGATCAATTTCTTATCAACTCTTTCTGTTTCAATACGCATCAATTCAATTTCCTTTTTCAAAGATGCAATTGTGTCCAGATGAATGTTAATTTCCATCTGCTTTTCCATGACCGTTCCTTTGAACAAATTAACAACTTTATCATTTTCTATACTTTCATTTTGAATCATTTTAATTGAACGTGATAAAGTGTCATAAGCTTCTTTCACATCATAAAGATCGAATTTTACTTTCTTGGTATATTTTTTCAATTCTTGAAACTGTTTGTCTTTTTCAAGACAATCCATGTAGGGTTTTAAAAATTTTTCGCATGGTGTTTCAGGAATTTGATCAACTTTTTCAAAAACCTTTTCTTCTTTATCAGTTTTAATTTCTGGTTTACCAAACCCTTCAGACTCAGACTCTGATTTTTCTCCTGGTTTGATCTCCACATTTTCTGATTCCTCATCGGACTCCTTTTCGACTGACTCCTTTTCAATAGACACATTTTCAACAGACACCTTTTCAACTAACTCTGTTTTGACAGACTCCGTTTCGAAAGATACTGACTCTTGAGTTTTGTCGACCTCTTTCAATTTGACCATCAGTGCCTTATCAGCTATCTCCTTCAGAGTTTCTTCATTCATTTCTTTAGAAACATCGATTATCTCTTGAATAGGAGTTTTTTCAACTTCATATTGTGGACAGAAACCTGTAGTTGGTTCACTGAAGAAACCTGCAAAAGAATCAAACATGTTAGGAGGCATTATAGATTTAAAAGAATTAGCAACAATCTCCTGTTCAGATTGATAATAATAAACTTCTGCTGCTGCCTCTTCAAGCTCTGCCAGACTCTCTTCACTCATCACTTCACTGACTTCCTCAGCTTCAACAATACATTCTGGCTCTTCAATAATCTCTGCCATCATAGCAAGACCCTCACCAGGAACATATTTATCCCAGCTAAACCCTTCCGGAATCTTCTCATTATCCGGATTAACCAAAAGAGCCTTTTCTCAATTTGAGGTCATGGATTGAATGGTTGCTGACTATTTTTGTGATAGATTGCTTGTCAGTAATAGTCATTTGCGAACGGATTCTGATGATTGTTTACTTCCCTGTTTGGACACTCGCGTTTGAAATGCCCTTTTTCTTTGCATTTGAAGCAAGTAACCATCGCTTTGTCAAATCCAAGCTTACAATCAGGTCCTGCGAGACTGTTTCGACCGGTTATTTCCATGAACCTTTGTGCTCTTCTTACAAGACTTGCCATACCCCATTTGATGTCTATGAATTCTAGCTCCTCTGGGTCAATCTGATCGAAGTCTTCTTTCGTCATGTCAGGATTACCAATTCTCCCAGCAACAAGACTTTCATAGGACTCAAGTACTGAAGCAAGTAGTGCTATATGCTGTTTTGTTGCTGATTCTGTAAAATCTTGACCAATCTTGATGTTCACAACTATATTGCACTGAATCCCTTGACCGTAACTTTGATTGTTTGACCCTGAAGAGATTTGACTATAAGCTTGTTCTTGTGAACTCTGAACCTTAGGATTTGGTTCGTAGCTTGTAAACGGTGAATGGCTGTTGCTTGGTGTGCTTTGAGAAACTCCAGATGTAGAATCAGCACTAAATACTGTCTGAATTTTTGGACTTGGGGTAGATGTTGCAGAAGAGCTTCCTTTGTAGTACAACTGAACATCTTGTTGTACATTAGCAGATTTCATTTTTCTAATCTTTTTAAGTTCAAGCTCATGCGATTCAATTTTCTCGATGAATGTGCTTAGATTGAAACCAACATATTCCAAGTTATTTTTCAAAACCAACAAATATGTGCCCCACTCATCATGCGGTAAAGCATCTGCCAATTTGTCAACCCACTCTTCATATGTTTTTGTAATGTTCAAACGCTTCATCTCTACAACCAAATGACAATACCTCTCGATCAAATCTTTTGTTGACTCACCCCTGATACCCGTAAAAATATCAAATTCCTTTTTCAGCAATGCCGTTTTGCTCTTTATCATCGATACACTTCCAAGAAACTTGACTTTTAGTGCATTCCAGATAGACTGTGAGTCATTCTGATGTTGTAGCAAAACCAAAATATCTTCTTTAACTGCTTGCTGCAGGATACTCATCATTTTCTTCTCGGCTTTATAACTATCCTGTTCAGCCGAAGTTAAGTTGCCAATTATTTTCTCAATACCCGCTCCATTCGTCGGAGGTACATACCTCGACTCAATTTTCATCCAACACTCAAGATGATTTGCCTGTACCCGTGTTTTAAACGTTTCTTGCCATCTCGAATATTCGTCGATATGGAGAAGCTTTGGTGGCTTTTGCATTGTACCAAGTTCGTTCTCCATGTTTACGTTTTGTGCAATACTCACTGGAGTTTGAGCTGCTGTCATTCCCCCTCCGAAAAACGTGTTATAAAATTCTTGGTTATCCATTTTAAACTATGAAAACAGTTTCGAAAAATTTTCTAAGTTTTTGAAAAATTACTTTCAAGAGAACTGACTTCCACACTATTTGGACTTTCAAACGGACTGGATTGAAACGATCTGAACTTCAAACGATTTGAAGTATCACATGACCTGACAATTTCAAACGAATTGGAATGTCAATTCGTGCAAAATGAGTAAACAGTTTCCAATTCGTCCGAATTGAATCAATTTCACATGATTTGGACCTCAATTCGTGCGGAATGAACGATTTTCAAACGTCCTGAACCAATTCGTTCGAATTGGACAAGTTTTTTTCAAGCGATCTGACTAAAACTCAAACGATCTGAGCCATTTCACACGAGCTGAGTAACATTTTCACACGATCTGATGTTTTTGACACTTTTGATCAGTTTTTAATTCGAATTTAGGTCTGTAACTTTGAAGGATAGTTTAAAATGGTGTTTTACACGTTATATCCAAAATTCAGTTCATTTTGTCCTTAAATTCGTTCAAAAGTCCAAGAAAGAGTAGAAGAATCAGATTTTCACACATTCAAAACTCTGATATCTCAGATTTAACTCATCCTGAGCTCTGACACCACTTGTAGGATCGAGATTCGATCAAATACGAGTCGGTCAGAGTTAAATCAAGTCACTAGAGAGGCAGAAACAATCTAGTAACCTTGAATTGGTGTTAGAATGTGAGTAGAAGCAGAGAAATACACTTTAAACTAGTTTTCCATTGATATAAAACGTTTTTACATGCAGAGAATCCGGCAGCACTTCGTGTCAGATTCACCAGAATGTTCCCAATGGAAAACACAACCCACCTATATATAGGTTTCCCAGTTCGCATGAAATGGCATGACCATTTCGCATGAAATGGCAAAGTCCATTTCGTGCGACCTGGTCTTACACAGGCCATTTCGTGCGAATTGGACATTACAACATATAACCTTAAACTTTTACACTTTAACCCCTATTACATTCTACTGACACGACCTAGACTGATGACATAGCAGATGCACCAGCAGCACTAGCATCTCCACCATCACCACCTTCATCATCACCATAATATTCGTTGTTGCTTTCGGTAGAATCACCGAAAATATTAAAATTTTTGCGACCAAACTTGTCTTCCATCATCTTTTTCAACTTCGGCTCCTCGTCATCCGATTGGCTTTCATTGTGACGCCATTTGTCGTTTTCTGGAGCGATGTAGTCTGTCTTATCAAGAGCACCAAACAACTTCCTAGGCGGTTTGCTTTCTTTGTATCTATTCGATGCAACGCCCCTGAATATCTTTAGTGAATGCTCGATCATCATATCTATCTTCAGAATATCATTATCAGCCTTTGGAAGATTGGGATGCTAGACATTCATGATCATTTGCAAAATCAAGGATACATCCAGAACTTATTCCCTGTTGTACGGCCACCGGTTCTTTTCATATTCTCCTTCATGTTGGCATAAATGTACTTCGAAATTCTAAACGGTTTGTTTAGCACCAAGGCCACCATGAGTCCCACTAGAACATTGCCTGCCATGTCATAGCCATCTTGTCTGTTGCTAAGACATTGAATGAGTACATGTAGTAGAAACTTGTAGCGCATTGGCAAATCTCCTTTGTTGATTTGACTGCTGAAAATATCACCGGTACACTTCATCCTAAGCAAGCAACCGCGTGTGCACATAATTGGAACAAAATACGGTGCATTCGGATCATCTTGAAGTTCCAGTACGGTGTTTAGGATATCCGGAGAGACATTCACATTCAGTTGGTTAACTTTCCCTTGTATAAGCTCAGTTCCGTCAACTTCGATAACGCTCGCTGAATTCCAGAATTCTTTGATGAGAGACTTGTACACCTGTGTTGAAAAAGTAATGGCCTTGTTGATCCGAGATTCCCTTATCCATTGAGTAATCTCCTTCAGTTCCGTAATCTTCCCTTCATGATCAAGGAATGAAACCATGTTGTGACGTTTTTCGGACATGACTTGTTCTTCAGGTTTGTCATTTTTCTATGTCGCAGGCTTACGTTTCTGTCCTTTGGGAGCCATTATGTATTCAAAAACATCCACAGTAAGTCATAATGTTATAATAGGTGCAATAGACATATGTCTAAACATGTTCATGTATAAAGTGAACACTGAACATGTATATACATATCTTCTGTGAAAGTGCACACAAACTGAGAAATTTTCCAAGTGTTGGACGACGAAAGACTATCTCAACGACGAAAAACATGCTTTATGGCGAAGAACCCTTGGTCAACAAAGTCAAAATTGTCCTTTGACCCTAGGTTTTTCATCAACAGGCTTTCGACGAAAAATGCTTCTTTGTCAAACAGGTATTTCGTCGCAGGCAGTTTGATGAAATATGTATTTCGTCAAAAAAGGTATTTTTCGCCGACAGTTGATGAATCGACGATTGATTTAGAAAAACAAACACTATGGACACTATGTTAAACTCAAACATGAAGCAAATAATCCCAGAACTGTATCCGACAAGAGTTTGACCAGAAAATATACCCAAAAACCCATTCAAAGTCACAAACTCTCAAACCCCTGTTTTAACACTTAAATCAAATACCCAAAAAACAATGTACAGATCTACATACACACTCTATGTTTAACAGTTTTGATGAAAATCAAAGAAAATAAACAGAGCATAATATGCAGGAATCAAACATAAAGGGGTGTCCAAGGGTTATTCGAACAATCGAGCAAAACACAGGGTTCCTAAAGATTTGAAACATGTAAATAACCCATTTGTATACCTTGATTTGATGAGAATTTTGGAGAAAATAAAGGGGTTTTGAAGTCGGCAAAGGGGTATGGGGGGTTGCTTGTGGAAGGAAATGAACAGTGAGAGTGGTTTGAAAAAAGTGATGTTGATAATGCACTGGTGGACCCCCTTTTATAATCCTGACCCTCGACGAAATACCATCCTCGACGAAAGGGCTTGAACAGTAAGCCCATGACGAAAGTCCATGAGGCCCAAGGTTTTTCGCCGTGACCTCGACGAAAAATAGGTATTTCGTCGTGAACAAATGTTATTTTGACCAAGACTGAAACAGGTTGACCTGGAATGGTTTTTCGTTGACCTTTAGGTCTTTCGTGGACCTTTAGGAAAAAGAATCATACCAGCTTACGTTCTTTGTCAACATGGTTTTTGTTTCAGTTTAAAGCTTTGGATACGTATACTACCACAATTATCGATATTGTTGTCCATATAAGCTCAAACTGATCAGATGTAATCATAATTAGGAGATACGATTTATGGTAAGAGTTATACTTACAAGTCGGTGTTCATCCACTCACGACACATTCCCGTATCAAGGTATGCACGAGAGTTCATCTTACCGGTGAGTATACCGCTTATCATCTGTTTGACCGTATAAAAAGATGTGAGAAACTCACTGATTTTTGATTAAAAACAAGCCCTATGTGATAGAATCACTTATTGATGAGGAACTTGATTTTCATATGCATGAGGGCACAGGAGCAAGTCCGTGAACAGGTTAGTACCATCGTACAGACAAAGAGACGAACTTGACTACCGGATAAATGTGATATACTATCACTTATTTTGTTTGGACATGTGATTGTTGATCACTTATTGAGGTCGAATGCAATATGTACACGTATGTATAGTATCATGGAAGATCTAGACTTAGTCTCCATTATTTTTCGGTAAAAGATACAACCATGATACCCAGATGATAAGACAGCATAAAGACCGTATATCTCAGAACCTCGGCAATCAATCAAATGAAATTTCGGTACCAAGACCATATGCCAATGAATGGTTCCCACCTGACTTGAAGTCTGTTAGGTTTGTATCATCCTGCACATTTTAATCTGATTGTGAGCCTACCGATACATCATTAGTAGAGATACTTATGATTTCTCAATTTTTCTTTTTACATTTTTGACCATGTCGACCAACCACACCAGTGAATCTCATCATTTTCCTTTATCCAAGAAACTCATTTTTGGTTTTCTAATTTTTTAAAATTTTTGCTTTTCTATTTTTTTTTTTTGAATTTTTGAATATTCCAAACGTAAAGACAGAAAGTAAAGACATATTTTTGGATTTTTGACTTTTTCAAATGTTTTTGTATTTTCTTGAATTTTCTCCCCCTAAAATGCGAAAAGGTTACGAAAAAGATTTTTTTTTTGTATTTTTAGAGTTTTTAAAGAAAATAATTACAAAAACGATTAGCCAAAGAAGTTTTACTCAGGTATCACCTTAATGCCATTGACCAAAAGGAGATAATCAAAACGTGATTTATCAAAAGCTTTAGTGAACAGGTCCGCACGTTGGTGATCAGTGTGGACTTTAACAACATCGATGAGTCTTTTGTCAAAACAATCACGTATGAAGTGATATTTAATTTCGATGTGTTTGGTCTTGGAATGCTACACAGGATTTCTAGTGATCTGTAAGGCACCATTGTTATTAACAAATATAGGAGTAGATAAGAATTCAAAACCGTAGTCGCGCATTTGTTGTTGGATCCACAAAACTTAGGAGCAACAACTAGAGGTAGCAATGTATTCAGCTTCACAAGTTGATGTAGCAACACAGGTCTGCTTCTTGCACTGCCATGTGACCAGGCGATTTCCTAAAAATTGACATCCAGCCGTTGTTGATTTGCCGTCGATTTTGCAGCCACCAAAATCAGAATCACTGAACGCGATCAAGTAGAAGCTATCATCCCTAGGGTACCAGAGACCGGTGTCCGGGAAACCCTTCAGATAGCGGAAAATCCTTTTAACAGCTCCCAGATGTGAGGCCTTCGGGTTGACTTGATATCTTGCAAGCAGGCACGTAGGATACATGATGTTGGGCCTCGAGGCTGTGAGATACATTAGAGATCCGATCATTGCTCGATAGTATGAAGAGTTAATGCTTTCACCCTTCAGATCTGAAGTAATCCCTTGATTCTGCGGAAGTGGGGTACCAATGGGCGTTGCGTCAGACATCTGGAATCGGCTCAAGATGTCACCAACATATTTAGTCTGATTGATGAATATCCCAGACTCGGTTCGTTGAACTTGTAGGCCCAAGAAGAAGTTCATTTCCACCATTGCGCTCATCTCGAATTTTTCTTGCATCACACGCTCGAATTGCCTGCACAAAGAATCAGTAGTTGAACCAAATATGATATCATCAACGTATACCTGTACCAACAAAAGATCTCCATCTTTTTTTTGATAAAGAGAGTGCAATCAATAAGACCTCGCTGAAAACCATTCGCAAGCAGATAGTTAGATAAGGTTGCATACCAAGCTCTCGGTGCTTGACGTAAACCGTAAAGAGCTTTGTTGAGCAACCAAACTCAATCAGGATGAATAGGATCTTCAAAACCCGGGGGTTGTTAGACGTGCACCTCTTCTTGAACCACACCATGTAAGAAAGCACTTTTTACGTCCATCTGGTAGACCTTGAATCCTTTAAATGAAGCATACGCTAGAAAGATCCGAATAGCCTCAAGACGTGCAACCGGTGCATAAACTTCATTGTAGTCAATTCCTTCGATCTGACAAAATCCTTGAACAACCAATCTCGCCTTGTTTCGAATGACTACACCATGATCATCCTTTTGCATTTGAAAACCCAACGTGTGCCAATTTTCTTGTAATTATCAGGTCTTTCAACAAGCTTCCAGACACCCAGCTTTTGAAACTATTGCAGTTCATCCTACATGGCTTACACCCAAGAATTATCCTTTAGAGCTTCCTTCCAAGACTTCGGTTCTTCATGTGAAACACAACACGTGAAGGACCAATCATTTTGTAAACCAGATTCTCTGTTGGCTGAATACAAACCAGCATTCTGGTTGTTGCTCAGCTGATTACGCGTTTGCACACCACTTTGGACATCTCCAATAATATTCTGCTGCGGATGAGTATCATGAATTCTCGTTTCAGGAAGATCAGGAACACGAGTATTAATACCCAAATTGTTAAGATTAAGATCAACAACCAAATCCACACTGGGCATAGGCGTAGAGGTGGATGCATTTCCTTCAGCACATGAGGAGTTGCTTTAGAAGCACCTTGAACAGGAGCAACCGGAGTTGAAGAGTCTTCATTCGCATCATGATACTCATCATCTTCTGATGACTCATTGTAATCAGCAGCGTCTTCAAGTTCCTCATTTTGAGCAATATTGTTAATCAATAATTGGTCTCACCAATGGCGATTCAGCTGCATTGTCACTTTCAAGTATCATTTGAGCAGCTGCAGATGCTTCGTCAAAGGTTGGCAGATTAAAGGAGTCGAATAGCCCATCATAATCGAACATCCAAGGATCACCCAGAGCTCTAACCGAATTAGTAAACCGTTGAACCTTTACTTCACTCCATAACTCAATCTTTTTGGTTGCTAAATTCCATACACGAAAATCTGGAGTAGCATATCCAAGGAAGAAACCCTCGATAGCTTTGGCGACAAACTTTCCATGCGGCTCAATCATAGTGCATGGTGCGCCAAAAGGTTCTAGGTGAGAAGTGTCCGGTTTCCTTTTGTGTAACAGTTCAAAACATGTCTTGTCATACCTTTTAACTGTGAGAACTCTATTTAAAGTGTAGCAAGCAGTAGACACAACCTCCCCCCAGAACTAAACAGGAAGCTCCGACTCTACCAACATCGTTCTTGCAGTTTCGATTATTGTTCGATTCTTCCTCTCAGTGACACCGTTTTGCTGTGGAGTATAGCGAGAACTGTATTCATGAAGAATGCCCTTTGAAGTACAGAACTCATCCATTATGCGGTTTTTAAACTCAGTGCCATTGTCGCTTCGGATCCTCTTCACTTTCAACGTGTACAAATTCTCTAGCAAAGTGAGAAGATTCTTGAGGATTTCAGGAGTTTCACTCTTGTGCGCCATAAAAGATACCCAAGAAAATCTAGAGTAGTTGTCAGTAACCACCAGACAATAAGCATCCCCAAAGTTTTTCTTGTGTTTCATAGGTCCAAAGAGGTCCATATGAAGACGTTCGAGAGGCATGCTAACAATGTTGACTCTCTTAATCGGGTGAGACTTCTTTGTTTGCTTTCCCTTCTGGCACGAAACACAGATATCTTGTAGATGAAAATTCTTCACAGGTACACCATTCACAAGATTGTTTTTCACCAAATGGTTCATTTTCCTCAAGTGAATGTGCCCCATTCATCTGTGCCAAGATATAGACTCCTTTTTTGTGGCTTTCGAGACAAAACATGTGACTTGTGCAGATGTCGTAATCGCTTGGCTCATATCAAGGATATAAAGATCATTAATCCTTGGAGCCGATAAGAGAATCCATTCTTTTGGAATTTTAAAACCAGGCTTTAGCACATAACAACCGGCATCATCAAAATGCACGATGAATTTCTTATCGCAGATCTTCGAAACACTCAGAAGATTGTGATCAGTTTGTCATACATAATTGATCTTATCGAAACACACAACACCATTGGAGATCATTCCTTCTCCGGTGATATATCCGCCTTTATCTCCAGCAAATGCGACATAACCTCCTCTATTGTTTTTCACATCATAAAGAAGCCGTAAGTCGCCCGTCATGTACCTAGATGCTCCATTATCAACAATCCAGTGACTATTAACAGTTCCTCCTGGAACATCCTGCACATTTCATTCAACGATTAGTTGAAGTTGGGGACCCAAGCCTTAGTGGTCTTGGGTCGTCCCTGATTATCACAAAATGTGATTTCGATTTCTTGATGATTGTGAAATATCGCACCTCCCCCTGAACCTTCACCCGTTTTAGGTTTCCAAGTCTGATTTTGTTTACCAGTTTGAGTTTTATGAAAAGATTTTGAAATTTCTGGTTTTAACGGTTGTGATGAATTTGGTTCTTTTTTAACAGATTTGACTTCCAATTTTAAAGCCTTTTCTATTATCTTGACGTTTTGTGTCGTTGTTTTGTTTCTTGTTCTTTAACAGTTCGCTTATCTTGTTTTGGTGAAACAGAACGACGTTGTTGGTGACCTTTTTCAGGAGGGGCTCTCTTAACAAACTTTTCTTTGGGAATATTTATACAGTTTTTGATAATATGTCCAAACTCCCCACATTTAAAACAAGTTCTCCTTTCAACAAACTTATGAGATTCTGATTGATGAACAGATGTCGAACCTGTAGATCCAGAGGTACTTGTTCCTTCATCACACCCATTTGTGTGTTGGGTGTAGTTGTTTTGACTATTACGTTTTAAAATTTTGACTTGTTGGACAAAATCTGTGTTTGATTTATTTTCAAAAGTGTCCATTTTATCAGTACCCTTTGATGCTACAAATTTAACATCACCGCTTTTCTTCTTGTAACCAGCTCCTTTTGTTTCAAACTTTGATTGAGAAACTTTAGGCTTTTGAGCTCGCTGTTCTTGCTGTTTACCCTTAGAAGCAATAGGTTGTTGCTTTATCGGCAATCTTTGATTTCCAAATTGTTTTCTAACTTCAGATTTTGGAATAGGATCACACTGAGTTAAAACAACTCTCGGGATCGTCTTTCCCAAAAACTTACTGGTAGTATCTTCAAAAACTTTATCAATCAAGGATGGATTGACGTTTTTAATTCGAAAATCTTTGTCTGAATATATTTTAGCATCACCGACCAAAGTATACAACACATTATTGCTCTTAACGGCAGACACAGATTCCTTGACTTCCTTGACATGATCTATCACTTGTTTGGCAACAGGTTGCACAACAGGAGTAGGAGGATCACAAAGAATATGATTCTCAATAGGAATTTCTACTCCTTTCATCTTATCAAGTGATTTATCCTGATCACTCACATCTGATTCATCATCAGACGAATCATAGTCCTCAATAATTGGAGCACTTTGTTTCATAGATGTTGAAATTTCTGTTTCTTCAGATGAGGTACTCGAGGAACTATCCGATTTGAACCCTAATCCTGTAGTAATTTCCTCATAATCAAGAGGCACACTTTGTTCAAAACGAGGAATTTCCTCATCATCGGGCATTCTAGTATAGTTGTGTCTCAAAGGAGGCAGACACGACTTACACCCAACGCCTTTCTTGTTCCCTTTCAGCTGTTGAGCATCTATAATGTGATCAAGCACATATCGGGAGTTGGAATAACTCTCCAATTTTAGCTTGATTGCATCATGCTCGCATTTTGCCATGGCTAGCTCTTTCTTTGTTTCCTCAATGATATTAATGTAGTTATTAATACCAATTTGTTTGTTGAAAACAGTTTTTGTCAATTTAGAAACACTTTTGTTTAAAGTTTCGATTACTGATTTGAAATCCTTTTCATTTCGAGCTAAATCCATGTTTGCCTATTTTTATTTAGACAACTCAATAACCAAACTCTGATTGTGACTATGAATCTTTTCCGATTCAAGTTTCAAATCTTCACACATACTACATACACTAGGAGTAGGAGTGTCGGAATTTACTTCACTCGTCGAGGCTGAGACATTTGCCATAAAGGCAGTCTGATTAAAAAAAGATCCATCTTCAGAGAAGAACTTCTCCATTTCCTTTGATGCGACAGCAGCCTTCTTTATTAGAATAGATTTCTGACACTTTAACTCCTCAGCTTCCTTTAATAAGTCATCAACATCAGAATTCATCTCTTCTTTCACATCTGATTCTGAATTATAACCTCCCACATTCGATCTTTCTTCATCCGAACTACCGCTATAACCCGAACTATCATCACTTTCAGAGAACTCTTCTTTGTGAACATGCTTGATTTGATTGATGATTTTTGCATAACATGCAGTTCCTCCTCCTTCTTTATCACCATCTCCAAACTGTACTGACCAGTTACACCTTTCATCAGCTTGAACGACTAATGCTTGGTTGGTGTTTGAAGGTGCAGACTGGTTTTGGTTGGTTGTGTTGTTTACAGCTACTATCCCTCTTTCACGGTTATCTTGATTTGTGTTGGAAGTACTTTTCTGATTTAGGAAGGGATTTTGATTGCCCTGTTTGCTTGGTCGAGTGCACTCACGTTTGAAGTGACCCTTTTCACCACAATTGAAGCACGTAACTTCATCTTTATCGAAACAGTACTTCGTATCCTTTTTGCTTTCCAAGGTAGTTCTTCCAGTTCGACTCATATAATCTTTATCCCTTCTAACAACACTTGCAAACGCCCACTTAATGTCCATTAACTCCATTTCATCACCGTCTATCTGTTGATAATCTTCATTGGTCAAATTAATGTTTCCAATTTGACCTGCGACCAGTCCGTAGTAGGCACTGACCATTGTATTAATAAGTTCCATATGTTCCTTTTCCACTTCGATGCTGACTTTCGAAAGGTTTGAAGTATCAACTCTGACTGTGTTGGGGTTTTGGGGTTTAAGGTTGTTACTGTAACATGCTTGCTGTGGTTGGGCTTGCGGTTGGGCTTGTGGTGAGGGTCGAAGATAGGCACTTGGATCAAATTGAGGTTGAGTAGTGGAAACTTGAGGTTGAGGTTGAGGTTGGGGTTTAGGTAGCCAGGCACTCAGATCGAGTTGAGTTTTTGAAAGGGCGAGAGCTTGAGCAATAACATGCGGTGGTGGGAGATAGGCACTTGGATCGAAAGCTTGAGGAGCTGACTGGGGAAAGGGAAAAGAGCTTGTATTAGACACAAACGCCGTTTGTAGTTTTGGTTGCTGACTGGAACTGGATGCAGGATTAAACCCTCCAAGGTACATTTCTGTATTTTGAGGAACTGCAATCCGTTTAGCCTTCCGAATTTCCTCTTCATTCTTGTGTTCCAACTTCTGAATGAATTCATAATACTGACAGCATCTAAAACACCCGTATGCTTTAACAATTCAATGAATGGACTCCACTTTCGGGGTAGAGCATCAGCAAACCTTGCAACCATTTCCTGTTGAGTTGCAACAACATTATAAGAATATATTTCACTAATTAAATGATAAAAACGAGTTGTCATATCATTTAGTGTTTCGTTTTCCATGAATTGAAATGCTTCAAATTCCTTTTTCAACAAATCATGGCGTGTCTTTCTTGTAGCCGCATTTCCATCTCCTCTTGCTACCAAGGCATCCCATAAGGCTTTTGTGCTAGTACAATAACCGAATTGATGATAAATGTCTTTGTGGAGTGCTTGTGTAAGGATAGCAAACGCCTTCTTTTCCAGATCATATGCCTTTTTGTCATTTTCTAACATATTTGCCAAGGTCGCTGCATTTGATCCTGCTTCTTCAAGAGCTGTGTTATATGGTGTAGTGAAACACGTCCATAGCTCGGTGTTTTGCCCTAGAAAATAAGTGTGAAAACGACCTTTCCAAGATGGATAGTCGTTCATATGATTCAGCATTGGCGGGCGATTGTTGCTACCCGTTTCACTTTCACTTAATAACAGATTCTGAATGCTTTGATTTTGATTTGTCACTCATGCCCATTGACTTGCAGTAATCGATTGTTGTGGCATCACATTTCTTAACCAAGCCGCTGTAAAGGTCTGATCTTGACCTGAGCTTGGGCCAGTGCTCCAATCCCATGGACTAGTACTCATGATTGATGTATGAATGAGAATACCTAGTCATACACTTGAAAAGAAACTGTTAAATGACTTTTGCAAACCTTCTGTTGAAAATATAACAAGTGTCACCCACGAAAAACTAGGTTTTTCGCCTAAGACCAATTCAGATGAAACATGGTTTTTCATCAAAAACAATTGCTACGAAAAAAAGGTTTTTCGTCAACAGCACTTTTACGAAAAAATAGGGTTTTTCGTCGAAGTTACTTTGACGAAATACTAGGTAATTCGTCGCTTGGGTTTTTCGTCAACAAACAGATACAGACAGAGAGTTGTTGAGATTTTTCAAAAAGTAAATCTTATCTTTTGTACTCTGACAAAGACACCCGTTCAACCTAACAATACACCCATCTTACCAACCCATGATGTTGTACCAACATTTTAATCAATTATCAATTATCTTTTAATTTTAAAATCAAGAACACTTTGAAGGTTTGAAGAAGATATGAAGAACACTGATGAAGATATGAAGTTTCCGGTCAAATTTTTACCAGAGAAATTTTCCGAAACACAAATTTGCTTAAACTTTCAATGAAAACCCAGTTTTATCACGTGAACAAGTAATATAACAAAGGTTTTTTATAAAACTTTTAGCAAATATAAAGATCTTGACCGATTTTAGGAACCTTTTTCCAGAAAATTATGAGTTTCAAAGATCACAGTTTCAGAAAATCACATAAAACACTTGATGAAAACACAACTATGTTTGGTTTTAAACAAGGATAAAAGCCATGGCTCCGATACCACTTGTAGGTCCGTTTTCAGAGGATCGATTACGAAACCAAATCCTCGTGACGATGCAAACCAAACATAGAGTATCAAGAACACGAAGTAACCAAAGATTCACAGCCTATTGATTAAACGGATGAGAACAACATCAAACACATACACACAATGCTTGAAGATAAACTCACAGTAGGGTATGCTCTCATAACCTCACACAGAAGTCCAAGGGTGGTTTATATAGGTATCCCAGCCCAAACATGACGAAAAACATAAAGGGCCTGACGAAGAACCTTGGTCGACGAAAGACCAGGTTCTTCATCACTGTTGCGACAAAACATAGTGTGATGAATAAAGAGGTTTTTCGTCACACACATGAATGACGAAATAGGTTTTTCATGCACCCATATGTATGACGAAAGATGTCTTTCGTCGTGAGGCTGCAAAATAGAACAACTGCAAACTGTTAGACAGTTTGCAGCAGAACACGAAAAACACACACATAGACATAAACTACTGACCAAATGCAACATGCATTAGTTTCAACTTACATAACGACGAGACAACTGTCTTACCAAAGTTAAATAGGAGGATATCCGAATTGGTCGACTGACGAATATATACAGACTCGATTATTAAAAGACCGTAAAATAACAATGCTACTAAAGAGCAAGTTACAGACACAAAAATTTGCACCAACAAACTCCCCCTTGTCTGTTACTTGGTCTTCAGTCTTCAATCTTCAGTCTTCAGTGTTTCTCGAACCAGGAACTGCCAGCGTGGATCCCACGATAGTAACAAAAGCAAGCGACACGCTGAAATCGTAACGCTTGATGTGTGTCCTTGTCTTCGTAAAATATATCATGCCGGAATAGCTTGTTGATGTCATTCGCAGACATATTCACAATCCACATAGGATCTAGCATGCGGAAGTTCTCTTTATCACCTTTGAAAAGAATAACTGCTTCATGAGTATTCGAATCATAACACCACAACGCCATATCGTCAAGAAAGTTCTGTTCCTTGGGCATCAACGGAATGTTGTTCATGACCTTTGCCGGCTGATATACGAGCTTGTATTGAGCCGTGTTGGTCAATGGATCCAACGTGAACTAGATTTGTTGAAACACTGGAAACTGTGGTTTATACGATTCATCCTTCCACCCCTTCTTTTGCTCAAACTTCAATTTCGTTGCAAATAATGTTGCACCAAAATAATTTGAACGATTAATTATTTCCAACTTTGATAAGGCGGTAACATCATAGAATGGCAGAGATAAGATGCTCAGCATTGAGTTAAAATACTGGATTCCGTGTTCGCGCTTGATCGCAACACAGTGAATTTCTTTCTCGAACATCCAGCTCAGAATCTTCCCATGAGGCTTAACTTTTTCAAACTTTAGAAAATCAACTTGTGTTTCAGGAGGCCTAGGCTTTTCAACCTTTGACAAGAACCTTTTTTCTCCATTCTTGGAATGAATCCTTCGGATTATCTATAGACGTACGATTCTTTAACTGCTCGTCGATATCTTCCAGATTTTATTTCAACCATTTTCATCAAACGGATCAAACTCCATTCCATCGGCACGAATATACGTTGATTTGCTTGTTTCGCCTTCAAACACTATCTCGTCAATGTTTTCAGTATCAACAGTTTCAGGTTCAATCGGCATTTGATCGATAACTGAATCTTCAACTATTTTCATTTCATTTAGAGCCAGCATCTGCTCATTCGAGAGATCAGCAACAAACTCTCCCTCTTCAAGAACTTCTCCAGTCACCGGATGTAAGGCCTGTAAAGCAAGATCAGCAGTGCGAGGAACAGAGGATGTACCAGCCATAGAGCTTTCAATGTAAAAACTGCTCTCCAATTGTTGGACTTCTTCAATGGTTCCACCAGAGGTTCCTTGTGTAGATCCAAGCTGTGAAGGCTTGAAGACAACAATTTCAGTAGATGCAGTGGCTGGCGGTTGTTCAGATGTTGCAGAAGGGTCAGGGTTACCCGGATCCTCAGAATCATGATCCTTTTTCTTCAAGACTTTATGTTGTTTGCATCGATCGCCCCACAAAATGTTAACATACTTTCTTACAAACTCGAAGCCATCAGTGATTTTCTTGACGCATTCTGTTATCTTGGTATTGCGAGAGTTGTACCATTCTCTCATATCTTCATGCTTATCTTTGAGAGCTTCGGCCAATCTTTGAACCTCAGTGCTTCTTTCTTTCAAGAGATTCATATCAATACCACGAGCATTATCAGCAGCTCGCATTTGTTGCAATTGACGTTCTCTTTCCGGTCAAATTTTTACCAGAGAAATTTTTCGAAACACAAATTTGCTTAAACATTCAATGAAAACCCAGTTTTTTCACGTGAACAAGTAATATAACAAAGGTTTTTGATAAAACTTTTAGCAAATATAAAGATCTTGACCAATTTTAGGAACCTTTTTCCAGAAAATTATGAGTTTCAAAGATCACAGTTTCAGAAAATCACATAAAACACTTGATGAAAACACAGCTATGTTTGGTTTTAAACAAGGATAAGAGCCATGGCTCTGATACCACTTGTAGGTCCGTTTTTAGAGGATCGATTACGAAACCAAATCCCTGTTTATAACAAACACGGTCACGAGTGCGGAATCCTCGTGATGATGCAAACCAAACACAGAGTATCAAGAACACAAAGTAACCAAAGATTCACAGTCTATTGATTAAACAGATGACAACAACATCAAATACATACACACAATGCTTGAAGATAAACTCACAGTAGGGTATGCTCGCATAACCTCACACAGAAGTCCAAGTGTGGTTTATATAGGCAGCCCAGCCCAAACATGAGGAAAAACATAAATGGCCTGACGAAGAACCTTGGTCGACGAAAGACCAGGTTCTTCGTCACTGTTGTGACGAAACATAGTGTGATGAATAAAGAGGTTTTTCGTCACACACATGAATGACGAAATAGGTTTTTCGTGCACCCATATGTATGACGAAAGACGTCTTTCATCGTGAGGCTGCAAAACAGAACAACTGCAAACTGTTAGACAGTTTGCAGCAGAACATGAAAAAGACACACATAGACATAAACTACTGACCAAATGCAACATGCATTAGTTTCAACTTACATAACGACGAGACAACTGTCGTACCAAAGTTAGATAGGAGGATATCCGACTTGGTCGACTGACGAATACATACAGACTCGATAATTAAAAGACCGTAAAATAACAACGCTACTAAAGAGCAAGTTACAGACACAAAAATATGCACCAACACATCCATGAGAGAGAAATGATACCACCAGAATAAATGTAGCTAGTGCAGATCTTCAAGCATTGATAGACAATGTTGTTACTGGATCCATTGACCGAAAGCTCAAGGAAGCAAGTAATGCTCGCTCAAAGACTCTATATGTGGCTCATAGTAAGCCCCCTTTTAAAACACACGAATCAAAGAAGGATGAATCTCATCATTCGTCGAATCAGAAAAGTATCCCATCCAAGCAAATTGTGCTTAATCAGGAACCACGTGTTAAGACTTGTTCTTACAAATACTTCGTCTCTTGCAAGCCAAGGGACTTCACAGTGGAAAAAGGAGCCATTGACTGTATGACATGGCTTGATGAGATGGATACTGTAGTTGATATCAGTGGTTGTGCGGAACAGGATATTGTGAAGTTTGTTTCACAATCATTCAAAGGAGAAGCATTGGCCTGGTGGAGATCGTTGGTTCAAGCCACAGGGAAAATCCCACTTTATAATATGTCTTGGGAACAATTCATAGCATTGATCAAGGATAACTTCTGTCCTCAACATGAGGTGGAAAGGATTGAAACCGACTTCTTGACTCTGGTCATGAAGAACTTGGATTGTCAGGCGTACCTTACAAGCTTCAACACAATGTCCCGATTGGTTCCTTATTTGGTCACACCGGAACCAAAGCGCATAGCACGTTTTATTGGAGGTCTAGCTCCAGAAATCAAGGGAAATGTGAAAGCATCCAGACCTACTACCTTTAGGTCAGTGGTTGATCTGTCCTTATCTCTTACACTCGATGCGATTAGGCAAAGGTCACTTAAGAATTCTGATGAAGGGAAGAGGAAATGTGAAGATGAGAACTCGCGTCGCTCCAATAAGAAACGAAAGGGGAACTCTGAGCATAAGAACCTGGGTTAAAAAGGATACCCCACATACAAGAGAGAAGCCCAAATGCAAAACCTTCCAGAAGCACCATTTTGGGAAGTGCAAGTATAAAATCACAATCGCAATCACAGCCTAAAGTTTGTGGGATCTGCAAGTCCAAAGAGCATAGAACTTTGGATTGTAAGAAAATGAAAGATGCAACCTGTTATGGTTGCAACGAGAAGGGGTATATGAAGACCAATTGCCCCAAATTTGCAAAGAAGCCTGAAGAGGCTAAGAAGACCAATGCTCGGGTCTTCCAAATGAATGCTCAGGAGGCTGTGCAAAACGATAATGTGATAACAGGTACCTTTCTTATCAATGATGTTTATGCTAGAGTGTTGTTTGATTCAGGTGCAGATAAGTCCTTTGTAGACAATAAATTTTCTAAATTATCAAATCTGCCTATTAAGACTCTAAGCATAAAGTATGAAGTAGAATTGGCTGATGGTACCATAGAGACTGCTTCAACCATATTAGATGGATGTTTCATATCCATTAGAAATCACTCTTTTCCAATGTCCTTGCTTCCATTGAAATTGGCCGGATTCGATATAGTGATAGGTATGGATTGGTTATCTCATAACCAAGCCCAAATTGTATGTGACAAGAAGCAAGTGGTTATCAAGACCCCTTATGGTGAGCCACTTACAATTCAAGGAGATACACAGTATGGATTGCCTAAGCAAGTGTCCATGCTTAAGGCATCGAAGTGTTTGAAGAAAGGTTGTGTCATTTACATGGCACAGGTGATTATTGATGAGCCGAAACCCAAGATCGAAGACATCCCTGTTATTTCTGAATATCCAGATGTATTTCCTGAAGAACTACCTGGTTTACCTGCTGACAGGCAAGTGGAATTCAGGATCGATATTATTCCAGGAGCAGCCCCTGTAGCTCGAGCTCCTTATCGTCTGGCATCGACCAAGATGAAAGAGTTAAGAACACGGTTGGATGATTTGTTAGAGAAAGGTTTTATTCAACCTAGCTCATCTCCTTGGGGAGCGCCCATTCTATTTATGAAGAAGAAAGATGGCTCGATGCGTCTATGCATTGATTACCGCGAGCTGAACAAAGTTACGATCAAGAATAGGTATCCATTGCCCAGGATCGACGATTTTTTCGATCAGCTTCAAGGAGCGAGTTACTTTTCAAAGATCGATCTAAGGTTGGGATATCATCAGTTGAAGGTCAGAACCGAAGATGTGCACAAGACCGCATTCAGAACACGATATGGCCACTACGAGTTCTTAGTGATGCCTTTCAGGCTCACTAATGCACCTGCAGCGTTCATGGATCTCATGAATCACGTTTGCAAGCCGTATCTAGACAAGTTTGTCATTATCTTCATTGATGACATTCTTATTTACTTAAAAAGCCAGGCTGATCATGAAAAACACCTCCGGTGTATCCTTAAACTTCTGCAACAAGAGAAGCTCTACGCCAAGTTTACAAAATGTGAGTTTTGGCTTCGCGAAGTCCAATTTCTTGGACATGTAGTAAGTGGGCGTGGTATCCAGGTGGATCCCACTAAGATTGAAGCAATTATGAATTGGCAAGCACCAAAAACACCTACAGAAATCCGCAGCTTCTTAGGCCTAGCAGGATACTACAGACGATTCATTGAAAACTTTTCAAGAATTGCTGCACCTTTGGCTTCGTTGACTCGCAAGAATGTCAGGTTTGACTGGGGTCCCAAGCAACAAGAATCTTTTGAGATTCTTAAACAGAAATTAAGCAATGCTCCTGTGTTGACATTGCCAGAAGGAATTGAAGAGTTTGTTGTATACTGCGACGCATCGCACACCAGTATGGGATGTGTGCTTATGTAGAGAGGCAAGGTTATTGCCTATGCTTCACGTCAATTAAAAGTGCACGAAAAGAACTACACCACCCATGATTTGGAATTGGGTGCCGTTGTATTTGCTCCAAAACTTTGGAGACGCTATCTTTATGGAACCAAATGTGTGATTTACTCTGATCATAAAAGCCTTCAACATCTGTTCAATCAGAAAGATCTTAACATGAGACAGCGTCGTTGGATGGAGACACTAAACGACTATGATTGTGAAATCTGATATCATCCAGGTAACGCAAATGTAGTCGCTGATGCTTTGAGCAGGAAAGAAAGGATCAAACCTATCAGGATCAATGCCAAAAGCATTGAACTATAGAACAACTTGAATGAAAGGTTGTTAGCCGTTCAAAAGGAAGTTGTATTAGAAACTAACTTTCCGAATGAGAAGTTAGGCGTAACTGCTGATCAATTATCATATGGCAAGGATGGAATCCTTAGATTAAATGGTCGAATCTGGGTTCCAATCCATGGAGGGCTTAGAGATGTGATTCTTCAAGAAGCTCATAGTTCAAAATATTCGGTACATCCGGGCAGTGATAAACTGTACCAAGAGCTAAAGGTAAATTATTGGTGGATAGGTTTGAAGAAATCTATAGCCACTTATCTAGCAAAATGTCTGACGTGCGCACAGGTCAAAGCCGAGCATCAAAAGCCTTCAGGTTTACTACAACAGCCTGAACTTCCCACATGGAACTGGGAAATGGTAACTATGGATTTTATCACCAAGTTACCGAGGACGAAACATGGAAATGATACTATTTGGCTTATAGTCGATAGGCTGACCAAGTCAGCTCACATCTTGCCTATTAAAGAAACGCACAGCTCCGATAAGCTAGCTCAGCTGTACGTGGATGAGATAGTATCCCTCCACGGAGTGCCGGTATCTATTATCTCTGACAGGATACTAGATACACATCTCATTTTTGGAAAAGCTTTCAGCAATCCCTAGACACTCGATTAAATTTCAGCACTGCTTATCATCCTCAGACGGATGGTCAAAGCGAGCGTTCGATTCAAACGCTTGAAGATATGAAACGAGCTTGTGTTATAGATTTGGGTGGAAGTTGGGATGACTATCTTCCTTTGATTGAATTTTCGAACAATAATAGTTATCATTCGAGCATCCAAGCCGCGCCTTTTGAGGCCTTGTACGGAAGGAAGTGTAGAACGCCAATTTGTTGGGCAGAATTTGGGGAAACCCAACTATCAGGACTTGATATAGTCCTCAAGACGACGGATAAGATTGTTCAAATCCGTGATCGTCTCAAATCTTCCAGGGATAGGCAGAAGAGTTATGCTGATAAGAGGCGTAAACCCCTAAAGTTTGAAGTTGGTGACAAAGTGCTATTCAAGGTGTCACCCTGGAAAGGGGTGATGCGTTTTGGAAAAAAGGGCAAGTTGAGCCCAAGGTACATAGGACCATTCGAGATCATCGAATGTGTCGGAACCGTAGCTTACAAGCTAAATCTACCCGAAGAGCTCAGTGGGATACATAATGTGTTCCACATCTGCAATTTAAAGAAATGTCTAGCCGATGAATCGCTAGCAATGTCGCATAAGGACGTACAGATTGACGAGAGCTTAAAGTTCGATGAAAAACCTTTGTCGATCGTGGATCGACAGGTCAAGAAGCTTCGAAGGAAGCACATACCGATCGTAAAGGTAAAATGGGATGCCCGTAGAGGCCCAGAATACACGTGGGAGGTTGAGTCCACAATGAAGCAGAAATACCCTCAATTATTTCAGTAAATCTCGAGGTTTAGATTTCTTTTAAGGGGGTGAGGATGTAACACCTCGCAAAATCATGTCCAATATAATAAAGACACGTGTCATGAACTTTAAACATGTAATGATTTGAATCCGAGGGACTAAAGTTGTCAAACAAAAGAAAGATGTATGTAGAAGGACAAAAAGTGTCAACATGCCAAACTTGTGCCTCTGAATGACCTCACACGACGTTCGTATTCTTTCATAAATAAATTATCGAACGTGGAAAGCCGTTTGTGCTTAAAGATCAAAAGTTTACAAAGCATAAGGGTTAAATGTGTCAACATGTTAATTCTTACCTCTGAGTTACCTTTTAACGAATAATGATTTCGTGGAATTTTGATGCACTAAAATACATTCGGGTGGCCTAGTAACTAACCGGGGACTTAACGAAGTAAAATTATGACCCAAGGCACTTGAAAGTTAACTATGGGGGTCATTAGTGCAATAAAAGAAAGTTAAATAAACTTAAAATGGACCAGGGACTGAAAATGCTAAGATTTCAAACTTTTTACCAGAATTACAGGTCCTCGCGGGCAGCGTAGACTTCCTCTAAGGTCTACGCGGGCCGCGACAGAGTCACCAGCGACAGTTCCCTGCACAACTGCATGTTGCAGCCTGTTCCACCGCCATTGCATGGTTGTTTTTGATACCAGGGACTGAGCAACTAGTTTTTACTGCCCTAGGGACACTTGTGAACATCTGGTAACCCCCTAGGTACATATGGATTGATCCTAGAGCTTCCAAAATCCTATATAAAGGGCCTTGATGTTCACTTGTTCTTGCACACTTGAAGTTTTCACTTCACAACTCACTCTCTGAAGCATATTGGTCTTCTAGGAAGCTTTCTCTAGTTCTATTTTCATGGTAAGGACTATTGTAAGTGTTCTTAGCTTCCTTAGTTCAGTTTTTATTAGCCTAATGACCGAAGTCAAAGATATCGTAATTACGATTTGACTTTGTGATTAATCACTAACGGTCCAGCCATTATTCGAATTGAAAGTGGCTATGATTATGTAGGTAATAAACCCTTAAAAGGGCACCTACTGATTATCATTTTTACTTAGTCAATTGTCGGGTCAAACTACTTAACAAAAAGTCAAACGAGTCAGTTTTTACAAAATATTTCATAACTGATAATGTAAAAGTTATGGAACATGTTTTAACACTTAAATAACTTGGTAAATAATATAAGAACATGTTTAGGCATGTTCCACCCGACAATTCTGAGTTTAGGCTTGGATCGCAACCTAAAGTCGCAAAAATAGACTTTTTCTTTGAATTTCAGTTCTGATCCGATTTGGCTTAGTTTAGTTATGCCTTAGGGTTCCTTTGGGACCACATTATATGTTAGTATAACTCTCTGAAGTCATACTACATGGTTCCTTAGAAATCATAGATTGCATGCATGTTCTGTTATTACTTAAAATTGACCATTTTGCCCTTTTAATATAAAAACCATATTTTTGGAATTGTGAGTGGACAAAAATCTTCATTACTGATTTATAAGTATGCCCTAAAAATTTGACACCCGTTTCTGGTCTAGAATGAAAGTTATGCACGATATCGTAAAACTAAAGCTTTTTATTCATTAAATGGCATTTTTTGGCATAAATCATATTCAAGCCTAATTTTTGACACCAAACTTACTACCCACTGTTATGATATAATATTTAGGGATTTTTGAAAATTTTTGTCAAATTTTATACTAACCATAACATAGAGTTCTAGTGTAAATTCGGTATTGACGATAATGTCTTTTCACTAATAAAATGAGTTTTATATATCATTTTGATACCGAACCTTTTCCTACTGATTTCATATGTTAAATAAAATATTTTAAGCTTTAGAAACTGATCAGGACTTCAAAATTTTATAAACATTTCAAATATCGTCAAATACCGACTTTTATGCTAATTAGGCGTATAGTATGGTTTAAAACCATATTTAACGCCTAAGACTTATTACCTACTGACTTTATAAATAAATTTTTATACTTTAATAGTAAGTATGAGTCTTGAACTCAGATTTCCAAATTTAACCTTAAAAGCATATGTGAAATAACCAAAATGCCCCTACGGTGCATAGTTTGGCCATAAAAGATAAATTTCACATATGTGTAATATCTTACTGATGTAACTTGATAAAATAAATATTTTACTGATTATTTTAGACCAGAACCTCAGTTTATTATTTAACCTCTTTTATAAACTATAAAATGACCAAAATACCCTTACATGGCTTAATTTGGTTTTAAATTCGTTTTGGGCATAATGGAAGATATCCTATTGATATCATAACATATTTTAAGCATAATAACTTATGGAACTTGTTCATGACTCATTCGGTTACCCGTTATACATATACGCGTTCGGTACGGTTTATGTAACTAGTTTGCATAAATTAGCCGAAACGGGTCAAACCTTATCATTTTTACTTCAAAATCCAGAATGTGATTAGTTTACCCATTTTATACAAGTCTTAATACTTTTTGGGTCAAAGTCACGTTCTAATCCGGTCTTCTCTTAATCGTGCGTTTTGAACCATAAACCTTTCTTTAAAACTAACCGGTCTAAGTTATAACTTAAATAAGACACGTTAGGAATCTAATAGGTTATTAAAACCTTTGTTCCAGATTAGGAGCCCAGTAAAAGCTCCATGTACTTGCTGATTAGAAAATACAACAGAGAATAAATTTCATTTAGCTCAGGTAAATACTTTTAACTTATTTTCCCTTATATGGGCTTGGGATACGGTATTATAATAATACTATTTGGTCGGATATGAAATCATTTAATCGGATTGTGATTACTAAATTGCATAACCCGTTTTAATCTGTTTTGTTTGATGCAAAGCCTTTGGGGGGTTAATGACCGTGTCCTGGATATCCTCGGCTCATTCATTTGAAATGGCCACGACTTAAGCACGGGGTGTAGGCATACACCTGACAATTGCGTATGTAAAAGATATAACCACTTGTTGAGGATAACTCGCCGTGGGATTATATTAGTGGTGTGTCTATTAATCTTGTATCGGCTCTTCAAATCGGGCCCTGAATGGAAGACAAACATATAAATCTGTATACAAGATTATTTTAATAAGAGTTAATTATTGTTTTCGTCCTTGTCGTTTGTCAAAATTCACTATTTCCGTCCATTAGTTTAAAAATTACGATTTCAGTCCCTGTGATTTCACTTTCATAACCATTTCAGTCCCTATGGCTTCACTTTCGTAACCATTTCAGTCCGTTTATTCTGTTAGTACAGGGACTAAAATGGTTACGAGATGGACTGGAATTGTTACGAAAGTGAAACCACAGGGACTGAAATCACAATTTTTAAAGTAATGGGCTGAAATAGTGATTTTTGACAAACCACAGGGACGAAAACAGTAGTTAACTCTTTTAATAATTGTCCCAAGTTATGAAATATTTTATGCCTTGTGCATCCAAATCAATTTTATAAACACTTTTCAAAAGAGTCTGTTAATTGTATTTACCAGTGTAAACTGACGTATTTTTCAAAAAGATTAAGTGCAGGTACTATACGAAAAGGGATGGAACTCCTGAGTATTACTTAAAGAGTCTTGCAAGATCTTGATACTTTAAGTCTGTTGAACTATGTTTACTTTCTATTTTAGATCCGCCTGTGGATCCACTTACAACCGTTGTGTAATATTTTATTATACTTTCGAATTCGGTTTGTAATATTATTTTTAGACTTCTGTTGTGCATTAAAATGTGATCCATTGTCTATGATGATATCAACTACGTCACGATACTCCCCACCGGGCCCACCGATAATACGTGGAAATATCGGGGTGTGACAGATTAACAACTTACTCCAATATGGAAGTTCCCAAAAGATGCTTCTTTTTACCTAATTATGTGTAATCCCAAAACCAGGTGGTTTTCTAGATCTTTCAGTACCACGAGGTTTAACATCATAAACAATGGGAATATCTTTTATATCCTTCCATATTTCCACTCCAGTTGGCTCTGGAATATCTCTCCCGCCTGAAACCGTTTTGTTTTTCCGAAAGTTAACCATATCTTTAAGAAAAGCATGATTTGTGGGAAGATGTTGTCTATGGCAGTCAAACCAACATGCTTTCCCACCAAACTGAAGTTGGAAGGATCCCGATTTTTTCTAGCAATATGGCAAGCTAACTTACCATGTGTGCTCCATCCAAACAACATTCCATAAGCAGGAATGTCACTAATTGTCAATAGCAATACGGCCTTCATTTGGAAATTGTCACATCGACAGGCATTATAAGTCTCAATGCCATGTGTGAACAACAATTTCAGCTCGTCTACCAAAGGTTGTATAAAAACGTCAATATTTTGTACGAGATTATTTGGACCTGGAATCACCAAGGGAAGTTGGATGTATTTCTCTTTCAAGGCCAACCAAGGTGGAAGATTGTAAACCATGAGAAACACTGGCCAACATGAATACGGTGTCCCGCTTGTATTATTCGGACTAAATCTATCAGTACACAACCCGATATGAACAGTGTGTGTCTCTTTTGCAAAATCGGGAAAGACTGAGTTAAAATGGTGCCAGGCTCGACCATCACTAGGATGACTCATCTTTTCTGATAGAATACGATCTGCGTGCCAAGTCAAATGTTGGGCAGTTTTTTTTTAATGGAACAATCCTTGAAGTCTTGGTCCGACAGGCATGTAAGTCACCACCAACTTAGGCACCTTCTTCCCTTTTTCCCTGTATCTGTCTTCATTACATACTATACAACGATCCAAGTCGGAATGTTGTCCATAGAATAACATGCAATGGTTTGGCACACATGAATCTGTTGTGATGGCAACTCTAGGGGCTTCAATATCTTTTTGGTCTCATAAAAGTTTTGAGGTAGCTTATTATCATCAGGAAGTATATCTTTGATTATTGAAGTAGTTTATCAAATGTAGAATCCCAAACATTACAATCTGATTTCCAATTCAATAATTTGGTGGTGACAGAGAGTATGCTAGCGTCTTTACACCCTTCCCAAAAAGGCTCATTGGCTTGCTCTAACATGTGGTAGAATGCTTTTATGTTTTGATTTGGATCTTGGTGCATACATTCTATAACCATTTGATCATATTTGGTATATTCACCAAGATCTTCATCAGCATCTTGAGCCACATGTTGAGATGGTCCAGGATTCGAACATTGACTTACATCCATCGGCTTATCAGATTCACCATTGGCGTACCATACTCGATAATCTTTCATAAATCCTTGTGAAGTTAGATGATAATCAACAACGCCTCTCGTCTTGTAGTAACGGTTTTTGCGTGTACTACACGAACATCTAATTAGTAATACACGAACCTCGTTTATAGTTTCCCCTTCAATGTTATTTACGTGTTTGTATGCAAAATCCAAGAAATAATCAACACAGCGTTGAAATTGCAAACTTATAGTACCGTCTTTATTGGTTCTCACCCCGTACATCCACTCTCTATCCGACAACATTTTTTATCGATCTATAACTCAAACCACAATGGTCAATTTTACAGTTCAAAGACACCAAATATAAACAAAATCAACATGTCAAATGAGAATTAACAGATAATATTCAACCAAACCAACTCTGAGCCTAATAACAGATAAAAAGGCCCTTAGCCTCTAAAACAATATATGAACTACTTTTTTAAATGAAAATTAACGTTATGACAAGCTTCAGTAAAAGGTATGAAATATATGATAACATTTATTGATGATTTTTCACGATATTTGTGGGTGTATTTCATGAAGGAGAAATCAGAAGCGTTCGAGCATTTTAAAGAATTTAAAGGCGAAGCTGAACGCGAGACGAAACAAGTAATCGAATGTTTGAGGTCAGATAATGGTGGTGAATACACCTCAAGAGAGTTTTCGAATTACTTGAAGGACCACAAAATACGAGACAACTTATGTGTCCAAATACTCCACAACAGAATGGGGTTTCTGAACGTAAGAATCACCATCTAACTGAACTGGCTGGAAGTATGATACATGATAAAAACCTACCTGGAAAATTTTGGGCTGAGGCAATGAAGACAGCTAGTTATGTAAGTAATAGGTTGCCACAGCAAAACATGAATTATAAGTCTACTTTTGAAAAATTATTTAACATGAAACCCAATGCTTAACACTTGTGAGTGTTTAGGTGTGTGTGTGTTTGTTTTTGTAACAAGCCATCTCAGGTGCAAATTGGAGAAGAAAGCAATAAGGTGCATATTCATTGGATACGACAACGAAAGAAAATGCTGGAGGAGGTGTATTGATCCAAATACAAATCAATGTTATGTGTCCCGTAATGTAATATTTGATGAAGTCTTGTCATGGTGGTCTTCGGGTCAAGATGTTCTACCCGATTCAGTTGAGCTAAAGAAAGAATATGACTCTTATGTGACTCTTAATTTTAATGAAGCTGATACAGTTCTTGAAGATGACAGAGTGGATTTCGAGGGTTTTCTGGTACGAATAGTCCTTAGCAAACTGGGGTTCATACCAGTACACAACCAAGTAATGATGGGTCAGGAAATAATGATTCAGAAACCGAGTTACGTAGATCTACTCAAGTCAAAAATTCCTAATCCACGGTATGCAAATGCAGCGATTGCAACGGAAGTCACAGAAATTGAACCGGACTCGTATGAACAAGCAAGTAAGAAGACCGATTGGGTAGCAGTGATGAAAGACAAAATCTTGGCATTAAAGAAGAACCAGACCTGGGAGTTGGTACCGAAGCAACCAGACCTCCCAACTTTGCTTATTTAGTGGATCAACAATCTCGTAAACCTACCAGAACTGTGTCATCTCTTAAACCTCGTGTCCCAGCTTCATTATCCTCAAACACGTTTTATGTACTAAATGATGCCACAGCGGATCTCCTAGTTCGTGGTGGAGATATTGGCGATCATGTGATGCAGGATCCTGTGGCAATGTTGCAGAAATCGGCCTAGGCGGCCGATTAATCAGCGCCTAGGAGCTAGTCGGTGGGTTTCTGCCTAAATTTAAGCTAGTCGGTCAAAAAAATCGGTTATGGTCAAAGTCGGACAAAGTCGGTGAAAATCGGTCAAAGTCGGTGAAAATCGGACTAATCGGCCCATTGTTTTACAGCCCATTAAACCCAAATTTTGACCTATTATACCCAAATTTTGAAACTGGCCCATTGTTTTACAGCCCAAATTTAAATTATAACCTATTTTATCTTCACAATTTCAGCCGACGCATATGTTTTGACCACCAGATCCTAAAATCCACTAATTTAGCTCACTGTACTACCTTCGCACACCACCAGGCAGCTCCGACTTCATCCAAAGCACCACCGCACACCACCAGGCAGCTCCGACTTCATCCTAAACTTTTAAAATTATATATAAAAAGTATAAAATTAACTACATATTTATAATGTGGAACCGGATGCTGGTGATGCTGATTCCGAGGGTGATAATGATGAGGAATTGGAAGATTTTGGAATTACGGATGGTCAAAAGAAGGCTATTTTTGATCGCCTGAGTAAATTTAGGTCTGTTAGAGCTATTGACCAAGGTACGTGGGTGCAGGGAGAATGGCAATATTTCTGGTACAATCTAAGAGTACAAGGAGGTTCGGCTACATCACCAAATCTCTTCGCCTGTAGCCGCTAACAATGGTGCTGTTATGGTCCATGAGAACTATGGAAACCTCCTTGATTCTTTCAAATCCCAATATTTGGAACCGAAAAGGAAACGACGAAAGGAAAATGACTATCCGCAGCAACAGCAGGATGTTATGCTACAAACAAATACATATCTAAGCAAGTACTCTCGGGTGTACGACAAAGGAATACGCGTCGAACTGAAAACAAACAATCATCAGATGAATGGCTCTAACTATCAACTTCTTGCTGATTTTCGACTTGTGAACCATGACGCAATGTCCTTCAACCCATCTCCACCGCTCATGAACCAAAGATATAGAAATACAATAATAGAAATACAATAATCCATATAAAATTTCTATATGAAAGATAAAATTTCAGGTTTGTCTATATCAGATTCTGAGTATTGCAGCTCATAGTTGATTGCTAGTTAGTTGTTGAGTGACAAAGATATAGAAATACAATAATCCATATAAAATTTCTATATGAAAGATAAAATTTCTAATTATCAACAACAGTGGATTGAAAGTTAAAAAACATCCATAGAAACTAAACTGGTTTTTACATTGAAATTAAAAGAAGTTTGGTACCTGTAGTAAACGAGTGCCACTGGAAACCACCACTTTGAGCCTCACGATAGTAGGAAACCACCAACTCCGAGCGATTTAAACTGGTGAAGTCAAATCTTAGAGAGGGTTAAGAGTAATAGCACGATTTAAAGACAGAATTACTTACCAATTTTGGAGCTTCCCCTGAAACCACCAGTAGTGGCCCTCTGAGTTTTGGTTGGGACGATTAGGGCTGGAACTTTGGTGGGGGAATTGGGAATTAGGGCTAGAAACTTTGGTGGGAGAATTGGGAGGGAAATAGCAGTGCCAAAAGTTAAGTGGGACAAAATAAATATTTAACCTTTTCATTTTGTAGTTCCCTCTTTCATTTACACAACATATTTTATATAGCTTTAATTTAATATATTAACTATATATTTATATGATACAAATTATTTATATATAAATTAACTATTTTATTTTTAATTTTAATTAAGTGAATAATTTTATTTTTAATTAAGTATATATAGATATATTATGTTATAAATAGATTTATCAAAATGTTTAACGCCCTGAGTCCTTATAACCAATTTTCTTAACCATTTGAGTCCAAATTTCTCCACTTCAAACAACCAACCAACACTGTTAGAATATTTTGGTTAAGTATTGTTAAATGATCAAAATACCCTTATAATTAAAAAGTAAATAACCTTATCTCCTTTACTCTTATCTCCACTTCAAACAACCAACCACCACCACCACAAACTCTCTCAGGCGATATCAACCACCGTTTCATCCATCAACGTCTGTAAACTCCACCCCAAACCCACCACCTCCGCCACCTCAAACCCTCCCTTCATCTCCACCACCACCCCACCTCTGTCACCGACTAAAGATTTGGTGCGACTCTACATGTCTCTCCCTCCCTCTCTCATATATGCTCGTGAACAAGGGGGTTTCTGATTTTGTTAAATGTTGTGTTGAAACAAGTGTTGCTGTGTCTCAGATTTACTCGAATCCTCTGTTTTAGGGATTTCAAAGGTGTTTGGCCAAATAATAATGTTGTTATGGGGTGTTGTATACAAGCGACACTTGAAATCTCTCCCACCACGGACACTGATTACATCGATTCAGGGATTTGATGTTTCAGGTTTACGGAATGCTCTTGTCTAGTTTAAGATCAAAGTATTTTAAGACCAATATAGTCCATTTAAAGAATTAAACTCGTTCTATCTTAGGCATAACTGGTTGCAGGTTGGTTGGTTTTAAATGGTTGTGGGTTGTGCATAAATGATTGAAGGTTGGTTGTTGGCGGCGGATTGGGCATATATGGTTGCAGGCGGTGGCGGTTTGAAGAAAGGGGCGGCGGGTGGTGGTTGCAGGTTGGTTTTAACAGTGGTGCTGGACTGGTGGATGTATTAAAGACTTTATATATTTTATATATTAAATTAGAACATTATGCATTAAAGACTTGTTCCTTATACTTATGTGCATATAAGACTTGTACTTTGTGTGTAAATGCCTAAATTACCCTTGTAGTTAACAGACTTGGTGGATGGTGTTAGAAATTTGGACTCGAATGGTTAAGAAAAGTGGCTATAGGGACTCAGGGCGTTAAACATTTTTATTTTCGACTCAAATGGTTAAATCCCCTAAAACACAGGGACTCAAAAAGTAATTTACCCTAATGTAAATTATATAAAAAAAAAAAATAGATGAGCCAAGCCCAATTCGAGCTCGAGCTTGGAAAACAAATAATTATGTTATATATACGTACGCACATACATACGCTGATATGCATATATCAAAACACACACACGTACATACATACATACATACATACATACATACATACATACATACATACATACATACATACATACATACATACATACATACATACATACATACATACATACATAAATACATATAGAAACGGGTGCATTTGACAAGGTGTTAGTGGGTCTGATGTAGAAACGGGTTGCAAGGAGTTAAGGTCAGGTTCAGGTGGGGTATGGTATGGTATGGTATGGTATTGTATGGTATGGCAATATATTGTATGGCATAGTATGGTATATGTAGTATAGTGTAGTGTAGTATATTATAGGATCGTATCCTATAATGTAGTATAGGATCGTATTTTACAAGTAGTGTAGTGTAGTATACTATAGCATATGGTATCGTATGGTATGGATGGGTAGTATGGTATGATATGGCATAGGCATGTCGTGGCATGGTATAGTATATTGTATCGTATTGTATCATGTTGTAAAAGATATGTACTATAGTGTTGTATTTTTTAGCATTATTTACTTTAATAAAACAAGTATATAATAACAACTTTTTTTTTGTGAAAAAATTGTAGCAAACTGGCTCAATTTCCTACAAATTTAACATTTTATTTTTTAAATTATTTACTTAAGTAAAATTAAGAAATAAGAAATAAAACAACTTTTTTTGACGGAAATTTGTAGCAAATTGAGCCATTTTGCTACAAATTTCCTACCAATTTAACATTTTATTTTTTAAAATTATTCACTTAATTAAAATTAAAAGTAAAATAATTTTTTTGTCGGAAACCTGTAGCAACCTAACTCAATATGATACAAATTTTCGACAAAATTAACAATTTATTTTTTAAATGTAGCAAAGTGAGCCAGTTTGCTACAAATTTCCTACCAATTTAACATTTTATTTTTTAAAATTATTCACTCAAATAAAATTAAAAATAAAATAATTTTGTTGTCGGAAACCTGTAGCAACCTAACTCAATATGCTACAAATATTCGACAAAATTAACATTTTATTTTTTAAATTATAGTATTAATTAAAATTAAGAAATAAAAAAATAAAGTAATTTTTGTTTTGTCGGAAAACTTTAGCAACCTAACTCAATTTGCTACAAATTTTCGACAAATATAACATTTTATTTTTTAAAATTATAGTATTTATTAAAATTAAGAAATATAAAGTAAAGTAATTTTTTTGTCGGAAAACTGTAGCAACCTAACTCAATTCGCTACAAAATTTCGACAAAATAAGTATTTTATTTATTAAAATTGTTTAATTTACTAAAATTTAATAACTAACTTCAGTTTGTGGGAAAATCGTAGGAAACTGGCTCAATTTGCTACTACCTCCATCCAATTAAAAGTGTCATATTTTGAATTTTCAAAGTCTTTATTTATAAACTTTGACTTTAATTATATATTTTTTGTGTTATATAAAACTTGATGAAAATTAACCCGATAAAAACACTTGTAAAACACACTCAAATCATATAACTTTCATCAAGTATTATCTAACACAAACAAAATTATTTAAGGTCAAAGTTTATAAATAAAGACTTTGAAAATTCAAAATATGACACTTTTAATGGGACGGAGGGAGTACAAATTTCCTAAAAATTCATGTTGTGTGGCGATTTTGTCTGAAAATTGCGGAAAAGTTTTAGGTTTTTTTTGTTTCTCTTTTTTGTCGCAAAAACTGTAGGAAAGTTGTAGTAAAAATTTAGTTGTAGAAAATTTATGGCAAACTTTTGTAGTAAAAAATGAAGATTTCTAGTAGTGAATCTACGGTGGGCATAGGCTAGCAGACCTGTTAACCAGCACAGCATGATACAACAGCAGAGAAAAAAAAATACATCTTAAATCCCCAAACTTGTTAACTCAAACTCAAGTCAATTTTCCCATGTTATTTCCTCACCCTTTGACCTACTTCTCATCCACAAATAACCCATCACTTTAATCTCTTCTATAAATTTGTCATCAACACACAGTTCTGATTAAAGGTTACGTTGTTCTTGCACTTTGAATATTAGCCGTTTCTTTTAATATAAAATTTCCATAATCTTCTTTGTCATCATGATTTTATCATGTGCATGCAGTTTCAACATTTAAAATTTATGTGATAATGACTTGAGTTCAATTCAAGTGATAAAAATTATATACCACAACAAAAACGAATGAGAAGGAATAGAATCGGCTGATTGCTTGTGATTCAAAGAAGCCGCAGGTTAAAATTAAACTCTAAGAAATAACAACAAACCTGGTATACTTGTGAGTTGCTGCTGTTCGTATTGCAGGTACTGTTGCTGTTGTTGCCGTGCTGTTATGGTTAGGGTTTGTGTTTGATAGGAGGGGATGATGAAGGAATAGAAAATGGGGAAAATCTATTTATATATTTTTTGTTCCCATTGCTAGAAAATAGAAAAAACTGGGGCGTGGTTGCCATGGTTTAATCCACGCACACCACGACATGATACTCCAAGGGGGTGGTGTAGGTGTAAATCATGTTCCTACATGACGATTAATGACCCAATCCATGCCCCCCACCCCAGACCCTATAGCCTAATGCATATGTGGTTTCATGATGTTAATATGTTTCTATTTCACAATATTATCGAGGATTCTATCCATGCGGTTTAAAATTCTCTTATAATATTAAGAAAAGTGGTTTCCAACTTTGCATGACAAACGAAAAAGACGTTTACCCACCGTGTGGCATTCGTCGATGAGAAGAAATCCACAAACTCTTCTTTTTAGGAAAAGTAAAGTAAATAAACCAAAAAGACTAAAGACAAAATTTGTGGATCAAAATTCTTCCTTTTCAAATTATCACAGAAGATTAAAAATAAATCACTACCACAACTAGATTCGACCGTTATCAACAAGTTTTTAACTCACCAAGGAATGTCATAATGACTCGGTCAAAGATGTACGTTGTTAAACGATCATGCATGCGAGAGGACACCTTTATATCAGTTCAAATCTAGCTAAAAGCACGAATCTGATTTCTTATTTTTGGTCACACATTGAAATGTAATTCGATGTCTCACTAGCTCAAGGTAAAAAGGTAACTAGTCTTGCACTATTCGGCATAAAGGGCTTGAAGAAAGGGCATGAAACATCACGTGGCAGCCACATCAGCAGGAGACGTTTAAAAAAAACACGGGTGAAAGAGGCTTTAATAGGGGGTTTAAAAAAAAACAAACAATTAAAATCCAACGGTTCCAAGAATGTATTCTGGTTCCTTACCATGCAAATATTATAAGGATGATGTGCACGTTTTGGATAGCAATAATTGGCGATTTTACTGCTTAACATGAAGCGTAATTTTGGCTGTAGAATGTAGCTTCTAAATTTCCGATACTAGAAATAACGACATAAATATAACATGGAATTAACAGGTTGAATTTAGAATGTAGCTTCTAAATTTTTTTATAAGACTCGACGCTAGATTATTGGGGATTCGACAATTTACTAGTGAAGATGAAAAAGAAAATAGAGAGGAAAAGTCCCTTGATAATATATTTCATTTCGGAAGATAGTAAGCTTTATCTAGTTCGGTTCGTGCTTTAAATGTATAGCCATGCATGTTTCGTAGTTAGGGCATTTCACAAAAGATTCAGCATAAAAAACCTAGGTCTTATTGCTAGCCTTCTGAGATGATCTTCGTATAATTACTGTTTTAACTATTGTACCTTTGGATACATACTCGTATAATTGCTGTTTTAACTATTGTACCTTTGGATACATACTCGTATAATTGCTGTTTTAACTATTGTACCTTTGGATACATACATAAATATTTGCGACATTTGTTTTACAAGAACCGTGTTTATCATGCGGTTTCATGACTTCATCTAATGTAGATAATTGTTATTTATGTTTGATTTCTCCAATAATTTTTTCTGTTTAAATAACACTTTTTTCATTGGAAACCAGGATATAAAGTAGAACTAGAGTTATATACAGGAAGTACCTTACCATAAAGATATGTTTCTACATGTTTCCAACTTCTCAATGGGTGTCATTTATGTTAGCAAGATGGAACTTAATGTCAAGGGCCAAATATTTGAAGGTCGCAATACTATGCGTTGTGCTTGAACGCTTGGGTTACCGTCCTGGACTTTATCGGGTGACGGAGTTAGTGTCAATGAAGAAGTGTACTTGCATAGTCGTATCTACGACAAACGCCCACTGGTCAAGAGTTGGCATCGCTCTCCGGATGAGTCCAAGGCAGGACGAAACCAGTGACCCACACAAAGAAGCGGGATGTATTGGCTTATCCCCGAGGACGCCACACGGGGATCGAAAACTAACCCCGTGACATTTGGTATCAGAGCAGAATGATTCTCTGATCCGTTAAAACGTGACTGTGAACCAAAATGAGCTCAACATTTAGAGTATGGTTACGCAATGGTGGTGGGAGAAGACCAAATATGGGTTTGCTTCGGCAAAGGTCTTTGTATTCCGCGAGTACGGGATCGTGTGACCGCTCAAGTAAAGTATCAATGAAGTCTTCCGTGTTATGTTCAAAAATCTATGGTAAGCAGTGCCGTAAAAGGAAATTTTGCAAAAGCTGCTACAATCATTCAGGTTCTCGTATGCCTGGAAAAATGGTGAGCATTGACACCAACATAAATCCGCTGCGGAGGACGTAAGCGCCAACAAATCCAGGAACTGACGTACCATATTGAACATGCACGACATAAGATCATTGTTGTTGTGCTTTCGGGTGTCCTGCCCTCCCAAAGTGAATCAAGCTCAATATAAGAGAATCATGCATTGTCAAGTATGCAAGTTGATAGGGGACGACGAGCATGTATGAGCACATGCATGAAATGGTGATGGGAGAGTGTTACAGTCCAAATATTTGAAGGTCGCAATGCTATGGATTGTGCTTGAACGCTTGGGTTACTGGCAAATCCTGGACTTTATCAGGGGGATGGAGTCGGTGTCAACAAAGAAGTGTACGTGCATAGTCGTGTCTACGACAAACGCTCCATTGGTCGAGAGCTGGCGCTGCTCACCTGATGAGTCTAAGGCAGGACGAACGAGTGACCCACACAAAGAAGCGAGATGGATTGGATTGTCCCCGGGGACTTGGGGACGTCAGAAGGGGGTCGAAAACTAACCCCATGACATTAATCTTAGTAGTAAACGAGTTCATGACTATTTGATCCAGTAGACATTTCTCAATCATTGTTGTTGGAAGCATTATAGGAGGTAGCATCAACTCAGACTCTTGTTGATATTAACATCTCATATGATGAGATTGTTCCCATTGATAACCCTATGCGATTTTGTTATTTGGCAATCATCTATGTATCCAAAGAATTTTATTTTGATACATTTGAGTTTGGAAGCAATAGATTCTTAGTTATAACTTTGTAATATTCATTTTGATACATAATATTGTTGCATAACGAGTTTACAATGTTATGTTAACGCAAAATATCCTCAAAGTTTGGATGTGGATATAAATTTCAACTAGTATCTCAAGACTAGGATTGCATAGACCAATTTTATGAGTTGTTACCATGACAATAGATGAAAATTTGGGAATAACCACATCTAACTACATCACGATATAATACGGTGAGTATGTTGATATAAGAGACACAACTTCTAGATATGTCATTTTGTGTGTACATACACGACATGTTCTCATTAGAAGCCAATGTGAAATACTAGATACGACTGTAATGAAACTAATATACATATGTAGATGACTACATATAATTTTACTATTTATAAAAGATATTTACGATGGTAAATGAAGAACATTTGGACACGTCTATCACCCTCATTGTCATGGAAAATAGGCGAACGTTATTTGGCATTTATGTTGTCATAACACATCAAAATATTTGAAAATGTATATTGTTTTAAGGATAAGGAAATACAGACATCGACTGAGAAGTTGATGAATTTTCATGTTAATAATTGATAATCTAGTTTAGTCTGGTACAAGACAACAGTGAGTAGATATACATACGATCCATCATTTTGTTAATGCAATTTCTTTATAAAAGTGACTCAAACTCATTTATATGTCATTCCTTGTGACAACCCGCACTAAACCAGGTATCCGTATGACCTAATTAATGATAAATTACTGCTTAATTACTGTGCTTGTTTGAACTAGCTGATGAACTGCTACTTGAATACTGATACATGAACTTACTTGCATCATACTTGTTTGCTGTCACTACATTATTTACATGCTGAACCTTAGTGACAAACATGATGCACAAAAAGCACAGTAGCACAATACACGGATACCCAGTGAACATGCTGATATAAGCCAGCATCAGGCAAACATTGCCTCCAAGGCCTATAAGAGCCTGAGATATTTGGCTACACTAGTAGTGAGTGTAGGGATACAAGGGTTGTGGAACTGCGTCTCTAGGGATAAGTCACAGTGACTGGATGTGCCTAAAACGTACTTTAAGTACAAAACACAGCACTTTAATAAATAATCCAGCTTCTAGCTGACTAGTAAAGTGCCAAAACATGAGGAAAATATTACTAGACACTTTCCAAAGTGTCGGAAATAAGTTGTGTCACTAAAAGTAACAATAACGACACTTTAAAGCTTTAGTAACGCTTTAACGGATTACTATCCAACCGAACAACCGGACTTTACCCGGGATATGAAAATATTATTATTTTCACTATTTATATTTTTCTGAGCCAGTTAGGGTCCCTGATTACCCTAACACCCGCCATAACGCATAACATACAAGTAACTAAGTTTAACACTTAACTTACTTAACTTAACCTAGTTTAACATAACTATCTACCTAATTACTAGTTAATTTCGAACTAACCCCCCCCCCCCATCCTAACCGGCCCTAACTATGGGGGAACACAATTGTACAATCTTGATTATTTAAATCCTCAATGTCTAATATCTAGACAACATAGCACCCAATGGATAATCACCTTCTAATTTGCCTATAAGTTCTTGTCTAAACATAACATAATCATCACCACTCAACACAACTTTCCCACTTCTCTCCCTTGCTCTCTAAGTCTCGGCCGAACACCCCACCCCCCATACACCCACTTTCGGTTTTGGTTCTTGGCATTCCAAGCATCCACAAACATCAAAGGTCACGTATTAGGAGTCTTGGAGCAAACGGAACGCGAAGGACCTCTCCACTTTGCTTTTATCCACGCCATTTCCGCCAAGAATCTTCCCTATCCTTGAGCTAGAGGTATAACACTTAAAACTCATTTTTGAACTTATCTAAAGTGGTTAAAAGGAATTATGTCGGTTAAATATCGTTAACATACAATTTGATGCTTAAAAGTCTACTAAAAGTATGAAAAATGGTGGTTAATAGCATATAAGTGGTGTAAAAGTTGTAGTATTTGAAATATGTGCTTATTTAGACCCGATCTATGTTGTGGTAGCTCGGATCACCGTTTAACCCGGTGTGGTAAGATCATAGATCTTGACATAAGCTTGTTTCTATCGGTACAAGGGTTAAAAGGTGAAACTCTACCACACGAGAAACATGAACTTGTGTAAAAATGTTTTAACTTGTATAAAATTTGTTTTCTTGTTTAACTCGCTAATCGGACACTTATAACACGATTTAATAACATCTAAACCACAAAACAGCAAGCTGAGTCACTGTTTCAGCCGCCTTCATCAGGCTGTAAACGGACTTTAAAAACTCGAAAAACCGAATTTCAAAAGCCTAAATCGTGTCATTTCGAAAAACGAAGAAAATGGCGCTGGAATCGTATTTTTCTGATGTCGGTTACTATTTTAAAAACCTGTTTTCGTGACAGCAGCTAAGGCTGTTTGTTACTGCAGTAAATTGGGCTGTGCGTTTTCGATCACAACTTAAAACCCGAACCGAACCAGCCCCTGAAACTTTTATCTAAGATGGTCACGGATGTATTTGTGACCCTCAAACTGGAATTTCGATAAACGGACATACGAGGAATTTTTGACGAATTTTTCCGTAAACTGTGATCAGAATGTGAAAATCTGATCACAGTTCGGTAAACGATTTTCTATAAATTATTGATAAGAAACTGGACCCCGATATTTTTATACAATCATTTTTGGGTCGATTAGGACGACCCGTAAAAATTAGGGAATTTTTGGAAAGGGCTAAGTATTTTATTTAGTCGTCCGAAAACAGTCCAGTTTCCACATATTGAAACTGAAACGACAAGGGTAGCGTTTCGCGTGTTAAAACGTAAGAGTTGATTGTTGATGATCGTGGGTTGTTTTCAAAAAGAAAATGATGTGCGCATTAGCACGGACACTCCCGTTTTTAGGGGATACTCTGGCGAATTTTTCCAAAAATACCAAGACTTAGAAAAATAATTTTTCTAACAAGTACATTTAACCTCATTTCTCGGAAATTAAACCTCGCCACGAGTTTTGACATAAATCTTTAAAGTGTTGGTTATGAGACCTGAAAATGTATCTTGTCAATACTTAAAGTCACCGCATACATAATACTTGTACAAATCCCCCATCCTTGGGAAGGAGAATAACTACCAAGTATATACAGAACATAAACAAGAAATAGTTGTCTAACTATTTCCCAAAAACATAAACTATAAAGCTAAGGCACGGCCATCCATCTAATAGAATTAGCACTTGTAGGTCGTCGCACAGCTTTCTGATTTGGAGTACTTGGTAGAGACGCACCGACTGTGAGTTCATGTCCCCCTTTTCTCTAACTGTTTTCAGTTTTCTTAACTGCGGGGGTGAAATACATGTTACTATGATTACGAGTACTTTATAAACGGTATGGTTAGCGTAAGGAGGTTTATTACTCAGATCATGTGAGTGGATAGGAGCAATATGAGGCCATTAGTCCTCATGTTAGGACCGAGGGACAGTAGCGGTAGATCTATCTGGGTGTAGCGAGCCCAACCCCTGAGCCCGCATAATGGACCAGGCGGTGACTTTGTGCCCCAACGCGAAATACGCTAGGTTTGAGTCTCCCTATTTGCACTTCACATATATCAGTGGCCTTGCAAACCATTGGTGATCACAAGTCCCCTTATTGGCTACATACCACGATTATTTTTATACTCACAAAGGTTTACTTACTCACTTACACATGAACTCGCTCAACATTATTGTTGATTTTTCAACTTACATGTATTTCAGGAATTTAACGAGATCTGGCACGGTATGGCATGTTTTCCGCTGCACTAGTTTCCGAGGTCATCCGGGGTTTAGGGGATGTGTCTCTTTCCTGGACAAGACACAGTCCTTAAACCATGTTTATGTTATGTTCAAGTTTGTAATGCCTGTTGAACAAGGTTATGGTTGTTAGGGTATGTTCCCGTTAAAACAATGGTACTGTATTTGGTTTTCAAAACTTAATGGATGATCTTGCATGTTTTTAATTCATATAGCTTGGTTATGATTAAGCTATGGTATTAAGAAGTCACACCAAATTAACCACGCTTCCGCAAAGCCAGGGTGTGACAGCTTGGTATCAGAGCTCTGATCATAGCGAACTAGGATTCTTTCTCGAGTCTAGACTATGATCACTAGGGCTCTCACGAAAACATTTTACTGCATACCACTTAACTCCAGATCCAAACTTTTTACAAACAAATGTTGAGAACATTTTATTATTTATAGGCTCAGCCTGGAGGGTTGAGGCTCGGTCTGGAGGATCGAGGCTCGGTCTAGGTGACCGAGGTAGTTGCGCACGTTGATTTGTTATAGGCTCAGCCTGGAGGGTTGAGGCTCGGTCTGGAGGATCGAGGCTCGGTCTAGGTGACCGAGGTAGTTGGGCACGTTGATTTATTATAGGCTCAGCCTGGAGGGTTGAGGCTCGGTCTGGAGGATCGAGGCTCGGTCTAGGTGACCGAGGTAGTTGGCTAGTAAGGCTAGGAAGAGTAGGCTCAGTCATGAAGGCTGAGGCTCGGTCAAGGGGACCGAGGCTCGATCTAAGAGGTCGAGGTGGAGGATAGAGCAGTCTTAAAGACTGGGAGAAATTGGCTAGTGAAACTAGGAGAATTATGTGATATCTTACTTGGTGACTTATGTGATTATATGATTATATGATTATATGATTGATTATTATACGTATATGAGTTTGTGTTACAAACGTCATGCTTTCATCATGTACTAGAAAGATGGACACTACGAATCCCATGGCCATAGTATCAGACGACATAGTTTCATCGAAGCACGAGGTGTACATTTCCGAAACTACCGGCACAGGAAATGACGACTTTCAGCCCCTTTGCGCTGCCTGAAGTCGTAGCAGGGCCTACTGATGGCCATCTTGTTGGGAATTTGCCCCCTTGCCGCTTATCCTGTTGTTAATATGCCCCCCCTCCCGACGTGGCCTCTGACGACGATAACGATCTACTGGAGGAGGACCCATTCGAGGGCAGGGCCCTATTGCTGCTGGTATTAGACTACTGCATGCGGACGCTCCTGTAGGGGAAACTCATGTCCATTCCCCTATCCCAGACTCGTTTGAGTTTCTGACATCCGCATCTTCGCACATACAGGGAATGCAGCACCACTCACACGACGCCGACCCTGATATGGCGTCATCAGCTGCACCGGATCCCGCCTACAGCTTTGAGTTTGATCGCGATATTGAGGACGATTCTATTTTTCCACCTGGTTTTGATCCAGACCATGACATTAAGTTCATGCACTTAGACCAGCCCTTGGAGGATCCTGAAACCCCTGTGTTTGTTGATCCAGATGATCTTGAGATGGAGTTTTTGATCCGGAGCCAGCCGTGGCCCCTGAGCCAGGCGTTGCTCCTGACCCCGCATTGTAGCATGACCCTGTTCATGCCGATGCACCTGCTGTTGCTCCTTGATTGATCATCTGCTTGGACGAGAGAAAATTTGGGGTAACTGTGCAAGACAATTTATTATTACGGGGGCCCACGTAATAACGACTTGTAGTGCACAGGAATCCTGGTGGACTCTGCGGGTCAAGCTAATGATAACCAATGCAGCAGGAAATAACTTAAACACGAATGACCAAGGCGATGTAGCCTCGAATTCATTCTATTACGAGCAACAAGCCAAATTGGCAAGCCTATGTGAAGGCTCAGAAATTTACTTCCCCACTCATACAGTGAGTATACTTACGTGTGAAATTGGGTGATTACATGATGGCTTGTGTTGCTATATACACCTCATAGACAATTGAAACGTTGTCTAACCCGCTTCACACCACTTCGACAAAAAGGGAATGTCACCCAGACGTGACACAAACACCAGTACGTTGCCAAGGACAGATGCCGAGCTGCAAGAACGCATCTCACAGATAAATGCACGACATGAAGCCCTCCGCTCTAAGTACAACGATGGTATTACTGGAAATAACCCTCCAACTGGCTGCACCTATAAACAGTTCCTGAACTGCAAGCCTTTGAACTTTGACGGAACAGGAGGCACCGTTGCATTTGTTCGTTGGTCCAAAAAGACCAACTCCATACCAAGAATGAGTGACTGTTCGTCCCAACAGAGTGTTACCTACATCCCAGGGATATTTCTAGATGGCACACTCTCTTAATGGAACCTCCAGGTTCAGACCCTTGGCACAGACGCTGCTTATGCACTGAGCTGGGACGAGCTCAAGGAAACGATTGAGAAGAAATGTTGTTTTAGGACTGGAATTTAGAAGCTTGAGGTGGAGTTCAGGGATTTGAAAATGGACGAACCAGAAATTCCTGAACTTGTCCAGCGATCGCACGACTTATCTAGGGTCGCCCCCCTACTTAATCAAACCAGAGCTCAAAAGGATTGAACGATTCATTGGACACTTGCACCCAGATCAGGGGTATGGTTACTACCTCGAAGCCCTCAACCATTGCAGAGGTTATCAATATGGGTGATTTATTTATAACATGAGATGTTATGTGATTGATAACATGAGATGTTATGTGTTGATATTGTTGTATACTTACGTACACCCTACTTACTATGACCTGACCGACGTAAACACATCTTTTAGAAGATGCCGCCAAGACGTCAAACGCTGTTGCCTACCAATGAGGCAGAACTCCAGCAAATTATCGTTGCTGCCATTGCACAATACGCCGCCTCTCAAGGAGGGACTAGTGGAAGCAACTCTGGCAACACTGGCAACAACAATAATCCACCTCATGGATGCACCTACAAGCAGTTTCTAGACTGCAAACCGGTCAACTTTGATGGCACAGGAGGTGCTGTCACCTTTGTTCGTGGGCTGAGAAAACCGAATCTGTCCTTCGCATGAGCAAGTGCGCGCTGGATCAGCAAGTCACCTATATCTCAGGGCTATTCTTGGATGGAGCCCTCTCTTGGTGGAATCTGCAAGTACAGACACTTGGCGAAGCTGCTGCCTACGCGCTGACCTGGACCGAACTGAAGGAACTTATGCGGAAAAAGTACTGTTCCCGCGCAGAAATCCAGCGATTGGAGACCGAGTTCTGGCACTTGAAAATGGACGGTCCAAAGATCGCAGAATACGTTCAAAGGTTCCATGACTTATCGCATGTGGTACCCTACATGGTCACTCCTGAGTTCAAGAGAATTGAACGTTTCATTTGGGGACTAGCTCCTCAAATCATAAGCATGGTAACCTCATCCAAGCCTGCGACCATTACCGAGGCGATCGATTTGAGCGTAGCTCTCACTGAGGAGGCTATTCGCCTGAACAAGTTTGATGATGCTGAGCATAAGAAGAAAGCGACTCACGTCGAGTCATCAGGAGGTAGCAAACGGAAGTTCTCAAACTTCAAGCAAGGCGCCAGTGTGGCGGTTAAGAAGGGAGGATCAGCTGGTAGTGGAAAGAAAGGAAAAGGATATCAGGGCACCCAGCCCAAGTGTAATACCTGTCAACGCCATCATACTGGCCATTGTAGTGTGAAAGTATACGAAGCATGTGGAAAGCCGGGCCACTTGAAGGATTCATGTTGGGCTAGTGCTGGCCGGGGAGGCCAGGGAGGATTTGGGAATAAGAATAATAATCGTGGTGGTAATCGCTCACAAGGAAACAATGGAGGGAACGGGAATCGAAGCAACTTTACGAACCAAGCTGGTAATGCAAACCAGAACAACAACCAAGCAGGAAATGGAGGTGGAAACGGGCAAAGACTTGGATGCTATAACTGCGGTGATATCGGGCATTTTAAGAAGAACTGCCCAGAATTGAACCAAGCCCGCGGAAGAGTGTTCCAAATCGAAGCTAGGGAAGCGCGCCAGGACCCCAATGTTGTTACTGGTACGTTCCCTGTAAATAAACGCTATGCATCTGTTTTATTTGATACTGGTGCCGATTATAGCTTCGTGTCGTTAGAATTTAAGAATATGCTTGGGTTAGCCGCTAATAAGTTAGATATTCCCTACTCAATCGAATTGGCAAATGGAAAGTTAGTAGAAGCCAATGAAGTTATCAGAGGTTGTGTGATCGAATTAGGAGAGCGTGAGTTTGCTTTAGATCTACTACCAGTCCAGTTGGGAAGCTTCGACGTGGTGGTAGGAATGGATTGGTTATCAGGCAACAAGGCGGAGATAGTTTGTCACGAAAAGATTGTTCGTATCCCAACCAAAGATGGCGAGACAATTGTGGTTCACGGAGAGAAGCGTGAGACGCCGTTGAGGATTATCAGCTGCTTGAAAGCAAGGAAGTGTTTGCAGAAAGGATGTGTTGCTTTTCTGGCACACATTGTGGATAAAAAGGCTGCTGAGCCAAAGATCGAAGACATCCCTGTCGTGAGGGAATATCCAGAAGTCTTCCCAGAAGACTTACCTGGACTGCCACCTCAGAGACAAGTAGAGTTTCACATCGACTTAGTTCCAGGTGCCCCGCCTGTGGCTAAGGCACCATACAGACTTGCTCCGTCTGAGATGCAGGAACTGTCGACACAACTTCAAGAGTTGTTAGACAAGGGATTTATCCGACCAAGCTTCTCGCCTTGGGGAGCTCCGGTCCTGTTTGTCAAAAAGAAGGACGGTAGTTTTCGAATGTGCATCGACTACCGGGAGCTGAACAAGCTGACGATCAAGAATAGATACCCTCTGCCAAGAATCGACGATCTGTTTGATCAACTGCAAGGCTCTAGCTTTTATTCAAAGATCGATCTTCGATCTGGATACCATCAGTTAAGGATACAAGAGGAGAGTATCCCAAAGACAGCCTTCAGAACTCGTTATGGACACTACGAGTTCCTTGTTATGCCGTTTGGTTTGACAAACGCACCTGCAGTCTTTATGGATTTGATGAATAGAGTTTGCAAGCCGTACTTGGACAAGTTCGTGATTGTGTTTATCGACGACATCTTGATCTATTCAAGAACAAAGGCCGAGCACGAGCAGCATCTTAGAGCCATTCTAGAGCTGCTGAAGAAGGAACAGTTGTATGCCAAATTCTCCAAGTGCGAATTTTGGCTACGTGAAGTCCAATTCCTTGGGCACGTGGTAAATGGAGATGGAATCCACGTGGATCCAACAAAGATCGAGGCGATCAAGAATTGGGAAACGCCAAAGACGCCAACCGAGATTCGGCAATTCTTGGGTTGGCTGGCTACTATCGAAGGTTCATTGAGGATTTCTCAAAAATCGCTCAACCTTTGACGCTCCTCACCCAGAAAGATAAGAAGTTTGATTGGGGAATCAGACAGGAAGAAGCGTTCCAGATACTGAAGGATAAGCTCTGCAATGCGCCAATCTTAGCACTACCGGAAGGTACTGATGATTTTGTGGTATACTGCGACGCATCGCGTCAATGATTGGGTTGCGTGTTGATGCAACGCCAAAAGGTTATTGCTTACGCATCGCGTCAACTGAAAGTGCACGAAAAGAACTATACCACACATGATTTGGAACTTGGCGCAGTGGTATTTGCACTAAAGATCTGGAGACACTACCTTTATGGTACGAAGTGTACAATCTTTACAGATCACAAGAGCCTACAGCATATATTCAACCAGAAAGAGTTGAATATGAGGCAAAGACGATGGGTTGAGTTGCTGAACGATTACGACTGCGAGATTAAGTATCATCCAGGGAAGGCGAATGTAGTCGCCGATGCCCTAAGTCGTAAAGAGAGAATCAAACCCATAGGGGTTAGAGCTTTGGAAATGATTATCCAAACCGATCTTTCCTTGCGCATTCGTGCCGCGCAAAAGGAAGCTCTCAAAGAAGGAAACCTTGAAGAAGAATATCTCCGTGGAATGGAGAAACTACTGGTACCAAACGAGGAAGGAACGTTATGCTTCGAGAAAAGGATTTGGGTTCCTCTGTTTGGTGGTTTAAGGAAAGTTGTTTTTGATGAAGCTCACAAATCACGGTACTCTATCCATCCTGGAGCGGATAAGATGTACCAGGATCTCAAAGATTACTATTGGTGGCCTAGGATGAAAGGCGATGTTGCTGTTTACGTGAGCAAATGTCTAACGTGCGCTAAGGTTAAAGCCGAATACCAGAAGCCTTCAGGACTTCTGCAACAACCTGAGATTCCCAAGTGGAAATGGGAACAAATCTCAATGGATTTTATTACAAAGCTACCAAGAACGCCAAGAGGCCATGACGCTATCTGGGTGATAGTGGATCGATTAACAAAGTCAGCACACTTCTTACCTATCAGGGAGAAGGATAACACTAGCAAATTGGCTGAAATTTACATGAGAGAGATCGTCGCGCGCCATGGAGTACCTCTCTCGATCATTTCTGATAGAGACGGAAGATTTGTGTCAAGGATATGGCAATCCTTCCAAGAAGCCTTTGGCTCACAATTGAATCTGAGCACTGCGTTTCATCCGCAAACTGACGGCCAGAGCGAGCGAACGATACAGCCTTTGGAAGACATGCTGAGAGCGTGTGTTATGGATTTGGGCGGTAGCTGGGATAAGCATTTGCCTTTGGTCGAATTCTCATACAACAACAGCTACCACACCAGTATTGGTGTCGCGCCATTTGAAGCCCTTTACGGACGTAAGTGCCGATCACCCTTATGTTGGGCTGACGCAGGTGATAGGCAGCTTGCCGGTCCCGAAATCGTCCAAGAGACGACAGACAAGATCACGCAGATTCTTAAACGCATCGAAGCAGCTCGCCACAGACAGAAGGCCTATGCGGATCCAAACCGGAAACATGTGGATTTCCAAGTTGGAGAAATGGTGTTATTGAAAGTCTCACCCTGGAAAGGGGTGGCACGCTTTGGAAAGCGTGGGAAGTTAAAACCGCGCTACATTGGTCCTTTCAGAATTCTGGAAAGAATAGGACTAGTAGCATACAAGTTGGACCTACCTGCTGAACTAAATGGTGTTCACGATACATTTCATGTATCCAATCTAAAGAAAAGTCCAACTCAAGTTGACGTTACCATTCCCATCGACGAGATTCATATTGACGACACGCTCCACTTTGTTGAAGAACCTGTTGAGGTCACGGATTGGAAAGTTAACAAGACCCGCCGGAGCAGTGTCAAACTCGTCAAAGTTCGTTGGAATGCCAGACATGGTCCTGAGTTCACCTGGGAACGTGAGGACCGGATGAAAGAAAAATACCCCCACTTTTTCCTAAGAACCCTGCATCTACAAGCAGAACTTAAATTTCGGGACGAAATTTATTTAACGGGGGGAGAATGTGACAACCCGCACTAAACCAGGTATCCGTACGACCTAATTAATGATAAATTACTGCTTAATTACTGTGCTTGTTTGAACTAGCTGATGAACTGCTACTTGAATACTGATACATGAACTTACTTGCATCATACTTGCTTGCTGTCACTACATTATTTACATGCTGAACCTTAGTGACAAACATGATGCACAAAAAGCACAGTAGCACAATACACGGATACCCAGTGAACATGCTGATATAAGCCAGCATCAGGCAAACATTGCCTCCAAGGCCTATAAGAGCCTGAGATATTTGGCTACACTAGTAGTGAGTGTAGGGATACAAGGGTTGTGGAACTGCGTCTCTAGGGATAAGTCACAGTGACTGGTTGTGCCTAAAACGTACTTTAAGTACAAAACACAGCACTTTAATAAATAATCCAGCTTCTAGCTGACTAGTAAAGTGCCAAAACATGAGGAAAATATTACTAGACACTTTCCAAAGTGTCGGAAATAAGTTGTGTCACTAAAAGTAACAATAACGACACTTTAAAGCTTTAGTAACGCTTTAACGGATTACTATCCAACCGAACAACCGGACTTTACCCGGGATATGAAAATATTATTATTTTCACTATTTATATTTTTCTGAGCCAGTTAGGGTCCCTGATTACCCTAACACCCGCCATAACGCATAACATACAAGTAACTAAGTTTAACACTTAACTTACTTAACTTAACCTAGTTTAACATAACTATCTACCTAATTACTAGTTAATTTCGAACTAAACCCCCCCCCCCCCATCCTAACCGGCCCTAACTATGGGGGAACACAATTGTACAATCTTGATTATTTAAATCCTCAATGTCTAATATCTAGACAACATAGCACCCAATGGATAATCACCTTCTAATTTGCCTATAAGTTCTTGTCTAAACATAACATAATCATCACCACTCAACACAACTTTCCCACTTCTCTCCCTTGCTCTCTAAGTCTCGGCCGAACACCCCACCCCCCATACACCCACTTTCGGTTTTGGTTCTTGGCATTCCAAGCATCCACAAACATCAAAGGTCACGTATTAGGAGTCTTGGAGCAAACGGAACGCGAAGGACCTCTCCACTTTGCTTTTATCCACGCCATTTCCGCCAAGAATCTTCCCTAGCCTTGAGCTAGAGGTATAACACTTAAAACTCATTTTTGAACTTATCTAAAGTGGTTAAAAGGAATTATGTCGGTTAAATATCGTTAACATACAATTTGATGCTTAAAAGTCTACTAAAAGTATGAAAAATGGTGGTTAATAGCATATAAGTGGTGTAAAAGTTGTAGTATTTGAAATATGTGCTTATTTAGACCCGATCTATGTTGTGGTAGCTCGGATCACCGTTTAACCCGGTGTGGTAAGATCATAGATCTTGACATAAGCTTGTTTCTATCGGTACAAGGGTTAAAAGGTGAAACTCTACCACACGAGAAACATGAACTTGTGTAAAAATGTTTTAACTTGTATAAAAGTTGTTTTCTTGTTTAACTCGCTAATCGGACACTTATAACACGATTTAATAACATCTAAACCACAAAACAGCAAGCTGAGTCACTGTTTCAGCCGCCTTCATCAGGCTGTAAACGGACTTTAAAAACTCGAAAAACCGAATTTCAAAAGCCTAAATCGTGTCATTTCGAAAATCGAAGAAAATAGCGCTGGAATCGTATTTTTCTGATGTCGGTAACTATTTTAAAAACCTGTTTTCGTGACAGCAGCTAAGGCTGTTTGTTACTGCAGTAAATTGGGCTGTGCGTTTTCGATCACAACTTAAAACCCGAACCGAACCAGCCCCTGAAACTTTTATCTAAGATGGTCACGGATGTATTTGTGACCCTCAAACTGGAATTTCGATAAACGGACATACGAGGAATTTTTGACGAATTTTTCCGTAAACTGTGATCAGAATGTGAAAATCTGATCACAGTTCGGTAAACGATTTTCTATAAATTATTGATAAGAAACTGGACCCCGATATTTTTATACAATCATTTTTGGGTCGATTAGGACGACCCGTAAAAATTAGGGAATTTTTGGAAAGGGTTAAGTATTTTATTTAGTCGTCCGAAAACAGTCCAGTTTCCACATATTGAAACTGAAACGACAAGGGTAGCGTTTCGCGTGTTAAAACGTAAGAGTTGATTGTTGATGATCGTGGGTTGTTTTCAAAAAGAAAATGATGTGCGCATTAGCACGGACACTCCCGTTTTTAGGGGATACTCTGGCGAATTTTTCCAAAAATACCAAGACTTAGAAAAATAATTTTTCTAACAAGTACATTTAACCTCATTTCTCGGAAATTAAACCTCGCCACGAGTTTTGACATAAATCTTTAAAGTGTTGGTTATGAGACCTGAAAATGTATCTTGTCAATACTTAAAGTCACCACATACATAATACTTGTACAAATCCCCCATCCTTGGGAAGGAGAATAACTACCAAGTATATACAGAACATAAACACGAAATAGTTGTCTAACTATTTCCCAAAAACATAAACTATAAAGCTAAGGCACGGCCATCCATCTAATAGAATTAGCACTTGTAGGTCGTCGCACAGCTTTCTGATTTGGAGTACTTGGTAGAGACGCACCGACTGTGAGTTCATGTCCCCCTTTTCTCTAACTGTTTTCAGTTTTCTTAACTGCGGGGGTGAAATACATGTTACTATGATTACGAGTACTTTATAAACGGTATGGTTAGCGTAAGGAGGTTTATTACTCAGATCATGTGAGTGGATAGGAGCAATATGAGGCCATTAGTCCTCATGTTAGGACCGAGGGACAGTAGCGGTAGATCTATCTGGGTGTAGCGAGCCCAACCCCTGAGCCCGCATAATGGACCAGGCGGTGACTTTGTGCCCCAACGCGAAATACGCTAGGTTTGAGTCTCCCTATTTGCACTTCACATATATCAGTGGCCTTGCAAACCATTGGTGATCACAAGTCCCCTTATTGGCTACATACCACGATTATTTTTATACTCACAAAGGTTTACTTACTCACTTACACATGAACTCGCTCAACATTATTGTTGATTTTTCAACTTACATGTATTTCAGGAATTTAACGAGATCTGGCACGGTATGGCATGTTTTCCGCTGCACTAGTTTCCGAGGTCATCCGGGGTTTAGGGGATGTGTCTCTTTCCTGGACAAGACACAGTCCTTAAACCATGTTTATGTTATGTTCAAGTTTGTAATGCCTGTTGAACAAGGTTATGGTTGTTAGGGTATGTTCCCGTTAAAACAATGGTACTGTATTTGGTTTTCAAAACTTAATGGATGATCTTGCATGTTTTTAATTCATATAGCTTGGTTATGATTAAGCTATGGTATTAAGAAGTCACACCAAATTAACCACGCTTCCGCAAAGCCAGGGTGTGACATTCCTAATATCTCTCATATGATACTATGCATATAACCCTTTAAGATTTATGGATACATGACATATTTGAGAATCACTTTGAATATAAGTGAAGTTCCTAATAGCTTTCATAGTGTGACAAGCGGCAAAATAAAAGGTATATCCGTACAACTAAATCATTGTTTACTATACAGTTACTTGCATAATTAGGCTTAAATTACGTCATATTTGAGTCCACTAAGTCTAGAAATGTCCAAGATATGCATAAATAATTTCATCTACATGATCGTATTTGCTGCGTAGCGATATGATGGAAACAATTTTAGTGAACGTTGGTAGGATATCCGATTCAATAAATTTTATGTCAGGACGATTCCGGTATGCCTAGAACGGAATAACAATGGCATTATCCTTACATGTACGATGAAAACGAGGGATAACAAACTATATAGAATTAGTATATATTCTAAAATTCCTGGAAAATGCTCAAGTATTATCTTTTGCCGATTCTAGCAACAAGGCTTACAATTTTCCGCCAACAAACACAAATATATAACCAATAGATAATGTTGATTATCTTAAAGTGCTACCAATGGTTATTATATATATATATATATATCTAAAGAGCATTTAAATACCAACTACCGGTTATGATTACCTAATTAATCGCTAATTGATTTGTAAGCAAAACTATGAACCATCTTTGCATCAAATCATATCCTAGTTAACAAGTTAGTTCTAGTTAGTAAAGTAATGTTAGATTAGGACCCTAAACATCTAATTTCCTCTAAACACCAAAATATCTAGAAACCTATATTCACCACATGTTTTAAATGAAGTATGGTGCTTGAAGACTTTGTGGCCTTTTGATCAGTGCTAGAAGTATAAGAGAATACATCAAAAATTAGATAATGATGATGCCATGAGAAAGATTATGTTTGGATAAAAACATAAATTAAGGAGCATGTGCCTACACTCCCCCGAGTGAGATACATGGCATACCAAATTTGTGTGTCCATGAAACAAACCTCAATCAAAATTACATTACATATCTTGGATTAAGCTAGTAAAGATTAAGGTAACTGTATTTAGAGGAGCCCAATAATCCACAAATAAAGCTGGATTTAGACATAAATTATCAAATCCAACAACAATATTAGAATTACCTTCATCAATGTTAAATGATTAGGATATTTATACTGCCTCACATTTGCCAGTTCTGAGCTAAAACGGGGATATGATTTCATCATGCTGGTTGATGACATCATGCCGATATGGCTGGGCATAATACCAAATTCCCTTCGCAGTGAGAACCCTTCACTTTTATTTTTCGCAATTTTTATCCTCTTTGCATACTATTCACATTCCCTCGTTATATCTAGTTCATATTCCCACTCCCCTTAGCATTCCTTGTTCTTGTGCATAAACAGGTGGCAAATCGAACCCGTTTCTCACGGTAAGTGTCTGCAATGCATCATCATCTACAAATATGATGATTAAGAATCTTTAGTTTGAAACAAAATCAATCATATGTTGTACTAATGATTCAATTCATCAAACTAAACACACAATAATGAAAAGATAACATGATGTGCATCAAGAAACATGTACCTGTACTTACATTTGGGACTGGTTTAAATAATTAAAGGCTTCATCCTACATTAAAGCCTTATGCAAATTCAGGCAAAACCAAACCCCTTATACTCTTATTATGAGGTGGGAAGGAAGAGAGTGGGGTATTTGTAGCCAATTGGTTAACTGGAATTGACATACACCCAAAGGTATAGCTTTAATAATATCCATATCGCAAATCAATGTTCATTAAAAAAAATACGGTATTTACTCAAACTTCTAATAATCAAGATAAAAAGTTATAGATGTGCAAACCTGATACTCGAGCTTCAATTATCAAACCAGCAAGGATGCACTTTATTGATTTCATCATCTCAAAATTAAAATACCATAAATAGAGAGTATTATGTGTGTACTTCAATAATTAGGGAAAAATAAAATGAAGAACAAAAAGAAAATCAAACACTAACCTTTAGGTTAAGTTTCTAGTATTTCATCGAACAACCACTTACATCAAAATCAATATTAGCATAAGTTATCTTGAAAGTGATCATAGAATTCTTCTGATTATACTTTTGCAAATTTTGAACGGAGAGAAGGATTTAATATGGCCATTCCCGATATTCAATAGTCTCTATATGGCTTGGTTGCACGGTGGTTGTCATTGTCCCCTTTGAAGCAAATGCCAATGAAGAACGGCGGTAGAGACTGTACTCTACGCTTACGGTGAGAGTTCAGAGTATGGGAGAGGAATGATCGGGAAAATGGGTAATGCACTGATTGATCGAGAATTTATAAGGATGATTTTAGGAGCCCAAGGTTGGAGAGCACTGCGAACTGCTGATTCAAAATGAAAACCATAAAAAAACTACAGAGCCGATGACCAATTAAAAGAAGGAGAAACTGTATAATAACATCCACTTCTAAAAGGTTTCTTCTATTTTAAATGGTTGAGATTTAATCTCAGCCTCGTCCAATGGTTGTGATTAATTATAGGAGTGGGTTGACTTTAATGGTGACGTTAGAATATATAATGAGAATTCCATGAGGTTAAAAGCTACATTTGTACCAAAAACGTATTTGCCTAACCCTCATCGGACACAAACGTTGTAAATCAAATAAGGATGAAAATAGTATACTCACCTATTACGAGGAAGCTTTGTGCATACCTTGATCACAGATGTATATCCTTAACTAGGACACGCTAGTACTACAATATAACAATACCCTTAATTATATCACGAGGTAATGGTACTTAAAAGTGTTCATGTCTTTTGTTTAAGTGGATAAACAATACTAGTAATCTTCATGGACTGTATTTCATTTTATATATGCCTGACGGACAGCGAGTAGCGGCCCGTGAGAACTACAGGGTCGGGCTTCACGACCCGTGAAAGTACACGTGTTGATTATAGCTTGGTCGAGTCAGGGGTATAGGTTCGCGGAGTAACCTGACACGTGGAGGAATGCCTTGACCGGCAATCCAAGCCAGTCGCGGCCCGCGATAGATATGGCTAAAGGGGTCACGCCCCACGAGCGACTCCCAGATTTTGTTTTTCTTGATTTTTATAAATATTAAGATATTTAGGGTTCGTTTCTCGTATACGGGGGGTATAAGGAACGTTTTGGGTCACGTTAAAGGTTCTAGGAGGGTTGTTATATCCTCCCCACCTTGTTTTAGATCTCGTCCTCGAGGTCTATTGGAACAGGTGTGGGTATTTCTTCTGCATTTCTGATTCGAGCTCCTAAATGTATTCGGGTCCTCTCTTGGAATCCCATTTCACTTTAACCAGAACTAGTCTTTTGTGTTTGAGATTTTTGATCTTTCTATCTTCAATCTGAATGGGTTTCTCGATAAACTTAAGTTTCTCATTTACCTCTATGTCCTTAAGAGGTATCACTAATGATTCGTCTGCTAAGCACTTTTTAAGATTACATACATGAAATACATCATGTATTCATGCCATTTCCTCTAGCAGTTGTAGCTGATAAGCTGCAGGTCCTATCCTTCGAGTAATCTCAAAAGGTCCAACGTACCTGGTGCTCAGATTTCCTCTTTTAACGAATCTGACTACTCTTTTCCATGGAGAAACTTTTAACAATACCTTATCTCCTACTTGAAATTCTAAAGGTTTCTGTCTGTTATCTGCATAACTCTTTTGACGATCTCGTGCTGCTTTTAGTCTTTCCTTGACTTGAATTATCGTATCTGTGGTTTCTTGCACTATCTCTGGTCCAGATAATTGCTTTTCTCCAATTTCTGTCCAATAGACTGGAGTTCGGCACTTTCGTCCATAAAGTGCTTCAAATGGTGCAGCATTAATGCTCGTATGATAGCTGTTATTGTAGGAAAATTCTATTAATGGTAAATGGTCATCCCAGTTTCCTCCAAAATCAATTACACAGGCTCTAAGCATATCTTCCATTATTTGTACTATCCTTTCGCTTTGTCTGTCATTTGTGGATGATAAGTTGTGCTTAGATTTAACCTGGTTCCCATTGCTTTTTGGAAACTTGTCCAAAAATGAGAAGTAAAAGGGCTATCTCTATCAGATACAATAGATAAAGGAATTCCATGTAATGAAACTATTTCATTTACATATAGCTTAGCTAACTGTTCCATGCTGAAAGTTTCCTTCATTGGTAAGAAATGAGCAGATTTGGTTAGTCTATCAACAATCACCCAGATTGTATCATTTCCTTTTCGAGTCTTGGGTAATTTGGTAACAAAGTCCATTGTTATCAATTCCCATTTCGATATTGGCATTTCTAGTTGCTGTAATAACCCTGAAGGCGTCTGATGTTCAGCTTTAACCTGTGAATAGGTTAGACATTTAGCAACGTAGTTTGCTATATCCTTTTTCATTCATATCCACCAGAAATTCTTTCTTAGATCTTGATACATCTTATCACTTCCAGGATGTATCGTATATTTAGACTTATGGGCTTCTTCTAGAATTCTATGGCGTAGGTTTCCTTGTTTAGGTATCCACAACCTTTTCTTATGGAACTTCCAAATTCCATCTGTTTCTTGTTCTAATTCCTTAATAATTCCTTTTAAACCTTCAGCATCGTCCTTGAATGTTGTTTCATGTACCTCTCTAATTTGCTCATTTAAATCTATCTGCAAATTTAATTTGAGAGAGCGTACTCGTTTTGGCTTTTCATGATATTTTCAACTTAAAGCATCAGCTACTACATTAGCTCTTCCAGCATGATATTGGATATCACAATCGTAATCACTAAGAATTTCCATCCAGCGTCTCTATCTCATATTTAATTCTGTTTTCCAAAAAAATATACCTTTAAATCATGGGTTATGTAATTCTCTTCATAAATAGTGTCTTTAAATCTTAAGGGCAAAAACTATGGCTCCTAGTTCTAAATCATGGGTTATGTAATTCTCTTCATGTTTCTTAAGTTGTCTAGAAGCATAAGCTATAACCTTTTGACGTTGCATTAACACACATCCATATCATAACTTAGACGCATCACAATAGACTATGAAGTCCTCAGTTCCTTCTAGTAATGCGAGTATGGATGCGTTAGTCAACCTTTGCTTAAGAATCTTAAAGGCTTCTTCCTGTTTTGGTCCCCATTCGAACTTAACTGATTCGTAGGTCAGTTTGGTTAATGGAATGGCTATCCTAGAGAAATCTTGGATAAATCGTCTATAATATCCTACCAGTCCAAGAAAACTTCTTACTTCTGTTGGTGATTTAGGGACTTTCCATTTGGTAATCGCCTGGATCATTGTGAGATCCACATGAATTCCTTCATGATTAACCAAAAGTCCATGGAATTGCACTTCTTGTAACCAAAATTCACATTTTGAGAATTTACCATAAAGCTTCTCTTTTCTCAACAATGTCAGAAGTGTATGCAAATGCGCTGCATGTTCCTCTTTACTCTTAGAGTAAATTAGAATATCATCTATAAAGACAATTATGAATTTGTCCAGTTATGGTTTACATATCATGTTCATTATGTCCATAAATGCAGCTGGGTCATTGGTTAAACCAAATGGCATGATGGTAAATTCATAATGACCGTACCTTGTTCTGAAAGCGGTTTTAGGAATGTCCTCTTCCTATACTTTCAATTGATGATATCCTGAGCGTAAATCGATCTTAGAAAAGAATCGAGCTCCCTGAAGTTGATCGAACAGATCAGTGATTCTCGGTAGAGGGTACCGATTCTTAATCATAACCTTGTTCAATTCTCGGTAATCAATGCACATACGCATTGATCCGTCTTTCTTCTTAACGAATAAAACTGGTGTTCCCCATGGCGATGAACTAAGTTGTATAAAACCTTTGTCAAGAAGTTCGTCCAATTGTGTATTCAGTTCCTGCATCTCCGTTGGTGCAAGTCGGTATGGTGCTTTGGCAATCGGTGCCGTCCCTGGTATTAGGTGAATTCTAAATTCAACCTTTCGATCAGGCGGTAATCCAGGTAATTCTTCTGGAAAAACGTTTGAGAATTCAGATACTATAGGAATATTTTTTAATTCTTTTTCTTTAGTGTTAATGATTATGGAAATCAAATACACTATTGCACCTTTCTTTACATAACTTGCAGCTTTCATCACAGAGATGAATTTTGTCGATCTGGTTGGCTTATCTCCCTTAATTGTGATCTTTTCACCACTTGGTGTACTTACATGTACTAACTTTTGATCACATAAAATACTAGCATGATTGGCTACCAACCAATCCATTCCTAACACAACATCGAATCCGGCTAGATTCATTGGGTAAAGGTTAGCAAAAAAATGATGGTTCAGGATTTCTATTCTTGCTCCCTACAAGATTTTACTAATCTTAATGGATTCTCCATTTGCCGTCTCTACCAAAAAATCTTGTCGAAGTTTGGTTAAAGGTTGATTGAGAAATTGGTAGAAAGAAGTATTGATAAAACTTTGGTTTGCACCAGAGTCAAATAATACTTTGGCAAAAATGTCGTTAACTAAAAACGTACCGATAATCACATCTGGAATCATCTTGGCTTCTTCAGCTGTCAGAACGAATGCTCTGGCATTCTTCTTGAGTCCTTCAGTTGTCTTAACTTTGTTGGTTGCTGCTAGAGCTAGTTTCGGACAGTTCGGTTTGATGTGCCCAGTTTCTCCACAATTAAAGCATATCCTATTGCTAGGTTTCGATCGACATTCTTCTTCCTTATATCTGGGCTTCTTGCAAAAATTGCAAAACCTTGCACACCTTCCATAATGCTTCTTTTTACAAGTTTTGAAGTGAGGTGCAGAGGAAGAACCTGTTCATTTCCACTGTTGGAATTACCACAGCGAAACTCCTGAGTAAGTCTTTGAGCTAAGTTCTTTCTCTAGTTTTCCTCTTGTGTGCGTACCAATTCATAAGTCAGGGTGTTGGCTAGTTCTACTGCTTCTTCTATGGTTTGCGGCCTAGCTGCCTTGACTACGTGTCTAATCTCACTAATTAATCCCCAAACATAACGGGAGATTAATACTGGCTCAGGTAAGGCTAAGGTTGACACTATTCTAGCATATTCGAAGAATATGGTAGTGTAACCTTTGCAGTCTATTCCAGTCATGTTATGATTTAGGAACTTATTGGCGATTTGTTCCTTTTCATGAGGACATAATTTTCTTTCGACTATTTCTTTAAAATTAGTCCATTGCATTCTATAAAATATGTCAGTTCCCCTAGACTGGATAATAGTATTCCACCATTCTAAGGCTGCATTTTTGAAAAGATTAGAAGCAAACATAATCTTATCTTCAACTGCACATTTAATTATTTTTATGACTGCTTCTATCTTTTCTATCCTGCGCAAGGCTGAAATGGCTCCTTCATTGCCTGAGAATTCTATTGGTTTGCAGGCCAAGAATTCTTTATAAGAACAACCGTAAGAGACGGTTCTTCTTCTTTTAGGAAATGGAGCTTGGATTAAAGGTCTGTTATTATCGTTCACACTGTGACTTGGTTCAGTGTGTTGGCGTTTACTTCCATTTGCATATTTATTATTTTCTGCTTCTTTAACGGTCTTGATAATATAAGGCATATCATCTATAATTCCTTGTGCTACTATATGTTGAATGGCACTGTTATCTATTTGGTTTTCGTTATTCTCATTATTCTGGTTTTCCTGATTTACTTCGTTTGACATCTGAATTGTAAACATTTATCAGGTATTAATTATCACAGAATAAGATGTAATACAAACAGTCACACAAACAGATTGATCAAAATCGTCGAACATTGTGACTTTTACTCTATTTCATATATATATATATATATATATATATATATATATATATATATATATATATATATATATATGCGTCGATTACAAACTACAACTGTGAATTAAACACACTAGTAGTTATGCATCGATATCTATTTTAGTCTATCCCTATATATATATATTATCAAAGTACAAAATTACACACATATCTAGGTATTATTCTAGGTGTCATGTATCCAATATTGCATCTCATTTTCATCATATTTCCAAACTAACTTATCTCCTATCTGACGAATTCTATTCCCTTCATCCACTAAGTTTTCACCATACTGGCGGAGTTCCTGCACACATTTTCGACTCATTGGTGGGTTTAATGGTGGTTCTGGTACTGGTTCTTCAGGAGTATATAAGGCCGAATACGACCTATTGTCATCTAACCATGGATCATATTCTAAAGAGATTCGGGTTGGGATTCTAGGTAACTCATTGGGATCAAATGCAGGTATCGGGAATTGGTTTTCCTGGTTAGGTTCTAGCATTTGTTGGTCTAGGAATAAAGGTAACAGTGGTGGTTCAGCTATTTGGTTAGAGTCTACTGCGGTAGTGGCTAGCATATGGAAATCTGCCAACTGTCTATCTAATTCCTCTTCCTACGGTGGCCTATTGACTGCTTCCTGAGTTTGGGCATTTATTTCCCTATTGGCTTTTACTATCGCTCTTTGTTGTTGTAATTTCTTCATCCTCTTTCTTCTCTCACGTGCTCCTCTACTAAACCATCCCCTCTTTTTAGAAAGGAACGGTTCCTCAGACTGTGCTTTAAAACTAAATATTCCTTCCTCAGTATCAGCTGAGTATCCTGAGGGATTTGGCTGAGATGAAGTTCCGTCATCTTTTGGGGAACTAGCTAATTGACGATAAACGTCAGATGTACCTTGCTCACTCATACTGTAACTAACAAATAGTCAAATAACACAAAACAATAAAATAGATATTTACACATAATCACATAAATTATTTCCTAACATAGAATTTAAGTGTCAGCAGAATACTTCATTGGCTTAAACCAGTGGTTGTAGCTCTTATACCACCTTCTGTCGCAGTCCCCGACCCCCAGCCCCGGAAGGCGGGCAGCGCGAGCACGCAGAGCGGGTGGTATCGGTGTTTATTAATATGGCAGTGGAAAACTTTCATCAGGACCGTAGTTAGGAAATGTTTTATCAGAGTTAAAACACCAAACTTTTTGTAATAAACAAATGGGATAAAACCCAAGTTTCCATTACAATATGTTTATAGGGATAAACCCTAGTTTATCAAAAGACAAAACTCCTTTTTATTTAGGTAACTTTTATAGCCACTTTTCCAAGCCTTTGGTGCTCTCCAGCTGACTTCTAATAGCTTCATATTAAGTTACCTGAAACACGTTTTAAAAAGATCTTATCAGCAAGAAATACTGACGAGTGTATCCCAGTTTAATCAAAACAGTTTTATGACTTCACATCTTTACAACTTTACAGTATTGAGAGCATCCGCAATTACATTTGCTTATATCTATCCAATTACCCCTTTTCTGGTATTGTCAATCCTGACTTGTGGTCATGCTACTAGGGGTGAGCAAAGGTCGGTTCGGTTCGGTTTTGAGCCGAAACCGAAACCGTAACCGCTATAATCGGTTTTTACATTTCTATAACCGATCGGTTTCGGTTATTTCGGTTCGGTTTTTTTCGGTTATTTTTCGGTTTCGGTTCGGTTTCGGTTATTTTTGTTAAATAACCGTTTTTTTTTTCTTTCATTACTAGATGTGCGGTGTGCTATCATATGATTGTGTACTAATTAATAAATACTTGATTTAGAATTTAACTAGTTTTTACCAACTACACAAGACATCAGTAGATTATGTATATTATATCATCAACTAAAAACTAACATACAAGTAACAACTAACAAGGATTTCCATTAATAGTTACAAACTTTTGATCTCCATTTGATTATTAGGCCCTTGTGTGTTTTTATTAATGTTATGTATTGGGCTGGGCCTACTAGGATGGGTTAAAGACTATAACATATTAACAACTAGTGTGGGTTAAACTGTTAAAGGATTAAGGCTAACAAGTTAACAACTTAAACATAAAACATATGTATCGGGCCTTGTAACCTATTGGTTCGGTTCGGTTTTTTTCGGTTATTGGAAATGGATATCCAAAAACCGAACCGAAATTTTCGGTTATTAAAAATTCGAAAACCGAACCGTCAGTTTTTACTTCGGTTCGGTTTTTTCGGTTCGGTTTTGTCGGTTTTTTCGGTTACGGTTCGGTTATTTCGGTTTTCTGCTCACCCCTACATGCTACTATTTCGATAGTAACGAGTTTCAAGTAATGTATACAAAACCCCAACATACCTGTAGTAATTGTAGAATCACAAATACTCAATTACTGTTTAAGTGTAATTCAAAATATTTGAGGTTTTGGTAAAGCATTTTGACTCGCAAAAGTAATTTACAAAAAAGGTGACAAAAAGATAATGTACTCACATTGTTTACTTTGGTAAAACTAAAGCTTCCTGGTGTATCTCCTGGTTATTATCTATTAAAATTAACAATGCACACGTGTTAGTAAAATAAGACAGAACTCCAATGACTGAGTCAGGCAGAGCCTTGACATACATTACGGAGTCCTAGATCAATCGGGTGTAACACGAGACAGAACTCCAACGACTGAGTCAGGCAGAGCCTTGACATGCGTTACGGAGCCCTAGGTCGATCGTGTAGGGTAACAAATAGGATTGTAATACTTACAACGAGGCAGAGCTTCGCTTTATAGGGTATTATTTCCCGAGTATTTTGGCTATCAGAGGTTTTGAGAGAAAGAAAAGAAATGAACGGTGACAAATGAGGCCTGAGGCCCTTTATATATGCCTGACGGACAGCGAGTCGCGGCCCGCGAGAACTACAAGGCCGGCCTTCGCGGCCGCGAGAGTACGCGTGTCGATTATAGCTTGGTCGAGTCAGGGGTATAGGTTTGCGGTGTAACCTGACACTTGGCGGAATGCCTTGACCGGCAATCCAAGCCAGTCGAGACCCGCGATAGATATGGCTAAGGGGGTCGCGCCCCGCGAGCGTCTCCTAGCTTTTGTTTTTCTTGATTTTTATAAATATTAAGATATTTAGGGTTCGTTTCTCGTATACGGGGTATATAGGGAACATTTTGGGTCACGTTAAAGGTTCTAGGAGGGTTGTTATACTTGAGAGAGAGAGAGAGAGAGAGAAAGGGAGGGAGGACGAATTTGTGTGTGTGCAATATTGAGTTGATTGTAAATCTAGAGTTGGATAATCAATAAAACCATTGAAAGTGATATGTGTTTGCAGCACTTTATTGTTTTCTGTTTGATCTAGGGGATTCCGCACTCTAGATTGGATTACAATCCTGTCAAGATCCAAGGACTAGGGGACCTACATTCTCGTAACCACCCCCGGCGTAAGAATAAGCAATCGATTTAAGGATAATAAAACAAGTATGTGTTAAGAGTGAGAGTGTGAGAAATCGGATCCTTAACCTTCGGAGGAGATAGATATTTATAGCCGAAGGGTTTGGAGAAGAATGTGGGCTGATAGGCCTTGAGCCAGACGTTGCTTTCAGGGAAATATCCATTTGGTAGTGTGTGCAGAGGGGGAGGTGACTGACGTCGTGTGATTGGCTACACGTCGTTTTCCAGATGTACTTGGTGTCAGGCCTGTCATGTGCCGTGGGTGGAGAATATGGAGTAATGAATGACGCAATGTGATTGGTGAAACGTCATTGTCCTTTTTTCCTTGTTGTCCCGTGCAAGATTTATCCATCGTGGGGTTGTCTTGGTAGGGTTTGCTACACCCTGATTGGCTAGAGGTTGTTGATACTTATACCTGTTGTACTTCTTGTGAGCTATCGTGCGTGCGCGTCCACATTGGCTCCGCGAAGAGGACTTGGAGTAAGACCGTAGGGTATGGTGGGGCGGGGGTTTGGGGCATGGGTTGACACGTGGCTTGGGGGGCTTCGCTGGGCTGACCCACATTGTAGACGGTATGGTGGGGCGGGGGTTTGGGGCGTGGGTTTGGTGGGCTTCGCTGGGCTGACCCAAACCGTGGGCTATTTGAATATTTTTTAAAACAACAAATTTAATTTTTTTAATATTTTTAAATAAAGAAAATTACATAAAAATTCCTAACGCTTATATTTTTTCTTTATCTCTTCTCTCATCTCCAAGACTAGTTGCAACTCGTCACCCTCTAGGTGATCAATGGGCTGGGATAGAAATTTCAAATCATCCCGTTTTTGTTTCAGGGCATCTCTAGCATCTTTGCTCTTTCGAAGTTCGGCCCTTTGTTGTTGGAATACGTTGAATGTATCTAACTTGCATGCAATGTCATCCAACTGATCGCTGTATATTCCCCTACGTGAGTCCGAACTCCCAGCTGAAGGCGATGCCGTACTCGATCTTGATTTTTGAGCGCGCCTTTTTGCGGCATCTCTTCCATATTCAGGCGGGTTTGGCGAATCATCCAAAAGGTCCTCAAACTCTTGATCTCGTGCATCAGATTGGGCTTGGGACGAGGCCCTTCACCTTTTGGAAGACGTGTTCGATTCGCTACCACTGGGGATATTCGCCCACTTTGGATGAAACTTACAAATCTCCCAACAATGCATGAAACGGAAGTCGCTCTCCACATTTGTTTTGAATGTAACCAAAGCATTTGTCACAATGTCGGCTTCGGTTTCACCACTTTTTGGGTTTTGCTTTGTTTTATTTAAATAACCACGAAATTTTGTAACTTGGCCACTTATCTCGCTCCACTTCGAGGATTAGCTATCGTTTTCACGATAAGCCTCCCTTCCCATTTCTTCATGGAATGCTCTACTAACCGCTTCCCACAAATGGGTTCGATGTTGAGAATTTCCTATTTTAATAAAAACAAAATTTAATATATTACAAAGTTATATAAAAAATAACCATAAATATTAAATAAAATAAGGGATACAAAATATTTAAGAATACCTAAACTTGGATGTTGAGATTGTTGACACCAAGCCCTCGCCAATGCAAGTTCTTCATTAACGACCCATTTTTGTTGTTTTCGTTTGACGGTTTCAAGTGCTTTCTCCGCCTCGGTTTTTTTCTTATGACTTCTCTTTTTGGGAACTATTGAGGCGGAAGGACCATTGTTGGGTGGTTGAGTTTCGGGGACGGTTTCGGTTTGTCAAAGGTCGATGTAGGTTGGTGAAAGGTTGATGGGCGTTTGTGTAAACGGGTTAGGTATCGAATCGTCGGCGTGTGGGAAGTTAGTAAACACACGATTCCCGAGATACGATGCATAACTCGCTTCAAGGGGCATAGGGGAGTGTATGAAAAATGGACGAGGCATTGGACGATTGGGTGGTGGGCTAGGATTATTTTCTTGGAACCCAAACGGGTTGTTCGGGTCGTAAACACGATTATGAGGATGCATTTTCGGTTTTGTAGACTGACAATTGAAGATGATTATAGAAGATATTGTGGTTGAATGTGGTAAAAATAGGAATTGAAGTGTGATATTTATAGTGAAAACATAAAAAAAATTAACATAGCCGTTGGCCAACGGCTAGTTTGCTTTGGCCATTGACAGCCCGCCATGTCACCTTGCTTCCCCCGCCCCACGCCCGGCTTCAAACCCAAGCCCCAAAGGCCATGCCCCAACCCAAGCCCACCCGGGGTGGTGGCTTGGGCGTTTTCCCCTAACCCACGCCCCAACCCAAGCCCCATACCCATAGTCTAAGTTGTATTTGTTAATTAAGTGTGGGTATAATTTTGTACAATTGCGGACATGTGCATCATTGACAATATTACATTTTTTTCACAAAAGTTAAAAGGAAACAAGATTATCAGTGTTATCTTTGTAATATTATTCTCTCATACATACTTTTACAATTTTCGTTCCAACCATTTGATTTACCTTTTGCATTGAAAAATATAGAATTAGAAACATTCTAGAGTGCTAATTTTGTACACATTTAAATCTCAAGAAAAAAAAAAAGAAAATTAAGGGGCTGTTTGTTTACCTCTTAATGGTTCAGACCTCTAGTTTAACACTTAATGGTTCAGACTGTTTGTTTTTCGAGCAGATGTCTAAATGGTTTAGACATTTGCCTCTGAATGGTTAAACATTATACTAAGTCTGAATGGTTACGACCTCTAATCTGAATTTGGCAGACATTTGCCTCTAAACGGTTAAGCATTATTCAGGTTCTTAGTGGTTCAGACCTCTTACTGGTTCAGCACTTAATGGTTCAGACGTTTTACTGCTTTATCACTTAACCATTCAGAAGTTGCCAAACAACCCCTAAGATGTTAAACGATCAATATCTAATCCTTATAATATATTAGTACGTATTTGTACAAAGACGATCATGAAATTGAGAAGCTAGTGGTAATCTATTTCATCGTATGAAGATGTTGAACGATCAATATCTACCTTTTGCTTATTTGCCTTGATAATTAAAAATGCGTTAGAGGTGCTAGAAAATTTGCTAATAAGGTTTTATAAAAAGTCTTATATCACTCATTCACCTATTAAATAATATTTTTTAACCAAACCCTTCATCATCTTTTAACCAAACACTTTCATCATCAAACAAAAGATTCGACTATATTGGAGGGCATTTTAGGTATACTACGAGCGTACCTCAATTAAGACGGCAAGATCAACAATGATTCTTGTTAACAATCCAAGAACGATTTCACACTCACGAAGAACCAACATCCACATCCATCTGAAAAAGAAAGTACCAAAATGTCAAAATAAACAAACTTTTGATACAAAAAAGTGTTAATTCAGTAGTCAACAAGATTTTCTCGTACGTTTCATAACTTTAAACTTTAAAGGTTCACATGTGGGCTTAAACTAGTTTATTTTTAACCAGGTGCGTAACCACATATATCCCAAGGTGGGCGGGCGCCCCCTTTCAAAAAATAAAATTTAGTTCTAAATTCCTGGTAAAATCTCGACCGCACCCATTGAAATTTTTCGTCCACACCCCTTGGAAATTTTCGACCCCCCCCCTTAGGAAAAGAATCTTATGAATTTGTAAAAGATTTACGTAAACACTAATTTCTTTTAATATACAACCTAATTAACTTTCCACTTAACTAATTAACTTTCACTTATCCCAATTAACTTTCTCTTAACCTTTAATCCAATAAACACACTATAACTTAAGCCCAACCCAATCTAATAATCTAATTTGAACTAAAATATAATAACCCAACCCACCGCAATTTCGGCCTCCAAACTCACGAAAACAACATCTCATCACTATTTTCGGGTATGGTTTGATTATATTTTTGTTTTCTTGTTTTATTTGGAGTTTTAGAAGAAATACAATTGTTAAAAAAGTTTGAAATTTTAGTTGTTTTGTTGTTTTTTGAAACTTTAGTTGGTTGATTTTGTTGTTTTAGTTAAAGTTTAGTGTGTTTAAATTGTTGTTAGCAGTTTTGTGATGATTGTTTAAGTGTTTAGTGTTGAAAATTATTTGTATATGTTATATAGAGAAAGACTTGCTTAGAAAAGTAGTTGTAGATGTTTTGGATATATTTCAAAAAATGAAAACCCGTAGAGCGATATTTTAAATATGTTTGTAACGACGTTTGACATGTTTTTGATAATTGTATAAATTTTAGCTTGACATTCTTTTGTTTTACATGACCCGACCTGAACCGAACCGATATGAACCAAATTTTTTTATATACCTAGGTGCCTAAAATCTTTAAAAATATTCTGCACCCTCATGAAAAAATTCTTAAGTCCGTCACTGTTTGTAACTGTGATTTACTGAGTAAAACGAAACTTTAGAATATTTTAAAACCTCCAACTTGAAGGTGTATCCAAGGATCATTTAGCTTCTTTCTTGGTTAGGTTGGTTATGGACCGGTTTATCATTGCTCCTCTTAAAAGAGTTAAACTCCTCATACTAGTGGGCTAAGCTCACCGCTCTACCTTTGTTGAGGGCCTTAGTGTCACGGGGTTAGTTCCCCCCACCCCCCCCCCCCCCCCGTGTGGCGTCTCCAAATCCCTGTTCTTAAAAATAAACAAATTTAAAATAAATTTTAAACATATTCTTAACCCCCCCCCCCCCCCCCCGTGTGGCGTCCCCAAATCCCCGAGGACAAGCCAAACCATCCCGTTTCTTTGTGTGGGTCAATGGTTTCGTCCTGCCTTGGGCTCATCAGAATAGCGACGCCTGATCTTGACCAGTGGTGCGTTCGTCGCAGACACGACTAGGCACGTACACTTCTTCATTGACACTGACTCCATCCCCTGATAATAAAGTCCAGTACTAGCCAGTATCCCAAGCGTTCAATCACAACCCATAGTATTCCGACCTTTAAATATTTTGGCCCGTGAAATTAGGCTGGTACAAGGTTTAAACTAGTTAATATGATTTTCAAGTTGTAATAATAATTTTTAGAATTTTGGGTAAAAGTGAGTTTGGATTATTTAAGGTGATAATATTGTTCTGATTCTAGTTCAAATAAAAAAATAATTAGATATTCAACTAATATTAGTAATTTAGATATATCACTGCTTACGTACACTGCAAATGTGGAATCTTTTACCGCCGAAAGGTGATCGTCTCTTGCAAAGTTACTGATACAGCTTCCCTAATAGGTAAACTTTATTGCTCAATAACATCATAGTGTAGATAGCATAAAGTTGAAGGTGTATGGGCTGAACTAGCTGAGTGACTTATCATATTTTGGTGAAAAATGTGGTTATTAAAGATGTTTATTGTATTGGTTTGGATTTCAGATTGAGTTATTAGAATTTACACGTTTTAACTGAATATTAATATTCGATTTCGGTTCAAATTCAGGAAAAATTTTACAAAACTATGAGAAAAAAAAAAACATATATAAAATTCTCTAGAGTTATACATCTTTTTCAAATATTTGCGTAGAAAATCATCGCTTAGAAAACAGAAAACAGGATTTGGTTCAAATGCTAAACCGATTCTAATAGTGGTGAACTAGCCCAAAATTTTAGGGGTATCCCATTTTTTTATCATGGATATCCATTGTGTAACGAAGACGGGGTTTAATGGTATTTCTGCGTACACTACGTGATGTAGCGCGTGAAACGGAAAAAATGAAGATTACACGTTGATTCTACGAATACCCGTGCAGTTCTTCCCCAACCCCCAAATTGTAACCCCAAAGGCCACGGAATTTGAAGTGAAAAAAACAGTTTTCTCAAAATTCAATTCTAAACTTCTCATTAGCTTTAGCAACATATAAATAGAGACTGAAATTCGAAACGGGCCTAAAAAAGATAACGGGCCAAACACACGGCCTAAAACAAAAAGCCCAAAATAGTTCAAAAAACATAAAAATGCAAATAAGTAATAGAAATAAGCGTTTTTTGGCCCGGACGATGACCCAAACCGCCATTGGCTGTTTGCAGCAAGATGGAGCTCGTTCTCACGTTCGAATCGCCTGGTCGCACGTCCAAAACGGACCCCCGTAGCCCAAGTTAGAGCCATTTTAGTGAAGCCCCTTTTGTTACGCGGTCTTGGGCCTCCAAATACAAAATAGCCCGTTCCTCCACACTTGGGCCCACATCACTACGGAAACGGAGTTGAGAGCTATTTTTACACTACGAAGACGGGTTCAGCCGTAGCACGTGCCATCCCTGCTAACACATTAGCTCCGCCTCTAGATTCTAAAATTTAAATACGGAAATTGAATACACAATTTGAATTCGTATTGGGAAGAATTTCATTTTTTTTTTCGAGTCCATTCAAATAATAAACAACCCTAATAATAATCATTATTATTTTAAAGCTAATTAGATAAATATTACAATATTTGAATAATAAACAACCCTAATAATAATCATTATTATTTTAAAGCTAATTAGATAAATATTACAATATTTGAACATAAATTTAACTTTATGAATAAGAAGATTTAGAAATTATGTGCTAAGATGATTTAGAAATCATGATCTTGTTTCATCAACATATGGCATATTGGATGGGCCGGACAGGTTGCTAGCTTGATAATGGTCACATCATGATCAACTCCTCAAGTTGAAACATATCTTTTTTGGTTTGGATTGGGTTGGGTTGGGTTGACCCGCTACGCTTTTTCATCCGTTCTTGTTGTAATAATGAAGTCACTGCTTGTAATCACACAAAACAATATTATTTTAATAATAATTTAACATTTTTCAAAACGATTTAGGAGGATGTAGACTTGTAGAATATGTTCGTATAGTCTTTTATCGACTACATATCATGCGACCCGTTCCACCCTACATAACTTTTTTATTTGATCTATTTGAGATAAAGCAAAGCCAAATCTTAGATAAGTAAATGGGTTCACTTCTATTCACAACACGATTCGAGGCATTCAAATCAATGTACACAAAAAACCTGAAACTCTAATAACACGGGTTAGTTTGACGCTTATGTAACCATGGTTGTAGCATAGTGGGGGCGGTAGTGGGTGGCCGACCCCCCGAACTTTCGACCCCTGGTCGGAAAACTCAAGCTTTACCACTATATGTAACAATATTTAACCACAATCGCATATTGGTTACATTGTTTTCAACAAACTATCTAGTTTTGATAAATATTTATAGCAAACAAGAAAATAATTCACATGTAATCTTCTATGAACTTGTTAAATGATCTTCTTCCAGAACCAATGCCTTTGCCACATCAGCGTCATTTCTTCGATAGGAACTCCTTTAGTTTCCGGTAGGAAAATATACACAAATATCGTCATAACAGTAATCCATCCAGCAAGGAACAAGAATAGTCCGAATTTCAAACCACAAAGAAGGGACAGGAAAGATTGTGCTATGATGAAAGTAAAAAAGAGGTTGACCTGCTGACCGTGTTTCTAACGCGAATATCTCACTTGGCACTGTCCAACCAAGCGGTCCCCAAGACCACCCAAACGCCGCCACGAAAAGACAAATGACAACTACTACAACAATTGAATCGGTCTCCGATAGTTCTTTGTATTTACCAAACTTAAGCCCCAATATTATGCCCACAATGACCTGGTTTAAAGCACAAGACAGTAGTAGATTAGATGCAGTAGTATATGAGGTCAAATGGGCTACATTAATTTGCTAGACCCGTTAGATATAAACCATAACCGAATCGACTCATTCTTAACTAAACTATTTCAAAACCCTTTTCAACTTACCTGACAAATGATCATTTGAATGCCTCCACCAATCAACAAAACTCGTCGGCCCAGTTTATCTACAGTCGCGATAGAAACCAAAGTAGAAAGACAAAGAACCGCCCCGGTCAAAGCAGATGAGTAAAGAGACGCGTTCCCCTAAAACCCCATACTTGGGGGGGTAAGGTGCACGGTACTCCCAACCGCTGGAGTGTACTCACTCCACAAGCTAGCTTAGCCCCATAGCTGCCTGGCGGTTACTACCCACGGCAAAGAGCCTAGACACACTACCAGTTGGGCGTGCCAGGAATCGAACCGGTGACCTCGGGGAAGAGGCGGGGTGAGGCTGGCCAACTGGGCTACCCCAGAAGGTTAAAAAAAAAAAAAAAAAACCCATACTTCGAAACAACACGGGCGCATAAAATAATATTGAATTAATCCCAGTGAGAATTTGAAACATCGGCATGAAAATCGCCATCACCAACTGCGGTCTATTCCTCTTTTTCAAAATATTCCTGAACGGATGCTTGACGGAGTTAGCTAACTTGCTTGCATCAATCATGTCTTCAAACTCAGCATCGACGTTTTGGGTACCTCGAATTCGTTCTAGAACTTTTCGTCCTTTTTCTTTTGATCCATGCTCGATCAAGCTGTTTGGAGTTTCTCGAAGCAGTATGCCGCCAACGGTCATTAGAAGTGCGGGTGTAGCGGCTAGTCCTAATGATAGCCGCCATCCCCATTGGTCAAGCTTACTGGTTCCGTAGTTAACCATGTTTGCTGAGAAGATTCCGAGAGTGGTTACTAGTTGGAACATCATGTTTAAGCCTCCTCTGAGATGGGTTGGTGCCATTTCGGATAAATAGAGTGGTATTGCCTGGAAGCAATGGCAGGCATTTGTTAATATAAATTTGTAAGCTTGAATTTGCTTTCTTTTCACTTGGAGTATTATAATGTAAGATTATATATGCTGACAAAATGGGCCGGGTGGATATCTTGTCGAGACGGGCCTGGGTAGTGGTGGAGCTTGACTGAAAGTTTCGGGGGCGGAAAGTCATGGGACCTAATTTATATATTGTATAAATATTTAGGCAAAATAATTTGTGTGTGTGGGGGGGGGGGGTCCTTTATAATTTTAATTTTTTCGGACGAAAAATCAGAAATTTTACACTTCTAACCGAAACATTCGGGTTGGTAGGGGGGGAGGCACCCCCGGTTTTCCAATAAGCTCGGCCAATGGGCCAGGGTTGGATTGGATTTACCCGTAAGACTTTTTATCTTATATTAAAAAAATTTAATGTCTATCATCAAAAGGATTAAGCTAAATACAGTGACAATGTAACCGGTCAAAAGCAGTGGCGGAGGTTTTTGGTGGCCCGGGGGATGCCCAGGTCTCCGTTGATTTTTCACTCATAGTGTTAATTTTACAAAATATTGGATTTTTAAGAGTTCGGCCCCCCACTAATTTGGATTTTGAGAGTCCGGCCCCCACTGATTTTTCCTTCAAGCTCCGCCACTAGTCAAAAGTATTAAATATTTCCAACATCTATTAATTGCAATGGCAATGTTACTGTGTAATCCTCTGTAACACTATAAAATATTTGTAGAACTCATAGAAAAAGGACAACAAATTTTAACAACTTATTTTTATTAGATTATAAACTTAATTATGTATGCTTATTATGTATTTAGAACAATTATACTTATCTTATGTATATATGTAACGAATAAGTGAAAGGGTATGACCAGTTGGTGAACATCGTTTCAAATGGCGGTTATTCCAGCCAAATAGGATAACCACCGTATCAACCGTCACTTTCAAATGTATATATAGGCAATTGCTGGCAAAGTATTCCGGCACCAAGATATTTCATAATATCCATTTTGTTTTTTCTTTTGCACTCTATTTGTTCGTTTGTTATCGTACACAAGACCAAGGTTGAACATGGAATCCACTTCCATTCCCTGTGAATCTATTTATGATATTTCTAATCATCCAACAAGTGGTATCAGAGCCACGGTTAAGAACGATGGTGTAATGCAACCAACATCAATGTTGATGCCTTGTGAATACTGCAGAAATGTGAAGACAGAAAAACAAAGGAAGGAATCAATCTACAAGCGTTGTTACTACTGCCATGAACCCGGACATCGAATCGTTTCGTGCGAGGTGAAGGAAAACGATGAAGCAACCCAATTAATCCGTCAAGCCATTAACACCGGTATACAGCGACAAGAAGCCGAAGATGATTTCCGACAAGAATTAATTGTTACTGGTACAGAAGGCGGATTATGGTCAGAAATATGGTATGTAAGTACTGTTTTTAAACACCATTTTGCGGGAAACCTGAATGTTTTTAAACAAATCAAACATATGATTGGGGTAGAGACCAAAAAGGGGAAGATAACTTCCTGTTCATTAGGGGTATAGGGGCGATTGATGTTAAATCTGGGAATGAAACCTTACGGATCCAAAGTGTGTTTTACACTCCTGAATTGGATCAAAATGTTATAAGTATGGATCAACTAGTACTACAAGGTTACACCGTGAAAATGAATGGAGAAAAGTGTAAGATATATCCTATGTTCAGTCCTCCTGTTTCGAACATCAAGAATGAAAACATTGGATTAACGAAAGAAGATGAATTAGGAATAAAAGAAAAACAAAAGGTAATTAATCACGGTTCTGTACATGAAGAATATAAGTCAGACTATTTAAATTCCTACTTTGAAAGTCTGAACTTGTCTTCTCTTGAACCGGATTGGAATGTAATAATTATTCAAGCAATGGAATTTCATGATTTTCAAAACTGCAAATCACTATTAGATAGGCTAGAAGATGTGGAATTTGTTTTTAAGTATAAGCATGAATTAGAGATTAAGTTTGAAGATATGTTAGAATGGTTTATAAAGATCAAACTAGGAATCTCTACTAGACCAATTCCTCTGTATTCGGCTGACAACAGGAAGATAGACCTGCTTGAATTATATATGGTTGTGAAACGAGATGGTGGGTATAAAAGTGTCACCTCCAACAATTTTATGGGCAGTGGTAGCCAAGGATATGGGTTACGATTATGGTGATGGTGAGTTAATGAGAATCATGTATGCTATGTACCTGGATGTTTTAGTGTACTACTACAAATTCAAATCAACACAAGAAAAGGTTATGGAAAAGGAAACTGTGAGAAGTGATGAAGGTCCATCAGCAAACCGGAGAGAAAGAACCAGAAGCGAAGGTTGTATCCCTGAAGAAGAAGGTCATCATTATGCTTTATTTGCAGGAAATGATTGGCATGGAATGAAGAAGCTGCAAAAAAGGCGTCGGTTTGATTTCAAGCAAGAGGTGAAGGCGGTGGACGAAGCCAACATAAGTGTTCTTATGCGCTCTCTAAAACATAATCAAGTTTAGGGGAGTGTATTAGATTATAAACTTAATTATGTATGCTTATTATGTATTTAGAACAATTATACTTATCTTATGTATATATGTAACGAATAAGTGAAAGGGTATGACGGTTGGTGAACACAGTTTCAAATGGCTGTTATTCCCTCCAAATAGGATAACCACTGTATCAACCATCACTTTCAAATGTATATATAGAAAATTGCCAGCAAACTATTCCGGCACCAAGATATTTCATAATATCCATTCTCTTTTTTCTTTTGCACTCTATTTGTTCGTTTGTTATCGTACACAAGACCAAGGTTGAACATGGAATCCCCTTCCATTCCCTGTGAATCTATTTCTGATATTTCTGATCATCCAACAATTTAGACTTGTAAATACGTACGCTAGTTCGGACACGTTTGGATAAGTTGCTTGGCCCAAAAAAAAATATGCGATAGAAGCATTACGTGGTTACCAAAACCAATGCCAACACCAAGCATAATTCGGCCAAAAAGAAGCATTGCAAAGTTAACTGCATCAGCATTGAGTGCTGCACCAATAAGAAAGCTGAATCCACCACATATTACGCTGATCCGACGGCCATAATTTTGTGTGACCGGAGATGCAAATAGTGTTGCAATCAAGCCAGCCAGGTATAAAGATGATGTAAATGCTGCTAGCCATTGATCATTGAACTTGTAGTAGTTGTTTTCATGTGAATACATCTTCTTTTCATAAACAGATGGAAAGAATGTTTTAAGGAATGCATCCATGGATGTCACCCCTCCTGGTTAAACAATGAACCATTAGAAAATATTAGTGGCTAGAGGTTGTAATTTGAGTGGGTCGGGTTATGGGTCCAATGGGTTTGGGTCTGCCACACCCCAACCGATGGCGGAATTATCGGGGCGCAGCACTAGGCGAATCAGATTGCTCAAGAGAATCCATAACAACTAAATTGCAACAGTATTTAATGCGTTCATTATCCCATATTAATAAACAAGTACAATCACATAAGCTGCCATGAATTTTCATGTTCTCTCAAACAATACAAATCCGACAACCTAGATTTTAGGTGTGTTTCTAGACTTCCTAGCTTGATTTGATGTAGACTGCGACTAAACCTGCAACATACATTAAAACAACGTCAATACAAAAGTATTGGCGAGTATACAAGTTTTGATAGAGTAGCGTAAATAGATAAAAAGTGCTGCGAATTACCAAATACATAAACGAGATACCTCAACATACACGCATTTAAGACTGATACTACCAGCTAAGTCGCTCGAGCTGCGATTGCTATTGTAACACCCCAAAAATGGGTTTGGTAATTTAAACCCGGTTAATATAAAGGAACGGGTAAGAATACTGTTAGGGGTAAAAGTGAACCCGTAAATGAATATTAACTAGGAATAATTAACCTAGTTGAATATTGGTATCGTTGGTATTAAACGAAGGATTGTGGTCTTATTTAATTAAAACGAAACATGAGGGACCAAAGTGAACAACTTGAGAGTTGTTCTATTAAAAGAAAACAACACACACACACACACACATCGTGTGTGTGTTCTGGAACGAACAGGAAGGCTCCCATGGAGCCAAAACCCTAGTTTCAACAATATCGTCAAATTAAAGGGCCAAATGAAGTCTAAATTCATAACCGAACGTGAATTAATGATCACCCAGGCTAGGGGATCATAAGGTATGTAAAATTTTGATGATTCGTGAAGTTGTAAAGTTTGAATAATCATCATAACCGTGGATTATGTATGGATTAGAGAAGCTATGGCTAAATTAGTGGTGTATGCTCATTTAGGAACAAACCCTATGTGAAGATTCTTAGTAAATTGCTATAATTTGGGTGTGTGGATGAATTACTACACTTAGCTAAGTGGGTTTGTGTATAATCTATGAAATGGTATGAACTTGATTATGAATATGTGTAGTATGTGATGTGTAATTGTACATGGATTGAGTATGGTATAGACTTTGTATAATGGTTACTTGTATTGATGAATGGAAGTGATAATTAGGAAGAAAATCATGAAATACTTGTACATCATGCTTAGAAAGTAGTACGCACGCCAAGTGTTTGATGAAATGTCTAAAAGACAATAATAAGTGAAACTGTATGCTAGTAATGGGTAAACATATATAGTTCATGTGAAGATTATGTAGGGATGATGTTGAGCATGCTTTATGCTTGTTTGAATGGAATAATGAAGGTTATGTATGAGATGTGAATGTGATATGGTTGTTCATATGTATAAGCATATATGCTAATAAGGATGTGAATGTAATGACATGAATGTATAGGAATCATGTCAAGATGGTCGAGAGAGTGGAAGGCTAACGGGCTAAGGAGGCTCAAGTAAGCGAACGCAATTACGGACGCACAAGGTAAGTAAATCCCGGACTTACACTTTAGATGTAACATATATTGTAGTATGATGATTATTGTTATACACGTGAGAAAGTATTAAACAATGGAAGTAAATAGGTAAGTTTACGGAAAAAGGAGTCGAAAGTGGATAGGAAAGTATAATGATGCTAATTGTTTTCTGTTAAGAATGAAATAGAAATGCAGGTATACTAATAATGAAGGATGAAGGTTAAGTATGGAAGCCAGACGAGAGTGTCCGAATGGATGGACGAATGGACTTATATGAACGGGAATAAGAGACGTTGACGCTTGATTATGCACGTTTTTAAAGTATATATATATTATGTCACCGGTTGCTAATGAAGTAATTGGTTATGGTGAATGCAGGTTGTACAGGTTATGAATGCTTGCTCAAGCTGTGTACGTGGTTGAAGATCGAGTCAAGACATGGATTGTACGTGGGTGTGTATGTGGTCACATAATTCGATATACGTATGTTAGTTTTTAATTAATTATGAAAAGGGATTAATGTATTTAAGTGAAAGAAAGAATAATTTATAAAGAAATTTTTAGTATGTGTTTTCCGCTGTGTTAAATTTGGTTAAAACGTGTTAGGGCGTTACAGCTATTCATCCTAACTAGACCCCGTCGGGTGCTATAGTGCTATACTAATTAAGGCGGGACCTCGCGAGTATAAGTCCTAACACATATGTAACTAACATCACATATAAATATGCATAACAGTTATTCGCATGTGATAAATAGTTTAAGCATTCGATTAGTTTGATTTGACAGAAACGTATGTTACACCCAAAAATGCGATAAAAAGGGGTTCGAGTATACTCACAGTTGGTGTTCAGCTAGTAAACACAACTTGGTTGGATTGAAGGGAGCGTGTCTGAGATCAGCCTGGCTACAGATTGATATCGTAAGCATCGAACAGTGCTTTAAAAGGTGGCGAGTGAACCAAGCGTCAAATGGTAATCCTTCTCGGATGGCCAGTCGATCGGGTGGCAATCCGTTCGATTGGTCATCCGATCGGGTGGCAATCCGTTCTGATGGTCATCCGATCGGATGGCCATTCGATTGGATTGTCACCTCGTTTGGTGAAGATGTGTTTGTGTATGATGGTTTGACTTTTGAAGTTTTCGTTGTAGCATTTAGAAAACAGAGAAGTATATCTACCCTTCAGGTCGATCGATCGAACGGCTGCTCGATCGGGTGACGATCCGATTAGTAGGACACTTAGTGAGAACAAGTTCACAAGAGTTTGTCACTCGATCGGATTACAATCCGATCAGGTGGCAATCCGTTTGGAACTGACTATGTATTGAACATGCTGAAAATTGTTTAAGTGTAGAAGTCCCAAACATCACATGGTCGGATGGTTGTTCGATCGGGTGGCAATCCAATCGGACGACAATCCGTTCGACGTTCAAGACTTTGAAAAGTTGAAATGATAGTTTAGGTGAGGAACCAAGTGCAAGCCGATCACCCGATCGGACGGCATTCCGTTCCAACTGCCTTGATCGTCTTGACACTTGATTGTTTTGAAATTTTGTGGTTTTGATCGAGACGATGTGATAACGTGCCAAACAACAGAACTCCATTACGAACCAAGTCTTTCGATTGAACCGGAATCACCCTGGTCCGATCAGTTAACTGTCCGTAACGGTTGTTCATGCTTAACCCGAAATCGGTTGTCTCTTTAGACAGAATAAGATTTAGAACCAACACTTCACTTAGAATGAGTAGAAGATCGGAATGAGCTCTGATTCCATCGGTTTTGAGTGCATTGAGTGTAAAAGAGTTGAAAGAAAGTTGAAAAAGTTTCTTTCAATCCTTTTATCATTGAAGTGTCTAGTTCTATGCGAAATCGTAGTGAAATCATGTGGAAATCCTTCATATCTGAGTTATTCTTGGTGGAATGAGGCAAACATTTGAAGTTCATAAGAATTCCATGATGACCTCACCCTAGAACACCTCAAATTCATTGATTTCATGGTTAAAAGTTAAGATTCAAAGGTGAAAAAGATGAAGAAGTGTGTGTGGATCAAAGAAGTACAAGATTTGAGTTATAAACTTACAAGAATCGTGAGGAATTGAGAGAAAAAGCCCCAAAAGCGTGCTGGTCGAGTGAGAGTTGTCACATCACTGTTCAAGTGATGTGACAAGTGCTATTTATAGGTGAAGTGGAGTGAAGGGGAAGAAGTGCAACGGATCGGATGGCTGCCCGATCGGGGGGCTGTCCGATCCGGTGGCTGTCCGATCGGGTGGTAATCCGATCGGATGGCTACCCGATCGAATGGTCACTCGATCGGTGGTCTCCGGCGAATGGCGTTTCGATGTTCCGTTTCGATCGTTAAGCGTTGCGATAGTTTGGTTACACATTTTCATACCCATATTCATATATTTATTATAGTTAGTCACATAGGGTCGTATATACATATCCATATCTCAAATCCTGCGATAATCGAGTTACGCGTGCCTGCGAGTGCGTTTTCTTGAGTATTGAGTTGCACTGCGACACATCACGGCTATCAAGGAGGGTAGAATTGGTCCTCACTTGACATCTTCATGGTTGTCAACAAGTGCAATGTGATGTGATAGCGATAAAGTATGCGTAATATGCGAAAATACTACGAAATAGCGATGTATGCGATATAGCTACATTATGATCCGAATCTCTGGTGCTAGGCGTAACGAGTGTAACGAGTAGTAACAAGGCACGAAACAGTCTCCCCTGCTTTAGGAAATTTCATCCCGAAATTAATCCACCAGAAGGGTTGCGAGGATCGATGCGAGTGGGAGTAGCGATTAAGAGCGTCAAAAATAAACGAACGATCGATTGAAACTCGACGAGCGAGAGCATTGCGATGACCAACGATGGTAGTGAGTAAGGCGATTCGTATACAAAAGATGTCAACACACAAAAAGCGATCCAAAAGTGTTTTGAATTCTCGAAAAGTCGATTAATTCGAAAAGGTTTGAAGAAACTTTTTTATGAAAAATCTTTCCACAGTGAGGCGTTAAACTGTTTCGATGTTCACACCAGCGTTATGAGTGGGGTTTTATTAGGTTACTAAAAGATTTTAGGGATTTAAAACTCGTTTTACGAAATTTTCTCGTCACGCGGCAGTAACCTGAGTCGATTGTCACACCATCGTTACGAGAAAATCTCGTTTTGTACAAAAGTTTTGATCAAATTTTAGAAAAATTTTTGTAAGAAAAGGTTGGTTTAAACTTTGGGTAAACAAAGCTTTTTACTAATGCCAAAAAGTTAATTTTTAAGGTCAGCCCCGCATGGCACTTTTCCACGAAAGTTGGACAATATGGCTAAAACGCTTATATATAGGAAGTACTAGCGGCATATGCACCACGTTTTAACCATATGGCTTCCGTCTCGTGAGGCGGCGTCATACGTGTCAACATAGTACAGACAGATTTGCGATGACTCAATCCAAACGAGAAAGGGTTGGATCAAGTCTTGAAAGGCGAACTGAGTGATGAAGTCGTTTTGGAACTCAGTTCAGTGACACGAGCGAGTACGACAAGCGATAAGCGGTACGCGGAAACTTGATAGCACATCATAATATAATAAACGAAGGCAACGGAGATAAGCAAAAAGCAATGAGTGATAAGCGACGAGCGATAGTGACAATCATCGAGCGATAGCGACGATCGTCGAGCGATAAGCGATGGTCGATGCGTTGCAAGCGATGGAAACATGCGATTTGATTAGATTGGACAACACCACAAATTTTTAACTAACATTAAGCCCCACATGGCCCTTTTCAGCGAAATTCTGCTGATATGGCTAAAACACTTATATATAGGAAGTACCAGCGGCGTATCCACTATGTTTTATCCCTATCAGTTTCGTCCCGTGAAGCGAGGTCATGTGTGCTAACATAACACGGATAACATAAATAACGGTAAGCGATTGCGATAGCGATAGCGATAAACATTAAGCGATATGCGATGAGCGATAGAGCAATACACAAGCGATACACGAGTGATAAAGCGATTACATAAGCGATAGAGTGATACCCACGATATGCGATAGCGTGGTGCACATAATAAGCGATTGAGCGAACACACTATAAGCGATTGAGATTGCGAGATAGATTCCAGCAATAATGCGATTGCGAGTGATGTGTGTAAAATGCAACATATAAATTACATCAAATAAGGCATAAAACTAACCCTTTTTTAGTACTAATATTGGAAAAAGAGTGTTTTTGTCTTCCTTTTGTATTTTCAGGATTAAATGAGCTCAAAAACGCAAAAGAAGCAAAAAGACAGCTAAATCCAACATAAATACAAGAAAAGGAACATTAGTGGATTGCCCGAACCCTCAACGGCACCTTCCAAAGCAAAATAGAGAAAACAGAAGGCTGAACACGCCCCGTGCTCAGCCAGCACGGGTGCGTGCCCAAGAAGCAGCAGAAAAGACAAACCTATAGAAGCTTCTATTGCCCACCACGGGCCGTGCTCAGCGGACACGGGGGCGTGTCAAAAGTACAGCAGGCGCATTTATTGTAATTGCGAATTACAATTAATGAGGAGAGAGAGTGTCAGACGGGCACGGGGCCGTGTCCAGCGGACACGGGGCCGTGTCCAGCTCTCTGTTCAGCCTATAAATAGGAGTGCTTGGATTCATTTCATCTCATTCCTTGGCACTCCACCTCTCTCACACTTCATCCACCACCCACCACCATCACAACACCATCATCCGCCACCATCATCCATTGTCCATCATAGAGTGTGTGTGAGTCGTCTCGGGATCCAAGATTGATCGTAAGAGTTCTTGACAATCAAGGCCATGTTTGCCTAAGTCTCTTACATCACTTGGTGAAGACAAAGTGTCTAGTATAATACTTTTTATTTCTAATCTTTTGCACTTTTTATTTGGTTTTGTATTAATGACTTTAATAACTAGTTACTTATGTTGAAGGTGATCTTTCCTTATCGTTTGTCCGTGGTGTCTTGGCATTATTTTACTGTCTATATAAAATAAAGGATTTTCACCATTCATATCTCCACGGTCTATATGGAGGTATGTTGGCTACCTGGTAGGGGGTTAAGGGAACGGTTTGGTAAAGGTCTTGCCATTGTTCAGCGTTTAGAGGTCCTGCAATGGACCTGGGTCAAATTTAGTAGGACCTCCTTCAATACTTCACGGTATTGGATGGCGGGGTCCAAACTCTTTGATCCCCTCATAAGTTAACTACTATTAATACTATAACCCGGCTATTTAGGACTGTATCCCTGCTGACTCAGACTACTTAGTCGAGGGTAACGTCACCGCCAAAAGCGGGGCCTACCACAATACTGCATTAATAACTTAATTCATTATCTTCCAATAATCCACCCCTTTAGGATTGTATCCCTGCTGACTCAAACTACTGGGGTGAGAGTAACGTCACCTTCAAAAGAGGGGCCTACTACAATAACTAAGATAATCTCTTAATTATGTGCAAAAGTGCGGAAATAATCAAAGGTTATACTAGATACGAGTCGGAACCAAGTGATTCATCTTGTCTATCTGTTTTTATTTTATTTTATTTTCAGCATTTTAGTTAGTTTTTATTTTCCTTAGTTTAAAACATTTTTCTAAACTTTTATTTTGGTTAGACGTTGAGGATAAACCGGTATTAAAAGCTCTTGTGTCCTTGGACGACCTCGGTATCTTACCAACGCTATACTACACTCAACGATGGGTGCACTTGCCCATATGTGTGTTTAGTGTTAGTGAAATATCGTGTTTTATAAATTTAAAACTTGGCTAAAATAAGTGTTAAAAAGGGCTTAAAATATACACCTAAAATATACGACACTTCACACGCATCAAGTTTTTGGCGCCGTTGCCGGGGACACAAGGATTTTAAGAAAGTTAGGAATCAACGGCCTAATCATTTTTTATTTTTTCTTTTTATTTTTTTAGGATTTTCTTAGTTTTTCAACTTCTGCAGAGCTCAGCACGGGCCGTGCTCGGTCAGACACGGGCCGTGCCCAGCAATCATCACTGGCAGTTTTTATTTTCTGAGTTACAGAGAGCTGAACACGGGGCCGTGTCGGTGCAACACGGGGTCGTGTCCAACTCCCAGTAACTGGGAATCCAGAAAACAATTACTGTATCTCTGACCACGGGCCGTGTTCACTGAGCACGGGGCCGTGGCGAACTTTCTGACCAACGTTCTTTTCTGTTTTTATTGCAGGACTTGGAACCCAGGTGCCACATTTGACCCTTCTACGTAGTGCATGAGCTCCAGTTCTAGTAGAGACATAAAAGAACCCTTAGAAGAACCCGAACGCTTTCTCAGAAAAAGACTTAAAGCTAAAAATCAAGAGAAAGCTTCGGGGGACCAACTTCCAATGGCGGACCAACGTACCCTCATGGATTACCTACGGCCCACCGTAGGCAATCTTGGCGCCGCTATCAATGCCCCGAATGTCGAGGCCAACAACTTCGAACTTCGGCCACATTTGATACAAATGCTCCAAAACTCCGCAACCTTCCACGGGCTTGCGGACGAGGATCCCCATCTACATATTACTAACTTCTTAGAAATATGTGATACTTTTCGGATCAATGGAGCATCAAATGACGCCATCCGCCTTCGAATGTTTCCATTTTCACTAAAAGACCGAGCTAAGGCTTGGCTTAACACCCTCCCAGTTGGATCGGTAAACACTTGGGATGAACTTGCCCAAAAGTTTCTATATAAGTATTTCCCTCCTGCTAAAACGGCTAAATTAATGACTGAAATTAATACATACTCACAAGAGGATGGGGAATCCTTATATGAAACTTGGGAAAGGTTCAAGGAGCTTCTAAGAAAGTGTCCTCACCATGGTCTAGCGGTATGGCAACAAGTATCCACTTTCTACAATGGATTGTTGCCACACACAAGACAAACACTTGATTCAAGCTCCGGGGGACTCTTAGGTAATCGTCGCCCAAATGAAATATATAACCAAATTGAGGAAATTGCTCAAACCAATTTTCAATGGCACACTCCCCGAGGTAATAAATCTATTGCCCCGGGCGCCCATAAGGTTGATGAAAGCACCTCTTTACAAGCCCAAATCGAGGCCCTCTCTTCAAAAATCAAAAGGCTAGAAATGACAAAAACGGCCTCGGTTATGGCTTGTGAAGGGTGTGGTGGGTCACATGAAAATTGGAGTTGTATGAAAGAATTAGATGAACAAACTGAAACGGTAAACTACATGGATAACAGACCTAGGCCGTCGGGTCCTCCAACGGGTACCTACAACCAAGGATGGCGTAACCACCCAAATCTTGGTTGGAGAGATCCCGGCAATAGTAGTAACCAACAAAACCAACGAACTAATTTTCAACAACCACAAAATTTCTCTCAACAACAAGGTGGAAGAGAAAGGCTTGAAGATAGTGTATCTCGCCTCATCTCTGACACTGAAAAGAAAAACTCGGATCGATTTCAACAATTGGAATTGAATTTTAGAAATCAACAAGCTAGCATTCAAAACGTTGAAAAACAATTAAATCAACTAGCTCAAAATTTCTCCGAGAGACCACAAGGCGCATTACCTAGTAATACCGAAACCAACCCGAAGGCACAAGTACATCTCATCACATTAAGAAATCGAACCGTGGGTCCCGAGGATGCTCCATTGCCACCAAATGAAAGAAGCCATTCTAGCCAGCCTGTGACTCCTTCTGCGCCAGAAAAAGCTTCTCTACCAACTCAAGAGCCCACTAAGACTCCTCCAATTCCGTACCCCGGTAGGTTAAATCGTCAAAAGACCGACGAGCAATTCGCTAAATTTGAAAATTTACTAAAACAATTGCATGTTAATATTCCTTTTATCGAAGTCCTGACCCAAATGCCTAAATACACAAAATTTATGAGGGACTTCCTCACAAACAAAAGGAAAATTGAATCATTGCAATTAGTTAACTTAGGCGAAGAGTGCTCCGCTCTAGTACTCAACAAACTTCCACAAAAGAAAATCGACCCCGGGAGCTTCACAATCCCTTGTTCGATTGGGAAGTCCCCCGTCCGAAATGCTTTAGCCGATCTTGGGGCTAGCATCAACCTCATGCCCACCTCAATGTTCAAGCGACTCGGCCTAGGAACAACAAGCCCTACAAAGATGAGCATACAACTCGCCGACAGGTCCGTCAAATTCCCACATGGTGTCGCCGAAAATCTGCTAGTCAAGGTCGACAAATTCGTCTTTCCAATCGACTTTGTCATCCTAGACATGGAAGAAGACACCGAGGTGCCGCTCATCCTCGGGAGGCCATTCCTAGCCACCGCTCAAGCATTGGTGGATATGAATGACGGAACTCTAACATTGAAGTTTGGGGATGAGGAAGTGAAATTTGAATGTGGAAAGCGAGTAGAGGAAGAAGATCCGGTCAACTACATGAAGGTCATAGACTCAAGCTTGGATGACGCTCTCCGACGGTGTAACATGGGATGCGACACACCCCACTTGGGTAACATATGACCAGGCTTTGGGTCTAGCCAAGGACCCTTATAAACGTGGCGCACCATGGAGGCATTCCACGGAACTATCATTAGTTTAATTTAGATTAGTTTTTATGTTTTCTAGTTAGTTTTAATTTTCAGGAATAAAACACACTCATGGTGGTAAAGGATGAAAAGGGGAACGAGAAAAATGATCCCATGCACAAGAACGAGGCAACCCGACAATTTTCTCACCTTTCAGAAGGTTCAACACGGGCCGTGCCCAACCAACACGGCCCCGTGTTGAACCACCTGCAGAAAACGCCCAGTACAGGTAACTGGACACGGGCCGTGTTCACCCAACACGCCCCCGTGTCCAGACTTCTGTTTCTCTTATTTCAATTTTGTTACTAGCACTTGAACACGGGGCCGTGCCCGGATAACACGGGGCCGTGTTCAGTGCCCAGTAACACAAATTTTTGCCTTTTAAACACTATTTTACACATCTAATCAACCTAAAAAATTATTTTTGGGACACATTGAGGACAATGTGTAATTTAAGTGTGGGGGGGATGCTAAAACCTTGAATTTTGCAAGTCCTAAATACAAGCCTTACACAAAACTCTATTGGAACCGCTAATCACCCCAAATTTTTTCAAAAATTTCATTTTTTTTACTTGTCTAGGTTTAACTCGGGAAATTCAAGCTCTCAAAAAGGTTATATTTTTACAAATTTACAACCGATAGCGTAGTGATAAAAAGAACCAACATAAGAAAATTATGAAAAGGCATAGCAAACTTATTTAAAATTTGATTATATATACTTGATCACATAAAAACCCATTCCCACAAAAGTGAGTTTTGAGCCTTTATTGAGCACACAATTACATATCATTTGACTAAATGCTCATTTTTCGTTTCTTGTGTGAATAGCCGCTTGGTTCTTACAACTCTAGAACTTGCCATGACAATGCATTCCCGGTCCTTATCAACTTAAACCCGAGTAAGTAAATGATGGAGGCATTAGGACTAACCCTTTTTATTTCTACACCATTATTTTTCTTTTTCTTTTACCACCTACCCAAAAATCCCCCTAGTTAGCCCCTTTGAGCCTAAACCTTTTCGTTTCATCACCCAAACAAAAACCCTTTTTACCCACCAAAACCTTTTTCTTTTTAACCCTTTATTTTAGTAACAAGTTCGGTTCTTCGTAAAAAAAAAAAAAAAAAAAAAAAAAAAAAAAAAATTGATGATGATGATGAAGCAAAAAGAAAATAAACAAACAAGTTAATCAAAAATAACTTAGTTTGAATAAAAGCTTCATCAAAATATAAAAAAAAAAAAATTTGCAAAAATACGAAAACCGACACTTGTTACGCTTTTAGCCCTTTTTCTACTAACCACTAACCCAACCACCTACCTTTAACCCTAGCCTAACCCTTAACCCACAAAGTCCTCTTGATATTTACAAAGGTATAAAAGTTAAAAAGGAGGAGGATTGATTTCTTGGCAAGCATATGGTAGGAATAAGTTCCATGCCGCTCTCGAGTGATTCACTAAAAATACACCTTCGGCCGAGTGTGAGTGATTTCCCCGTGAGGTATGTGAACTTGTATATAAATAGAATTTTAAAAAGGCATGTTATGCCCAAATAAGTAATTTCTTTTATGAAAAGTTCTAAATAAATCATTACGAATAGGAGTGTAAATAAATAAAAATAAAACCCCACAAAGATCTTGGAAATCCCGACACTCTATGACAAGCCCAAAACCTTCTCTTCTACCTATTCCATTTGGGAGTGTAAGCCACATATTAAAGAGTTTTGCTTGAGGACAAGCAAAAGTTCAAGTGTGGGGGTATTTGATGTGTGTAAAATGCAACATATAAATTACATCAAATAAGGCATAAAACTAACCCTTTTTTAGTACTAATATTGGAAAAAGAGTGTTTTTGTCTTCCTTTTGTATTTTCAGGATTAAATGAGCTCAAAAACGCAAAAGAAGCAAAAAGACAGCTAAATCCAACATAAATACAAGAAAAGGAACATTAGTGGATTGCCCGAACCCTCAACGGCACCTTCCAAAGCAAAATAGAGAAAACAGAATGCTGAACACGCCCCGTGCTCAGCCAGCACGGGGCCGTGCCCAAGAAGCAGCAGAAAAGACAAACCTATAGAAGCTTCTATTGCCCACCACGGGCCGTGCTCAGCGGACACGGGGGCGTGTCGAAAGTACAGCATGCGCATTTATTGTAATTGCGAATTACAATTAATGAGGAGAGAGAGTGTCAGACGGGCACGGGGCCGTGTCCAGCGGACACGGGGCCGTGTCCAGCTCTCTGTTCAGCCTATAAATAGGAGTGCTTGGATTCATTTCATCTCATTCCTTGGCACTCCACCTCTCTCACACTTCATCCACCACCCACCACCATCACAACACCATCATCCGCCACCATCATCCATTGTCCATCATAGAGTGTGTGTGAGTCGTCTCGGGATCCAAGATTGATCGTAAGAGTTCTTGACAATCAAGGCCATGTTTGCCTAAGTCTCTTACATCACTTGGTGAAGAAAAAGTGTCTAGTATAATACTTTTTATTTCTAATCTTTTGCACTTTTTATTTGGTTTTGTATTAATGACTTTAATGACTAGTTACTTATGTTGAAGGTGATCTTTCCTTATCGTTTGTCCGTGGTGTCTTGGCATTATTTTACTGTCTATATAAAATAAAGGATTTTCACCATTCATATCTCCACGGTCTATATGGAGGTATGTTGGCTACCTGGTAGGGGGTTAAGGGAACGGTTTGGTAAAGGTCTTGCCATTGTTCAGCGTTTAGAGGTCCTGCAATGGACCTGGGTCAAATTTAGTAGGACCTCCTTCAATACTTCACGGTATTGGATGGCGGGGGTCCAAACTCTTTGATCCCCTCATAAGTTAACTACTATTAATACTATAACCCGGCTATTTAGGACTGTATCCCTGCTGACTCAGACTACTTAGTCGAGGGTAACGTCACCGCCAAAAGCGGGGCCTACCACAATACTGCATTAATAACTTAATTCATTATCTTCCAATAATCCACCCCTTTAGGATTGTATCCCTGCTGACTCAAACTACTGGGGTGAGAGTAACGTCACCTTCAAAAGAGGGGCCTACTACAATAACTAAGATAATCTCTTAATTATGTGCAAAAGTGCGGAAATAATCAAAGGTTATACTAGATACGAGTCGGAACCAAGTGATTCATCTTGTCTATCTGTTTTTATTTTATTTTATTTTCAGCATTTTAGTTAGTTTTTATTTTCCTTAGTTTAAAATATTTTTCTAAACTTTTATTTTGGTTAGACGTTGAGGATAAACCGGTATTAAAAGCTCTTGTGTCCTTGGACGACCTCGGTATCTTACCAACGCTATACTACACTCAACGATGGGTGCACTTGCCCATATGTGTGTTTAGTGTTAGTGAAATATCGTGTTTTATAAATTTAAAACTTGGCTAAAATAAGTGTTAAAAAGGGCTTAAAATATACACCTAAAATATACGACACTTCACACGCATCAGCGAGCGTGTTAACTTACGAAAAGTCTTGCGATTACACGCCTTGAGTTGTGATTGAGATTGTTACGCCTTGCAATGTAGTGTAATGTGTCGAACATAAGCACAATAGTATAATAGGTCTACGTTCCAACTCCACATGGCAGTTTCTTCACAAAACTTCGGTTAGTATGGCGAAACACCGTCATGTTTCAACCATATGCCTTCGTTCCATGAATAGGTGTCACACTTCGTCAGACATGGTCAAGACGCTTATATGTAGGAAGTACCAGCGGCGTATCCACCACGCTTAACCATGCCTTGAATGTTGAGGCATCATTGAAACTCACTACGATCTCCGTGCACTAACCAAAATAATCCCGTGTGCACCCGTGATTAGTTTGATTCTTGCACGTTTGTCGTACCTTATCTCAAGAACGCATAGTAGGGGTAAAATACATTATATAGTACATAGTGCTAGCATTAGATTGTGCGCGAGTACAAGAAAGAAATAGAATCCACATGCGTCGAGAGTTAGGATAAGTTTCCACACTTAAAAGAAATTGATGGCGATAAGTCGTATTATTACAACAACATTAGAAGCAAAATAACGTTGCTGTGGAGTGCTTCTGCGGAGACTGCAGTTGTTGCTGAAATCCCTCAAGGTTGCGGTCCTGTGCGGCAGTTCTGGGTAAAATAACCATACCAGTTGCAATTGTTGCAATAGCGACAGTTAGCTCCTGGTGGGTGATGATACGTACACATGAGACACAGGGGATGGCTTCCGGTGTAGGCGCGCTTCACCCGAACGGGAGCAAATCGTAGCGGTGTGGGGTTTTGAATTTCATCCACGCTTGGTTCCTTTCGCTTGTGGCTGAGCTTGTTGCGATCCTGAGATGAGGTGCCGTTGTCGTTACAGGGTTCGTCCAAGGACTCACTTGAAAAATCATCGGTAGAATCATCGGAGGAATCGCCAGAAGAATCATTGACGATTGCTTGCTGAGCTTGTTTGACGGGGTTCTTGGAGAAAGATCCGTCCGAGACTCGTTTGTTGTTGATTTCTGCGGCCAAGCGGTAGGTTTCTTCGATGGTAGCAGGTCTGGCAGCTTCGACAAAATCGCCCACACATTCAGGCAAGCCGCGAATGTACTTCGTGATGGCTTTTTCTGAAGTGTTGACTTGACTTGGGCAGATTATGCTGAGCTGTTTGAACCTTGCGGTGTAGCCAGTATTGTCACCTTCAACTTGCTTGATTTCCCAAAATTCGTTTTCTAGCTTCTTGACTTCGTGGGGTGGGCAGTACTCTTTCTTCATGAACTCTTTCAGCTCATCCCAAGAGAGAGCGTAAGCTGCAGAGATCCCACGTTTGTTACGTTCGGCTGTCCACCAGTCGAGTGCTTGCGATTGAAATACTCCGGTAGCGCAAGTAGTACGGAAACTATCGGGACACCCACTCTGACGAAGGGTGACTTCGATAGAATCGAACCACTGGAGTAGCTGGGACACACCTCCTTCACCCGTGAACTCCATCGGGTCACAGGCTTTGAAGTGTTTGTAGAGGAAAGCAGATTGCGGCGCTTCTGTCTTAGAGTCCTCCGAGGTTCGAGAGTTGCTGAGAGAGTGCACTTGAGCGACAATTTGAGGAATGACCTTGGCCACTTCCTTGGCCACAAGCGAGGCAATCCTCTTTTCGGCGCCTCATTTGGCTCTTCTCCTAGCTGTTTGTCTCGAAGTAGAGTCATTGGAAGGCAACTAGACAGAGAGAGATTTGGAGTGAGATTCGATCATAATGATTTTTTTGAGTTTTGCTATGCGATTGAGCGCGATCAAACTTGTAGCGAGTAATATAATAGATTTCACATAGGAGCCACATAGGAGACACGAATTTCCTAGATTCCCACACAATTGATTCGTTTTGTACATATAGTTAGTTGTAGTTTATACTTACACACACACATGTTGGTGTTGAATGTGCGAGGAGGCGATGAAGAGGGAGAGGGCGAGAGCGAAAGCGAGTAATTAGACATTAGTTTTGTTGCGAACATTCGGTTGTCGGTTTAGATTGCGATGGCTCTGCGAGTTGTGTGATTTACAAAAGTAGGAAGCGAAAATTTATAAATCGAGAAATCGATAAAGCGTAAAATTTAAATTGTAAGCACATAAGCGTAAATAGATTCCATATAGCGTAAAATCGGAGAGTCGTAAGCTAGAAAATTAGATAGAGTGCCTCGGGTGTTTAGGCGTCGACTGCCCAAGGTAACCCAACTATACCCAACAGCTCGCGCACGCACGTTGCCGTAGAAGGCTTATGCTTCCACTGGGATGCAGCTCATGGAATTTGTCTTCCTGGTCATCGCATGGCTCGAGTCATCGTTATAGTCAAGTCCTTGGTGAGAGCTTTTTTGAAAACCAATTCATAGAGAGCCGAACGGTTTATTAAGATACGGGTTTCACCCCTGACTTAATAACTTCGCTCCTGACTGTGGTTGTGCTCTTCGAATAAATTCGGGAGCTCCACTGGATTTTGAAATGGAGACTTTCGTTGAGATATGGATGTCACTCCTAGCTTAACAAAAGTTCTCGTGCTAGAAAAATGCGCTGAGTGAGCGATCTTATCAGGAGTTCTTGGTTTTCATACCTGATCTCGACTGGATCACTGGGTTGTGTTACGCCAGTATTTTCGAAAACGTGTGTATTGTGTTGGCCTTAGGAAAGGCTAAATAATATTCTAGCCTTAGGAAAGGCTCTTCGTGTTAAGTTGTAGTATGCGGTGTTCACGCGAAGTAGTAGCTTTTAGCGAATTCGAACGAGAGTATCAAGTAGGCCCGTGCAAATCCTACTGGGTTCGCATGAGTCGGCCCGTTGGTACTTAGACTATATACTAGGTCGTTTCTAAGACATCGACCCGGACTAGGTCAAGTCTGGCCTAATTCCCTATAGTTATGGCTCTGATACCAATCTGTCACACCCCAACCGATGGCGGAATCATCGGGGCGCGGCACTAGGCGAAGCAGATTGCTCAAGAGAATCCATAACAACTAAATTGCGACAGTATTTAATGCGTTCATTATCCCATATTAATAAACAAGTACAATCACATAAGCTGCCATGAATTTTCATGTTCTCTCAAACAATACAAATCCGACAACCTAGATTTTAGGTGTGTTTCTAGACTTCCTAGCTTGATTTGATGTAGACTGTGGCTAAACCTGCAACATGCGTTAAAACAACGTCAATACAAAAGTATTGGCGAGTATACAAGTTTTGATAGAGTAGCGTAAATAGATAAAAAGTGCTGCGAATTACCAAATACATAAACGAGATACCTTAACATACATGCATTTAAGACCGATACTACCAGCTAAGTCACTCAAGCTGCGATTGCGATTGCTATTCATCCTAACTAGACCCCGTCGGGTGCTATAGTACTATTCTAGTTAAGGCGGGACCTCGCGAGTATAAGTCCTAACACATATGTAACTAGCATCACGTATAAATATGCATAACAGTTATTCGCATGTGATAAATAGTTTAAGCATTCGATTAGTTTGATTTGATAGAAACGTACGTTACACCCAAAAATGCGATAAAAAGGGGTTCGAGTATACTCATAGTTGGTGTTCAGCTAGTAAACACAACTTGGTTGGATTGAAGGGAGCGCGTCTGAGATCAGCCTGGTTACAGATTGATAGCGTAAGCATCGAACATTGCGTTAAACGGTGGGGAGTGAACCAAGCGTCAAATGGCAATCCGATCGGATGGCCAGTCGATCGGGTGGCAATCCGTTCGGATGGCCATCCGATCGGATGGCCATTCGATTGGATTGTCACCTCGTTTGGTGAAGATGTGTTTGTGTATGATGGTATGACTTTTGAAGTTTTCGTTGTAGCATTTTGAAAATAGAGAATTATCTCTACCCTTCAGGTCGATCGGTCGAACGGCGACTCGATCGGGTGACGATCCGATTAGTAGGACACTTAGTGAGAACAAGTTCACAGCAGTTGGTCACTCGATCGGATTGCAATCCGATCGGGTGGCAATCTGTTTGGAACTGACTATGTATTGAACATGCTGAAAATTGTTTAAGTTTCGAAGTCCCAAACATCACATGGTCGGATGGTCGTTCGATCGGGTGGCAATCCGATCGGACGGCAATCCGTTCGACGTTCAAGACTTTGAAAAGTTGAAATGATAGTTTAAGTGAGGAACCAAGTGCAAGCCGATCACCCGATCGGACGGCATTCCATTCCAACTGCCTTTCGTCTTGACACTTGATTGTTTTGATATTTTGTGGTTTTGATCGAGACGATGTGATAACGTGCCAAACAACAGAACTCCATTACGAACCAAGTCTTCCGATTGAACCGGAATCACCCTGTTCCGATCAGTTAACTGTCCGAAACGGTTGTTCATGCTTAACTCGAAATCGGTTGTCTCTTTAGACAGAATCAGATTTGGAACCAACACTTCACTTAGAATGAGTAAATGATCGGAACGAGCTCTGATTCCATCGTTTTTTAGTGCATTGAGTGTAAAAGAGTTGAAAGAAAGTTGAAAAATTTTCTTTCAATCCTTTTATCATTGAAGTGTCTAGATCTATGCGAATCGTAGTGAAATCATGTGGAAATCTTTCAGATCTGAGTTATTCTTGGTGGAATGAGGCAAACATTTGAAGTTCATAAGAATTCCATGATGACCTCACTATAGAACACCTCAAATCCATTGATTTCATGGTTAAAAGTTAAGATTCAAAGGTGAAAAGATAAAGAAGTGTGTGTGGATCAAAGAAGTACAAGATTTGAGTTGTAAACTTACAAGAATCGCGAGGAATCGAGAGGAAATGCCCCAAAAGCGTGCTGGTCGACCGAGAGCTGTCACATCACTGTTCAAGTGATGTGACAAGTACTATATATAGGTGAACTGGAGTGAAGGGGAAGAAGTGCAACGGATCGGATGGTTACCCGATCAGGTGGCTGTCCGATCGGGTGGCGGTCCGATCGGGTGGTAATCCGATCGGATGGCCACCCGATCGAGTGGTCACTCGATCGGTGGTCTCCGGCGAATGACGTTTCGATGTTCTATTTCGATCGTTAAGCGTTGCGATAGTTTGGTTACACATTTTCATACCCATATTCATATATTTATTATAATTAGTCACATAGGGTCGTATATACATATCCATATCTCAAATCCTGTGATAATCGAGTTACGCGTGCCTGCAAGTGCGTTTTCTTGAGTATTGAGTTGCACTGCGACACATCACGGCTATCAAGGAGGGTAGAATTGGTCCTCACTTGACATCTTCGTGGTTGTCAGCAAGTGCAATGTAATGTGATGTGATAGCGATAAAGTATGCGTAATATGCGAAAATACTGCAAAATAGCGATGTATGCGATATAGCTACATTATGATCCGAATCTCTGGTGCTAGGCGTAACGAGTGTAACGAGTAGTAACAACGCACGAACGTGCGGGTTGTTACAGGGTCATTGGGTCATAACTAGGGATGTAAACAAGCCGAGCTGAACTAGGATGTGCTTGGGCTCAAAGTTAATAAGTCATCCCAGCTCGGCTTCTTTATCTTAACTAACTGAAATGTTGAGCTTAAGCTCAGCTTTTAATAAACTCGAGCCAATTACCTCGTTTATCCTTAGAAAGTTAGAATTGTTTAAATTTTTTACACATATTGATGTCTAAAAAACAAGATAACCCTCCCCTATATATATATGAATTCGGGCTTTAAATTAGATGAGCCAAACGAGCGAAGCGAGCATCGAGTGTGCCTCAAGTTGCGAGCTTTTTGAACAACCCTCGCCACAACAGGTAACTTTTTAGTCGGCCTCGTTTGGTCAAGATTGACCCAAACCACTTCACGTACAAATTTTATATTTTTTAATATATATTAAATCGAATATATGAATCAAGTGTGATTTTTTTAATATACAAGTAAATGAATCAAACTTGTCACATAAATTAGCGGTATATAAAGGAGACTGCACCACTAAGCGAGTCTATGTATTACAGAAATTTCACCACTTAACTTGACAATGAGTTGACATTTTATTAAAGGGTTAAATGGTTAAACTTCAACAATTACTTAAAATTGAAGCAGATGAAAATAGTCTAAAATGTATTAAGAAATTTAAACTGTCACAAGATAAATAATAACCTGAAATTCCAATATGATAGCTAAAGATTGATCCTCCAACAGCAGCAACAATGCAAGCAATGATCACATAAGTTGTAACTCTCCCTTGATACTCTTGTGCTCTATCTTTTGCCACTCCTGTTGGTGCAAATGACCCACCTGACATCTCCACACACTTTCACACACAAAGAGGTGTTGTAATGACTAATGAGAGACTCAAGTTTTTATATACATGTATATTGAAATAAATTAGTGCTAGTTAGTTGAAACTGATGTCATCTATTATGGCTGTCTATATCCTTTTTTATTGTTTGTTTCTTGTATATTTTGAATTAAAAGTTATCTTCTGCCTTCAATACTGTTAAAGAACAATCAGAAATTGAATCCAGAGAAACTTCAAACCAACGATTGTTATTGAATGATTAACGAAAATGATTGAATACAAGAAACAAAATTACAAGAATTGAAAGAAAAGAACTAACTATCTATCTAGCCTTAACCACCTATTTATAATGAGTCACCAAAATCTGTTCCAACAAACTGTTGAAGAAACTTTTCATAAAGCCCCCCTAAACTTAAAAGAAAATAAGTATCAGTGCTTGCACCTCTAACCACTGCTTTCTAATTACTAATTCACTATCCACTGATTATACTCCAACAGCAGTTGTTACCATCAGTAGTGGTTAACCATCAGTATTTATCACTTTAAACACCAACAGTGATTACAAGACACTTCAGCCGTTAGACTTTAGACTCATCAGTGGTTTGACTTTATTTGACTAAATCTCATCAGTGGCTTGCAGATGAACTGAACTGTTACTTTTTTTTTACAACAATCTCCACGTAAGTAACAATTCAGTTTATCACAACCTTAATGAGTTAAAACAAAATGTAAACTTTGCACCTGGAAAAGCCTTGGTCATCACATCAGCTGGGTTAACATCTGTTCCAACCCACTTGACCCCAACTTCCTTAGAAGTTATCACATCTCTAATCCAAAACATCTTTACATTGATGTGTTTGGTTCTTTCATGAAAAACATTGTTCTTTGACAACTGAACAGCACCTTCATTATCACAGTTCACCTCCACACTATCCAACCTGATTCCCAGATCAGCAACCATACCCTTTAACCACAAAGACTCTTTTAGCCCTTCAGTTAAAGCTATGAATTCTGCCTCAGTTGTGGATAGTGCAACAACACGCTGCAACTGAGACTTCCAACTGACCACATTCCCCATCACTGAGAACACATAACCAGTTATAAACCTTCCATTATCTTTGTGTTTGGCATAATCAGAATCAACATAACCACTAATCATGTTACCCTTCTTCTCAGTTAGGTCTTCAAATTTTAAACCAATTTTTCTTGTACCAGTCAAATACCTTAGAATCCACTTCACAACTGCCCAATGATTCTTACCAGGAATTGCCATGTATCTACTCACAACACTAACAGCATATGCAATATCAGGTCTTGTGCAAACCATGATATACATCAGACTTCCAACAGTGTTTGCATATGGAACCTTGCTCATGTACTCTTTCTCATCATCTGATTGAGGACAATCTTTCTTTGACAAATTAAAATGAGCTGCAAGAGGAGTTGTAACAGGTTTACACTCTCCCATTCCATAACTCTTCAACACTTTCTCAATATAAGAAGATTGAGACGATGTTAACACCTTTTCTGCCCTGTTCCTGTGAATTTCCATACCAAGTATCTTCCTGGCTTCCCCCAAATCCTTCATTTCAAACTCTTTCATCAGCAGCTTCTTGGTTCCTTCTATTTGACTTTTATCTTTACAAGCTATCAGCATATCATCCACATACAGGAGCAAATAGAGAAATTTACCCCTATCATATTCTTTATGATACACACAACTGTCATAAGGACTTCTGCTGAAACCACTGCCCATAATATACTCATCAAACCTTTTATACCACTGTCTGGGAGACTGTTTGAGCCCATACAAGGACTTCTTCAACAAATAAGCTTTATCTTCTTGGCCTTTGACCTCATATCCCTTTGGTTGTGCCATATAGATCTGCTCCTCCAAATTCCCATGCAAAAAAAAACAGTTTTCACATCCATTTGTTCCAATTCTAGATCTAATGATGCAACCAATGACAAGATGACTCAAATTGAGACATGTTTTACTACAGGAGAAAAGATCTCATTGTAGTCAATACCTGCCTTTTGTGTGAATCCTTTGGCTACCAATCTTGCTTTATACCTTAGACCCTCTCCTGGCTTAACACCTTTTTAATCTTAAAGACCCATTTGCAAGACACCAACTTCTGATCTTTAGGCTTGTTCACCAATTCCCATGTACCATTTTTGTACAGAGAATCCATCTCCTCATCCATTGCTTGACACCACTTTTGTCTTTGTTCTGAATTTACAGCTTCTTCAAAAGTTAGTGGTTCATAGATGCTTTCATTCTCAGCTGCTACAAAAGCAACTGTAGAAAAATATCTTCAGTATCTCTATACTTCAGTGGTTTCACAACTTTCCTTTTTGACCTGTCTCTCACCAAAATGTAATCTTCCAAATTTGGTTCACTTTGACTTGTTTCAACCTGACTTGAATCAGGACCACCTTGACTGGACTCACTCTGAGTTGTACCAGACCTTTCATTATTAAACTTCTGTTTTTCTAACACTGGCTCCACCTCAAACTGAAGATCATCTCTCTGGGATACATTCTTGTTCATAGACTCTACAACATCTTTGTACAGAACATTTTCCCTACAATGAACATTTCTGCTCACAATCACCTTTGGATTTTTCAACCTCCAAAGCCTGTATCCCTTTACTCCTTCAGTATAGCCCAGCATGACACACATTTGTGACCTTGGATTTAATTTATCATCACTAACATAAGAATACACCAGAGACCTAAACACTTTCAAATCTTCATACTCAGGTTTAACCCCAGTCCACATCTCCATAGGTGTCTTCATCTTGATTGCTGATGAAGGACATCTATTAATCAAATATGCTGTAGTGGACACAGCTTCACCCCAGAACTTCTTAGGCATCCCTGAAGTTACTAACATACATCTCACTCTTTCCAAAATGGTTCTATACATTCTTTCAGCCAAACCATTCTGTTGAGGAGTACCAGGAATGGTTAAGTGTCTGGCTATCCAATTTGCTTTACAAAACTGATGAAATTCATTGTTACAGAACTCCAACCCATTATCTGTTCTGAGTTTCTTCAGATTCCTTTCAGTTTGATTTCCAGCCAATACTTTTCACTCTTTAAACTTCTTGAAAGTATCACTTTTATGTCTAAGAACAAAAACCCACAACCTTCTAGAGTAATCATCTATGATTGACAAGAAATATCTACCACCCCGCAAAGTTTCTGTTCTAGCAGGCCCCCACATATCAGAGTGCACATAATCTAAAACTCCCTTAGAAATATGTTTCCCTTTACTAAACTTCACTCTTTTCTGTTTGCCCAAAACACAGCTTTCACAAAAGCTTATATCACAGTTCTTTAACTCACCAAGAACTTGTTGTTTTGACAATTCAATTAGGCCTTGTTGACTTATATGACCAAGTCTCTTATGCCATTTCAGGGCTTCATCATTTCCTTCTTCCCTTGCTAAAGCAGCTACTCCATCAACAATTTTACAATCTAACATGTAAATATTGTTCTTGACCCTAGTACCACTTAGCACCACCATAGACCCTTTTATGACTCTAGCTTTACAATCTCTAAGACTAACATGATATCCCATCTTTTCTAAAGTACCAAGAGATAATAAACTTCTCTTAAGATCAGGAATATACCTCACATCTTTGAGATCAAATGTAATACCTGATCCTGTCTTCATTGTAATTGTATCAATTCCAAGAATCTGGCAAGGCCTGTCATCACCAAGCTTTACAGACCCCATGTCCATCATCTTCAATTCTTTAAAGGCTCCTTTCAGAGGAGTCATGTGGAATGAACACCCTGAATCCATTACCCACTTTTCTTTGTTGCATTCACTAGTAGCCACAAGAACATCAGCACTGTCATAACCACCCTCTGATTGTTCATCAGACTCTACATGACTACTTTGCCCTCTGGAATAACTTCATTCACTTTTTCTTCTCTTGAATTCTGGACAGTCTTTCTTGAAGTGTTTCTCTGAATTACAAACAAAACATCACCTCTTGAATCTTGACTTGGATTTTGACCTGGAATTCTTGCTACTACCGCTGTAATTCCTTTTATCTGACCCCCCTCTCACAAACAATCCATCTCCACATTCTTCTTTAGAATCTGACCTCTTCTTCAACTCTTTTGAATTCAAGGTAGATAAGACATCTTCCATGGATAGAGAATCTCTACCATACATCAAAGTATCCACAAAGTGTTCATATGATGATGGAAGAGATGTGAGAAATATTATTTCCTGATCTTCATCATCCAGCACCACTTCTATATTTTCAAGATCCAAGATTAATTTGTTGAATTCATCTGTATGATCTTCAAGACTTTTTCCAGATGACATATGAAATGTATATAGCCTCTTCTTCAAATACAGCCGATTGGCCAAAGATTTCGTCATATACAATGACTCCAACTTTGCCCAAATCCCTGCAGCAGATGTCTCTTTTGATACTTCATGAAGAACTCGATCACCAAGACTCAATATATTTGCACTATGAGCCTTCTCGAGCATATCCTTCCTCTCTTTCTCATTTAAGCCTCCAGGAAGTTTATCTTCTCCTTTAAGCGCATCTACCACACCATTATGAACCAGAAGAGCCCTTATCTTCACACGCCACAGACTGAAATCATTCTTCCAGTCGAAATTCTCCAATTCGAACTTCGTTGACACCATCCTTGTTCTCTGATTGCGGAATTAAAAAATCAATTTCTTAGAATCGAGCCACCATTGGCTCTGATACCACTTGTTAAAGAACAACCAGAGATTGAATCCAGAGAAACTTCAAACCAACGATTGTTATTGAATGATTAACGAAAATGATTGAATACAAGAAATGAAATTACAAGAATTTAAAGAAAAGAACTAACTATCTATCTAGCCTTAACCACCTACTTATAATGAGTCACCAAAATATGTTCCAACAAACTGTTGAAGAAACTTTTCATAAAGCTGAACTTATAAGAAAATAAGTATCAGTCCTTGCATCTCTAACCACTGCTTTCTAATTACTGACTCACTATCCACTGATTATACTCCAACAGCAGTTGTTACCATCAGCAGTGGTTAACCATCAGTACTTATCACTTTAAACACCAGCAGTGCTTACAAGACCCTTCAGCAGTTAGACTTTAGACTCATCAGTGGTTTGACTTTATTTGACTAAATCTCATCAGTGGCTTGCAGATGAACTGAACTGTTACTTTTTTTACAACAAATACCACGAAACAATATCCAACACTTGTGTTAAAATACGTGTATTTGAATATATAATTGGTCAAAATATAAATATCTATCCTTTTTTCTTTCAAAAATGACATTAATCTAATATGTGCATTTTTTTATACTAAAAGCAAATTAAACAAACGAACAAACAAACTCAGTAAAATCTCACATAAAAAGTACGGTGTGATGATTATAGAGTGAGGTTGGCGAAACATTACCCGCTAAATAGTTATTTGCCATTAAACCACTCATATACATGTTTTTTGAACGGCAAATTTGGATCGCTGACAGACCACTGGAGTATCATCGTGCCACCAGTAGAACCACCCAATAATATTCATCTCCACTAGGCTATAATGCATATACACCATTTCCAGAGTCTCCGCTAGGCTATAATGCATATACACCAATTCAGGAGGAAACCCAATAAATCTGGGAAAACCCCTGTTATGGGAATTGAACTCAGGACCTAATGGTCTCTAAGTCTTATCCCACCCCCAAAATGCCACTAGGCTATAAAGCCATGTGCCACTCATATACAAATTAACCTCATATTTTTTTATTTTTTTTCATTATTTACTCACCTCTATCTTTCTGTTGATCACATATACTTCAACGTCATGATGTCACTCACAACTAATCTTCTCTTGACAATTATGTTTTTCTTGTTTCAGATTCGTGATTGAAGGGGTATGGTCCCAAAAACCTCGCGTAGGCACATAGGACCATACCACAATAAACCTCTTCCAAGAGAATCCGGCGCAGCTGCGCACCAGTTCCAAAGAAGAAAACCTAAGAGAAAGTAGTCTTCAACATCCGCGCGCTGAGAAGGAACTAATAACACATCCTTGCGCGGGCTCATGCAACAGAATAGTTAAGTTGGGAGCAAAACCCTAAAACATCTCCACGCAATTACAACCCAGGCTTAAACAGAAAGAGACCTTTTTGTTACAACAGAATTAACATGAGGCCGAGGCAAAGAGGATTACAGCTGTAAACCTTCTAGAAGGCCCCATCATGCACAACCATTTGGTTATAACTGAATGGTGATGTGGCATCATCCTAAATGCTTATCAGGGTCAGAATAATGACACTAACTTGGAGAAAGATCCACACACATTCACTTTCCACGTGGCATCTCCCCAGCTGTTGATCTCGCCCATGATCCGTGTGCTTAAACGTCAGGATGGTGATTAACGGCAGAAAAAGTAACCGCTTACGGAAGATGCTTTCCGTTATTGCCTCCGTCAACAAACTTTCCCGCCCAAATCCGGTTATGAATAAGACAACTCAGGTATAATCTCCAAAGCTACTCTCACTTCACTTTCATTACTACTTCTTCTTCATTGAGATCTGTACTTATTCTCATGCCAGAGGGTGGTCACGGAGAGAACCCCCATTCTCCCCGTGGCGAGTCTAACGGCTGTTCGTTTTGCAGATATCGTTCGGAGAAGAAGCTCAGTCGAACCCCGAATCAAACGAGAGGACTCACCTTTTTATGCAGAACTAAACCCCTGGTCTAATTAATTTCGGTCATTCGAATCACTGTTTCTTCATTGGCGCCCTTTCGATTCATTTCTTCCAGATCTCTGTTTTTCATGGCAGAGACTCCGTCAAACCGTCCATCAGGCCATCGACCGGCGAATTTTACTCATGATCCTCGTGTCGATGGGATTATGGAAGAAGCTTCCGATGACAACGATGTCCTACACAACGTTGATCATCCAAATGATCTTGTTACACCGGGAGCACAACCGGAGATCCCAATAGGTTCAATCCTACCTCCTGGTGAAACCCCGATTTCCTGGTACGTCAGATCTCAGGGTGCGTTGAACGCAGTCTATGCACAGCTCTGTGCACAGACTGCACCCCTGGAAACTCAGTCATGAAGATCTACACCTCACGTATGAGCACCGTCTGCACCACGTACATCACACTACGACGCACCATTACGAATGCCTGTAGACGACACAGAAGTCTACTCCAGATCTCCTACTAAGTACGAATCTACTCACTCTGAGACTCGATGGAGAGATTACCGTGATGAACCATATTCTCATAGAAGGCAGTCAGTCCATTCTCGGTTGGGCTCGTGGTCTTACCAGAAGCGGGACACCTAAACCGACGAATACGACAAAACATATCAGGAAGGTGATAACACAAGCGTGTTCAATCGGCTGCAGGGGGACCATGCAAATTATAAACCCCGCGCGGTTTATAACCCGGATGCAGAGCATGATTACAACCTAATCTACCGCCCGGCAGAAGCAGCCGAGAACTCGAAATTTGTCAGTGAAATCGCTCTAGCTCCCCTCGAAAGGGCGAAACTGCCATCAAACATCGGAAAATTCAATGGGATGTCAAATCCAGACGACCATCTATGTGTATTTACCAGCGCAGGCCTGGTAGGGGGTTGGACATTGCCTATGTAGTGTCACTTATTCGTCCAAACCTTGACTGGTGCAGCACGGTTATGGTTCGATAACTTACCGGTAGGGAAGTTAACGTCATGGGTGGATTTAAAAGAGAAGTTCCTAGTCCACTTTAGCTAGCAACGCAGATCCGTCAGAGACTTCGCCGATGTAATGAACATCTGGAGGCGGGATGATGAAAGTCTGGAGGATTTCATAACGAGATACAATAAGGAGGTGCTAGAAATTGGTGACGTACATGAACATCTGATATGAGCACAATTCAAATACGCCGTGTGTTGTGACGACATGATTAAAGTTTTATCAGGAACGGAGGGTTTACCCAAGAGTTGGGAAAAACTGATGGCCGCAGCCAAGGTTTACGCTTAAACCGAGCGTAACCTAAGCTCCAACAGACCACTGCCACCACACAACCGTCCACAGGACATGAGTGGGGATAGCGGTAAGAAATTTAAGAACAACTGGAGAGATTCGGCCTCAGGCGCGTATTTGTCCGATGATGCTCGTGCAACAATTAACAAATTAGCAGCGCCGAAAGAAGTAAAGAAGGAGAAATGTGAACGGCAACGGACCCCTCTCACAAAAACACCAGCGGAGGTACTCAACACCGAAGATTACCAATTTAAAACTCCTCCGCCAATGAAAAACAAGAGAGGGCAGGATCCAAACCAGTATTGCGATTACCATAAAGACAATGGCCACACCACAAATAATTGCATAAGTCTCCGCGCAGAAATCGAGAAGGCACTAAAAAGTGGAGAACTCGCCCACTTACTTCAAAATGTGCGGAAGGACATCAAACAGATTACTCGTGGAGAGGAGGGGCCGAGCAAAAAAGCTAAAACTTAAGCCACGCCGAAACAACAAGCATGCAATAGCTTTCCTTCATATTGGTTAAGTTCTTCAACTTACTAACCTATGACACAGGACTATTCGTATGTAAAAGTAAATTAAGTCTCAATTAATTATCCTAAGAAACAACTTTGTAACTATGGCCTCTGAGCCCTATCCAAAGTCAATACAAAGTTTGATATATTACTTTTGTGTTTATTACAAAGTGCATGCAATTCCTTTTGGTAAGCGCAAAAACACTATGGTAACCTGGACACAGGTCTCATGAACGGTCGGCGATCACACGTATCGCGCAAGGCCCAGCCTTACGTTCATATATGAGCCTTATACCACCTTTATTCGCCTTACCTAATCAAAGAAATTGTACTCATGCAAGATATTGTAATTCAAACATATATTATAACAGTTACTGGCACACCGCGCTCCTTAACAAAAAGCTATTTACATGCACGGCAGTGCATTGACAAAGTTACTTGTGCCATAGCGCATTAACAAACACGGATCCACATCCTAAACTTATTTCAACTACCAATTGTTCATACAACCACATAAAATACAAAGAAAACCTACTCTAGGTCATCATCATCATCATCCTCTCTATCCGGGAAAACTTCCCTCAGTTGCACCACGAAATCTTCAGACTGCAGCGCAGCAGTAACAAGGTCCATCACAGGAAGTTGCAAAGTGTTGTATTGAGCCTTCGCAGCAGCAAGAGCAGCTTTAGTATCCACGTCGTGCCTAGCAGACTTACTAGTATCCCAATCGACCTTTAAGGCATTAACAACATGATGAGTACATTCCGCGTATCCTTGGGCATACCCATCATTGCGCGCAGTAGTCGGCAAGTGCGCAACCATTTGATCTAACTCATCAGAGTTCAGGACTGAATTAGCAACCTGCGCAGCAACTAAGAATACGAGCAAATACATCAAAAATTGCATAAAACCAACATACTTACACTTATGATCCCGCGGAGTTTCAACCAAAGCATGTCATTTTTCAACGGATCAAATTGGCTCTCCGTCGTCGCTCGAGCAGTTTCAGAGCTTTCCAACTTTTCTTTGGTTTCATGAAGACGGTGGGAAGTCTCAACTTTTTCAGACCACTCAAGCTCCATATCTTTTTTAGCAGATTCAACCTCCGCCTTAAGTTGTTCCTGCTCAGATATTAAAGAGGTAAGTTCGTATATCTCCTTATCCTTAAGGCCAAGGGTGGCGCAAGTTCGTACCTCTCTCTGTTCACTTCTCTCCCGGTGAGAGCGCGCTTCATCACGAGACGCTTCAGCATCAGCTTTTTCTTGCTTCAACTTCTCAGTCTCCGCATCTTGTTTCTTCAGTCTCTCAACCTCGGCCTTGAGATTATTGATAACATCACGGACACCCATTTTTTCATAATTATCTTTCTCACAAATTTCCCTCCAACGCTTGCGCTCTTCCGAAAGAAGAGCGGTCCCAGCTTCTGCTTTTCTTTTCCAACCAGTGGAGAACCACTCTCCAGTCTTCCGATCACTCTCAAACCTAGCTTGGTCAGCTTCTAACTTAGCCCGCATCAGGGTAACTCGAGCTTCTTCCTCAACAGCTCTTTTCCTGGATGCCTCAACAGTAGACCATTCCTTGTGCATACTACGCCATTCACGCACTATACGATGCGTAGTAGACGTATAACTAGCAGCCTTTTCAAGGTAAGCATGGTAAGTCTGATTGTGAGGACGATCCTCTTGAAACCTTACTTCATCAGGATGAAAGGTTCCCTGTAACCGATCGCCACAAACTCGCCAGTCTGAGAACGTATCACCTTTTTTCAACTTCCACACCGGAGAATGAACCTCGGAAGCTTGTTTCTCTGAGTACGTTCTGTAATAATAATCCCTCGGAGTTTCCTCTGGGCGGATAGGGGAGTTCTCCTCACTATGTACAGAGAAACCTTGATCACCAGGACTCCTAATATCATTCACCGGCACAGAAGTGGTGGCATAGGCAGGGATAGTTATCACCGGGTCTTCAGGAACTGACTTCCCTTTCTTTGGATCACGCGCCGCAACTTCAGGAGACTTTGGATGAGTAAAATCAACATCCGCAGTCTCTGGATCCACAGCCTTCTCTGATCCCACCTAAACAGGCTTCTCCACTTCGGGATTTTCCACCGCAGCAACCTTCTCCGCCTCGGGTTCAACAGCTTTCGCACCCTCTACCTGCTCCTGAATCGTTACATGAGGTGGCAAAGGTGGAAGATCATCATTAACTTCGGATGACGGCTCCGCATGAGCGGAAGGAACCGACTTTTCTGCAAAAGCAAAAGTTTATATTAATAGCATATAGCACAAGTAGAACAACAATGGAAAAAGATATTCACCTAGGGGAGGCTTTGCAATAAAATCATCCAAGTTGCCTCGCTTGCCAATTTTTCTCCTAGGCATCTTCTTAGCAGGCTGTGCCTCAGCCTCAATTTCAACATGCTTCCTCTTCCCTGCCTTCGTCTTCACCAAGGGTTCCGGACTTAACTCTAAGTCAATTGGATCTTCAGGATTCGAGGATGGGATATCAGTGGTATCCTGAGGCTCCGCCTTCGGTTTCTTCACAACTATAGGTGCAAGTCCTTCCAACGAATCAGACACCACTACATAATCACACCAGGAGTCAGAGGAATGGCGCATACCTTTCTTCTCTCCCTTAACAATTTTGACTTTTGATGATTGGGCTTTCACCGCGTCAGTCTTTTTTAGCGCAATGTTAACAGCTGGAGCACGCTTTTTCTTCTCAGGGCCTATGCCCAAGTTAGTCAACTCACCTACTTGAAAAAGAAAAATATTGCAATATTACACCACGCGCAAAGACAGCAAAGAGTAATATTGCAATATCAATCAAAACCAGAAATACGCTTACCAGCACCAGCCGGAGGTTGTGCAAACAGATCTTCATCCGGCGACAGGGCAAAATTCTTGACTATCTGCAAGTACCAAAGCTCCTTATCAGCCCTTTTTGGAATGGTGGCCATCTTTCCGTTTTCTCTCTTATACGCAACAACATATAAAGAGACAACTACAAAAGGGAAGACAGGAGAAAATTCAAACTCACACGAAAAAAAAAGTAAGAGAATCCCAAATCTTACTTTTACCATCTTCCATGTACACTGGCTTATCTTCCCGCTCCATTCGCCAGAAAAGACTCATGCCAGCAGCAACCAGGGCTTTCTCCGGAAGCTCAATCGACGGAACGTCCTGTAAATCCTGGTACCAAGTCTCTGAAAAAGGAGTCTGTATGGTCTCTGTCACAACGTCTTCTTTACCCCTGAAGGTCATCTTCATCGGAATCACACCGGCTTTAATAAAGAAAAATTTCGGCTTCTAATCATGAAAAGATTTTGGGGGATGCAACAAAATCTTCTTTGCCGAAGCACATTGGGCAAAGGAGTAAAAGCCCTAAGAATAATGCATTTGATACAACACTCGGAAATGGTTAACCGTCGGTTCGATATGCATCGACCGACAAAGAAATTTGAACCATTCCAATAGGGTGCATTTGAGAAATATGAAACTTATAGTATGAAAGGATTTCCAGAAAAAACCTCGTCACTGGCAATCAGAAGTTGCCCTCAGCAAAATAATCCCAAAACAAGGTAATGTACTCGGCAGGAGCATCTGCCGCCGTCTGACCCTCAATAGGGTATCGAACATCCCAACTATCAGGGAATCTAAAATTTCGAACCATACTGTCGAACGTTTCTCGGGACCACTTCAATTATGGAAGGCCGGCAGGCATCTCTTCAGAGGAATCTTCGTGACATTCTCCGGTAGACATAGAGGAAAAATTTGCAGTTTTCTTCAAGAGAATATTGAGGAAGACGAAGGAAAATCAAGAGCAAACAATAGAAAATAGGGCACTAAAATAGATTTATATACTCACCGCCATAAATGCCCTAGAAAACCGTGATAGCCCCTTTTTCGGAAAAACACGGTTATCGAAGCATCAGGGGTGAGTGGGAGGCAACAAGCACCCCCACGCGCGCGTGTAGGCCACGTTTGACGACGCATATCTGACAAGTGACAGCCTGTCATCAAAACTTCACACGTCAACAGTCAACATAGTACTTTTCACCTGCCAAAGGGTCACAATTTTCAAAATTTGAAATCATGAGCAACTCAACTTCAAAGAGTATCTTCTCCAAGAAGATTCCCCACATTTCGCGCCAAAACCTCACAGAGAAAAAATCACACCTATCATATAGTCCAGTACTCCACTTACTTGCATAAGAGCAACACTGGACTGGAGGGACTTGAAGGGGTATGGTCCCAAAAATCTCGTGCAGGCACATAGGACCATACCACAACTTCGCCACAATAAACCTCTTCCAAGAGAATCCTGCGCAGCTGAGCACCGGTTCCAAAGAAGAAAACCTAAGAGAAAGCAGTCTTCTACATCCGCGTGCCGAGATAGAACTAATAACACATCCTTGCGCAGGCTCGTGCAACAGAATAGTTAAATTGGGAGCAAAACCCTAAAACATCTCCACGCAATTACAACCCAGGCTTAAACAGAGAGAGACCTTTCTGTTACAACAGAATTAACATGAGGCCGAGGCATAGAGGATTACAGCTGTAAACCTTCTAGAAGGCCCTATCGTGCACAACCATTCGATTATAACTGAATAGTGATGTGGCATCATCCTAAACGCTTATCAGGGTCACAATGATGACACTAACTTGGAGAAAGATCCACACACATTCACTTTCCACGTGGCATCTCCCCAGCCGTTGATCTCGCCTACGATCCATGTGCTTAAACGTCAGGATGGTGATTAACGGTAGAAAGAGTAACCGCTTACGGAAGATGCTTTCCGTTATTGCCTCCGTCAACAAACTTTCTTGCCCAAATCCGGTTATAAATAAGACAACTCAGGTATAATCTCCAAAGCTACTCTCACTTCACTTTCATTAGTATTTCTTCTTCACTGAGATCTTTACTTATTCTCACACCGGATGGTGGTCACGGAGAGAACCCCCATTCTCCCTGTGGCGAGTCTAACGGTTGTTCGTTTTGCATATATCGTTCGGAGAAGAAGCTCAGTCGAACCCCGAATCAAACGAGAGGACTCACCTTTTTATGCAGAACTAAACCCCTGGTCCGATTGATTCCGGTCATTCGAATCACTGTTTCTTCAGTAATGTATGTTTTTCTAGCAATGAAATTTACATGAATTGTTATATTAGGCATAAGGTTTATGTGTTCTTTTTCCTGTGAAAATAGCAATAACTGTTATATAACTTTATGTTTGCTTTGTTCAAATTGTAGTTTCTACAAAGTGTAATAGTTTATTTTATTTTATTTTATTTTTTAGTACTAAATGTTGAAAATAATATAAGGTTCATTAATATCCTATATATTTGTTTGTTATATTTATTTGTTGGGCCTTCTCAGTTATGTTACGTTTATACATATTGGGCCAGTCTGTTACATATACCTGTTGGGCTCATTATTGTTATAATTGATTTGTGCCAAAGTTATAAACAGGTTGCAAATCTGAGAGGGTGCGATCAGTTCTGCTCATTTTTGTGGGGCAAAGTGTAACTTTGTTGTTACAAGATATAAAAGGCTCTTATCTTAGCTAGGGTTTCATTCCCTTGTTATGCACTTCACTAGTCTCTCTTATTCTCTCTGGGTTTTTCCATTCGGTTGAAGATTTGTTGAAGATCTGCTGATGATCTTGTTCATTTGTTGCTTCTGTATCGTTGTAGATCCTATGGATCATCGTATTTTTGGTTGTATCGTTCTGATTAATCAACTAATTATCATCAGTTAATTATATCTCATTGTATTGTTGTTACATATATTACAACTTGTAAGATCTTGGGAGGTTGGGAGTTTTTAGGGTTTGTTAAACATAATAAAAGTTTTACGTCACTGTTTTGCCACTACATCTGGTGTTGTTGTTTGTTTACATCTGTTTTGTATTATTTTGTACAATTTTACATGGTATCAGAGCGAAATCGCTCCTGATCTGTGTTATTTTCGCTATTATATTCTGATTTGTTGTTGATTTGTGATTTAGTTTCGCTCCTGGTGTTCTAGGGTTTGCGGATCTGATTGTTGTTGATTTAAATCGAATTGATCTTGGGAAGTGTGATGTTGCGATCTTGTGCGGCGGAAACCCTAGTTAGGGTTTTGTGATTCTGGTGGTAGATTCCTCATCTTCTGGTGGTTTCTACACTCTGTGTTGGTCTCTGAAACCCTAGAAGGTTTCAGGGTAAACTAACCAGTTGTGTTTTGTTTGTGACTTAATCAGGTCTTGTAGTTCTTGAAAACTACAGTTCTGGTCGCTTTTGGAGTTATACGCACCCTCTGTAAGATCTTTCCTTTCTTATCTCTGTTCTATTTCTTGTTGTTGTTTTAGTTGATACTGGGGTAGTGAGGATCAGTTTATAGTGTTTGTTTGTCGTAGTTGATATCGGGGTAGTAAGGACCGGTTTACCTGATTGCTTGATTCTTTTGTGTCTGTTCTGTGTTACTTGTCAATATTTGTGGTGTTTTCTTATCTGGTCTTCTTGTCATTACATTGTGTATTGGATCTGTTGTGTATAGTTGTGGCTCCTGAGTAACGACTTGTCCAGGCACCATAGAATGACAAACCTGGAATCTGGTCCCTGACTCAGCTTCGCTTTAGGTTGAATTGTTTTCTGTATAGTATGTTTCTGATTGTGTCATACACTTTTGTTATCTGTTGATAACTTCTATTTATCTGTTTTTTTAGTTATTGCCTTTCCTGTGTGTTGTTATCATGGGTGATGGTGAAGGTACTTCATAGACTTTGATTAGTAAACTGGATATAGAAGACCCATTGTATTTATATCCAAGTGACTCTAGTAGTTTGACCATAGTTAGTACTAAACTAAAGGGTATTGAAAATTATGTTGTTTGGTCAATTGCTATGAAGCTTGCCTTAGAAGCTAAAAATAAATATGGGTTTATATATGGTAAAATAGAAAAATCTAAGGATGATGATGTTTTAGCTAATCAGTGGGATAGATGTAACTTTGTCATGTTAACATGGTTGTTAAACTCTATTTCTGAAGAACTTTTTCTTGGTCAAGTTTTTTTTTAAGTTAGCTTCTGAAGTTTGGACTGATCTTAAAGGGTATTTTTATAAGGTTGATGGTTCTGTTGTCTATGACTTGTATAAAAAAATTAATAGTATTTCTTAAAATGGCAGCACTGTTGTTGAGTATTATAATAGGTTGACAACAATATGGAAGTAGTTTGATGCTATGCTTCATCTGCCTTCCTGTTCTTGTCAAGCTGCTAAGGATTATAACGACTTTTCAACATTAATAAAACTAATGCAGTTTCTCATGGGGCTTGATGATGTTTATCAGCCTGTGAGAACTAATCTTTTGACAAGAGAACCATTTCCCTCTTTTAAGGTGGCATTTTCTATTGTTTCTAGGGAGGAGTCACATAGGTTGTCTAGTAGTGGATCTAAAACACAGAATGTGTCTTTTGTGTCCAACTCTAATCATGGTTTTTAGTCTAAAAGAAGGTTAACTAGAGGACCTAATCCTAATTTGAAATGTACCCACTGCAATATGCTAGGTCATACTGTAGATAGATGTTTTGAGATTATAGGGTATCCTCCTGGGTTTAAAAAGAGAACTAGTAATCCACTAAGTAAAGGCAATGTTGGTAATAAGTCTAATATGTTTGTTGGATCTTCTGCTAGTACTAGTATGTCTACTTCTAGTATGCCTTTTACTTCTGACAGATAGCTAAATTGTTGAATCTTGTTAGTGAAAAGAGTGTGGTGGATACTCAAAACTTGGAAGGTGAGTCTGTTAATGTTAGTAGTTTTGTTAGTTGTTCTAGTTCTGTGGTGTTTGGTAATCATTTTAATTGAATAATATATTCTGGAGCTAGTCAACATATGATAAATAATGATAAAGATATGTTTGATACTATTGATGTGTCTGAGTTTGATCTTAAGGTTGGTCACCCTGATGGAACTAATGTTAAGGTTTTAAAAATTGGTAGTATAAAACCGATGAATAGCATAGTTTTACAAGATGTTTTCTATGTTCCAGGGTATAATGTGAATTTGTTATCTGTCCATAGGCTTGCTAAGGATAATCAGATAAATGTAGTATTTAATGGGGATAACTGTGTGTTATAGTATTTAATGGGGATAACTGTGTGTTATAAAACTGATCAGCAGTCAAGTAGGGAGCAGTTAGGTAGTAGTCAGGGTAACAATGACGAGGCAGAGGACACTGTTGGATCAAATGATGAGACCAACCTATCTGAGGGTCAAACTGTTAGGAGATCTTCTAGAAATGTGTCTTTTCCAAAAAAAAATTAATGAATATGTGGTAAAGGGTAAAGTTAAATATGGAATTGAGAAAGTTGTGAATTATGCTTGCTTGTCTGTTAAAAATTTGTGCTTTGTTAGTTTCTTAAATAAAAATGTTGAACATAGTTCCTGTTAGTACACGATGTCTATCGCCCCCTTCAATCCGTTCCGTAGCTAATACTGAAGTAATCTAGGATTTTATTGTAATATTTAGACAAGAAGTAGCAAGGTGGCATTTTGGTAATTAATGAGAAATCTCATTAATTCCAAGGGCTATAAATAGGAGCTTTAGGTTTAAAGTAGAAGACTTTTGCTCATTTGGTGATTTAGGAGATTCAAGTCTAGAGAGAGAAAGTACTCTCTACGTGATTCTCGTTGCTTGTACATGTTATATCTTTCAATAGAATCACGGTTCTAGTACGTTATTGTGTGTTCGGTCACGTACGTTCACGGATTCCGCACGTCGAACGTTCGTTACGCAATCGAACGGTGTCAAAACCGGTCCTACAATTGGTATCAGAGCTAGGAGCTCGATTGCACTGATCAAACACATTGATTCGTACCAGATTTCAGCGATTTCAGATCCGAATTTCATCTATTTCTTCATTTTTTTCATTTTTTTCACGTTTTTCGCTGAAATTCGTCAAATTGAACGGGATTTTACGGTCCGAATTTTTGATATGTTGTGCGAAAACACCTGATCTATAACCCTACCAAGTTTCAGATCCAAACTCCTAGCCGTTTAGGAGAAATTTCAGTTTTTGTTCCGATTTCACGTTATAATAGGGGTTTCGCTTTTGTGGCAGGGGTTTCGCTCATAGAGTTTCGCTCATAAGGTCATTTGAGAGGTTTCGCTCCAAGTGACATATTTTGAGGTTTCGCTTTTTCGTCACTTAGTGGTTTCGCTTATTAGTCAAGTTACAGGTTTCGCTCGTAGTGCAATCACCTGGTTTCGCTCTTGTGACAATATGTGATTTCGCTCTTGTGACAAAAGTTGATTTCGCTCATAAGAACTTATTGATTCCGCTCCAAAGATCACTAATTTCGAGAGTCTGTGATTCCGCTCGAGGGACTATCTGTTTCTGCTTGAATTGTGAAATCAGTGATTAGTGTAAAACATTAAAAGAGGTTGTCAGTATATTGGTAAAAGAAATCATGTGTTTTGTGTTGCATCGGTTTGATCATCAACTTTATCAGAGGTGTTAAATGAATCATTATTCGGTGTGTTTTTAGAACAATAGTCATAGATTGCATGTGACTTTGTAGTATTTCAAAGTGGTTCATGTGATATTGTAGTTCTTTAAAACAATCGGCCTAATCATGTTAATTGCACCGACCCACTAGTTATAAAAGGCCCAATAGGATTTTGTTGTGAAATATTGTTGTCGGCACATTTAAATCAACATTAAAGTCAATTGTCCATATTATCAGCCATTATAGTTTTCACGTGAAATTTGTTTCAAAGCATTGTGTCACTGGTGAAACTATTAAAAACAGTCATTCAAATGATTGGAGGTCCAATCAAAATTAAGAAACTTTTATGATTGTTGCTTATCATGATAACTATGCTTTGATTAGATAAAAACATCACATGGTATGTCAGACTTATGTTGAATCATATTTGATAAGTGGTTTGTCGTATAGTGCCATTAAGTATTTGATAACTAGTTCGAGTCACAATCAAAGTTGTTTGGATCTGATAGTGTGGTTAAAATGTTTGACGAAGAGGAAAACTATAACCTTGAAAGGTTAAATGATTGGTTTGATGGGTGTTGGGGTAGTAAATATCAGAATGAGAATAAGAATGTTTGGGATAAAAGATTTGAATGTTTTTTGTGTATGAAAAATGAAATAGTGGATGCGTTGGAAAAACGGTTTGTTTGTCTAATTGAAAATTTAACAAGGTACGAGATAAGGATATCAAATGCTGAAAAGGTATCAAAATTTGCTGACGCGTTACCTTCTGAGTGGGATGAATTTTTGAGTGAACTAAAAAAGGATTCTAGGTTCTCAAATTTTTATCCAAATGAATTTATAAATAAGCTCAAAACACTCAAGTATGAAAATGAAAAGAAAAAGAAAGAGTTGATGAATGTAATAGATAAAAATCTAGACAAAATAAGTTTGGATGTGATTGTTGAAATATGCGAAAGAGTCAATATGTGTTGTGTAGCAAAAATTGTTATGAAATACGATATTAAGAGGGGTTGTTATATTGATGAATATATGAATCCTCTTGATTTTGTTAAAATTTTTTGTGCAGGCACATACAAGACAGTGACACATGATATTTCAAAGAATGAAGAATCCAAGCAAGATGAAACTTCAAAATGTGAAGTTGTGTGCTCAAAATGATAAAATTGGAAGCAGACAATGCCAAACTCTTGAAGAATGTAGAGAGTTTGACATTGGAAATCAAGAATTTGAATGATGAAAAGAAATCTGATGATAAACAGATTCTTGAACTGCAAGAAAATTTTGAAAGATTGAAATCTGACAATGTCAAACTGTTAATTGATTTGGACAGTTTGACATTGGAAAACAAAATTTTGAAAGAAAAGGAAAAAGATTTTGAAAATGAAAAATTGAAAATTGAAAAAGATTTTCAAAGTCAAATAAAGATTTTAGAAGATGAGAAAGATATTTTTGGTAAAAATAATCTTGAAAAACAAATTGCAATAAATTCTCATCTTGCTAAAATCATTCAGCTTGAAAAAGAAGCTGAAAGTGATCGGAATAAAATTGCTGAGTTAGAAAATAAGTTGAAAGGTTTTGTGACTTCTGCACCATATGTGTGTCCAGAACCGATCAATGAAATTCCAATAAGTGACAATGTCACAAACTTTGACAATGTCAAAGTTGAGGATTGTGATGAAAATGAAAAACAAGCTAAACAAAAATTATTTTTAGATCTAAAAGAAAAATTCAAAAATACTGTTTTGCAATCTACTGAAATAGGTGAATGCTCAAAGCAAAAACCTGTTAAGAAAATTGTAGAACAAAAAGAAAAAATTAAAAATTCGAATTTTTTTCAAAATGAAAATAAAAGCTCATCAGTTCAGTCATCCAATCATTATGCAAAATCACAAAAATCTAAAAACAAAAACTCAAAAATAGTTGGTGATATGTGGTGCAGGTTGGACCACAGTGCTTCAAAGCCAAATACAGCTTTCAGGAGGAGTGATGATTACCACAAAGCCAGACAACGTTATGATCTGAGCGTTTGGTGTGAAAATGGTGATTGGTACGATAACAGAGTGTGTAACCGATGTGGTTATCAAGGACACATTGCTGTTAACTGCCAAGGTTGGAGTTATGAGACGAGGAGATGCTTTAAATGCAACATCAGAGGTCACATTGCCAGAGATTGCCCAAGGAGATCAAATGAAAGATTGAGGGTTAATTCTCAGAAGATAGCAAAGAAATCAGTCAATGTCAAGCCCAAAGAACAGAAGGTTCAAGAACCTAAAGTTCAAGAAATGAAAGTGAAGCTTTCTCAGGGGCAGAAAGACAAACTGAGGAAGAAGAGAAAGAAGGCTAGAGAGTATCTAGAGAAGATCTTGTCCTCGGGTACAACAAATAAGAGTGCTGATGAATCGCTTCACTCGACAACAAAGTCAAGTAAACCGAATTCGTCAGATACAAATCTGAGGACAAAAGAGGAGATAAAGAAGGTTGAAGTGGTTAGCGATGAATTTGTTTCTTCGGAAACAAAGGAGCTACGTGTTGGCGATGAATCTGGTTTATCTAAGTCAGATGAGCCACATTCTGGTGATGATTCTGATTCGTCAAAATCAGAGGAGCCACAAGTTGAGCTCAAAATTGAAAATTTAGTTCCGCCAATGGATGATATCAACTTTCCACCATTGCAGACTGAAATTTTTAAACAAAAAGTTGGTAAAGTGAAAAGTTCGAATCAATTCTATTCTGAAAAGAAAGAATTTGATATCGAAAAGGCTTTTAATGACAAAGTAAAAAATATTTTTGGAAAGATGGTTGAGGGTAAGGTAAAAGGAGTTAAAGAATTTTATGAATCAAAAATGTATGTTCAAAACACTCAAGGACAGTCAGGCTTGGGTGAATCTCTTTAACTGAAAAAACCTGACTTGCCGGAGCTCCCAAGTTGGTAATCGTGGATCAGGAATCGGCATACTTCTTGAGAAATTCACTCTGGTGATATTTCGACTTACAAGTGGTTAATCAAGGACATTAAGTTGTACTTGATTTAACTATCTTACAAGTGGTATGATTGTTGGAAATTGTTTTTGTGATAAACCTACAAGTGATTGAAGAACAATGTGATGAAACCCCATGTTTGTGAAATGACAAACAAAACTAATTTTCCGGAAAAACCATTTTGATTAAAACAAACTTAAGTGTTTTGAAATCATAATGGGAAAATAGTTTGTTGTCAGGGGGAGTTCTGATTGTTTATGCCAAGTGGATGGCGATTTGAAGCGATTCGATATCGGTTGTCAATTTACTTGTACAGTTTGTTTTCAAATTTCCTAAAATGTGTTTGCATTTTAGGGGAAGTAAGAAATTTTAGAAAATCCAAAAACATTTGAAAATTTGAAAAAGCCAAAAACATGATAAAATTTGGAAATTGAGTTTTGTGTCAAAGAAGAGGAAATGATAGTACATCAGTGGACGATCACAACATGCTAAAGAATTGGAAAGTCAAAATGTGATAAACGGTCTCACTGATGATGTGCCAGTAGGTTTTTGCACATTTAGTAGATTGTGACGAGATATAAACCTAAATTCAAACTTGCTTATATCGTGGTGAAACATCTCTCGGATATATGGGTAACCCCCGAAATCTTGTTTGAAAGATTCCTTTTTCTGATATACTAGGTTTGTTTACTCAGTGATATCTGGGGTATTATTCCGGGACTTCTGCTGAATGGAAGTTCTGACCTAGTCCTCGAATAATATTTTCCGCAATGCTTGAAACATAGCATCACCCTCAGCATGTATGATAAGACAATAAAAATTGCTTAGCAATGCTGTTGTAAAAAAGATCCTCTAAAGGGGACACACCCAAAAGTCGAGTCAGGATCTCTCTGCTGAACGGTAGTTCTGACCTGAGCTCTCATGATTCTTCATAATTTATTAACCCCTTACAGATATCATTTGTGTTTAAAACTCACCTGTAAGACTGAATATTGGAATCTGGATACGGGAGTATATTCTGAGGTGGGACACGCGATTGAGTTTAAGTGCTTAAGACATTAATCTCGTATCTCGAAGCAGTTGAACTTTGTGAAAGAATTTAAGTGGATCAATATACTGACAATCTAAGTGAATCGTTTAGAACTTAAAATGTTTAAAGCTTAACGGTGTTGATGATATGTCTCATAAACTGATATGATCCTCTTACACAAACTCACAAAAATATTGTCTGTATATATTTCTTTACTGCATTTCATTAAAAACAAAAATCCAAAAAGATTTTAGTGTGTTTTAGCATAAATTTTTGAAAAATCCAAAAAGATTTTAGACAACTAATGTTGATGAGCTGATTTTCAAAATTCCAAGTGCTAAACATGATGAACTGGTTTGGAAGTGTATGCTAAATTGAAAAATTTTGATTTGAAAAAGAAAGTTAAGATTAGTTAATCAAGGTCATTAATTTGAACTTGATGTAACTATTATGATTGAATGCTTTCAATCAGTAAGTTTTTCTTATTGATTTAAGTAAAAACTTATGTTTTGGTGAGAAAATGTGTGCAGGAGTTGAGCTGAACAGAACAAAGCCAGGAATTGATCCTGAATTTGTGAACCTGTAAAGTCCAGACTACGATCCCGACAGCTGAATTTAAGGGGGAGTCTGAAGACAATCTCAAAGCAAGAGGAAATCCAGGTGTCGATCCCAAAAGCACGGAAGCTTGACGAAAGGGGGAGCCTGAAGGAAAAAGAGTCTAAGAAGAAGAGGAGCAACGAAAGCTCAAAGATAGATCCACGGGGATTCTGTTCGTGAAAGAGAAAGACAAGACGCTACGAGATTGACTGCGGCAATATCCAAGGGGGAGTCTGTTAGTACACAATGTCTATCGCCCCCGTCAATCCGTTCCGTAGCTGATGCTGAAGTAATCTAGGATTTTATTGTAATATTTAGACAAGAAGTAGCAAGGTGGCATTTTGGTAATTAATGAGAAATCTCATTAATTCCAAGGGCTATAAATAGGAGCTTTAGGTTTAAAGTACAAGACTTTTGCTCATTTGGTGATTTAGGAGATTCAAGTCTAGAGAGAGAAAGTCTAGAGAGAGAAAGTACTCTCTACGTGATTCTCGTTGCTTGTACATGTTATATCTTTCAATAGAATCACGGTTCTAGTACGTTATTGTGTGTTCGGTCACGTACGTTCACGGATTCCGCACGTCGAACGTTCGTTACGCAATCGAACGGTGTCAAAACCGGTCCTACAGTTCCTATGATGAGGCTTCCAATGATCCTTTATGGGTAGAAGCTATGAATTTAGAGATGGAAGCCTTGTTTAGGAACAATACTTGGATTCTTGCAGATTTACCATCTAATAGAAAACTAATAGGGTGTAGGTGGATCTATAAATAAAGTACAAATCAAATGGTGCAGTTGAACGGTATAAATCTAGGTTAGTAGCTAAGGGTTATAATCAAAGAGAAGGTATAGATTTTGGTGAAACGTTTTCACCTGTTGTTAAATGGTCACTGTTAGGTCTGTGATTAGTCTTGTTGTTGAACAGGGTTGGCCATTGTATCAACTGGATGTAAATAATGCGTTTTTGTATGGTTCAATAACTGAGGATGTTTATATGTCTTTACCTCAGGGTTATTATTCAAAAAATGAAACAAAAGTGTGCAAGTTAGTTAAGTCGTTATATAGGCTTAAATAGACCCCTAGAAAATGGAATGAAAAACTTATTGATGTTTTGTTTGATATTGGCTTTAAACAAAGTGTATGTGACCATTCCTTGTTTGTGTTGAAAAAAATCTGAAATTCTTGTTGTGTTATTAATGTATGTTGATGAGATTGTCATCACAGGGAATAATATTGATGAAATAAATAAAATCAAGAAATTGTTAAGTGATAGTTTTAAAATAAAAGATCTTGGTATTTTAAAATATTTTTTTTAGGAATAGAGGTTTTGTATAAAGATAGTTTGTCTTAATCAAAGAAAGTATTGACTTAAGCTTTTGAGTGAGTTTGGTTATTTAGGGTGTAAACTGGTGAGCACACCTATAGAGGTTAGTCATGAAGTTTTTGCTAAAACTAATAAAAACCAAGTTAAGTTGAGCAATGTTTCCGGATATCAAAAATTGGTAGGAAAATTGATATACTTATCTTTGACTAGACCAGATATTAGTTATGTTGTTCAATATCTTAGTCAATATATGCATGCTCCTTTTGAGTCCTATTTACAGATTGCCTTGAGATTACTTCGTTATTTGAAGAAATCTCCTGGTAAAGGGTTGATGTTTAAGAAAGGTCGGAATTTTGACCTGATTGGATATGTGGATTCTGATTGGGCTAAATGTACTGAAACAAGAAAATCAGTTACTGGATATTGTGTATTTTTGGGAGATTCTTTGGTATCCTGGAAGTGTAAAAAACAGAGTGTAGTTGCTAGGTCGAATTCGAGTATAGGGCTATGTGCTCTGCTTCTTGTGAGATAATATGGATTAAAAATCTGCTTTATGAACTTGGTGTTAACTGCAACTTGCCTGTTAAAATTTATTGTGATAATAAAAGTGTTATATCAATCTCTATGAATCATGTGTTTTGTGAAAGGACTAAGCACTTTGAAATTGATTTGCATGTTTTGCGAGAAAGAATTGCTTGTGGTATAATTGATCCTATTAAGATTGATTCAGATCTTCAAGTTGCTGATATTCTGACTAAAAGTCTGAGTAGCGAGGTGCATGATACTATGTGTAATAAGTTGGGAATGATTAACATGTATAGTATATGAATGATGGGGGCATGTTGAAAATAATACAAGGTTCATTCATATCTTTTACCTTTATCCCAAAAGTTAGTTTTGGGTATAGTTTTTAGTTAATAACCGAAATTAACTGAAACCGAACAATAACCAACTTCATAACCGATTAACCATAAACGAAGTTAATGATTATCGTTATGATTAATGGTAAAAACCGACCAAACCTATCTATACACACCTCTACCCTTGATTGTCCCAGCCTCCTAAGAATTAAAAGTCTTTGTGGACTAGAAACTAGATTTTCTTTGACTCGTGTACTTCATATTTTTGAACTCTAATGATAACAATAAATTTGATTTTTTTACTTTTGGCGTTTTCCATAATTCCATAGGATTGTAACGATGCCAAATTATTATTTTTTAACTTTTTTATGACAGTGAATTTTTTGTAACAGTGAATTTTTATGCCAAGCTTTTATCTGGTGTTTTTAGTCGGAGATTTCAAAACGAATGTAACAACTGTTTGGAATGACATCTTAGTTTTAATTTAGTTTTTTATATTAACTACGGTCTCTGATAGAAGCCGGATTCGAGATCGGCAAATCTCCAAAATAAACAAAACAAATAGAACTTGAAAGTAATTAATGTAAAACAATTTGTTCTTCAAATTTCTTCTCTCATGATTTTTATTAACCAAAACATGGGTATTTAAATACATAGAATGGAAATGTAAACATAAATGCAAAGCTAGGTTCAAAATGGAAATGTGAACATGGAAGTGGAATGAGTGGTCCTACTTACATAAATGCATGCACTATTAACTAAACATGGATGCACTAAATTAAAAGACATGGAGAACATGGGTAAACTAATGCATGAAAATGTGGATGAGAAGATAGGCACGTATCAATACTCCCGCCCTAAAAAACGTCCTTGTCCTCAAGGACGGAATGCTCGGTCCAAGGCGGTCGCCACTCGCGCCTTCCGGAAGCGTTCGGTTTAGTCTCAATGGGCTGCCACAGCGGCAGTTGCCACGGTGGTCGCCATTCTCGTCTTTGCTCCGGAAATGGATGGCTTGTTGTCCTATGCATAGCTCTTGTACCCATGCCCGTATTGAAACTTTGTGAAATATTATCATTTAGGTCTTCACCTTTAGAAATTAGTTCATGGGGCCAACAAACAGTTATGAAAGGGACCAGCCATGAACTTCCATTTGCAATGAATGGAGGCATGAACAACAACGTTGGGCCAAGGGATGAGGACATGGTAATGTTGGTGGAGCCGGTGGAAGGCGAAACAAAACAGGGCGATAATGAAGGTGGTGGTAGTGAGGACGCGGTGGATTGTAGAGGGGATGACAGGGGTAATACGGGGTTTAATTGTGGTGGTCGAGCGGGAAAAGAAGGCGGTGGTGGTCGGAATCGATGGAGCATTGCAATGGTGAAAGACTTCCATGTGAGGCGTTCAGGTCCTCGATACCATGAATTGAACCAAGAAAAAGGTTCATCATCGAAGGACTCAACAACATATGGAAAACGTTCTTCCTCATAAATTGCATAAAAGGAAAAGAATCGTTCAGCATCACGAATCCACCGGGCAGGATTGTAACCGGTGAAGCGAGATAGATACGTGGCGTCCTCGAGTTCTTCCAAAGCCATGGAGGCTAAGGCTCAATGAAAGCACCAATTGATAGGTTTACGGAGAAAACCTACAAACTCCCAAGATAGATAACCCTTAGAGGGGGTCAAGCTCCAAGAACAAAGATAAAGAACAAGACTAGTTTTGCAACAATTTTCTCTCATGATTTTTATTAACCAAAACATGGGTATTTAAATACATAGAATGGAAATGTAAACATAAATGCAAAGCTAGGTTCAAAATGGAAATGTGAACATGGAAGTGGAATGAGTGGTCCTACTTACATAAATGCATGCACTATTAACTAAACATGGATGCACTAAATTAAAAGACATGGAAAACATGGGTAAACTAATGCATGAAAATGTGGATGAGAAGATAGGTACGTATCAGTCTCTATGCAATTGCAAATTTATGTGTGTTAAAATAAAATATAATTTACCCATTGGTGGGATGGTGGCCTCGTGGAGTCGTGGACAACTGTGAAGAAACGTAAACCATGATGTATTGGTTGGCGGAACATGTGTTGAGCATCCTATGCATGATCACATGGTCACTACGGTCAAAAATAGAATTCTATATTAGTGTCAACTAGTATTAAGCCCTGAGTTGCAGCGGTAGTCATAAAACTGTGTTAAGTAGTAGCAATATTATACTATTGTCATGGACCACCAACACCGGAAAAGCTCGTAAAAACAAAATAAATAAAAACAGGGAAAAAATAACGCCGAGCGAAAAGCAGACGTAAAATCTTTGAATCTCGCACGCTCGTTGCTTAGAAATTAAACCGAAACGTAATGGTTCAAACATTTATACTGAGTCTAAATGATTAAGACCTTTAATCTGACTTGGTCAGACATTTGCCTCTGAACAGTTAAACATTATACCGGCTCTTAATTGTTCAGACCTCTTACCGATTCAGCACTTAATGGTTCAGAGCTCTTACTCGTTCAATACTTAACCATTTAAAAGTTGCCAAAGAGCCCCTTAATTTGTGTCATATATATAAGAGTGAGAGGAATCATATACAAATAAAACTTAGTGCACTAAGGGGGGAGGGGGTGGTACGTTATGGACTCCCCATCACGAGTGATAGTATCACTAACACCGCCGCCTCCATGTTGGTCACGAGTGATAGGAATAACTCGTTGATTATATAACGCGTTGAACATATTGATGAATGAATGTGTATGACTTGTACATTGTGTATTAATACTTGTACATTGGAATCCCATCACTAGTGATACCACCCCACTACAATCTATCACTAGTGATAGAATATTGGGTGATGACATGGCATGATTTGATTGGATATTAGAAGTGATAGAAATCTATCACTAGTGACCACCTCCTCCCCTAAGTATGTTTAGTAAGTAGGGTAATTATGCTACACAAATTTAAAATGGCGTAATAATAACCACGCTATAGTTTAAAAGTACGTGATAACTGCTACTTGTAAAACTGTAGCATATTAATTATTATTACGCTAGTTAAAATGTTTTCTATCGTAATTACATTATTTAATTACCAAATTTCACTGTGTTTTTTTTTTCACTCGCTTTGTATGATTTACATGATTTGATCCAAACACTGTACATATATATGTGTGTTTGTGTGTGTGCGTGCGTGTATGTGTGTATATATACAAAACACTAAATATGCTAAGAACAGGGGCGGACCCAAGTTATGGGGTGGGTGGGCGGTCGCACCACTTGAAAAAAAAATTTAGTTGTATTTTTCGCGTAAAATCCAGACCGCACCCTTTGGAAATTTTCGTCCGCACCCATTGAAAAATTCCGACTGCACCCTTGGAAATTTTCGTCCGCACCTCTTAGAAAAAAATGTTAGGAATTTATGTAAAAAAAATGTTAGGAATTTATGTAAAAAAAATTGTGAACATGGATTGAAACCCGATCAAATTATGTAAAAAGTTAGCCTACTAACCCCTTTAATAAAACTTAAATTCAATCCATCAAGCCCAATAACTTAATACCTATTCAAGCCCAACCCAACTACTAGTTTTGTTAAACAAACCAGTCCACATATTAAAAAAAAACCCAAATCGCTGCCACTTGCCAGCGACTCCCACCCTCCCTCTGCCTCACTTCAGCGCCCAGCGACAACATAATTCCGACCGACGACTGCAAAATTTCGGCTGCAAATTGGTTAATTCAGGCCGCCCCTAACAGGTACATGTTTTTTACTAGGGCTTATAATAATTACTAGGGCTTGAAATTCAAAATTTTGGTTGGCAAACATGTTTGTTGATTATATGATTGTTGGTTGGCAAATAATAATTACTAGAGCTTGAAATTCAAAATTTTAAATTGAAAATTAAGGAACATGGGCTATGGTTGAACACTTGAAGATCCTTGTTTATTTTGTATGTGATAGAATTAGGAATGAACAATGAGTAGGGAAGTTATGCCGCGATTTCTCAAAAGGAAAGGGGTTGAACCACTTTTTTTCGCTGGATTATTCTAATTAAAGACCAAGATACGTTATAGATAAGTTTTTTTGTTCTTTTATTGAATGATTAAGAGAAATAAAATTAGGGATGGTTTGAACTTTGATGTTTTTTTGTTTGTTAATGTGATAGGAAGTTAGAAACTAGGGTTTGATTGTTTGAGAATTGAAATGGACCCTACCCGATCTGATTCGACCCGCTATGAAACTTTGTTTGTTTGTTTTTACTTGTTTTACATGACCCGACCCTATCTGACCCGCTATGAACCGATTTTTTTATATAGCTTGGGGTCTAAAAATCTTGGGTCCGCCACTGGCTAAGAACACGTAGAATAAAATAGATCACTGAGATTTTTAATTTAAAAATAAATAAATAAAGTAATCAATAGAAATGAAATATATATTCTTCTTTCCTGAACTATAAAAATAGTATGAACATATTTTGTTTATATATAGAGAGGGGGGGGGGGGGGGGGTAATAGTTAGAAATTTTACTGTGATGATTTTTTATATACATAAACATTTTTTATGTAAGTACAGAAATTTAAAAATAGGAAGTAGTGATACTGAATTAAACGATAGGTATGTGTTCATTGGATATGTTTAATGAAACTGGTCAGAAGTATCAAGGGTACATAAGGGTTAACTTAATTAGCAGTGACAACTGAGAGTCGTAGAAACAAAAGTTACCACGAAAATTCCCACTATTGCAACTCTCAACGATTACGACACAATTGTCATACTACTTCACGACAAGTTGTGATACTTCGCCCCAACCAGGGTTGAACCGCCCAGTACACCGGATTGAACCGCCCGATACACCCGGTTAAACCATTTCTAAGTCAAATCCGGTAATGTATAAAGACTGGATTTTAAAACATTGGTTGCAAGTCAAAAATATATTAATGAGAGATTATTTACAAAAACCGTCCCTAAGGTTCGAAAATGTTACTAACTAGTTGATGCCTCCGCCCGCGTTGCGGGGCGATAGGCCAGGTAATTCTCAACCAATTAAAAAACACTACAATAGTTTTGCTAGAATAAAAAAAACTAAAATGATGGCAATGCCGAAATTTTTAACTCGGGGCAAAACTATAATTTTTTAGGACTAATGAGCAAGTGTTAGGCAGCTCCTTGACACAAAAAAAATTAAATCAAGTCAACCAATTAAAAGAAAACACTTCTATAGTTTAGCTAAAAAAACTAAAACGATGACAATACTGTAATTTTGAACTGAGGGTAAAATTGTATTTTTGACTGGAGTAAAATGGTAATTTGCCAAACGCTAAAGTGATGGCAATACTGTAAATTTGAACCAGGGGCAAAATTGTAATTTTGCACAGGGGCAAATTCATTATGTTGAACTTGGGGTAAAATCGTAAAATACCTGGATCAATGGGGGAGTGCCAGCCAACAGCTTTGAATTTGAACTAAGGGCAAAATCATAATTTTTGGCTGGGCAAACCATTAATTTTATTTTGAATTGCGGGCAATTCAAAATTTTGAACTGAGGGCAAAATCGTAATTTTGAGTTGGAGGCAAAAGCATAATTTTATTTTGAAGTAAGGGCAAAAACGTAATTTTGAATTGAGGGCGAAATCAGAATTTTTTAAACGGGGGCAAAATCGTAATTTCTAGCAGAGGTAAAAGTATACTTTTTTTTTTTGAACCGAAGGCAAAACGTAATTTTGATCTGCAAGCAAAATTGTAAATTTTAACTCGAGAAAAAATCGTAATTTGAACCGATGGAAAATCGTAATTTTAAGCTGGGATACAGGCATAATTTTATTTTGAACGGGAGGTAAAAAGGTAATATTGAACTAAGGATAAAAGCGTAATTTTAAACCGGGAATAAAATCGTAAATTGGTTATACCAACGGAGAGTGTCAAGCAGTCTAGCACTGCTCCTCAAAGTACTCTTTGTATATTATGATAATATAATATAATTACAGTTGTGAACAAAAAAAATAAAGTGGCTGCCGCCACTATTCACAGATGACAACTATTACCGCTCATTGTAAATATAATATAGAAGATGAGGTCGGATTTTAGAAATATATATTCTTTTTCACTATTTCGTTTCACTAACAATCCATCACTCGAACGAATGTGAATGGGCATCATTAAGTAGCATTATAGTCGGTTTGCATTCATCTTATAAAACCATCATATTCGATTCATTAAGTAACATTACAGCCAGTTTGCATCCGTCTGACATGAACAACTTTCCTGGGTTTTTATAAACTCGTCAAAGAGCAAACTGCCAAAATAGTCCCTGAGGTTTGGTCACTTTTGCCACTTTAGTCCAAAATTCATTTGAATCTGGGTCTCTGTGGTTTCAATTTTCATCCAAAAGCAAAATCTGGTCAGATTTTTCAGTTAACATTTAGCTTTTTTTTGTCTTTTTCATTCCTTTTAATAAAGGGAAAAATGGTTAGATTTTTTAATTTGTTATAATAAAACGTTAAAATATCATTTTGCCTTTCATTAAAGGGAGAGAAAAGACGGAAAAAAACTGGATGTTAACTGAAAAATCCCACGAGATTTTGATTTTGGATGAGAATGGCAACAAAATTGAAACCACAGGACCCAAATTTAAAAGGTTTGAGTTTTAGACTAAAGTGGCAAAAGTGACCAAACCTCAGGGACCATTTTTGACAGTTTACTCCTCGTCGAAAGAAGCAAGTTGTTCATAGAGGTAGATGGAGGCGAAATGACCATAACGCCCTCACATATGCGCATCTTTAACAAGTACCCACCATTTACCCTTTGGATATATGTATGTCATAGAACCAATATATCATAGAATCTCAATACAAACAACAAAACAAGAAAGAAATTACAACTAATTATCCAATATAACATCTTCTGCTTTCGTATGTAACTAAGTTCATGCTATAGAACTATAACACCAGAAACAAAAGAAAACTAATATTTTTTAAAAAGATATAAAACTCGGCTTAATTATAGTTCTCGTGTATCCGAATTCTGCCCAAATGCTTAAGAAAAACAACCGAACGTAGCAAGTACAAGACGAATAAAACTGTGTGTAACAACCTAACCACCATCTTCTTTTCAATCAAGCTTAACCGACGAGAACAAGTAATGCACGAACCAGAAAGAAGAAAGGAACCCAACGGTACCTGTGGCTAGCATGATCGCTAGAACCATCAAGAACGAGTAACCCAGGTAAAGCGTAGCCGAGACGGGCCCGCTTAAGCTCTTGAGATCGAAGACGAGATAGTTTATCGAGTACAAGAAAATGTACAACGCAACCGAACCCGAAGCGAAGAAAGATTTCCACCACCACTTCCAATCCTCGACACAAAGATGCATGTACGTCAAAACGAGTGACACCTCAGCACAAACGACTACTAAAAGGATCAAAACAACGAATAAAAACCCGAAAACGTAGTATACACGACCCATCCAGATGCTCGACATGATGAAGAAAAGCTCGATGAACAGGGTTCCAAACGGGAGAGTTCCCGCACCGAGAACTAAAAGCCACGAAGGGTATTTCTGCGGTGGGATTTCACGTGGTATTTGATTGGTTCTAACCGGGTATTCGATATGAGGTGCCTTCGCACCAAAGTAACCACCAACGAAAGTTAAAGGAACCGAAATGCAAAACCATAGTAAAATGAGAATAACAAACAGTGAAAACGGGATAGCACCGGTGCTGTGTGACCCCCACAAGAGAAAGTTTAAAACGAAAAGGATTAAAAACGCGATACCAGGGAAAAAACACGCGACCTTCCAAGAAACCGAGACCCATCCTCTGTGGTCCCCACAGAAGAGTGTTCGCCACATTCGTACAGCAACGTAACCGGCTGAAATTCCGAGAACCATGTAGAAGATTAGCATACCGGTCACAAGAGTCCCACGCGAAGCGGGAGACATGAACCCGAGAGCGGCAAACATGATCGTCACAACTGCCATTCCGAGAATCTGAACCCCGTTTCCAACCATTACACATAGAAGTCCCGGGTTGCTGGGAGCACGGAAAACGTCAGCTACGACGAGCTTCCAACCTGATAATTCTTCGTTCATCTGCGCTTGTGCCTCCTTGTCTAACTCCTCGTAATGAGTCAAATCCCGTCTAACCGTTCGTAAAAAGATCACGAGAACAATACCCGCCAAGAAAGTGATAACCATAAGCGAGTTCAAAATTGAGAACCAATGCACTTTCGCTCCCTCCATCTTTAAATAAGCATCCCATCTCGATGGCCACTTGATGTCACTTTCGACAAACGCAACCTCGTAAGTGAAAGAAACGGGCTCGTTTTCCTTTATAGCCATGTTTACCGTGTTATCCTCGCAAGTGATTTTCGACGGGTACTTCCCGTACGTTTTCAAATTCTTTACCGACTCGGGATTATGTCTAACGCTGCAAGGAGTAACTTCAAATCCGACAACCATGTACCCGGGTTCATCAGATCCCGATTTCCCACCTGTCGGGATTACATCCGCTGCATCCCCGGTCCCCATTACGCTCGCGACATTCGTTTCCTCATACTTATGAACCAAAACCGTGAACTTCAAGTGATTAAACAAATAATAACTACCATCAACATTGATCCCGATCGGATACCCTGTCCACCTAACAAAATAACTATCCCCCCTCGTGTACCTAATCGCGGGTAAATTATCGAGAATCACATTAACCTGATAGATCTCATCGATCCGGTTCGTTAACAGCTTATACTCCTCACCCGACAACGACTTCGTTTGACAAAGAAAGATCTCGGTTTCATTCGAGTACATATTGAACTTATACGGTGAGTTTTCGATCCGATCACCCATCAAAAGCTCACCGAGATTCTCACGGCTGTCCTTTACACCTCCTGGGGGCGTACAGAAGGGCAAACTGTAATAACTGTAGGGGATTTCGGTATCGATTGAAGTCAAAGAGTTGACTTTTACAGACAATTGATCACCTACAACATATTTGTGTGGGTAACTACCCGGGAGATAAAACCCATGACCCAGTTGAGATATGAAGCAGATCAACACAACCCAGATCTTGAATTTATCGAAAAAGTCCATATTGATTTGAATCTATGAAAACGAATAACAATTGAATTAGGGGAAACTGAAGCTTTTATGTTCAGATCGGAATGTAATTAAGCAATCTAAACGGTGAATTAAGAGATGAATTAAGTGTAATCTAAGAGATAAGTGAAAGATTGAAGAGAGATTGAACTGACCTTGTGATTTAGGGTTTGAAGAATTTGGGGAGAAGATGGTCCTCCAGATGTTCGACGAAATGTCTATGAGAAACAAAAGTCCTCTCGATATTAATATCGTTGGTGAGATTACATCCAATGTGTTCAATTACGATTCTAGCCCTCGTAGTATAAAAGTAATGCTGTTGGAGGATGGTTATGTTGCAACAATATTTTTCTACATTGTTTGGTTTTTTTTTTTTTAACGGTTACTTTCTTATGAGTGATCCATTGTTACATCGTCTAATCGATGACCCTAGCTAAGATCTGTCCAAACTTAAGTTGTTTTAACCAGGGTCGTGCTGGGTTGGTCAGACTTGATTAAGGTGTTCCCCTGAAAACCGTACTGCCTCCACACGAGTTGGCTCACTGAAATAACAGTCAGATTAAAACTGGGGTGTGGCTCAGGATCGAACCTCCGTCGGTAAGTTTGTCACCATCACTGCCATACCACTGGCCTACACCCAATGATAACGTTATATTAATTTTTAATACGGCACCATATAGTCTTGTGTAATTTGTTTAATTTTTAAATAGTATTAGGTTCACCCTAATACTATCATTCACAATAACATCATTTGTCGAATATTAAAAAAAAAAAGTTGCACGGTACCCCTGACCGCGAAAGGGATCTCCCTTCCCAGTTCACCACCCGACAAGGATCCCTGGCGGCAAATACCCATAGCCATCAGGGGGGGGGTAGGTTTTTTGGGGTTTTTTTTGATGAGTTATAGTTTTTATTTTTTTTTTTATTTTTTTGCGGGGTGGGGGGGTTTAGGTTTTTGGGTGGTGGTGGGGGTGGGTGTTTAGGTTTTTGGTGGTGATGTAGTGGGTTTAGTTTTAGGTTATTGGACACTTGTCACTCTATAAATCCTTCTTACACTTCTTACAATTAGAAGCCTTTGTAGAATAACTTGACTCTATGTTTATGAACGCTTGTTTGGGTTCGTTTGTTTCCATTAGTGTTCATTAACATTAGTTTATGTTTATCAACGTTCGTTATTGTTCGTTGCTTAAAATTAACAAACAAACACAAACGAACACCAACATGTTCATTTTTTAACAAATGAACACGGACATAAAATCCTGTTCTATTAGTGTTCATGAACCATTCGTGAACACATATGTTTCTTAACAAACGAACACGAACAAGGTCTTGTTCGTGTTTATTCGGTTCGTTTACAACCCTTGGAATGTTAGTAGCTGAATATTCAAGTAAGACATTCGGTATATACGACTATTATCCTTGTAAATATTGAATTTGGTTGATCTTAGATCAGATCTTCGATCAACCGACATTTCCGATGATAAAAGAAATTTATTTGCTCAAATATATACTTTCATTAAGAGTATAAAGCAAACCGGCTAATGCTCTTCTATAATTTTTTAGTTTTTTTTTTTTTTTCAAAAAGTCACAGTTGATGAAAAAAAAACATTCTAATTTGCAAGTTTTATATTTTAGACATGCCATTTAAATAAATTAATTATCAAACATACGGATTTATTAGAAGTAATAATATATATATAATTGTAATTACACATGGGTCTTTTTAAAATTTAATCATAAAGTAACTAAATTATTAATAACGTTAATATAACTAATGTTTTAAGATATATGATTTTTTTAAAGTGATCGTGGCTGATGAGTAGTAATAAGTCGAAATGGTTTGTAGGTGGTGAATTCATGGTCAAACAAACACTAGGAGAGGGCAAGCACTAGTCTTCCACTTCTAGGTCTCGTAAACACATGAACATCCATGTGCATCCAAGATTTCACAAATATACTATATATGTACTAGATTAAATTTTATATATGTTATAAACTAGATTTTGCCCCGCCCGCGTTGCGAGCCACTAAGTCGAATATTTCTCCCTCATAACATGTATGTAGGGCTGCAAACGAACCAAACGTTCGGCGAACAGTTTGTGAACCGTTCGACGGGAAGTTTGTTTGTGTTTGTTTGTTTACTAAACAAACAAGCATGAACAAGAAATTTCGTTTGTTTAGTTAAATGAACAAACATGAACAGATGCCTTGTTCGTTCGTTTATGTTCGTGAACGTTCGGTAACGTGTTCGTTTGTGTTCAATACTTCATTAGTATTTTTAGTTTTTATATTTATTTAAATACTTCAAAATTCTGACAAATTACATATCTAATAAGTGTCGGTGTATTATATATTTTGTTCATGAACGATTGTTTGTGTTCGTTTGTTTCCATTTGTGTTCATGAACATTAGTTTGTGCTAATTTGTGTTCGTCAACATTCGTTGCATAAAATTAACAAACAAACACAAACGAACACGAACAAGTTCATTTCCCTAACAAACGAACATGAACATAAAATCTCGTTCGATTAGTGTTCATGATCGGTTCACGAACACATATATTTCTTAACAAACGAACACGAACAAGGTCTTGTTCGTGTTTGTTTGGTTCGTTTGCAGCCCTACATGTATGTATGTGTTTCGGTTACTTATACATACTACTCATAACACGATCTAAAAAAAATACATTGAGTCAACCAATTAAATTAAAACACTATAATACTTTTGCTTAAGAAAAACAAAAAACGATAGAAAAACAATAATTTTAAACTGGGAGCAAAATTGTAATTTTTCAGGATAAATGTGTGTGTGCCAAGCAGCCGCCTGACACAAATAAAAATTACACCGAGTCAAACAATCAAAAGAAATCACTACAATAGTTTTGTAAAAAAAAAAAAAACTAAAACGATTGCATGACTATAATTTTACACTGGGGGTAAAATCATAATTTGACTGGGAAAGCAAAGGAAAACGATGGCAAAAATGTAAATTTAGATTGAGGGCAAAATTGCAATTTGGCTCGGTGGGGGAAAAACAAAACTAATAGCAAAACTGTAAATTTAAACGGGTCAAAATCGTAATTTTGTATCGAGGGCAAAATGGTAATTTTTAGTGGGGGTCAAAAGCATAATTTTTTTTTTCAACTGTGGGTAAAAACGTAATTTTGAACTGATGGCAAAATCGTAATTTTTAAGCGGGATAACATCATAAATTGGTTGGGCCAATCGGGGAGTGCCAGACAGCTTCATGGCGCTATTCCCCTATCTTGTGTTTGAAGGGAGCGCTGGAGAGTTAGCCTGATTACAGAACGATAGCATAAGCGATGAGCGGCGCGTTAAACGATGCGAGTGATGGAGTGTCCTCGTGATTGCGACGAGCGGAGCAAGCAGTGTGTGATCCAAATGACGACATTTTCTGCAACAGACATCGTCACAGGACTCAAACACAATTTCAACTAACCTTAGTATAGTCTAGCGAATTCACCAAGAGCTACTTTATAAAGCACAGGAACACATATAATCACATAAACACATAGTCTCGTAGGCACGTAAACCACCGAATCACATAAGCACCAAAACAAATAAGCATGTTGAGCACCGTAACCATGAGGACACACTATATTTTGCACGTATTGACCTACATATGTTGCACGTATTCACGTATTTTTCACAGCAGCTTAAAGCGATCGAGTATTGCTACTGCGAATAACGAGTAGCGATTGCGAGTGACACAAGCGATTTGTTAGCGTGTTGAGATAGATGTGCAGTGCGAGTTGTGCGTGTTGATCAAAGCGAACAGCGAAAAAGCGAGTAAATCACCAAAATTGAACACATAAAATTCACATAAAATCGATAAATCTCATAGTCGGCGGCGGCGAATTCTAGAATCTGTCACACCCCAACCGATGGTGGAATCATCGGGGCGCGGCACTAGGCGAATCAGATTGCTCAAGAGAATCCATAACAACTATGTTGCGATAATATTTAATACATTCGTTATCCCATACTGACAAATAATACAATCACATAAGTTATCACAGATTTCTTGTCCTCTCGAACAATACAAATCCGACAACCTAGATTTTATTTGAGTTTCTAGACTTCCTAGCTTGATTTGAAATAGTCTGCGATCTAACCTGCAACATACGTTAAAATATTTTTCAATACAAAAGTATTGGCGAGTATACAGGTTTGATATGTATAGCGTAATAGATAAAAAGTGTAGCGAATTTCCACATGCATAAACGTAACACACGACATATATACTCACAAAGCTGATACTACCAACTAAGTCCTCGATGCTCGAATATGCGATGGCAAACTAGACCCCGTCGGGCGCAATAGTACTATACTAGTCATGGTGGGACGTCGCGAGTATAAGCCCTAGCACATATGCAACTAGCATCACGTATATCTATGCATAACAGTTATTCGCAAGTGATAATTCGATTGATTGAATAATTTGTTTGATAAGTTCGATTTGCTAGAAACGTATGTTACACCCAAAATTCGATTAAAAAGGGGTTCAAGTATACTCACGGTGCGTAATTGACGAATAGACACAACTTGATTTGGATTGATTGGGAGTACGTCTGAGTTACCCTGGTTACAGATCGTTAAGCGATGAATAGCGCGTAAATGGCGGTGAGAGAACCAAAACTGGTTTGGACATTGATGCTTGGGCTTGTCCGGTCGGCTGGACATGTGGTCCGGTCGGTTAACATGCTAGCCGATCGGTTGGCATGCTGTCCGATCGGTTGGTATGCTAGCCGATCGGTTTGCAGGTTGGCCGATCGGTTGGCATGCTGTCCGATCGGTTGGCATGCTAGCCGATCGGTTGCATGTTGTCCGATCGGTTAGTTGAATCATGTTTGCTGTCCGGTTGGACAACAGTCCGATCGGACGGCAATTCGTTCCATCGTCCTGGTCGTGTCACACTTGACGGGTTTTGGAAAGATTTCAGGTGATTTGGCTGAGACGGGGTGTCCTCGCGTTAAACTACTGAAACCCCATCAAATCCGACTCGTCCTAACGGCCGGGAACCACCCCGTTCCATCAGATCTGACCGTTCTTGATGGCCTTTCCCGTGTTTAACCCGAAAACATACACACTTTGATTAGAAAACATAGATTTAGACTAGATTTATGTAAAAACGTAGGGAAATCACTCAGATCTGAGTCATTCTTGCTTGGGATGACATCACCCATGAAGTTCATAAGAACTTTATGGTGATGTCACCCTAGAATGCCCAAAATCCAGCGATTCCACGGTTAAAAGTGGAGATTTCACAGGTAGAAAGGTGTAGAATTTGTTATAGATCAAGGAAGTACAAGGTTTGAGTTGAAAACTTACAGGAATCGCGAGAAATCGAGAGATAAAGGGGTTGGAACGTCCGGTCGAACAACAACAGTCACAGCATGTGTGCTTGATGTGACAATGGGGTATTTATAGGCAAGGAGGAAGGAAAGGAGGGCAGGTTGGCCTGGATCGGACGGCCCGTTCGATCGGCCGGCATGACCGTCCGATCGGTTGGCACTCCAGTCCGATCGGCTGGCATATCCTGTCCGATCGGTTGGACTTGTCCTGTCCGATCGGTTGGACTTGTCCTGTCCGATCGGTTGGACATGTCTGTCCATCCGGATAGCCACTCTGGCGCGATGGATTTCTCCGATTTTGATTGTTTCGATAGTTTTCGAAGTACGCGCTTTTCATAGTTAATTTATATTATTATATATATGTGTATATATATCACTAGGGGTCGTATTTACGTATCCATAATTCAAAGTTTCGATAATTAGCAATCGGTTTTCGTTTCGAGTATGCTATTCTTAACGACGTTTCACGGCCATCAGGGTGGGTAGTATAGGTCCTTCCTTGATGTCATCGTGAACGTTATTGTGTTTTGTGCCACAAGGACTGACGGGGTACTATTAACTCGTATTGTCACCATCGTCATGACGACTGGAGCTATAGCACTCACCCGAGAGTCTTTGTTAGCGTTAATAGTCTGCGTTTCGACACATCACGGCCACCGAGGAGGGTAGAATAGGTCCCCACTCAATGTCATTGTGAGTGTTAGTGTTCGTGATTGGTGTAGTATAGTATAGTGATATTGTATTTCGAAAATATGCGATTATCCTTCGAATAGCGATATATGCGATATAGTTACATTATGATCCGAATCTCCGGTGCTAGGCGTAACGAGCATATCGAGTAGTAACAACGCACAAAAGTGCGGGTTGTTACAGTCTCCCCTACTTTAGGAAATTTCGTCCCGAAATTAATCCAATAGGTAGACTTTTGAGAGTTGATCTTGCATAAGTAGCGATACAGCGAGCGATTTGATCGTAAGTTGACAGCGAGAACGTTTCGAATGAGAGAGATCGACAGCGATAGCGAGAAGGCGACGTAAGACAAAAGTAATAACCCACGAGTTGGCGTTCCAAAGTACCTCGTGTCTTGGAGAATTCGATGCGATTGAAATTTTAAGGAATTTGAAAGGTTTCTCATGACATAGAATTAACTGAGTCGATCGTTAACCAACGTTACAAGAAGCGTTCGTTCTAGATATTTAAAAGGAATTTAGGATGGAAATCTTGAAAATTTTCCTTTTAACATAAGGTCAATTGAGTCGATGTTAACCAATGTTGCAAGGAAGTTTAGGTTTTAAACATTCTAAGAACTTCGAAGATGAAAAACGGGGGTTACGAAAACTCTCCTGCGACATGGGTTCGGCTGAACTCGATGTCAAACCGACGTCTCAAGAAAGTCTCGTTTTTGATATTGCAAAAGGTTTTAAGGAAAATTTCGGACTCATGAAAGCTTCCCTTGGGCATGGAGTTAAACTGAGTCGGTGTTAACTCCCACGTTGTGAGGAATTTTCACTTGTCCCGTGGTTTTAATAAAAGTTTTATAAAAATCAGTTTTAGCCGTTTGAAAAAGACAATTTAGCATTGGGCCCCACTTGGCACCTTCCCACGGAAGTTCGTTAATATGATTAAAACATTTATATATAGGAAGTACCAGCGGCGTATCCACCATGTTTCTCCCATATAACTTCCGTTTCGTGAGGCGGTGTCATGTGCCCCGATACGACACGGATAGTAATTGCGTTCACTCGGTTCAATCGATAGAAAGTCAGACCGAGTATAAGATAGAATCGGATAGGTTAAACTTGCGAGTTGAATTGCGAACCTAGCCGTAGCAACGTGCGCGAGTAGCCTGGTGACCCAAAACATTTATGTGTCGTGTCTGGGTAGGCGTCGAGCGACAAGCGATAAGCAAATAGCGCGTTTTCGATTAGATTCCGTATTAAACCCACATGGCACGTTTCCACGAGAGTTTGCTAACATGGTGAAACATCACGTTTAACCAGGTTAGTTTTGCCTCGTGAAGCGATGTCATGCGTACAGACTGCAGTGAATACCAAGCGAGCGATAAGCGGTACGCGATACGCGAATAAGCGGTAGACTATACACGATAAGCGATAAACGATTAGGTGATTAAACGAATAATACCCCACACTAGCAATGATGGCGATGATAATCGAATTACGATATGCGGCAGTTGTTGCGTTGCAAGCGATGGAGGTATGTACGAGTTATGCGGTTCGATTCGATTGATTTACACCACAGAGGTTAACTGACATCAGACCCCACATGGCCTTTTTCCACGAAAGCCTGCCGATATGACTAAAACACCTTGCTTTAATCATATGAGCTTCATCTCGTGAAGCGAGGTCATGTGTGCTAACTTAACACAAACACCACAGATAATGGTAGGCGACAGCGATAGATTGACACACAGCAAGCGATATAGGTTCACATAATAAGCGATAGAGATTGCGAGATACACATGACAAGCGATTGCGATTAGCCGAGTTTTGTTTCGGATAAGCTTAACGTTACGTTGCAACGCATCACAGTTATCGAGGAGGGTAGAATAGGTCCTCACTCAGATAACATCGTGAGCGTTAATGTGCTTGATGAGATTGGTTTCTATAGACTTACGACCAGTCTTTTGTTGATGCAATTGTCCTGCGAGGTAGACTCTCCAGAGTCCATCGATGAGGCGATTGCATTGCGTTGCAGACTTACGACAAGTCTTGCGATGATGCGATTCAGTTGTTACGCCTTGCGATTGAGTGTAGTGTGTTGAAAATAATCACAATAGTATAATAGGTCTAATAACGTTCAACTCCACGTGGCACTTTCTTCACGGAACTTCGGTAGTATGATAAAGCACACCTTGCTTGACCCCTTACTACTTAGATCCCGTGGTTTGGTGTCACACTTCGTCGTAACGCTTTTGGCACCTTAGAATTTACTACGATCTCCGTGCACTGACCCAAATAATCCCGTGTGCACCCGTGATTAGTCGTTCCTTGCACGTTTATCGTACCTCGTTCTAAGAGTGTAGTGAGGGTAAAACACATTATTTCATGATATAGTACATAGTATGTGCGTGATTCTAGTCTACGTGCGATGATTAAAGAGTGAAAGAGAGAACGAAGACGACAGTTAACGTTACACATAGTGGCAAAATTGAGTAATAGAGTAGGTTCAAAACTTAGAAATTAACGTCGAAAATCGTATCATTACAACTTTATCCTACGCTTGCTAGATACTTGATGCTGAAGACTTTTGCTGGAGCCGTTGTTGTCGTACTCAGGTTCACGGTTCGATACGGCAGTTACGGGTGAAGTGACCGTAACGGTTGCAGTTATTGCAATAGCGACAGTTAGCCCCAACTGGATGATGATAGGTACACGAGTAACACTGAGGGTGAGCTCCGGTGTAGGCTCGTTTTGGAAACATCGGAACTGCTCGAAGAGGTTCCGGTTGCAGCAGTTCGGTTGTTGATGAGCTCGGGCTTGAAATCTTTCGTTTGCGGCTGGGTTCGTCGGTGTCCTGCGAAGAGGTGTCGTCGTTGGAGGATTCGTCTGAGGACTCACTTGCAGAATCTTTGACCGAGTCGTTGGAAGAATCGTCGACAGAGTCATTAGAAGAATCTCCGGTAGATCCGTCAGAGGAATCGTTAGCAGATTCGTCCGAAGGATCATCAGTAGATTCATCAGAAGGCTCGTTGTTAGGATCCTCTGAAGGATTAATGTCGATTGCCTGATAAGCTTGCCTGACAGGATTTTTGGAGAAAAATCCTTCCATGAGTCGTTTGTTGTTGATTTCTGCGGCTAAGCGGTAGGTTTCTTTGATGGTAGCTGGCCTTGCAGCTTCGACAAAATCCCCCACACACTCAGGCAAGCCACGAATGTACTTCGCAATGGCCTTTTCTGAAGTGTTGACCTGACCTGGGCAGATTATGCTAAGCTGTTTGAACCTTGCGGTGTAGCCAGCATTGTCACCTTTGGTTTGCTTGATTTTCCAGAATTCGTCTTCTAGCTTCTGAATTTCGTGAGGGGGACAGTACTCTTTCTTCATGAGCTCTTTCAGCTCATCCCAAGAGAGAGAGAGTAAGCTGCGGAGATCCCACGTTTGTTACGTTCGGTGGTCCACCAGTCGAGTGCTCGTGATTGAAATACTCCGGTAGCGCAAGTAGTACGGAAACTATCGGGACACCCACTTTGACGAAGGGTAACTTCGATAGAATCGAACCATTGGAGTAGTTGGGATACACCTCCTTCACCCGTGAACTCCATCGGGTCACAGGCTTTGAAGTGTTTGTAGAGAAAAGTAGATTGTGGCGCTTCCGTCTTGGAGTCTTTCGAGGCTCGAGAGTGGCTGAGAGAGTGCACTCGAGCGGCAATTTAAGGAATAAGCTTAACCACTTCCTTAGTCACAAGTGATCAAATCCTCTTATCGGTGCTTCGTTTGGCTCTTCTCCTGGCTACTCGTCTCGAGGTAGAGTTGTTGGAAGGCATCTAGACAGGAAGAGACTTGGAATGAGATTCGATCATAATGATTTTTGAGTTTCGCGATGCGATTGAGTGCGTTCAAAACTTGATGCGATAGTATAATAGTAATGCGAGTCACATAGGAGCCACATAGGAGACACGAAATCCCTAAGTTCTCACACATTGACTTGTTTGTTTATACGTATTTATATACCTATATAATTGTAGTTTACAGGTCGATTTAGAATAAGCGAGGTTGCTTGAGGTGAGATAACGATAGCGAAGGTGATAGATTATGCATTAGTTTTGTTGCGAACATTCGGGTTTCGTTTTAGATTGCGATGGCTGTGCGAATTGTGCGTTTATAAAGCAGGGAGTGAAAATCGTTAAATCGAGAAATCGATAACACATAAAGCGTAATTACGTTTATTAAAGCGTAAAACCAGCGAATCGTAGGTTTAGTAAAACATTCGGAATGCCTCGGGTGTTTAGGCGTCGACTACCCAAGGTAACCCAACTATGTTTAACAAGTTCGTGCACGCGTGTTGACCTAGAAGGCTTCATGCTTCCACTGGGATGCAGCTCATGGCACTTGTCTTCCTAGTCATCGCGTGGCTCGAGTTATCGTGATAGTCGAGTCCTTGGTGAGAGCTTTTGTAAACCAGTTTATAGAGGGTGGAACGGCTTATTAAGGTACGGGTTTCACCCCTGACTTAACAACTTTGTTCCTAATTGTGGTTATGCTCTTCGAATGAATTCGTGAGTTCCACTAGATTTCGAAATGGAGACTTTCGTCGAGATGTGGATGTCACTCCTAACTCATTGAAAGGTTCTCGTGCTAGAAATGCGCTGAGTGAGCGATCTCGTCGAGAGTTCTTGGTTTTCACGCCTGGTCTCGACTAGATCACTCGGCTTCGTTATGCGAGTATTTTCGAAAACATGTGTATTGTGTCAGCCTTAGGAAAGGCTAAGTAGTATTCCAGCCTTAGGAAAGGCTTCTTCGTGTGAAGCTGTAGTACACGATGTTTACACAAAGTTGTAGTTTTTAGCAATTCCGTTCGAGAGTATCAAGTAGGCCCGATACAAACACTACTGGTTTGTACGAGTCGGCCTGTTGGTACTTAGACTATAGACTAGGTCAATTTCTAAGACGTCGACCCGGACTAGGTCGAGTCTGGCCTAATTCCCTATAGTTATGGCTCTGATACCAATCTGTCACACCCCAACCGATGGCGGAATCATCGGGGCGCGGCACTAGGCGAATCAGATTGCTCAAGAGAATCCATAACAACTATGTTGCGATAATATTTAATACATTCGTTATCCCATACTGACAAATAATACAATCACATAAGTTATCACAGATTTCTTGTCCTCTCGAACAATACAAATCCGACAACCTAGAGTTTATTTGAGTTTCTAGACATCCTAGCTTGATTTGAAATAGTCTGCGATCTAACCTGCAACATACGTTAAAATATTTGTCAATACAAAAGTATTGGCGAGTATACAGGTTTGATATGTATAGCGTAATAGATAAAAAGTGTAGCGAATTTCCACATGCATAAACGTAACACACGACATATATACTCACAAAGCTGATACTACCAACTAAGTCCTCGATGCTCGAATATGCGATGGCAAACTAGACCCCGTCGGGCGCAATAGTACTATACTAGTCATGGTGGGACGTCACGAGTATAAGCCCTAGCACATATGCAACTAGCATCACGTATATCTATGCATAACAGTTATTCGCAAGTGATAATTTGATTGATTGAATAATTCGTTTGATAAGTTTGATTTGCTAGAAACGTATGTTACACCCAAAATTCGATTAAAAAGGGGTTCAAGTATACTCACAGTGCGTAATTGACGAATAGACACAACTTGATTTGGATTGATTGGGAGTACGTCTGAGTTACCCTGGTTACAGATCGTTAAGCGATGAATAGCGCGTAAATGGCGGTGAGAGAACCAAAACTGGTTTGGACATTGATGCTTGGGCTTGTCCGGTCGGCTGGACATGTGGTCCGGTCGGTTAACATGCTAGCCGATCGGTTGGCATGTTGACCGATCGGTTGGTATGCTAGCCGATCGGTTTGCAAGTTGGCCGATCGGTTAGCATGCTGTCCGATCAGTTGGTATGCTAGCCGATCGGTTTGTAGGTTGGCCGATCGGTTGGCATGCTGTCCGATCGGTTGGCATGCTGTCCGATTGGTTGGCATGCTAGCCGATCGGTTGCATGTTGTCCGATCGGTTGGTTGAATCATGTTTGCTGTCTGATCGGACAGCAGTCCGATCGGACGGCAATTCGTTCCATCGTCCTGGTCGTGTCACACTTGACGGGTTTTGGAAAGATTTCAGGTGATTTGGCTGAGATGGGGTGTCCTCGCGTTAAACTACTGAAACCCCATCAAATCCGACTCGTTCTAACGGCCGGGAACCACCCCGTTCCATCAGATCTGGCCGTTCTTGATGGCCTTTCCCGTGTTTAACCCGAAAACATACACACTTTGATTAGAAAACATAGATTTAGACTAGATTTATGTAAAAACGTAGGGAAATAACTCAGATCTGAGTCATTCTTGCTTGGGATGACATCACCCATGAAGTTCATAAGAACTTTATGGTGATGTCACCCTAGAATGCCCAAAATCCAGCGATTCCACGGTTAAAAGTGGAGATTTCACAGGTAGAAAGGTGTAGAATTTGTTATAGATCAAGGAAGTACAAGGTTTGAGTTGAAAACTTAAAGGAATCGCGAGAAATCGAGAGATAAAGGGGTTGGAACGTCCAGTCGAACAGCAACAGTCACATCATGTGTGCTTGATGTGACAATGGGATATTTATAGGCAAGGAGGAAGGAAAGGAGGGCAGGTTGGCCTGGATCGGACGGCCCGTTCTATCGGCCGGCTTGACCATCCGATCGGTTGGCACTCCAGTCCGATCGGCTGGCATATCCTGTCCGATCGGTTGGACTGGTCCTGACCGATTGGTTGGACTTGTCCTGTCCGATCGGTTGGACTTGTCCTGTCCGATCGGTTGGACATGTCTGTCCATCCGGATAGCCACTCTGGCGCGATGGATTTCTCTGATTTTGATTGTTTCGATAGTTTTCGAAGTACGCGCTTTTCATAGTTAATTTATATTATTATATATATGTGTATATATATCACTAGGGGTCGTATTTACGTATCCATAATTCAAATTTTCGATAATTAGCAATCGGTTTTCGTTTTTTGAGTATGCGATTCTTAACGACGTTTCACGGCCATCAGGGTGGGTAGTATAGGTCCTTCCTTGATGTCATCGTGAACGTTATTGTGTTTTGTGCCACAAGGACTGACGGGGTACTATTCACTCATATTGTCACCATCGTCACGACGACTGGAGCTATAGCACTCACCCGAGAGTCTTTGTTAGCGTTAATAGTTTGCGTTTCGACACATCACGGCCACCGAGGAGGGTAGAATAGGTCCTCACTCAATGTCATTGTGAGTGTTGGTGTTCGTGATTGGTGTAGTATAGTATAGTGATATTGTATTTTGAAAATATGCGATTATCCTTCGAATAGCGATATATGCGATATAGTTACATTATGATCCGAATCTCCGGTGCTGGGCGTAACGAGCATATCGAGTAGTAACAATGCACAAAAGTGCGGGTTATTACAGAATTGAAGCACATAAAATCGAGTAGGGATTGTCTGGGTGCGAGACATTGACTGCCCAAAGTGATTCGACTATTCTCAAGGACTTCGAGTATACGCTTTGGCTTAATAGACTGTGCTCTATCACCGGCATACGGTGAATGGCACGCATCTTTTTGGTTATTCACGTAACTCGAGTCGTTGGAATCCATCGAGACTTTGGTGAAAGTTTTGTAAAACCAAATTAGGGGGCGGAAAGAGTCATCAAGGTTCGGGTTTCACCCCTGACTTAACGACTGCATTCCTGTTTATGCGATTGAATCATGAGATATATAAGGAGATTCGCGTCGAAGTATGGATTTCACTCCTAATTCAACGCAAATTCTCTTGTTTATAGTAAAATGTGTGAGTCGAATGAGTGATTGGATCGAGAGTTTGTGTGTGTAGCCAGCCTTAGGAAAGACTGATCCAGCGCGAAACTGTAGCATGCGATGTTCACGCAAGAGTGTGGTGTATAGTGAATTCGAGCTAGAATAACAAGTAAGCTCGTGCAAAATCCACACCGGGTACGCACAAGTCGGTCTGTTGGTACTTAGACTATAGACTAGGTCGATTCTAAGACATCGACCCGGACTATGTCGAGTCTTGCTTAATTCTCTATAGTTATGGCTTTGATACCAATCTATCACACCCCAACCGATGGCGGAAACATCAGGGCGCGGCACTGAGCGAAACAAATTGTCCAAGAGATTCCATAGCAACTAAAATTACCAATTATTTAAGCATCACGTCCCATACCATGACATAATAAGTAACACAGTTATTACTGACAAGTAGTTCTCAAAGACAAATAATAGTTGTTCCGACAACTCAGGTTTAAATTGTTTGTTTCTAGACTCATCCTACTTGATTTCCACAAAAGCAAGCTTCCTAGCATCTCAAACACCTGTCACATACGTTAAAATAGAGGTCAATACACATAGTGTAAAGGTGAGCATACAAGTTTAATAGTAATAGATAGTGAAATCGAGTTTACGCATAACCAGCATGTAACATGTATAATGTGAAGCAAGTAGGTTATCGACAATGAAATATGCACAGACGTGACTGCGTGTTGTAGAATGCGCAACACATATCACCACCGTGACATGTGAGAAAAGCCCTTAACAACCCCTGTACATGACAAGTGCTGAGTCTAAACTATAGTACTATCGTTGCTAAGGTGTCAGGCAACAATCACTATGTAAACATAACATACAAGCATTCATCGAGTAACACGTATAACATGTAGTAACGGTTAGCGTATAAAAGTGTTTGCGTTGTGTGATCGATGTGATTTGATATAAGTAACGTATGTAACACCCAAAAGTGCTTAAAGCAAAAAAAGGGATCGAGTATACTCACAGATAGCGTTTAATAACTAAACACCGTCTTGGATTGAAGGGAGCGCTGGAGAGTTAGCCTGATTACGATAGCATAAGCGATGAGCGGCGGGTTAAACGACGTGAGTGATGGAGTGTCGAATGGACATCCGAACGGATGGCAATCCAAACGGATGGTCATCCGGTCGGATGGCCATTCGGTCGATTTGCCTTTCGTTTGGGATGGATGTGTTTGTGTATGATGGCTTTGAAGTTTTCGTTGTAGCATTTTGAAAACAGAGAAGTATCCCTACCCTTCAGGTCGTTCGATCGAACGGTCGTCCGGTCGGATGGCCGTTCGGTCGGATGGAGATCCGTCTAGGTGAGACATTTCAGAGAACAAGTTCACAGCAGAATGGTCATTCGATCGGATGGTCATCTGATCGGATGGCCATTCGCTGGGACTGATTATGTTCTTGAAAGTTGTGAAAAGTACAAGTGTTGAAGACCAAGTGCAATTCGATCAGATTGTCGTTCGACCGGATGGCAATCCGTTCCACGACCTGATCGTTTTGAAAACTTGAATATTTTGTTAAGTTTGAAAAGTTTGTGGTTTGATCGAGATGGTATGACACGCATTTAAACAACGGGAACTCTGTCAAGACCGAGTCATCTGATCGAAGTGGTAATCACCCCAGCCTGATCAGCTAACTGTTCGTGAAGGCTGTTCATGTTCAACCCGGAATCAGTTGTCTCTTTGATAGGAATCAGATCTCGGACCGACACTTCACAAGGAAACGAGTAGAAGGCCTGAGCGAGTTCCGATTCCATCGGTTTTGAGTGCATTGAGTGTAAAAGTATGTGAAGAAAAGTTAAGTAGGCGTCTTTCAACTCTTTTACATTTGAAAATGTTTAGATTTATGCGAGATTAGTGTTTAAACATGTTGAAATCTCTTAGATCTAAGTTGTTCTTGGTGGAATGAGGTCAAATCTTGAAGTTCATAAGAACCCCATGATGACATCACCCTAGAACATCTCGAATCGGGCAGATTTCATGGTTAAAAGCGAAGATTCAAAGGTGAAAATGATGAAGAAGTGCGTGAAGATCAAAGAAGTACAAGATTTGGGTTGAAAACTTACAAGAATCGCGAGAAATCGAGACGAAATAGGCTGAGAAGTTGAAGAGTCGCACCAGAGCTCACATCACTGTTTGTGATGTGACAGGTGCTATTTATAGGATTCCAAAAGAGGAAAGGTGGTGCAGTGTAACAGATCGGATGGCAACGATCGAATGGTCATTCAATCGAAGGGTTGCCGCGAGTTGGTTTTCATGCTTTCATTTCGTGCGTTGAGCGTTGCGATGCGTTTCGAGTAAGCGATGCGATAGTATCACCCATTAGTTACACAAATAACCTAACTACTAAATATCATAAATAAAAATCCGTAAATCTCGTGTTTGTGATGAGATTGCGTTGCGATATAGTTGCGATTGCGTTTGCGATTAAACACCTCAACATAAACATTACATGCACAAGTAACACATAATAGCATGCACATGTAAAACAATATCCATAACCTATAATTCGAGTTGCGATGCGATAGCGATGCGATTAGCGATTAAACTGCGATGAAATAGCGATTATTAACAAGTACTCCACATAATACAACTAAAGCAATTTAAAAGAGAGTATCGATTACAAGTCAAGAAGCACAATTCAGTAATTAAGCAAGAAGTGACAGATCGCAATTAGCAATCTTTTCTTCCTTTGACTTTGATTTTGACTTGTACTTTGACTTTCAAAACGCGGGTTGTTACACATAAAATGCACTTTAACACAAGGAGGGAGTGGTTTGCAATGTTAGTTAACATGCCATGTCATTGTTAACACTCTAGATGTTAGACTACATCTCATGGCCTTTTCTTGTTACAGTCATACTTCATTTATGATTTACAATGTTATTTTAACGAATGTGAGACATGTATATTAATTTAGAGTAAACTGCCATTTTGATCCCTGTGGTTTAGCCAGTTTTGCCACTTTAGTCTAAATCTCAAACTTTTGCATCGGGGTCACTGTGGTTTCAGTTTTATTGCCATTTTGGTCCAAATCTCAAATCAGGCCAGATTTCTAAAAAAAACCTGGTTTTTGTCCTTTTCATCAGGGGTAATTTGGTCATTTCTTTTAGTGTTTTAACAAATTATTAATTAAAATAATTAAATTAATTAATTCTTAAATTATAAAAGAAACTCAGCAGCAGACTTATCATATCATCCCCCAACCCAACATCATCTTCTCCAACCCTGATCTTCTCCAATCAGGTCCAAATCTCAAATTATTTTTAAGGTTGATTTTGTTAGCAATGAAGATGATGTCGGAGGTGCCGATGAGAGATTTAGAGAGAGTCAGAAGGATGAGAGAGAGAGAGTGATGTTAGAGATAGAGTGGAGATCTGGGTTGCGGAGCTGGTTACCGGTGACAGTGATGACCGGTGGTGTTGTTATGGGTTGCGGATCAGGGTTCCTCCACCTCCACCGTCGGACCTCTATCATCGTTCCTCCACCTCCACCGTTGCACCTCCATCGTCACATAGGCATTATCGATGGCTAAATATCATCGTAATTAGCGGCGGTCCAGCAAGATCCTTAGCGGCACCAGCATATTCTTTCTCTCCCTCTCTTTAACACCATCGGAAGACAGGAGACCGTTAGGAGTCACTGGTGGTTGTGGCTTCAAAGAGAGAGAGAGAGTGTGTGATCGAAAGAGAGAGAGTGTGTGTGACGGAGACGGTGATGGTGACGTTATGGTTCTGTGGCAGTTCTGGTTGGAGGCGGTGGTGGTTGCAGTTGTTAGAGGGCTGAATTTAGGGTTTTGATTTTGTGATTAACATGATGAACAAGTCCAACATAATTGTTCTCCATTTCTTTTGTTGCTGCTTATTGTGATCTTCTTCTTGTTCAAACAGTAATGGATTTTTCAAGGTAAGTTTGGTCATCATCTTTGACAAAGTGTGGTACATATAAGGATTGGTGCAAACTTATTTATTTCTGATATCTAGCCAAACTTGTTTCTAAAATCACATGGTTAATGATTTTGGGAAAATTTGGATTCACACAGTGGGGGTAATCATAGTTTTTGAGTTGATTTAGAGATAATGACTGATTGTAGAGGGTGGTGGTGGTGATGGTGATGGTGGTAAAGACGCTGAAGGGTGGTGGTGGTGGGAGGTGGCGACAGGTGAGAGAAAGTGGGGGGAGAAAAGACGATGAAGGGAATTTAGAGAGAGAGAATTTAGACTTTTGTTTTGTTTTATATAGGGTCAGGTTTTAATAATTTAGTTTTATTAATTTTAATTGATAATCGGATATAATAAAATTTAAATGACAAAACTACCCCTGTGGAAAAGAACAAAAGTTGAGGGTTTAATTAGGGGAATCTGGCATGATTTTACTTTTGGACCAAAATGACACAAAACTGAAACCACAGGGACCAAAATAAAAGTTTTGGACTAAAGTGGCAAAACTGGCCAAACCCCAGGGACCAAAATGACAGTTTATTCATTAAATTATATATTAGCTTTTCTTCTTTTATTAATAGAGGACCCACGCATTATGGAGGAGTAGACGTTTTGCAACTTTGTTCATTTTTCCTGATAATTTTTCCATCGTTTCATTGTATGTTTGGTTATGAATCACGTAAATATGAGAAAAAATAAGTCATGTCCATAGTTGAGTTGGGTAGCAGCATATGATTAAATTCAAAGCTGACCTCATTTTTGTCGGGTCCGTTTTCACCCAAACCGAAAGTGATCCTATTTATGAACACCCGTTTTGACCGAACTCATGTTGCTCACAATCCATTTTGACCTGAATCTAGTTTAACCTGAACTTGTTTTACCCATTCCCCAACCAGACCAGCGGGTTATCTAAAGAAGTTTACTACATTTACATTGTTTCTGCCAAAACAATAAAATAAAAATCCAAACAAGTTGAAGGGGTATGGCCCCAAATAAGATGAATCCTGATACTTAGTCCATTTTGCAATAAAATGGAGCAAGCTTAGGAAGCGCAAGCTTAGGAGGCGCAAGCTTAGGAAGCGCAAGCTTATGGCGCCAACAAGACATCTCAAAATAGTACAAATTGGTACAAACTTCAGAGTAGGTGGCCAATAGACGCACGACAGACTGCGTCTAGAAATACCTTATGATGAACAATCGTGCAGAGGACAAAAAGTACACAAAGACCCTGACGTGTCACCAATCACCACGCGCCGACCACTGCTCCACGATCTCCATTTAACTGCCGATGACAGACCCGGCAAAAAAGACAACTACCAGGCCGCATGGATCCATCCAACGTGCGCCAACTTCCCTTTTGACTGCAAACACTAAAGGTCGTGTTCAAGGAGACAAACAAGATATTCCTTGTTGTCGATGTCAGACCCAAGGCCCATCAGCTCATCTCCATCACAACTCTCTTCGGCTATAAATAGAGAACTTTATTTCCAGGTTTAAGGATCGATCTCTTACTCTCTCACTCAATACACACACTTATTATCCTCAAAACAATCTCTTATTCTCACGCCAGAGGGTGGTTACAATGAGAACCCCCCAATTCTCCTCCTTGTAACGAGCTTCATTGTGTTGTGGTTGTTTTACAGGGTCGTGCAGTAATCAAAAGAGGAAGAAAGAAGATTAACATTATTTGGACGAGACACTAGTCACAAGTTAACCTTCGGATTAACTTGGTGTTTCTTCACAAGTCAAATGTGAGAGATATGATACCTGTATAAAAATTACCAACAAAAAAATATAAAAGCTTACCCGATTATGAGCATATAAAACAATAATCGCACATTGATGCCATACCGGAAAGCTTTAGGTGAATAATGTTTCGTTTCTTACATTATGACATTTTGGAATACTTAGTTTTTGTAAATTTTGGCATACACTCCAAAAGTGCCCATTTGACAATTAGAATATCTTTTCAAATAAATCCATATTTTCTGGTACATTTCCAACATCTTTAATGGTTTTACATAACTAATAATAATTATTTGATACAAATTTATTTTCTATTGAGCTTAACATAGAAGAAATGCGTACATGTCCATATTATAAAATTATCTATATCTATATACCTTATTAAAAGAACTGGGTTTTTTTACCCTTTTGGTAATTTACCATGTTTACAAGTTATGAAGCATCATGTACAAGGATGTGTAACCCATTTTAAAGGAGTTGAATTTTGTATTTTCGTCAATGTTTTAAGACGTCTTAGGGGTACATCAGAGATTTCATCCATGGAACTTTAGAGATCCCTACATTTATGTCGCCACTTAAACCATCAATGGGGTTACAGACAACCAAATCGACAACTGAGCTCATCCTCTTCAACATTTGAAAGTTGAAGTTCAGCCATTTATCAATTTCACAGTTTGAATTACTAGGGTTTGAAAGTTGAAGTTCAACAATTAATTAATTTCACAGTTTGATGAAGATCAGCGAGCCGCTAACTACGTCTTCAAAAACCGAATTAAATCTGACAAGGTAAACAAATCAACTCTCAGTTTGATTTCTATTGGATTTAGGATCTGAGATTGAGATTCAATTGCAATTTTAGGGCTTCATTCAAGGTTTCTCCAGCACCATTATGAAATATAATAAATCAAGAAGTTTTGTTTTGTTTAAATTGAATATATTGTAAAAACCGTGAGGAACATCGATTTGAAGATACCTTAATCGATTTGCAGGTTTATTCATATTTACATCCAGTTCTTCTTTAACTATTGTTCTAGAATTTGTTATTTTTTTTAACTTATTGGAGTTCTAAGGTCAAAGACGGTATACTACTATCTTTCCGGGGTTAAAAGCACGACCTCAAAAGTTGATATCAAGGTTGTACGTTTTTAATTGCTATATTGTTTATGTGGTTTTGAGCAGTTTGCTCTTTATTTATCTTTTTTGCAGGCAGAATGAATGATCTTGATGTTGGTCTCCAGCTAGAGATGTCATATTTCAAGGTTTAAGAGACAGGGGATTTTCTAAAATTACATACGCACAACATTAGGTAGTCGGTCACCAACTGTGATAAAAAGTATATTTGGGAAATGAGGCTACAACTGCTGCAACCTCTTCCTTCCTCGGAGAATCCTTGCGGTATTTTCATGTAGACCACTTCCTTTAAATCTTCGTTCAAGAAGGCATTGTTAACATCTAACTGATTAATCAACCAATCTTTCTTGACTGTAACGGCGAGGATAATTCGAACTGTGACTGGTTTGGAAAAAAGATCGAAGGTGTCATGAAAACCCACTTCATCCGTCTGTGTAACTCCTTTAGCCATAAGACTGGCTTTATATATTTCAATCTCGCCATTGGAATTATATTTTATTCTATAAACCCATTTCGAGTCAATTGGTCTTTTTCCTGGCGGTAATTCTTCAAGAGACCAGCCTCGTTGGCTTCAAGGGCTTGTATTTCATTTTGCATGGCTTCTTTCCAATTCGAATCCTGCATAGCTTCTAGGGTGTTCAGAATTCATTTTGAATTCAAAAAAAATTCTAAATTCAAGTTAATTCGATTATTGATCGGAGTGTCGCGCCCCAGTCAAAGAAAATATTTATAGTCCATAATTACCCCAAACAGATAGTTAGTGGTAGTTGGGGTGTCGAACCACGAAGAGTCTGTGGTCTGTGTCAGGATTCGGTTTGTCACACCCCCGAATTACCACATGCAGGTTTCACCGCGAGGCGCGTGACGTACCAGGATCTAGCCACTAATCATGTCGAACTAATAGTAACAATATTAAACACAATTATCATGTTCAACATGAATAGTGTATTCCAAAATAAACGTTTCAAACAAAAGTATGTATTTAGCATAAGCAAAAGTATCTGTTTCAAAACAACGAATACCATATTATTTTAAAAAGTATAATATTAAGTGTTCTCATCAAGCAGCACATCCCATGATACTTCAAGCTCCTCAGACTACAAGTTCATGTGCACTGATGTACCTGACGACCTGCAAAGCATGCAGAAGAGTGTCAACATAAAGTTGGCGAGTCCACTGGTTTTGCTCAACGAAAATGATGTAAATGTTTAGCTTTAAAGACATGTCATGGAATATTAAACTCGGCACTGATATGACTGCCTATAATTTTTGTGCCCTCATCAACGTCTATCAACATTGATCCAAAATGATTAAGGTCCTTAGTTCACGACCGACTCCCCGAGTACGGTGTAAGGTTTGTCAAACCTAATAGCACTACTAACTAATACCCTGTTGCCTCCCATGGAAACGAGCTCGGTAATAAGTAGGGACTTAGATGATAGAGATTGAGTTTATCCACTGACATTGAAATTAAACTACAATATTTATTAAAAAGTATTCCTCCCAGGAATAATGGTTTGTCCCCCCGGGACGCATGCTTGTGGAAGAGTAGTGAACTTACCTTAGTTTGCTCGGTATCTGTTAACGTGCTTCTAACACGTTAATAAAGTGTTAGGTCTGTTACACGCGACCTAACGTACAACAACATGTAAGTATGTATGAATGTAGGGTTATGCAATACCATAAGTGTCCAAACTGTCACACCCTCAAAAATCCACAAGCGGAGTATCACCGCGAGGCGTGTGACTGACCAGGATCATACCACTAATCATACTGAACAATAAGTGAATAAAGTAAAATGAATTAAACCAACCAATCAAACATTTAGTGATCTCCACTTTGTAAAATGAACTAAAACACCATCGTAGAACTATGAATATAAAACACAACATGATAATCAATATAAAGCCTTATCATCCAAAACACAACACAAAACCCACAAATATGGCGTTTTAGTAATCTCCACTTTGTTATTCGTGGGTTTTGAGTGTGTTTTATAGGTGAAATTGTGGTGTTTTATGACTTTGTACACTTTGTAGGAAAAATTGACTTTGTAGCCAACTTCCACCCTTATACCTTAACATTAAAACACACACAACAAAGGACAAGTGTATTCTGTCATATATGTAATAAAGTATTGGTAAGAGCCAGATATCGATCCATGGAACACGGGCGTTATTAAGTACTAAATCTTTGTCATTAGATTACCAGATAAAAGGGTAAGTGAATGGTTGTTTAACTAAGTTATCTAAATTATATCTAAAACATAAATATACTAATATCTTGTTTCACAAACAACCTAAACATGTTATCTATATCACATATGTCACAAAAGCACTTAATCAATTTTCCAATTTCAAGATAGTTAGTCATCCGCTAGGATTTTTCTAACTTGATTCTTCAGAAAGTTAACGCGATAAACACACGTTAACCACCTAAACTCATTCTTTAGCGAGCTATTGATATTCATTCATGTGAACCTTTAAAGATAGATTAGTCATCCGCTAGGAGTTTTCTAACCTCACTTATCAAAGAAAACAATACCGATGGTCACAATACAGCCACGAGGATAAGCATTTAAGTAGATCATATAACAACATATTTCACCTTTACAAGTCTTGAACACAAATCTACCATGTCAGCAATTTCAGACCAAAACTACTAAACAAGGATCATAAACCGCATGCAAGAACATGTAATCAACACCATATAATTCGTTAGAACCCTTACGTGCAACAAAACATTCCTAATCAAAATAAGATATATCTTAGATAAAACCACTACCCCTCTCGAGTCTCACAGTGTAAACAAGTTTACAAACAAGTGATTAATCAAGAAATAGTTACCATCTCACTAACCACATATTCATTATCCAAGATAATCAAACATAATCAGGAACTCAACATCAATGAAAGTTCATTATATAATCATGAAGATTCAAACATGAAAAAGTACTAGAGTTTCATATAAACAAGATTACAACATAAAGATTATTCAAGAAACAAGTTCAGTACTACTATTACATAATACTACATTAAACATAAACTAACATCAGCTCATAACTTGCAAAATGATCAGAATACATGTTCAAGAACAAGGAATCAAACCATAAACAAGCAAGGAATTGATGGGTTGGATCGGTTATGCTTCCACTCGATCTTGAGGCTTCAAATATGTGATCAGGACTGCTTCGGAACCCAAAAATCGCCCAGAAACATGGAGAAAACCCCAACATTTTGATCAGTAGCGAATGCTGCTATTTATAGTCAATTTTCAGTTTGGCACGGTCGTGCCGTTGGATTGCACGGCTGTGCGGTCAGGTCTTGTCGGGTGACATAATTTCTCTGATCCCAGGTCAGCCAAGTGGACTAGTGGACAAGTTGCCTGGGTCATCAGATCGGCACAGTCATGCTGATGCTCGCACGGTAGTGCGAGGTCATCAGAAAGCTGATCAGAAATCTTGGTTTGGCTTTGGCACAGTCATGCGGTGGGTCGCACGGTAGTGCGGCCCGGGAAAAGGTTGGAACTGGCGATCGCACTGGCAGTGCTTCCGAGATCGAACGATCCGCACGGTAGTCTCGACAGATGGCACGGTCGTGCCACACCTGGCAGTCATCAGAATTTTGTTCGTTTTATCAGAAATGCATCAGAATTTGTCCGTTTTCATCAAATTTTTCTATTGTGCTCCTTTTAAGACCTGAAAATATAAAAGTACCGGATTTGTTACCTAAACATCGCGGTTTCGGTCAAAAACACTTAAAACGGAAGTGTTTTGGGGTATAAAAACATGTATAATTTAACGTATATCATCAAACCTAATAGCGCTATTTAACTAATAACCCGTTCGCCATTGGCCTGGCAATTAAGTCGATATAAAATATGGGGGACTTTAAGATAGAGTTGTTGTCTAGTATGCTTAATACATGTATTATACGGTTGTCATCCTTCCCAAGGAGGGCGGAGGTACGTATTCTACCCAAGGAGAATACGCAGGTTACATCCCACCCAAGGGGGATAGTTGTTGTTTAATCCATTCCCAACCACCGGGAATCCCATGCTTTGAAGAATAAGTGTGAACTCACCTTTGATTGCTCGGTTGGTCTCTTAAAATGGTTAGGAGTCAAGGTAGGTCAATCACGGCCTATTACGATTACCACTTAGTTTGTTAGTGTGTTCAAATAAGGCACAAAGCTCATTCACGTAACTAACACGTACCATGTAATCACTTTGACAATTTACGTACATAATAATTCACATAACACTTTCGTTGACATTAAACAAGTTTGATCATTCTCAAGTTAGCATAAACAACATTTAGATACGCAGATCACAACTTATTACGTTTCAGCTTTGACGTCTAGAATTGGGCTGTTAGTGTGTGTCGGGTGTGATATGTTTTTATTAATATTTTAAGCCCTATCTGCACATTAGTCAAGTTTTAAATTTATAAAACACGATATTTTACTAACACTAAACACACACATGGGCAAGTGCACCCATCGTGAGCGTAGTATAGCGTTGGTAAGATACCGAGGTCGTCCAAGGACACAAGAGCTTTTAGTACCGGTTTATCCTCAACGTCTAATCGATCTAAAATTTTTGGAAAAGTTTTTAAACATGAAAAATAAAAACTAAAAATGCTGAAATAAAAATAAAAATAAAAACAGATAGAGAAGATGAATCACTTGGATCCGACTCGCCTTTAATGTATCCTTTGATGATTTCCGCACTTTTGCACTTTTTAAGAGATTATCTTAGTTATAGTACTAGGCCCCTCTTTTGAAGGTGACGTTACCCTCAACCCAGTGGTTTGAGTCAGCAAGGATACAATCCCAAAGGGTCGGAATATTGAAAGATAATTAATTAAGTTATTAATGCGAAAAATGGTAGGCCCTTTTTTTGAAGGTGACGTTACCCTCGGCTAAGTGGTTTGAGTCAGCAAGGATACAATCCCAAGTAGCCGGTTTAATGTATTAATAGTAGTTTACATATGAGGGGATCAAGCCATTCTCACCCCCGCCATCCAATACCATTGGGTATTGAATGTCACACCCCGATATTGTCACACCCCGAAATATCACAACATTGGCGTGACTGGACTGGTATCTTCATTGCACAGCGGAAGCAAATAAGCAAAGACTTTCTAGAAAACGAACGCCCACTAAGTACTCGACTCCACATGGTTCTCCTATTCCAACAGTGCCATAACTTTGAAATGTGACCTGAGAAAGAAACATGCGAAAAAGTCAACATAAAGTTGAGCGAGTTCATAGTTTGTTTGTAAAGGATTTGAAATAAATCTTTTGAATAACCGGTTTGTGAAATAATATTGGGAAAACGAATTTAGAAATCATTTTCTTGCCAAGTTATATGGAAACTTTGTATTTGTAACGCATAATGTTCGTAAAACCATGTATTTGTAAACTCTCGCATTTGTAATGTTCGTATAACCGTCAATACCCACCCTGACTTTGACTCCACGCCCGTATAAATCCTATGCTTTGAATTTGTATAAAACATGGTATTTAATTTGTATAAATCAAGTATTTCTGTAAGTATATATGTCCCTGGTATGTAGCAATAAGGAAAAAGAGATCACCAATGGGTTGCAAAGCCAATGGTATGTGTGAAAAGGTGCAGGAAGAACTCAAACCTAGCAAATTTGTACTGGGCTTCCGGCTGGAAGACATAGTCACCTCATGGTCCATCCCGTGGACTCATGGGTGGGGCTCGCTACACCCAAATAGATCTATCACTCATGTCCCTCGGTCCTACGACGAGAATTAATGGCCTTAAGTGTTGTACCCACCCCTCACATGATCTAGTAGTAAACCCTCCTTAGGCTAACCATACCATGTATAAAAAGTTCTGTATAATTGTAACATTTTACCCCAGCCTCTAAGGCTGAACCTCCCCAGCCTCTAAGGCTGAACCTCCCCAACCTCTAAGGCTAACTCCCCAGTCTCTCTATATTATAACCAGACGATCCATCCCTAGTCATGAAAATCATTCACATTTCTATAATACGCATTTGTTTTGTAAAAACCAGTATATTTAGTATAATCCATTCGTAAACCTTTTGAGTTCCTCGAAATCCATTCGTAACATGATTTAAAAATATACGTTTTCGTTCGTTCAAAAACTTTGTATGTTCTTGCAAAATGTGCTTTGTCTAAAATATGTAGTCTTTGTTCATCGAGAACTTTGTGTGTTTTCTGCAAAACGTGCATGTCTTTCCACCCCGAAAACATTTATAAAAATGTAAAACTGTAAAAAGGTGGGGTTATGAACTCACCTGGATTGCCTTGTGCGAAGCTAGCTAATTACGACTTCGTGATGTCGTTTCCAAAACTTGACTTGCTAGCGTGCATCCTACAATATTCCTAACACGGAATATCTAATAAGTTTCTAAATAAATGCAGTAACTAAACTACGTGTCATCGAGCTCTACCGAATCGTTAACCGAACGATTCAACGGTAAGTTGATAACTTTACGAAAATGATTAAGTTATACTTGTTTAGTTTCGATTAATGTCGTTGACAGTTTACTAAGTCTAGAATGTACTTAGTTTTCGAGAAATTCGAATATATAGATATTTATACAAAAATATAAATATATTGGTAGGATAGTGTTAGTCGTCTCGCGAAGTCGCACGTGTATACAAGAATATTCGTCTAAAAGTAGTATATAATAACCTTGTATTATATATATTGCGTCTTGAATATATTTGCCAATACATACGTATATGCCGTTTAGGCGTTTGAAATAAATATAACAACTTATATTTATTTAATAGCGTTTTCGTGTCGATGTCGTTTAAAATAAATACGATAGTTATATTCATTTCATAAAAGAATCCGCGTTGTTTGGCGTTTGAAATAAATATATAAGCTATATTTATTTTTATAAAAGAATACGTGTTGTTTGGTAATCAAAATAAATATATATACTATATTTATTTTAGTAAAAGAAGTCGTATTATTGACATCCGAAATAAATATATGAGTTATATTTATTTTATAAAAGAAGTCGTATGGTTTGTTATTCGAAATAAATATACCAACTATATTTATTTTTATAAATGAATTGTCGAAATTTCAAAGTTTAGAATAAATATAAATACTATATTTATTGTCATAAATACTTTCCGAATCATCGTCTTCGTGAGTTGTAAAGCGCCGTCGAAAGTAATCGTATATTTGTATTTGTTTTTTTTTTCTAAAAGATTCATTTGTATCCGATGGTTTTGGTTTAAAATAAATCGCGAATTTTCTCGAAAAACGGGCACAGTTTCCTCTGTTTTTGGATGCCCCCGACAACACAAGTTGTCGTTATTCTATCAAATTTCAACAATATAATCAATATCAATTGTTGGTGCATCCGTCTGTCGCCTTCGTCTTGTATCGAGTCTTGTTTCGAGATAGATAGAATAGAGCACGGAATCCAAAAATCAGAATATTTAGGAGTGATTCCACTTGAAATGACATTTTGTCATTTCAAGCTAAATCACATAATTATCTGATTCCACTCCAAATATAACTTTCTGATTCCACTCGAAAGTTAACTTTCTGATTCCACTCCAAATGTAACTTGCTGATTCCACTCCAAAATAACATGTTAATTCCGCTCCAAATGACACCATGTCATTTGGAGCGAAATCAGAAACCCTATATATAGGGTCATTTGGGGCGAAATCAAAAAAGAGTTCTAGGTGTTGTCTTCCGGTGAGCCACGAAGTGCTGCCGAAGTGTTGTCGTGATTGTAATCAGCTTCCTGATCAATAAAAACAACAAGTTAAAGTGAATACTCGCTGAATTGCACTAAAACACTTGTTTCCGCCTCTTATTTTGGTGAAAAGCTCTTCTAACTGACTCGTTCGGATTTGAAATCGATCCTACAAGTGGTATCAGAGCTAAGGAGGAAGAGCTCTTGCCAATTCAGCCGAAAATTCTGTTTTTCTACACCTTTTCAAATTGAACATCATTTCACGGTCAGAATCGGTTCAAATTTGCACACATTGCTCGAAATCATGTATTGACAAAGCCTTAGAAATTTCAAGTCCAAAATCGAACTAAATCTTGACAAAATTGTGATTCAGCTCGAAATTGATCGATAGTATGATGACATCAGCTTGATTTCGCTCGAAATTTTATCTTAATTCCGCTCCTAAATCAGTTGTCACTTTGATTCTGCTCGTGAATTGATTTTGATTTCGCTCCTAATCGACTTTCAGCCTGATTTCGCTCCAGAATTAATTTTGATTTCACTCCAAATCAGCTGTCATTTTGATTTCGCTCGTGAACTGATCTTGATTCCGTTCTAAATCAACTTTCAGCTTGATTTCGCTCCTGAGTTATTTCTGATTCCGCTCCAGAGAATTTTTTGATTCCGCTCCAAGTATCAAAGTCAGATTTCGCTCTAAAGTATGTTGAGATTCCGCTCCTAAGTGTTTAGGTGATCAGAATTATTTCAGGTTGCATGTGATCATTAAATGAGTTGTCGGCCAGCTTTAAATTGAGGTCCAATCAGATTAAATTAAACATCACTGTTGTCGGCACAATATATGATAAATTGATCCGATTGTTAAAGTTGATTGTCATATGATCTTTAAAGTGGATATCAGACAACTTATAATATGATAATCACATTCTAATGAAGTCAATTTAGTGGGTTCATCGGTCCAATCACTTTCATTTGTGAGCTATTGGGTTTGGATATCTTTGGGCTAATCATATACAATATTAGTTGGGCCGATAATTGTTACTATTTTGGTTCAAATAGAAAGAATTGGGCTTTTGATTTTAATTTGGGCCAAGATTGAATATTCTCAGTTCGTTTAAGGTTTGATCAGTTCGCACGAAAGGTGATTTGTCAGTTCGTTTAAAAGTGATCCCAGTTCGTTTGAAAAGTCTAATTTGTGAACTTTTGAAATTTGAAACATGGACAACGAGTTCTACAATGCCTTTGCTAGTCCAATCACAATTACTCAGATTACATTGCTTGAGAATGAAACCGGGACATCACAGAAACCACCTAAGCTCTTGGATATTGATGATTACAATGGTTGGTCCGAACGCTTTGGAAATTGGGTTGAAGCTTATCACTTGGATGCATGGGATCACACTGAAGAACCATATGTAAGGCCCACTAAAAATGGTATTCAGACAACAATCAGGGAAATGAGTGCTGATGAGAAAAAGAAGTATAGAGATGAAAAATTGATGGTGAGTCTACTTCAGCAAGCAATTAAAGAGGACATTTTGATATTGCTTCAACATGATGGAAGTGCTTATTCGATCTGGACTGAATTGGAAGCAAAATTTGTAGGAAGTGATGATATGCTTAAAAACAGGATGTCTCTCATGAAGAAAGAATTTGATCTTTTTCGGGGTTTAAAATCTGAAAACACCAAGCAAATTATTGAAAGATACTGTAACTTGGTGAGAAATATGTCGAAATTGGGAATAAAAAAGGATACTGATGAGCTGATTGAGAAACTTGCTGATGCGTTACCACATGATACCTGGGGAACATTCCTGATGATGTTGAGAAACAATCGGAAAGAATATAAAAAGTTAACAATGGGTGAGTTCATCAAACATCTGGAAGCTCAAGAGATGGAACAGAGGAAGATCGCCAGGATGAAGAACTACGATGGAGAACAAGATATCGGCTTGTATTTCAAGAGTGGTGTTAGTGAAAAACATTTTTTTCTCCAAAAGTTGAAACTGCTTATAACGCAAAAAGTTCTTCTGAAAATGCATCTCAGGGATCAAGCAGCACAACAGGATTCTCTTCGTTTCCAACATATGATCCACAGTTTTCTACGACAAAGAGTGGCAAAGTTCTTCAATGCAATATTTCCTTAAAGCTTGAGAATGATCAGAATTATACTGAGGAAGTTGCAAAAAGTCACATGTCTTTGTTGGTGACCGTGCTTGAATCTTATGGAGGTTTAGTTGCAGGAAAGATCGGAAATCCAATGATCACGAAAGAGGATTACGATCAAATTGATGCCGAGGAAATGGAATTGATGGATATTAAATGGTGCATGGCTAGTTTATTGAGACGGGCTAAAAAGTTTAAACAAATCACAGGCAGAGATGATTTTCGCGAGGCACATGTGTCACCTTTAGGTGTTGATAAAACTAAAGTTACTTGTTTTCGATGCAGGGAAAAGGGACATTTCAAAAGAGAGTGCACAAATCGAGAAGCAAGTGGAGCTCAAAACCCTTTTGGAAACAACGATTACTACAAAAAGGCGATTTATCATCAAGTCACACAACAGCCATATCAACAACATGCATCGCATCAAGCACAAACTGCACATGGTAGAATGGAGATTAAAGATTCAAAGAGAGCTTGTCTTGGAAAGGATGGTGGATTCAGTTGGGATAATTACATTCCAACAAATAGCAAAGTGTGTCTGGCAGATCAAGACGATGAAAAATTAGCTGAAGGTTTCAATTGGGACAATTTTTGCCCAGATCAAGAATTAATGGCCAAAGAGATGTCCAAAGATACGTCGAATGTTAAAGCTTTTATTGCTAATGCTTACGATCTGAAATGGGCAGAAAAATGCAGAAAAGTCAGAGAAGCTGAAGAAGAAAAATGGAGAAAGATTGAAGAAGAGGAAGAAGAAAAAGAAAGATTAAAAGCTGAAGCTGAAGCTGAGAAAAAGAGAAGAGCTGAGATGTTTCAATTGAGTAGAACAGTCAAATAAGTTCCTGAATTTGAAATCAAAGTTGATACTGAAGCAGTCAAAGTTCCTGAAAAATGCTTAAATTGTGACTCTTTGATCAAACAAAACAATGAACTGCTACACAACATTAAAAGGTTGAAAGAATCATATGATACTTTGAACAGGGAGATCAACAAGTATACTGAGTCGAATAGTGAACAAGCTGTAGCATTGAACACACTCAAAGGAGCTTATATGAGACAACTTGATGATGTCAATTTTTACACCAAGAAGTGTGCTGAGTTAGAATTAAAATTGGCAACACAAAAAATTGAAACTGAATGTGTTAACAGTTTATTAAAGAGTTATTCATGTTCTACTTTTGTTGTTGACAGGATTTACCCAATTGTTGAAAGAATGAAGACATTTGAAGAAGAGAAGACTTCGGAAAAAAAGAATTCCGAGACAAAAGAAGAGAATGAAGTAGAAATTTCTGGTAAGAAACCAAGTGTTGTCTACAACAAATGTCCGCCCCCGGTCGAAAATGGATATTTGTCTCGAAATCCAAATTCCGAAAGAGTAAAAAAGGCAATTAACTTACAGTGGGAGTCAGGGTCGTCGGATAATTTGCCAGAAAATATTGATGTTACGTTCACTTCGTCTGATACCGATCATGAGTCCGAATTGATAAAACGTGTGGTCGATCAGGTGTTAGATAAAGATGACATAGAGGAGTTAAAACCGGAGTCCAAATCCGAGTCAAAGTCTGGGTCCGACAAGTCAAAGTCAACAATCAAAAAGGATAAACAAGTTTATGATAAGAAATTTTTGTTATCAAAATCTAATTTGAATGACGAACCGGTCAAAGTAGCTTATACCTTGAAAGATTCTGACAAATTATATTCTGATGAGATTTTTCCAATAAGAGGTGTTAAAACTGAAATGATTAAAAAGTTTTTCAAACTAACAGAAATCAACATTTCTAAAATAAAAGATATTAATCTTTCTGAAAATCCAAGACCCTACACCTCAAGAGTGCAACAAAGATTAAACAAGAAAAAGGGTTACAGTTCTGGTTCTGGTATTCATAAAAAACCAAACCATAACTGTAATTTCAAAAAGAAAGGATTAGGATTTAATTAACCGAAAAATCATAAAAATGAAAAAGTTTATAAATCAAAAACTGTGTTTGTTTCAGGAAACTCTTTAGAAGCTGAGAAAGAGCAAGCATTCAGAAAGCAGACAAATCAAGAATTCCTTGCAAAGAAGCAAGAGGACATGAAGAAGAGTATTGCTCAGAAGAAGACAGAGACGAGAACCGGTTTTCAGTGCAAAACTGCTGGTCATATTGCTAGAAATTGTCCGAAAACATTCAAACCAAAACAGGAAGTCTCTGGTAAAATGAAAGAAAAAGTTGTTGAGAAAACTGAACTTACAACCAGAAAATTTACAGGCTTTGAAAATTCAACCTTTGAGATTGGTGAATGTTCAAAGAATGTGGTTAAAAGAAAAGAAAATCTAAAAAATCAAAAATGGGTTGTTAAGGGTTCAGGGAACAATTCTGGTGATGAATCTGATTCCACAAAATCAGAGGAGCCAAAAGTTGTTAAAGAAAAGGTTGAGAAATCAGTTCCGAATGTGGATGATGTGAATTTTCCACCTCTGCGGGCTGAAAATTTTAAAAAGAAAGTTGGGAAAGTTGAAATTTCAAATCAATTTTATTCTGACAAGAAGAAATTTGATGTTGATAAGGTTTTCAACAGAAATGTGAAACACATTTTTGGAAAAATGGTCGATGGTAAGGCCAAAGGAGTTAAAGAATTCTATGCTTCCAAATTGAATGTTCACAAGTCTGTTGAAAGTAAAGATGAAGAAGAGGTTGATACACCCAAGGAAGGTCAGGCTTGGGTGGATATATTTTTCAAACAGTAAAAACCTGACTTGCCAGAGATCCCAAGTTTGTAATCGTGGATCAGGAATCGGCATCCTTCTTGATAAGTGGTTTTTATGAATGAATCATGTAATGGTTAAATTTTGGCAAGTTATATTGCAGGAATTGCCGGAACTCCCAGGTTGGTAAGCGTGGAGTAGGTATCGGCACTTTGAGAATTCAACCAACAGATGATGATTGGTTGAAAATGCTTGATTGGATTGATCTTACAAGTGGTAAATCAGGGACATTAAGTTGTATCTGATTTCTTACAAGTGGTTGAAAAACAATGTGATGAACCAAACCCCTAACCTACTAATGGTTTTACAAAATTAACACATCTAATTTTCCGGAAAAACCATTTTGATTAAAACAAACTTAAGTGTTTTGAAATCATAATGGGAAAATAGTTTGTTGTGAGGGGGAGTTCTGATTGTTTATGCCAAGTGGATGGAGAATTGAGGCAATTCGATATCAGTTGTCATGTTCTTGTACAGTTTGTTTTCAATTTTCTTTAGATGTATTTGTATTTTAGGGGGAGTATATTTTTTTTTCAGAAAATCCAAAAACATTAGAAAATTTGAAAAAGCCAAAAACATGATAAAATAAAAATTGAGTTTTTGTTACATAAAAGAGGAAATGATAGTACATTAGTGGACTGTCACGACACGCTAAAGAAATGGAAAGTTAAAATGTGATAAACGGTCTCACTAAGGATGTGGCGATAGGCTCAGCTAGACTAGTAGATTTGCGATAACGATACAAACTTAAATGAAAAATCCTAGTTCTAGTGGGAAACATGATCGAAAGCATAGTACTTAGTTTTGTCCTTCTTGACTGTGTGCCTACTCAGTATTCGCTGATTATCGAAAGACATAAAACTGGTTAAGTTTGTGAACTTTCACAACTTTGCTGAAAAGTCACTGTGTTTGTGCATTTCATTTTGCAAAGATTTAAACTTGTTTTATTTCTTTATTTTGTTTAAGCATCGGACATCCTCTGCGTATACGTGAGTATTGACCTGGATGTTGTTGCCTAAACGTTCTGCTTTATTTTCTTTGGTGTTTCGTTTAAGCTTTGGACCTCCTCTGCGTATACGGAAGTATCAACCTGGTGGTTAAAGCCTAAACAACTTCAACTTGTTTTATTTTTCTTATTTTGTTTAAACATTGGACTTTCTCTGCGTATATGGAAGTATCGACCTGATTGTTAATGTTTAAACATTTTGCTTTGTTTTCGCACAAATCATAGTTGATAAAAGTTTAAAGGCATTACTTGAGTCAGTGTATTGCATGATGAGGGGATATGCTGAGATCGTGGGGTCCATAAGAACTTAGTGCAAAATTAATATACCTTAACGTATCGGTAAGCATTTCGAAAGTTTTTAGATTGAGTTTAAGTGGACAACAATATCGTCAATCAATGTGAATCGTTTAGAACTTAAAATGTTTATAGCTTAACGGTGTTGGTGATTGGTCTCATAAACTGATATGATCCTCTTGCATGAACTCACAAAAATATTGTTTGTAAATATTTCTTTATTGCATTCTCATTCAAAAATCCATAAAGATTTTAAGTGTATTTTAGCATAAAATTTTGTAAAATACAAAAAGTTTTTCGACAACTGTTGTTGGAAGGCTGACGTTCAAAATTCCAAGTGCTAAACTTGATGAACAGGTTTGGGAGAGAGTGTATGAAGAAGTTTTTACAAGTGATTTGCAGAGAATAAATCATTTTTTGAATGTTTCCTGCAAATGGTTTCTAAATTTTAAAAGATTTAATCTTTGAGAAACTTATGTGAGTGTTAGAGAATTGCAGATATGAAGATTGATCAAAGCCAGATTCCGATATCTGAGCAGATAGTAATTTCCAGACTGCGATCCCAGCTTAGTGAGAGGGGGAGTCTGAGGACATCAAGAGAGAGCTCAGAGCTAGATTGTGATTCTGGAAGAAAGAGAAAAGAAGATTGTTTGAGGATGCTTACAATGGAGAATATTTCGAAGAGAAGCTCGAAGACTGATAAAGACTGAAGGTTTGCTAACCGAAGACTCGACACTGAAGACTCCGTCAACATTCGAGGGGGAGTTTGTTGGTGCATCCGTCTGTCGCCTTCGTCTTGTATCGAGTCTTTTTTAGAAATAGATAGAATAGAGCACGGAATCTAAAAATCAGAATATTTAGGAGTGATTCCACCTGAAATGACATTTTGTCATTTCAAGCTAAATCACCTAATTTTCTGATTCCACTCCAAATATAACTATCTGATTCCACTCGAAAGTTAACTTTCTGATTCCACTCCAAATGTAACTTGCTGATTCCACTCCAAAATAACATGTTAATTCCGCTCCAAATGACACCATGTCATTTGGAGCGAAATCAGAAACCCTATATATAGGGTCATTTGGGGCGAAATCAAAAAAGAGTTCTAGGTGTTGTCTTCCGGTGAGCCACGAAGTGCTGCCGAAGTGTTGTCGTGATTGTAATCAGCTTCCTGATCAATAAAAACAACAAGTTAAAGTGAATACTCGCTGAATTGCACTGAAACACTTGTTTCCACCTCTTGTTTTGGTGAAAAGCTCTTCTAACCGACTCGTTCAGATCTGAAATCGATCCTAGATCAATATGTATAATTTACGTAAAAGTGACAAAATGTAAATCAAGCACTAATCTGTATCGGTTCGAGCTCGTTCACGAAATAAATAAAATTATAAGAATAACAAAATGTATTGCGTCGTAAAATCTTTACCATCTTCTCGTGTCGAAAGCCGAGTTGACCGAGTCAACTCGCTGAGTTGACTGAGTCAACCGAGTTGACCGGGTTGGACCGAGTTGACTCGAACCGCTTCAAAATCTAACCCGAACCGGCTGACTCGAACCAACTGTTGACCTGAACCTGCTGACCCGAACACTGAGTCGACTTGGTTGGACCGATCCGAGCATGAATCTGAGACGGATGACCTGCTGACTTGTTACCTGAACCGAGCCTGACCCGAAGCTAATCCAAACCACTGTTGACCGGATTTGACCGGGTTTACCCCGAGACTCACGAACCTGCTAACTAGTTCGGACCAAACCCGGAACCCAAAATCTGAAAGTATAAACCTGCTTAAAACAACCCGAACCAAACATAGCGGAAACCCGAATCATTGTCAAAACTGAGCACCAAAACTGAGAAGAGCTGGCCACTAACCTGAACTGGAACTCGAAACGAGCATCGCCGCCGCCACCGCGGCTCCGCCGCCGACGGCGGATCGTCGCCGGTAAACGGCGTGCGTCGCCGTTCCTCCTTCTTCGTTCTCTATCTCTCTTTGTTTCTCTCCCCTGCTCGGTCTCTCTCTCTATGGTCTCTCTCTCCTCTCACTCTCTCTCTCGCTTGAAGCATCGACCAGCACCACCCACCACAGCGCCGCCGCCTGTGGTGGTGGTGGTGTTGCTGCTGTAGTCCGCCACCACCAAAAGATGGAGGTGGTTGGCCGATTAACAGGGGGGTAAAACAGGTGGGAATCGAAGGAGGGAAAAATCCATAAGGCTCCTGTGTTGTATGTATGTTATCGAGTGAGAGAGGGAGAGAATAGAGAGGATAATATGTTGTGTGTTGAGATGAGAGAAGGGTATGGGTTTCTTATATAGAGATCTTGGGATTTTGTTGAGATCTTATAAGGATTTTGCAAAGATTTTAAAATCCTTTAGAGATTTGTTGAGATCTGTTGAGATCTTAGTAGAAAGTTAATATATTAGGTGCAGGCTTAGGCTTGTGGGTTTTGGGCTTGGGCCCAGGGCCCACAAGCTCAATCCCCATATTTAAGCGGCCCGTAATTCCTACGAGACCCGTTATCAAAACCCAAAATCACCGTAGCCTAGTAAAATAATATTTCGGAGTTAAAAACGTGTAAAAGTAATGTCGGTATACGTCGTTGTCGCGTTCGTGCGTCGGTTTCGTTACAATCGCGTAAATGCCTCGTTTTCCGTTTCTGGTCTATTTTTTGATCCGGTTTTGACTGTAGTTCTTAAATTTTATTACGGAGCTAAATATAGCGTAAATGTAAGTTTCGAAGGTGACAGGCGTCTCCGTCGCTTCCGTTTCGTTGCCGATGCGTTTCCTGCTATCGCGTTTTAGTTCACGTTTGCGTTTGTGTCGTATGGAAGCCCAATAAATTCACAAAATTAATTTCATAAGCATAAAATTTTCGTGTAACATTCATACTTGTCGGCGTTGTCAGTATTTTGTACGGTATCAGTTCGTTGTCGTTTGATGTTCCGCAGATTCCACGCGAATCTTTATACGCGTACTGTAAAATCGGATAAACGTTCTTGGGCACTCCAAAGGCCTAATTAAGTTAATTTGTGTTGTAAACACTATTTATTGTCGCGTTAATCATCTGTTAATCACATAATTAGGAGACGTAAATCACCGGTTGTCACAGATATTTCCACGTATTACCGGTGGGCCCGGTGGGGAGTATCGTGACGTAGTTGAGATCATCATAGTCAATAATCACAGTTCAATGCACAGCGGAAGTCTAAAGTAATAATATTACAAACCGATTCGAAAGTAACATTAAATATTACAACGAATTGTAAGATGGATCCACAGGCGGATCAAAAGATAAAAAGAAATATTGTTCAACAGATTTAAGCATAAAAAGCTTGCAAGACTCTTTATTCGATACTAGGAGTAGCCAGCCCATTTCGCTTAGTACCTGCACTTAACCTTTTTGGAAAATACGTCAGTTTACGCTGGTAAATACAATTAACCGACTCTTTTGAAAATATTTAAGAAAATTGGTTTAAATGCATAAGGCATAAATAATCTTTTATAACTTGGGACAATTATTTTAAAATAATCTTGTATACAGATTTATATGTTTGTCGTCCATTCAAGACCCCGGTTAGAAGAGCCGGATTAGATTAATTGACGCACCACAAGTATATGCCCACAAGAGAGTGAGATACCGTTTATACATACGCAACTGTCAGGTGTATGCCTACACCTCGTGCTTAAGCCGTGGCCATTTCTAATAAATGTGTCGAGGATATCCAGGACATGGTCATTAACCCCCCAAAGGCATTGCATCAAACAAAACAGATTAAAACGGGTTATGTAAATATATTAATCACAATCCAATTTAAATAAGTACATACCCGACCAAGCGGTATTATTATAATACCGTATCCCAAGCTCGTATAACGGAAAATAAGTTAAAAGTATTTACCTGAGCAAAAATATAATTTTTATCCCAGCCGTATAACAATCAGCAAGTGCAAATAGCTTTTACTGGACTCCTAAATCTAGAACGAAGGTTTTAATAACCTATTAGATTCCTAACGGGTCTTACTTAAGTTTAAACTTAGACCGTTTAGTTTTAAAGAAAAGTATACGGTTCAAAACGCAAGATTAAGCGAAGACCGGATTAGAATGTGATTTAGACCCGACAAGTATGAGAACTTGTATAATATGGGTACACTAAACACATTCTGGATTTTGATGTAAAAACGATAAGGTTTGACCCGTTTCGGTTAATTTATGCAAACTAGTTACATAAACCGTACCGAACGCGAAAAATGCATAACGGGTAACCAAATGAGTCATGAATAGGTTCCCCAAGTTAGTATGCTTAAAATGTGTTATGATATCAGTAGGATACCTTCCATTATGCCCAAAACAAATTTAAAATCAATTTAAGCCCCGTAGGGGTATTTTGGTCATTTTAAAGATTATAAAAGATGTTAAATAGTAATCTGAGGTTCTGGTCTAAAGTGATCAGTAAAAATATTTATTTTAGTGAGTTATATCAGTAGGATATTGCATATATGTGAAATTTATCATTTATGTCCAAACTATGCTCCGTAGGGGCATTTTGGTCATTTCACATAAGCTTTAAGGGTCAAATTTGGAAATCTGAGTTCAAAACTTTTACTTACTGTTAAAGTATAAAATTTATTCATAACATCAGTAGGTAACAAGCCTTAGGTGCCAAATATGGTTTTAAACCATACTATGCGCCTAAATCGCATAAAAGTCGGTATTTGACGGTATTCGGGTTGATTAAGAAAATCTGAGATTTTGATCAGCCTCTACTATTTAAAATAATTTATTTATTGTATAAAATCAGTAGAAAAAGGTTTGATATGTAAAGGATGTGTAAAACTCATTTTATTAGCTAAAAGGGCATTATTGTCAATTACCGAGCCTATGCAAGAACTCTATGTTATGATCAGTTTAAAATTTAATAAAAATTTCCAAAAATCCCTAAATATTATATTACATTAGTGGGTAAAAGGTTTGGTGTCAAAATTTGGGCTTAAATAGGATTTACGTCGAAAATGCCGTTTAATTAATAAAAAGGCTTTCATTTACGATATCGAGCATAACTCCTAAATTAGACCACAAACTGATGTCAAATTTTTAGGACATGTTTATAAATTAGTAATAAAGGTTTTTGTCCTCTCACATTTTCAAAAATCTTGTTTTAATATCAAAAGGGCATAATGGTCAACTTTTAAGCATTTAACGGAAACATGCAATGAACTAGGATTTCTATGGAACCAAGTTGTGTAACCTCAGAGGGTTATACTAACCTATAACATGGCCCTAAAGGAACCCTGAGGCATATCTAAACTAAGCTAAATCGGGTCAGAACTGAAAGTCAAAGCAAAAGTCTACTTTTGTGACTTTCGGTTTCGAACCGAGCCTAAACTCAGAATTGTCGGGTTGAACATGCTTAGACATGTTCTTACATTATTTACCAAGTTATTTTAGTGTTAAAACATGTTCCATAACCTCTGCATTGCTAGTTATGAATTTATTTGCAAAAATAGATTCTGTTGACTTTTTATTAATAAGTTTGACCCGATAATTGACCAAGTTAGAGTGATAATCAGTAGATGCCCTTTTAAGGGTTTATTACCTACATAATTACCAACTCATAGCCACTTTCAATTCGAATAATGGTTGGACCATTAGTGATTAATCACTAACTCAAAGCTTAATTACGATGGCTTTGACTTTTGGCCATTAAACTAATAAAACTTAAACTAGAGAGGCTAAGAATGCTTACAAGGACACTTAGCACGAAATATGAACTTAAGAAAACTTCCTCTAGCTCCAGAAGGCTTCCAAGAGTAAGCTTTGAAGTAAAACTTGAAATGAGCAAATGAACTCATGAACACAAGTCCCTTATATAGCAAATTCCACTTCACAAGATCACTCCGCATGCCCCTATATTGATTCCTGATGATTCCAGGTGTCCCTAGTGCATGAAAAACCATTGGCACAGTCCCTGGTATCGATTTGAGGCATGCAAAGGTGGGGGAACTGGTTAAACATGCAGTTGTCCTTATCTTTCTGCATCTGATGCTTCCACGCGGGCCGCGTAAGACTCTTAAGGAGTCTACGCGGGCCGCGATGCTCCCTGACGACCGGAAAACAAGTTTCAAAGTTTGCAGTTTTGGTCCCTGGTCCATAATAAGTTTATTCAAAGTCCATGACACGTGTCTTTATTATATTGGTCGTGATTTTACGAGATGTTACATCCTCACCCCCTTAAAAGAAATCTCGACCTTGAGATTTACTGAAATAAATGAGGGTACTTCTGTTTCATTGTGGATTCAACCTCCCACGTGTATTCTAGGCCTCTTCGGGCATCCCATTTTACCTTTACAATCGGCACATGCTTCCTTTGAAGCTTTTTAACCTGTCGATCCTCAATCGACAAAGGTTTTTCCACAAACTTCAAGCTCTAGTCTATCTGCACATCCTTATGCGACATTGCTAGCGATTCATCGGCTAGACATTTCTTCAAGTTGCAGATGTGAAATACATTATGTATTCCACTAAGCTCTTCCAACAGATTTAGCTTGTAAGCTACAGTCCCGACACATTTGATGATCTCGAATGGTCTTATGTATCTTGGGCTCAACATGCCTTTCTTGCCAAAACGCATCACCCCTTTCCAGGGTGATACCTTAAGTAACACTTTGTCACCTACCTCAAATTTCAGAGGCTTACGCCTTTTATCTCTGTAGCTTTTCTGCCTATCCCTGGCAGCTTTGAGATGATCACGTATCTACACAATCTTATATGTCGTCTCTAGGACTATATCAGGTCCTGTTAGTTGGACATCTCCAACTTCCACCCAACAAACTGGCGTCCTACACTTTCTTCCATACAAAGCTTCGAAAGGTGCAGCTTGAATACTCGAATGATAGCTATTATTGTATGAAAATTCAATCTACGGAAGATGATCATCCCAAATTCCTCCTAAATCAATAACACAAGCTCGTAACATATCCTCAAGCGTTTGAATCGTACGCTCGCTTTGTCCATCCGTCTGAGGATGATAAGTAGTGCTGAAGTTTAAACGTGTGCCTAAAGATTGCTGAAAGATTTTCCAAAAATGCGATGTGTATCTTGTATCCCTGTCAGAGATAATAGACACTGGCACTCCGTGAAGAGATACAATCTAATCCACGTACAACTGAGCTAGCTTGTCGGAGCTGTATGTTTCCTTAATAGGTAAGAAGTGGGCCGACTTGGTCAGTCTATCTAATATAACCCAAATAGTATCATTTCCTCGCTTTGTCTTCGGTAACTTAGTGATAAAATCCATAGTTACCATTTCCCACTTCCAAGTGGGAAGTTCAGGCTGTTGCAACAAACCTGACGGCTTCTGGTGTTCGGCTTTAACTTGAGCGCACGTCAGACATTTAGCCACATAAGTGGCTATAGATTTCTTCAAACCTATCCACCAATAATTTGCCTTTACATCCTGTTACATCTTATCACTGCCAGGATGAACAAAATATTTGGAACAATGGGCTTCTTGAAGAATCACTCCCTAAGTCCTCCATAGATTGGAACCCATATTCGTCCATTCAATCTTGGGATTCCATCCTTTCCATACGATAACTGTTCAGCAGTTACGCCTAACTTCTCATCCGGGTAGTTAGCTTCTAATACAGCTTCCTTTTGAGCGGCTAACAACCTTTCATTCAAGCTGCTCTTTAATTCAATGCTCTTGGCATTGATTCTAATAGGCTTAACCCTTTCTTTTCTGCTCAAGGCATCGGTGACTATATTCGCCTTGCCTGGATGATATCAGATTTCACAGTCATAATCGTTCAGCGTTTCCATCCATCGATGATGTCTCATGTTAAGATCCTTTTGGTTAAATAGATGCTGAAGGCTCTTATGACCAGAATAGATCACACACTTAGTCCCATAAAGGTAATGCCTCCAAAGCTTCAGTGCAAATACAACGGCACCCAACTCTAAATCGTGGGTGGTGTAATTCTTCTCGTGCATTTTTAATTGTCGGGAAGCATATGCAATAACCTTGCCCTTCTGCATAAGCACGCATCCCATACCTGTGTGAGATGCGTCGCAATAAACCACAAATTCTTCAATTCCTTCTGGCAATGTCAACACAGACGCATTGCTTAACTTTTGTTTAAGAATATTAAAGGATTCTTGTTGCTTGGGACCCCAATTAAACTTTATATTCTTGCGAGTCAACGAAGTTAGGGGTGTAGCAATCCTTGAAAAGTTTTCAATGAAATGCCTATAGTAACCTGCTAGACCCAAGAAGCTGCGTATCTCTGTAGGAGTCTTAGGCTCTTGCCAATTCATAATCGCTTCAATCTTAGCGGGATCCACCTGGATACCATGCTCGCTCACCACATGTCCAATAAATTGGACTTCACGAAGCCAAAACTCGCATTTTGAAAACTTGGCGTAGAGCTTTTCTTGCTGTAGAAGTTTAAGGATACACCGAAGATGTCTTTCATGATCGGCTTGGCTCTTCGAGTAAATAAGAATGTCATCAATGAAGACAATGACAAACTTGTCCAAGTATGGTTTGCAAACGCGATTCATGAGATCTATGAAAGTTGCGGGTGCATTAGTGAGCCCAAAAGGCATCACAAAGGACTCATAATGACCATAACGAGTTCTAAATGCTGTCTTATGCACATCTTCATCTCTGACCTTCACTTGATGGTAACCTGACCTTAGATCGATCTTTGAAAAATAACTTGCTCCTTGAAGCTGATCGAAAAGATCATAGACCTAGGCAATGATTGGGCTGTCGTAACACCTGGACAAGACAGCCATCACAAGGTGCAAAAGTGGCGGTTTGGGTTTCTAATCCAATTGGGTTAGTTTTGGGCTTCAAGGTTTGGGTTGCGGCCCAGATACGACAACCATTCATTTGAACACACGAGGGTATGGCCCAATGCAAGTGCGGCCCAATTAGGTTAGTTCCCTAAATGACACCTAGAAACGTTTAACGATTCCTTGTAGTTAATCAGTCAAACACAGGTACACATACACAAACACGTTATTCATTTAGCAATCACGTTATAGTCACAAGTGTTTATGTTTACTAATTTTATTATCGTAAGGAATATGAAAGAGAAATAACAAGAAACAAGATCACGTGACTAAGAGACACTGACCCAGAAAGTTCGGGTCGTCACATCATCCCCAACTTGAAAGAAATTTCATCCCGAAATTTAGCACGTAGTTACTGAGGAAGCTAGTTAGGTTGCATGGTTTCCTGGTTTTCCTGGGGTGTCACATCATCCCCCCGTTAGTTTGGAATTTCGTCCCGAAATTCTGCAGTAGCTTCAGCCTCAGTAATAGTTTCATTGTTCTGGAACAACTGGAGGTATTTATGTTTCATTTGGTCTTCTCGTTCCCATGTAAACTCTGGGCGACGACGGGAGTTTCAACGAACTCAAACAATAGGTATCCTGGTGCGTTTGAGAATCTTGACCTCCCGGTCCAAGATTTCCACTAGTTCTTCGACAAATCGCAACTGATCGTCGATGGTGAGCTCCTTGAAAGGAACTGTGAGGGTTTCATCTGATAGACACTTCTTCAGATTCGACACATGGAATACGTTGTGAACTCCACTGAGTCCTTCGGGTAGATTCAACCTGTAGGCCACCTTGCCAATTCTCTCAGTGATTTTCGAAAGGTCCATCATATCACGGGTTGAGTTTGCCTCGTTTACCAAAATGAACTACACCTTTCCATGGTAAGACTTTAAGTAGCACCCGATCCCCAACCTGGAACTCGAGTGGTTTCCTGCGCTTAACAGCGTAGCTTTTCTAACGGTCACGAGCCGCCGCCATTTGTTGTCGTATCTAAGCAATCTTCTCTGTTGTGTCTACGACGAGCTCTGGGCCAGTGATTTGGCTATTTCCAAATTCTGCCCAACAAAGAGGTGATCGGCACTTTCGTCTGCACAATTCCTCGAACGGAGCAGCCTGGATGTTGGTGGGGTAACTGTTGATATACGAAAACTCCACTAAAGGTAGATGCTGCTCCCAGCCGTTACCAAAGTCGATTACACATGCTCAAAGCATGTCTTCAAGAGTTTGGATGGTGCGTTCAGTCTGCCCATCCTTCTGTGGATGATATGCTGTGCTCATGTCTAGATGTGAGCCAAAGGATTTGGGCATCGCTTGCCACAAATCAGATGCAAATCGTGAGTCGCGATCAGAGATAATGGAGGTTGGCACCCCATGCCTAGCAACCACTTCTTTCAGGTAGATGACTGCAAGTATAGAGAACTTATCCATTTCCTTGATGGCTAGAAAGTGTGCTGGTTACGTGAGGCAATCAACGATCATCCAGGTGATATTGTTTCCGTTTCGAGTTGTAAGTAGACTAGTGACCAAATCCATGGCAGTCTATTTTCGCTTTCCATATAGGTGTTTCTGGTTGCTAAGACATCGCCTTGACTCTCCCCCAAGTCAAACATCATTCCCATACCCAGCTAGTTGGGCCTTCATGTCCGATTACCAGTGCAAGGTTTATAAATCCTAATGCCTCTCATCAAAGTCCAGATGGCTAGAATATCGAAACTGGTGTGCTTTGCTCAACGTGATTTCCCTACAGTTGCCGTATAATGAGACCCTCATTCGTTCCATGAGGTAACGAGTATCTTCTGACCTATCAAAGGTTGCCTCTCTATGCCCCGCATGGATTCAACTTGAATATCCTCTTCTTTCAGTTCTCCAGTTTGAACAGAGCGAGTCTGATCAGGTAAGTTAGAGTCGATAGTGAACTGCAACGCTCGTGCACGTTCAAGTTTCTTAGTTGAACTCATTCTAAAGTTCCCTCCAGCGATGCCATTAACTGATTTAGCTCTGTCGAAGCCAAGGTACATTGGAAGCCCTTGTGATCGGTCTAAATAACGCATCGGGTACCGTCCAAGTGATGCCTCCATCTAAAATCCCAAGACTACGGTGCAGTTCCTCTTTGTAACTCCATCACGTAAGTCATCACTCTCTCGTGTTGTGTCGGTGTGTAACTGAGACTCTGATTCGGACCATCATGGTATACCACTAAATCACCCACACATTCGGGTAAAGACGATGCTCAGTGCATTGCAGTGTTGGGATTCGAAAGCTTAAAAACGTCCTCCTATTTTGGTCTCCCACGAACACAGCACCCTGCTGTGCTTAAGGGAGTTAAGCTGTGCGATCTTCGAATACCCTGAGGGTAAGCTGCGATGGTATCTAACGAAAACGTGTGATTGCTGCATCCCCAAAGGAATCTTTGGTGTCGGTCAGTTTCTATCTTAGCGAGGTCCACGTGTATTCCCACTCCGTTGGTTACGTGATCAAAATGCATCTCTAGAATCTAGATGTGGCATTTAACAAGACTTCACACGTAATGGCTCCTCCCACAGCGCTGAGACAGGATACATATGCCACCCATGGTGTTCCTTTCTCCTGGTCATGATTTAGAACGTCGTCGACAATTATGGTTGATTCATGTGATCCCTGAAGCTCCTGGTGTGGTGATCAACTCAATAATCATGGTGTATAAAGTTGAAATGGCTACATTGCGTTCGACATGCTGTTCTAAGAGCATTCTCCTCTTGGACTTCCATCTGATGATAGTTCGTTCGCTAGCCAATCCCCGAACGGAAGCTTGTTCTTTGTAACTGGTCGACAGGTGGCCAATGCATGGTCGAGACAAGCGGTTCCTAACTGTCACATTGTTACATTCTCGATAATCGATACACATACGAAAAGGCTTATCTTTACTGGTATAACTGGGGCTCCCCAAAGTGAAAAAAAAATAGGTCTGACAAACTCCTGTCCAACAATTCTTGAAGTTGGTTAGACAGTTCTTACAACCTTCCTGGTGCAAGACAATAAGGAATACTAGTAACATGGGATGCTTCTGTCATGATACCGATCCGATATTCCATCTGACGATGTGAAGGTATGCTCCACTCGGATACTTTATGACAGGCGACAACCTTCCCCTCACAGGGTATCACTGCGCGATGCCTGGTTAACCAACCCATACTGACTACTGCATTAACACCATCATGGGTAGTAGGAGGAAGATCGATATAGAAAACTTGTCCCACACGGTTGAATTTGCATCCCTACAAACATATGATGCTTCAATTGGCTTGCCATCAGCCTTTCAAGAAGCATCAGGGTTAAACAGGACAGAGACGAAGCGATTAGCTATCCGCACAAGCTTCCACATTGCCACTATGCTGGCGTCACCCACGCCAATCCTAAATACCCTTCCATGAGCATCATTTCCAGTGTTGCTGCTTTCATTACAAGGATTTCCAGTACTGACGTCGTTCCCTTGGCTGTTGTCGTCTGGATTTGACAACGGCCAATCCATGTCGTAGGCACCTCCATTTCCATACTGCAGGCTATGATTACGAGTACCTTGATGTTGTCTTGACTGTTTGCCTCTAATGTCGCTACCTGAAACGGAGTCCTACGATCTTTCACCGAAAAAGTCTATCTTGTCACATTTACGTGCCACGTCCTAAGGCGCTTCTCACTGTGCTGGCCATTACACATTTCCGCACCATGGTCAATTGTCATCGCTTATGTCCCTATTAATTCATAGGAGTTGGCTCCCATGAGTCGCTGGCTGGGGTTAAGGATTCAATTGGAGTCAAATCGCTGATGTTCATTGTTGGTAACTAGGGTCGTTCAAATGCTGAAGTCCATCGTTCTTGCAAGTTGACTGAGTAATACACGATATGTTACGAGAGTGTTGCAGAAGTGATCGCACTTCTGGATCTAAGGCGTCAATACGTTAAGTTTCCAGCAAACGAAGAAAAGTGAGAAAGATATAGACCAATCATTGTCGTTGCAACATCCAACTTGGGGATGTTCGTACAAGCACCTAACATTCTACACAGTTCGCTAGGCGTTTAGATGGGTGTTCAGGTAATACTCGATAGCATCAAGATTCGAAAGGATCCAAAGAGGAATGAAAAGTTCACGTTCAAGTAGGGGACAATCACTACTATGACCCCTATAGGTTTGTTATGTTTCACATCGATCAAATAACGGAACGGAACCCCTTTTTCACTTGTTAAGCCTCACTGGGACTCGCATGCGCCCCACATTATTATTATGTGTGCACCCACAATAATATTGTGATTTGCATGCTCATCTCAGCTCCTCTTAACTCATGTCAAATGGTTCCTCAAACTCGAGTAGCAACCAAAGAGCATCACAAAACGTCAGTCATGAATGTTTAGGGAAATACCACCCTATCAGTTACATAACACATGCAAGTAATACATGAATTCATACAGTTGTGCTAAATGTGCAATCACATGCAATATCATATGTAAGTGTTCACTAGTTATGCAGTACAATGAGTATATAAGAGACGAACCTTGCAATCTGGAGCTGAGTGTCATGGTCGTTTTCATGTTTTTAGAACTGTTTGGTTATAGTCTGGTTTTACAAAAACGTTTTCCCCATTTTTAAAACCAAGTTCACTATAACCAATGGCTCTGATACCAATCTGTCACACCCCCAAATTACCACATGCGGAATTGTTGGTGCATATGTCTGTCGACTTCGTCTTGTATCGAGTCTTGTAACTAGAATGATAGATCAGGGCACGAACTACGAGAAAAACGAGAAACATATAGGTTTGAGCCATTTCGCACTAAATGGAAAGGCCATTTCGCCCAAAATGGAGATGTCCATTTCATACGAAATGGAGATGGCCATTCCGTGTGAGCCATCTCGTGCGAAATGGGATGCCTATAAATAGTAGCCTTGGTGATTTCATTTGTAACGTTCTGATTCCGGTACCGAGGTGCTGCCGAAGTGTCTCCAGGCTGTAAAACGTTGTTATATCAATAAACAAGACAATTAGAGTGTATATCAAGCTGATTCAAAGTCGATACGTTTGTTTCCGCCTCTCGTATTGATTAGAACTTTTCTGAACGACTCGTTTTGGTCGTGCAAACGATCCTACATGTGGTATCAGAGCTCAGGCGGAAGAGTTCTTACCAAATCAGCTCGATTTCACCAAAATTTTTGACTTCTACACATTTTTCTTTATGTTTTTCAAAATTAAACAAGATTTTACAGTTAAAATGGATTGAATTTCACATATAACAAGCGAAACACTGTTTTAAACAATCCTTAAAAGAATCAGACCTAAAATCGAACTAAATCGTGATCAATTGTGCCAAAATCATGTCTGATTGTTTGACGTCAGCACCATTTCGCACGAAATAGCTTATTTCGTGTGAAAGCATACCCATTTCGCACGGTTTGGACAATTGTAGACCCATTGAGCACGGTTTGGACAAGTTTGGACTCCATTTCGCACCAAAGTATCATTTCACTTGAAAGTAGGTCCTTTTCGCACGAAGTGGGTAAAAGGGTCCATTTCGTTTGAAAGTTAGCCATTTCGTACGAAATCATCCATTTCGCATCAAACCATTTCGTGTGAGTCAGTTCGCTTGAAAGTGTCATTTCGCACCAAATCCAATTCGTGTGAATATTGCCATTTCGTTTGAAGGCTGAGTTTGTGAAACATTTTTGCGAAACATGGAAGAAGAGTTTTATAACGCGTTTGCTCTGCCCCGGGTACTCCTGTAACCATTGCTCAGAGCGTGAATATGGATAATGAAACAGGAACATTACAAAAACCTCCAAAGTTGATGGGCATTGAAGAATACTATTGTTGGAAAGACCTATTCGAAAATTGGGTTCAAGCAAATCATTTAAGGTCTTGGGTGTGTATTGAAAAGAAGTATGTTAAACCTCGTACATATGTGGGAGTTAACAAAACTATTTCTGAATTGTCGGATAAAGAGAGAGATATGTATAAGGCAGAAAAAATGATGATTAGTCTACTTCAGTAAGCTGTGAAAGAAGACATTTTCATACTACTTCAACATGATGGTACTTCATGTTCGATTTGGGAAGCACTTCGAATTAAGTTTGAAGGAAGTACAAAAATGATCAGGAGTAAGAAATCATTATTAAAGAAAGAATTTGATCTGTTTACTAGCTTGCAGGGTGAATCTACAAAGAAGATGATTGAGAGATATTGTCATTTAGTGCGTTCAATGTCACTGTTAGATATAAACAAAGATCGAGAAGAATGGGTAGCTGATGCTTTACCTCAGAAAGAATGGGGTACATATCTGATGATCTTAAAGAACACTAGAGAATATGATAAATTGACAATTTCTCAGTTCATTGAAAAACTTGAAGGACAAGATCTTGAACAACAAAAGATTGCTAGAATGAACAATCCAAGTGGTCAACAAGACATCAAGATGTATTACAAAGGGAATGGTCAGAATGTTGAAGCAAGTCCGAAGGTCCAAACTGCTTTCAGCGCAGAAAACTCATCTGGATCAGTTAATCAAAGTCCAATCAGCAACATTGGATTTTCTTCATACTCGAATGTTAATCCGAATGCTTCAAACTCAAGTTATCAGTCTCAAAGCTCAAACAACGGTAATGGTCATGTGATACAATGCAACATCGCGTTGCATCTTCAGAACGATCAAACTTTCTCTGAAGAAGTCGCTAAAGGTCATATGTCATTACTAGCTACAGTGTTAGAATCATATGAGGGTTTGGTTGCAGGAAGAATCGGAAATCCTATGCTAACAAAAGAGGATTACGACCAGATTGATGCTGAGGAAATGGAGCTTATGGATATTAAGTGGTGTTTAGCAAGTGTGTTGAGGAGAGCTGAGAAATTTAAGCTGATTACTGGAAGAGATGACTTTCGTGATGCTAATGTTTCTACTTTAGGTTTTGATAAATCTAAAGTTACTTGTTTTCGATGCAGGGAAAAAGGACATTTCAAGAGGGAATGTACCAATCGAGAAATAGGAGGATATCAGAATCCGTTCAGAAATAATGATTATTATCGGAAAGCTATATATCAACAAGTTGCTCAACAACCGTCATCATCCCATGCTATTGAAGATGGAAAGAAGAAAGCTTATCTCGTAAATCAAGATGATGAAAGAGTGGCATAAGGTTTTAGCTGGGACAAATACATTCCGGCTGATTCCAAGTTTAGAGCTTTTATTGCACAGATCATTCAAGAGCCAGATTTGATGAAGGAATGGATGGATGTGTTTGTCAATAATGAGAAAACTCAAGATGGAGAGTCTGTCTCTTCCGAAGAAAGCTCAGAAAATGCAACAGTCTTTGATCAATCATCAACTGATAGCAGTGATGATGAAGAAGAAATACAAATAAACATTGGAAAAACTCAATTATCTCCTGAAAGTTTTAAATTTTATTTTGCAGATAGATTGGAGAAGCTAAAGGAGAAACGAGCAGCAAATGATCAGAAAAAGGTAAAATGCGAGAATGTTGCTCAGGAAGAGAAGCATGAACAGAATGAAGAAGTTAAAGTTGCTGGGAAGGTGGTTGAAATTGAGAAGGTGGTTGAAATTGAAAAGACAACTGAAGTCACAAAACCTTGTCTAAAATGTTTGGAACCATGCAAACATTGTGAAGAAAAAGATGAGAAGTTTAGTGAGCTTGACAAGATGAAAGAAAAATTATTGTTCGACGTTAAGTATGTGAAAGAATCGTATGATGTGTTGAACAGAATGGTGAATAGTCTGCAAAAGACAAACTCAGAAAGAGAAGATGCTTTAACCATGATGAATGCAGTGATGATGTCTAAACAGAAGGCTATCACCACTATATTGAAGAATGTGCAAAGTTGAAGCAGGAGTTGGAGACAGAAAAGATAGAAAATGAAAGAATCAGACGATTGCTGCAAAGTTATTCAAGTTCTGATTATTTGATTGATAGAATTTATCCAACTGTTGCAGGTTTTGAAGCCTTTTAGGACAAGAAGTCGGAAGAGAAGGATACTGGTAAGAAACAAAGTGCAAATTATAAGAAGTGTCCGCCTCCGATCTGGGAAGGTTATTCTCCCAGAAAACCAAATGAGGAACAAGTCAAAAAGGCTGTCAATATAAAGTTAAAGTCTGAAACAACTGATGAGTTGCCAAAAAACATTGACGTCACTTTCACATCGTCTGACACTGATCATGAGTCTGAGTTAATAAAGAAAGTGGTCGATCAAGTGTTGGATAAAGATGAGGAGTCAGAGTCAAAATCCGAATCCGAGAGTTCGAGTTCATCATCAGTTGACAATCCAAAATCATCGGTCAAACGGGTTTATAATAAAGAATTTCTGTTATCAAAATCTAATTTGAATGACGAACCAATCAAAGTGGCATATACTTTGAATGCTTCAGATAAATTATATTCTGATGAGGAATTTCCAATAAGAGGTGTTAAAATTGAAATGATTAACAAGGTTTTCAAATTAACAGAAATTAATATTTCTGAAATAAAAGGAGTAAATCTTGCTAAAAAACCTAAACCTTACACCTCAAGAGTTCAGCAAAGGTTAAACAAGAAAAAGGGTTACAGTTTTGGTTCAGGTTATCGAAAGAAACCAAACCATAACAGTAATTTCAAAAAGAAGGGATTGGGTTTTACTTCACCCGAAAATCATAAAAATGAGAAAATTTCTAAAACAAAAACAATATTTGTTTCAGGGTCCAGTTCTGAAGAAGAGAAGAAAATTTCATTCTGGAAGCAATCAAACAAAACATTTCTTGCAGAAAAGCAAAATTTTGAAAAGAATGGAGCTAATCAGAAAAGGGAGACAAGAACCTGTTATCGATGTCAAGAAGTTGGTCACATTGCCTGGAATTGTCCAAAGGCAACCAACACAAAACAGGGAGTCTCTTATAAACTAAAAGAAATAGTTGTTGATAAAACTGAACCACCAACTGAAAAATTCAAAGTGTTTAAAAACTCAACATATGAAGTTGGTGAATGTTCGAAAAGGTTTTACAAAAGAAGGGTGAATCTTAACAACCAAACATGGGTTGCTAAGAAAATAGATGTTAAATCTGGCAATGAATCTGACTCGTCAAAGTCAGAGGAGCCACAAGTTGAGAAAAAAAGAGAAAATTCAGTTCCGCCAATGGATGATGTCAACTTTCCACCATTGCGGGCTGAAAATTTAAAATCAAAAGTTGGTAAAATGGAAATCTCGAATCAATTCTATTCTAAAAAGAAAGAATTTGATGTCGAAAAAGCATTTAATGGAAAAGTGAAACATATTTTTGGGAAAATGGTCGAGGGTAAGGCCAAAGGGGTGAAAGATTTTTATGAAGAAAAAAGGAATGTTCAAACCCCGAGTGAAACTGAAAAGATCACACCTAAAGCTAGTCAGGCTTGGGTGTCTGTATTTCATATGTAGAAATACTGACTTGCCGGAGCTCCCAAGTTGGTAATCGTGGAGCATGAATCGGCATCTTTCTCAAAATCTCAAAAATTGTCAAATTTCGATTTACAAGTGGTATTGATTGATGAGAACATACAAGTGTATGTACCTACATGTGGTTAATCAAGGTCATTAAGTTGAACTTGATTTAACTTTCATTCAAGTGTTTGAAAAACAATGTGATGAAACCCCTAACCTACAAGTGGTTTGTGAAAATCAACAAAAATAATTTTCCGGAAAAACCATTTTGATTAAAACAAACTTAAGCGTTTTGAAATCATAATGGGAAAATAGTTTGTTGTCAGGGGAAGTTCTGATTCTTTATGCCAAGTGGATAGCGAATTGATGCAATTCACATCATGTTGTCATTTAAACTGTACAAATAAAAGGTCAAACTGGTTATATAGTTTGTTTTTTTAATTTTCCTTGAAAATAAAAAATTGAAACATATTTTTGATTTTAGGGGGAGTAATTTTTTTTAGAAATTTCGAAAATTTGAAAAAGCCAAAAACATGATAAAATCTAAAAAGCCAAAAACATGAGAAAATGAAAACGAGTTTTGTTGTGAAAAGGGGGAAATGATAGTACATCAGTGGACTATCACAACACACTAAAGAATTGGAAACTCAAATGTGATAAACGATCTCACGGATGATATGCCAGTAGGTTTTTATAAATTCAGTAGATTGTTTTCGAGATATAAACCTAAATATCATACTTTCTTATTTCGTGGGGAACATCTCTCGGATATATGGGTAACCCCTGAAATCTTGTTTGAAGGGCTTTCAATTTCTGACATACTAGGTCTTTGTGCGTGATGATATCTGGGGTATTATACCAGGACTTCTGATTTTGCGGGAGCAATAGCCTAGTCCTCGTATAATACTTTACATTGCTTTAATCATAAAGCCCTCCCTTAGCATAAAAAAAATGATGAAACATTGAAAAATGCTAATCATGTGCTGTTGAAGAAAAGATTCTCTAAAGGGAACCCACCTAAAGTCGAACCATCATCTCTCTGATTTTGTGGAAGCAATAGCCTGAGCTCTCATGGTTTCGCATTTAACCCCTTACAGATATCATTAGTGTACATTCACCTGTAAGACTGAATACAGGAATCTGGATACGGGAGTATATTCTGAGGTGGGACACGCGAATAAGCTAAGTTCTTAAAACACCAATCTCGTATCTCGAATCAATTGAACTTTGTCTGAAAATTTAAGTGGATCAATATACTGACAATCTACGTGAATCGTTTAGAACTTAAAATGTTTAAAGCTTAACGGTGTTGGTGATTTGTCTCATAAACTGATATGATCCTCTTACACAAACTCACAAAAATATTTACAAACAATATAAACCTAGATTGTAAATATTTCTTTACAGCTTTTCTTTAAAAACAAAATCCAAAAATATTGTGTTTTTAGCATAATTTTTTTTTTGAAAAATCCAAAAAGATTTTCAACAACTGATGTTGGAGAGCTGATTTTCAAAATTCCAAGTGCTAAACATGATGAACAGAGGTTTGGGAGAGTTTGTTGGAAATGAGATGTGTTTTTAAAATGATAAAATGGTTTATTCAATTGAAACCAAATTTGAATGTTTTGCTTACAAGTGATCATCAAAGATTATAAATGTTAAATCATTTTGATCGATACCTGCAAGAGGTTTATAAATTTTTCAAATTGTTAAATTTGTGAAATTTATTTTGAGGTCGAAACTGTGCAGGTTAGCCAGGTTTTGATTCTTATAGCTAAGCAGAGTTTGAGCCAGATTCCAGATCCTGTTGCTACGGAGAGCCAGGAGACGACCTGAACCTGTGGATATGCTATGTCAGATTACGATCCCGGAACGACTTAAGGGGGAGTCTGCTAGCAAAGGGGAGTCTAAAGATAGTAGAACCAGTTTCAAATCTTGCTATCCGAGCCAGTTGCTGTTGCTAATGAGTGAGAGAAAGAGGATATTGAAGATTATCAGATCAACATTCAAGGGGGGGTTTGAATGGTAAAGAGCCAGGTTGAGATCCTGGAGAAGAGATAGAGATTGAAGGATGCTTAAACTGTCAGATACTTTGGAAAGAGCACGAAGACTGATCAAGACTGAAGATGTGACAAACCGAAGACTCGACACTGAAGACTTCGTCAACATCCAAGGGGGAGTCTGTTGGTGCATATGTCTGTCGACTTCATCTTGTATCGAGTCTTGTAACTAGAATGATAGATTAGGGCACGAAGTACGAGAAAAACGAGAAACATATAGGTTTGAGCCATTTTGCATGAAATGGAAAGGCCATTTCGCACGAAATGGAGATGTCCATTTCGTACGAAATGGAGATGGCCATTCCGTGTGAGCCATCTCGTGCGAAACGGGATGCCTATAAATAGTAGCCTTGGTGATTTCATTTGTAACGTTCTGATTCCGGTACCGAGGTGCTGCCGAAGTGTCTCCAGGCTGTAAAACGTTGTTATATCAATAAACAAGACAATTAGAGTGTATATCAAGCTGATTCAAAGTCGATACGTTTGTTTCCGCCTCTTGTATTGATTAGAACTCTTCTGAACGACTCGTTTTGGTCGTGCAAACGATCCTACAGGAATTACCGCAGGGCGGGTGACGTACCAGGATCCAAGCCACCAATCACATTGAACTTCGCATAATATAATTAAATAAAACTCTCATTTATTGACATTAAATGATACAACGTTACAAACAATTCACAGTATATAGCGGAAGCATAATTCATTCGTTAAGTGTTTATAAACCTTTAGTCTTGTGTTGCGATTCCATGTATCTCGACCCATGACCACTCCAGTCTCCTAGACAGCAAGTTCCAACAATATGCACCTAAAGGCCTGCAAGGCATGTAACAATGAATCAACAACAAAGTTGAGCGAGTTCACAGTTGGTTGTCCATTTTATAGTTGTTCCAAAAACCACGAGTTCATTCAAAAACCATGAGTTATCCAATCCATTATTTCCCAAACCATAACCAGTGGGGGCTACCCCTTGTTGTAAACCACTAGACTGTTACCATATCGACAACTGACTGAGGAAGTTGTGCCCTACGTCAATGTCTATCATCATTGACTAAGTGCCCAGATCCATTAGTACACGCCCGTCCTACCGGCACGGTGTGAGGCTTGTCAACCCTAATAGCACTATTAACTAATGACCCGCTCGCCATTGGCCCGACATTTAAGTCGATATAAAAATGAGGGACTTCATGATAGAGTTTTGTCTAGTAAGTTATATGTTGTCGTCCTTCCCAACCGAGGACGAAGGTACGTATTCTACCCAACCGAGAATACGCAGGTTAAATGTAGTCGTCCTTCCCAACCGAGGTGAATATGTAGGTTTCGTTTTAGCTTCTTAACCCACTCCCCACCCACCGGGAATCCCATGCCTTGTAAAAAGTGTGAACTCACCTTGGTTTGCTTGGCAGTTTGTTTACTTCGTTTTTAACAATTGCTCAACCACGTCCTATTATAATTATTAAATTTAATTAGATTCGCGTTTAGCTAGCACCACATTTAGTTATCACATATTTAACACATCATCATGTATCTAATACATCACATTTAGAAATTACATATCACATTTAGCTACAAGTGGGTTATGACAATCAAATCCTAATTCTGGTGTATAGAAAAAAAAAATAATGATCATACTTAGCAAATGGTTGTTTGTGGGTGTGTGGTTCTCTACAACTGTTGGATGTGGCCCAACAAGACCTCACGACCCAACAGAATTTGGGAGGTATGAGACCCAACAGTTTGACAGCCCAAATAGTTATTGTGCAATCAAGGTGGTAGTGTGTGACCAGCCAACATATGTACTGTCAAATTTAGCCAACAATTATCCTAATATGGGGTCCAATATTTGTTTGTGAGTGGTCAAATTAACATACCATCATCCTCTTTCTAAATCTAAACAGAAAGGATAAACAACGAACATTTCACAAATTCAAATCACATTTTAGGTAGGTTGTCCTCTAGGCATGTAAACTTGTACATCTCCATCATGTTTTTATATGATCTAAGTTCATATAACAACTTTATCATTGATTCTTATCATATGCACGATAATAGGTTCAGCATCATCATCTGGGTTATGCAAGCAATTGATACGAAATCATTATCATTTATATCCCCTAAACAGTTAACAGTCTTAGCATCAAGCACGTACATCATCAGGTTTTAAACATCAAACACAGATGGAACATATTCGTCTATTTCATTTACATCAATTTAAACACTCATACATGCTTAACCAGGTTGTATTCGGATCATGAACAGTTGTACTTTTATGAAAAACCCAGCATCACAACTTCAACATTTAACAGAGATCTATCATTTTCATCAGTTATCTACAATGTGATCTGAGTTACATCGAGCATCAAGTGTCAATGATTTCATACAAGGAGCATTGTCTTTATTCATAGATTCAGCAAATAAATTTCATACCCTTTAATCATATTGATTCAGATTATGCATGATCATTACAATATCATTTATCACAACACATTCAATCATGCTAACATCATCTGGAATAAGCACATAACCATAATTATCTAGACAAATACCCCTAATCCTCAATAACATCTAGCAACCAGTATGTTAATCAGATCCAACATCATGATCAAGTTGCAACATAAATTGAATATTATGGCAGATTTGTTAATAATTTACGAGATATTCAGCAAGATTCATCATAATGTGACCCTAAACATAGTTTATCATGCAAGAACGTGATTCACACAACACAAGTTTCGTACGTTTATCACATATCAAGATCATACCAAGAAACAAACAACATAATAGTGAATTTACTAACCGACGGCTGGCTTAGATGAGATGATGTCTTCGATGGTGGGAGGGGTCTATTGCCTCGCAAATCAAAGGGATGGTAGGGTTTCTATTTTGGAGTTTTTGTGTTAGGGAATAATGTAACACGTATATTAAAAGGTAAACGTTTTGGGCGGTTGTTCTTATTGACCGATCTGGGCCTGAGCCCATATGATTGGGCTTTCGTAACACCTGGACAAGACAGCCATCACAAGGTGCAAAAGTGGCGGTTTGGGTTTCTAATCCAATTAGGTTAGTTTTGGGCTTCAAGGTTTGTGTTGCGGCCCACATACGACAACCATTCATTTGAACACACGAGGGTATGGCCCAATGCAAGTGCGGCCCAATTAGGTTAGTTCCCTAAACGACACCTAGAAACGTTTAACGGTTCCTTGTAGTTAATCAGTCAAACACAGGTACACATACACAAACACGTTATTCATTTAGCAATCATGTTATAGTCACAAGTGTTTACGTTTACTAATTTCATTATCGTGTGGAATATGAAAGAGAAATAACAAGAAACAGGATCACGTGACTAAGAGACACTGACCCTGAAAGTTCGGGTCGTCACATAGGATGAACATAATACTTGGAACTATGGGCTCTTGGAGGATCACATCCCTAAGTCCTCCATAAATTGGAACCCATATTCGTCCATTCAATCTTAGGATTCCATCCTTGCCATACGATAACTGTTCAGCAGTTACGCCCAATTTTTCATTCGGATAGTTACCTTCTATTACAGCTTCCTTCTGAGCGGCTAACAATCTTTCATTCAGGCTATTCTTCAATTCAATGCTCTTGGCATTGATTCTAATGGGCTTAACTCTTTCCTTTCTGCTCAAGGCATCGGCGACCACATTCGCCTTGCCTGGATGGTATCGGATTTCACAATCGTAGTCATTCAGTGTCTCCATCCATCGACGCTGTATCGTGTTCAGATCCTTCTGGTTAAACAGATGCTGAAGGCTCTTATGATCAGAATAGATCACACATTTGGTACCATATAAATAATGTCTCCAAAGTTTTTGTGCAAACACAACAGCACCCAATTCCAAATCGTGGGTGGTGTAATTCTTTTCGTGTATCTTCAATTGTGATGAGGCATAAGCAATGACCTTGCCTCTTTGCATGAGTACACAACCCATTCCAGTATGTGATGCGTCGAAGTATACCACGAACTCTTCAATTCCTTCAGGAAATGTCAAAGTCGGAGCATTGCTCAACTTTTGCTTAAGAATCTCAAAGGATTCTTGTTGCTTAGGACCCCAATCAAACTTTAAATTCTTTCGAGTCAATGAAGTTAGGGGTGCAGCAATCCTTGAGAAATTTTCAATAAAACGCCTATAGTATCCTACCAGACCCAAGAAGCTACGAATCTCTGTGGGCGTCTTTGGTTCTTGCCAATTCATGATGGCTTCAATCTTAGCGGGATCCACCTGGATACTATGCTCGCTAACCATATGTCCAAGAAATTGGACTTCACGAAGCCAAAACTCACACTTTGAAAACTTGGCGTAGAGCTTCTATTGCTGAAGAAGTTTAAGGATACATCGAAGGTGCTTTTCATGATCGGCCTGATTCTTTGAGTAAATGAGTATGTCATCAATAAAAATAATGACAAACTTGTCCAAATAGGGTTTACAAACGCGATTCATGAGGTCCATGAACGCTGCTGGTTCATTAGTGAGCCCGAAAGGCATCACCAAGAACTCGTAATGACCATAACGAGTTCTGAATGCAGTCTTATGCACATCTTCATCTCTAACCTTCAGCTGATGGTAACCGGACCTTAAATCAATCTTGGAGAAGTAACTTGCTTCTTGAAGCTGATCGAACAGATCGTCGATCCTGAGCAATGGATATTTGTTCTTGATTGTAACCTTGTTTAGCTCACGATAATCGATGCATAGACGCATCGATCCATCCTTTTTCTTTACAAACAGAATCGGCGCTCCCCAAGGAGATGAGCTAGGTCGAATAAAACCTTTTGCCAACAAGTCATCCAACTGAGTCCTTAACTCTTTCATCTTAGGTGGGGCCAACCGGTAAGGTGCTCTTGCAACTGGTGCAGTTCCAGGAATGATGTCAATTTTGAACTCCACTTGCCTATCTGGAGGCAATCCAGGTAGCTCTTCAGGGAAAACTTCTGGATATTCAGAAATGATGGGGATGTCTTCAATCTTGGGCTTTGGGTCATCAATAGTCACTTGTGCCATGTAGATGACGCAACCCTTCTTCAAACACCTTGACGCCTTAAGCATAGACACTTGCTTAGGCAACCCATACTGGGTATCTCCCTGAATTGTCAACGGCTCACCATAAGGAGTTTTAATAATCACTTGCTTCTTATCACAAACGATCTGAGCTTGGTTATGAGATAACCAATCCATGCCTATTACTATGTCGAATCCAGCTAGTTTCAAAGGAAGTAAAGACAACGAAAAAGAGTGGTTCCTAATGGATATAAAACATCCATCTAACATGGTTGAAGCAGTTTCTATGGTACCATCGGCCAATTCTACTTCATATTTTATGCTTAGGGTTTTAACAGGCAGATTTAATAACTTAGAAAATTTATTATCCACAAACGACTTATCTGCACCCGAATCAAATAATACCCTTGCATAAACATCATTGATAAGAAAGGTACCTGTTATCACGTTGTCATTTTAAATGGCCTCCTGAGCATTCATTTGAAAGACCCGAGCATTGGTCTTTTTACCTTCTTTAGGTTTCTTTGCATACATTGGGCAGTTGGACTTGATATGCCCATTCTCGTTACAGTTGTAACAAGTCGCATCCTTGATCTTCTTGCAATCTAACGTTTTATGCTCACTCGATTTGCAGATCCCACAAGCTCTGGGCTGCGATTGGGATTTTGATTCGAACCTGCACTTCCGTAGATGACGCTTTTTGCAGGTTTTACACTTGGGTTTTTCACCCGTCTGCTGGCTATACTTCTTGAACCCTGAACTCTTCTTATGATCAGAGTTCCCCTTATGTTTCTTATCAGAACGGTGTGAGCTCTCATCCTCACATTTCATTTTCCCCTCATCAGAATTCCTAAGCGATCTCTGTCTAACCGCATCAAGAGTAAGATATAATGACAGATCAGCCACTGACCTAAAGGTAGTAGGTCTTGATGCTTTCACACTCGCCTTAATTTCCGGGGCTAAACCTCCAATAAATTGAGCTATACGTTTCGGTTCCAGTGTGACCAAGTATGGAACCAATCGTGACATAGTGTTGAAGCTCGTGAGATACGCCTGATAGTCTAAGTTCTTCATAACCCATGCCATGAAGTCAGTCTCAATCTTCTCAACTTCATGTTGAGGACAGAAATTTTCTTTGATTAGAGCAACAAACTGATCCCAAGTTAAGTTATATAACGGAATCTTCCCTGTAGCTTGGATCAGTGACCTCCACCAAGCTAGAGCTTCTCCTTTAAATGATTGTGACACAAACTTCACAATGTCTTGTTCGGCACAACCACTAATATCAACCACTATGTCCATCTCATCTTGCCATGTCATGCAATTAATGGCTCCTTTCTCCCCCGTGAAGTCTCTGGGCTTGCAGGAGACGGAATACTTATATGAACAGGTTTTAGCACGTGGCTCTTGATTGAGCACTACCTTCTTAGATGGAACACTCCTCTGATTTGATGAGTGATGAGATTCGCTCTTGTGAGCTGTATGAGTCTTAGAGGGTGGTTTTGAATGTGGTACAGACTGAGTTCTGACGCGGGTACCACTTGATTCATTAAACAATCTGTCAAGAGCTCGAGTAACGGCATTATCTATTAATGTCTGCAGTTCCGCACCAGCTACATTAACTCTGGTAGTATCATTGTTCTCTCTCGGGTGGCTGTTAACCTCATCTGATCCAGCCATGTAGCTTGATTGCTACAAAAATATTGACAATGATTCATTCAGAAGTCTATAACAGAATTGTCATTTATGACAATTCATTAACCATGGTAATTATAAACCATATTGGTTAATTTAATTTATTTAGATTATATTTTATCCCGATTATAATTTATTTAGGACAATAGGGTGACATACAAAAGGCCTAGTCACAAGGACAATTTTAAATTATAAGCCATGATCTTATAGGATCGAGGCATTTAGGTTTGAACGTAGTTCATTACCTTTCTTGACAGGGAGTCATAGACTACAACTGTCTTTTGTCTTATATGACAATGAATATGGCCCGTAGGCCCTACATCACAAATGGATGTTTAAAAAGATACTGAAGGGAATTGGAAGAATCCAATATAAGGATGACTTATGTGATTTTATCGAATCACATTTGCCAGAAGTGTTAACATGTTTTCAGACGTTAACAAGGAATGGAATCTTAAAAAGGAACTACCATCATGGCCCTGTCTTAATATGACACATAGGCTAGGTTTTGCCTTTAAGATTTTCTTTAATATTTATTGACAGATCAATCTAAAATGAAATGTTTTATGTTAATTTATTTCATATAATATATTTATACATATAATGACAAAATGAAATTTTGAACTAAAACATTCCACTAAATTAAGAAGGAGTACATAGGTGCCCTAAACGAGACTTTTACATAAATAACTTGCCCACGCAGGGGCTAAAATGAAAATACAAGTCCTCGTAGGGACTGAATACATAAATAGATGTCCACACAGGGACTTAATTGAAAATTGAAAATTACAAAACAAATAATAAGGAACTTCAATAATCCCTTCTGTTCTTCCCCTTGATTAAATTAGCCAAACCCTTAAGTAGACCCCGACGGCTTCTACGCTCCACCTGAACATCATGTTCCACTTGGTTGAGCCTCTTGAGGATCTCCTGCTGCTGCGGTGGTTGGATCTGCGGCGGCTGCAGAGGTTGAGGAGGTGGTGGGTACTGATACACATAGGCCGGGTACCCAGTCTGGTAGGAGACTCCGTAGGGCCCTTCAGGATGAAGAGCATTGTAGTTTGCTGCTACAAGATACTGGTCAACATCAGGGGCATTGTAGTAGTTGTAGCCAGTATGGGCTGGCTGCTCAAAAGGGTTATACGCCACTGCACCGGCGTAAGAAGGTATTGGGTTATCAAAACCCACACGTGGTGGTGGTGGTGCGACTGGCGCAGAGTCCACCTCAGAAACTGGGTTTGAAGGCCCACCCATCTGTGGGTCTTCATACAGCGGCGGGTAGTGGCTGTTGCTGCTGTGTTGGGGAGTGCTGAAATGAAATCCCCCTCGCACGGACATCCGTGCACCTGATCTTCTTCGCCTCGGTGGCTCCAAAGGCGGTTGCTGCTCTGGCGGCGGTGGTGGCGGTGGCGTAACCGCCTAGAAATGCGAATCCTCAGAGGGATCCTGCTGCTGCTACTGAGGTGGGTTGAAAGGAGGACTAAACTCCCAAGGGTAGGTGGCCCACCTTTCTTCAAAGCTGTTTGGGCCCTAATATGGTGAACCGTGAAAGGACGATCCAACTGAAATCTCTATGGGATGCGTGGGCGTCCCAGTTGGCGGCTTGGCAGGCTCTAGATCTGGATCCTCTTCCATATCCATATCCTGGGCTCCAGGAAAGTGGTCTTCTGGTCCCAATGGGTTATAGCCCATTGGTTCTTCACTCACGTTTTCCGGGTTAAATTGGCTCTGAAAGAATGGGGTCGGGTCCTGAAAGGCGCGATGAGAACCCGACCGCTGCAACGGCAAGTAGGAGTGGCGAGAATCATTGGGCTCGTTTTCTGACGATGGCCCAAAGGAGTGGTGATACAAGGGCGAAGAGCTTAGCGAGGCTGAACACCTCGCGGATTCCAAATACGTCCTCCAGTCTTCTTGAGGACTAGTGCTCATGGTTACTGAAGGAGTTCACCGGTGTGATGGCCCAGCCTCGTGGTCATGACTTGCGAAAATTGGGGCTTTTCCGCCTCTACCTCGTCCTCGGATACGCGGCGGCATTTTCTTGTCCCTGTCAAAACAAACAAAGGAAACAACAAAGGAAAACAATAAAGGACAAAATAAAAGATTAGGATTAGTCCTACGTCGCTTGCCTAAACTCGAAAGTCAAGGAATGTGCAATTGTGTCATTGAGATTAAACACGAAAGGCTAGTGTTTAATTCACTCAATGTTGGCTCTGATACCAACCTCTCATACCCCGATATTTCCACGTATTACCGGTGGGGAGTATCGTGACGTAGTTGATATCATCACAGTCAAACAATCACAGTTCAATGCACAACGGAAGTCTAAAAGTAATAATTATACAAATTGAATCGAAAGTAACATAAGTATTACAAACGGAATGTAAAAGGATCCACAGGCGGATCAAAACAAAAGAAGATAATTGTTCAACAGATTTTTAAGCATCTAAAGCTTGCAAGACTCTTTATTGATACTAGGAGTAGCCAGCCCATTTCGCTTAGTACCTGCACTTAACTTTTTTGGAAAATACGTCAGTTTACACTGGTAAATACAATTAACCGACTCTTTTTGAAAAGTGTTTATAAAATTGATTTAAATGCACAAGGCACAAATATTATTTTATAACTTGGGATAATTATTTAAAAATAATCTTGTAAAAGAATTACATGTTTGTTATACGTTCAGTAGCCCGGATTAAATACCGGGTTAAAGATTAATAGACACACCACATAATATAACCTACGGCGAGTTATTCTCGAACAAACAGGTATATCATTTTACATACGCACCGGCAGGTGTATGCCACCCCGTGCTTAAGTCGCGGCAATTTCAATGAATGAGCCGAGGATATCCAGGACATGGTCATTAACCCCCAAAGGCTTAAAACAAACAAAACAGATTAAACGGGTTATCTCAATGATTTAACCTTCATACGATTAAATATTCAATACCCGACCAAGCGGTATTTTATATACCGTACCCCAAGCCCGTATAAGGGAAAATAATTTAAAAGTATTTACCTGAGCAAAAATACAAATTTATCTCAGCCGTATAACAATCAGCAAGTGCAAATATCTTTTACTAGGCTCCTAAATCTGGAACGAAGGTTTTAATAACCTATTAGATTCCTAACGGGTCTTACTTAAGTTTAAACTTAGGCCGGTTAGTTTTAAAGAAAGGTTTACGGTTCAAAACGCAAGATTAAGCGAACACCGGATTAGAATGTGATTTAGACCCGACAAGTATGAAGACTTGTATAATATGGGGAAACTAAACACATTCTGGATTTTGAGGTAAAAACGATAAGGTTTGACCCATTTCGGTTAACTGATGCAAACTAGTCACATAAACCGCACCGAACGCGAAAAATGCATAACCTGTAACCAAATGAGTCATGAACAGGTTCCCTAAATTAATATGCTTAAAATGTGTTATGATATCAGTAGGATACCTTCCATTATGCCCAAAACGAAATTAAAATCAATTTAAGCCCCGTAGGGGTATTTTGGTCATTTTAAAGATTATAAACGAGGTTAAATGACAATCTGAGGTTCTGGTCTAAAATGATCAGTAAAAATATTTATTTTAGTAGGTTATATCAGTAAGATACAAAACATATGTGAAATTTATCATCTTTGGCCAAACTATGCACCGTAGGGGCATTTTGGTCATTTCGCATAGGCTTTAAGGTCAAATTTGGAAATCTGATTTCAAAACTTTTACTTACTATTAAAGTATAAAAATTTACTTATAATATCAATAGGTAATGAGTTTTTAGGTGTCAAATATAATTTTAAACCATACTATGCGCCTAAATCGCATAAAAGTCGGTATTTGACGATATTCGGGTTGAATAAGGGAATCTGAGATTTTGAACAGCCTTTACAGTTTAAAATAACTTATTTAATATATAAAATCAGTAGCAAAAGGTTTGGTATATAAAGGATGTGTAAAACTCATTTTATTAGCAAAAAGGGCATAACCGTCAATTACCGAGTTAATGCAAGAACCCCATGTTATGATCAGTTTAAAAATTGATAAAAATCTCCAAAAATCCCAAAATATTATATTACATCAGTGGGTAAAAGGTTTGGTGTCAAAATTCAGGTTTAAATAGGTTTTATGCTAAAATGCCGTTTAAATAATAAAAAGGCTTCAATTTACGATATCGAGCATAACTCCTAATTTAGACCTCAAACTGATGTCAAATTTTTAGGACATGTTTATAAATCAGTAATAAAGGTTTTTGTCCTCTCAAATTTTCAAAAAATCTCGTTTTAATATCAAAAGGGCATAATGGTCAACAATTAAGCATTTAATGGAAACATGCAAATGATTCGGATTACAAAGGAACCATATTGTATAATCTCAGAGGGTTGTACTAACATGTAATATGGTCCTAATGGAACCCTAAGACATATCTAAACTAAGCTAAATCGGGTCAGAACTGAAAGTCAAAGCAAAAGTCTACTTTTGCGACTTTCGGTTCCGAACCGAGCCTAAACTCAGAATTGTCGAGTTGAACATGCTTAGACATGTTCTTACATTATTTACCAAGTTATTTTAGTGTTAAAACATGGTCCATAACTTCTACATTATCAGTTATGAATTTATTTGCAAAAATAGCTTTTGTTGACTTTTTAATATTAAGTTTGACCCGACATTTGACCAAGTTAGAGTGATAATCAGTAGGTGTCCTTTTAAGGGTTTATTACCAACATAATTACCAACTCATAGTCACTTTCAATTAAAATAATGGCTGGACCATTAGTGATTAATCACTAAGTCAAAGCTTAATTACGACAACTTTGACTTTTGGTCATTAAACTAATAAAACTTGAACTTAAGGAGCTAAGAATGCTTACAAGAACTCTTAGCACGAATTAGGAGCTGAGGAAAACTTGCTTGAACTCCAGAAAGCTCCAGAGAATGAGTTGTGAATAAAATTTGAGAATGTGCAAATGAACTAGCAAACAAAGGGCCCATATATAGCACTTCTAGAGCTCCAAGATTGATCCACATGCCCCTACAAATGATCCCTAATGATTCCTGGTGTCCCTATTACATGAAAATTTGTTGGCTTAATCCTTGGTATCAAATTCAGGCTTTCTAAGGTGGTGGAACTGGCTGGACATGTAGCTGTCCACATCTTTCTGCAACTGGCACTCTTATGCGGCCCGCGTAAGAGTTGGCCTACGGGTTACGCGGCCCGCGTGAAGGGCTGTTTCCGGTAAACAGTTTGCCAAGTTTGCAATTTCAGTCGCTGGTCCAAATAAACTTTATTTAAGTTCCATTTATTGCATCTAGGACCCCCATAGTTAACTTTTAAGGACCTTGGGTCATAAACTAACTCTGTTAAGCTCCCGGTTAGTTGCACGATCACCCGAAAAGTCTTGTTTTCATTGAAACTCCTCAAAATCAATATCCAATATTCTTGAGAGAAAAATTATATAATTATTTCAATGCTTTTAGGTTTGTTAAAAGGTTACTCAGAGGTTACTTTCAACATGTTGACACTTTTAACCCTATGCTTCGTAAGATCCTTGCTTTTAGCACAAATGACTTTCTAAGTTCGATAAATTATTCGTTAAAGAATACAAACGTCGCCTGAGGTCAATCAGAGGCACAAGAATGGCATGTTGACACTTTGGATCCCTTTTACTAACATATTTATATTGTCTGACAATCTTAGACCTTCGGAAGCAATTCCTTATACGTTTAAAGTTCATGACATGTGTCTTTATTATATTGGTCATGAATTTTACGAGGTGTTACACTTACAAGGACACTTAGCATGAAATATGAACTTAAGAAAACTTCCTCTAGCTCGAGAAGGCTTCTAAGAGTAAGCTTTGAAGTAAAACTTGAAATGAGCAAATGAACTCATGAACACAAGTCCCTTATATAGCAAATTCCACTTCACAAGATCACTCCACATGCCCTTATATTGATTCCTGATGATTCCAGGTGTCCCTAGTGCATGAAAAACCATTGGCACAGTCCCTGGTATCGATTTGAGGCATGCAAAGGCGGTGGAACTGGTTAAACATGCAGTTGTCCTTATCTTTCTGCATCTGATGCTTCCACGCGGGCCGCGTAAGACTCTTAAGGAGTCTACGCGGGCCGCGACGCTCCCTGACGACCGGAAAACAAGTTTCAAAGTTTGCAGTCCCTGGTCCATAATAAGTTTATTTAACTTTCATTTATTGCATTTAGGACCCCCCCATAGTTAACTATTAAGGACCTTGGGTCTTAAACTAACTCTGTTAAGCTCCCAGTTAGTTGTATGATCACCCGAAAAGTCTTGTTCTCTTCGAAATTCCACAAAATTAATATTCAATATTCTTGAGAGTAAAATATCAAATTATTACAATGTTTTTGGGTTCGTTAAAGGTCATTCAAAGGTAACTTTTAACATGTTGACACATTTAACCCCTATGTTTCATAAAGTTTTGAATTTAAGCGCAAATGGTTTTCAATGTCCGATAAATTTATTCATCAAAGAATACGAACATCCTATGAGGTCATTCGGAGGTACGAGTTTGGCATGATGACACGTTTGATCCTTTTACTTGCATATTTACTTTGTTTAACAACTTTAGTCCCTCAAGATCAATCCATTACATGTTTAAAGTCCATGACACGTGTCTTTATTATATTGGTCGTGATTTTACGAGGTGTTACATTGAAGGAGGTCCTAGTAAGCTTGACCCAGGTCCTTGCAGGATCTATACACTGAACAAGGCAAGAACCTTACTAAACCATTCCCTTAACCCCCGACCAGGTAGCCAACATATCTCTATATAGACCGTAGAGATATGAAAGGTGAAAATCTTTTACTTTATATAGACAGTAAAGTAATGCCAAGACACCATGGACAAATGATAAAGAAGTTTCACCTTCAACATAAGAAACTAGTAATTAAAGTCATTAATACAAAACCAAATAAAAAGTGCGAAAAGATTAAAAATCAAAAGTAATACATTAAAGACTTGTCTTCACCAAATGATGTAAGAGACTTAGCCAAACATGGCCTTTGATTGACAAGAACTCTTACGATCAATCTTGGATCCTGAGACTACTACACACACTCTAAGGTGGATGATGGATGATGGTGGTGGATGTGGGTGTTGTAGTGGTGGTGGAGTGGTGGCAAAGTGGGGGAGAGGTGGTTTGCCAAGGGATGCATTTGAAGTGAGCCAAGCACCCCTATTTATAGCCTGAACAGAAGCCCGGCCACGGCCCCGTGTCCATTGGACATGCCCCCGTGGCCAACCCTTTTCTCTTTCTTCATTAATTGCAAATGTCTGCATTAGGCTCCACACGGCCCTGTGTTCGCTGGGCACGACCCCGTGTGCAGAAGCGTATCTGTACTACCAAGATTTGCAAGATTCTGCGAATCTTAGCGTTGACCACACCCCATGCTGAGCTGGGCACACCCCTGTGGTGGGCATAGAAGCTTCCATAGCTTTGTCCATTTCTGCAGACACCTGGCCACGCCCCCGTGTCCAGTGCGCACGGGTCGTGGTCAACCTTCTATTTCTTGTTTTTGCTTATGGAGATGCTGTCGAGGGGTCAGGCATGCCACGTTTATTCATTTTCTTTGTATTTATGTTAGTTTTTGCTGCATATTTGTTCCTTTTGTTCGTTTAAGCTCATCTGGTCCAGAAAATACAAAAGGAAGACAAAAGCACACTTTTTCCAACATTAGTACTAAAAATTGGTTTGTTTTATGCCTCATTTGATGTAATTTATATGTTGCATTTTACACACATCACTGTTTTCAGGTATTTTTATAAAATAGTTGTCCTATTCCAAAAATTCTAAATAATTTACAGAAAGTGGTCTATAATTTACTGAGTACTCGGTATAACTCACGCATTCGTGTACGTTCTAAGTGGTCCACGTCACCTTGTGTAAAAATATGAAGACCTAAATCATTACCAATTATTTATTAAAAATCATCTAATAGGCTGCAGTCAGATTCGTCGCTTTCTGATTGCAGTCCATGGAAAAATTTATTTAAAATTCATCGTCTGTCCGAATGGCAAAATTCCAATGGGAGATTTCGGCAACATCCATGCCCAGCTACTGTACGAATTTCACGACCTAACTCTATGTAGATTACAAGTTATAACGAAAAGCGTAACATGAATTTTCTGCAGAAAAAAACGCAGCTTTTGCTGCTGTACAAAACAGTCCTTTAAAAACAGTAAACGACCTCAGAAAAATGCGATTCCAGCGCCATTTGAAGCGCTTTTCAAAAACGTACGTTTTTTCTTCAGAAAATCAGTGTTTCGATATATAACGACCGATTTACAGCCAACTGAAGTTCGCTGTAAATGTTAATCATCTTTCTGTTTTTCGCATAAACATTACTAAAACTAGTTTCCGGGTTTCTTTATCGTGTTTTACCGTCATATAACACCTCTTCCATATCCGTCGCAGTTCATAGATGTTTCATATCAGATTTAGCATACAATAACATCAATCTCATAAAGCATGACAACCCTAATCCAACTACGCATGCCCATACTCTACTAAATCGTAACACAAATCCTCATATACGTTTTTCATAGTTTCTAATCTATCAATTAACATCATATCATCAGATTCATCATGAAAATTACCAACACAACCATGAAACAACCAAACTTAAAATCAAAACAACATAGAATACTAACCGTATAGATAGGCGAGAGGGAGAGGGATGCGAGCGAGAGAGAGTATCGAGAGGCGGTGGATCGCAACTGGTGGGGGGGGCTGCTTCTCCTCTGCTGTCGTACACAACCACAAGAATGGAATAGGGTTTGGTTTCCTCATGCATAAAACTTACGTATATAGTTAAAACAAGGGTGTTGGGTTACTTGGGCTGCATGGGCCGCAATGGAAGGAGGGGTGGCGGGTTGGGCTTTGTGTCGCAAGGGGTAAAGAGGGGTGGGTTGGGCTGCTTTGTATCGCATAAGGGGAAGGGGTGGCGGTTTGGGTTTGTTCATATTTGGGCCAAAGGGGATGGGTTGGGTTTGGGTTTATAAGGTAGCGGTTTCGGTTCCTAGTAAGTTTTCACAAAATAACACGTTAAAATGTTTCGGTTTCGGGGATTGGGTTTTATGCTAACAAAATATGTAATCGAATATCACACTACTAATTTATTTCGCGACACACGTAACTTCTAAGTAAACCCGTATTTTATAAACAAGTAACACGCAAAATGAACTAGGAAAGAAACAAACAAGCAACACGCAAATGAATCTAGAAAGATACAAACAAGTAACACGCAAGTGAATCAGGAAAGATACAAACAAGTAACACGCAAGTGAATCAGAAAAGATACCTGATTTTCAGGGATGTCACACAAACAACCAAGTGTTTAATCTGATCAAGTTCACAAGTTTAACATACAGTGGATTTCTCTAACTGGTGACATGCAGTGTGATTTTGAGACATATTCAAGTTATTAAACTTGGATATATTGTTTATTAATAACTCGGATGCCCAATATAAACTAATATATATATATAGGCTAATTATAATGAGAAAACTCACTCCAGTTGATAAAACCCAAGAAAAGAAACCCACATATATGGCTAGGATTCAGCCACGTCGTATCTGCCACATTGATAAGTGAGGGGTATATACGTCATTTTGCATGATGGCAGAAAATGTAACAGTTATGATGCACTCTCTCTCTTTCTTTTTATATACATTTTCTCTCTCTACAATTAAAACTCACCAGATCTTTTTAACATAAAATGATGTGCATCTTTGAAAGATCTCATATCTCATATTCCTCCTTCATCTCTCTTCTCTAGCACACTTCCCCCCCCCCTCTCTCTCTCTCTCTTGTTCCAATATAGATAAAATAAGACCAAAAATGAAATCGGAGAAACTGATGAGCATTAGATCCATGTAGACGCCATCTAGATTTGGACCCGTCATCTAGATCTGGATCCACCATGTTTCTTTTCAAACCCCATGAAGAAGGATCCTCTTTGGTTTATTTTGAAGAAAATCGTACACGAAGAAGATGATGAATCAGATATCAAAGAGAAGGCTGAAGTTTTGTTCGAAACCAGGGAAAGATCCGAAGAAATTACATTTTTTTTACATTTTTGAGGAGGCTGAAGGGGTTTGTTCGAAAATCTTGTTCAAGAAGGTGAATAAGTATGTTTTTTTTCAGCTTTTTTTTGCAAATCTTCACTTTTTTAGTCTGCATTTTTGTTGTGTTTTGTGGATTTGAAATTTTTTTTGTTCAAGAAGATGGAGGTTTTTAAGTTCTTGTTTTATGGGTTTGTTGTTTTTATTATTGACTGCATCAATTTTTTGTGTAAAATTTGTTTCAGATATGTACCAAGCAAAACAATTTGAAGATGATGTTTCAGATGTTGAAGATGATTCAAAAGATGTTTGATGTTGAACATAGTTACGAAATGTAATAATCAAAGAAAAAATGCATGTTACATTTTTTTGTGTTACATAAATAATCCACGTTACTGAAAATAAAGTGCATTGTTACACATTTTTAGATTGTTTGTAAACATAAAGTGTGTTGTTACATTTTTTCCCCAGATTATTGTAAAAACAAAGTGTGTTGTTACATTTTTTTTTTTGTGTTAGAAATGTAACAATCAATCAAAGCAAAAATGCCTGTTACATTTTTGTGTGTTACAGAAATAATGTCCGTTACAGAAAATAAAATGCATTTGATCATGTAAATATTATATGTTACGTTTCTATGTAATTTTTATGTTACATAAATAAAGTGTGTTATTACAAATGTGGCATAAATTGATAATTAAAAAATGCATGTTACATTTTTTCGTGTTACATAAATAATGCTCACTGGTCCAGAAACTCGCTACTCAATGATAGAAAAGCTGGTCCTAGCACTGGTACATGCATCACGACGCCTACGTCGGTACTTTTCGGGCCATGTCATCACAGTTCTCACCAATTATCATTTAGGCCAAATCCTATCCAAACCCGACGTGGCGGGAAGATTGGCTAAGTGGGCCATTGAGCTGGGAGGATACAATATCCTGTACAGACCAAGACCAGCAATCAAATGGCAAGTTCTAGCGGACTTTGCCACCGAAGTCCCCATCAACAAAGTTCAAGAATGCGAAGCAATCCAGAACCCTATTCTTGTTTTCGATGAAAGAGTCTGGACTCTGCACACAAATGGAGCTTCCAATGACGACGGAGCCGGTGCAGGCCTTCGATTAGTCAGTCCCGATGATCACGAACTTACATATGCCATACGCTTGGATTTTCGAAGCACGAACAACAAAGCTGAATATGAAGCATTCTTGACGGGTCTCCGCTTAGCGATTAAAATGGGGGCAAGAAACCTTGAAGCCAACGTCGATTCAAAACTAGTAGCCGAGCAAGTCAATGGCCACTATGATGCAAAGGGAGAAGCTATGGCATTATACCTTGAACAAGCGCGGATGTTAATCAGCCAATTCCAGACGTTCAAGGTTAATCATATAAACAGAAGCGAAAACAAGCACGCAGATGCGCTAAGCAAATTGGCTGCTACCAGCTTCAAGCACTTAGCAAAAGAGGTACGCATCGAAGTATTGTCCAATCCTTCGGTTCACCTCAAACAAGTAAATGTTATAGAAGTCGGGAATCCATCCTGGATGTCCCCGATCATCTTATACCTGCAACACGGAAAGCTCCCGGAAGGAAAGGCAGAAGCTCAGAAAATCCAACACAAAGCAATAAATTATGAAATGGCGGATGGCGTCCTGTACCGGAAATCATTCATGGGACCATTACTACGCTGTGTTGACAAAACAGATGCGCAATAACTGGTCAGAGAAATCCACGAAGGATTATGCGGAATACACGCAGGGCCGCGCATGGTCGTGGCAAAAATAATGAGCGTGGGATACTACTGGCCCGGAATGCACGTAGACGCAGTAGACTTATTACGGAGATACGCAGCCTGTCAACGCCACGCGCCAAAAACACTCCGACCAAAGAACCCACTCGTGCCAGTTACCTCCGCCTGGCCTTTTCAGCAATGGGGCATCAATCTCGTTGGTCCTTTCCCTGATGCACCAGGCGCAGTGAAATTTATCATTGTAGCAGTCGACTATTACACAAAATGGGTCGAAGCCAAGGCGCTAGCCTCAACAACAGCAATGGTAATCCGCAAATTTATATGGGAACATATTATTTGCAGATTCGGATTACCATTGCGCATCATCTCTGACAACGGCACAAACTTTGCCTCAGAAGATCTTCAAAAATGGTTCAAAGAAATGAAGATTGAACACAACTTTGCCTCTGTGGCGCACCCACAGGCAAACGGCCAAGTCGAAAGCATAAACAAACAAATAGTCGACGACATTAAGGCACGATTAGGCACAACGCGCAGAGGATGGGTTGACGAACTCCCCAGCATCTTATGGGCCCATCGTACAATGCCAAAAACTAGCACGGGAGAAACTCCGTTCAGCCTGGTCTATGGCTCAGAAGCGGTAATACCAGCGGAAATCGGTCTTCCATCACCGCGCATGCTAGTCATGGAAAGACAAAACAATGAACAAGAGCGAAGATTGGATTTAGACCTCCTCTAAGAAAGGCGCGAGAATGCCGCCATCACAGAGGCAAGGTACAAATCCAAACTCGAAAAATACTACAACGCACGTATCCGCGTATGCACATTTGTTCCTAGTGATTTTGTTTTGCGTGACAATGAGGCTTCCAACACGGAAAAATCAGGCAAGTTAGCGCCAAAATGGGAAGGACCATACATCATCAATGAGGTCTTAGGCAAAGGGGCATACACCCTAAAAAGACTTGATGGGACGCTAGTTCCCTGCACCTGGAACGCGCAGCAGCTGCGCAGGTGTTACATATAAGCTAAAACAGTCCGCAAAAATAAAAGCATACAGGCAATGTATTTCTTTATTATCCCTTGTATTACGAGCCTTGCGCTCTTATCAATACAAACATCACCTTTACTCATATCATTGTTTATTACAAATTGCATATAATTCTTTTGGTTTACGCGAAAACAATATGGTAAACATTGTACACCTCATGAACAGTCTGAACAAGGCAAACTAGCACGCCTTTTTAGACAAACGTTCACACATGAGCACAATACCATTCCTCATTCGCCCTACCTACTAAAAGCAATTAAACACATGCAACATATTGTAATTTAAACACAAAACTTACATGCACAACAGTGCACCACAAGCATATATATCATCAAGTGTAGCATAAACACTTCATAACAAGATCATGGCAATGATCTTCAAAAAAATTTTAGTACCAAGACTAGAATATTTACAAGAACATCAAAAAAGAGGAAATCCTGTTTCCAAGTTAAACCTAACCGGTAGCAGGATCTTCAACAACAACCAACACACGATCAGCACGACGATTCTTCCGACGGGAATACACCAGGTCACACCCACCGTGCTGAAGCCCCAGAAAACGTGCCATCAAGGCATCCACGGACAAAACAGTAGCCTCTTCTTCAATCTCCGGCTGACAAACTTCAGAAACAGATCCCATCACTATGGGAAGAACGGACGATACTGGTTTCTCAGGTCCGGTAGCTACCAGCGGTGGCGAATTGGCAAGAAGTAAGAGGCCTTCAGCAGCCTCGAAGCGTCTCAAAACATCCAGAAGACGACGAGTACGAACGGAACCCTTTGTCTTCATATTACCCAGATTACGAAAGAAAACATCCCCAAATGTATATATAGGCAAGTAACTCCAGGAAAAGAGAAAGGCATGATTACCTGTCAGATGTCCTTTCCAAACGACGCTACAGGTACAAGCGTCATATCCTCATAAATGAGGCCTGACAAGCGCCACTACATATCCCAAGAAAAGGAGGAAAAATATCGCAAATACCAAATTTTTACTGACGTCACCACAAGACAAGTCATGATTACAAAAGGGCAAAAAGTCACATTTTCCCTAAAAAGGTTTTTAGGCAAAATTAAAATCTTCTCATAGAAGATTCCCCAGTTTCACGCCAAAAAGCGTTTTCTCTCTTATAAGTCCAATGCTCCACTTATTTGCATAAGTACAACACTAGACTGGGGGGACTTGAAGGGGTAAGGTCCCAAAAACCTCATAATAGGTACTTGGGACCATACCACTACCATGCCTTTCAGCCTTTTTACCTTGCGCGGCCGCGCACTGGTCTTACAAAAGAAAGGCTTAGGAAACAAGCAACAGCCAACACTTGCGCGCCAAAAGGAAATCATAAGTCCTTGCGCTTTCTCCCACGAACAAAGGATGAAAATCCTAGATTAAACCCTTCCGCTCAATATCCAGATTTGGGTATTATTTACCCAGACTTGGGATTTATTTATTCAGCTGATTCCACATGATAAGGAGTCACACCAGATTACAGCAGTAATCTTCTAGAAGGGATTCAATCGTGCACCAATAAGACAGTTATAACCGTCTGGACACGTGTCGCCACCTCAAGCCTCCTTGAAATCACAACGATAGCATGTAATTGGAAAGTAATCTCCACTTGATCACCTTACACGTGGCAAATCCCCAGCCATCGATCCAAGCCACGATCCGTGTGCACTCACGTCAGATCAAGAAACTTGAAGGAGGGAAATGTAACCGCTTACAGGGTTAGCATCTTCCGTCAACTTTTCACTAACAGGTTTTCCCGCCCAAAAGCTCCCGGTTATAAATATGAGAACTGCTCACGTATGGAATTCAAGTTACACACACTTCCCAAATACATCTTCTTCTTCATAACCCATACTTATTCTCACACCGGAGTAGGGTCAAGGAGAGAACCCCTTTCTCCCCTTGGTGAGGCTAACGGTGCTTCTTTTTTGCAGAGTTATCAGATAAGGAGATCAATTATAATCGAATCAAACGAGAGGAAACCCACCTTTTTATGAGGATTCAAACCCCCTAGATATTCCGATTTCGGTCGTTTATCTAGTGTTTCTTCATTGGCGCCCACCAATTCCTCTGTTTTTTCAGTTTCATCTCGTTTCGATTTAGTTTCCTCATTCTCTGTTTCCACATGGCAGAGAATTCATCATCTCACCCATCAGGTCCTCGATCTGAGTTCGAGGGTTCTACAACCCAAAATACCCAGATCGACGGTATCATGGGGACAAACAAAAACAACAATCATTCAGATGGAAAGAACTCGTCAGATCAACTCATAGAGATATCCCCAGAATACTGGTTTAACAGATGCCAGATTGCTTTGAACACAATTTTTATACAAATTACCAGATCTGAGTTCCCAAACACCAAATCTGGTGGAGAAATCGACACTGTAGTATTGGACCCACCAACACCTTGTCAGGGGGATATTCAATCTAGCAGTAATGTTGAGATACGTCAACAATTCAGAAATATCAGCTATCAGAAAGCTAAATCAAAACACATAAACATGATACAAGGAGGCCCTTCACGAAGGCCAAACAAACGATGTCATGATCAGCATTGGAGGGAACAGCAAGTTGTGTTTCCTGTTGTTCCTGGAGGCCCTCAGGAAGAGCGACCAGTAATTATTACTGGCATCTTCGGCCATTATCGGACGGACTATATGTTTATAGATCCGGGAAGCTCGATGGACATCATATACGAGCAATGCTTCAAACAGCTTGATCCAGAAGACAAAACACGTCTAGAACCGGTTGATTTTCCTCTCACCGGATTTTGTAATGAAGCTGTATTCCCGTTAGGGCAAATAGCATTTCCCGTGACCCTGTCTGATGGCGAGCATTCGCGTACAGTCACAGTAAATTTCATGGTTATGCCAGCAACATCACGCCATGATGTATTGCTCGGGAGAAGATCACAGAGAGAATTCAGCATGATCACCTCTATTCCACATGCTGCATGTGGATTTCCAACAGAAACCGGAGTAGCAATTTTATACTCAAGTAAAGAGGTCATGTACGTGGACGATGATCCACCAGCAAAAGTGGCCAAACCTTCAGCATCAAACGAACCGGAGAAATGGGTTCTGAACAACGAATATCCAGAGCAGACCATCCTGCTAGGACATGCCATTTAACCGGCAACAGGAATACAATTAAAAGAATTGTTGTCCAACAATAAAGACATATTCGCTTGGTGCCCAGCAGACATGACTGGGGTTCCACGTGATGTAGCGCAACATTGTCTGAACATTCGACCCTCAGCAGAACCTGTTGCTCAGGGAAGGCGCTGTTTTAGTGAAGAAAAAGAAAAAGCCATGGACGAGCAAGTAACAGAGCTACTTAACGCGGGAATCTTGCGCGAAGTCAAATACCATACATGGGTTGCCAATCCAGTAATGGTACAGAAACACAGTGGCGGATGGAGAATGTGCGTCGACTTCAAAGACCTGAATAAAGCGTTCCCAAAAGATTGCTACGCGCTTCCGGAGATAGACAAAAAAGTTGACTCTCTAGCATCATTCAGATGGAAGTGTTTGCTTGACTGCTACAAAGGATATCATTAGGTCCAGATGAAAGAAGAAAACAAAGACAAAACTACATTCCGTACAGATAAGGGCATCTTCTGCTACACCAAAATGCCCTTCGGCCTACGCAACGCAGGCGCAATATACCAACGACTAATGGACATAGTCTTCAGAGGAGACATTGGTAAAACAGTCGAGGTATACATGGATGACCTTTTCATCATGAGTCATGAGGAAGAAACAATGTTAGCAAACATTCAGCGTACATTCGACTCATTGCACAACGTAAATTTAAAGCTCAACCCAACAAAAGGTTCCTTCAGGATGGAAGAAGGGAAGTTTCTGGGTTTCATAGTAACACGAGATGGGTTTAAAGTAAATCCAGAAAAGGTGCAGGCCATCCAGCTAATGCCATCACCTGCAACAATAAAAGAAATGCAAAGACTCGCCGGATGATTAGCGGCTTTGAACAGATTCTTAGCCAATCATGCGGCAAAGTCTTATCCATTCATCAGTACACTGTGGAACTGCGCCAAGAAAACCCAATTCCAGTGGACACCCGAAACAGAAGAAGCCTTCAAACAAATGAAAGAATGCCAAATTTAGTTGCCAACACTAACAGCACCACGAGAAAAGGAACCATTGATCTTATATTTATCTGCTGCGGAAGTAGCAGTTGGTGCAGTATTGATGGTGGAGCGAGAAAACGTTCAGACTCCAATTTTCTATATAAGCAAGATGCTCACTGGTCCAGAAACTCGCTACTCAATGATAGAAAAGCTGGTCCTAGCACTGGTACATGCATCACGACGCCTACGTCAGTACTTTTCGGGCCATGTCATCACAGTTCTCACCAATTATCATTTAGGCCTAATCCTATCCAAACCCGACGTGGCGGGAAGATTGGATTCCCCAGTTTCGGGCCAAAAAGCGTTTTCTCTCTTATAAGTCCAGTGCTCCACTTATTTGCATAAGTACAACACTAGACTGGGGGGACTTGAAGGGGTAAGGTCCCAAAAACCTCATAATAGGTACTTGGGACCATACCACTACCATGCCTTTCAGCCTTTTTACCTTGCGCGGCCACGCACTGGTCTTACAAAAGAAAGGCTTAGGAAACAAGCAACAGCCAACACTTGCGCGCCAAAAGGAAATCATAAGTCCTTGCGCTTTCTCCCACGAACAAAGGATGAAAATCCTAGATTAAACACTTCCGCTCAATATCCAGATTTGGGTATTATTTACCCAGACTTGGGATTTATTTATTCAGCTGATTCCACACGATAAGGAGTCACACCAGATTACAGCAGTAATCTTCTAGAAGGGATTCAATCGTGCACCAATAAGACGGTTATAACCGTCTGGACACGTGTCGCCACCTCAAGCCTCCTTGAAATCACAACGATAGCATGTAATTGGAAAGTAATCTCCACTTGATCACCTTACACGTGGCAAATCCCCAACCATCGATCCAAGCCACGATCCGTGTGCACTCACGTCAGATCAAGAAACATGACGGAGGGAAATGTAACCGCTTACGGGGTTAGCATCTTCCGTCAACTTTTCACTAACAGGTTTTCCCACCCAAAAGCTCCCGGTTATAAATATGAGAACTGCTCAGGTATGGAATTCAAGTTACACACACTTCTCAAATACATCTTCTTCTTCATAACCCATACTTATTCTCACACCGGATTCGGGTCAAGGAGAGAACCCCTTTCTCCCCTTGGCGAGGCTAACGGTGCTTCTTTTTTGCAGAGTTATCAGAAAAGGAGATCAATTGTAATCGAATCAAACGAGAGGAAACCCACCTTTTTATGTGGATTCAAACCCCCTAGATATTCCGATTCCGGTCGTTTATCTAGTGTTTCTTCAATATTACATTTCCTATTTTTTTAGAAAGGTTTTTATGTAACACAACGTAACTGGGTTTTAGCAATGTAACAAATCCTATATTCATATATGTTTTGCTAGTTACATATTTAACAATTCTAAAAAAACAAATTATTTGATGTATGTAACATTTATTTTTGAAGTTACAGATAAAATCATGTAAATTAAAGGTTGCATGCATTTAATAACTAAAATTTATATATATAACATATGTCTTACGTTTTGTAATATATAATAAAATGTTTTTTAAGGGTTAATCTGTGAATGAAAGAGAAATAAAATGTGGTTGTGAGAGGAATATGAGAGAGACTTTTGTGTGTTTCGAGATATCATAGGAAGAGAGAGAAAGTTTGACTTTATTTTGGCTCTATGTATTTTTTGTTTGTTCAAGTACCCAAAGCCACATATAATATTCATTATATCTTCAAGATATTTGTAAGTTTCAATTTTTTATGCTGACAACTTTTTTTGTATTAATTAGTCATCATAATTACACTTTTTTTCAAAAGAATCAAACTTTGTCCTCTATGCCGAAAATGCCCTTGTTTGTACTTATTGTTATTATTTTAGTAAAAGTGTGATTACTTTTACTGCAAATGGATCACAGCCATTAATCTTGTTTAATCAATGGTTGTTATTGGGTTTTCAGGGTTTCTTCAACTCAAGTGGGTTTTCGATTTATCTTTGCCATATATATATATATATATATATATAGTTTATTAATAAACTCGGACCAACATGAAACCCATATAAACTCGGAAGGACACATGTAAACTCGGAACCAGACATAAAATCGGAACCAAACATAAAATCGGAACCACACATAAACTCGGAACCAGACATAAACTCGGAACCAAACATAAACTCGGAAAACCTTTGAACCCACATAAACTCAGAAACCTTGTTTCCTTTAAATAAACTTGGAAAACCTTTGAACCCACATAAACTCGGAAATCTTGTTTCCTTTAAACAAACTAGGAAAACCTTTGGTTTGCTATACAAAACTCAAACTTTGTGACTTCACAAAGTCAGACCACTTATTCCCGGACTAACAAACGCACAGTAACACGGAACAAGCAAATATCACAGTTTTTCAATGTAACAGTTATAGTTCTATGATCAAACCCTAATCTCAACAACGTTACGAACAAAATCAACAGTTTAGCAGTTCTAATATATCAATAGCATTTCTAATATCTAACAACAATTACACATTCATTCAAGCATTCCAATATCTAGCAACAATAACACATTCAGTCAGGCATGATCAGCTAACCATAGATCGATGGTTTGGAGATCTAGGATTTTGCATGGAATCAAGAGAGCAAAGGTATCAATGTATAACATGAAACACTTACCTTAGATTCGATCTAGTGTTTGTTCTGATGGATTGAAAGATCAGAGGTTTGAGGACTGTGTGTTTGAGATTTGTATCACCAAGAATGATCAGAGAACTAACTGTCGTATTGACTGAGATTATGAGTAGTTTAGGGTTTGCAGTAGTTTTAATATACTTTCTATATTAACCATAAAACAGCCTTAACTGTATTACTTTTACACAAAAATCACATAACATCTTGCAGTTTGAAATTAAAACATATAATTCACGTATTTGTCATGCAACGTATAAGTTTTGTATAAACCATCCATTTATATTAATTATTCGTGTTAGTCACCAACGTTCAAGAATTAACTAGTGTGTGTGTGTGTTCCGACAATTCCCCGAATTACCAACGTAGACTCATTTAACTAACCTTAGTTAAATACAGTGCTATGAATGTATGTCTAAACTAACTGTGGTTAGGTTAAAGTATAAGTTAAGATGATTGTGGGTTTTCCTCGGGTATCACATCATCCCCAAATTGAAAGGGAATTTCATCCCGAAATTCGCTAGTCGTATTAGTGTTAAGTTTATCGGTTTTGAATAAATGAGGATACTTGAGCATCATTTGATCCTTGTGTTCCCACGTGAACTCCGGTCCACGCTTTGAGTTCCAATGAACTCTCATGATAGGTATTCAACTGTGTTTACGGACCATGACTTCCCGGTCCATGATTTCAACATGTTCCTCGATAAATTGCAACTTATCATCGATTTTTTAGTTCTTTGAAAGGAACTACAAGTGTTTCATCAGACAAACACTTCTTTAAGTTAGAGACGTTGTGTACACCACTAAGTTCATCAGGCAACTCAAGTCTATAAGCCACCACACCGATTCTTTCTAAATTCTTGAACGACCCAACATAACACAGATTAAGTTTGCGTCGTTTCCCAAAACGAACCACACCCTTCCAGGGTGAGACTTTCAGTAAAACACGGTCGCCCACAGCGAATTCCAAGGGTTTTCTAAGCTTGTCGGCGTAGATTTTCTGGCGATCATTGGTGTGTGTCGGGTGTATTATGTTTTTCTTTATATTTTAAGCCCTTTTTAACACATTAGTCAAGTTTTAAATTTATAAAACACGATATTCTACTAACACTAAACACACACATGGGCAAGTGCACCCATCGTGAGCGTAGTATAGCGTTGGTAAGATACCGAGGTCGTCCAAGGACACAAGAGCTTTTAATACCAGTTTATCCTCAACGTCTTATCAAATCAAAAGTTTTAGAAAAGATTTTAAACATGAAAAATAAAAACTAAAATACTAAAAAATAAAAAATAAAAATAAAACAGTTAGACAAGATGAATCACTTGTATCTGACTCGCCTTTAATGTAACCTTTGATGATTTCCGCACTTGTGCCCTTTTTACGGGATTATCTTAGTTATAGTAGTAGGTCCCTCTTTTGAAGGTGGCGTTACCCTCAACCCAGTGGTTTGAGTCAGCAAGGATACAATCCCAAAGGGTCGGAATATTGGAAGATAATAAATTAAGTTATTAATGCGTAATGTGGTAGGCCCCTCTTTTGAAGGTGACGTTACCCTCGGCTAAGTGGTTTGAGTCAGCAGGGATACAATCCCAAGTAGCCGGGTTAATGTATTAATAGTAGTTTACATATGAGGGGATCAAGCCATTCACACCCCCGCCATCCAATACCAGTGGGTATTGAAGGAGGTCCTAGTAAGCTGGACCCAGGTCCATGCAGGATCTATACACTGAACAAGGCAAGAACCTTACCAAACCATTCCGTTAACCCCCGACCAGGTAGCCAACATATCGTTATATAGACCGTAGAGATATGAATGGTGAAAATCTTTTATTTTATATAGACGGTAAAATAAAGCCAAGATACCACGGACAAATGATAAGGAAGTTTCACCTTCAACATAAGAAACTAGTTATTAAAGTCATTAATACAAAACCAAATAAAAAGTGCGAAAAGATTAAAAATTAAAAGTATTACATTAAATGCTTGTCTTCACCAAATGATGTAAGAGACTTAGGCAAACATGACCTTTGATTATCAAGAACTCTTACAATCAATCTTAGATCCCGAGACTACAACACACACTCTAGGTGGATGATGGATGATGGTGGTGGATGTGTATGTGTGATGGTGGTGGAGTGTGGGTGAAGTGGGAGAGAAGTGGTTTGCCAAGGGATGCCTTTGAAGTGAGCCAAGCACCCCTATTTATAGCCTACACTGAAGGCCGGACACGACCCTATAGCCCTGTGGCCATCCTTTTTCTCTTTCTTCATTAATTGCAATTTGTCTGCATTAGCTCTACACGCCCCCGTGTTCGCTAGGCACGGCCCCGTGTGCAGAAGCGTATCTGTACTATCAAGATTTGCAAGATTTTGCGAATCTTAGCGTTGACCACAGCCCGTGTTGAGCTGGGCACGCCCCCGCGCTGGGAATAGAAGCTTCTATAGCTTTGTCTTTTCTATAGACACCTGGCCACGCCCCCGTGTCCGCTGGGCACGCGGCCGTGGTCAGCCTTCTGTTTCTTTGTTTTTGCTTGGGAAGATGCTGTCGTGGGGTTGGGCATGCCACATTTATTCCTTTTCTTTGTATTTATGTTAGATTTGGCTGCATATTTGTTCCTTTTGTTCAATTAAGCTCATTTTATCCTAAAAATACAAAATGAAGACAAAAGCATATTTTTTCCAACATTAGTACTAAAAAAGGGTTAGTTTTATGCCTCATTTGATGTAATTTATATGTTGCATTTTACACACATCAATCATGAGCTGCCGCCAAACGAATTCTAATTTGAACAATCTTCTCAAAAGTTTCAAGTACGAGTTCTGGACCCGTGATTTGGCTGTCACCAACCTCAACCCAAAGAGGAGATCGACATTTCCGTCCGTATAACGCTTCGAACGGAGCTTCCTGAATGCTAGAATGGTAACTATTGTTGTAGGAAAACTCTACCAAAGGCAAATGTCTTTCCCAACCATTACCGAAATCAATAACACATGTTGGAAGCATGTCTTCAAGAGTCTGGATTGTTCGTTCACTTTGACCATCCGTTTGAGGATGATAGACTGTGCTCATGTCTAAGCACGTGCATAAAGATTTCTACATGGATTGCCAAAGATGAGATGCGAAACGTGGGTCACGATCAGAAATTATAGAGACTAGCACCCCGTGCATGGGAGTCTGATCAGCCAATTCCACAGGGTGTCAAAATTCTTCAAAGGACCAAAATCATATTGGTCATACAGACTTCCGGGTAATATGCTCACACAAGCTCCAAGATGTAGGATCGCTTTTTCAATTCTAAATTCACCAATTTGAACTGGAATTACGGGGTCTCCTGGATCTTGAACCTTTGGGGGAAGAACACTCGATAAAACGACACTGACATGTGGTATCAAATCAACCGGTTCAGGTAATTTGTTTTGACGTTTTCGGTGCTTAACTCTTTTAAACCTTCTACATAAGCAAGAACCTTTTTTATGGCATCAAGCAATGGTAAATTGATTTTAACTTGTTTAAAGTTTTCCCATCTCTCGTCCTTTGGTGGGGTTTGTTTTTTTTCAAAGTTAATGCATTACTTGGTTTTAGTAAAGCTAAAGGATAAGGGATGGTGTTAACCTCCACACCCATATCATTGGCCTTAACATGCAGTTCATTTAACAATTTTTGCAAAAAGAATTTTTTAACGTATCCCTTTTTCAATTTTAGATTGTGAAATTGTTTCTTGCTCATGTTCACTTTCAGTCACATCATTAACATCCTCCATCATACCATCAACGACTTATGGTGGTGGAATACTCTCAAAACTATAAACCCTATCATTTGAAAGAAGACTTACCGCGCTAACGTACATCTTCCTCCCATTGTTTATGCTTAAGCCTTGATGCTTCGGGTTCACGGTAATGTCACTAGGAAGTCTTCCATCGTTTCCTCTCATTTGGGCCATCTCCTCCGCAAGTTGACCCACTTGCTTCTCCAATGCGTTGTGAGACTTATCTCTCACTTCGTTCACCTTTTTCATCTCCTTTATGTCACCATTTGACTCTTTCACCGCACTCAAAAACGCATCCATCTTAGCACTTAAATCATCTCCACCACTTTGATTATTCGCCGACCCGTTACCGTTCTAGCCCTGGTTGTAACCACGTTGATAATTATTGTTGTTGTCACGATTTTGATATCCCCTTAGTTGTAATTGTTACGTTGGTAACCCCCTTGATTACCACCTTGGCGATTTGGGTACGATTGCCCACCTTGATTTCTCGATTAGAAATTCGGGTTCATCTGCTTCGAAGAATTACCATACCTAAAATTAGGATAGTTCCTCAATCCGGGGTGATATTCATGTCATATTATTGTTTATCCCCATATACTTGACTTACCTCTTCGGTAGCTTGAACCACGTTCACTTGGCAATTCTCGGCCCTGTGACCAATGTCACCACAATCTTCGCATACGAAAAATTATACCGCACTAACCTCCTTCTTCTTCATCCGAGCTAACTCTCTCTCCAATGTGGCGATCCGATCCTTAGAACTAGAATCGAGATCGGGAAGGGATCTTGAAATTAAGTGCTTCTTGGCTCAATCGGTCGACTCAACGGCCTTTGAATTCTTGCTCATCCTTTCCAAAAGTCCCAATCCTCTTCTTCGTCGTTATTTAACGACATGCCATTACTCGTGGATTGAAGGTACTTCCACTCCTTTATCTCTAACCCCTTAACGAAACACTTCACGAACTCCCAAAGCTCAATTTGATGATGCGGACATTTCCTAATCAATTATTTTGTAAGGTTACCTAAACTTATCTCTGGATCAGGATCTAACTCAAACACAATCACGAGATTTGAGGAGTCCACCACGTGATCACCATTGTAGAGATTCGGATAAGAAAGAATAGAATAAGATGATCTGAGAATACACAAAGTATTCTCAGAGGTATGACGTCACACAGTAGCCGCCGACATACACACACAATGATTAGGGTTTCTTGCCAGAGAAACTTTCCACAAAAGAAATTATTGTCTTGTCATTATCCATAAAGGTATATATACAAGACACATCCGGACACACATGTCCGGATAACAAAACAGGCCCAAAGCCCAATAGCGACTAAACTTGGACTGAGCTACATAAGCTCAAGTCCGGATAAACAACTAGAAGAATAAACTCGGACTAGGGGAACTATATACCCCTTAGTCCGGATTACAACATGCAAAGCATAAACTCGGATTAGGATAAACCCTAATCCGGACACACTAAACTCGGACCAAATACTAGTAAATTCGGATAACATGTTTGTTTATTACAAGTTACATGTAAGACCCTTAACTTATGGAAATCCAACACTTATCACACAAGTACATTTACAGTGCGGGATCTTCAATGCCAAACTTGTAATCTTTTCTTCACCCAAGCTTCAAGTACTCGCTGCTTGCACATACTTGGTTCTTCACAAAGAATTGCACAACCTTGATGTATTGATGAGCTAACGACTGATCTTCTTCTATGTAGTGCAAAGGTAGACGTCTCAGTTTCTTTAGGTCTTCCATCTTGAAGTTAACTAGCCAGACCAGATCTAGAATCCGAACTATCTTTTCAGTAACTTTCTTCTGAGCGATGACCGCTTCACCAGTCTTTCCATCAACATACCAATAACCGATTCCTTGAATTTTATCAAGATCAAACTTACGCATTGGAATCTTCCGCAGACATCTAGCCGGCTTATAAACCATTTTCAATACTGTTTACCTGTAAACTTGTCTTTGGACTTGACAGCTCGACCAACAGCAGGTTTAAATCTCTTCCACTTGCTGTTGAGGCTTTCAGCTTCTAGGACAGGAATTAAGCCTCTAATGCTGCCAACATTGGTGTTGTTATTCAGGTTCAGCTGCGCCAGATGATGAAGATCGCGAGCTGGTAGGGTCTACAGGTACTTAACCCTTGGTCTGAAGTATTGTACTCCATCCATACGCTTAACCATAATCAATGTTGCTCATCATAATCCTAACTCCTAATTTGACCTGAGTACTCCCCTTTAGTATTCACATACGTGTTCTTTTGAGTTTGATCGGGAGGAAGATATTTGAGCCATTTTCGCGGCGCTAAACGAACCTCTTCGGGAACTCTTTCAGGATTAGGAATTTCCCGGTAAGAGCATTTCTGAAAGCATAATTTATGAGATCATCGATATTAACATCAACGGATTCTGCACCTGGAATAGTCTCCAGCGTGTACACAATACTTTCACCCTTGCCCGTTTTAACAAAATCAAACTTTTCAGCAATCTCATCATCTGATTTCCAGTCTTCAACAATCCTCTCCACTACATCGTCTTTATCAAGATCATCGTTGTTCAAAAAGTGTTCATCAACAGTATCTCTATAGTCAGAATCAGAAGAAGAGCTAGATTCAGCATCAACGTGACCCTTACCTTTATCAGCTCCGACTCCACTTGCAGACTCCCCTCAGCCTGAGCACTGGTTGCAGCTTCAGAAGCTTTTGAGCTCCTTGGCTGCTCCCCTTGCTTAACGGCTTTAGGATCCTTGTCCTTATCTAAATCCTCTCAGATTTTCTTTAATTCATCTATTTTGCACGTGGCTTGAACTTGCAGAGTTGAACTCTCCCCCTGAGCCGTGAAGAGCTCTATAAGATTTGTAATAATATAAATGAATCCACTCAGTCGCCGAAACAAGTGTCTCATGTCTAGCAGTAGTAGTAACATCCCGATTAATTTATAGCGTATATAATTTGGTTTGGGTCAAAATGGGTGCTCTAACTAGAGGTGCACAAAAAAAACCGTGCCTGGTAAAAAAAACAGAATCGGTTTTTTTAATACTCGGGTATTCTATACCCGAAACTGAAACCGACCCTATTCGTAGGGTATAAATATGGTATGCATTTTGATCTCAATACCTAAAACCGGAACTGATCATAACCGATTAATATCCGGAACCGGAAAAGAACCAAAACTGGAACCGATTATACCTGGCTATACCCGATACATGATTCTAATATCTATCTTTTAAATTTATGTTGGTCAATTTTTTTAATTATTTTGCATTATACAATTCATATTTAATAATAATAAACAAAAAGACGAGAAAATAGGATAGTAAAAACACAATTGAGTATTGAAAAACCTAAAAATAAGATAGTAAAAAACTTGGAAATAGGGTATTTTAATACCCGGTTTCTTAAGAACCAGAATCAAACTCTACCCGGAACTAAGCACATAGGGTATGGTTTTTTTGGTCAAATAACCAGATCGAAACCGAACCAATTACGGCAATAGAGTCCTTGCACACGTGACGCTGATGTAACTAGGGGTGTTCATCGGGTTTTTTCTTCGGGTTTCGGGTTTTTCGGGTCGGGTTGTTCGGGTTTTTCTCTGGGAAAAATTGACCCGATAACCAACCCATTTTAAAGTTCGGGTTAGTCGGGTTTGGGTTATTCGGGTTCGGGTTAGTTCGGGTCGGGTTATTCGGTTTTCGGGTTTAGATGGAAAATGAAAATAAATGTTTTTTTTTTACAAAATATCATCAAAATTCCTATTATTACTTTAAAAAATATCATCAAAGTATTTAAAAGTCCTAAAACTTAGTGTTCCATCTATTAAAGACTCCAAATCTAAACACTTTTATAAGAAAAAAAACAATAAATGTTCGGGTTTTTTTGGGGTTTCGTGTTTCAAGTTTTTCGGGTCGGGTTGTTCGGGTTTTTGGCCTGGAAAAAGTGACCCGATAACCGAACCATTTAAAGTTCGGGTTGGTCGGGTTCGGGTTTCTCGGGTTCGGGTTTTTCGGGTATTTGCTAATTCGGGTTCGGGTGGCTTTAAATTCGGGTCGGGTTTCGGGTTTTGGATAAAAATGAACAGCCCTAGATGTAACACAATAAACGCATGAAGTCGAAAATAATTCCAACCAAACCAAAAGTCGAAAACACGGAAAAAAACATATAACTAACTACCAAGTTAAACAAACCTATAACTGGATCCATTCAAGAAGCCCATATAGACCTAAACTCAACAAGAACAAATTCATCTATCTGTGTGTTTTTGAGTGTGAGAGAGAAAGCGATCAAAGAAGCACAACAATGGGGGGAGGAATGGAGGCCAACAAGAACAAATTCATCGAAGATTGGGGCACAGTCAGAGAGAATCTCGAGCACAATTTCCGATGGACTCGTCGTAGCCTAGCTATCGTCGGAATTTTCGGCGTTGCCATTCCTTATTTGGTTTACAAGGGCACCGTTCGTGAATTTGTAAGTATTTAAACTCTCTGTTCCTTTCATATAAATATATGTTTCATGATTTGTTCGTTTTGGATCTGATAATTAGTTAGTTTTTTTTTTTTTTTTTTTTTTTTTTTTTTTTTGTGTAGTTGATTTTTGGGGTCAATGATTGATCTGATTATGTGTGATTGTTGAGTGAGTAAGTGGTTACTGCTGTAGGATAGTGAAATAACAGTTATTTGGTTAGGTAAAATGTATCATTTTTGTATTTTGGTTTAAAATTAATATTTGGAGGAAGTTTATTTGGTTTTTAGGGTTTGATTTATGAGGTGATGTTGAAGTATAAATTTAAGGCGATATGCATAGTTTGTATTTAAGTTGTTTTTCGCCCGAAGCTACGGTGATTAGTGAAAGAGAAAACATGAAGCTATTAGCCAATGCCTGAGATATGCAGATAGTTTTCAAGGCGCAAAAGGTGAGCCGAGGGCCTAGGGCTTAGGCGCAAGGCGCTTAAAAAGCGAGGGCCTGAGATATCAGATAAGTGAGGTTCATATCATAAATGTACTAGTTTTCGGGGTTTCAGAATTCAGACATGTTTAGGGCTAATTTTGGCTGGTTATAGGCCATTTGTTTAGATGCTCTAAACCTGTTTTCACTGAATTTGCAAAATTTTGCCACAGTATTTAAGCTGGTTAAGGCATTTTTCTTGAGCCTTGCTTCACCTGGGGGCCTAGACGCCGCCTCTTAAGTACCAAAGGGTCTCTGGCCTAGCGGTACCAAGTTGTGTAAAATGGTGTCCCTTCTCTTGGGGTCGAGGGTTTAAGTGTCGAGGTGGACAATGGTGTAGAATTAGGATTAAGAGTACATTAAATTGCTGTCAATAAAAAAAGTTACCTCTTAATTTATGTCAGAAAATTTGTTTTATGTTATAAATCTTGGTGGTGCTATCAGCTATGTGATTGTTCAGTGGTTGTCAGTTTTAAGTTGCCTGATGGTCAAATCTGTAGTATTCTCACTTATGTTAGTTAGACCTTTGCATTGCATAAATGTTAGTTTAAGTGATAAGTGTTAATATTATATAAGGACTAGCTTAGTAACTTAGTATTTTTCACTTTTCATTGGTTAAGGTTTTTGGTTGTGGAATTATATAAAGAAGGATTATGCGTTTTTGACTACATAGAGTAAAATAATTTAATTGGGCATCTTCTGAAAGTTGATTGACCTCTCGAGCATCAACTATATCAGGTTGTATGTTCTTTGAGTGTTTTATATGTTATAAGTGTTCTGGTCCTCTCAGCTCACAAGGACCTATGCAGTTAATAGCGGCGCTATATCGGTGCTATAGCGGTTAGCGGACACCTGGGCTTGTAGCGGTCCAAATAGCGGTTGGCTATAGCGGAACCGCTAATAGCGGCGCTATAGCCCGCTATTTGGCCGCTATTTGAAGACCTGTATAGCGCCTACTGGACCGATTTTAGCGGTCAGCCCAAATTTAATGAAAATCCCACTTTTATTAATTAAACTCATAACAATAAAAGGCCCAAATGTTTTATCAAACCTAGATACGGCCAATTAAACCTAAATTAATGATGTACGACGACCAATGTTCTGGAGCGCACACTGGTTTGAGGTCACTGGAAGCACTTCTTCATCATGAAGCTTGTTCATACGACCAATTAAACCTAAATTAATGATGTACGACATTACCACTAATATTTGGAATGATAAAACTATGAATTTTGATATTACTATTAATATTTTTCAAAGACATATTTATATATATATATAAAAGTACATAAATTATGCATGGTATAAAAATTACCGCTATAACCTATATATCGTATAGCGGACCTTGACCGCTATCCGCTATTTTACCGCTTTAACTGCTTAGACAAGGACTACTATTTGAATATATGGGAATAGAGGTGGCAACAGCCAACATGGGTGCGTCGGGCTGGTTGGTTAGCAGGGTAAAATAGGTTCAAAACAGTCGGGTTGACCCAAAAACACCTTTTACCCTTTTTTCTTCTTATTTTAGTAAATAGTTAATGCATTGACTATGATTACATAGATGATATTATTACAATGATAGTCAGGTGTATGCATTAAAAATTATCTTAGGGCAACTTTTAAACTATTCACCCCTTTTGACGGTTTTGACCCGGTTCAGATATCTTTTTGACCTATTTGACTCGTTTGAAATTCAATATAGCCTCAAGGCTCAAGCAACTTGCTCATAGCTAAATGGGTCGAATTTACCACACGGTTTTTGTATCATGTATTTGTTATATAGGCATAAACCAACTGTATTCCTCTATTTGGTCATTGATGTACACAGATATATAACATTCATATTTTATGCATCTTTTTTACAGCATATGCAGGATGAAGACAATAACAGACCGTACAGGAAGTTTCTCCCTTGAGATGCATTTCAAATCGATAACATCTAGACGGAACGAAACCTGGTTTCGTTACGGACATCTCTTGTTTTGTATGTTGTGTTATTTAGACCCTACTTTTATCGCTGGACAATCACTATTCTCGCATTTGTGAAACATCAAAAATAATTTTTTTAATGAAGTGCGCTATGACAGGTGCGTGACTCCTGTTTATCCTGTTTGTAAATATTGTTACTTTATTTCAAAACCATGACTAATATCTTGATATACCCGCCAAAAGAGCAACTCCCGCGGTATGAGATTTATACGGTTTGGTTTTGGTGGGCTATAATGTGGAACTTGGAATCAGCCTTGTAAATCGATGTTACTATTTTTGTTCATTTCAAAATATGGGGTTGTGTGTACGTAATATATTCATGAACCATTTTATTATGATGAAGCTTTTATTGTGATTTCGAAAAAATAACTCATTTCAAACTGCCAAAACAGAACCCCGCTAAAACCAACCGGCCCGACCGACCCACCCAATTAAGCCAGTTTGGTTTGTCACGTGTGAAAACCGTAGTTAGCTATTTAACCCAGAATTTGCAAACCAGTTGAATCGGACCGTGAACACCATCTACTTCGGTTTGCATAATGTTACAAAATTTACGTTTAAACTTCGGTTACAACTTGTGCCAGTGTTTTATTGTTGTTTGATTCGTGCTACAGTGTTACAAATTCGAATGGTGTTTGGGTTTGCATAATTGAGTGCGAGTCGGTACTTTAACGAAGAACACAGGTGAAAATATAGAAAGTTTATAAAACAACCACTGGTGCGAGCTAAATCAACCCACAAACACGACCTTGACTATCAAATTAGACGTCCACAAATGTTTCATAAATGATCTTTTTCTCCTAAAACATATAAATATCTTTATCAGTCCTTACGTTTTTACATTATCACCATTTTTACATTTTTTAAAAACAAATTAAGTTATTTAGAAAAATGGTTATAACTTATTGTAAAAGCAAAACTTTGTATAAAAGAGATACAAAGTAAAAAAAAAAAATTATTGTTTCTATATATAAACTTCACATATCTTGTAATGTCACCCAAATAAATTTACATTTAAAATAGAAAATAAATGTAGTGTACATGTCTTAAATGCACATAATGTACAAGCTATTGTTGCACTACATATAAATATAAAACAAAATAAATAATAAAAAATATTAATTCCTTTGGGCCCACATCTTTCGCATGTGAGCGCACATCAAGAAGGGCGCTCCATCTAAGACTGAGTTTAGTGGCTTGGCGTCACATGCCAAGTCACCTTTAGCGGGCACTAACACTGTGCTTGTGGGCGTTAAACGTGGCTTGAGGATGAGTGTTATAACCAGCGTTATGCATATGTGTACGCATTAAAACCTATATAAATTAGCAAATTTTTTGTGCATAAGCACTTGTAAGTTGTGCTTTGGGTGTTTTCCAAAAAAAAAACTTGATTTTTTAGTTTTAACCCAAAGGTTTGTACCTTTTCCAATTTTAACCCTACATAATTTGTTTTTTTAACTTTAACCCAAAACTTTTCATTATTTGCAATTTAACTTCACAACTTTTGTCACTTATACTTTTCATCTTTCGCAAATTTTCGTTTTACGTATAGTTCTAAATTTTTCGAGTTAATACGACGCAACGTGCACGTGTGGTTCAACGTTTTTACCTCTATTTTTCCATGTTTGACAGGTTCGTCGCAATACGCATATTATAGGTCGAGTCAGTGTTGGTTGTCGATAACGGTTGTGTGACATTAGTACTATTTGACACCGTTTTACGCCCCGCCGCAACGCGGGGTGTGCTTTGGGGATTTTTCAAAGAAAAAATTGTTATGCATATGGTTGTCGTAACGTTGGCTTTGGAGGTTTTCCAAAAAAAAATTGATTTTTTTTTTACTTTTCACCCAAAAGTATTTTATAAATTACTTTTAACCCAAAATTATTTGTTTTTTACTTTTAACCCAAAACTTTTTATCTTTTACAATCTATCCTCATAACTTTTTTTACTTTCAACTTTGGTCCTTTATAGTTTTCATCTTCCGCAAATTTTGCGCTCTATGCTTGGTTCTAAATTTTGCGACTTAACACATCACAGCGTGCGTCTTTTGCTTAATGTTTTTACGTTTCGTTCTAAATTTTGCGAGTTAACACGTCGCAACGTGCGTGTGTGGGTGAACGTTTTTACATCGTCTATTTTTACCCCGTTTGACAGGTTTAACATAACGTGTGGGTCGTAGATCGACTTAGTTATAAATAAAGAATCCCCGCCGCATTGCGGCGGGTCGTAATCCTAGTTTAATTTAATTTCTTACCCAATGAAAAAAAAATCCAACGTGACAAGGGGCTGCATTTAGGTCCAAGGGCGCTCTCCTCGTCACAAATGTGCATCTCTAAATAAACACTTTCAATGAATAACAAATTCTTAATTTTGAATGTGTTGGGTTTCCGTGGTGATCGATCAAAAATTTTGTTTATCAAAACCCGGTTCAATAAATAATAGTTAATTAATTAAACGAGTTAATTAATAAAACGCAGCGAAAATATAAACTAATGATCAACAAAACGAAACCCGACAGGATCTGGTTACATGCAAATACGAGCACAGTAAAATATATTTAACTACCGATGAGAAAAATTATACCTCGGTTAATGACTAACCGGTCGAGACACCGAGGTTCAACGAACAAGTGCTAGTAAACGAACCAACGAAACGCAACGAATGATGTGGCGCCAAGCGGCGGCCAACCGCAGCAAACAGCGGCGGCAGGGCAGAGGCGGGACGGCGGAGGCGGGGGCGGCGACGGCGGCCCGCGGCGGTGGCCGGTTGTATATGTGGTGTTGTTGAGAGCATTTTGTGTTCTACATTTGTTCATCAAACTCCTCTTTTCTAAAAATCCCTTGATCTCAAAAGCAAGACCCAAGATTTAAAAAGGAATGAGGCTATGCATGCTTGCCAAGTGGCACACATGCATAGTGCATGTGTTGCAATTGGCCAAGATGTTGGTGCGCGACAAGTGGCGGTAGGTGGATGCATGTGCGAAATGTGGCGCAGCAAAGGTGCATGCGCGACAAGTGGCGTAGGGTGAGTATTCCCGCCTCACCCGGTCCACGTACCCGTCTCTCAGTTAATACCCGCTCATGATCATAAATATAATTATCATATGTCTCGTATGTTGTTCGTAATTACCAGTTAAACAGGTTAAGTGGATTTTAGTTCGTTGCCCAAGGTGTAACTCTTACGGGTCAAGACCCGGTCTGCAGCGTTGACTTATCGAACCGGACATAATATCCAACAGCTCCCACTTGGACGGTCTCTGATAAGATCTCAACGCAGACAGCCAGCGGTGTTCTAGCTACACATAGCTGCCCCCAATAAGTCATGACACTTTAAAGTCATTAACCAAGGTATCTTCTTTTTAGCAACGGCTTGCTACATGAAGACAGTAGACTTATGGCAATCTTCGTCATCTATCCTTTCTATAAAAGACATCAATTGAACAATGAGACATGGATCATATTCAATCTCACATGGCGTTCAATCATTATCGTTCTCGTTCACAGAATCAAAGTGGTCCAATCAAACACACAGTAAGTTTGGGTAAGGCCTTACACTTAACTAGTTTGAATCAACGAGGGCGCCCAGATGTCTAACTGTTACATATAATGTAGGAGTACAGAATCCCATCTTGACTACATACAACTCCCACTGAACTGAATCCTAGCTCGGTATATCCCATTTTAATTTTACACCATTGTGAACCTTACGTCTTTTTTACTATCTGATCGAGGTTCTCGGCATTGAAATATCTTCGTAAACTAAATCACACGTGTATATGTTGACATTTAAGAGATATACAGTCAAGAAAATCAAGGGCAATGGTGATATATATGCGGATTAGACACAAAAAAACACTCAACAATCCCAACCAATGCCTTTATGACTGGCAGTTACGCGACAGCGTTTGACACTGATCAAAGAATAGTCTTCAGTAAACGAAAGTTCTAGTATGTATCTCAGGTCAGAGGATACTAAATGAGTATACCTAAATCAAAACATCTTATGACTAAGATCCATGAAGATGATTTGATGCAAGTTACATCCAGCGTCATTCACAATGAGGCCTGTGAACTTGGAAGTCAACTCCTTGAGTCCAAAGCCAGAATAGTCTTAATTCAGAGTCGTTCCCACGAGTCTGACCGACCACGGATAATTTAGAATACAAGATCCATGGATTAAACGTATCAAAATCGAACACAGTTGTAAGATTCAAACTTTGCATTTAGCCAGTAAATCAAAGGTGAATTCAAAAAGTACAACTGTTTGAATGTTCGTACATCCAAATACTAAATCAAAACAAATGGTTATCCAATATAAGACCGATAGCTTGTCCTGAGTCATCGGTTTAGAGAACGGGTCCGCTAGGTTTTGATCTGTGTCTATTTTGCTTATTAAGATGTCTTCTCATTCCGGTATTTCACGTATATAGTGGAACTTTCTTAGAATGTGCTTAACCCTGTGATTTGGCTCCTTGGTTTGAGCAATGATTCCTGTGTTATCACAGAACACCTAGATTGGATTCTGAACACTTGAAACCACATCGAGGTCGTTGATAAATTACTTCATCCAAGCAGATTCTTCCGCAACATCTGATGCAGCTATATTCAGATTCGGTGGCTGAATCTGCCACTGCACTCTGCTTAGAGCTTTTCCAATAGACAGCTCCTCCATAGAGAGTGAATACTAATCCTAATTGTGAGCGAGAATCATCTCGATCACTTTGGAAGCCAGCATCAGTGTAACACCTTACAGTGAGCTCCTCTTCCACTCCCCGAAACACCAAGAACATTTATTTGGTTCTTCTCAAGTACCTCAGAATGTTCTTTACTGCAGTCCAATGGCAATGCCAGGACTATGCTGAAAAACGACTGGTCATGCTTAAAGCATGCGAGACGTTAAGTCTAGTATATAGCATATATGATTGAACCAATCGCTGAAGCATATGGAACTACTTCCATTTGCTTAATTTCAATGTCCTTTGAAGGAGATTGCGATTTGTTCAACACGGTTTCCATTAGTCATAGGAACACTTCCTTTCTTGGAGTTTCCCATCCTGAAGCGTGTCGACATTTTTGTCTATGTACGTTATTTGACTTAGCTCTAGAAGCCGCTTAGATCTATCCCTATAGATCTTCATTCCTAGAATGTAAGCAGCTTCTCCAAGATCTTTCATTGCGAGGCAAGATCCCAAAAGTGTTTAACTTCGTTAAGCATAGGGATGTTATTTCCAATGATCAGTATATCATCCACATACAGGATGAGGGATGATATGGTGCTCCCACTAACCTTTCTGTAAACACAAGGCTCATCTTCATTATTGACAAAAACCAAACTCTTTGATCTTCTGGTCAAAATGAAGATTCCAGCTACGAGATGCTTACTTGAGTCCATAAATGGACTTATTGGGTTTGCACACCTTAGTTGGATATTTAGGATCGACGAAACCTTTAGGCCGAACCATATAGACATCTTCAAAGAGATGTCTATTAAAAAAGGAGGTTTTGACATCCATTTGCCATATCTTGTAATCATAGTACACAACTATGGCAAGCAATATCCTGATTGATTTAATCATAGCAACGGGTGAGAAGGTCTCATCATAGTCAATACTTTGAGTTTGAGTGAAATCCTTCGCAACTAGCCGTGCTTTATAGGTGTGTACATTTCCATGCATATCGGTTTTTCTCTTGAAAATCCATTTGCTCCCTACTGCCCGAGATTCGGGGGTAGCTCAACCAAGTACCATACTTGATTGTCATGCATAGATTGCATCTCGACGTTCATGGCTTCTTGCCATTCCTCAGATTCTGAATCTTAGATTGCAGATTTGTAGTTAGCAGGTTCATCACTAGATTCACCTACTAAAAAGACTTCGGGACCTTTTAGACGCCATAGACATCTATCAGATTCTTGCGAATTCTACTATTTCTGCAAACGCTTGTGTTTTATGTCTGTTTCATTGGCAACAACTACTTGTTGATCAGACAGTCCGACTATATTAGCGGTTGTTTGTGGTTCTTGAATTTCTTCAAGATCAACCACATTATTTCCAATTTCTCGATTAAGAAGTTCTTCCTCGAGAAAGTGTCTCTTCCGTTTGATGGAAATCACATTTGCATCAGGATGGTAGAAATAATATCCGCTTCTTTTATAGTGTCCGACGAAAACAAAATTTTCGCCTTGAGGATCGAGCTTATAATCAGAATCACTTGTGATGTATGCATCACATTCCCATACTCTAAGGTATTCCAAATCGGGTTTACGCCCATGCCATATCTCATATGGCGGTTTTGTTTACCTTTTAGTCGGAGTCAAATTGACAATGCGGGTAGCGGTCATAAGAGCATGATCCAAAGGGAGTTAGGCAAGTTAGTTCTATACATCATTGATCGGACCATATCAAGTAGAGTTCGATTTCTCCCTTCACTCATGCCATTAAGTTGGGGTGTGCCAGTTGGAGAGGGTTGTGAAACTATTCCACACGCTTTCAGATGATTGAGAAACTCAAAGCTGAGGTATTCACCACCTCAATATGATCGAAGTACTTTATCTTTCTATCAAGCTGGTTTTAGTCATGGTTTCTAGCCATGGTTCTGAAAGGGCCATATACATCATGTGAATGAGTTCTAGAAGACCATTGATCTATTCACCAACATCGGTGAAGGGGTGCTTTATGAGTTTGCTAGCTAAGCAAGATTCGCAATCATCAAAGGAGTGCTGTCTAGTGGATTCAAGAATCTCCTCGGACTGGAGCCATTTTATGCATGCCTTACTTACGTGGCCAAGTCTGCAATGCCATAAATGCGTTTCATTCATACTAGCTTCGTTACGCTCAGAAAGATGATATATGTTGTTACTTGTTTGAACATCAATCTCATAAATACCATTTCGAGGTTTAGCCACAAAATAAAAGACATCATTCAAGTAGGCTAAAATAGAAAAACCATTAAAACGTACTTGAATCCTTGTTCAAACAGTGAAGAAACTGAAATAATGTTACTGGTCAAACCAGGTGCATATAAACAGTTATTTAAAGTAACTACAAGGCCAGGGGAACATGAAAAACAAAATGTTCCAGTTGCAAGAACTGGAACTCTCTTTCCATTACCAACTATGAGTTCCAGGTGGCCTTGTTTCAGTTTCGTCCACTTTTCAAGCTCCTGCAAGACATTAACGATGTGGTAACCACATCCGGTATCAAATACCCATGTGCTGCTAGAAACAGTGAAAAGTTCGATAACATAAATGAGAATATTAGAAGAAGCGCCAATGTTATTGGCCTTGTTCATCTTCAGCTTGGCTAGATACTGTGGGCACTTTCCCTTCCAGTGCCCATTTGGTTGCATTCAAAGCACTGTCGCTCCTAGGAGGGTGTGGTTTTGCAACATGCTTGTTGTTAGTGGCATTTCTGGCAGCAAAAACAAATTTTCTCTTGCCTTTGCTCTTATGTTTCCTTTTCTTGTTATTGGGCTTCTTAACACCACTAGACTTGACCATTAGAACTTGGTTGGTTTTGTGGATAACCAAGTTTGTTCATTTGGTCAATGTATTCTTTCATCTTTAGCACATGAGTACTCATACATGATCCTTCCAGCATTTTACAGCTTATGAGTTGTTTCACTGTGTCATATCACTCCTGTCGGGTTTGCTTCTGGAACATGCCTTTCAGTTGTTGGATCATGTCATAAGCATCCTTATCTTCCATGTTCTTCTGAAGTTCAGAAGACATGGTGGCTTTCATAAGGCAGGCTACCTCAACGGCATCCTCGTTATGTTTCTCCAGTGCTTTGCGAGCAGTAATGGAATTACTTTCAGGCTCGGTAGGGACTGGGCCATCTAAGATTTACAACTTCTCCTCCATCTTGAGAACTATTCTCAGATTGCGGTGCCATTCGAGAAGGTTGGTGTTATTTAAATTTTTATTCTTTTCCTTTTCAAGTATAGGCTTGAATATGAAGGAGTTGTTTCATTAGACATCTGTTATATAAGCAAGGTGATTTTAATTAGTATTTTCGATGTATATCTCCTTATTTCATGAGGTGAGACGATAAGGAATGAGAATCCGGTTATAAGCTCTTTCTAAAGGCAGTTGGGGCATGCAACATTAGCAAGAGGTTCAAGCGGACTGACAACGATTGTCAATTGTGAGAAAAGCACAACTCCCGGGGTTTATGAGGCTGCGAGTATAACCATTGTCCTTGCATTGATACGTTTGGCCTCATCTATGCCACTTTTGTTCTCGAGACAGCTGGGGCACGTAAACACGAGAAGAAAAGTAATAGTCGTCCTAAAACGGTCACATGTGGAAGGGTCGGATGTGTCGACGAAGCCCTTGCACCTTGGAAGGATAAACTAGACACCAAATGTTGTGTTGTGGCTCCAACACCGATGGTTCGCATTATGCCCCAAGTGTTACTAGTAGTAGGATGGCATAGACTATTGATTTTAATTTTTATCAAATAGGGTCGTTATAGTCGGTTTTAATTTAGATATTAAATTTGTGATATAACCAAAAAACCATTTCACCTCTCGGGACAATTAGTTTTAGATAACCTATAAAACTAATTTTGTCGCGACTTGGAATAACCAATTTTAAGTTAATAGAAAACTATTAAGTTAATAGTTTTGGAAAATAAAAACTAGTTTAATTTGCAAAACTTAATTGGTTATTGTTTGTTTCAAAAACAACATTTGTTTTATAATAAAATTTTAACAAGTTATAAAAAGCAATTTAGAACTTGTTTTAATGTGATTGTTTTAATATTTTAAAACTCCTTTTAAAACCATGTTGGTATTTAGGTTGGTTACGTTATAACAATTTATAAGATAAAAGTGACCACAATAGCAAGACAAATATGTAAATCCATATGGCCAAAGTTGTTTGATCTTACTAGAGCCTAACAGCAGGATCGAACGGGTCACGGGGTCACAACACACAAACAACCACAAGGATGGACTTGAGTGCATCTTGTTGTCTTGAGCAACTCCCACTAACTCCAAGACTCCTCTTGGCATTCGGTTTTGCTTCGGGTCTTCGTATCAACAATATTTAACAAGTAAATTCAACAAAGACAAAAGGCCTATCTATGACAACTTTGAACCACAAGACGGGCTAAAACCATAAACTAATCTATTACAACTTTGAACCATCTTGGTGGCCAAAAATAATAATTACAAAACCGAATAAAATATACAACTACAAAAATAAGGTCGGGCCTGATTTACACATCGCACAACAATCACAAAATAAACCGGGCAATGTTTTGCTCATGCAAAACAAATAAAATATTGACCAAAAATAAAGTGCCCTTAAAAAAATACTTAGATCAGAAACTTTAAATAAATAAAGTTTGTGTTCTAGTTCCGGTTAAAAGGACTGGTACTGACTCATATGTTGTAACCAAGGCTCTGATACCACTGTTGGGTTTCCGTGGTGATCGGTCAAAATTTTTATTTATCAAAACCCGGTTCAATAAATAATAGTTAATTAATTAAACGAGTTAATTAATAAAACGCAGCGGAAATATAAACTAATGATCAACAAAACGAAACCCGACAGGATCTGGTTACATGCAAATACGAGTACAGTAAAATATATTTAACTACCGATGAGAAAAATTATACCTCGATTAATGACTAACCGGTCGAGACACCGAGATTCAACGAACAAGTGCTAGTAAACGAACCAACGAAACGCGACGAATGTGTATGTGGTGTTGTTGAGAGCATTTTGTGTTCTATATTTGTTCATCCAACTCCTCTTTTCTAAAAATCCCTTGATCTCAAAAGCAGGACCCAAGATTTAAAAAGGAATGAGGCTATGCATGCTTGCCAAGTGGCACACATGCATAGTGCATGTGTTGCAATTAGCCAAGATGTTGGTGCGCGACAAGTGGCGGTAGGTGGATGCATGTGCGACATGTGGCGCAGCAAAGGTGCATTCGCGACAAGTGGCGTAGGGTGAGTATTCCCGCCTCACCCGGTCCACGTACCCGTCTCTCAGTTAATACCCGCTCATGATCATAAATATAATTATGATATGTCTCGTATGTTGTTCGTAATTACCAGTTAAACAGGTTAAGTGGATTTTAATTCGTTGCCCAAGGTGTAACTCTTACGGGTCAAGACCCGATCGGCAGCGTTGACTTATCGAACCGGACATAATATCCAACAGAATGAATGACATATAGACAACTCATATAGTTTACGTTATATATTTATTTTCGCAAGTATGCTACACTCAAAAATATGTCTGTCCAAAAAGCTTATGGCTCGAAGCTCGATCGAAGCTTGCTCGATTTAGTTGGGAAAAAAACTCGCTCGATATGGCTAGGTTCGGTTAGAAAGTAAGCTCGGCTTGGCTCGGCTCGTAATGAGCCGGATTGGCTCGCTTGGTAGCTCGGATTATTTTATTTATAATATATATTTTATTTTTATATACATTACAATATATTACAAAAAAATGATTATTATTTACATGTATTTAGGAGCGTAATTTGATAACTATGACATATTTGAAGGTTGATTATTATGCTAATGAACTAATATTGTATTTCCTTGAAATTTAAAACTTATTTTGTTTTGGTGAACTTGATTTTGACTTGTAATATATTACATTGAACTTGTTTTGGATATGTTCTTTTGAACTATTGAATAATATTTAGATTATTGAATTTTGAAAGCTATGTATTGATTTTTACTTTTAAATCAAGCCAAATCAAGTCGAGTCGAGCCAACTCGATTTAAAACCAAGGCGAGCCCAAACTTAGATTTTCAATTGGGTTTCAAATATTAGCTAAGCCAAGCTAACTCGGTTTATAATCAAACCGAGCCCGAGCTTACCCTGGCTTGACTCGTGAGCTGCTCAAAACAAAGATTGCTTACATATTATGGGTGTTATGAAGGTGTTTTTTTTTCTTTCAAAATGATATTAGTGAAAAATAAAACTGCTTACTTTCGAAATATATATCACTTGTGGTATTAAACATTTGCTAGAAGAAAAATATCTTTAACTAGCAAGTGATAAATTTACAATTGTAGCCATGCTTATCCATTATGAATTATCATCATGTTGAAATGCATAGAGTAGTTGTACTTTATGTTTAGTGAGATTTTAGAGTAAATTACATTTTTGGCCCCTGTGGTTATATCAGTTTTACTATATTGGCCCAAAATAAGAATTTTTAACATATCTGCCCCCATGGTCCCTATAACTAACCGTTTTGGCCCCTAAATCTAACCAAACCCTAACTCAGGTTAATTATTAGGCACATGATGGGTAATATGGTAATTTCCCCTCCCCCACATATTAAAAACAAATTAAATGAAGATATGTGTTTATCTTTTGTTTAGGCATTATTTAATTTACTAGCAATGCTGGTGATGACTGTGGGTCAAACTCCCCCACATATATATATATACAAAAGCCCTAAATTCCCATCAACCTTCTCCACTTTTTACCCAGATCTCATCATCTTCAACCATCATCATCATCATCTCCTCATCCTCCACTTTTTGCACTGCAAATCCAGATGAAGAACCATCATCATCACCATCCCCTCATCCGCAGCCCACCTCATCCGCAGCCCATGATCTTCGATTTCCCCCAATATTCAATAGCCCTTACATCTGGGATTGAACTCATATCATCTGATCTTCCGATTGCTTGTGCTTGTTGACTGTACTGCTCTGTTTCTTCTGTTATATGAGTGAATCGACTGATTTGGTTTAGTTTCCTAATATGCTCGATTAGAAATCACAAGTCAGTCATCTATGATTTGGTTTAGTTGCCTAATATGCTCCGATTGCTTGTGCTTGTTGACTGTACTGCTTCTGATGCTCGTTCTTGTTAACCGTACTGCTCTGTTTCTTCTGTTATATGAGCGAATCGACTGAATTGGTTTAGTTGCCTAATATGCTCGATTAGAAATCACAAGTCAGTCATTTATGATTTGGTTTAGTTGCCTAATATGCTCCGATTGCTTGTGCTTGTTGACTGTACTGCTTCTGATGCTCGTGCTTGTTGACTGTACTGCTCTGTTTCTTCTGTTTATCTTTTGAATTTTATGAAGGGTTTTGATCTGTGTTTGAAGTTTATGTGGGGATGACGATGATGGTTGAAGATGATGATGTTCGTTAAAGATCTGGGTTAGATTTAATTGAAGATATGGGGATGATGATGATGGTTGAAGATGATGAGATCTGGGTTAGATTTAAATGAAGATCTGGGGATGATGATAGTTGAAGATGATGATGTTCTTGAAAAATCTGGGTTGAAGATGATGATGTTCTTGAAAAATCTGGGTTAGATGATGATGGGAGGTGAAATTACCATATTACCCATCATGTGCAAGTCATGTGCCTAATAATTAACCTGAGTTAGGGTTTGGTTAGATTTAGGGGCCAAAACGGTTAGTTATAGGGACCATGGGGGCAGATATGTTAAAAATTCTTATTTTGGGCCAATATAGTAAAACTGATATAACCACAGGGGCCAAAAACGTAATTTACTCGAGATTTTAAAAAATTGATATAATTACACTTTTAACTTAAAACTATTTTGGTTTTTTACTTTTAACCCCATAGCTTTTAATATTTGTCAATTTAACCTAAGAACTTTTTTACTTTCAACTTTGGTACACTATACTTTTCATATTTAACAAAAAATCGTTTTACGTTTTGTTCTAAATTTTGTGAGTTAACACGACGCAACGTTCATGTGTGGTTCAACGTTTTGTTTTACGCTTCGTTCTAAATTTTGTGAGTTAACATTACGCAACGTGCGTGTGTGGTTCAACGTTTTTATGGTCATCTATTTTTCCCGTTTGATAGGTTCATCATGACGCACATGTCCTAAATCGACTTAGTTATTATTTTCTATTTTTATGTTTCGGTCTAATTTCTATTCATTAACATGTCGCAACTTCAGTGTTAGTGGTCGCTAGCGGTGCTATGGCCTTGATGCTATTTGTCACGGTTTTACGCCTCCACCGCAACGCGGGGACTTAATACTAGTTTTCATATAAATAAAAAACATGTATATTAGGTTGTGGTGGTTGTAGAACTTGTGTCCATTCCAGACTTTTCTAGCCCACAAAAACCAAGTTACGTAAACATAACACATAATAAAACTTTGTAAATTGTAACTAACTAATCACTACCTTTCTTGTACTTAAGTTAATCCATACCCCAACTACTTTCAAAAATTCACTTTCACGGAAATAAAATATTAGTAAGTCATTAATTGTTCATTTAAATCAACCAAAAATTAATATTTGGTGTAATTATGATGCATAGTTTGTTTCATTTGATGATATTAAAATGCATAACTTACTATTGCATTACAATAAAGTACATTTCATCGTTACTATCATACATGTCATTGAGTGAATTTGCCGACATATCGTGGGAAAATTACCAAAGAACTAAAAAAGGATTTTATGGTTGTGATTTTTTACTTTAAGAACAACTTAAAACGAAATGCCCACAACTTCATGTGTGACAATGTGACATGATTGTGTGTATTGAAGTGAAAGTTAAACAATTGGTCACTTACAATAACAAGATCACTACATGTTCACGCTTGTCTTCGTGCGTTCACATCTTAGCATCTATGTGTTCGCACGTTTTGTTGATATGGTTTTTACACATTGTTTATAACGTGTAGTGAGCACGATTTTATCAAATAGAACTTAATTTGAACTAACTTTTTTTTAAAGATTGTTTATAACGTGTAGTGAGCATGATTTTGTCAAATAGAACATGTTGATGCAACAAATAATAGATCAAGGATGGTAGCTGGACTGGTTAGGCAAAAGGGTTGAAGGGTTCAACTTTGCCTAACGCAGGTCGTGGGGTCCCCCCACGTTTGCAAGACGTGGAAGGAGGTTCACTAGTTTATTTTTATTGTTTGCTGAAGATCCTCTTCTGAAGTGTATTCAGATTCGGATGAAGGAGCAAATAGAATGTGTGTGTTGAATGTGAAAGGGAGTAACTCGCATGAAGCAAGTACTCGGAGTGAATGACCAGAGATTTAAGGAATCAGGGCTGGCCAGGAATGTCTCAACTCAGTAAATGAAGTGTATAATATATAGGAGAAGACATCTCCCGAAGAGGAATGCATTTGACTAGTGACCATGCTTGCAGTGAGGGGCTTACCCTTTCGGGGGTTGAAGCCTTTTGACCCCTGGGTAATAGAGTGTGCTCTGTGGACCTGCATTGCTTTTGTGGCTGGTGGGTTGGTGAAGCAATCCAGAGATGTGACTACTTACTGTTTCCGTATTGCTTTTCCCCACCTCCCAGCTTTTTAACCTTCGAACCATTTAACCTTTCAAGCATGTATGTATTTAAGTCATTTTATTTGATCTTGGGCTACCCCCGTCATCAGCCCCCCAAGTCAGAGGTTTTTGGGGAATGAGCTCAAAGACTTCTGACTTTTATACATGTATTTTAGTGCCTGAAGGTTTCAAGGGTTCAACGCTTGAAGGCTTAAAGGGTTGGAGTCAGTTAATTTTTGAATTTTAAATAACTGACAACTGATTTGATTGATGTATGGCAGTTTATAGGGTGGCGGTTTTGCAGAAGTAACTGTTCGCAATTATCACCCCTATTTTGAGTTTTATTTTCTTTTTATATTTGAATTTTTCATTCACTTTCCTTATTATCTTATCAAGTTTTTCCTCTGCGATTCCTTTCCTCTTCTTCAAGGTTAATTCTGGTTTCCTTTGTATTTCCTTACATTCTTCATATTTTCTTGCAACATGGGTGCTCGTAAGGATTTAGCAAAATCCTTTTCCCGGTTAACCCAAGAAGAGGTAGAATTATTTTGTATGGAATATGGTATTGATAAAATGTTTAAACCGACCGCTCCTGCTTGTGATGTTCCTATTGATAAACCGACCCCTGGTTCGATTGCTCTTTATTGTCGTCATTTTGAGTTTTCGAACCTTCGTTATCCCTTTTCTCTCTTTGTTTTGAATCTGTTGCAATATTATCGAGTTTCCTTTGGGCAAGTTCATCCGAAGGGCATGGCTAGGGTTTTGCACTTTGAGGTGTTGTGCCGTGCCCTTGGATATGATCCTTCCTTGTTGCTCTTTCGCCGGTTTTTCGTTTGGCCAAAAATGGTGATTGGTTCACCTTTGAAACATCCAAGGTTGATTCTTGTCTTATTTCGTCTATGGTTACAACACTTGGTACTTGGAAGGATCGCTTTTTCTAGGTTTCTGATTCTATTGTTCCATTTAAAATGGTGTGGAGGCACCCGGATGCCGTTCTCAATGAACCGGAGCCCTCTGAATCTGAGTTAAATGATGCTTTTCTCAAAGCCATCCGGGAGTGCCCTTCGAGGGTTCGTCCCTTCCCTGAACATTTGCTAGTTCTATTAGGGGTTAGTAAATTATGGGAAAATGCTGATCGGGATCCGGTTCTAATGAGGAGTGGCACGGGTATGCGTTTTCCTTTTTTGCCCTCTTTGTATTTTTCTTGACTTATGCCTTATGTGTTTTTGTTTTGTTATTTGCAGATCTGAGTTAAATGATGCTTTTCTCAAAGCCATCCGGGAGTGCCCTTCGAGGGTTCGTCCCTTCCCTGAACATTTGCTAGTTCTATTAGGGGTTAGTAAATTGTGGGAAAATGTTGATCGGGATCCGGTTCTAATGAGGAGTGGCACGGGTATGCGTTTTCCTTTTTTGCCCTCTTTGTATTTTTCTTGACTTATGCCTTATGTGTTTTTGTTTTGTTATTTGCAGTCATGTCTGCCCTGGATTTCATTAAGAGTGACGACACTTCTGATGTTGTGTTTGAGGATGTCCCATCTGTTCCTGGTGCTTACGTTGTAGTTAGAACTGCTGATCAAAGGTTCGAGGGCTCGGGTTATATTAGTACTTCCAATGTCAATGGTTTTTCTAAGTCTCATGCTCCCAAGTCTTCAACCCGTCAATCTACCCGCCGTTTGTTGAAGGCTGCTCCTCAATCCACTTCTACTGAACCAGTGGAGTTGAGTGATGATATTGAAGCTTCTGAAGATCAAGGTGTTGAAGCGGGTGCTGAAAAGGAGAAAAAACTAGTTGTTCATGGTAAGAAGGCTTCAGCCAAGAAGGTTATTGCTACCCCTGTTCAGGGTTCTTCAAGCAGGGATGTTGAAGGGTTGGATCCGGATGAAGTTTATGTGCCTAGTTGGTCGGTGAAAAATGATGACAACTTTAAGGATGCTGCTGTTTGTGAAGATGCTCTGAGTCACATTGCTCCTCCTTCAGTTCACAATACCATTGCAGAGATGGATGATGACTTGATGTTATCCCGCATGGTTTTGAGCACCTGCAACCTTGCTGCTATGCTTCCTCAAGGCATTGCTCGTTTTCGTAAGAGGATGCAGGAATATGAAGAATTTTCTAAGAAGAAAGATAAGATGAAATCTTCAATAGCTGCGATGAAGAAGGAGATAGCTGGGTTTGCTGAGAAAGAAGAAGCGTGGGACAAAAAGGTTAGTGAGCTGACTAGGATGCACGACATTCAAATGAGTGATTTGAAGAAGAGCTTTGAGGCTGATCGGTTGAAGCTTAAAGCTGACAGGGAAGCTTTATTTGTTCAGCAGCGGGCTTTTGATGAGGAAAATGAAGGGTTGAAAGCTTCGGTAGCTCGATCCACCATTGACAATCAGTGGTTAATTGAGTAGGGTTTTCACCAGATTGTTACTTACCTTCTTCACTCCAAGGAGTTTAACTTTGCCCTTGGTGAAGTTTATACTAAGTTGCTCAACCTGGGGAAACACCAAGGCCTCATCGCTGGTTATAAGCTTCATGAATCCGGCCATCCTTTGGAGAAGTCTCCCCTGTTTCGTCCCGAGGCTTCCGATATTTTCAAAGGCTCCGTTGAACAAATGGAGAAGCTGACCTACCCTTATATCCATCAAGTTTCTGCTTGTTTTGGTAAGCCTCTTGCTGTGTTGCAGGACTTAAAGCCGGAGGGCCTTAATGAAAAAGTCTGTGCTGAAATCTTGGGTTCTCTTTGTAGGATCGTTTTTAGACCCGAACGAGTCGATCAGAAGAGTTTAACTCGACACGAAAGGCGGAAACAGACGTGTAGAGGTCAATTCAGCAAGATTTACACTATAAACTGTTGTTTGATTGATTTGATGACGTTTTACAACCTGACAACACTTCGTTGCTCTGACCGGAAAGTTACAAATGAAATGGACATGAGTGGTATTTATAGGTGAAGCTATTCCGTTTGAAAGTGACATGGCATGCTTCAAACGAAATGGCACTCCTCAAATGGAATGGCACTCCTCAAACGGAATTAGCTCAATCACATCTAAAACCTATCCTATTTCTCGTATAATGTGCCCTAAACCTTCTAAATACAAACAAGACTCGATACAAGACGAAGTCGACAGACGTATGCACCAACAGACTCCCCCTCGAATGTTGACGAGTCTTCAGTGTCGAGTCTTCGGTTGTCAAATCTTCAGTCTTTATCAGTCTGCTCGCTTTCTTCAAATATTCTCCATTGTAAGCATCCTCAATCAATCTCTTTCTCTTTCTTCCAGAATCGCAACCTAGCTCTGAGCTCTCTCTTGATGTCCTCAGACTCCCCCTCTCACTAAGCTGGGATCGCAGTCTGGAATTCACTTTCCACAGGTTATTATATCGTAATCTGCCACTCAACTTACTCAGGTTTCGGAACCTGGATAACCTGCACACATCTCTACCCAACAATAAGTTTCACAAATTTAAAATTTTGCAAATTTAGAAACCACTTGCATGTATCATTCAAAAATGATTTAATCTTTGATATCCACTTGAAAATACAACTTTTTAAACATTATTTCCCAAACCTGTTCATCAAGTTTAGCACTTGGAATTTTGAAAATTAGCTCTCCAACATCAGTTGTCGAAAATCTTTTTGAATTTTTCAAAAATTTATGCTAAAACACACTGAAAATCTTTTTGAATTTTTGAATATAATGAAATGCAGTAAAGAAATATTTACAGACAATATATTTTTGTGAGCATGTGTAAGAGGATCATATCAGTTTATGAGACAAATCACCAACACCGTTAAGCTTTAAACATTTTCAGTTCTAAACGATTCACATAGATTGACGATATTGTTATCCACTTAAACTCAAACTAAAAACTTTCGAAATGCTTACCGATACGTTAAGGTATATTAATTTTGCACTAAGCTCTTATGGACCCCACGATCTCAGCATATCCCCTCATCATGCAATACACTGGCTCAAGTAATGCCTTTAAACTTTTATCAACTGTGATTTGTGCGAAAACAAAGCAGAATGTTTAAACATTAACAATCAGGTCGATACTTCCGTATACGCAGAGAAAGTCCAATGTTTAAACAAAATAAGAAAAATAAAACAAGTTGAAGTTGTTTAAGCTTTAACCACCAGGTCGATACTTCCGTATACACAGAGGTGATCCAAAGCTTAAACGAAACACCAAAGAAACTAAAGCAGAACGTTTAGGCAATAACATCCAGGTCGATACTCACGTATACGCAGAGGATGTCCAATGCTTAAACAAAATAAAGAAATAAAACAAGTTTAAATCTTTGCAAAATAAAATGCACAATCACAGCGACTTTTTAGCAAAGTTGTGAAAGTTAACAGACTTAACTAGCTTTATGTCTTTCGACAATCAGCGATTACTGAGTAGGCACACAATCAAGAAGGACAAAACTAAGTACTATGCTTTTGACCATGTTTCCCATTAGAACTAGGCTTTTTCATTTTAGATTTGTATCGTTATCGCAAATCTACTAGTCTAGCTGAGCCTACCGTCACATCTTTAGTGAGACCGTTTATCACATTTTATCTTTTCATTTCTTTAGCATGTCGTGACAGTCCACTGATGTGCTATCATTTCCTCTTTTTGACAACAAAACTCATTTTTGATTTTATCATGTTTTTGGATTTTTCAAATTTTCAAATGTTTTTGGATTTTCTGAAATACTTACTCCCCCTAAAATTCAAATACATGTAACGGAAATTTGAAAACAAATTGTACAAGAAACATGACAACTGATATCAAATCACTTCAATTCGCCATTCACTTGGCATAAACAATCAGAACTCCCCCTCACAACAAACTATTTTCCCATTGTGATCTCAAAACACTTAAGTTTGTTTTAATCAAATGGTTTTTCCGGAAAATAAGTTTTGTTGATTGATTTTAAGCATTTGTAGGTTAGGGGATAAACTCATCATATTGTTTCTCAACCACTTGTAGGAAATCAGATACAACTTAATGTCCCTGATTTTCCACTTGTAAGAATAATCCAATCAAGTTCAATCTAATGACCTTGATTTTAACACTTTTATCACAAACTCTTTTTCAACCACATGGCTTACCAACCAATACCACATGTAGGTTGAATTCTCAGAATGCCGATTCCTACTCCTCACTTACCAACCTGGGAGTTCCGGCAATTCCTGCAGTATGACTTGCCAAAATTTAACCATTACAAGATTCATTCACAAAAACCACTTATCAAGAAGGATGCCGATTCCTGATCCACGATTACAAACTTGGGATCTCCGGCAAGTCAGGTTTTTATTCTTTGAAAAATATAGACACCCAGGCCTGACCATCCTTGGGTGTAACCACTTCTTCACTGTTACTTTCAACCGAATTGTGAACACTCCTTTTGGAAGCATAGAATTATTTCACTCCTTTGGCCTTACCATCGACCATTTTTCCAAAAATGTGTTTCACAGTTCCGTTAAAAGCCTTTTCAACATCAAATTTATTCTTTTCAGAATAAAATTGATTTGAAATTTCCACTTTTCCAACTTTCTTTTTAAAATTTTCAGACTTTAGTGATGGAAATTTTTCATCATTCACAATCGGAACAGATTTTTCATTTTTCTCAACAATCTGTGGCTCCTCTGTCTTTATGGAAACAAATTCATCGCCAGTAGATAGCTCCTCTGATTTTGACAAATCAGATTCATCACTAGAACTACTTCCAGAACCCTTAACCACCCACTTCTGATTTTTCAGATTTTCTTTTCTTTTTAAAACATTACTTGAACATTCACCAACCTCAAATATTGAATTTTCAAAACCTGTAAATTTTCTGGTTTTAAGTTCAGTTTTCTCAACAACTTTTTCCTTCAGTTTACCAGAGAGTTCCTATTTTGTCTGTATTGTCTTTGGACAATTTCTGGCAATGTGACCAACTATTTTACATTGAAAACAGGTTCTTGTCTCGGTCTTCTTCTGAATAACACTTTTCTTCATCTCATCTTGCTTCTTCGCAAGGAATTCTTGGTTTATAAATTTTCTCATTTTTATAGTTTTTCGGTGGAATAAAACCTAGTCCACTCTTTTTGAAATTACCATTATGGTTTGGTTTCTTTTGAAAACCTGAACCACAACTGTAACCCTTTTTCTTGTTTAAACGTTGTTGATATCTTGAGGTGTAAGGTTTAGGTTTTTCAGAAAGATTTACATCCTTTATTTTAGAAATATTAATTTCTGTCAGTTTGAAAACCTTTTTAATGATTTTCGGTTTAACACCTCTTGTTGGAAAAGTTTCATCAGAATATAATTTGTCAGAATCTTTCAAAGTATATGCTACTTTGATCGGTTCGTCATCCAAATTAGATTTTGATAACAAAAACTCTTTATTATACACTCGTTTTCCCTGTTTGTCTTTTTGACTTGATGTGTCGGACTTTGACTTTGACTCAGATTTTGACTCCGACATTGACTCCTCTGTTTAATCCTTATCCAACACCTGATCGACCACCTTTTTTATTAATTCTGACTCATGATCAGTATCGGACGACGTGAAAGTGACATCAATACTTTCTGGCAAGTTATCCGACGATACAGACTCCCACTGTAAATTTGTTGCCTTTTCGACTCTTTCAGAATTTGGATTTCGAGGAGAATATCCATTTTCGACCGGGGGTGGACATTTGTTATAGACAACACTTGGTTTCTTACCAGAAATATTCACTTCATCATCTTCTTTTGTCACAGATTTTTCTTCTTCCGAAGTCTTCTCTTCTTCAAATGTCTTCAATTTTTCCACTATGGGATAAATCCTGTCAACAACAAAAGTAGAACATGAGTAACTTTTTAATAAATTGTTAACTCTTTCAGTTTCAATTCTTTGTGTTGCCAACTTCAATTCAAGCTCATCACACTTCTCTGTGTAGTAGTTGACATCGTCAAGCTGTCTCATGTAAGCTCCTTTGAGTGTATTCATTGCTACAGCTTGTTCACTACTTGACTCGTTGTACTTATTCATCTCTCTGTTCAAAGTATCATATGATTCTTTCAGTCTTTTTATGTTGTGCAACAATTCATTGTTCTGCATTATCAGAGAGTCACAATTTATACACTTCTCAGCAACCTTGACTACCTCATTATCATCTGTTTTGATTTCAAATGCTGGAACTTCTTTAACAACTCTCACTGGAACTTCTTCTGCAACTACTTTCTTTTTCTCAACCTCACCATTTAAACGTTTTCTGACTTTTTCTGCCCAATAATCATCAGTATAATCATTGATAACCTGAGTAACAAATCCTTTCTTCAGGAATTCTTTGTCTGGGCAATAATCATCCCAACTGAAACCTTCTGCCAATTTTTCATCTTCTTGTTCTGCCACACATACTTTACTATTTGTTGGAATGTATTTATCCCAACTGAATCCTTTTCCATTATCTTGATTACCAAGACATGCTTTCTTTGAATCTTCAATTTCTTTTCTACCGTGAGCTGTTTGTGGCTGTTGTTGTTGATGTGGCTGTTGAGCAACTTGATGATATAACGCTTTTCGATAGTAATCATTGTTTCCAAAAGGATTTTGAGCTCCACTTGCTTCTCGATTTGTGCACTCCCTCTTGAAATGCCCTTTTTTCCTGCATCGAAAACAAGTAACTTTAGACTTATCAAATCCTAAAGCGGAAACATGTGCATCGCGAAAATCATCTCTGCCTGTAATTTCTTTAAATTTTTCAGCTCGTCTCAACACACTAGCCATGCACCATTTTATATCCATCAATTCCATCTCTTCAACATCAATTTGATCGTAATCCTCTTTTGTTTGCATTGGATTTCCGATCCTTCCTGCAACTAAACCTCCATAGGATTCAAGCACAGTTACCAACAACGACATGTGGCTTTTAGCAACTTACTCGGTATAATTCTGATCATTTTCAAGGTTTAAAGTAATGTTGCATTGAAGTACTTTGCCACTCTTTGTTGTAGAAAAATGTGGATCAAATGTTGGAAATGAAGTGAATCCAGTTTTGCTGCTTGATCCCTGAGATGAACTTTCTGAAGCACTTTTTGCATTGTAAGCAGTTTCAACTTTTGGCGAAAACTTGGTTTTGTCATTAACACTACTTTTGTAGTACAAACCAATGTCTTGCTCTCCATCATAATTCTTCATTCTTGCTATCTTTCGTTGCTCCATTTCTTGAGCTTCAAGCTGTTTAATAAAATCACTCAATGTTAGATCATTAAAACTCGGTTTGTTTTTCAACATCATAAGATACGTGCCCCACTCATCATGTGGCAACGCATCAGCTAACTTTTCAATCAACTCATCTTTATCCTTTCTGATACTCAATCTGTTCATGTTTTTCAATAAATTGCAGTATCTTTCAATGATCTGTTTGGTGCTTTCATTTCTTAAACCTCGGAACAAATCGAATTCCTTCTTCATCAACGACTTTTTGTTCTTAAGCATGTCATCACTACCAAAAAACTTTGCTTCTAATTCTGTCCATATCGAATGTGCAGTTCCATTATGTTGAAGTAGAATCAAGATGTCTTCTTTAATCGCCTGCTGCAACAAACTAACTATCAACTTTTCATCTTTGTATTTCTTTTTCTCCTCAGCACTCAAATCTCTAACTGGTATTTTCTCTCGATCGCTACCAACTGGTCTAAAATATTGAACTTCAGTATATTCCCATGCATCTAAATGATAAGCTTCAACCCAGTTACCAAATCGTTCAGCCCATCCACTAAAAACATCAATATCCAAAAGCTTAGGCGGTTTTTGTGTTGTTCCAGTTTCATTTTCAAGCATCGTGTTATGAGTAACAGACATCGGACTAGCAAAAGCGTTATAAAACTTGTTTTCCATGTTTTCGATTTTCAAAGATTCACAAACAGACAGTTTCAAACGAATTGGTTCACCTCGTGAAATACCTGACAACAAACAAACAAACGATCAGTTTAAACACTTATCAATTTAACTGAAACAAACTGATACTCGGACTGGTGAATATTTTGTGCGGACTGATTTTGATGTCAAAACGTGCGAACTGCTATGACCCGGATCAAATTCGAATGACCTTTTCCAATGACCTCACTAAACCACACGACCTGGAACAAGTTTGAATTCAAATGAACTGAACCACCTCTTGTGAACTGTTTCAAATGATTTGACTGAACTGCTTTGAACCGAATGACTTTGATGCGATGTATGACCCTAATATTAATACAAACACAACCTTTTGCAAACTAGATTAATAACCGACAACTAAGATATTCAATAACTTTTTATTGGACCGCCTAACTCATTCACATGCAAACTAATTTTCAACTCCAAGACAAAATGATCGTCAAAAGTTATTCACGTGATGTATGGTCCCAAAGAAAACAATCTTATGCAATTACTTGAGTTTAATAACCGACAATCAACAATCACAAATCAATCCTATTGGGCCGATTTTATGTAGTGGGCTTATGTCTTTGATTTTTATGTAAACAATGTGAGTGGCCGACAATCTATATTATCCAAAGAATTCTATTGGACCTCAAACATTAATATCACATGGTTCTCGATAAAGTGGACTCTCAACAATTAAATGTTTCACATGCAGACTTATCACAAGAATTCAAAATATGGCCGACAACAACTTTAGCAATTGATTAATGATTGGGCCGAGATAATCACATGAACTATTGAACCACTTTCAAACGGAATTCGTGTTTCAAACGGTATTCTTAAACAGAATTACTCCTTCAAACGGAATGACTAATCAGTTCAAACGAACCACATGTTTCAAACGTAATTACCATGCATTTTTAAAAGGAATAGCCAATTTCAAACGGAATATGCCGAATTCAAACGTGATTACCCATGATTTTCAAACGGAATGGTCTATGACGTCATCATTTTTCGAACAATTTCAAATGAAATTATGTTTTTGATCAAGTTTTAAGCCGATTTTAGTTCTGAAACTTTCTAGGGTTTATTAAAACACCATTACGCACATGATATGTGAAAATCAGCCGTTTTTAACCGTGAAAACCTGTTTAATTTTTAAAGAAGGTGTAGAAAATCAGAATTTGCAATTGAATTGGTATGAACTCTTCCTCCTGAGCTCTGATACCACTTGTAGGATCGTTTTCAGACCCAAACGAGTCGATTAGAAGAGTTTAACTCGACACGAAAGGCGGAAACAGACGTGTAGAGGTCAATTCAGCAAGATTTACACTATTAACTGTTGTTTGATTGATTTGATGACGTTTTACAACCTGACAACACTTTGGCAACACTTCGTTGCTCTGACCGGAAAGTTACAAATGAAATGGACATGAGAGGTATTTATAGGTGAAGCTATTCCGTTTGAAAGTGGCATGGCATGCTTCAACCGAAATGGCACTCCTCAAACGGAATGGCACTCCTCAAACGGAATTAGCTCAATCACATCTAAAACCTATCCTATTTCTCGTATAATGTGCCCTAAACCTTCTAAATACAAACAAGACTCGATACAACACGAAGTCGACAGACGTATGCACCAACACTCTTTCAAGGAAGAGGTCCTACTCGGGAGATAGTGATGACACTTTTTCAGGTGAACAGGGTGCTCCGAAGGATGCAAGCTTGGAGGCTTCAGCGGTAGGTGATGATGGAGGTGCAAAAGCTAAGTAGTCCAAGAAAGCAAAGAAGGTCAAGGGTGAAGGTTCCGGGGTTTCCAAGTCCTCTGCTGATGCTTAATTCGTAGCTTTCTTAGCACTCAAAAACAATTTGTGGTTTGTAATGTTAACTTCGAACAATGTTAGGTTTCCAGGGACCCTTAAGGTTCCTGTTGGTTGTGTTTTAGGCATGTATGGCCGTTTGAACAATATCTAAACTTGCAAGTTACTTGGACTTGTTTTGACTTGTGATTGAAAGTCTTTCAGGGCTTTCTTTGGTACGATATTATGTTTATCCATTTTCTTTGTGTTGTGTTTTTATACTTGTGCCTATTTCGTTGAGGCAGCCTGGTTGGCTTCAACCCTTTAAGCCTTTTGTGACTTGACTTGGTTTGTATCTTTAATTTTTCGTTTAAGTTGTATCATCCTTTAGATTATTTTTGTCTTCTTGTAACTTTGTCTTTGTCGAGTTTGCATTGTCTTTATGTGTTTTATACCTTAAAGGGTTCAGTGCTGCAGTCACTTAGCCTTGGTATTTTTAACAAGAAGACATAGCACCTATCCTTTTTATTTTCTTGTTTTGTTTGATTTCGTAAGCCTGTTTGTTGGTTATTTTTCTAAGGCTTAAGGAACATTTGGTGTAGGCTGTTCAAACCCGTCTATGAGACAATTTTGCTTTTACTTAATAAGTCTCATGGAGTTGTATTGATTTAGGAACTCACCCCTTATATAGGTTCATTCAACCCTTGAACCTATTGAGCGATGTGGCCTGGGAGCTCATCCCCTTACATGGCCCTTGCCATGGAGTTTTTTGCTAGGTTCTCAACCTGATCTTAGGATAGAAAGACAAGTTTGATAAAACAACTTCATTCATTCAATAGATACTTGTTCTTACAAAAGGTTTTCGTAGTGTCATTTTCGAAATACAACTCGTGAAATACAAACCAATCTTTCTTGTTTAAACATGGAACCTTTTCAAGGTTTTTCCGTTCCAATGTCTTGGAAGCCTTTTACCCTCTGAGTCTGCTAGCTTGTAAGATCCACCCTTATGTGCTTCAAGGATGGTATACGGGCCTTCCCATTTTGGGCCAAGCTTTCCTTGATTCTCTTTTTTGCTAGCTTCATTGTTTCTAAGGACCAAATCCCCTGGCTTGAAGCGTTCGTTCTTAACTCTCTTGTTGTAGTAGGCTTCCATTTGTTGCTTGTATTTGGCTTCTTGAATTGCAGCTTGGTCTCGTGCTTCCTCTAGGAGTTGTAAGTTCAACATGGTCTCTTTTTGGTTTGTTTCGAGATCCATGTTGACAAATCGTTGTGTTACAACTCCTATCTCAGTGGGGATCACAGCCTTAGATCCAAATACCAAGCTATAGGGTGTTCTCTTATGGCTTGTTTTTTCGGTCGTTCTTATGGCCCATAGAACACTAGGCAGTTCTTCAAGCCAGTTGCTTTCGTACCTTCTCAGTCTTGTTTTGATACCTTCCACTATGCTTCTATTCGTCCTTTCAACCTGATCGTTCGATTGCGGGTAAGCCACTGAGCTAAAAACCTGGTTGATTCTGTATTCTTTGCACCAAACGCTGAAAGGCTTCTCAGCAAATTGCTTTCCATTGTCAGTGATAAGTACCCCCGGTAATCCATAGCGGCAGATAATGTTCTCCCAAACAAAGTCAATGACCTGTTTGCCTGTGATCTTTGAGAGTGATTTAACCTCTGGCCACTTGGTGAAATAATCTATTGCCACCAACAAGAACTTCACCCCACCTTTGCTTGGGGGAAACGAACCAACGATGTCCATTCCCCATTTATAGAACGGCCATGCAGAGGTTATTGGGACCAGATCATGCTTGGGACTTTTTGGGAACGGTGCATAAATTTGGCAAGCATCACATTTCCTCAATTGCTCAGCGGTATCACGATGCATTGAGGGCCAGAAATACCCAAGGTGTTTGCAACCACCAAACTAGCTCCAAAATGAGCTCTGCATATGCCTTCGTGAATCTCTTTGATCAAGTACTTACTTTGCTCAGGACCAACACATCTTAGCAAGGGGCAAGGTAACCCTTTTTGTAAAGGGTTTCTCCTTGGAGTACGTACTACCTTGCCTTGATTTTAACCCTTTCAGCTTCTACTTGATCATTGGGTAGTTCACCATTTTTTAGGAACTTTTTGATAGGAGTCATCCAGTTTGGATCTTCCTCGGTGACTATGTCTTGAACTTCTAATTCATCGATTGATGGAGCCTTTAACACTTCCACCAACACCTTCTTGGTGAGGTGGGCAAAAGTGAGAGATGCCAACTTACTTAAGGCATCAGCCTTTTTGTTTTGAGATCTGGGAATTTGTTTGATGTTGCACGTTTGAAAGGTATTCATCAGCTCCTTGGATTTTTATTTGTATCTTTTCATGTTGGGCTCTTTGGCAACATAGCTATCGTTTACTTGACTGGAGACTAGTAATGAATCTGTGAACACTTCAAGCTTCTGGACCTTCATCTCTTTGGCCAGCCTTAAACCGGCGATCAGTGCCTCGTATTCAGCCTCGTTATTGGTGGTCTGAAAATCAAAACGGAGAGCATATGCGAATTCCAACCCTTCTGGGTTGATCAAAATTAGTCCAGCCCCTGACCCTTCAACGCTTGAAGCCCGATCGGTAAAAAGCTTCCAGGCTTCAGGGTTGGAGGGTTCAGTGGTGGCAGTGTTCACTTCAGTGATTGCTTGGTTTGGGACTTCTACAATGAAATCAGCCAAGACTTGGGCTTTGATAGCTTTTCGTGGGACGTAGGTGACGTTATGCTCACCTAGTAGGGGTGCTAAACGGGTCGTGTTCACGGGTTGGCGGGTTCAACCAGACCCGAACCCGAAAATTTTATATGAACCCGAACCCGACCCGAATCCGAAAATTGTGTCATATCAATGAACCCGAACCCGACCCGAATAATTATGGTTTGACCCGAACACGACCCGTTCAACCCGAAAACTTTTATTTTTAAATTTTTTTACACAAATTAATATATTAAATTTAAAGTTTACTTAAAAAAACAAATGTATATAATACAATTACATTTAAATTATAAAATCTTATGTGAATTTCTTTTTCTAAGTTATGATTATAGTATAAAATCCAAACCCAATTTAATTTATAACATAAAATATATTGTAAAAAAATATTATATAATATAAATGGGTTAAATGGGTCAACCCGTCAACCCGACCAGGTTGACCCGAACCCGACCCGTTTAGCTAAACGAGTTCGCGGGTTCAACCTGAAACTGACCCGAACCTGTTTAGACCAAACCTAAACCCATGAATTCCGTGTTAGGTTTGTGTCGTGTTTTCGGGTCGTGTCAGAAATTCACACCACTATCACCTAGTTCCACTGCCCATTTGGCCAACCTTCCCGAGTTCTCTGGTTTTTCAAGCACACTCTTAATAGGTTGGTCGGTGACCACTTGTATAGGGTGTGCTTGAAAATACCTTCGAAGCCTTCTAGCTGTTTGAACTAGGGCTAGGGCAAGTTTTTCAAGAGGAGGATATTTGGTTTCAACCAATTTTAGAGTTTTGCTGAAGAAATAAACGGGTACCTGGGCCTTTTCTCGCTCGATGGTGAGGACCGCGCTTATGGCTTCCTCAGCGATTGAAAGGTACACCGAGATTAACTCCCCCGTTTTTGGAGCTGCAATGCCAGGTAATGAAGCAAGATGTTGTTTCATCTGGTTGAAGGCTTCTTCAGCCTCATCAGTCCATTTGAAGTCCTTCTTATCAGAGCAATTCTTGAGCGTTTTGTAGAAGGGCATAGATCTTTTAGCCAACTTGGAGGTAAAATGCTTCAAGGCTGCAAGCTTCCCGTTTAAGCTTTCAACCTCCTTCTTGTTTTTTTGTGGTTTGGTTTCAAGAACAGCTTTCACCTTGTTTGGGTTAGCCTTGATGCTTTGTTTCCCAACAATATGACCCAAGAACTTTCCTTCCTCAAACCCAAATGAACATTTTTCAGGGTTGAGCTTCATGTTAACCTTTCTGAGGTTCTTGAAAGTTTCTTGAATGTCATCGAGCATTTGATACTCCGTCTTGCTTTTGATCACCAAGTCATCGACATATGCCTCCATGTTTTTACCAATTTGGCTTGCAAAGGCTTTGTCCACTAGACGTTGGTAGGTTGCTCCAGCGTTTTTGAGGCCAAAAGGCATCTTTTGGTAACAAAAGATTCCTTTATCAGTGTGGAACGCTGTCTTTTCTTCATCTTCTTCTTTCATGAGTATTTGATGATACCCTTTGTAAGCATCAAGAAACCACTTGAAAGGGTAACCAGTGAGGGAGTCAACCTTGAGATCAATTTCCAGTAGTGGATAGCAATCCTTAGGACAAGCCTTGTTAAGATCCTTGAAATCTATGCACATCCTCCAAGAGTTGTCTGGTTTGTTGACCATAACCGGGTTTGCAACCCATGATTGGTACTTGACTTCTCGGAGAATGCCGGCCGACACAAGCTTTTCAACTTCTTGGCAAGCAGCCAGGCTTCTCTCAGGTGCTAGACTTCTTTTCTTTTGGACCACAGGCTTGACATCCGGTGGTATTCTTAACTCATGTTCAGCAATGTTCCGAGGGATCCCCGTCATATCCTCTGGACACCAAGCGAAGACATCGCTGTAATGTGTTAGAAACTTTTCAAGATACGAGAGGGTTTCTTGTGAAAGGCTTGGATTGACCCTTATTCTCTGTTCAGGGTACTTAGGATTTATGATCAGCCTTTGCTTGTCTTCTTCACTTCTGGAACTTCCACCCTCAACCAGGTAGGCCTCTTGAGAGGGTTGAAGGGTTGCTATCCCCCTCTCGGTGGGAAATTTGACTGTGCCATGGCCAACGACACGGCCATGTAGAATGCACACTGCCCTGGCCTTCCAATGATCACATCATAGTTTGAAGCAGTGTTGTAAGAATTGCTAGGCACTAGTCGGGCGGTTGGGTACCGACTAGCGATTAATCGGGATTAATAGGGATTAATCGGAATTAATCGGATTGAGATTTTTATATATAATTTTTAGTTATATATACACACACACATATTTATATGTAGTTTTTTAAAGTATACATGTTTTAACACCTCATTGACCCATTTTTTAAGTAATTGGAAGGAATTTATAAGGTTTGGTCAAAATTTGGCCGGCGTCAGGCCAAAATTTGGCCATAATAGGACCCCATTGACCACCTAGCGATTAATCGGCCATTAATCGGTGAACCTCCGATTAGTGATTAATCGGCGACTAATCGAAGACTAGTCGCGATTTTTACAACCATGGTTTGAAGGTATGTTGATAACCACAAAGGTGAGTGGTTGGATTCTTTCCTTCTGACCTTCGCTGAAACGAACATTAAGTGTCAGTTGCCCTAAAGGCTTAAGGGGTATATCGACAATACCTTTTATGGAGGTTCCAGAGGGTTGAAGCCTTGAACGTTCTTCATTGCTCAAGCGGTTGAAGAATTTCTCAAACATGATTTCAGTGGCTGCCCCAGTGTCTATGTATGCTCTATTTGTTTGCAACGTTCCCACAGTAGCTTCTACCACAAGAGGGTCTTTTTCTGTTGGGGGAAGCAAACACACTGAAGCTCCCAAGCTTCCAACCACTGTCTTTTGTGAGGAACCCTTCCATCGAAATCCACCATATTGACTTCCTTGCCCTTTCCTTCAGCCATTTTGTCCCGTACCCCTTTCACCAAATGAGCGAGTTCTTCGGACTTAACAGCTTCTTCAATTCTTTTCTTGAGCCGGAAGCAATCATTGGTTTGGTGACCCTTTTCTTCATGAAACTCACAATACTGTGTGGAGTTCTCATTTTTTCTGCTTTTGGGGAGAGGCCTAGGAGGCCTAAAGTTTTGCTTGACTTCTTCCGTTGCGAGGATTTCTTGAGGAGTCTTTGTGAGGGGTGTGAAACTCATGCCTTTCTCCCTGCTGGAAGGGTTCCGGCCTTCAGACCTTCGATGGTCTGAACCCTTTGGTCGTCTGTCATAAGAGTTGAAGTTTCCCCTTTTTCTAGCTGGACTATTGCTTCGCCAGCTGGATCCTCTTTTCCTTTGCTCTTTAATGTCTACTGCCTCCTCTCCCCGGATGTGGGCTTCAGCCCTTTCGAGAGCTTCTTCCAAGGTCTTGGGCAGGGATTTGTTGAAATCTCTTGTGAGATATTTGGATGTAATGGCATTCATAAAACCAGCCACTCTCATTTTCTCGTCTGCCTCCATATGAGTTAGACCTTCCTTCTTATATCGTTCGATAAACGCTCGAAGACTTTCATCATCACGTTTTTTTATCTGAAAGATTACTGTTGCGTCTTTGACATATCGCCTTTGTTGGGAGAAATTGGCCCGAAAACCCTTGCTGAGGTCGTCGAAGCTTCGAATGCTTCGAGCAGGTAAGTCGTTGAACCAGATCCTGGCTGATCCAACAAGGGTTTGCATGAACATTAGGCAACATTCATCGTTTGACCATTTCTCTATCCTTGCTGCACCGGTAAAGATCTGAAGATGGTCCTCAGGATCTTCAGTCCCATCGTATGTTTTGATGTGAGGAGGCATCTTGATCTTTTATTGAAAATCATAATCAGCTATTTGTTGTGAAAAGCATGAAAGGTTACTTGGCTTATACGGTTTGGCCAAATCTTCTTCAGCTCTTGCACCCATGTTATTGCCATTGCTGTTGTTTCCCTGAGTGGCCAGCACTTGATTAATAAAGTGCTGCCACGGGAAGCTGGCCATCATCTGGGCCATCATCGGGGGCATGAGGTTGAAGCCTTGAAGGCTTCCGGGTGCAACTGAGCAGCTCATTCCAAGGGGGTGCTCATAACAGCACTTCGTGCCAAGGGGAGCACAGACAGAGCTTGTTCCCACAAAGTTGTTGTAGAAGCTGGAAGGCTTGTTACTGGGGACTGTAGGAGCTGGTCGAGGGTTAGCTCATGCCCCAAAGGAACACCACTTGTAATTGGTTGGGAAGAGAAGATAGGATGTACTGTAGGATTCGCCATTGTGGATAGATATGGATTAGGGTTTGGAGGATTACTAGTACCAGCCTCATTCCTAGTTGTAAAAGAAGGGATAGGAGGTCCGGGAGATAACGTTGGTTCCGGCTCGTCATAGTCTAGACGAATCCTCACTCCCTTGTCTCTTTCTCTACTCACATATTGGTTGAGGAAAGACCTCAACTTAAGGAAATTGTTGGCAACCCCCTCATGGGTAAGCTCAACACGTGCTGGGGTGTCAGAGACACCAACATTGGGGGAAGGAACTCCGGATCTGGACGGAGTTGGAGTGTTTAAGGTGAGAAACTCGGGAGTGCTCCCTGGAGTTGAGAAAGAAGTTGGTATAGCCACATGAGCCTGGCTACTACCCGGGGTTGAGGTGTTTGGAACCTGATTTACTTCACCTGGGGATCCACTTTCGGACATGGTGGTTTCAAGAGAAAAGAGCTACACTACTAGGTCTTTTTGAGGAGAAATAGCGGCGTAGCCCCACGGTGGGCGCCAACTTGTTGATGCAACAAATAATAGACCAAGGATGGTAGCTGGACTGGTTAGGCAAAAGGGTTGAAGGGTTCAACTTTGCCTAACGCAGGTCGTGGGGTCCCCCCACGTTTGCAAGACGTGGAAGGAGGTTCACTAGTTTATTTTTATTGTTTGCTGAAGATCCTCTTCTGAAGTGTATTCAGATTCGGATGAAGGAGCAAACAGAATGTGTGTGTTGGATGTGAAAGGGAGTAACTCGCATGAAGCAAGTACTCGGAGTGAATGACCAGAGATTTAAGGAATCAGGGCTGGCCAGGAATGTCTCAACTCAGTAAATGAAGTGTCTAATATATAGGAGAAGACATCTCCCTAAGAGGAATGCATTTGACTAGTGACCATGCTTGCAATGAGGGGCTTACCCTTTCGGGGGTTGAAGCCTTTTGACCCCTAGGTAATAGAGTGTGCTCTGTGGACCTGCATTGCTTTTGCGGCTGGTGGGTTGGTGAAGCAATCCAGAGATGTGACTACTTACTGTTTCTGTATTGCTTTTCTCCACCTCCCAGCTTTTTAACCTTCGAACCATTTAACCTTTCAAGCATGTATGTATTTAAGTTATTTTATTTGATCTTGGGCTACCCCGTCATCAGAACATAATTTGAACTAACTTTTTTTTAAAGGATTTATTCTCTACACCAAGTATTAAACATGACAACTGGAGAGTTTTCACTAGTACTACAAACGTGAAATGTGTGTTGCGACGCCATGATCAGTTAATCCTAAGTGCTGCGTCTTGTTTGCAAGTGCAAAATTGTAATTATTAACTCGTTTTTCGTATTTTTTAATTATTTTTATGGTTTTCCCTCTAGATAATCGATTATTTTATTTTAGTCTAAAAAAGCACACACATATAAAAAAGAGTATTTGTAGTTTTATTGATGTTAACCACGGAAAACTGTCAATGGATTCTCAAACATGACAATTTCAAATAAATCCGTGCAAGTCACTACAGTACACTTTGGTGAAACATAATAAAACAAGATTTTTAAATTTAATAATGATTTCCCCACTTTTTTTGTTGATTTATAGATAAAAGTGTTTGTTTAGAGTGTCGTAATTGTATAGACAAAATATCATTTCTTAAATTTTGATGAAACCAAACGTTTATTACAAGATTTAAGACCTTAGATTTGACACTCTACACACACATATTCCTCTCTACCTTGGATCACATCAAAAGTAATCATTAATAAAACTATTTTACTATTAGTACTTTTTTGTGTACGATAATAAATTACATTCCATAACCTCATCAAAATTTCCTTTTAATACCCGGATGACAAAATTAGAATGGGTTTAAAACTTGTATCATATTGTAAATTGTAAATTGTATCACATATCGGTCACGCCCTCTTTGGATATAAACTACATGTTGCGCTTACAAGTTTTCTCTTATAGTGTTTTGGATCCCCGCATACGATATTAGGTAGATAGATTGTACTTGTTGGGATTTTCGTCAACCGATATATGATCATAAACTCGTTACCAAAAGAAATATTTTTGTCAACCGATATATGATCATAAACTCATTACCAAAAGAAATATTTATTATACTTTCCATATCATATACATATTAACATATTCGGTTTTGATGTATGTGTATACCGTATGGTAAAACCGGATAATCAGATGGGGAGTCACTTAATGACATATCGCGTGTATGTCCTCTAATACGCAAGTTTTTGATTTTTTCTAACACGATAATTTTTTTTTCATTAAACACTTTATTTTTGAAGTTATTTATTGAGAAATAAGATAATAATGTGCACCAAAGTTATTGTTATAACATGTTAGGACAATTTCATCTTAGGATTAGAAGTGTAGGACTAAACTAAGCAATTAAAGAAACTTATTAGACACATCACCTTAAAATAGTTTAGAAAAGGACAACCTAAACAAACCCTTTTTACCACAAATATGTATAAATAATTTCTCTACCACACACTCTTAAATGACCTAAAAAAAGGTCGTGTTTGTTGTTAACAACTTCGAAAAACAAGTGAAAACTTGCAAAGGGACAATAGAATAAACAAGAGGGAATTCAACACATATAATTATCATCTAAAGGTGTCTAGTAACCAAAGAATGGCCTCCGGGTTAGCTGCCGGAGACAGATTTTTTCGTATAGGTGGATTCGAAGGATGTATCACGTCCGGTGATCTAGAGATCACGAGACGACCCTATCACCGGAATTGTAGTTGTGCCCTCCACAACACGCACGTTAAGTACTGCTCTCACGCCTCTCGTATAACTAATATTTCATATCCTAGCAGACGCGTTTGGAGTGAAGGCTCATTGGCGTTAATGGTTTCTACAAACAATTGTTCGCCTTGTTCATCGCCTGTTGCGGGACCCACAACCGACATCAACAGGGGCGGGAGGTTGTCTTTTGATTAGTGTGAAGAAGAGCGAAAATTATAATCTAAAAGGTTTGATATTTCAATCTATTTTTTTTTTTTTTTTTTTGTTTGAAATCTTTTTTTGGAGGTGGTGTGTTAGAATAATCTGTTTGTAAGTGACATTCTATTAGCCGTTCAAAAAAAAAGTGACATTCTATTCACATGGTTCTGTGACTTCTGTCGATGAGAAGACATTTCAAGTTATATGTTCTGTTTTCTCACCTTGTATGCTCATTGGAAACTTGCATTTGAGATCTATTTCTTGGGTAATTTAATTTGAAGGAAGGGTTTTCTAGAACGATGAATTTCTTGTATTAAGCTACCGTACTCTTTAAATTGGAGAGCCATGTTGCTCTACTCTAGCCCCGATTATAGACATGTGTGGTCCTATGGACGCATGAAAACAATACATATGTGGTAATCGTGTCAGGATAGACGGGTGTAATTCTTGAATAGAAACACAACCCATGTATTTATTTATTTGAAAATTTATGAAGGTCTATAGATCTATTAATTACATAAACTTAATATATACCTTTTTTTTACTAATAGATTTATGTTTTAAAAAGTTAAAAATATATAAACCCTATATTTTAAAACTCAAATAAATAAATATATAAATACCCAATCCGGCTATCAGTTCGCGTTCTTCACCACTGACGTCTGCTACAGACAAGCCAAGGACGAGCACCACTATACGACTACATGGTCGTTCATCTCCTTCGTAACTAGTTTGTTTGTAGCGTGCCTTAAGAAACGCGTATTCTAACCTAAAATGTAAGTCATCTGAATTAAAAGTTTTGTTACACTTACACGAAATTAGGTGACCTTTGTATTGAATCGAACAATTCATTAAAGCCACGTAATTATACACCTAAATGAATACAACTAACTAATGCACACGATACATTTCTAGATACACAAAGTCAAAGAAAAAACTGAACCTAAATGGAAATTTTGATCGCATGTAGATATGTATATTATATGCTATTTCTTGAAGTCACACATATTAGAATTATGTACTCTCTCAACACTTTTTTTTAACTAAAGCGGAATCTAAAATTGACTCAATCTTTTTCAGGAACTAAAGCGGATTCTAAAATCAGAGTCTTTTACGTAAAATCAATATACTTTTTTAAGATCCTAATACGTGAAAATACAATGACACGTATATTTTGTATACTATTGTAAAAGGCACACAATCACACATGTTAGATTCAAGTGAATTTTAGAAAAAAAGAACCCTTCCGAGTATAAGAGGGGTGGGGGCGCTCCGTGGGGGAACTCCGACAACGCATGGAACAGCGCCGCCGCCATGGGTGACCATGCGTGCTCGCTAAAACGCGTTGTGGCCATGACGCATGAAAAGAAGCATGTTACCGTTGGAATTTGACCGTTTGAGGGACGGTTTGGCATTTTAAATTTAAAAAAAAAACACCTAAAAGCCTATATATAAACCATCCATTTTAACCTTAAAAAAAATACAATCTCTACACTCTACTGTGACATCCCACATTGGTTATGAAGGGGAACGAAGACTTCCTTATAAGGGGCTTGATACATTCACCATCATGACGCGTTTTAAAACCGTGAGAGGCGGGCGCTGAGGGTCGTGTGTAAGACCCTAACACACTTTAACTGAAAAGACGCAACGGAAATACGTTCCATAAAATTTCTTCCATTATAAACGTTTTGACTTACTTGAAAATTCATTTTAAAATAACTCTTTTACAATATATGCATCCTTCATACTTATTTAATAAAATAAAAGCATAACTTATGTTTATCAAATTACATACTCAAGCATTCCCGTACAATCTATCTTGTGACTCGGTCTTTGATCGCTATTCCTCGTGATGATAATCTGTGATTCGTACAACCTGCACCCACCACGTACATTCGCAACATTAGCATACATTATATACAAACAAGATTCTTAATCATGTAGTCTCGTTACGTTCTATCCACATATACTTTCCATCCCGTTATGTTTCTAGATTTAATCATTCCATCCGGGTGTCTAATCCTTGGCGAAACTTCAATAATGTACCTGCATTACATTTCATTCTCGAGGCACACTGTTAATAACGTCAATACCTAAATGTATTGAAACCACGTATACAATACATACATAACTACGTACATACATACATACCTTTACTTGCATACATACGCATCTACTTACATACATACATGATTACGTCTTCACATACGTACTTGCATACATACATACATACATACATACATACATACATACATACATACATACATACATACATACATACATACATACATACATACATACATACATACATACATACATACATACATACATACCTGCATACATACATACCTACTCACATACATACTTACATACATACCTGCATACATACATACCTACTCACATACATACATTCGTAGATGCGTTTGTCTATGTATTCCCTTTTTACTAATCATGTAGGTAAATCCATACTTATACTTACATATGCCTCTATATTTATTTCGTTCCATTTTATGCTTGCGTACCCGCTCATCGCATCTCATAAACACACTACAATGAGTTTAGAATACATTTTGGGACTCCTTATAGGTTACGGGACTGATTTCGGATGAATTCTGCACATTCGGATGAACTTGCAGCTGACGCATGGTCGTGCGTCCCAACTGCACGACCGTGCAGAACCTACGACGTCGGGAGCACTGGCAGTGCACAAGCCAGTGCAATGATTTACTCGGAATCGCACGACCATGCGGCCCAAGCGCACGACCGTGCGCTTCCTCGCTTCGGTCAACATCGCGTAGACAGTGTATTAGGGCGTCGGAGAAAAATAACATTTGCATATGGCGTCGGTGACGGCCAAACATGCCGTCGGCGACGGCCCCTGGTTTCTCCATTTTTCTGCAGATCCGTTTCGTCGTCCGAACGCACTAAAACGCGCTAACTTTTGAACCGTTTACCCGTTTGAAGAAACACATAACTAATTATGGGATTAATCAGTTTGGTTTATGTTTCAACCATAGGGGTTAATCTTCTTTTGGTTTCCTGAGCTCCTTAATGACTGACTAATCATGCAAAATAGAACTCCGTTACTCGTTAAGAGGGGAATATGGGGGTTTCCCTCTTAACCGGGCTCCGGCGTGAGAATAAGCGACCGTTTTGAGGAGATAAGTGTTTATTAAGAGTGAGAGTAGAGGGAGTCGAATGTTTAACCTGTGGACTGAGGTCTCTATTTATAGCCGGAGAGGTGTAAGAGGATGTGGGTTGATGGGCCTTGGGCCGGAAGGCGACAACATAGAGGATATGCTCCTTGTCTCACTGGTGTCGACCGTTAGTGGCTTCTAGAAGTTCTCCGGTGCTGGCGCACCGTGATTCCACGTGTCATCGTTGTCGGCATGGCCGTCCTTCTGCCATCAGCAGGTAAGTGGAGATCGTGGGGCAGGTGTCTCTGCCCTGTGATTGGTGCCACGTAGGCGTCCTTAGGTACTTTTTGTCTCCTGCACGTCAGACGATCATGGAGCACGATTGAACAGAGCCTGGAGGATGCGGCTTGGCTCTTCTCATCTGCCACTTGTACCTTTTGTACTTTCTGAAGTGGTCCTGCGCTACAGCTTCTATGCGATCCTTGCTGAGCACGAGACTAGCCAGCGCAGGATTATAGGTGCTGAAGACTCTTCTCAAAATGCTAAGTGTTGATCTTAATGCTCTTTCTTGTCTAGACCTCGCACGAGTTCAATCCTTGGCGAAGTACCCCGCGCGAGGCTGAGATTAAGGATCTTGCTGATTTAGGAGTATGGTCCTGCGCGCGACCTAGTGGAAGGTCTGCGCGGCTTTCTGGGACCATACCTCTTCAAGTCCCCCCAGTCCAGTGCTGCACCATGCGCGAAGTGAGTGGTTGGAGCTCTGGACTTAGAAAAAAGAAGTGCTTAATGATTGAAAATGCTTGCTTGATTTTGGTAGACGGCGAGCGTGTAACTACTTGTTGGTTACTACGGCGCGACTACCAGATTTGGCTAGAGGTGGTTTACTGCCTTTGGATGCAGGCGCGCGGGGTTATTGAGTCACTGTTAATGCTGCGCGGCCTTAGTAGCTTCTGCATGAAGTTTGTAGTATTTTTGGGCGGGAAAGCCCTCGAAATTTGAATTCTGACGGGTTGGTGCAAATGTCGTTGATGTCGACGTTTGAGTTGACTGCTGCCACGATTGTCATCAAGTTGTCTTTGACGGTTTAGCTTTCCGTCAGGAGAGTGAGATCCACGCGCGCGTGGTAACCGTCACTTCGAGAATCCCGCCTTACGTGGCGTCTTCTGATTGGTCGTGTACGCGGTGATCTCGGCACGTTTACCCATCGCATTAAATGCGATAGGTATATATATCCGATGAGGGGTGGAGGCAACACACTTTTTCCTCATCTGTTATCATCTTCTCCTTCTTGCATTCGAATTCTTTGAATCTTCAAATCCTCGAAGATCACGGTAGCAGATCTTCAAGGTTCTTCATCATATCTTCAAGCTTTTTCCGAAATTCTTGAAGTTTTAACTCGTATTCATGGCTGAAGAACATCAGGAAGAGACTCCCGGAGAAGAAGGTCTTGTTCTCGTCCTTAGGTAGGACTTAGGGTTATTCGAGCAAATTACACGGAGTTTCCGGTTCCCACCGGAATGGGATGCTCGGTACCCCAGCCAAAATCAGACGGACGCCGATGCACCGCCGGGGTATATCACGTTGTTTGAAGATTTCTTTCATCTAGGCAATTTTCGGTTGCCGGCGACGGAGTTCTTGGCCCACATTCTTCAGTTCTATGGGTTTCATATCTCACAACTGAGCCCTCATGGGATGGTTAGGGTTCGACATTTCGAATGCCTCTACCGATCTCATGGTGTTGACCCAACGGTAGAGAGGTTTAGGGCCTTCTACCAACTTATCAGGACTATGGGCTTCTACTCATTCGCCAGTCGAGGGGCTGCGAAGAAGATACTCTTGAACCCTCCTAAGAGTTTCCATGACTGGAAACAGAAGTTCTTTTTTATTCGTGAGGAAGTGATACCGATTGCCATGATCTTCCGCCCATGGACAGAGCCAATCGAGAAGGAAGAACTGGCGATACCAAAGAAGGAATATTGGTATGTGGAGCTAACTGCCACTCCAAACCGAGTGTTTGGTGAAAATGTTTTGGTTGCGGCGCAGATGAGTGACCAAAGGCCGCATGATAGCGAAGAGGTGCCAGTATTGAAGTTTGAGGATAGAGGTTAGTAGCTACCTTAAGTTTTCTATTTATCTGCGCTTTATTTAACTGTTTAAATTTTGAATGTAGAAGCACATCTTTATCAAGCTGCTTTCCCCACGTTTGGTGGATCCATGGGGGTGCGCCAGCTGCAGTCGGGGAAGCAATATTGGTATGATAGAATCAGGCCGTGCTTCCTGTATCCTGTTGCTGGGGCCTTCGCTAATCCTCTTACCGCAACTGAAGGTGCGCATATTCCCAATCCTCGTCCCTTGCGCGCATTGACTTCTGCTGGGAAAGAGATTGTCTATCTTTCCAGCAAGGAGTCTGTGGGATCATCAAATGGAGAGCTAAGTTCGTGGTCTAACATCTTTGTAGGTGTGTTGCGCGACTCGGGTATTGACCCAGAAGAAAAGAAGAAAAAAACCGACCAAGCAGAAGAAGGTCATCAACTTAGATGCAAAGGTGACTAGCAAGAAGGGCGGGAGTAGCCGCGCAGCAGCTGGTGCTGCTGAGAAAGGTACTCTTCGCCTTCATCAGAGTAACTTGGAAGATTACATTATTATTAGTGATTCACTTGTAGGTTTGTAGCGTATAGGCGAGAAGAAGACGGGAGCTGCTGGTTCGGGGAGTGCGGGTTCTCGAAACCCGGATGCTGGAGCTACTCCCTCCTCCATTGCGCATGACGAAGAGGAGGAGGAAGAAGAAGAAGAGGGGCATGCTGCCAAATTGGTAAGCAGGAAAAGAAGTAGAACGGAGACCACTGCTGGTGGGTCTGTTGCGCCGAAGGCCGGTGCGGTTCCCTTGATTGGGAAGCAGAGCAACTTGCGCTCCCTTTACAGATTTTCTCCTGGTTAGTTTTCCTTAGTTTCTTTGCTCTTTGTTGCTTCCTCTTTTTTAACACTTAGCTTCTGCAGAGGCCAAGAAGAAAACCCCTGAGAAGAAGGGTGTCGCATTTACAAAACCCTCAGAGCCGGCGCAGAAAAGGCCCAAGGTTACCATCAAACCTTTCAAGGCTGCTGGTGTAGAGTCTGAGAAGGATAAACAGGCTGCTGAGGGGGAGAAGGAGAAAGCTGCTGAGGAAGAGAAGAGGAAGAAAGCTGCGGAAGAGAAGAAAAAGAAAGCTGAGGATGAGAAGAGGAAGAAAGCTGCTGAAAGAGAGGAGAGAGAAAGAAATAAGGAAAAGGAGAAGGATCAAGCGGCTGTCGACACGCCTGTAGGAGGTGAGCCGAAGGATACCGGGGGCACCACTCTAATTACTCGTGATAAGGCGCAGGGTCCGGAGGTTGTTCAGACTACGGGGCTTGACCAGCCCCATTATGAGAAAAGGAAAGAGCCCGAGGCTGTGAAAACTACCCAGACTGCTGTGGGTGGTGTGAGTTCTGGTGGTGCTGGAGGGTTTGTGCCTCAATCTCCCATCGGTCCTAAGGATACTTTGGGAGATCTTTATTACAAGACTTATACTGAGGAGGCGCGTGGTAATGCTCCACATCAAGCTCCGTGGGATCTGAAGCAGAAGGATACATTTGTGGACTTCGCGTCCTGTCGTGATTGGTTCTTAAATTCTTTCCCTCCTGGTGAAGTTAACCGACAAAGGGCGCGAAGCGATGATGGGTTGTACCAGGTGTACATTGTTGGAGAGGCCAACGCTCGCTCCGCCAATCACCAGATCGTGCGAGAATGGCGCACAATGGTCAAGGAGCGGGCGGAGTGGGAAAAGTATCGTGAGCACCTGTTGAAGCAGGTCAAAGATTATGAGAAGGCTAAGGCTGCCTTTGTTGAAGAGAAGGCCCAGTTTGAATCCGATAAGAAATCAGAAGAGTGGGGCCGTGAAAGTCTTAAGGCTAAGCTTCGTGCTGCTCAGGATCTGCTGGCTAAGGAGAAGGCTGCATGGAAGAAGATATGCGAGAAGGATAACCAGCGCATGTATGCGGCTCGTGAGAAGATTACTAAGCTTGAGGGTAAAGTTGCTGAGCTGACCGGGAAGGTCGAGAATGTGCAGGCTGCTAAGGAGCAAGCTGAGGTTTGTAAAACGTTTACCCTTCTGTTTTTTGTTTGCATAATAGCCTAAGTCCTTTGCCCTTTGCAGGTTGGGCTGTCTGAGGTGAAGGTGCAGCTGTCTGGTAAAGACAAGGATTTGATTGCCAAGGACGTCGAGATTGTTGAGTTGAAACGTCGCCTCCAAGAGCAGGTTGACAGAAGCGAGTCCTTGGAAATCGACCTTGAAGCCGAGAAAGTTAAGGTTGCTACTGCTGAGGAGGCCAAACAGAAAGCTGAGGAAGCGCGAGACATTAGCACATCTGCTCTCAATGTGGCGCAAAACAACTACTCCGAGGCTCAAGGCATCGTTGATACTTTGGTCTCTGAGGCTGAGGGGCTGCGCGGCAGAGGATTAGTTCTGGTATGATTTTCCTCTTAACTTTGGCTTTATTCATCAAAACCTGGTGTCTTATGTATTGCGTTTGTTGTAGATGGCCAACTCCATCTTAAATGCTGGAGAACTAGATAAAGCTGTTGCTGCTCTTATAGATGCTTCCTGCACGATTGGTCACTGAGGCGGTTATCTGGAGTGTGCGCAGCATGTTGAAGAGATTTATGGGCAAGAGTTTGACACAAGTCATTGCTCAGTGACGAACGGAGCTGATGCCGAGTTGGCACGCGCTGAAAATGCTTATGATCACCTATCATTGCCCGTCATGGACTTGGTCGCAAAGGCTCTAGAGCATGATGACTGGTGCCACCGCCTAAAGACCATTCTCGATCCACCAGAAACTGTTGAATTATCTGATGAGGAGGAAACGGCGGGCAATGATGGCGATGGTGATGGCAATAAGCACGACGATGATGATGCTGGTGATGGCTTTGAATAGATAAAAGTGTTGACAGGCTTTGTGCCTTGTAAAAAAAATATCTTTAGGTTTTGAATGTAATCAGTTGCGCGGGCGCGCTTGTTTTGGATCATATGAATGATAGTTGGTTTTTATATGACTGTTGCGCGATTGCGCTTGTTAAATATGTTGTTTATGTTTATTCTGTTCTGTTACAATTATTGCACTGTTGTTAGAAACGTTGGTTAAGTTAGCGCGGATAAATGTAAGTGTGGCTCTTGTGCAAGTGTAACTGCCCGGTCTCGCGCTATGTTCGCGGAGGACCTTGGAGGCGTAACTCAAGAGCTCGTAATTCACTGGAGTGTTTTCGTGCTAATCAAAAGTTTAACATGCATTTGTAACGTAAGAGTCGTCATGGTAAAGAAAACATGTCGTATGCTTTCATTGATTGTGAAACAGGCGCTTAGGCCAGCATACATCGCATATAAGTAGCAAAAGGGTTTTTAGCCAACATAGAAATTAGGAAAGGAGCGTGGCCTAGAATAATTACATATAGCACTTGCGCAGTTGTTGGCATTCCACGTGCGCGGGATGATGTGTCCATCCAGGGTGCGCAATTTGTATTACCCTTTTCCTAACACTTCGTGAACCAAGTATGGGCCTTCCCATTTGGGTGCTAGTTTTCCGGGGCGTTCAGTGTTTGAAGCTTCATTGTTTCTGAAGACAAACTTTCCTGGAGTGAAGGTGCAAATGCGTACTCTAGCATTGTAATACCTTTCCAGCTGCGTCTTGTACTTGGCTTCTTTAATTCGCGTAATTTCGCGTCTTTCTTCTAGCAAATCCAAGTCAAGACGACGTCCTGCCTCGTTATCAATTGTGTTGACTGCTGTCAAGCGCGGAGAGGGCAAGCCAATTTCTGCCGGGATAACCGCTTCTGAGCCATAGACCAGGCTAAAAGGGGTTTCACCGGTACTTGTCTTCGGCATGGTTCGGTGAGCCCACAAGATACTCGGGAGCTCATCTACCCAGCCTCTTCGCTTTGTGCCCAGTCGAGCCTTTATCCCATCGACGATACTTTTGTTCACACTTTCAACTTGGTCGTTGCCTTGGGGGTGCGCAAAGGAAGAGAAAGTGTGTTCGATTTTCATCTCTTTCATCCACTTTTGGAGGTTGTCTGACGTGAAGTTGGTGCCATTGTCAGTTACAATCTTGAGTGGTAGGCCAAACCTGCAGATGATGTGTTCCCAAATAAGTTTGCGCACCATCATTGCAGTAGTTGAGGCGAGGGCTTTAGCTTCCACCCATTTAGTAAAGTAGTCGATGACCACGATTTTGAACTTGACGGCGCCAAGAGCTTCTGGGAAAGGTCCCACCATATCAATTCCCCACTGCTGAAAAGGCCAAGCAGTGGAGACAGGGATAAGATCGTTCTTTGGGCGCAAGGTTTTTGGAGAGTGTCGCTGACAGGAGTCGCATTTGCGCAGCTCCTTCAGGGCGTCGACGTGCATCCCTGGCCAATAATATCCAGCGTTCATGATCTTCGTGACAACCATGCGTGGTCCTGCATGGATGCCACAGATCCCTTCGTGAATATCTCTGATCAAGTAATTCGCATCTTGAGGGTCCACGCAGCGCAACAGTGGCCCCAAGAAGGACTTGCGGTATAAGATACCACCATTCATTTCATAATGTAGGGCTTTGTTTTGAATCTTCTTTGCCTCTGCTTTGCTCTCCGGGAGTGTACCTTCTTCCAGGTATTGAATTATAGGGGTCATCCAAGATGGCTGCCCTACTTCGATCACATTCACCTGGCGCAGCAGGACTGATGGATTTTTTAGTACTTCAATCCTGACATCTTTGGCGAGATGTTGAAAAGAGGTTGAAGCAAGCTTGCTCAAGGCGTCTGCTGGCTTGTTTTCGGAGCGATTGATGTGAACTACCTTGTAAGATTTGAACTGTTGAAGCAACTCTTTTGCTTGATCTAAATACAGGGCCATAACTTCACCCTTTGCATCGTATAGACCGTTAATCTGGCTGGCGATCAAGAGTGAATCAACGTGCGCTTGCAAATTTCTAGCTCCCATTTTTATGGCGAGGCGCAAGCCTACCAAGAATGCCTCGTATTCTGCCTCATTATTGGTGTTCTTGAAATCCAACTTGATGACGTATGTTAATTCGTGTTTCTCGGGGCTCACAAGGCGCAACCCAGCTCCTGCGTCATCCTCATTTGAAGCCCCATCAGTGTACAGCAACCACAACTCATTGGATGTGTCTTTCACGGGAGTTTCGACAATCTCGCAATCCTTGATTTTTCCCGCTGGGACTTCTGTGATAAAGTCCGCAAGGACTTGACCCTTAATGGCTGGGCGCGGCCTATACAAGATGCTATGGCCCCCCAGCTCGATCGCCCACTTCACTAACCGCCCTGATGTTTCTGGCTTTTATAAGATAGTACCGATGTGAAAGTTGGTGAGTACTGTTATCACATGCCCTGTAAAGTATCTGCGCAGTCTTCGAGAGGCGTGTAGCAGCGCAAGTACCAATTTTCCATTGTTGAGTATCTCGTTTCTGGATCGGTAAGCACCCTACTGACGTAATAAATTGGAGTCTGTACTCCGTTTCTCTCCACAAGTAATACCGACCCTACCGCCTTATCCGAAGAAGATAAGTACAGTATGAGTGGTTTTTTTTCGAACGGCGCAGTCAGAGTAGGGAGCTTTATCAAGCATTCTTTCATCTGCTGAAATGCAGTTTCTGCTTCGGGCGTCCATTTGAATTCTTTTTTCTTTACGCAGTTGTGCAAGGTGCTGATAAAAGGATATGACTTTGCAGCGTGGTTTGATAGAAAAACGTTGAGCGCGGCTAAACGGCCGGCCAATCGTTGCATTTCTTTGATTGTTCGAGGCGACGGCATCCGCTCTATGGCTTGAACTTCTTCTGGATTAACCTTAAAGTCGCCGTTTGTGACTATGAAGCCCAAGAATTTCCCTTCTTCCATACCAAAGGAACATTTGGCAGGATTCAACCTCATGTTCACACTTCTTAATGAGTTGATCGTTTTCTCAATGTCTTTTAACATTTGGTCCTCCTCGGGACTCTTGATTACCAAATCATCGATGTAAACCTCGATGTGTTTTCCGATATCTTTAGCGAAGATTTTATCCAACAGGCGCTGATACGTGGCGCCAGCATTCTTGAGGCCGAACTGCATCTTTGTATAGCAGAAAATCCCAAGATCAGTGCGAAAAGCTGTCTTGTCTTCGTCTTCAAGCTTCATTTGAACCTGATGATACCCTTTGTAACAATCCAAGAAACATTTCCACCTGTATGGTGCGAGAGAGTCTACCTTTTTGTCGATCTCAGGCAATGAGTAGCAGTCTTTAGGGCATGCCTTGTTGAGATCGGTGTAATCGACACACATTCTCCATCCTCCATTCGACTTCTCGACCATGACAGGGTTCGCGACCCAGCTCTGATAGCGCACTTCTCTCAAAATTCCTGCTTTGAGTAGTTCGCTTACTTGCTCATTCATTGCTTTGGTATTGTCTGCCCCTAAGCTGCGCCTTCTTTGGACCTTCGGCTCAACAGAGGGGTAAGTGTTCAGACAATGCTTGGTAACATCGCGCGGGACACCGGTCATGTCGGCCGGAGTCCAGGCGAAGATATCCATATTCCTGAACAGGAGTTGTTTGAGATGCGTTCTGATGTTTGGTGAGATTATGTGGCCTATCATCACCGTTTGCTCCGGGTATTTGCGGTTTAACACCCATTTTTCTGGCTCGGATGTTGAAACCTTCACCGCTTTTGTTGGGCGCAACTCCTCCGTCGACATTACTTCTTTCTTGGCATAGATAATTGCCACCCCCGTCTCAGTTGGAAATCCTATTGCTGAGTGGGGCGTGGAAGTTACCATGTTCAGTTCGCCTTGGGTTCTCTCCCAATCAACACATCATGTCTCGATTTGACAGGCATCACCATGAAGTTTACATTCGTTGTTCTTGAATGCTTCCCGTCAGAGAGCGTGACGGGGAAGCTGATTTGGCCTAGTGGGAAGACCATTTCATTGCAAAATCCTGACAGTGGATAATCAACCGGCTCAAGTCTCGCTTTATCTTCGTCATCAAACTGATTAAAGCATTGTTCATAGATGATATCAGCCGTACTTCCTGGGTCAATGAAGACATACTCCGTTTCATAATGGCCGATAATACGGGTAATGACGACGGGTCGAGTGGCACGAGGACCGCCGCGCACTACCAGGAAAATGACCTGTTGCACTTGCCATGAAGGTTCGTAAGGGCGCTTGCCTTTTTCTCTTGTGTTGTATCTTGGTCCTTTGACCATGTGGATTTCTAGGCGCCGGACCTTCTTGTGATTTCCTTCCTCGTGGCGCTGGATCTGACGTGTTTCTTTGCGCACGTTTTTCACCAGGTGGCCTAACTTTCCGCTCTTTAGCGCTTTCTCGATCTCTTGACGTAAGTTGATACAGTCATCTGTGAGATGGCTTGTATCCTTGTGGAAATCGCAGTACAGGTTCAGGTCTTGCCCCTTCTTGTTTGTCATAGGCCTTGGAGCCTTGAAGTCATGGTTCTCCGTCATTAGCACCTCTTTTGGTGTTTTTATGAGCGGAGTCCAGTGTTTTTCTCGGTTATCATCCCTGACTGCTTTTCGATACCCAATTCTGTCAATTGTCTCTCGCTCGTCTTCTCTGTAGCGCGGTCTTTCGTCATAACCTCTTGCTTTACCAGACTTCCAATCTTGACTTTTGTTTTTGTTGCGCTTGTTGTTGTCTCGCGAGGTTCCTTTGGAGAAGCGATCCTCGTTGTAAGAGTTCTTGTTACCGGCTAATGACTCTTCAATTTGCGCAACTATTTTCGCCGCCTCCATGAGTTTATCCCATTCTTTGGGCATTCCATCTTTTCCGGTGATAGTTCCGATGAGACTATCACAGCGAATGGCCTTCTTAAAATGGGCGCACATGAGTCGCTCACTTACGCCACCAATTTCCAAGCACTCCTTGTTGAAGCGAGTGATAAAATCTTCCAAACCTTCATTCTCTCGACGCCAAATATCTGTTACCTCAGCTGTGTCGCGCTGGTAACGTCTCTGCTGACTGAAGTGATTAACAAACTGTGTTCTGAAGTCGACCCATGATTTGATCTTTCCTGGTGGGAGGCTATCGAACCAGGCGCGAGCAGCTCCTGTGAAAGTTTGGATAAACAGGTGGCACCACATGGGCATGTTCCATCCTCCCATGCACCCAACACTTGTGAATACTCTGACGTGATCATCAGGATCAGTCAGCCCATTAAACTTTCCAACTATGGGAGGCAATTTTTCCCTTGATAATGGCGCTAGAGCGATCTTTGGGATGAACTTTGAATGTTCGGCAGCTTCAGCTGGTCGATAAGCGAGGCGAAAGTCTCGTTCTGCCTCTTCGCTGTATCCGACATGTTGCCTTGGTTTGTAATACTCGTGATTCTTCTGTAAGCGATTGAAGACTGATGACCCTTCGTCATCTTGCCAAGTTGGGTCGTCTGGATCTGTGTCATTCCATTCATTATTCATATTGCGCGGCGTGAGCCGGCTATGAACTGGACCTCTTTGGATATTTGACGGGTGGTCATAATAGCTTTCTATCTCTCCCTGTGTGTCGCGCATGTCATGCACGCTTGGTCGTCTCTGGGGAGGAGGCCTGTGGATTCTTCCTTGGAGGTTTTGCTGTGGGGGTATCTGGTGCGCCCCTTGGCTCTGACCCAAAGGTGTGATTAAAGATGGTTCTGCTTGCAAAACCGTTTGCTGTGCACTCAAAGACTGGTACGCAACATTGATGGTAGCAATTTGTTTGGCGTACCAAGAGGCTGGAGTTTCGCCTTCTGGTAGCCCTAATAACGCCGAAATATGCTGAGGTGGAGGTGGATTTGAGAGTCCAGCACCATTGTTTCTCGGGGTTACCGTCTGGGTGATGCGAGTGATGCTCGAGCGGGGTCCCCCAGTGTTGGTTACTTCGATTTCACCGATTTCTTCTACATGTTGGAGTTGGACGTTTTGATTGTCCTCCCCCAACACTTCATTAGAGTTTCCTCCAAAACCAAACTCAGGAATGATTCCTTGACCAGCCATGATCGAAGGAAAAAACAACGAAAACTCAGAAAAAAGAAGATGAAAGTGATTTGTAGAAAACCGGTGGGCGCCAATGAAGAAACATTGAACTAATTATGGGATTAATCAGTTTGGTTTATGTTTCAACCATAGGGGTTAATCTTCTTTTGGTTTCCTAAGCTCCTTAATGACAGGCTAATCCTGCAAAAACAGAACACCGTTACTCGTTAAGAGGGGAATATGGGGGTTTCCCTCTTAACCGGGCTCCGGCGTGAGAATAAGTGGCCGTTTTGAGGAGATAAGTGTGTATTAAGAGTGAGAGTAGAGGGAGTCGAATGTTTAACCTGTGGACTGAGGTCTCTAATTATAGCTGGAGAGGTGTAAGAGGATGTGGGTTGATGGGCCTTGGGCCGGAAGGCGACAACATAGAGGATATGCTCCTTGTCTCACTGGTGTCGACCGTTAGTGGCTTCTAGAAGTTCTCCGGTGCTGGCGCACCGTGATTGGAGCCACGTGTCACCGTTGTCGGCCTGGCCGTTCTTCTGCCATCGGCAGGTAAGTGGAGATCATGGGGCAGGTGTCTCTGCCCTGTGATTGGTGCCACGTAGGCATCCTTAGGTACGTTTTGTCTCCTGCATGTCAGACGATCGTGGAACACGATTGAACAGAGCCTGGAGGATGCAGATTGGCTCTTCTCATCTGCCACTTGTACATTTTGTACTTTCTGAAGTGGTCCTGCGCTACAGCTTCTATACGATCCTTGCTGAGCACGAGACTAGCCCGCGCGGGATTATAGGTGCTGAAGACTCTTCTCAAAATGCTAAGTGTTGATCTTAATGCTCTTTCTTGTATAGACCTCGCGCGAGTTCAATCCTTGGCGAAGTACCCCGCGTGAGGCTGAGATTAACGATCTTGCTGATTTAGGAGGATGGACATGCGCGTGACCTAGTGGAAGGTCTGCGCGGCTTTCTGGGACCATACCCTTTCACCGTTTAACCTCTCGTTTCTTCCTACATGCTCGTAATTTGAAATTCTATCATGTGAACTTGAAATCCCATATCCGGATTAAGGAAATTCTTAACTTACACACTATCGGCTTATTATTCATTTACGATTTATTCGACCCGTTCATGTTTTTATCAAATAACTCATTCCTTTTATCCCAAAACTTACATGAACCTTATGACCATAATACTTTTACACTATCCGGAGTGCCGTACTTGGGGTTTACGCACCCGATACCCGGTATTCGATAAATTCATTCATTATTACGTAATTGAACATTAAATAGTACAATTTCCTTCTATGAAATTGTTTATTCATTTACTCATAATTTACTATCGAACCTCTTGCCCATTAACCCGCGTCGCCGTTTCTCGGTTAGCATGCTTACGAACAATTTTTTAACCATTACCCGGTTATCATACCGAAGTCGTTACTTAAGCAACCTTTCCGGTATGCAATAAAACCCCATCTTGACCCATTTGATTTACTTAGCGAAATTCATCGATTTCATACAACTCATTCCTATTTGACCTCAATTATCATACTTAATTAAGTCGCACATAACTTTACATAAACAACTAAGAAGTGATTACAGAAATCACTTACCTCATGCATCCGTGTTCATATCCGTTTCCTCGCCACTTCATGACCCGTTAGCCTTCTGTGCTCGATTCCGTCTTGACATGATTCCTGTACTTCCATGTCATCGAAATCACATTCTTATTAGCTACATAATTGTACATGTTAACGATCATATTGATCGCATAATTCACATTTGACTTTCATTAGTCACTTCTAACGAGCATAATACATGTAACCAAATTCATATCATTTCCAACTCGTGTAATTCATCATGTCATCGCATTAAACACACATACGTCTAACACGCACCGTATAACTTACTTTAATCTTACAATTATGACAACATGTCTAACCATTCTTCTTATACACAATTGACTTTTATAAGTCAACGGTTCATTTAATTTAACTTTCGACTTATCATTATACACCCGTAACATCATAATAGCCTATACGGACAACACTATATACATTTCATCATACACTTGGCGTGTATACTACCTCCTAAGCATAGTGTACAACCAATTCATGCATATTCTTCTAATCTCATACATAATTCATCAAATTATCCTTCTAATCAACATGGATCATTCATGCTTAACATCAAACATACTAGTATCACATTTCTTTCAATTCCTCTAACAAGAATCTACCATACATATCAAAATACATCAATATTAAGCAAGAATTTAGACATAGATGATTTACCCATGTCATCATCTTCATCATAACAAACTGGTTTCACCATTGAACATCAAATTAACCTAAACCATGCATAATCCATGTTCTATATGATGATTCTAACACACACCCGTTCTCAATTTCATACAAATTCGCAATTTACATCATAACCCACTTCGTGAAAGATCACCAATCTAACTTTTAAGACATACCTTATGATCCCCTCGTGTAGGTGATCATTAATCCGTGTTTATTCATGAATTTAGACCTCGATTCACCCTTCAATTTGATGATTCTTCATGCTTAGGGTTTCTTGAGCTCATGGAGCTCCTGCTCGTTCTAGAACACACACGATTTGTGTGTTTGTGTGTGTTTTTTCATATATTAAATTCAAGATTTATTTTGACCCACTTTAGTCCCTCAAGTTTGCCACTAAATAATATTGGCACAACTATCATCCTTTAATTGCTTTTTACCACATTCCTAACTAGGTTAAATAGCCTAGTTGTTTATTTCATGATGTACCATATTAGAACATTTACCGAATATAAACATTCGGGTTTTGGGGTGTTACAAGTCTACCCCCCTTAAATAAGGTTTCGTCCCCGAAACCTTTCTCTCTTCTATTTACACATACACATATATGTTTGACTTCATAGTCACATCATAATTATAAGTAATTATCTTATCTCAATTCATATTTATTCATACAATTAACTTCTTAGAAAGTGTATACTTTTCATGGCATACTTTCACCTAACATTCTTATTTCCTCGACCCGTTAGTAACAGGTCAATATACATATTCATCCGAACTTATAGTAATGCTTACTTTCATATGATCCATTCATAACAGATCTACTACCTTTGTCTCATCCTTTAATATTACATTCTATACATATATTACATGACATTTAATTATTGTTTTGTTATTGTAACGAAGTTACTATTTCATGATCATACATATTTACTTAGCTCCCAGGTTAACATCATTCTACATTATCCATAGTTGTTTGTACCATGCATATCCTTACTTTACCTTCAACTCACATCATTCATTCTACATCACTATTACTCTCATTTCATGCATTAATTAATTCGCATAAGTATACGTGTCATGCAAATTCATTAAACGAGAGTTTAACCAATACTCGAAACCTTCACTTAAAACCCCTAAGATTTCCTTCTTAATAACATAGTTTTCCTTCTTATGTTAACTATTAGAAATCAAACATTCCCTTCATAGGTCGTTTTTAATCTTCCAATTCGTGCTTATTCAACATAAGTTAGACCTTTTACTAACCTCATCTCATATCAGCAATCGATGATCCGTAACCCAGATCGATCCGCACTCTTCACAAGTACTAGCCGTACTAGGCTAGATTCCATTTACCCGTGTAACGTGCCTTCGCTCGTACGCATCCTTCCACCAATTCGATTGGTTTTATTATATCAAGGGTTCTAACATTATCATCAACAAATTTAGCGATTAGCACATTTTATTCAAACATTCATTTTATTAGGTGATTACTCCCCTATAATTATTATACAATTTCTTACATACACGCCATAACGTGTCACGCATTTCATTCCTCACACGCAATTCTTTCATTCCAGTTACTTATTTCATCAACCTTCACGGTTTGACTTTTCAAGGCCAAACTGACATTTCTTAATTATCATACATTTATTAAGGCACACGTTTGTACTTCTTTCCATTCATGCTTACTTGCAAGGACTTTTATTACGTCATTCTTTCATTTTGTTACCTTACATTTACTCATATGACTCGTTTGACGCAATCATGGTCAAACCATCGTCATATTCTGATGTGGACTAATTCCATTCTTTTTATATCTTAAATCCGTCCCGCGGATTCAAACGTAACATCCATACCTTTCATTATTTCTATGTTTTGAATCCGCCTAGCGGGTTCAAACATACCATTCACACATTTTCTTCCTTCTATGCTTTGAATCCATCTCACGGACTCAAACATATCATTCACATCCTACATTCTTTACATGTGTTGAATCCGTCTCACGGATTCGGACATTTCATTTCTGCATTTCATTTCCTTGAATCCGTTTTACGGATTCAACATTCCATTCATGCCTTTCATTTCTTGAATCCGTCTCACGGATTCAAACAGGTCATTCATACTTCATTCCTTTCATGCTTCGAATCCGTCTCGCGGATTCTAACATATCATTCATACTTTCATTCCTTTAATGTTTCGAATCCGCCCCGCGGATTCTAACATATCATTCATACTTTCATTCCTGAAAGTCGTACATTTCTCTTTACCCTCACGTCCACCTACTACCTAATTCTAACGGACATACCTGTAACAATTATCACTGTCTCACGAACGTCATACGTTTCTTGTGTACTGGCCAGGTACACAATCCGCATACTAGTTTCGTGTCTTCGTGTAATCGCCACCTTATGTCCGAAGAATTAAGTTTCGGCACATGTAACATTTTCAAAACTTCATTGCCATGTCTTTATTATATTTCATTTAAAATTTTCTTTCACTTGTTTAATTATACCACTTCATACGCTCACACGTTAAATTTACATACCTGGGGTCAATTTGTCTTATCACTTGCCTTGATGCCGGTCCTAGACCGCATTCCCGGATCATCCTTTCCAAGCAGTTATGCTTACCTTTAGATCTTGACCGAGTCATAGATTGTACGAGTTCCTTATCACAAGAGCACACAGGTTTGAGTTCAAGTACTTACCTTCTTGTGCTTGATTCTCTCAAACCAGGGCTCTGATACCAACTTGTAAGACCCTAACACACTTTAACTGAAAAGACGCATCGGAAATACGTACCATAAAATTTCTTCCATTATAAACGTTTTGACTTACTTGAAAATTCATTTTAAAATAACTCTTTTACAATATATGCATCCTTCTGTAGGATCGTTTGTGCGACCTGATTGAGTCGTTCAGAAGAGTTTATATCCGAATCTAAGGCGGAATTCAGAGAAACGGACTTGTTTACAACTTAATTCAATTTAAATGTCTCTATTATTGATATAACAGTGATTTACAACCTGGAGACAATTCGGCAGCACTTCGTTACCGAATCAGAAAAGTTACAAATGAAGATCAAGACCTGGGTATATATAGGGTTGGGTATTTCGCACGAAATAGTTCAGAGGTATTTCGTACGAAATAGCTTCTTGCTATTTCGTGCAAAATCAGCTTTCCACACTTAAACCCTAATTTTCTCGTATAACCCTAATCTATCATTCTAATTACAGTACTTGATGCAAGACGAAGTCAACAGACATATTGCATTAACAGACTCCCCCTTGGATGTTGACGAAGTCTTTAGTGTCTAATCTTCAACATGACACCTCTTCAGTCTTGATCAGCCTTCTTCCTCTTTCCAAATTGTCTAACATTGTAAGCATCCAACTATCTTTCTTCAGGCTCCCCCTTTCACTAAGCTTCCGTGCTTTGGGATCGACACCTGGCTTTCCAGATACAAGCTCCTTCAGAATAGTTTCCTGGCACTTTGAATCCACGCTTCCTCTTGCGTTAAGCTCGTCTTCAGACTCCCCCTTAGACTCGGCTGTCGGGATCATAGTCTGATATCTGCAATTTCTCAAACATTTATAAGTAACAATGTTTTAAACATTCAATTATCCAGGAATTGTGACCTGGCTCTTTTAAACTTTCTAAATCAAGATCCTGGCTTTAAGATATAATAAGATGAATATATCCAGAAATACTTGATTCACTCCTCCTATCAACAATCTTTATTGATTTGGCAGTTTTAGCAAACAAGATCGGAAACTGGCTCTTTTACATATTTTAACAGTATAAGCATCCAAATCCCTCACAATTAATCATCCAAGTCCAAATTAATGACCTTGGAGATATCACAAACTGTTTTTTATTTTTGATTTTAAAATTTCAAGTTTCAAATTAATGAACTTGTTTATTTTCAGAAACACAATCAGCATACTTAGATTTTGAAACTTAGCATCTCAGACATCGTTTATCGAAAATAAAGTGAAATCAAAATCTTTTTGAATTTTTCTGAAACATAAAGCAGTAAAGAAATATTTACAAACATATTAACAGACAATATTTTTTATTGAGTTCACTACAGAGGATCATATCAGATTTTGACAAGTCACAAGTACCGTTGAGCTTAGTTACACATTAAGAATTAAACAATTCACTTAGATTGTCGATATACTGATCCACTTAAATTCTCACACAAATTTCAACTTATTCAGGATACAAATTAGGTGTATTAAAAACTTAAACTCATTCATGTGTCCCACCTCTTAAATATACTCCCGTATCCAGATCCCAATATTCAGTCTTACAGGTGAATATACCTAGATGATATCTGTAAAGGGTTAAATGCGAGGGCCATGAGAGCTCAGGCTATTACTTCCGCAAAATCAAAGAGATGATGGCTTCGACTTTAGGTGTGTTCCCTTTAGAGAATATTTTCTTCAACAGCACATGATTAACATTTTTCAATGTTTCATCATTTTTTATGCTGAGGGTGGTGCTATATTTCAAGCAAGCGAAAAGTATTATACAGGGACTAGGTCATTGCTTCCGCAAAATCAGAAGTCCCGGGATAATACCTCAGATATCACTAAGCATAAAGACCTAGTATCTCAGAAAGAGGGGTCTTTTAAACAAGATTTCAGGGGTTACCTATATATCCAAGTAGTGTTCCCCACGAAACAAGCAAGTTTGAATTTATGTTTATATCCCGAAAAAGTTTACTAAACGTATAAAAACATATCGGCATATCATCAGTGAGACCGTTTAACGCTATTTAATCATTACAATTCTTTAGCATACTGTGATTATCTACTGATGTACTATCATTTCCTCTTTTTACACAAAAACTCAATTTTTGAATTTTATCATGTTTTTGGCTTTTTCAAATTTTCTAATGTTTTTGAATTTTTTGAAATATTCTTACTCCCCCTAAAATGCAAAACCATTTAAAGAAAATTTGACAAACCGACACGGATAGCTTTGTCTCGCCATCCATTTTCTGCTTCTCATGTACTGATTTGCAGAAAATCTAACATACCCCCAAGATTTACAACCCATTGATTTTCGACATTTTGAAAACCGTTTTTCAATCTCGTGAAATTAATCATGTTTGTTCAGCTGTGAAGGTTTCGGCGTATTCACACAACATATTTAATTTTTGGTTTTTAAATTTTTCAATTTTTAGAATTTTGAAATATTGTATATTTATATACAGAAAACAAACAAACTCCATGTTTAACCATCACAGGGACTAGCAGCCTCCTCTCCTCGTGCCAGGCTGCTCCAATTTCCATTTTTACAGTCTTCAATTTTCTTGAGCACCTGCACATTCAACTATTCAATCACTTGAATAATTTAACCCAGGTCTGTTTGACCTTAGGCATTTCAACACAATATGCATCATTCAACTTCGGGAAATCTTTGTCATTCTGAACAAAGACTTTGTCAATTTTGACTTCAACTTTTTTGTCATTTACCAAAGTGATTTGTTTCTTAACTGTCCATGTTTGACCTTTAGGAGTACCTCTTTTGTAAAAATGTGAATCTTTTTGAACATTTTGATTTTGAACAACAACTTTTTGTTTCCAAAACTGGTTTGGTTTTGTTGCATCAACTGTTGTTTTCCAACTCTGTGTTGTTCTAAATCTGGACGTCATTGGTTTCCATGTTTGTTGTGAGTCAGCCTTTGACATTTTCGGCTTCTAAGTTTGCTTTGAATCAAACTTGGTTGACTTCTGATTCACAACATCAGATTTTTGTTTTTGAACATTATCATACTTCTTTTTCGTCTCAACATCAACAGGTTTCAGATTTGGACAATTGCGAGCAAGATGTCATGTTTGATTACATTTGAAACATGTTCTCTTGGACACATCTTTGACCTGTTGTTGTTTTTTCTGAGCATAGAACTCTTCATTAGACTGTCGTCTAAATTGGAGTTCTTTCTCTTCTTCGGAACTTGTTCCGTGAACAAAGTTCATTTTAGTCTGATAATTTTGCGTTTCATTTTTATTCCAACTTTGTTTCTTCTTATAGCCCACCCCAGCCTTCATGTTTTTCTTCTTGTAGCCAGGTTTGTTATAAAAAGTTTTGTGACACTTTCCAGCAAACTTTGGAATTTCAGACTATTCAATCTCAACCATTTTGAAAACTTTATCAATCTTTTCTGAAATCACATTCTGAATTGGGAATACAATATCTAAGAATAATTTGTCTGATCCAATCATGGTATAAACCAATCCTTTTGAATCATCATTCAAATTTTTCTCAGATTTTGATGTTTTCAGATATCCATCATGAAAATTACCTTCATTTTCATCCTGTGATTCAGCTTTACCTGTTTCAACTGACTCTTCTTTCAACACACTTTCAACGACCTTACCTACCACCTCTGAATCACTAGAATCATCAAATTTGGAATAGGTTACGTCAATGTTATCTGGCAATTGATCTACCATGTTGAAAGCTTTTTCGACCTTTTCATCATCATAAAATGCAAACTTTTCCGGTGGTGGAACTTGATGAAACTCTGAGCCAATTCCTTTCTTGTTTTGCTCAGAATCTTTACCATCCAGTTTTATGTTGAAAATTCTTTCAAGCACATATGATGACACATGATAACTTTTTAACTCGTTATTATCCTGTTCTAAATCAGCAATCTAAATCTTGAGTTTAGCAACATCCTCAATGTAAGAATTTACAACTTGTTGTTTTATTTCATATTGTTGCTTAAACATATCAGTTGTTTCAGAACAGTATCTTAATCTCGATTGAACAAGTTTCATTTGACTTTTAACATCTTCATATGACGTTTTAGTAATGTGATAAGCCAATTTTATTGAATCATATTCCTTTTTCATCTCTTGAAAAACATTCTCTTTTAGATCACATTCTTCTGTCTTTTTCAAAACATTTTCTTTCAAAACTTCATTTTATTTTTCTAACTTTTTACAATTTTCTGAAAGTTTTTCCTCATTATCTCTTAAAACTTTTTCATTTTCTAACATTTCTTTGTATTTATTTTTAAAAACCTCTTCGATTTTTGTGAATTCAAGATCTCTTGTTTGGAACTTTTTGTCTTTTTCAGAACAAGTACTGCATGGTCTCATGCATTTCCTGCACTGTTCAATAGTTTTATTTAGGATTTCAGAATCAGAATTTACCTCAGTGATTGACACCTTGATGTTTGCTTCCATCTGCTTCTGATCAGCATCACTCCTTTTCTCATCATCAGCATCAACACCAACACCAACATCAGCAGCAACCTCCAAAATCTCATCTTTCACTTTAACTGAACCTTCAACCTTCTTCTCAGCTTTTTCTACCTGTTGTTCTTCAGTAACAGCTTCTTTCACAACTTTTTCTTCTACCTTCTCTTCCTTAGCAATCTTCACATTTTCAACTTTTACTTCCTCAGCAATTTTTTTTAACTCTTCTACCATACACTCAACATTTTTCTTCATTCTTTCTTCATGCCTCTTCCTCAAACTTGAAGTCATGACATCTCTTAAGAGTTTTTTCAAACTTTTTCACATAAGTTTTGTCTTTTCCAACATTTGTATAGTATTCGACAGATCAAGGAATTACTAAAAGAACATCATCAAAGATTATGTCGTTTTTGGGAACAACGGGTTCTCCATTTCTGTTGACATAGCACTCTCGTTTCTTATCCCATCTTTTATTGCTCACTGCACTTTCATACTCTTCTTGCATTTCATCAATTCTGTTTTCAGCAATGTTTCTTTCTCTGTATGTTTTCTCACTTAGAATCTCTTCTCTGGTTTTTCCTTTGATTTCAACCATAACGTTTTCTTTTCTGGTTTCATCTTTAATTTCAGCAACAAAAACATGATGTTTGCTTTTTGACATTGTTTTGCCATGAGCTGTCACAACCCGATCTTCTTCTGGAAGAACCTGACTCCAATCAAAACCTTCGTCATCATGAATAACTACACAAGCTCTTGATTTTTCTATGGGATTATTTTCAATCATCTTCAGCTCTTCTTTGCTTCGGTGGTAGATCGCCTTACGATAATAATCATCATTGAAAGGATTAGTATTTCCATCAACTGCAGAGTTATTGCATTCTCTCTTGAAATGACCTTTTTGTTTGCATCTGAAATAGGTCACTTTGGATTTATCAAATCCTAGCTTTGTTGATGGACCACCAATAGACTGCTTCCCGGTAATCTCCATGTATCTATGAGCTCTGCGAATGCAACTTGCCAAACACCAGCGAATGTCTCTGAGCTCTGGTCATAGTCTTCTTTGGTCAATTCGGAGTTTCCAATTCTGCCTGCAGCTAGACCTTCATACGATTCCAGAACAGATGCAAGAAAGCTCATTTGCTGTTTAGCAGCATTGATGCTCATAGCCGGAGAATTTTTCAAATTGAGAGCAATATTGCACAGTATCTCCTCTGATTCTTCAGAATTAGCTTTTGAAGAAGATGAATGATAACCCGGATTGTAGCTTAATGAGCTTTTCTGTGGCTCTTTTGTCCTCTCACCACTGAATGCTGTCTTTGGTGATTCACCAACTTTCACCAAAGGTAAGTTACCTTTGTAATAAAGACCAACATTCTGTTGATGTGAAGAACTGCTCATTTTGCTTTGTTTCTGCAACTCCAGTTCATGACTTTCAATTTTTTCTATCAAGACATCAAGAGAAATTGTATCATATAACACATCATTTTTCAATATGAACACAAACGTTTGCCACTGATCAGCTCGTGGTAACGCTTCTATGATTTTATCGATTATTTCTTCTCGAGTTTTAACAATTCCAAACCGATCAAGTTCAATTTTTAAATGACCAAATCTCTCTATCATTTGTCTCACCGAATCTTCTTTAAGACTATCAAACAAATCGAATTCTTTTTTTAACAAAGCAATTTTATTCTTTTTGATTTGTTTACCCCCCTCAGCTTTAACCTTTAAAGCCTCCCAAACTGATTTTGATGACCCGTCATGTTGTAGTAAAGAAAACACGTCATTTCTAATTGATGATTGAATTAAAGCAATCATTCTTTGTTCAGCTGCAAATTCATTTTTGTCATCTTTGCTTAGATTTTTGAGTGGGATTTCTTCTCCTTTATCATCAGTCGGCCTTTTATAACCAAATTCCAAGCAAAACCAGCTCTCGTGCGCGTAAGCTTTTACCCAGTTGATGAACCGTTCTTTCCACCACGTGTAATGTTTAATACTTTCAAGCGTTGGTGGTTTTGAATGTGTTCCATAAAAATTATCATGTTTAATGTTTTCGTTGATCGCTTTTGTTATGGTTTTTGGTGTAACAGTTGTAGTTTCGGATGATTCGGACGTAAATGCATTGTAGAACGTATTGTAGAACTCCTTAGCCATGATGTGAAGTTCTTGAATTTTCTTAATCACCTGGAGACAATCAAACAAATACAATCAGTTTAAACAATATCAAACCCCTTGAAACAAACTGACATTCGGTTGATACGAAATGTTCTTGACACGAAATGACTTTGATGCGAAATAACCCTTTCAAACGAAATAGAGATCTTCAAACGAAATGAAATCTCAAGCGAAATCACTTTGGTACGAAATAGACTCTCTTTAAGCAAAATAGCAATCCGTACGAAATAGCAGGTTGATTTCGTGCGAAATAAGGTCCACGCACTTGATTTCGTACGAAATACGGATTTCACACTTGATTTCGTGCGAAATAAGGATCTGAATATTGATTTCATGCGGAATGACCTTTATCAGATTAATTTCGTGCGAAATAAGGATGACATCATCATTTCGATCATCATTTTGTCCAATTGATCTGATTTTAGGTTGAATTTCAGTCCAATTCTTTCAAGGCTTTGATAAAACAGTGTTTTACGTAATATATTTGAAAATTAAGCCATTTTAACCGTGAAAAGTTGATTAATTTGAAAAAGAAGGTGTAGAAGTCAGAAATCTGATGAAATCAAGCTGAACTCTTCCTCCTGAGCTCTGATACCACTTGTAGGATCGTTTGTGCGACCTGATTGAGTCGTTCAGAAGAGTTTATATCCAAATCTAAGGCGGAATTCAGAGAAACGGACTTGTTTACAGCTTAATTCAATTTAAATGTCTCTATTATTGATATAACAGTGATTTACAACCTGGAGACAATTCGGAAGCACTTCGTTACCGAATCAGAAAAGTTACAAATGAAGATCAAGACCTGGGTATATATAGGGTTGGGTATTTCGCACGAAATAGCTCAGAGGTATTTCGTGCGAAATAGCTGATTGCTATTTCTTAGGAAATAGCTTCTTGCTATTTCGTGCGAAATCAGCTTTCCACACTCAAACCCTAATTTTCTCGTACAACGAGCCCTAATCTATCATTCTAATTACAGTACTTGATGCAAGAAGAAGTCAACAGACATATTGCACTAACACCTTCGTACTTATTTAATAAAATAAAAGCATAACTTATGTTTATCAAATTATATACTCAAGCATTCCCGTACAATCTATCTTGTGACTCGGTCTTTGATCGCTACTCCTTGTGATGATAATCTGTGATTCGTACAACCTGCACCCACCACGTACATTCGCAACATTAGCATACATTATATACAAACAAGATTCTTAATCATGTAGTCTCGTTACGTTCTATCCACATATACTTTCCATCCCGTTATCTTTCTAGATTTAATCATTCCATCCGGGTGTCTAATCCTTGGCGAAACTTCAATAATGTACCTGCATTACATTTCATTCTCGAGGCACACTGTTAATAACGTCAATACCTAAATGTATTGAAACCATGTATACAATACATACATAACTACGTACATACATACATACCTTTACTTGCATACACACGCGTCTACTTACATACATACATGATTTCGTCATCACATACGTACTTACATACATACCTGCATACATACATACCTACTCACATACATATTTACATACATACCTGCATACATACATACCTACTCACATACATACATTCCTAGATGCGTTTGTCTATGGATTCCCTTTTTACTAATCATGTAGGTAAATCCATACTTATACTTACATATGCCTCTATATTTATTTCGTTCCATTTTATGCTTGCGTACCCGTTCATCGCATCTCATAAACACACTACAATGAGTTTAGAATACATTTTGGGACTCCTTATAGGTTACGGGACTGATTTCGGATGAATTCAGCACATTCGGATGAACTTGCAGCTGACACATGGTCGTGCGTCCCAACCGCATGACCGTGCAAAACCTACGACGTCGGGAGCACTGGCAGTGCACAAGCCAGTGCAATGATTTACTCGGAATCGCACGACCATGCGGCCCAAGCGCACGACCGTGCGCTTCCTCGCGTCGGTCAATATCGCGTAGACAGTGTATTAGGGTGTCGGAGAAAAACAACATTTGCATATGGCGTCGGCGACGGCCAAACATGCCGTCGGCAACGGCCCCTGGTTTCTCCATTTTTCTGCAGATCCGTTTCGTCGTCCGAACGCACTAAAACACGCATAACTTTTGAACCGTTTACCCGTTTAACCTCCCGTTTCTTCCTACATGCTCGTAATTTGACATTCTATCATGTGAACTTGAAATCCCATATCCGAATTAAGGAAATTCTTAACTTACGCACTATCGGATTATTATTCATTTACGATTTATTCGATCCGTTCATGTTTTTATCAAATAACTCATTCCTTTTACCCCAAAACTTACATGAACCTTATGACCATAATACTTTTACACTATCCGGAGTGTCGTACTTGGGGTTTACTCACCCGATACCCGGTATTCGATAAATTCATTCATTATTACGTAATTGAACATTAAATAGTACAATTTCCTTCTATGAAATTGTTTATTCATTTACTCATAATTTACTACCGAACCTCTTGCCCATTAACCCGCGTCACCGTTTATCGATTAGCATGCTTACGAACAATTTTTTATCCATTACCCGGTTATCATACCGAAGTCGTTACTTAAGCAACCTTTCCGGTATGCAATAAAACCCCATCTTGACCCATTTGATTTAGTTAGCGAAATTCATCGATTTCATACAACTCATTCCTATTTGACCTCAATTATCATACTTAATTAAGTCGCACATAACTTTACATAAACAACTAAGAAGTGATTACAGAAATCACTTACCTCATGCATCCGTGTTCATATCCGTTTCCTCGCCCCTTCTTGACCCGTTAGCCTTCCGTGCTCGATTCCGTCTCGACATGATTCCTATACTTCCATGTCATCGAAATCACATTCTTATTAGCATACATAATTTTACATGTTAACGATCATATCGATCGCATAATTCATATTTGACTTTCATTAGTCACTTCTAACGAGCATAATACTTGTAACCAAATTCATATCATTTCCGACTCGTGTAATCCATCATGTCATCGCATTAAACACACATACGTCTAACACGCATCGTATAACTTACTTTAATCTTACAATTATGACAACACGTCTAACCATTCTTCTTATACACAGTTGACTTTTATAAGTCAACGGTTCATTTAATTTAACTTTCGACTTATCATTATATACCCGTAACATCATAATAGCCTATACGGACAACACTATATACATTTCATCATACACTTGGCGTGTATACTACCTCCTAAGCATAGTGTACAACCAATTCATGCATATTCTTCTAATCTCATACATAATTCATCAAATTATCCTTCTAATCAACATAGATCATTCATGCTTAACATCAAACATACTAGTATCACATTTCTTTCAATTCCTCTAACAAGAATCTACCATACATATCAAAATACATCAATATTAAGCAAGAATTTAGACATAGATGATTTACCCATGTCATCATCTTCATCATAACAAACTGGTTTCACCATTAAACATCAAATTAACCTAAACCATGCATAATCCATGTTCTATATGATGATTCTAACACACACCCGTTCTCAATTTCATACAAATTCGCAATTTACATCATAACCCACTTCGTGAAAGATCACCAATCTAACTTTTAAGACATACCTTATGATCCCCTCGTGTAGGTGATCATTAATCTGTGTTTATTCATGAATTTAGACCTCGATTCACCCTTCAATTTGATGATTCTTCATGCTTAGGGTTTCTTGAGCTCATGGAGCTCCTGCTCGTTCTAGAACACACATGATTTGTGTGTTTGTGTGTGTTTTTTCATATATTAAATTCAAGATTTATTTTGACCCACTTTAGTCCCTCAAGTTTGCCACTAAATAATATTGGCACAACTATCATCCTTTAATTGCTTTTTACCACATTCCTAACTAGGTTAAATAGCCTAGTTGTTTATTTCATGATGTACCATATCAGAACATTTACCGAATATAAACATTCGGGTTTTGGGGTGTTACAGCGTGCTGGCTGCCAAAGCGGGCAATATCATGGTGCGGTTATGCTGGACTGTTACATATGGTATCAGAGCCAGGGACTGGACTGGTGTGCCAGCGAGGAATATAGGCCCCGTAAGGGGGTGGATTGTGACACCCCACATAGGTTGTGAAACGGAACAAAGGTTTCCTTATAAGGGGCTTGATACCTTCACCATCATGACGCGTTTTAAAACCGTGAGGGGCGGGCGCTGAGGGCGTGCTGGCAGCCTAACCGGACAATATCATGGTGGGGTTATGCTGGGCTGTTACATCTACACTCTACATTCTAAACCGAAAAATGGAAGGTTCAAGCAAACGACACTCTACATTCTAAACCGAAAAATGGAAGGTTCAAGCAAACGCGGTTCGGGTTGGAAGAAAAAAACCACACGACCAAAGGTTCGAGCTAATCTTGGCGAGGCGGTGAGATTTTTCTTGCATGACGAAGTCGACCCAATCCCACCATTTCAAACCCAACCGTTTCCCCACCAACCCTTTCAAAACGAATCGTTTCAAACCCAACCGTATCAAAACCAACCTTTTATTACATCATTTCAAACCCAACCGTTTCAACACCAACGGTTTAATCAAATGTCTCTCGACCCACTAGAAGATAACAATCTCATCCACCAATTCGCCCGTGCATATCGCGGACCACAACAACAAGATGATGACGGTGACGATAGTGAACTGGTTCAAGAAGAAGATGACGATGTAGATATCGTCCCAATAGCCGGTGGTCAGAGAGCTTGGACGAGCGCTGAGGAGGTCGCCTTGGTCAAGGCATACTTGCACACCTCCGAAAACAAAAAAAACTTTCAAATGAACAAAAAAGAGACTTGTTTTGGCGACGAGTTATTGCACATTTTTCCAAACTTCCCGGTTCAACCGAACACACCATGGATCAAATGGCGTCAAAGTGGGGAGATTTGAACCGAAAAATAAGTAAATTTAACGCATGCTTCATTCAATTGGTAATTTTTTTAATGTTATTACTTTATTTTGTTATAAAATATTTTTTTATCTTGTTATAAAATATTTTTTATTTTGTAGACCCGAACCGAAATCCACAAAACGGAGCGAGCGAGGCGACTATCATCAAAAACGCCCTAGAAGAGTATTGCAGGACACACAAATTTAAATATTTTCCACACATGGCGTCATGGGAGGTTGCGAGACATCACCCGAAGTGGGTACCGGTTTCGTTGGTCGACATGGATGGGTCGACGGCTCAAAAAAAAGGAGGTTCAAAAAGATCAAAAACTTCCGAGTCCTGCAACATGTCCAAAATTAATCTGAACGACCTACCAGATGACGAACCCGAGCAAGATGATACACCCACAAGGCCGCATCGCAAGAAAAGTGGTGAATCGTCAAGCAGAGAAAAGGAAGTGGTGGCGGACTCCATCACCGAATTCAAAGGGGCTGGGTTGGTGGAAATGACCGAAACCAAAGAAAGAAAAGAAAAACTAGCGGCTTCAAAACTTAAACTTAACGAGACGTATATTAAACACTTGACCAAAAACGAAAAAATAGTGATTTAAACGTCATGTTACAACCGCACGACACTCTTAGCGAACCCTTTAGGTCGATCATACTTCAACGCAAACACAAAATATGTGAAAAGTGGGGTTGGGAGATGCCGTAGAATTTTTAGTTTGCAATGTTTAGTTTTTTTTTTTACTTTGTAATTTAGGGTGTTTTTTAATGTAATATTTACTTAAATGAAATTGTTATTGTTAATTTATTATTTTAAAAAAACCATCACTAGTGATGAGCACCCTCACTAAAATCAATCACTAGTGATGGAATGATGCTCGATGACTTGGCAGAAGCTAGTTGGGTGTAGGGGTGCAAACGAGCCGAGCGGCTCGAGATGGGCTCGAGAAAAAGCTTGAAACGAGCCGAGCCTTATCGAGCCCGAGCCGAGCTTGAGCCTAAAACAAAGCTCGTTTGTTTATCGAGCCCGAGTTCGAGTGTCGCATGTGAAGCTCGTTAGGCTCGTCGAGCCTTATCGAGGCTTAGTGTAAACGAGCCGAGTGGAGCCGAGCTTATTTAAACTTGTTTACAAGCCCACCTCGAACCCAAAAATAAGCTTATTTAGTAAACGAGCCCGAGCTTCACTTATCGAGCTCGCGAGTCTAAAAAGTCTATTATTTATATAGTTTTATTTAATATACTAATTAATAGATAATAAACGAGCCGAGCCCGATCCAAGCTTTAGCTTGAGAAAATACAAACGAGCCGAGCTCGAGCTTTGAAAACAAAGCCCGAATCGAGCCGAGCTCTCATAAGTTAACCGAGCTCGAGCTCGAGCCTGAGCCTGGTCGAGCTCGGGTTCAGCTCGGCTCATTTGCACCCCTAATTAAATGTGATAAGTGATAAAAAGTGAACCACCTCCATCCTCTAAAGATTTTTGTAAAGTGAATTTTACTTTAGTCCACGTGGTCTAGTAGCCTCGGAAGTGTACGTTTGTTGTTTCTTTTGTTAGTAGTTGTCTCCAATAAAACGGTATAAAACAAGACAAAATTCTAGTGCTCAACAAGTCTACTATGTCAACATTTTGCCTCTATAACTATATATATGTGGTATGGCATTGTAATTTCCAAACATCATCTCATTCACTTTTTTGGTTGAGATAGTTGGCACATAGTGATTATCATGGCCACCGGAGGTGGGATGTTTGGGGGAGTATACGGCGGATGTATATCTAGCGACGGCATGGGGACTCAACACAGGCCATACCACCGCAACTGCAGTTGTGCTCTTCATGATTCCGGTGGTGGTCATTGCTCTCATATTGCCAAAGTGTCGTACCCCATTAGGCGGTCATGGAGCGAGGGATCCATGGTTACACTGAAGTGTTTGGCTTCTCCGGTTTCCTCACGTCTTTCTACTTCGTTGTCGTGGGTGTCTAACGAGTTTGGCAACACATGTTCCAAATCCTGGTGATCAGTTAAGCATGAGTTTCTCTTTAGCTTTTGTCCTTGTTCATTCATATGTATTGATTGAATGGGTTCAGTTGGATCCTATGTACCGTGTACATGATTTGGTGACTCCCTTGTAGTAAGGGTTTAAATCCCTACATGCAAGTTGCTTATATGATATTTATGAGAAAAAAAAACTTTTGTTAAAAGAAGCAAATTTATGGTAGGAAAACATGAGTAAATTATTTATACATACATATATATATTTACTATGGATATGATGACCTATTGCTATTGACTAAATTTAACTTACCTGTTTCGCTCAAATTAACTAATGTAGCTAAGCTTTGTCTTTTTTGTAGGAAAAATAGTCCAATTTTGATCTCTTTTAATATATACCTGGATAATGTATATTTTCCAGTGTTATCATAATATATCATCATAAATTTTAGCAGTGCTTTTATTAATTTAAACATATGTTATCACTACAACAAAATTGGATTTTCACCTAGGAAAATCTAAAAAGTGATAGATATAGACTAAAATTTCGAGGGTAACATTCAATTTTTTTACCGTATTTTTATACAATGTAAACTTATAAATAAGGTTAAAGATATACTTTATAGATTTCTCCTCTTCGGTTTTTGAAAGCTTGAAATCGAGCGATTACATCCTCTTCTTTTAATTTATGAAGACTTTCTGTTTTGACGGCACAAATTAGAGCATTGTTCAAATACTCCTCACCCATTCGATTGCGTAAATCCATCTTAATAAACTTCATTTTAGGAAAACATCTTTCATCAGTTACGGTTGCAACTGGTAAAGTCAACACTAGCTTCAATATCCGATAAACCAAAAGAATTGTATTATGTTTTCCGGTTTCCACCATTACACGAGCAAGGTCACACATTCCCTCCATTCATCTTCCTTTTACTTGTCATAAAAGATTGTAAGATCACCCGAAAGACACCATCTTTCTTCTTTACTAAAATCATTCAGATACATCTCATAAAAATGCCCCTATCTTAGATGTGTCAAACTTAGAAAATGAATCACAAGGATATAAACCGGACATATTTTCTATCAAACTAGTTGATACCTCATTAAATAGATTTCCAAGTTCTTGAATTTGCATGTCCAAAACCGTATTAAAAACTTCAATTTCAAAATGATGTTGATTAGTGATGATTGTCTTTCGATTTCTTTGGGTACCATCACTTTCCGTCATATCTAACATCTCAATCTTGTGTTTTTCACGAAAAGATGTGACTCTTGCCAACATCAGATAAAACCATTTTGTCTTAGATTATTCAATGCTTGTTTTGTTCCATTTATCAACTTAGCCGCTTCTAACAAGAATGTTAAAGAATTTTCTAACAAGAATCCAACTCTATTAACATAATCGATACCGAATTGCAATCTATTCTTTCTTACTATGCTTAGTGACTTTCGCATCGTAGGATCACTTTTGGTTCAAGAGATTAGGGGTGTTCTGAATTCGTTTCGAATTCGAAAAATTCGAAAATCGTTTAAATTCGATTCGATTATCAAGAATTCATTTCGATAATAAGAATTTGAATTCGATTCAATTCGAGTCAAGTAAATCGAATATGAATTTGTAATTTCAAATTCGATTCGATTCGAAATTCGAATGAAAACTATACATTTTTATTTATTATTTTTATATATGATACATATATAACTTTTATTAGGCTATACTATAAATTATTTCGAAAATTTTTCTAAGTATTAAAATTACTCATTACCAAACCCACTACATAGCCTATAACTAAAACCTAAGTAACAAATCTATCAGTAGATTTCTAATCCTAAAAATATTAACTTGTAATGTGAAGTGGTTATTCCCGACTTCACGTTTTGAATTTTAGACTTATAGTATTTTATTTGGAACTTTTTAATGTGTTAACGTGCTTTATGGCTACTTTAAGATTTATGTTTCATTTGATAGTTATTTACATGTTGTTAAAGAATCTGCATCAAATCGAATTTATTCGAATTCGAATTTTTAATTGAATACGAATCAAATACGAATTGGGTTTTTATTCGAATACGAATTCGAATCGAATTTGGTAAGTTTTAATCGAATTCGAATCGAATATGAATTCAAAGGAAAATAAAAATTATTCGAATAATTCGATTCGAATAATTCGAAAATTCGATATTCTATTTGATGAACACCCCTACAACAGATTGTCACATTTTTGTGTTGCCATATTATAAAAACTATTATATAATCGAACATGATCTTTTAAGGAACTCGAATTTAGTCCAATTACAAAAGCCTTCACTTGCAAAAGTATGTCTTCCACGTTGGTTACTAATACTTTCATTAAACAAGTAACAACACAAGTAGTATGCTTTTTCTTATTTAGTGCTATACTCTAACCAATCATATCTATCAAACCACTTTACATTAAAACGTGTCTGGCCATTAGGATACTTTGTCCATTTAAATCGAAGACTTCGTGGTTGAAAAGCCTTTTTAACAAAATATGCTCTTCTTATGTCATCTATTTGATTAGGGTGATAACTAACAATAGGTGGTCTATCAGAGGTGTAAGGTCGCCTACTAACCTCTATCTATCAAATATGGATCTTTCGTTCGAACAACCGACTCATGTGATGTGCGGAATCCACCACGCGAAACGCAACGTTGCGTAGGTCACGAAAGAGAATGTATACAAGAACAGAGATCAACATGATATGAGAATACACTTAGTATTATCAGATTGATAAGCCGTCACACACACAGTTTGTAGGGTTTTTCTCTCTCTCTCTAGAAAGTTTTCTTGCACAAGATTGTTTCCCAAAAATTCTATCATCATTGTATTCATTTCCACTATTTATACAATGACCAAATCTGGAACACATGAGTTCCGGATAAAACAAATAACAAACTCGGACTAACACATGACCAAATAAACATATCCGAGTTTACAACAAACCCAGACAACATCTAACAAACTAACACCTATCTGAATTTATCACTAAATTCGGAACAAACAAATAAAACATGAACCAAACCTTCCAAATTTAACTAATAAACTCGGAATTACATAAGATTGTTTCACAAATTCGGAATACATAAAAGACTAAGACAATTACAAGTTACAAATAGGACACTTGACATCTTCAAAAGGTAAATCCAACACTTATCACCAATCAGTGCATTTACAGACTCCCCCTTGATATGTGCAGATCTTGCAAAACAAAACTTGTAATAGTCTTCATCATTTCCTTGAATACGCACTCCCAACGCCAACTTGATTCTTCACGCAGAATTGGACAACTCTGATATATTGAAGAGCAAGCTGCTAATCTTCTTCCAAGTACTGAAGTGAGTGTCTCTTCATTTTCTTTAAGTCTTCAAGCTTGAAGTTGACCAACCAAAAAGGATCCAAAATCCTGATTATTTCTTCGGTAACTTTCTTTTTCGTAATCACGACTTCCCCGGTCTTCCCATCTACATACCAGTATTTTATCCCTTCCAAGCTATCCAAATTAAACTGCCTCATTTGAATATTTCTTAAACATCTGGAAGGCTTGTACACCATTTTATATAAGACCTCTCCTGAGAACTTATCTCTGTTCTTTACCCGTCTTCCCACAACTGGTTTTAAACCGTTTTCACCGACCGCTACCGCTTTCTTCTTCAAGAACCTTCTTCATCCCGTTCATGTTTCCATTAGTGGTGGGAGTATTTAAATCTAGTTGGGCGATATGATGCAAATCATGTGCAGGGAGAGTACTTAAATATTTTACACATGCCTTGAAGTACTGTACATCATCAGTTTTTTAATCATAATCAACCGGTTTTGAGGATCAAAATCCCAACTGTGAATTTGCTCGGAGTATTCACCTCTTATATCAACGTAAGGTTTGTTATGGGTCAGGTCAGGTGGAGGATCCTTTAGCCACTTATGTAACACTTTACGAGCTTCCTCTAGCACCATTTTAGGATTTGATACCTCTTCAACCAGTTTATTGGTGAAGATATGTTCCCTGAATTCTTTAAAATCAAACTATGCAGCTTCAAGTACACCTACGTTCATAGTATACACGACATTATCACCCTTGCTAATCATAACATGATGGATACCTGCCACTGCATCGTTGTCCGACTTCCAATCCAACACAATCCCTTCCACTACATCATCTTTGTCAAGATCTTCATTTGTCAATAACTGTTCAACAGATGTATCTTCTTCTTCAGAGTCATCAGATGAGATGGACAAACAAGTTTTAGCTTCGACTAGACCTTTACCTGAATCGCCTCTGGTGCCACTTCCAGACTCCCCCTGAGCTGCAACATCGGTTGCAGCTTCTGTAGCTTGTGTGCTACTTGGCTGATCCCTCTGTTGTGAAGCGTTGGGATCCTTGTCCTTATAGAGATCATCCTGGATTTACATGAGCTCATCAAGCTTGAACTTGTAATTCTCTGTTTCTACTACTCTCCCCCTGAGTAGCAAAGAGCTCCACAAGCTCAGTTACAATTCTACGTATTTGCTCGTTCACCACACAAAGTTCTTGATGTCTCGTGGTGGATGCGATATCACGCTTTATAAGAATAGCAATCTGTTGAGCATGACTGTTTATATTAGCAGTCATCCCCATGAGATGTTTTTCATATAATGTAGATTTCTTTTGTAGCTCTTTAATGGTTTTCTATTACTCCTTGATAAGATCTTGATTAGCTTTAATGGTCTTGGTTTGTTCAATCAAAAATTTGAGAACTTCCGCAAACTTTTTTTGCACGTATACCGAAAAAGTTGGACGTTCACTTAAGCTAGGCTCAGCTACAGGCTGAGGTCTCGGTGGTGGTGTTGTTGGTCTTGGACATTCAGGTTGTGGTGTTGGTATTCTAGGACCAACAACATATTTCTGACGAAAGCTACGAGACTTTTGGACAGTTGGCTTCTTCAATCGTGGACCAAACGGGCTTGAATCACTCAGACGCACGAAGCTTTCAGTAGACGATGGTGGCATCCCAATAAACACTAGTGGAAGAAAAGTCATACTAACTCCCACCGATGTAGCAGAAAAATTACCAGATCAAGACAAAGCCGGAAAACAACTGAACAACTCAGCAGTTGGTATAGCAGAAGAAAGTGTAGGTAAAGCAGAACTTATGGAAGGTCAAGCCTGACTTGAGACAAAAATCAATTCCATAAAACTTGGAACTGGGATAGCAACTGTAACTGGGGAAAATGAAACTGGATTTCCCAAGATAGAAAGTCCACTAGTGACTGTTGTGACTACCGTAGCTGAGACAACAACATTTGATATAGATTATGCTACAGAATATTTGGGAGACGAACTCGAACCTTCACCAATTCTTCGAGGTTTGTATGTCATGATTTGCTTTGGTTGACTAACCGAAGCAGCATCAGGTCATCCCTATCACTATCACTATCGAAAGAATTAGAAGGCAAGGTATCAAGATCTGTCAGTTTATCATTCCACATAGCTAAACTTAAAGCCCACTCGCAAGAGGAACGAGCGATTCGACTTTATTTCTAAAAGCAACGAGCTTGGCTTGATCTTCTTCGGATAACTTTGCAATCAAATCCTTTCTCACCATATTTATATATTCCTTCTCACTAAACATAACCACATCATCTTCCACCCCCTTTCCTTTTGCTTTTAATGAACTAGTAGTTGGAGCAACAGTTTCCAAAGCAGCATCAATTTCTTCAAGTAACGTATCTCGATTTAAATTGAGGTTTGGGCCAGCTTGTACAACTTCAACATTCTGATGAACTTCTTCCATTTCCACATACTTCCTGATAATTTCACGGCCTTCTTGAATCTGTTCTTGAATGGGTTCTTGAATAAGTTTAACAATAACTGGTTCAGCGACAACGAGCTTATCGGCAACAGGTTCATCAACAACCAGAGACTGTTGAAGATCAACCGAAGGTTGAACAACTACTAAGTGTTGAACATGAACTGGGTCGGCTACATCGTCATCCTTTCATGCTACAAAAAGTTGATTAACTCCAACAATGATCACGATCCAAGTTTGTTCAGCTACAAGATTATAGTCTTCTTCTTGTAAGATTGCACCTAGCATCGGTCGAATCTTCGAAAGAACATTTGAATGCACCGATTGCTTAGCGTTACAACAATCTTGAAAAATACACATCGCCATTGCTGTTTGAACATATTGAGGCAAACCCTCATGGATTGGGATGTTCGGAATTAGATGTCTGAAGATCAACATCAAAAAATTTGGGTAAAGCAACATCAACTTCAAGCTTCCAGCACCATAACTTAATTGGGTCTGCAACACTCGTAGAATCATTCGTGCAAAATTATACGATTGATTGAAGGTTAATCCAATCATTGCAGATAACAAGTTTTGTCACATCCCATCCATTCCCAAGTTTCTAGGAGCAAAACATTGCATCATAACATGATAAAAGAACCGCCATTGACCTCGAAGCATTCCCTTATAGATTTGTTTTGACGACAACGATCTAGAATAACTAAAACGTCGCATTGCGTGTTCCCGAATGCTTGCATCATAACATATTTCGCCTTGATTGAGCTCTCCTAACTACAAAGCTGCTCTAATGACCTCCTCTATGATAATGATTTGTTGTCCATTGATTGTAGCCACAATGGTGTCGTTATTCACACGAGAAGATGCCCAAAAATTATCCATGTATGCCACCACTCGACGAACATTTGCAGTAAGTGCATAAGCAATTCTTGACCTCCGAAGAAAATGAATAATCTCCATATAGTCGTCAATCCCACGAAGAGTCTTATCCAATAGGGCGATCTGATAATGCTTCAAAATAAAGTTGTGTTCGAGAACTCAGGTTTGTGCTAGAGGAGGTTGATCTTGTTGTTCTGCCATATATGTTTCAATACAAACACCACAATAAGTATAATAAGATATAACATGCTGCTACTGTATCAAAAATCTGGATTCTGCAAACACTTAGTAAAAGTTGCAGGAATTATAGACAGATTCATAAATCCGGACATCCTTATACCCTGAATTATAAACAAATCCGGATAAAACTTTACAACTTTGATAAATCCGGAAGTTTGAATAAATCTTGAATTTCTTTTGATTTCAACAAATCCGGAGGGCATTCATAATTCAAGAACATATCCTGAACAGAGTTTTAAGGAATAAATCCAGAAAAAAAACATTTAAAGAACATAAGTCCAGAACGTTATTTAATAAATCCGGAAGAATATGTTAAATACAGAACATTTGTTTAAGGATAACGAAACCGGAAGAAATATTTAAATTCGGAACAATGTTTAATGATAAGAAATCCGAAAGAAATAACCCGGAACTAGTTAAATCCGGAATAATTTCATAACTTAACAAATCCGGAGAAACTTCTTAAATCCGGAACATTATAAGAAATGTTAAACCCGGAAGGATCACAAAATTGGAGACCTGTTTGAAAACAAGTCACAAACCCCAAAAGCTTATAAACCCGGACTCAACACAACTCTTTGATAAATCCCTAAGTAACCAATACTTGGAATATTTTCATTTTACTTGGCCAAACAAACAATTTTCCACAAGGTTAAAACCTACACACTTAGATGTAACTGCGTGACCAATTTTTATTGAAATACTTATTTTATAAATTACCTCACTAGATTCTTTAACCCGTTTTTCAAAATTATGTAACCCATCGAGTATTGTTAAAAAGATAAAACCTACACATGGGAGCAAGAATTTTTTTTTTTAATTTTTTCAGACTTTATATTAAAACACACCTAAAATCTTTTTGTGGTTTTTCAAATAAACAAAGCTGAAAGTAAATATTTACAAAGAACAATAAAATGAATATTTACAAACAATTTCTTTTTGTGAAAATGTGTGTAAGAAGATCATATCAGCTTATCTATCAACATCCGTCACAATTAGTATTCTTTGACATTTTAAGCACTTTGAATGATATAGACAGTTCAAGATGTTTAACGCTATTGTGGTCGACTTAAGCTTTAGCACGTTTTAGAACATTGTTTTCAAGATATGGCAATTAAGTGTATTAAAAGCTGTTAGTAACTGTGTTCCCCACCTCAGAATATACTCCCGTATCAAGACTACCAAAAATTACATCTTACAGGTGAATATATATCTAACTGATATCGGCTAAATGCGAGACCTTAAGAGCTCAGTTTAGTGCCACCGCACAGACAAAGAGATGAAGACTTCACTTTGAGGTGGTGTACCAACGTTTTGGTATCTTTTTCTGTGATTTTGCTTAAAGTTACTATGTACTAGGTGGTATTATAGATATGTAATTGTATACCGGTGGTGACAATTTTTTAAAACAAATCATCCGGTGATGACTCTTAGGTAGAAATGAAATCCACCTTGGGGGTTTGCGCACAAGCGAAATGCTTAGCAAAGTATTATAGGAGGTCTAGGTCATTGCTTACACAAAATCAGAAGACCAGGTATAATACCCCATATAACAATCAGACATAAAGATCTAGTATCTCAGAATTTTGGTAATCTCTCAAACGAAATTACGGTACCAAGTCCATATATCCGAGATATGTTACACACAAATTTTGCAGTTCATTATCTTTATATACCAAAACAGGTTCTTATATGCGCGCAAAACTTACCGTTACAACATATAATGAAACTGTCACAGTTTAGATTTAATTTTAATATAATACTATGCAAAAGACACAGTTGCTAATATACTATCATTTCTTCTTGTGCTCAACACGCTTTCAATTTTTCTTTTTCTCATGTTTTGGATTTTTTTTTAAATAACCTACAACTAAGTAAAATCATTTTGGTTTTTGATTTAAGATAAGCAAGGAACTTTACAAACTAAACAAGAAAATATAGTTTCAATGTGGGCTTTTGCAACCATTCTACTCTGGGTTAATCATGCCGATCATTCGGACTAGATCTTCGAACCTAGCCCGATCGAATGTCTTAGTGAAAAGGTCAACAAAGTTGTCTAGCGTGTCAACCCTAACCACCTCTATTAACCCTTTTTTCTACACAATCATGAATAAAATGATGCCTAACATCTATGTGTTTAGTTCGTGAATGATTTTCGGTTTATTAGTTATAGAAATAGCAGAATTATTATCAACCAAGATAGGAGTTTGCGTGAAATTCAAACCGTAATCCCACAATTGTTGTTGAATCCACAACACTTGAGCACAACAACTCGAAGCTGAGATATACTCTGCGTCATAGGTGGATAAAGAAACTGCAATCTGCTTCTTGCACTACTAGGATACCAGACTGTTTCCAAGTAACTGAGCACCTCCTGAGGTCGATTTTCTGTTGATCGGGCACCCTCCAAAGTTCGCATCAGCGTAAGCTATCAAATCCAAGCCGCCTTCAATAGGATATCACAATCCAAGTTTCGGCTTTCTTTTTAAGTAACGAAAGATTCTTTTAACAACTTTCTAGTGCGACTACTTTGGATTTGCTTGGTACCTAGCACATAAACATACAGAAAACATTATGTCTGGACGCGAAGCAGTAAGATACATCAATGAACCAATCATAGCACGGTAGCTAGAAGGATCCACTTCAGGATCTTTTCTTTATCGACTGATAACTTGTGATTGGTCGGCAATGGAGTTTCATATGACAAGCTGACTTCCAAATTAAATCGCTTGAGAATCTCGTGAACATATTTTGTCTGATGAATATACGTCCCATCCTTCTCTTGATTCACCTGCAATCCAAGAAAGAACAACAACTCCCCCATTGCGCTCATCTCAAATTTTGACTTCATAACTGCCTTGAACTCCCAACAAAGCTTTCATTTCAAACCGTTTAATCCGTGTCATGATGATTATGACTATTTTTGACTAACCACTTAAGTCCATTTAATTAGAGATTAAATTCATATTCATTATCTTCTTTATTACAAGATTAATGTTTTAGTTATGACAAGATTAATGTCTTGTTTAGTACTAGTTTTAATGAGGTTAAAACTATGGGTGTATATATATATATATGAACTTAGTGGTTCATAGTAAAGATATAAGAAAAGTTGCACTCTCATTAGTCTCTAAATTTTCATAAAATTGAGAGGAGTACTCTCAAACAGAGACAACTTCATCTTTTTCCACCAACAATTCTAAACACCATTATACCCGGTGCTATCTCGGGCGCGAGTGCCATCTCCGGCAGTACACATACTGTTCCGGTTGTTGTACTCTAAGGAGATAGACCGTCTGAGAGGAGACACGTAATCTGTTTTAAGGGTCCCGTGTCAAACACGATCATCAACGAAAAAAATAAGGGGTGATCACTACTTTTGGGTAGAGGTAAACTATTTTTTTTTAATTTAACTTATGTATTTAAAAAAAATAAATAAAACATAATCAATTAATAAAGTCATTACATTAAACTAAATTGAAAAAAGACAATACATAAAATTAAAACTTGTAAAATAAATTAAAACCATAAAAAAATTAGAAATTACATGGCCAATTATATTTCTTTGCAATCTCGCATTTTCGGTCTAGTGTGATTTCCGACATCTCCGGTAGAACATTGTCGTGTGGCCTCATAAACGTCTCCAAATCCTTATCAAACCTAAGTGATCTCAACGTGTCTCGATGTTCATACGTCAACTCCATAAATTTTTCCTCTCGTTTCTTTTTAATGTCCACCAACTCTTGTTTCATAAATTTCCTCCGTAGGATATTCATACACACCGGGTGCAACCATCGTGGGACCTTGTGGTAGTTAAAAAAATTGTGGTGGATAATTGGGTTGGGGTTGAGTGTTGTAAAAACCCGGTTGTGTAGTTAGGGCGTAAAAATATGGAGGTTGAAAGTGTGGGGAATAACCGAGTTGTGATTGAAATGGCACACTTGAACCAATCGATCCGCCTCGTCAACTTTGTTAGCCGCGCCCCCTCGCCTTCGAGCCGGAACCCGAAACTTTTTTCTTGCCATCATCCTTGTTTTGTCTTGCCATCACCCTTGTTTTGTCTATCCATAGTATGAGAATTTTGCGATTAAAAATGAGAGTATGTAAATTGGGTGAAAAATAAGATGCAAAATGGTATTATTTATAAATGTATTTATTTGTTTTTTTTAATTAAAACGGCTATATAGCTGTTAACCTTTCCAACGGTCCAAAAATTGACAACTTGTAGCGTGGTAACCATTCACCGAAATCAACATAACTCAACGGTGAGGGAAGGGTCGGCGGCGGTGTTGCCGCGAGGTGAAAGGGCACACCGCACCCTTCCCCGCACCCACCCCATTCACCCTAATCGAGTCATGTTGAAATCCGGTTAACAATGATCAAGTGATGGTTTTACATCATATATCATAGATGTAAACCATACTATGTTTTACAACAACCATTTCAGTTTTGACTGAGAGATGACTAGGGTTCAATTTCTAATATTAGATAAATTTATGATTAATTTAGTGTAATTTTCGAGAAGCAATACAGAAACATTCGCCAATAAAAAGAACATGTCTTAAAACATAATTAATGGATGTCTATCTTCATTTAAGGCTGCACCGTATGGAACCGTCGCCCAGTCCGTCGTGGATCGTCACCGGCGTCGAATCATCCCGCCCCCTCCCGTCACCGTCGAGGACGTCGAGTTGCGGACGGTCAAGACGGTCCAAGCTGGTGGGCCCCCTTCGTTTTTGACTGTTAAAAAAATGGAATTGGATTGAGTTGTGGGTCGAATCAGAGTTGCCGGAAATTCTGGTTTCGAACTGAAAAACGAAGGTGATGAAGACAGGTTCTTTTTTCAAAACACAGGTTCTTTCTTTATTTTTTTTTAGTGGTGGGAGCCCCTTCATTTTAGATCAAATTCTTTGTAAATTACACATATGGTCCCTCTGATTTAGATCAAATTCTGGTTTGGTCCCTAAAGTTCTTTATTTTTGAATTTAGAAATTATTTAAGCCTATGTTTTTTTTACTAAGTCATTGTTTTTTTTAATATTAATGAAAATATTTTGTTAGTTTATTTGTTAAATGTTAAAAAAAAGTAGAAGATTAAAAAATATATATATATAAAAATGGTGGGGAGGACTATGACTAGGACCATCCTTCCATACCCTCTACTTTTGGGGGATGGAGCATCCTTAGGAGGACTATGACGTGGCGCCTACGTGGCGGATCATCCTCCCTTGGAGGACCATCACCATACCCACTAGCCTAACGTACTGCATGATTATAAATATTCCAACGTCTGCAACTATCTCAGTTATTTGAGTGTCTTTGATGCGTATTTATTTAGTCAAATTTTGGGTCAACTGTAATCCATTTCAAACTAATAAAAGATAATGAAAATACCTACCAATAGTCGCTAATTTGTTGCAAACTGAATTAGCGGTAAAGGTTTTGCAAAATACTTATTTGGTCACAAAATTGGCACAAGGACAATACCGACAGATTTACAATCACTTTTACAGTTACAAATGTCCTATAAAGTATTAGTGACCCTTGATCAGTTTAATAAATGTAGCTCAACAACCATGAAAGTCCCTTTTAATTAAATTTGTTCACAAAAGTAGGCAAGAAGCTACCAGGCCGGTACTCGGTACCAGAGAAATGCGGTTCGAATTTAGATCCCAAGCCCAATTTTTGGTGCATATTTAATTCAGTGGACATAGCCCTTTTGCAATAAAACAAAAATATTTTGAACGAATAATAAAAGCATATAATAATCTGGAATTTTTAATAAAATAGTTAAATGTCATTTTAGTCCCTGTGATTGTGATTTGGTCCATTTTGTCAGTTTAGTCCAAAGGTTTCATTTTTCGCCTGTGGGTCTAAAAAGGTTTCACCATTGTCATTTTAGTCCACTGGGTAAACTTTATCTGTTTTTCTGTTACCGAGAAGAGCAATTCGGTCATTTTATATGTAATTCTATTAACTAGAAAGACAATTCGGCCATATAAAATGACCGAATTGCCCTTCTCGTTAACAGAAAAAATGGATGAAGTTAACCCAGTGGACTAAAACGGCAACGGTGAAACATTTTTGGACCCACAGACGAAAAATGAAACCTTTGGACTAAACTGGCAAAATGGCCCAAACCACAGGAACTAAAATGACATTTAACTCTTAATAAAATTATTAGAGAAGTGTTATGTATATAAATGCAATTTTAAAGACGTGTTTTATATATTTTAACTATTTTTAATTTTACAGGATTTACTTATAAATGATAGAATAAATCTTATACCAAAGCGAGATTGTGGAGCCTAATGATCATTGTCACACTATTATTATATATATCAAATACTAACATAGGTTTGCACCAGGAAAGTTCTTGATTCTCTTACTTTGACCACTAACTTTCTTGGCTTTTCATTTGGGCCTATGATGTGGCCGTTAAAGGTTGCCTCCACATGCTCACCTATTGCCTTTTATTATCATTGTCATAATGTTATAATTTTTACAAAACATACATTATTTTATATGGGGTGGTGATGGGAAGTAATGGGTATGACAAAGGATGAAAGTTTGAAACAAATTAATATTTTTGTTAACTATGATTATAAGTGACGTTATATTCCAAATAGGGTAGTTGCTTTCGTATCGTACCCTATACGACTGTTATATTGGTATCGTGACTAATCGAACGAATTCTGACAGAACAATATCGATATCGGTACCGCTATTCTTTTTTATGGTTTTCGACCAATGTAAAAACACCTGTGGATATCTTTTTTGACACATCACTACTTTATTTTTGAGTTTTCTCTTTTGGGAGTTATGGCGAGAGTCGGTGCCCTAACGATCAAATTTCCGCCGCGTAGCGCGGGGAGTACCGCTAGTTACAAATTATATTACAAACTAATATAATACAGTAACAGTTATATCATACAGAAACACAACCGGGCTCCATTCAAGAAGAGTTTTTTTAACAAACGGTAGAAGGGCAATCACCAATTTTTAAAACCAGCGTTTTTAAGGCCAAAGTGTCGGCAAAAAGGGGGGAAAGCTCTTTGTTTCTGATCCTGTAGTTGGATCCTCTAGAACCACAAGAATCCTTAGAATTAGAATGGGATTCCAAAGTCCGGATTTTTAACTAAATTAAATTAAACGGTCAAAACCGACTTTGGTGGGTGGTAGAGGCTTTGTGCCTCTTGGGGAGAGACCAGAGTTCAATTCCTGACATAGGGTAAAATTTAGTGTAATTTAAGAGTACTGTTATGTAACCTTTTCCGTTCAAAAAATAAAATAAAATAACCGAGCAAGCTATTTCACTTTTTGATCAAAATGAGTAAAGTGTCATATTCGACCCTAAGGTTTGGTGAAATGTGTAACTTTAGTCCAATAATTATTTTGAGTGAATTTCAAGTTTTGTCCTTTATTTTTATAGTGAATTTCTGGCGGTGTACTTTATCTTTTAAATTGATGAGTCTTGAACTTAATGATTTAAAATCTTGCACGTTATGTTATTTAGCCCTAACCCAGTTAGATTTTTCTGTTAAATCTGGTCATGTGATTTGCACATGAGGGTATTATTGTCATTTCACTTTTCAGTGACTAGTTGTGTAAATAAATTAAATACCTAACCATTAAAAAATTAAAAATAAAAATTAGATATATCTCTCGCCTCTCTCTCTCCCATTTACCACCAACATCCACCATCTACCATCACCACCACCATCCACCATCCACCTCACATCACCTCACCTGCTGCCGTCACCACCACCACCCATCGCACACCACCTCATCACACCAAAATCCAACACCACTAAAACTTCAAATAGATTCATTATTTATACAATTCAAAATTTCAAACCGAAAACAAAGTCAAGGAGGTGATTTTAACAAACTAATCAACCCTATTGCCATAGTATTCAAACAATAACTCAGATCCAAATCTCTAACAAATACAGAAAACTTCTTTAATTCAACTTAATATATCCCAATTAACAATCCGGTTTAACTTCTTGCATCAAACCTAAAACATAATCAAATACGCAAACACCGTAGTAAAAAACCACGTCGCAGCACCAACCGCCTGATTAAACGACACCGACAGGTACCTCAATGAGATATTCCCACCCACAACCGACACCCAGAATATGAAACTCAGAGCAGAGATCTTCAAAAACTGAACACGAGATCGAATGGTCTGCATCAGCACCATTTTCAGCCACACGGTCCCGATGTTGCTGAGGAAATACTTGTTGAGGAGTAAAACCATGTTACGAGACTGATGGCGAAGAAGCGAGAGGATGTTGCGGGTTTGATTGCCGACATTTTGTTATTGGATCGAATCGAATGGATTGAATTGGAACGGGGTGAATTTGTTTCGATTCGATTGGATTGTTTATTTAGTGGGTGTTTGGGTTAGCTTATTTTGGAGCTAATTTTAACTTCTTGGCTTATAAAAAGTTAATAAGTCATTTTGATAGTATTTGGAAAAGGGTTGAGAAGGAGTTTTATAGCTGGAAAAGGAGAAAATAAGAAGTTAGAATTTCTCAATTCTGAATTATGACTTATACAAAGTTAATAAGTTATAAGTTAAAAGGAATGCCAAACACCCCCTTAGAGGAGTGGATCTGAAGGAGATCTGGGGAGCATTAGGTATATATCTATATATATATATATATATATATATATTTTTTTTTAATTGTAAGGTATTTAATTTATTTACACAACTAGTCCCTGAAAAGTGAAATGACAATAATACCCTCATGTGCAAGTCACATGACCAGATTTAACAGAAAAATCTAACTGAGTTAGGGCTAAAGGACATAACATGCAATATTTTGAAACATTAAGTACAAGACTCATCAATTTGAAAGATAAAGGACATCGTCTGAAATTCACTATAAAAAAAGGACAAAAATTTGAAATTCACTCTATTATTTTTTTTGCGTGATTTTCATCTCCGACTTTTTTCAAATATATGTTTCATCGAATTTTTAACCCATGTTGGAAAAAGTCGGTTAAAGAAAGGGTAAACTAGTCATTTCACATATATTTTTTATTTTTCATTTCTTCACCTAAATTTTGTCATTTTCGTCGTAGTTGTTTAGTCAAAGTTAATACTTTCATACAATAGTTTAGATCCAACGGTACACTAAGCATGTCGAACGCACATTATATTATATATTATATTTTATATATATTAATACAAACAATAGTGTTTTGCCAAAACTTTTTATTTTTAATATTCTTTCTCTTATTTGGTTAATAATATTTTCTTTAAACCAATAAGAAATTTTGTTTTTAATATTTTTTTTCCTTTCCTAATAATATTTACTTGATCTTATAGTTGATAATATTTTCTTTGATTGATATTTGACGTGAATGTCGTGGGTCACGCAAATTTAATCCCAAATACAACTATATAGATAGTGGTAGTAGGGTATCGAACTCAGGGAGTATGTGGAAAATGTGTCGATTGTATAGCTTTGTACTTAAACTAATATTAGACTAAATTGCAGAAATTAAAATTCAAGAGTTTGGATTGTTGTTTTAGAAAACTAAATTAAGAACTAATTCAAATCAAAGTTGGTTGTAAACAATTAGGAGAGAACAATGATCACCCTAGGTTTCAGTTTCTTTAAACAGTTGTGTGCAATTTCACTAGAAAGAGTTACATAGACATAACTCGTGTATATGTGATTGAAGTGATAAAAGGGAACAAAGTACTCGGATTAGATAACGCGAGGTTGTTTCCCGATGACCTATTAACCAATAACCAACCCTAACCCTTCCCGTGATATCTCGGTTGCCAACGGCACCAAGAACGTACGATTAAGACTAGAAATTGCAATATTGATTAACACACTACAAACAATCAAACATACCCCATGACATTCAAGCAACGCAAGATATCATTCTAGAAATGCAGAAATTAAACACACAAAAGTTTCAGAAACATTCACCTAGGATGATCACCGAAGAGTTTAGCCGGACATGGTTCGGTGAATCATCATAACAAGCAATTCGATGTTCATACAAATCAAAAACACAAACCGAATGTTAGAAATTGTTCCAAACCAAGCAAGACCAAGCAAAATCGCCCCTAGGATGATCCAAAACCGTCCAATGATGAGTTATAATGAAAAGACACCCAAAAACCAACTTAAATGTGGCAGTTACATGTTTTCTCGCAGCCGTCACCGTAATTTACGGCTCCACCGTAAATTACGGTGGACATAAAAGGTTTACGGTGAGATAAGACTGATTTACGGTGAGGAAATATGGACAAAATCAGGTCCACCGTAAATTACGGTGAGACCGTAATTTACGGTGACAGCCTGAATGATATGCTTTCTTCACGTGATGATGTCTGCCGCCACAACATGTGCGGCCTAATCAAACCAACCGCCCAAGTCAAAGTCAGGCGCTCTACATGTGCCGTGATGTTTGTAAACCAAGATGTTTTTTTTTTCTTCTTCACATGTGCCGCCCCATTATTGAGATGATGATGATTGTTATTGTGGCGGCCCAATTAGAGAAATCCAATTCAAGATGGCGGCCCAATGGATGTAGTTGTCCACTATTGAGATGATGATCATTATTAATGTTGTTGCTTGTTGACCGCCTGCTTCTTCACATGTGCCACCCCTTTAATCCACTTAAATGCGGCCCAATCACAAGCTAGCAGCCGCCCAAAATATAACCGGCCCAATCCAGAAATCCATGTGCTCACTAAGTCTTGTGATTCATTAATGATGATGTATTATTGATTCCTTGTCTGCGTGAAAGAACATATGCTGCCCAACAAGTCACATGATGATGTTGTTGATAATGGTCTGATCTCCAAACCCTCACACGTGAGTATGGCTGCAAAAGTCCCTCACAATTCTCGAAGTCTGCTTGTCCACCCCCTCTCACATGTGATGATATGTCATGATGTGATGACTATTAAAAATAATAAATCATTCTCACCAAAACACCTGCGCTGTTAACACGTACGGGTTCCAATTTAACCGAATTAAGTGATTTACCTGCAAAACACACGAACACTCGTAGTTACTAAGTTCAAGCAAATAACCAAGTAAAGCATGGAATTTTAATCCTTTTAAACCATTTAAGGGTTGTCCTACGGACCACCCGTCACATCCCCACACTTACTCGTTGCTTGTCCCAAGCAACCCATTCAAAAACTATTTCAACACCAAAGCGATCAAACATGCAACCAAGCTAAATGTGCCGTCCTTTTACTAACTTCAATCATACCACAAGACACACCCCTCACAAAAATCTCTCGGTAACAAGAAATATTAGCATAATGCTAAACCACTCAATGCGTGTGTGTGTGCGCGACAATAAGCTTGTATATAAATCAAGTTTCCTCCTAACAAATATCTAGCATGCTTTAGAATCAAAGGGACTTGCGGGTTGCAACGGGGCTAGGTGTAAAGGTAGGAAAATGGTGGAATACATATGAAAGAGCTAATTGATTTGACCCGGTTTTTATTTCTATCACTACGAAGCAAACACCAAAAATAAATACAAAGCTTCTTAACATTCTCAACTCTATTGCAACTAAATACTTCTTTTTGTATTTTTCATATTTTTCTCTTCTTTTTTTTTTCTTTTCTTTTCTTTCCTTTTTTTTTTTCATATCGAACTTCAACAATATATACAAGAACATCAACACCACATGCTAAATTTCCTAAACCGGGTCATCTCAATAGGTAAAATTTTGTAGGAAGTAGGCTTGGGTCACAATCGAATGGTCTAAGGCTCAACATGGCTTTCTAAGGACCAAACCCCCACCCCTCACAATACCAAGCTCATATATGTAAAGTATGAGGTCCAACCCACCAATCCCGCACTCTCACACATCTAGACGAGGCTTCCTAAAAGTCCCCCTATCATTTTCAAAAGCATGCTAATTCTAGGATTTAACAAGTATTCACACACAAGTTCTATTAACACACAACACACACCGCCACTCAAACAATGAAATATCAATAAGAATCATGTGTGGCTCAAATCCTCACCAAGAAAAGACTAGGAGTGGGTGTCGGTGTGTCAAATGGCACAATATCAAGTTTTCAAATTTTAACAATTTTCGCTTGGATTTACAAAATTTTTAAAATTCTCAAAAATTTCCCCCATCCCCACACTTGGGATACATTGTCCCAATGTATGGCTTTGAGGGAAAGATCGCTTCTAACCAAAAACATTAGCTTTCGCTAATACTCTCAAATCCCAAATTTCTTTTTGTACTTTTCATTTTATAATTTTTTTTTTTTTTTAACATGACACCACCAAACAAACTAACTATCAATATTTCAAAGCTAAAGAACACAACAAGACTAAGGAAAGAGTACATCGACCTGGTGAAGTTTGCCACAACAGATGTTGTAAATGATCCAATTTCCTATCACCACCTTCACACAAATATCCGTACATCTTCCCCACACTTGAGTGTTGCCATGGCCCTGAAATAAAGAAAACTAAAGAAATAACAATGTCAGTGAAAAACCTCGGGTTGCCTCCCGAGCAGCGCTAAGTTTCGCGTCTTCAGCCAGACCGTGCCACCCCCATTTATGGTGGCTCAAAGAATCGGTTCCTATCACCTCCCCCACTGTAACTTGTCTTTGGGCAAAATGCATCCGTCTCATTTTGACTCGGTGGGTAATCAAATACGTTCCTGCTTGAACCCATATGTGTTTCTTCACGGTCCGGTGGGTGCTTTTTTCTCATTCGTGGTAACACCTTTTCACTAAACCCGCTATCCTTCGCCTCAATGGACTCATAACTAATCACTCTAGTTTGAACATCAAAAGACAACTTACGGTTCCTTTCGGTCATGGTAATAATTCCTTCTCTACAATCAATTTGAGCATTTGCCGTATAGAGAAACGGTCGACCTAAAATCACCCTTTGTTGTGATGCCATGTTGGTAGAAGCATAGTCCAAAACTAGAAAATCCACCGGGTATTCAAATTCTCCCAACTGAATCTTAACATTCCTAACCATTCCCCGTGGACGCCTCCAACTTCCATCCGCCAAGCTCACCATGGTGTCTATACCTTCGAGTGGACCAAAGTCGTACATATCATATAGATCGCTTGGTAGCACACTCACGCTTGCCCCGTAGTCCAACAATGCGTGAGGGATTTTTAATTTTCCCACACGGATAGGCACGATTGGCGCTTCACACTCTTTATCATTCTCGACTTCGTCATCTTTTTTCAAACCTGCATTCACTTGACATGAAGAAGTTAGACATTTTTCATTAAATTCGGTACTAGGAATGGTGCTTACCACATTGATGTTAATGCTTTTTATGTTCTTGGGATTTGGCACCGTATCACTCGGTAGCTGGCCTTTTGCTTTCTTTAACATCGCCACGTCACTAGCAAGTTGACCCATTTGAGTGGTCAACGATTGGATGCTTTTGTCACGAACCTCGTCCTTTTGCATCCGAACCTCATCACGTTGGTTCATTCGTTGCATTTCCATTTGCATGCTCTTTAGCATCTCCATCACCTCGTTTCCACCCGAAGACCCCCCTTGTTCTTGACCCGTTGTATATTGTTTTTGATAACCTTGGTTATTTCCGCCTCGGTATCCACCTTGATTATTGTAAGATGGCCGTGAACCAAAATTACCTTGACTACCTTGAAAATTTGGGTTTGCTTGATTTGAAGGGTTCCCATATCTAAAGTTCGGGTGGTTCCTCAATCCGGGGTGGTAGGTATTAGAATTCATGTTGTTGTAGTTCCTACCACCTCCTCCTTGACCTTGACCTTGAACCGCATGGACTTCCTCGTATTGCCCTTCCAACATCCCTTGGCAATTTTCAGCCGCATGACCTATTTCATTGCATAAAGCACAAACATCATAAATTTGGTTAGTGGTTTGAACATTACCATCATCTATGGCGTGCACTTGCGGTCGGTTAGTGGTCGGTCGGGCTCTTCTTGAGGCTTGAGCTTTTCTCTTTGATGTAGTTGCCATGCTTTCCAAAAACTCCCAGTCATCATTCTCATAGTTTGTTCCAAAAGTCCCACCGGTGATAGACATCAAATCACGTGCATCTTCGGCACTCAACCCCTCGTGAAAGGCATTCATCAACTCCCACAATTCAATTCCATGGTGAGGGCAGTTTTTAATCATCATGTTGAAACGCTCAAACGCCTCGTGAAACATCTCACCATGTTGTTGTTGAAAGCTTCTCAATCCCTTCCTTGCATCGTTGGTCTTTTGGGCGGTGTAAAACTCATCCAAGAAGGTTTGTTGCATCTCCCCCCATGTATATATGGATGCCGAAGGTAACGTGTAGAACCATTTTTTCGCCTTATCTTCCAAAGAAAATTGGAATAATACCAATTTAATGTCATCAGCCGAGAACCCTTGACTCCCAAGAGTGTTGCAAATTGAGTCATAAGCCTCTAAATGAAAGTAAGGCTCCTCCGTTGCCAACCCCTTGTACTTTGGTAAACTTTGCAAAGAGTTAGTCCTCACTTCAAATGTTCGCCCTTGATCATTATGAGGAATGACTACCGGTGAAGGATTTTGTGTGATTACCGGCCGAAAATGTGCTTCAATGCCCCTCACATTTTCTCTAAGGTGTCTCCTTGGTACACCATACCTACCTCTCGGAATAATAGGGCCATTTGGCCTTGGTACTTGCCCTTGCGGTGCGATTGGTTGTTGAAACTGTTGTTGTCGCATCGGTGGGCGTTGAGGTGGTCTTTGAAATTGTTGTTGTACGTGTTGTGGCCGGACTTGTTGCAATGGATTAGGTTGTTGTATTGGTGGCCCTTGTGGTCTTGGCCGAATGTGTTGTGGTATAATTTGTTGTTGTGGCATTCCACCAACACTTGCCATCCCTTGAGATTGACTTTGAAAATACCCAAACTCCCCTTGATCACCATAACCTCCATAACCGTACCCATCATCATCATACCCCTCAAATTCTTCAAATCCCTCATCATAACCATCTCCTTGAATTCCCGAAGTTTGCCCAAATGGGATGGTCGAATACTGAAAACCCGATTGTTGTGGTTGTGGTCTAAAAGATGAAGTAGTATGCACAATAGTTGAATTGGGTGCAATTGTGAAGGTGGATGATGATTGACCCGTAGTTGGGGGAAAGAAGTGGGATAATGGTGGGATTGTGGTGGATGGATTGTAGGTGATGGTAGGCTCAGTTTGAGTGGTGATTGGTTGGGTGACATTGGATGGTGTAAATTCAGCGGTGGTATTAGGTAATGTGGTATTTGGTGATGGTTGTGTGGATGTAGGAATGAATGATGAGGTCGTTTGACCCGTTGTAGGTGGTATTTGTGGTTCATCCATGATGTTTCTTGGTGTAATGGGTGAAGTGGGTGAACCAATGATTCTGTTTTCGCGTAGTAAAACTCGGTTTTGCCTTAGTGTTCTTTCAATTTCCGGATCAAATGACAATGGTGAAGCTTTGTGAGAGCCTCTAGTATGCATGCACCTGTAGAACCTGCACACTAAACACACCAGTGTAAACCCGAAAATAACAAAACAAAACTAACAAAAATGACACACGTTGCACACTACTCCCCGGCAACGGCGCCAAAATTTGACGTGAATGTCGTGGGTCACGCAAATTTAATCCCAAATACAACTATATAGATAGTGGTAGTAGGGTATCGAACTCAGGGAGTATGTGGAAAATGTGTCGATTGTATAGCTTTGTACTTAAACTAATATTAGACTAAATTGCAGAAATTAAAATTCAAGAGTTTGGATTGTTGTTTTAGAAAACTAAATTAAGAACTAATTCAAATCAAAGTTGGTTGTAAACAATTAGGAGAGAACAATGATCACCCTAGGTTTCAGTTTCTTTAAACAGTTGTGTGCAATTTCACTAGAAAGAGTTACATAGACATAACTCGTGTATATGTGATTGAAGTGATAAAAGGGAACAAAGTACTCGGATTAGATAACGCGAGGTTGTTTCCCGATGACCTATTAACCAATAACCAACCCTAACCCTTCCCGTGATATCTCGGTTGCCAACGGCATCAAGAACGTACGATTAAGACTAGAAATTGCAATATTGATTAACACACTACAAACAATCAAACATACACCATGACATTCAAGCAACGCAAGATATCATTCTAGAAATGCAGAAATTAAACACACAAAAGTTTCAGAAACATTCACCTAGGATGATCACCGAAGAGTTTAGCCGGACATGGTTCGGTGAATCATCATAACAAGCAATTCGATGTTCATACAAATAAAAAACACAAACCGAATGTTAGAAATTGTTCCAAACCAAGCAAGACCAAGCAAAATCGCCCCTAGGATGATCCAAAACCGTCCAATGATGAGTTATAATGAAAAGACACCCAAAAACCAACTTAAATGTGGCAGTTACATGTTTTCTCGCAGCCGTCACCGTAATTTACGGCTCCACCGTAAATTACGGTGGACATAAAAGGTTTACGGTGAGATAAGACTGATTTACGGTGAGGAAATATGGACAAAATCAGGTCCACCGTAAATTACGGTGAGACCGTAATTTACGGTGACAGCCTGAATGATATGCTTTCTTCACGTGATGATGTCTGCCGCCACAACATGTGCGGCCTAATCAAACCAACCGCCCAAGTCAAAGTCAGGCGCTCTACATGTGCCGTGATGTTTGTAAACCAAGATGTTTTTTTTTTCTTCTTCACATGTGCCGCCCCATTATTGAGATGATGATGATTGTTATTGTGGCGGCCCAATTAGAGAAATCCAATTCAAGATGGCGGCCCAATGGATGTAGTTGTCCACTATTGAGATGATGATCATTATTAATGTTGTTGCTTGTTGACCGCCTGCTTCTTCACATGTGCCACCCCTTTAATCCACTTAAATGCGGCCCAATCACAAGCTAGCAGCCGCCCAAAATATAACCGGCCCAATCCAGAAATCCATGTGCTCACTAAGTCTTGTGATTCATTAATGATGATGTATTATTGATTCCTTGTCTGCGTGAAAGAACATATGCTGCCCAACAAGTCACATGATGATGTTGTTGATAATGGTCTGATCTCCAAACCCTCACACGTGAGTATGGCTGCAAAAGTCCCTTACAATTCTCGAAGTCTGCTTGTCCACCCCCTCTCACATGTGATGATATGTCATGATGTGATGACTATTAAAAATAATAAATCATTCTCACCAAAACACCTGCGCTGTTAACACGTACGGGTTCCAATTTAACCGAATTAAGTGATTTACCTGCAAAACACACGAACACTCGTAGTTACTAAGTTCAAGCAAATAACCAAGTAAAGCATGGAATTTTAATCCTTTTAAACCATTTAAGGGTTGTCCTACGGACCACCCGTCAATATTCATCTAATAGTTTGTGCTCAATAACTTTTAGAAATATAAATACGTAGTTGTGCTTATTATATATTACTTGACATTCTGATATAGATTTTGTGTTAACCAGTATTGTGATTAATCGAATCGATTTTGATCGAACAACATAGATACCCGTAGTATCGGTATTGGTGGAAACGGTACTCATTTTAATTTTATTGTGTTCGATCAATGTAAATTGATTGATATAAATCACGTTTTGATATCTTTTGGACATATCAGTGATTTATTTTTGGGCTTTATCTTTTGATAGATATAGCGAATGTTAGTATCGTAGCAAACCAAATCACTACGGACTGAGATCCCATCGCATAGCGCGCGCGCGGGGGGGGGGACCCACTATTATATTCTATATATATAGTTTTCGAAAGATCATGAATAGTAATTTCAAATTTAAAATAATATATAGTTTTTTAATATTTTATTATATCAATATATTATTTTAATATTTACTTTTAACTTTTAACATGTTTTAATTTTTTTCTATTTACTTTTAGCTTTTAACGTATTTTCTTTTTTTCATTTTCTAAAACCATACTTCCTTTATCATTTATTTTGTTTTTAATAATTCTTTTTTCTTTTTTAAAATCATCTTTACTTTTGCAATTAATTTGATATTTTTTTAATAACTTATGTTCGTTAGTTTTTTTTTCTAAAAACTTAAGTACTTAGTTGTGCTTAATTTTTACTCTCGATTAGTATAAGTTTTTATTAAAAACGAATTTATGTTCAAAATAAAGTATTTATTTAGTATCGTAAAATGGTACGATGATAAACTCAACTGATTCTAACGGTTTGACTTTCTAACAACATGCTATATTTTCAAATAACGTTTGTTTTACATTATTATTTGCTCTGTTTCACCGTAACGCGCGACAGAAAAAAAGACCTAGTATATGTATAAAATACAACTAAAGTGATTGCGATAGAAATTGTGTGGATATGATGTAATTATAGAGATGAGATGGAGATGCTACACACATAATACATTCTTTGGGTTTGTCTCACACCATTAACTGCGGGTGTAAATTTTGTGTAAATTTTCAACTAGCATTAAACGGGAAGTGAAGATTTGGATCGAAGACCACATGTCTCAAGTTAGAATCTAATCCCAACCAGGTTTTATCATAGTGGACTTTCAGGCGGCGTGTTTTCCCCGGTACTAGAGATTGTGGGCTTGGGCTACCCAGCGCTGTTTGTGATCGCCGGCATATGGGGTGTCTTTTGCCATCGGGTTACCTGATCGCTGGGCTTTTATTCGTTGGCCGTTCAGTTTTCCCCCTTAAATTAGCTTGAAAAAATCGAACTTGTGGATTGCCCATAACCTTCGGACATAAACAAACATCAAACCCAAATCAGGGGCGGATCTACCTTGATGTAAGGGGTAGCTGATGCGTGGTTGAAAACCGGTGACCATAAGCGTATAACTTGATGATTTTATGTACGTTTTAAGTTCGGATGGCCTACTTTTAATCACAAATATGTTTTGTAGGTTTGACAAATTTAAAGAGCTTTTTGGGAGCTTTACGAGTCATCGGGTCAAAGAACGGTGCACCGGAACGCGAAACAGATCAACCGGGAACGCAAGACGCGACAAACGAAAAAACATCATCAGGAGAGCCCGTCGGCGACGGGCAGGGACCCCGTCGGCGACGGGCAACAGAAATTCAATCCGGGGACTTTTGTTTTTTTATGCTGGAATTATTGTCAAACACACTTTACTGATTCCTACTTCGGGTTTTTAGTCAAAAGGACACCACAAGCATTAAGTGCAAGCATGAATTAGAGAAGGAAATCAACTCCAAGCATCATGTTCATACGGCAAGGATGATCAAAGTCTAACAAGGAGTAAATGCTCTCAATTGCTTGGATGTGTGAATGCTTTCAATTCTCCATGGCTATAAATGAGGAAGAACAACAAGGAAGAAGATACACCTCCATACCCATATTCAAGTTCGTATCCAGAAATCCATCATCACGTACTTTCAATTTCCTTGTAACCATCTTACATCAAGAGTATTCTGCATTCTCCATTCTTCAAGCTCCAAGATGACTTCCGGCAAGTTTCAATTATCCGGTGAACAAGCTCCGGCAACCATGAGTGGCTAATCGTCTCGGTTTCACCCCGGTGTAGGTAGTTGTTTAATTTATGGTTTTAAATTGTTATGCTACAATTTGTGAAAATTTGTGTATGGTTTTAGAAACCTTTGACAATAGCTTACATTTGTTTTGAATTCATAAACTGTCGAGCGAAGATGAAAGTTATGACTTTATGAAATGGTTATGTGCAATATGCGTTGTCTTGGTTAGGATTTACTTGTGTTGATTACAAAGTGTATTCTTGTCCGTTCATCGAGCGTTGATAGTTATTAGCACCTAAGTCACGGTACACTAAATCCGCTAATCGTATGCATTTGAGTTGAGGCTTTAAACTTGTAGAAACCATAAGTTAACAACTATCGAAACCGGGTGTGATTCCTTTACTTATCTTGTTTAAAACCATCAATTATAATTCTTGTATTTGCCAAGTTCTAGTAGATAATCAATCGCATCAATTTAGTTATTTATGTTAAAACAACTTTCCAACAAAACAAAAACACAAGAATATTTATTAGCAAGCTTCATAATTTGTGACAACCATCTTAGTTCTAGTAAATCCATTCGCAAACCACATACTCTTCGTGGATCGACCCCTTGCTACCACTAGCTATTTGTTAAGGGTAATTTGGGCTTATAAATATTATCTTTGACCGGAGCGCGACACTCCGATCAAATTTTGGCGCCGTTGCCGGGGAGTTCGTGCGCTTTGTGTTTGGATAATTTTCATAATTTTTTGTAGTAATTTTTAGAATTTTTGTGATTAAGTAGTTTTGTTTCTTTTTATTTTCTCTATTTTCTTGCTACGCGGGTGTGTTACTTGTGCAGATTATACTTACAAGTAGTGCATGCATACAAGGAATTCCGGTAGAACCTCACCACTATTGTTCGAACCGGAGGTTGAGCGTTTAGTTCGAAGAAACTTAGCCACTCGGTTAGAGGCAACACTCGCTTCTAATCAACCCAACACCAATTCTCCATATACACCATCCATTGAAACCAATTCAATGGCAAACCAAAACCCCAACCAAAACCCAACTCCACATCAATTTCAATACCAAAGCAATCTCAATCCCATTCCAAATATCCAACATATACCTCAAGAACAACCGGGTGGTAACATCAATACCGGACCACCCACACCACCTTTCCAAAATCAAAGTCCCAACAACAACCAAAGAACACCCCAACAACAAAACCTTCATCAACAAGCGTATCGTGGCAATCCCGCGAACGAAGACCCATTTTTCAACTTAGACGATTTGAGGAACGCCATTCCTAATGACGAACCTTATAGTGTTCCCGGTTATCAATCACCGGAGCATGAGAGTGTTCATACGGAGAATTCGGATGACGGGAGTTACTATGTTGATCGGTTCTATAATGACGGAGATTGGGGAGGTGAAGATTTTGACTATCAAAATGCCAATTATGTGGGGATGAATGACGGTTATGGGAATAACCGCCAACCACGAAACAACAATAACAACAATGGTAATCCTAATCGGATTCCTCGTTTCGTGGGGGGAGGTTATCAAATGGGTGACCAAGGTGGAAATCGAAGAGATGATCGAAGAGGTGATAGAAGGGATAATAGAAGACCGGTCAACCAAGAAGTAAACGGTCCACATCGTCATCAACAACCTCCACGGGGAGTGAATGACCGTTTTCGACCGGTAGTTACCGACAACGATTCACCTATAGTATGTGAAAGGCGAATGTTTGATTGTAAGCCTCATTATATCAATATACTTCCCCACTTCAATGGGAGGTCTAATGATGAGCCTTACACACACTTGGCTGAATTTTCATCCATATGTAATACTATCGGTGGACACAACTTTGCATTGGAGGAGGTCAAGCTTAGATTGTTCCAATTTTCATTAAAAGACAAGGCAAAACAATGGTTTCTCACACTTCCCGCGAATAGCATCCGAACATGGGAACAAATGCAACAAGTCTTTCTAGATGAATACTATTCGATGTCGAAGACCGATGATGCACGGGATGAAATAAGATCATTTCGACAACTATCGAGTGAACCGTTACATGAAGCATTCACTCGATTCAAAGAGATGATGCGAAATTGCCCACATCACCAAATAGAAAAGTGGGAATTAGTGAAGTGCTTTGTACGTGGGTTGGATGATGCAACATGGAATCGCCTCGAGTCAACAAGCAACGGTACTCTTTTAAGTAATCATGAAGATGACGATTGGGAGTTTCTTGAGCGAATGAGCAAACGGTCAAAGGAGAAGGAATCGGCCGATAGAGCAAAGAAACATCCCGTTTCCCGTTCGCTTCCCGATTTTGATGCTAAGGATAGGATTTCTACCCTAGAAAGGGAGTTGGCTCGTATGAAGAAGAAGGAGGTAAATGCGGTCCAATTTGCGGTATGTGAAGATTGTGGAGAAATTGGCCATAAGGCCGATCAATGTCCAACAGGACCAAGTGAGTACACCGAAGAGGTTAACGAAGTGTTCGGGGAAAGAAAAAATAACGACATGAATTCGAACACTTACCATCCGGGGTTGAGAAACCATCCAAACTTCCGATATGGGAACGCCGCCAATCAAATGAACCCGAATTTTCAACCGGGTAATCACAGCGGGTCATCATATCCGAATCGCCAAGGTGGTAACCAAGGGGGTTATCAACGTCCTTACAACCAAGGATACCAAGGTAGAGATAATAATAATTATCAAAATGGGTATCAAAGAAGTTACAACAACCAAGGCGGTAATGGAGGCGGGTCGAACAACCAAGGAGGTGGCAATGATGTAAATGTGAAATTGGATGCTATGCTTTCAATGATGCAAAAATCCCAGAAGGACAATGAGATTCGGGATAAGGCACACGAGCTGTTAGCAAAACAAGTCACACAACTCGCGGAAGAAATGTCTCAAGTGAGAGGAAGCGCGGGAAAGTTTCCAAGTGACACAACGGTAAACCCTAAGCATCAAGGGTCGAGTTCAAGAAACACACGTGAGGTACCTATTAATAATGTTACTTTACGTAGTGGTCGACAATTAGAAAATGGTGTCAAAACACCACCACCTCAATTTGTTGAAGGGGTGGTGGAAGATGCAAGTGATAATGAGAATGAGGGTGGTCAAACGGGTCAAAATAAAAACGACTTGAAAAATAATAACAACACTCCCGTTGTGACCATACCCGTCCCTAAGGCTAAGGAAAATGGTGTGGAGGTTAATACCGCCCCTTATCCCGAAGCATTGAAGGGACCGATCAAAAAGATGGTAAATAAAAGAGGTCCACAACAAGATGAGTTGTTGGAAATTTTTAGGCAAGTGAAAATAAATTTACCTCTTTTGGATGCAATTAAGCAAGTACCATCCTATGCTAAGTACTTAAAAAATTTATGTACCCAAAAACGAACTCATAAATTTCCCAAGAAATTAGACTTAACCAATAATGTGAGTTCGATTCTTTCGGGTGCACTTCCACCTAAGCTCCAAGATCCGGGTGCGCCTATCATTTCAATTCAAGTAGGCGATTTTAAAATCAATCGGGCACTTCTAGATCTTGGTGCTAGTGTAAGCATTTTACCGGGTAGTTTGTATGACCAATACGAGTTTGGCCCACTTAAGACATCAAACACCACCGTGGTGTTAGCCGACTTGACACCCAAACTACCCCGTGGAATTGTTTCGGATGTGATAGTAAAAATAGAAGATTTTTATTATCCGGTGGACTTTTTAGTACTTGACTATGTGACCCATGACCCAACCAAGCAACCTACGGTGATTTTGGGTCGACCGTTCTTAGCAACCGCAAACTCTCTAATTGATTGCAAAAAGGGAACGGTTGACATGACATTTGGAAACCGAAGGTTGAGGTTGCATGTTTTTTCGGAACTTATGAACCCTTCAGTTGATGATGAATGCTATATGGCAGACATCATTGACACGTGTACACCTATTTGCGATACAATCGTGAATGGGGACAACAAAATGGAGGATTGTTATATGTTTGATAGGTCGCAAGTGGAAACGGATCGAAGCATAGATGAAGAGATGAAAGAATTGGAGGTCATGGCGGTGAAAGAAGGAAGGCCCACTTGGACACATCACGTGGAAAGTCTTCCGGAAAGCATCGATTCAAAGTTGAAACCATCATTGGAAGAACCTCCGGTGCTAGAGTTGAAGGTGCTACCCAAGCATCTCAAGTATGCTTATGTGGGTGAAGGTAGCACACTCCCGGTTATCATTGCATCAAACTTAACCGAGGAGCAAGAAGGGAAATTGATGAGTGTTTTGCTCGCCAATCGGGCGGCAATTGGATGGACCATCGCTGATTTGAAGGGAATTAGTCCTTCGGTAGTCATGCACAAGATCATCACGGAAGATGGTATGAGTCCTTCTCGCGACACACAAAGGAGACTAAATCCCAACATGCGAGAAGTGGTCAAAAAGGAGGTCCTAAAATGGCTGGATGCGGGTATCATTTACCCAATCTCGGACAGCGAATGGGTGAGCCCAACACAAACGGTTCCAAAGAAAGCGGGTATACAAGTCGTCAAAAATGACGCAGGTGAAGAGGTAGCCACTCGGCCGGTAACCGGGTGGCGAATTTGTATTGATTATAGGAAGTTGAATGCCGCAACTTCCAAAGATCATTTTCCTTTACCTTTTATTGATCAAATAGTTGAGAAATTATCGGGGCAACAATTTTATTGCTTCCTAGATGGCTATTCGGGTTACAACCAAATCGCCATCCATCCAGAAGATCAATCAAAGACCACGTTTACTTGTCCATATGGCACTTTTGCATTTAGGCGAATGCCATTTGGATTATGTAACGCCCCCGCCACCTTTCAAAGGTGTATGATGAGTATCTTTTCGGATATGGTGGGGAAGTCTTTGGAAATTTTCATGGATGACTTCTCAATTTTTGGGTCATCGTTTGAGGCTTGTTTGGACCAACTAGATAAAGTGTTAAAAAGATGTGTCGAAACTAGTTTGGTCCTAAGTTGGGAAAAGAGCCATTTCATGGTTCAAGAGGGAATCGTGTTGGGGCACGTAGTGTCAAGTCGTGGGATAGAGGTTGATCGTGCAAAAATACAAGTTATATCCACTCTACCATATCCCACAACTGTTAAAGGTATTAGATCATTTTTAGGTCACGCGGGTTTTTACCGACGATTTATTAAGGGTTTTAGTGATATAACCAAGCCTTTATGTAATTTGTTGTTAAAAGACCAACCATTTGATTTCAATGAAAAATGTGAAAATGCTTTTAACCAATTAAAAGAGAAGCTAGTTGAGTCTCCAATCTTGCAATCGCCAAATTGGTCTTTTCCTTTCGAAATTATGTGCGATGCGAGTGATTATGCGGTAGGGGCCGTATTGGGACAACGGATTGATAAGAAGCCCGTAGCTATATACTACGCAAGTAAGACTCTTTCGGATGCACAAATGAATTACACCACCACCGAAAAAGAGCTACTAGCGGTAGTATATGCATTGGATAAATTTCGGTCATATATATGGGGTAGTAAAGTGATTATTTACTCTGATCACACTGCAGTTAGGTACCTCATGGAGAAAAAGGATGCCAAGCCGAGATTGATCCGTTGGGTGTTGTTGCTTCAAGAGTTCAATTTGGAGATAAGGGACAAGAAGGGAACCGAAAATGTAGTGGCGGACCACTTATCTCGGTTGGTAGTTGAAGATGATCCTAAAACATTAGAGATCAATGAGTCTTTCCCGGATGAGTACATTATGAAAGTAGATAAGTTACCTTGGTATGCAAACATTGTGAATTATCTTGTTACAGGTGACTTACCAGCTCATTGGGATAGACGGAAGAGGCAACATTTCCTTTCTCAAATCAAGTACTACCAATTGGAAGAACCACACTTGTGGAAGAAGTGTGCGGATCAAGTGATAAGAAGATGTATAGCCGATGAGGAAATTCCAAGCGTGTTGCAGCATCTTCATTCGTTTGCATGCGGTGGCCATTTTAGCGGTCACAAAACGTGTCACAAAGTCTTAAACAGTGGTCTTTATTGGCCAACTATTTTTAAAGATGCAAACGAATTTGCTAGAAATTGTGTGGAGTGCCAGAAATTAGGGGGTCTCTCAAAACGGGATGAGATGCCCATGCAACCAATTCTCGTAGTCGATGTTTTCGATGTATGGGGTATTGATTTCATGGGCCCATTCCCCAATTCTTATGGCAATCTGTATATCTTGGTGGCCGTTGACTATGTGTCAAAATGGGTCGAAGCAATAGCCACCAAGACAAACGACCATTCCGTGGTTTGTAACTTTGTCCAAACCAATATTTTCACAAGGTTTGGGATTCCTCGTGTCATCATAAGTGATGGAGGATCTCATTTTAAAAACTTTCGGTTTGGAAAACTATTAAAACGGTTTGGTGTTGACCATAGAATTGCTACCCCCTATCACCCGCAAACAAGCGGGCAAGTTGAGGTATCAAATAGGCAAATTAAAAACATTTTGCAAAAGACCGTGCGGGCGGACCGTAAAGATTGGTCAATCAAATTGAACGATGCTTTATGGGCCTACCGTACGGCTTATAAAACACCCATTGGCACTACACCTTATCGTTTGGTGTATGGTAAAAACTGTCACTTACCGGTAGAACTTGTGCATAAATCATTATGGGCAATTAAAGAGGTTAATGTTCAATATGATGATGCAGGGAAAGAAAGGAAACTCAAGTTATGTGAGTTAGAGGAGCTAAGGGAATTGGCATACGAATACGCGTCACAGTATAAAGATGGAATGAAGAAGGCGCATGATGCTAAGTTGAGGAAGAAAGAGTTTGAGGTAGGGCAAAAGGTGTGGCTCTACAATTCGAAACTCAAATTCTTTCCCGGAAAGCTCCGAAGCAAATGGATGGGACCCTATGTGATCACCCGGGTCGGACAATTGGGTGATGTTACCATTGAGGACCCGAAGGATGGGTCACGGCAAACGGTTAATGGTCATCGATTAAAACCGTTTCTCGATGGTAACGAAACGATGAATGAAAACAAGGAATCGGTAAGCTTTGTGGTAAGCACACCGATTTACGAGGTCAATTAAAAAAGGGCCGGTAACATTTAGTGTACAGTTAGGTTTAATAAATTTTGTGTGTTTGTGATATAATCGTTTTCATTTTCTACTAACCTTGTTTGAATGTGTGAAGTTCAGACATCATAAACGTATTTTGAAGACGTAAGGTATGTTTTCAGATTGTGTTTAATGTATTGAGGACAATACACATTTTTTTTAGGGGGTGGTAGAACCGTTAACGGTTCTCGTATTTGTGTTTTTAAACTATTTTAAATTTTAGTGTAGAAAATTCTAATATTATGTTTAAGGTTTAATGTTTAATTAAGTTTTTAATAATAATGTTTAGGTTTTTTTATTAATGTTAAAGATGTCATGTCTTAGATTTTTTAAGGTTTTATGTTTTAATGTTTAATTAAGTTTTTAATAATTATGTTTTAGGGTTTTTAAGGTTGTTTTAAGGTTTTAGTTTTTAATAATTATGTTTTAGGGTTTTTAAGGTTGTTTTAAGGTTTTAAGTTTAAATATTGTTTAAGGTTTTAAAATTTTAAGATATAAGGTTTTATGTTTTTATTAATGATTTAAAGTTTAAAATGTTAAAAAAAAAAAAAAAAAAAAAAAAAAATTGAAAAATTGAACCCGTCGGCGACGGGTGTGATGACCGTCGGCGACGGGCAAGGGATAAGGCCGTCGGACAACTTCAAGTCGTCGGCAGGAAGTTAACCCGTCGTGTGTTTTCGCAATTTCCACAACCCGTCGGCGACGGGTAGGGTCCCCGTCGGCGACGGGCTCTCAAAATCAGTTCCGGGTTTTATTGTTTGTTGATGCTAGGACTCGAACCCAAACTCAATTTTACCATTCCTAACATCCTAAAACCGGGATTGTGAGCCTCAAAACACCACAAACACTTACCAAACTCATAAAAACTTCATCAAACATCACCTACCCTTCACCTTCTTCATCCAAAACCTCAAGAACATTCAAAACTTCAATCTCTCATAACTTCATCAAATCTCCACCAAATCATCCGATTCTTGGGTCCATTTTGCCTAATTTTTCGAGACGAACAAAACCCCCAACACGGTTTGCATCAATTCTTGCTAGTTTGCAAGATTTCTGGACGTGTAATTTAGGGTTCTTGATAGGGTGTTCATCAAATTTCTTGTTTTGCACTTTTTCTTGGTTCTTCTTGCTTTCTAACAACAAAGGTATGGATTTCCATTAACTTTATGCTTGATTATCATATTATTATTGTTTTTCTTCCGAAATTTTAGACTTGTTAGTTTAAGAGTAGGTTGTTTAAGCAATGTATGATGTTCTAGCATGATGTTAAGTTAGATTGGTTGTTTTGGATGGAATTTTGAACATGTTAGCCATAAGTGATGTGATTACACTTGGTATGAACATGATTGAACATGAATATGATGTTGAAATTTTGTTGAAATTATAAGAAATTATAAAATTAACAAGAAAGTGATAAGATTATGACAAAATGAGCAACTTTGGAAGTTTAAAATGGCGATTTTGCATATGCTTGTTAGTAAAACTTCAACATCATACACCATGTTCAAAAGTTTGAGAATTTAGTAAGATTTTGGGGTTATGTTGATAATTGGTTGTTCTTGTGAATGCAGTTATGGCCGGTGGAAGGAAAAAGCAAAAGACCACAGCACAAGGATCTTCAGCTGGAGCAGGTTCGTCTTCAGGGTTATTACCAAGAAAATGGGAACAACTAACAGCCATTGAAGAAGGAGATCCAAGATTATTTCGCCAAGATTGGGAATGGGCGAAGTTCAGAGATAGTGAAAGTGCACAGGTATGGGATAATGATAAAAACAAATCATTATCCAGATACAATGATAGGAAGCTTGAAGCTAAGCTGTGGAAATGGAAGATGGTCACTAAAGTTCAGACCTCGGTTCCAGAAAGGGCTGTATGTGAAAGGGTGGTTAATACGGAGGAATTCAGGCAGATTGGGATAACGCAGATGTTTGAAAGATTGGGCTGGGAAAAAGTACTAGACTGGTGCGAAGATAGCACTTCGCGGATCTACTTATCAGAAGTTTGTGAGTGGCTGTCGAGATTGAAGTTTGTGGATAAAGATAAGCACCCTTCGGAATGGAAACTGGTTGGAAAGACAACTCGAGGGACAATGACAATGTCCTTCGAATCGATAAACTGCATCGCCCGTTTTGACTCATTGGGGGTGCAAGCATATGATTATCCGGAAACGGAGAAATTTTTGGATACTCATATGAATGAAACTGATCCAGATCAAATGATGAAGGTTATCTTACCATACCAAGAAGGGAGTGAAGCTAAAAAGAGGCACATGTCGATCGAGGCCAAAATTCTACAAGGAATCTCTGTAGAAAATATAATGGTGCGATTTGGTGACCGAGGTGGGATAAGAGGACCTGATTGTAGGGTTGTCCATGCTTTGTTATACGGGACTCCTACTTTATCTTGGAGGCATATAGTGATGATCAACACATGGGCTACTCGGGAGTCGTCCCAGAGGCGTTTTATTCCATACGCACGCCTCATTAGTGCCATGATTGTGCAGCAAAACTGTTTGCCTCAGAACTCGCTTTGGATTACAAAACCCCTTGAGGAATTTGATCAAGCCTCTATGCGAAAGAATTGGAGTATATTTGTAGAGATACGTGGAAACAAGTACCTAGTGACCGACAAATTGGGTCATAGTTACGACTTCACGGATCCAAATCCTCAAGGGGCTGGAGGAGACGAAGAAATGTTGAGTGAAGAAGAAGAAGAAGAAGAAGAAGCTGGACCTTCCGGTCCCCGTCAACCACAGCGACGATACAGGATGATGCCACATCGAGAACTCAATGCAGATGTGGCCAATTTTGTAAGGCAACGACGGGTACCAACATATGGGGACTTCACCCGAGGAGAGCAAGCAAACTACGATAATACCTCGGCTTGCATAGGTGAAGGTCGAGAATACAATAGAAGGAGAGAGAATTGGGAAGGATCGGAAGCAACTTACTTGCATCAACAATGGGATGCCCAAGGAGCCTATCGTGAGCAAATGAATAAATTCATGGCAGAGCAACAACTGCAACAAGAAATGCAACGATCACAAATGGAGCGTTACATGCAGTTACAAGAAGAAGATATGGCCCGAAGGCGGGCATGGGAAGAAGCGGAGACTAGAAGGATACAAGAAGCTAGACAAGAAGAGCGAAATCGATGGCGTGCTCTAGCTTTGTCTCAAGAATTGGCTCTTAACAACGCTAAGGTGCTCCACGATCAAGAGCGCCACCAAAGAGATCTTCTAGCCGGTCTTCCGTATGCCGAACACTCGGGGTGGACAAACTACTCCGAGATTCCTCATCCATTGGGCCCAAACGACCCAACTCCTCATTGGCCAGAAGCGGTAGGTTCAAGTTTTGTTCCCATCCCTTACCAACCGCCACCACAACAAGGAGAGCAAAGCCCACTCGATAATCTTTGAGACATGTGGGAGTCTCTCACCGGTTACCCATACCAACCAAACCCGCCAAGAGACCCTAACGAACGATACCAGCGGTGAAGGTGTGGTATGTTTTGTTTTTATTTGTGTGTTTATTTTAATTGGTGTGTTTTATTTTTATTTTGTCTTTCATTTGTTTTATCCACATAAATAAGGTAAAAATATGCATAACTTGGTAACTTGTTCATAAAAATGGTAGAACTAGGTAACTAACAAATTTTGATGGTTGTGAGAAGCATGCTTCTACACGAGGGTTAGAATTTGTAGGTACAAAAGGTTCACGAGACAGCCATTCTTATGAAGAGAAGAAGAAGATATGGAACTCAAGAAACAAAAATCAGGTGCATGCGTTTCCATTTTACCTTGTTTATTAATAATAAGTGGATTGTTGGTTTAATGTTTAAAAGTCGGGGTGAACCTTGGGAGGATTAGCCGTGTCACATCCCTTGTACAATTTTAAAACTCTAGTTCTTACACATTGAGGACAATGTTTACCTCAAGTGTGGGGATGGGGGAGTAGTAAAAATTTTAAGATTTTAACCCACTCATTTAAATACTACACATTGAGGACAATGTTTACCTCAAGTGTGGGGATGGGGGAAAAATTTCAAAATTTTTTTCAAAAAGTTTCTTGTTTAAAAGCAATCTTAAAAGCACAAGTAGCTAAGTCAACAAGGGATGGCACAACCCATTTGGTCTTTTGTCATGGTCAAGTTCAAATTAATAGCATGAAGGGTATCTAACGGGTGGTTATTTGGGAATAATTCGCCTAAGGAACTAGCATTTGGTGCATATCACATATCATACCCTTATAAGAGAGATTTTGGGCCACTTTCATAAATCATATATACACATATTTCTTTGTTTGAGTGGACCATTAGTCATGTATTGTAGAACTTGCATCTTTTGATACGTTTGAGACCATAGACCGAATACAAGCACGAGAATGATTAAGGCATTAGGTAAACCTTTTCCTTTTTACACCATTCTTATACCCTTACCCAAAAATTATCCCTTAGTAGCCAACTTTGAGCCTAAACCTTCGTTTGACAACCCACTTATCCAACAACCTTAAACCTTTTTGTTTTAAACCCGTGTGATGAAAATTCGATTAGTAGCAAAAGTTGTATAATTGTATTTATTTGTATTAAAAAAAAAATCAGAAAATATGATGAAAAAGATAAGAAACTCATTGAGAAAAGAACAAAAATATGTGTTCTAGTTGTTGAATAAAAGGTGAAAAAATCATTGCCTTATAGTTTATGTTTGTAGTTTATTTAAGTTGGAGTAGTTGTATTGTAATAAAAATCGAATTTGTCATCACTTTAGCCACTTAAAAATATCCTATTTCCTACCCTTAACCCTAGCCCCGATACAACCCTTTCAAAGACCTTGTGACTTGTGCTTAATATTCGTGATCGATGGTGGAGAATGATTGAGTTGCAAGCCTATGCGGGTACGTGTTCTAATCGGTTTTGAGCGATTAATTGTTGAAGTGCTAATACATTACACATATTAGCCAAATGTTAAGCCGAGTGGAGAGAACATTGTGAGGGATATGTATGATTTGTTAGTTTTAAGGGCGAGTTAATCTTGGGTAACCATTTGGGTATGTGAAATCACATTACCATTAGATATTTCGAATTGTAAAAAGCTTGAACTTTTGTATGACACTAGACCTTAACCTTTGTCTCGGGAATGAGATGTGTGTTCATTGTTCGACCCACGCGAAAGTGAAAAACAGATTTGCTTGAGGGCAAGCAAAAGACAAGTGTGGGGATGTGATGCGTGGTTGAAAACCGGTGACCATAAGCGTATAACTTGATGATTTTATGTACGTTTTAAGTTCGGATGGCCTACTTTTAATCACAAATATGTTTTGTAGGTTTGACAAATTTAAAGAGCTTTTTGGGAGCTTTACGAGTCATCGGGTCAAAGAACGGTGCACCGGAACGCGAAACAGATCAACCGGGAACGCAAGACGCGACAAACGAAAAAACATCATCAGGAGAGCCCGTCGGCGACGGGCAGGGACCCCGTCGGCGACGGGCAACAGAAATTCAATCCGGGGACTTTTGTTTTTTTATGCTGGAATTATTGTCAAACACACTTTACTGATTCCTACTTCGGGTTTTTAGTCAAAAGGACACCACAAGCATTAAGTGCAAGCATGAATTAGAGAAGGAAATCAACTCCAAGCATCATGTTCATACGGCAAGGATGATCAAAGTCTAACAAGGAGTAAATGCTCTCAATTGCTTGGATGTGTGAATGCTTTCAATTCTCCATGGCTATAAATGAGGAAGAACAACAAGGAAGAAGATACACCTCCATACCCATATTCAAGTTCGTATCCAGAAATCCATCATCACGTACTTTCAATTTCCTTGTAACCATCTTACATCAAGAGTATTCTGCATTCTCCATTCTTCAAGCTCCAAGATGACTTCCGGCAAGTTTCAATTATCCGGTGAACAAGCTCCGGCAACCATGAGTGGCTAATCGTCTCGGTTTCACCCCGGTGTAGGTAGTTGTTTAATTTATGGTTTTAAATTGTTGTGCTACAATTTGTGACAATTTGTGTATGGTTTTAGAAACCTTTGACAATAGCTTGCATTTGTTTCGAATTCATAAACTGTCGAGCGAAGATGAAAGTTATGACTTTATGAAATGGTTATGTGCAATATGCGTTGTCTTGGTTAGGATTTACTTGTGTTGATTACAAAGTGTATTCTTGTCCGTTCATCGAGCGTTGATAGTTATTAGCACCTAAGTCACGGTACACTAAATCCGCTAATCGTATGCATTTGAGTTGAGGCTTTAAACTTGTAGAAACCATAAGTTAACAACTATCGAAACCGGGTGTGATTCCTTTACTTATCTTGTTTAAAACCATCAATTATAATTCTTGTATTTGCCAAGTTCTAGTAGATAATCAATCGCATCAATTTAGTTATTTATGTTAAAACATCTTTCCAACAAAACAAAAACACAAGAATATTTATTAGCAAGCTTCATAATTTGTGACAACCATCTTAGTTCTAGTAAATCCATTCGCAAACCACATACTCTTCGTGGATCGACCCCTTGCTACCACTAGCTATTTGTTAAGGGTAATTTGGGCTTATAAATATTATCTTTGACCGGAGCGCGACACTCCGATCAGTAGCCTCCGCTACCGCTTGACCGGAAAATTTTTGACGTTTTTAGTGTAAATTTTGGAAAAATTTGACGTTTTTTCGATTTCATTACCGCTTATTTATAAAACGTTCCCGCGTGGTCGGAATCCTAGATCCGCCACTGACCCAAATCATCATGCTCACTCATTTTGACTAGTAGTTATTAAAACGAGACTCTATTACAATACAAACCAATTTCTTAGTATAAATCGGGTGCTACTTATTACTATACAGGCCAAACTCTATATCTTTTCTTGAAGTCGCAATAAATATATGCTAAAACCCATTATACATATTATTATTATAAATATTATTATTATAAATATTATTTGAAAGTTTCATGAACAGTGGTTTAATTTTTTTAATATTGTATTCTCTAAGTTTTTAATATTATATTGTTTTTTATTAAGATTTTAAGCATACTTTTTTTACACCGGTATCAATGTTATTTGGTTTAGTTCAGTATTGTTCTTTTTCTAGGTTTTATGTTGTCTTCTTATTAACTTAAGTTTTCATTATTATATAGTTTTCTTATCAATACGTTATTAGTGTATCGAAAGCATAAACAATAAAAATAAATAGGGTCTTGATACAAATGTTGTTCAATCGGTTTCGATTCGATTTGTTACGATAGCAGCACGATATCTCTTTTAGAAATAAAAATCACAATGTTGAAATAAAATAAACATAAAATGCAAATGAACTGAACCGATATCAACTAAACAACATCAGTTCCGGCATCGATATATGTTTTTATTGTTTTCGATGGATGTAATGTTTTCTCTTTCAACAATTATAGCGACTGTCGATAACGTAACGAATCAAATTGATACCAACTGAATTCCCGCCGCGAAGCGCAGGGGAATCTCACTATTTTCTATTAAATTCGAGCTATATTTGATGGAGTAAAGTTGTAACATCACAGACTGCATATATTATAATATATTATTATTTTTTTCATAATTGCCTGTGCATAAATTCTGATCGAGTAATAAATTTTCTTTTACGCTTTTTTGGATGAACTCGCCAAGAACATGGCCATGTTTGTCTATTCTAAGCTACCTCCATGCATCAACAAGCTGGCATATGTGACAACGTACAATCTAATTAATTATATATACGTACCCATCATCTTTTAACATGTTCAAAACCAGTAAATTTAATATGCATTTAAATAACTGTTAGGTCAAAAACCACTCTAATTAATGGACTCACAACAACATATATAAAAATTAAAAAAATGTTTTTTATTTGAGAATTAATAAGCGAAATATTGTATTACAAGATATATACACATGGTAATTCTTATATTATTTAATAATTGTTAAAATATAAATTAAACAAAGAAGGTGGTTGAAGAAAAATATACATAGAGAGAGGGGCCGGTTATTGTATGATATGGCTTAACGTACGAAGCGTACGAGATTAAATATCAACATGCGAAAATTGGTTTATAACATTCGATTTTGGTATTTTTTAACATCATGCGAATTTTGTTTTTTTTACTAAGATACGAAGTTTGGTTTTTTTATAAACATGCGATTTTCATTTTTTTAACATAACGTGCGAATTTGATATTGCGTACGCTTCGTACATTAAGCCATATTGTACGATACATTTTCTCTCTCCCCCCTTCTCTCTCTCTGTATATAAGTGCATTCTATTGGGATCTACAAAATAATTGAATAGCCTTACGAATGATTTTGAGAGAAAGAATTCAATGAGAGAGAGAGATCTAGATCTAGATCTACAAATTATTGCATTTGTGTGATCCAATGACAGTTTAGGAATGGGGAAGACTAGCAAATGGATCAAGAATTTGTTGACCGGAAAGAAAGACAAGACCACCGGTCAACCACCATTAGCCACCCAAAACAACCCATCATCTCCCGTTACCACCCAGCCTACACCTCCCAAAGAGAAGCGTAGATGGAGTTTCCGGCGACCATCCGCCACCACCACCACCGCCAATCCGAACTCCATGGACATTGCATCCACTAAGAAGAGCCATGCACCAACAATGGTGGCACCACAAGTGGACACAACGGCTAGTTCGCCTATCACAACCGCAGCAAGTGTTACCACCGTGATTAAGGTCAAAGAGAATGCGGCCGCCACAAAGATTCAAGCGGTTTTCCGCTCTTATCTAGCGAGAAAAGCTTTATCCGCATTGAAAGGGCTAGTGAAGTTGCAAGCTTTAGTTAGAGGTCACTTGGTGCGCAAACATGCAGCGGATACTCTACGATGCATGCATGCTCTAGTCATGGCTCAGGCTCGAGCTCGTGCTCATAGAACACAAGCACAATATCATGGCGTCAATAATCAAGAACTAGTGGAAGAAAACATCAAGATTGTGGAAATGGACATTGGTCATACACGACCGCATCCATTTGAAACCGCTCATGTTGACCACTTTGCCTACTTGAAACCCGACTATCATTCTAGACCGAATTCTACTTATTCTATAATGGATGATACTCAAACGCTCAAAGAATTTGGGTCGTGTCCAAGTTATATGGCAAACACTCAGTCTTCAAGGGCTAAAGTGCGATCTCATAGCGCGCCTAAGCAGCGCCCTGTGGATCATACTTGGGCCCACGAGAGACAGTCTACAAGTAGTATTAAGCGAAGACCTTCTATTGAAGGAAGGAATGTACCAAGAGCTGTGAGGATGCAACGTTCGTCTTCTCATGTTGGTTTGGGTCCGCAAAGTAACCACTACCCGTGGTCAATTAGGCTAGATAGGTCAACGGTATCTCTTATGGAGAGCGAGTGTGAGTCCACGAGTACTGTTTTAACCAACGGCTATTGTAGCAAATCAGTTGTTGGATATGGGTACTAAGCGCGCTAAACCGAAGTCAAATCATAAAGCTTCAACGACCATGTTGAATAAATTTCGTTTGTAGGTTAGTAGATAAGTGTTGAAAGGTTTCCTCAAATAATTTTGCAATTGTTAAGAAAAATATATAAATGTTAATTTGACTTGTGACGTTGACTTGACTTGGTCAAAAGTGTATTATTTTTTTATTTATTATTGTCTAGTATTCTTAGTAACTAGTTGTTTAACATGCGCGCGTTGCGGCGCGCTAAACCAAATCGTTCTATAAGAATGACAAAACATGTAAAATAACAAAAAGTAGCTCGAACTAAAACGTCACGTATTTTCGGTACCGGTTCGGCACTGGTATTCACCGATTTTTACCCTCAAATACCGGTGCTGTACCAATACCAATCGGTACCGAACTGTACCGTACCAGGTATATTCGGTACCGGTACATACTTTTGGGGATTTCGGTAACGGTATTTTCGGTACCGGTTGGTACCGGGTACCGGTTGGTACCGAGCTCATCAAATCCTGTACCAACGTAGCAATGCAAGTAATTGCACAGTTTAGATTACATTTTATACACACAGTAAGTAAACTGACCGACATCATTCTTCAAACGATTCGAGATAAACGATGCGTAACCAGCCATATATTTGGCATCGTGGAGTGCATTAAAAAGGGAGCAATTGGACGATTGGATGCTGGGCTAGGTGTTTCTTGGAACGCCCATGGATTGTTCGGGTCAAAACCACGATTATTAGGATTCATTTTTCGTATTGTGGTTGGATGAGAATTTTTTTTTTAAAATAAGATAGAGATCATTATAGAAGAGGTGGAGTAGTTGTGGTAAAAAATGAATAGAAGGGTGAGTATTTATAGTGAATAGATAAATTTTTTTTAAACACATAGCCGTTGGCCAACGGCTACTTGTCTTGGCCAATGAGATCCCGTCATGTCATCTTGATAGCTCCGCCCAACACCCGGGCTGAAACCCCCGCCCAAGGGGCCACGCCGAAACCCAAGCCGACCCGGGGTGGTGACTTGGGCGTTTGTACCCAACCCACGCCACAACCCCCGCCTCATACCCCATATTCTAATATTTCCTAGATCTTTTTTTTAAACACATAGACGTTGGTCAATGGCTAGCCCAAAACGGCTACTTGTCTTGGCCAATGAGATCCCCTCATGTCATCTTGATAGCCCCGCCGAACGTCCGGGCTGAAACCCCCTCCCAAGGGGCCACGCCGAAACCCAAGGCCACCCGGAGTGGTGACTTAGGCGTTTGTACCCAACCCACGTCACAACCCCCGCCCCATACCCATATTCTTATATTTCCTAGATCACTATTCATTTAGTTTGTTTTAATTAAAAAAATAAATAGTAAATTACTGTTCATAAATAGTGAATTACTGTAGGCACTATTCATTCAGTTGTTCTTTTATTAGTATATAATATAATTAGGTTTTGCCCGCCCGCGTTGCGGGGCATTAAGCCGAATATTTCTTTATCATAGCATGTACGTTTGTGTTTTAGTTACTTGTACATATTACTCATAACACGATCTCAAAAAAAATTACATTGAGTAAACAAAGTAAAACAAAATACTACCATACTTTTGCTAAAAAACTAAAGCGATGGAAAAACTACCGCTTGGCATGACGAATAAAATTAAATCGAGCCAACCAATTAAAACAAAACACTACCATAGTCTTGTAAAAATAAATATTAAAACTAATTTTATACTGGGGGCAAAATCATAAATAAACACAGAAAATCATGTCGAAATGTAAATCAACTTAAGTTTATATCGACACGTAAATAAAAATAATGACGTAAAACTCGATTAAAAAGTATTTAGAAAGTTAAGGGGTTGTAAGAGTTAATGCTAAAAATTAAAGGGTAAAAATAAAATAGAAAAAAGAGTTAAATGCCATTTTAGTCCGAATTGGCCTTCTCGTTAACAGAAAAATTGGATGAAGTTAACCCAGTGGACTAAAACGGCAACAGTGAAACCTTTTTGGACCCACATGTTAAAAATGAAACCTTTGGACTAAACTGGCAAAATGGCCCAAACCACAGGAACTAAAATGGCATTTACCTCTAGAAAAAAAAAAGCACAAAAAGAAAAGAAAGAAAGAAAACGAAAAAAGAAAAAGAAAAAAAATAATTGACAACACCACTGTAGCAAAGTGGTGTTGTGAATTGATATATATAATAATTTTAATGAAAAAATGCATGTTTAGTTATGTCATAACAAGAAAATTATGTACGTATGAATAGAATGTTATATTCTATACCATCTTTATTTGTACTTTATATATTGAAGATGCATATCCGAAGACGGACCTTCCTCATAAGGGCCGGACCGAATTATAAGGGACGAATATCCCAAAAGCTCCGTCCCCCAATCTCTAACAGACGGACCACCAATAGGTGTGTCCCGCCGGATGACGTCATCACAGTTAACCAATATAAATACGCCCCTTCAAGTACAACCCAAGTACGATTTTCTGAACCTTCGTCCTACTTTCTCTCTCTATCAAATACTTATCCTCACGCTGGAGGGTGGTCATAGAGGGGCCCTCCCATCTCTGCGACGAGCCTAACGGTTTGTTCATCTTGCAGATTCAGATCCTCGACGTTTCACCAAGATCTAACTGAGGTAAAAGGCTTTGGTCATAATCTCTGGATCTTCAATAGTGATATTAATAAGCTAAAATTCTTATCAAAATTACCAAGTTTTATGATGTGAGAGTTAAGGGTTGATGACGGGGGTAGCCCAAGACCAAAATAATGGACTTCAATACCTGAATGCCCAAAAGGTAAAACGGTTCAAAGGTTAAAAACCTGGGGAAATGGAATAAAGTAGCATGGAACAGTAAGTAGTCATGTCTCCTGATTACTTCACCAACTCACCAGCCGCAAAAGCAATGCAGGTCCACAGAGCACACTCTATTATCCAGGGGTCAAAAGGCTTCAACCCTTGAAAGGGCAAGCCCCTCACTGCAAGCAAGGTCACTAGTCAAAAGCATTCTTCTTTGGGAAATGTCTTCTCCTATATATTTGACACTTCATTTACTTCAAAAGACATTCTTGGCCAGACCTGTTTCCTTAAAACTCTGGTCATTCACATCGAGTACTTGCTTCATGCGAGTTAATCCCTTTCACATCCAACACACACATTCCGTTAGCTCCCACATCCGAATCTGAATATACTTCAGAGGAGGATCTTGAGCAAACAATAAAAATAAACTAGTGAACCTCCTTCCACGTCTTGCAAACGTGGGGGGACCCCACGACCTGCGTTAGGCAAAGTTGAACCCTTCAACCCTTTTGTTTAACCAGCCCTGCTACTATCCTTGGTCTATTATTTGTTGCATCAACAAGTTGGCGTCCACCGTGGGGCTACGCCGCTATTTCTCCTTAAAAAGACCTAGTAGTGTAGCTCTCTTCACTTAAAATCACCATGTCTGAAAGTGGATCCCCGGGTGAAGTGAATCAGATTCCAAACACCTCAACCCCGGGTAGTAGCCAAGCTCATGTGGCTATACCAACTTCTTTCTCAACTCCGGGAAGCACACCCGAGTTCCTCACATTCAACACACCAACTCCGCCCAGATCCGAAACTCCTTCTCCCAATATCGGTGTCTCTGACGCCCTAGCGTGTGTTGAACTTACCCCTGAGGGGGTTGCCAACAATTTCCTTGAGTTGAGGTCCCTTCTCAACCAACATGTGAGTAAAGAAAGAGAAAAGGGAGTGAGGATTCGTTTAGACTATGATGAGCCTGAACCAACGCTGTCTCCCGGGCCTCCCATTCCACCTTTTACTACCAGGAATGAGGCTGGTCCCAGTAATCCTCCAAACCCTAACCCGTATTTGTCCATAATGACGAATCCCACAGTGCATCCCATCTTCTCTTCCTAACCAATTACAAGTGGTGCTCCTTTGGGACATGAGCTAACCCTTAACCAGCTCCTACAGTCCCCAGTAACAAGCTTTCCAGCATCTACAACAACCTCGTGGGAACAAGCTCTGTCCGTGCTCCCTTTGGCACGAAGTTCTGTTATGAGCACCCCCTTGGAGTAAGTTGCACCCGAAAGCCTTCAAGGCTTCAACCTCATGCCCCCAATGATGGCCCAGATGATGGCCAGCTTCCCGTGGCAACACTTCATTAATCAAGTGCTGGCCACTCAGGAAAACAACAGTAATGGCAATAATGTGGGTGCAAGGGCTGAAGAAGACTTGGCCAAACCATATAAGCCAAGTAACCTTTCATGCTTTTCACAGCAAATAGTTGATTATGATTTCCAAGCAAAGATCAAGATGCCTCATCACATCAAAACATACGATGGGACTGAAGATCCTGAGGACCATCTTCAGATCTTTACCGGTGCAACAAGGATAGAAAAATGGTCAAACGCTGAATGTTGTCTAATGTTCATGCAAACCCTTGTTGGATCAGCCAGGATCTGGTTCAACGACTTACCTGCTCGAAGCGTTCGAAGCTTTGACGACCTCAGCAAGGGTTTTCTGGCCAATTTCTCCCAACAAAGGCGATATGTCAAAGACACAACGGTAATTTTCTAGATAAAACAACGTGATGACGAAAGTCTTCGAGCGTTCATTGAACGATACAAGAAGGAAGGTCTAACTTACGTAGGGGCGGATGAGAAAATGAGAGTGACTGGTTTCATGAATGCCATCACCTCTAAATATCTCACAAGAGATTTCAACAAATCCCTGCCCAATACCTTAGAAGAAGCCCTCGAGAGGGCAGAGGCCCATATCCGGGGATAGGAGGCAGTTGATATTAAAGAACAAAGGAAAAGAGGGTCTAGTTGGCGGAGCAACAACCCAGTCAGAAAAAGAGGGAACTTCAACTCCTATGACAGACGTCAAAAGGGTTCAGACCATCGAAGGCCTGAAGGTCGGAACCCTCCAACCAGGGAGAAAGGCATGAGTTTCACACCCCTCATAAAGACTCCTCAAGAAATCCTTGCCACGGAAGAAGTCAAGCAGAACTTTAGGCCTCCTAGGCCTCTCCCCAAAATCAGGAAAAATGAGAACTCCACACAGTATTGTGAGTTCCACGAAGAAAAGGGTCACCACACCAATGATTGCTTCCAGCTCAAGAAAAGAATTGAAGAAGCTGTTAAGTCCGGAGAACTCGCTCATTTGGTAAAAGGGGTATGGGACAAAATGGCTGAAGGAAAGGGCAAGGAAGTTAATATGGTGGATTTCGATGGAAGGGTTCCTCACAAGAGACAGCGGTTGGAAGCTTGGGAGCTTCAGTGTGTCTGTTTCCCCCCAACAGAAAAAGACCCTCTGTCAAGCCCTCTTGTGGTAGAAGCTACTGTGGGGACGTTGCAAACAAGTAAAGCATACATAGACACTGGGGCAGCCACTGAAATCATGTTTGAAAAATTCTTCAACCGCTTGAGCAATGAAGAACGTTCAAGGCTTCAACCCTCTGGAACCTCCATAAAAGGTATTGCCGATATACCCCTTAAGCCTTTAGGGCAACTGACACTTGATGTTCGTTTCAGCGAAGGTCAGAAGGAAAGGATTCAACCACTCACCTTTGTGGTTATCAACATACCTTCAAGATATGATGTAATCATTGGGAGGCCAGGGCAATGTGCATTCTACATGGCCGTGTCTGTCGGCCATGGCACAGTTAAATTTCCCACCGAGAGGGGTATAGCAACCCTTTAACCCTCTCAAGAAGCATACCTGGTTGAGGGTGAAAGTTCCAAGAGTGAAGAAGACAAGCAAAGGCTAATCCTAAGTACCCTGAACAGAGAATAAGGGTCAATCCAAGCCTTTCACAAGAAACCCTCTCGTATCTTGAAAAGTTGCTAGCACATTACAGCGATGTTTTCGCTTGGTGCCCCGAAGACATGACAGGCATCCCTCGGAACATTGCTGAGCATGAGTTAAGAATACCACCGGATGTCAAGCCCGTGGTCCAGAAAAAAAGAAGTCTAGCACCTGAGAGAAGCATGGCTGCTTGCCAAGAAGTTGAAAAGCTTGTGTCAGCCGGCATTCTCCGAGAAGTCAAGTACCAATCATGGGTTGCAAACCCGGTTATGGTTAAGAAACCAGACAACTCTTGGAGGATGTGCATAGATTTCAAGGATCTTAACAAGGCTTGCCCTAAGGATTGCTATCCTCTACCAGAAATCGATCTCAAGGTTGACTCCCTCACCGGTTACCCTTTCAAATGCTTTCTCGATGCTTACAAGGGGTATCATCAAATACTTATGAAAGAAGAAGATGAAGAAAAGACGGCGTTCCACACCGATAAAGGAATATTTTGTTACCAAAAGATGCCTTTTGGCCTCAAAAACGCCGGAGCAACCTACCAACGTCTAGTAGATAAAGCCTTTGCAAGCCAAATTGGAAAAAACATGGAGGCATACGTCGACGACTTGGTGATCAAAAGCAAGACGGAGTATCAAATGCTCGATGACATTCAAGAAACTTTCAAAAACCTCAGAAAAGTTAACATGAAGCTCAACCCTGAGAAATGTTCATTCGGGTTTGAGGAAGGAAAGTTCTTGGGTCACATTGTTGGGAAACAAAGCATCAAGGCTAACCCAAACAAGGTGAAAGCGGTTCTCGAAACCAAACCACCAAAAACCAAGAAGGAGGTTGAAAGCTTAAACGGGAAGCTTGCAGCCTTGAAGCGTTTTACCTCCAAGTTGGCGGAAAGATCTCTGCCCTTCTACAAAACGCTCAAGAACTGCTCTGATAAGAAGAACTTCAAATGGACTGATGAGGCTGAAGAAGCCTTCAACCAAATGAAACAACATCTTGCTTCCTTACCAGACATCGCAGCTCCTGAAACGGGGGAATTAATTTCAGTCTATTTATCAATTGCTGAAGAGGCCATAAGTGCAGTTCTCACCATCGAACGAGACAAAGCTCAGGTACCCGTTTATTTCTTCAGCAAAACCCTAAAATTGGCTGAAACCAAATACCCTCCTCTTGAAAAACTTGCCCTAGCCCTAGTTCAAACAGCTAGAAGGCTTAGAAGGTATTTTCAAGCACACCCTATACAAGTGGTCACCGACCAACCCATTAAGAGTGTGCTTGAAAAACCAGAGAACTCGGGAAGGTTGGCCAAATGGGCGGTGGAACTAGGTGAACATAACATCACCTATGTCCCATGAAAAGCTATCAAAGCCCAAGTCTTGGCTTATTTCATTGTGGAAGTCCCAAACCAAGCAATCACTGAAGTGAACACTACCACCACTGAACCCTCCAACCCTGAAGCCTGGAAGCGTTTTACCGATGGGGCTTCAAGCGTTGAAGGGTCAGGGGCTGGGCTTATTTTGATCAACCCAGAAGGGTTGGAATTCACATATGCTCTCCGTTTTGATTTTCAGACCACCAATAATGAGGCTGAATACAAGGCACTGATCGCCGGTTTAAGGCTGGCCAAAGAGATGAAGGTCGAAAAGCTTGAAGTGTTCACAGACTCATTGCTAGTCTCAAGCCAAGTAAATGATAGATATGTGGCCAAAGAACCCAACATGAAAAGATACAAGGAAAAATCCAAGGAGCTGATGAGTACCTTCCAAGCATGCCGCATCAAACAAATTCCCAGATCTCAAAACAAAAAGGCTGATGCCTTAAGTAAGCTAGCATCTCTCACTTTTGCCCACCTCACCAAGAAGGTGTTGGTAGAAGTGTTGAAGGCTCCATCGATTGATGAATTGGAAGTTCAAGACGTAGTCACCGAGGAAGATCCAAACTGGATGACTCCCATCAAAAAGTTCCTTAAAAATGGTGAACTACCCAATGATCAAGTAGAAGCTGAAAGGGTTAAAATCAAGGCAAAGCAATACGTACTACAAGGAGAAACCCTTTACAAAAAGGGTTACCTTGCCCCTTGCTAAGATGTGTTGGTCCTGAACAAAGTAAGTATTTGATCAAAGAGATTCACGAAGGCATATGTGGAGCTCACTTTGAAGCTAGGTCGGTGGTTGCAAAACTCATGAACCTCAGATATTTCTGGCCCTCAATGCATCGTGACACAGCTGAACAATTAAGGAAATGCGATGCTTGCCAGATTCATGCACGAGTCCCAAAAAATCCCAAACATGACTTGGTCCCGATAACCTTGGCATGGCCATTCCATAAATGGGGAATGGACATTGTTGGTCCGTTTCCCCCAAGTAAAGGAGGAGTAAAATTCTTGCTAGTGGCAATAGATTATTTCACCAAGTGGCCCGAGGTTAAACCGCTTGCAAAGATCACGGGCAAACAGGTCATCGACTTCGTTTGGGAAAACATTATCTGCCGTTATGGATTGCCGGGAGTAACTGTCACTGACAATGGAAAGCAATTTGCCGAGAAGCCTTTCAGCGTTTGGTGCAAAGAGTACAGAGTCAACCAGGTTTTCAGCTCAGTGGCTTACCCGCAATCAAACGGTCAGGTTGAAAGGACGAATCGGAGCATAGTGGAATGTATCAAGACAAGATTGGGAAGATATGAAAGCAACCGGCTTGAAGAATTGCCTAGTGTTCTATGGGCGATAAGAACAACCAAAAAACAAGCCATAAGAAAACACCCTATAGCTTGGTATTTGGATCCGAGGCTATGATCCCCGCTGAGATAGGAGTTGTAATCCAACGAATCGTCAACGTGGATCCCGAAACAAACCAAAAAGAGACCATGTTGAATTTACAACTCCTAGAGGAAGCACGAGATCAAGCTGCAATCCAAGAAGCCAAATATAAGCAACAAATGGAAGCCTACTACAACAAGAAAGTCAAGAACGAAAGATTCAAGCCAGGAGACTTGGTCCTCGGAAACAATGAAGCTAGCAAAAAAGAAAATCAAGGAAAGCTTGGCCCAAAATGGGAGGGTCCATATACCATCCTCGAAGCACACAAGGGTGGATCATACAAGCTAGCAGATTCAGAAGGCAAAAGGCTTCCAAGGCATTGGAATGGCAAAACCCTGAAAAGGTTCCATGTTTAGACAGGAAAGTTTGGTTTGTACCAAAATGTATTTCGAACAACACTATGAACACCTTTTGTAAAAAGCAAGTATTGCTTGAATGAATGAAGTTGTTTTATCAAACTTGTCTTTCTATCCTAAGATCAGGTTGAGAACCTAGCAAAAAACTCCATGGCAAGGGCCATGTAAGGGGATGAGCTCCCAGGCCACATCGCTCAATAGGTTCAAGGGTTGAATGAACCTATATAAGGGGTGAGTTCCTAAATCAATACAACTCCATGAGACTTATTAAGTTAAAACAAAATTGTCTCATAGACAGGTCTGAACAACCTACACCAAATGTTCCTTAAGCCTTAGAAATATAACCAACAAAAAGGCTTAAGAAGTCAAATGAAAAACAAAGAAATGACAAAAAGGATAGGTGCTATGTCTTCTTGTTAAAAACACCAAGGCTAAGTGTCTGCAGCACTGAACCCTTTAAGGTGTAAAAAACATAAAGGCAACACAAACTCGACAAAGACAAAGTTACAAGAAAACGAAAATAATCTAAAGGACGATAACTTAAACAAAAAGTTAAAGATACAAGCCAAATCAAGTCACGAAACTAAGAAGCCTTCAAGGCTTCAAGCCACCTACGTGACAACTCGAAACCCCGAAGGCTCCAACCTACCTACGAATAGCCAAAAAGCTTGAAAGGTTAAAGCCAACCAAACCGCCTTAACAAAACAGGCATAAGTATAAAAACATAACACAAATAAAATAGTTAAACATCATACCATATCAAAGAAAGCCCTGAAAGACTTTCAAACAAGAGTTAAGGCAAGTCCTAGTAACTTGCAAGTTTAGCTATTGTTCAAACGACCATACGGGCCTAAAATACCACCAACAGGAACCTTAAGGGTTCCTAAAAACCTAATATTGTTTAAAGGTTACAAACCACAAATTGTTTTAAAACAAGTGCTAAGAAAGCTACGAATTTCATGCATCAGTAGAAGGCTTAGAGACCCCAGAACTGCTACCTTTGGCCTTCTTAATCTTCTTAACCTTCTTAGCCTTTGGACCCAAATCATCAACAGCTGAACCCTCCAAGCTGGCATCCTTCGGAGCATCAGATTCCCCAGGAAAAGTATCTTCACTATCTCCCGAGTAAGAACGTTTCCTTCAAAGGGAGCTAAGCATTTCAGCACATAACTTTTCATTCAAACCATCCGGCTTCAGTTCCTGCAAAACGGAGAGAGGCTAACCATAACAAGAAGCAACCTGACTCACATACGGGTACGACAACCTCTCCATTTGCTCAACGGAACTCTTAAAGATATCGGAAGCCTCGAGACGGTACAGGGGAGATTTCTCTAAAGGATGGCCAGACTCGTGAAGCTTATAACCCGCAATAAGACCTTGGTGTTTTCCCAGATTAAGCAGTTTAGTGTAAACCTCGCCAAGAGCGGAGTTAAACTCTTTGGAATGCAGCAAATAGGTAACAACCTGATGAAAGCCCTGCTCAATAAGCCACTGATTATCTCTAGTAGCTTGGGCAACCAAAGCCTTTAAGCTCTCTCTTTCTTCATCAAAGGCCTTTTGTTGAACAACTAAGGCCTCCCGGTCAGCTTTCAGCTTCAATCGGCTAGCTTCAAAACTCTTCTTGAGATCACCCATCTCAATCTCGTGCCTCCTTGTTAACTCTTCCTCTTTCTTGATCCAAGCCAGCTCTTTCTCAGAAAAATATCAATTTCCTTCTTCATTGCAGCAATTGAAGCTTTCATTTTTTCCTTCTTCTTGGAAGCCTCCTCGTATTCCTGCATCCCTTTAGCAAAGCGAGTAACACCTTCAGCCAAAAAGGCCAAAAGGTTGCAGGAACTGAGCATCATCCTAGAAATAAGATGATCAGCCTCCATCTCAGATATGGCACTTCGAACACCGGGAGGAGCAAAATAAGCCAAGGCTTCAGCACAAACAGCCGGGTCCTTAAAATTATCACCAACCTTAACCCCCCAGTTAGGCACATAAATATCCTGACCCTCTGAACCTTCGAAACTTTCAACACTTTTGGCTGATGAAATTTGAATAACAGGAGTGGTACCTTTCTTAATCAATTTCTTCTTCTTGCTTGAAACAATCAACTCCTTTTCCTTACCCTTGCCAACATCCACAGCCTGATCCCCTGAGGCCTCGATATCATCACTAACATCGATAGGCTCTGAACCAGAAGGCTGATCAACACCTTTCAGATGACGTTGGGAACGACGGGTAGAACCTTTGGAAGCAGTAATCTTGGTAAAGCCTTTAACATTCGGAACATTCACGTAACCAGAACCCTCAAACCTATAATCAGAACCCTTAACAACCGCATTCTCGCCGGGAGTAGCAGCAACATCATCAAAGGCAACATCAGAAGTGTCATCGCTTTTAATAAAATCAAGGGCAGACATAACTGCAACACAAATATAAAAAGCACATAAGCAAACAAAGAAAAAGGAATAAAAAAGCAAGAAAAGAATAAATGCATACCCTTCCCATCTCTAATAAGCACCGGATCCTGGTTGACCTTTTCCCACACTTTACTTATACCCAACAACACCAACAAATGCTCAAGGAAGGGACGAAGCCTCGAAGGGCACTCCCTAAGAATTTCTAAAAAAACGAGTGTTTATTTCGGAATCAGAAGGCTCCGGCTCGTTCAGAACAGCATCCGGGTGTCTCCAAACAAGTTTGAAAGGAACAATTTCCTCCGACACCCAGAAAAACCGATCTTTCCAAACCCCAAGTGTGGAAACCATGGACGAAATTAAACAAGTATTAACTTGAGCGGTTTCAAAGGTGAACCAATCACCATTCTTAGCAAGCCGGAAAAAGCGACGGAATGCTAAAAGAGTGGGATCATACCCGCAAGCCCGACACAGAATCTCAAAATGTAAAACCCTAGCCATGCCAAGGGGATGAACTTGACCAAAAGAAACACGATAATATTCCAAGACATTCAAAACAAAGTTCGAAAATGGATGACGAAGGTTTGAAAACTCAAAATGCCGACAATACAATGCAATCGAACCAGGAGGACATTCATTGACAGATTTATCACAAGCCGGTGCAACCGGTTTAAACCTTGTCTCTATCCCCCATTCCATACAAAACAAATCCACTTCCTCTTGAGTCATTCGAGAAAAGGATTTAGCCATATCCTTACGAGCACCCATGATAGAAAAAATTAAAGAGAGAAAGCAAAGAAAACTGACCTGATTTGAAAAAGGGGAAACTGGAGAGAAATAAGGAGCAAGTAATGTTCTTCTAAATAAAATATGAACAAATAAATGAGATAGAGGATAATTATTAAGGGGCAGGAATTAAAACTGCCGCCTGACAAACTGCCATAAGTCTTGTCAACCGTCTTGTCAAATTTCGAAATTCAAAAAACCCCAACCGTTACAAACCTTCAAACCTTCGAACCCTTGAAGCCTTTAGGCAGAAAAATACACGTATAAAAGTCAGAAGTCTTTGAGCTCATTTCCCAAAAACCTCTGACTTGGGGGGCTGATGACGGGGGTAGCCCAAGACCAAAATAATGGACTTCAATACCTGAATGCCCAAAAGGTAAAACGGTTCAAAGGTTAAAAACCTAGGGAAATGGAATAAAGTAGCATGGAACATCATGTCTCTTGATTACTTCACCAACTCACCAGCCGCAAAAGCAATGCAGGTCCACAGAGCACACTCTATTATCCAGGGGTCAAAAGGCTTCAACCCTTGAAAGGGCAAGCCCCTCACTGCAAGCAAGGTCACTAGTCAAAAGCATTCTTCTTTGGGAGATGTCTTCTCCTATATATTTGACACTTCATTTACTTCAAAAGACATTCTTGGCCAGACCTGTTTCCTTAAAACTCTGGTCATTCACATCGAGTACTTGCTTCATGCGAGTTAATCCCTTTCACATCCAACACACACATTCCGTTAGCTCCCACATCCGAATCTGAATATACTTCAGAGGAGGATCTTCAGCAAACAATAAAAATAAACTAGTGAACCTCCTCCACGTCTTGCAAACGTGGGGGGACCCCACGACCTGCGTTAGGAAAAGTTGAACCCTTCAACCCTTTTGCTTAACCAGCCCTGCTACTATCCTTGGTCTATTATTTGTTGCATCAACAAGGGTCATAGCTCCACAAGTTTATAGTGCCCGATCTTGACTGTGACGAATTACAACATCTGGACACTCAGAATCAAGGTTGTGTTTCGAGTTCATGGAATATTACAGGGGCTAGAACCGGGAAATTAACAAGGTGATGCCAAAAAGGATGACATGGCAGTAGCTTTGTTATTGCGAGTTTCAATTTGTAAAGAATATCTTATGTTTGGGTTGAATGAGTACAAGAAGCAAAGGTTGAAGAGTTGGAGATAGAGTTTAAATCTTTGAACATATAGTAATGGCTAGTAACTACTTTTAACAATATATTAAGAGTTGGATCGATATGCAGGTTTGCTCAATACGAAGACTCGAGCTGAGTTTCGACTAGTGTGGCTACACCCAAGATATTAAAACATTGTTTTGATAAGTATCCAGACCTTGGTCCAGAACTAAGAAAAAACATAAAGTATGTTCCCAAGATCTTTAACAAATCAATAGTGTTCATAACAAAAAATTTGGTACGGTATTTTCAGATCGGGATCGGGATTGGTATTTGATACCAAATGCTCATCCCTAGCTACGTCCACCACCCCTGTCTAATGAAATTTCACGCCCCAAAGCCCAAAGGGCAGTGTGCAATGCTGGTGAAAATCGTCATATCACCGGGGCGTTATTTGGTAACGAATAGTTTTAAGGCCGTCTCCGAAAATCCCCAAAAAAAATTGGCATTGTGCGAGATAAAAAAAAATGGGCCCTATTCGCGAATCTTAATTTAACATAAACCCATCAATCATTCAATCAAATATATAAAAACTAAAAACCCTAAACATATACAAGAATCTCAAGAATTTTATACCTTAATCTCAAGATTATCCACCCAACAAAACCCTTGAATCACCCTTTGAAACCCCTCTTGCGTCGATGATGATGATGTCTTGCTTCCTCACTCGATTTCGACATATCAATCCACTCCTCTACTACGATGATGATGAATGAATGAATCCAACGACCAACGTGAATGATCGACGTCCTGACTTCTTCTATTGCCCGGCAGCGCCCACGATTGGGTTATGATTTTTGAAATACGTTTGTTTATTAGCCACTTGGGGCCTCTTAACCTTTTAAGAGTTACCAATCTCATTCTCATATATGATTTACACACTTATAACACATGCCAATTTAATATTTTTTTTTTGTTATACACAGGCCCTTTAAGGATATATTTATAAAAACATACATATCTTTTTTTATAAAATAGATATATATATATATATAGGGTTGAGTTCATTTCAGAACTCTAAATAACTACAGAACTTTCAAAACTCCTAATAAACAATCATTTTATATATAAGTTTTTGTATTTAGGATCTTTTTATCATCTATTATATGTATTTCTTTGATTACATACATGTTAAAAGTAGTTTACATATGTTTAATTACCAAAATTATATATATGTGTCATAACTAATTACATATATGTAAAAAAAAAAACCAGTTTACATATGTGTAATTAAAAATTACATATAAAAATGATAAAATTACTCTTAACATGTATGTAATCGTAAAAATACACATAATAAATGATAAAATTATGCTAAACATAAAAATATATAAATAAAAAGATTGTTTATTAGGAGTTCTGTAAATATTTATGGTTCTGAAATGATCCCGGCCCTATATATATATATATAGGGTAGGGTTCCAGCGTGAACAACCTCCCAAGAGTGAACTGCGTGAACAGATCTGTACCCTTGATTTCCTTTTTAGTTATTAAGGGTTGGATTGTAATTATATAAAAAATAGATTTAAATCAATATTTTAATAATTGAATTAAGTTACATATTTCCTAATTTAAATTCATTATCCACATTATGTTTTATTTATTAATAAGATAATTATCAAAACAAACAACAAATCATCAGATTTCAATTTTAATTTTTATTTTAGATTTCATCACCAGAATTCAAATTTTGATTTTTAAGATCCACGTAACCTTCATATTTCAACGGTATACATATGTGTACTTGGATATAAATAGAACAGTACACATGTGTACTCAGCATCGTACATATGTGTAATTAGCTACATAATACATACATAGAAACAATACCTGTAAAACTATTTTAAATTTAACAAATTACAAGTTCCATAATGTTTTCCAAACCAAACAAAAAAACATATAATTACAAGTTCCAGTTTCGTAAAAACAATAAACCCAACATAATCGAAAAAACAAAAAACATAATCTTTTACAACTATTCGCCACGTTGTATGCTGAAGCATCCTTATCGACCTCATATGTGAATCATCCTTATCGACCTTCCATCTCCACTTTTCTCGTTAACGACATCTCCTATAATAGCAAAAAAAAAAAGACCTCAGCAATTAATACTTTGCATAATTCACAATTGTACATCAACAACCTTACACATTCAATACACAAAAAATTCTGAGATATCACAAAAACAGACGCTATACACATGTGTACATCGCGTTAAAATCAGAATACACATGTGTACATCGCATTAAAAACAGAGCAAAATCAAAATACACATGTGTACATCGCGTTAAAACTAGAGCAAAATCAAAAAATTGAGCAAAAAAAAAAAAACTCAGCAACTAATACTTTGCATAATTCACAAGTGTACATCAACAACTTTACACATTCAATACGCAAAAAAAACTGAGATATCACAAAAAACAGACGCTATACACATGTGTACATCACATTAAAAACAATAATAATTTTCAAACATCAAAAACAATAAAAAGTTGCAAACTTCATACCTAGTCGGTGGCGATAAACATCAGATCGGCGATAAACATCAGCTTGGCCGGCGCTAAACATCAGATCGATATGTTATTAAGAAATAGACTTACCATAAAAGCTGATGATCTCGTTTGGAAGGAAAAACATAAAAATTACCATAAGGCACCAACAAATGATTTTCATCATCCATCCACCATGATGCAAACTATCACGTGGGTCTTTATGGTTTTTCACGCCAACCATTAAAAGGGATAAAATTGAGAAAAACAAGAAATTCCCCAAACTAACTCGCAAAACAACATCCGTCTCAAACCATTCCCTATCAGGTGTTTCATAAAAATGATTAATCCCTGCATCAATGATGAACGCCAAATTAGATCTGTTCATCTTCACCGCCGCTGACGTCACCGGAAACGCGACGACGATATTCATTGTCGTAGGAGACACCATAAATTACCTCGGAGTAGTGTTAACGGCGGCGATTGAGCCGGTATACCGGTAATCGACATCGTTTTCTTCGTCATGATAGTAGGATGAAGAACGAGAATGGTGTGTTTCATGTTTGTATCGTCGACGACAGATCTGTTATTATTGAGAAGGATAGAAACAAAATAATTGATATGATTGGATTTTAAATAATGGAAACAATTTAGGTTTTCATTTTTCTTTTGATTATGTAATTACACATATACCCTTATGTATTTAATTAAATAAAAAAAATTAACCAAATAATTACCATCATGCCACTCACATTAATCTAAAGATCATAAAAATCAAGGGCCCAGATCAGTTCACGCAGTTCACTCTTGGGATTTTGTTCACGTTTGAACCTAATCCTATATATATATATATATATATATATATATATATATATATGATGAGGATCATTACAGAACACTAATTATTGCGAGAACAAAAAGAACAACTCTAAATCACTAGATTTTATGATTTAAAGTTCATATTTTTTAAATTTTATATTTCCTACATTCGTATGTATATTATATATGCATGGAAAACCTTATATTTTTTTCCTATACTTAGCCTACATACATGTAGGTAATTTAACCTACACAGAATGCACATATGTGTAGTTTATATAAAAAAATGAAATTTTTTCATATTTTATTTTAAATTCTAGTGTGAGAAACAATAAATATTCCATTTGTAACATTTCCCTTTACTTTTTAGGTTTTTAGGATTGAAAAAATGGGTGATTCATTTTGTTCTGCGTGTTCTCGCAATATTTAGTGTTCTGCATAGAACCTTCCCCTATATATATATATATATATATATATATATATATAGGGTCAGGATCATTTCAGAACCATAAATATTTACAGAACTCGCAGAACTCCTCGTAAACAATCTTTTTATTTATATATTTTTATGTTTAGGATAATTTTATCATTTATTATGTGTATTTTTACGATTACATGCATGTTAAGAGTAATTTTATCATTTTTTATATGTAATTATATAATTACACATATGTAAACTAGTTTTTTTACATATATGTAATTAGTTATGACACATATATATAATTTTGGCAATTAAACATATGTAAACTACTTTAACATGTATGTAATCAAAGAAATACATATAATAGATGATAAAAAGATCTCAAATACAAAAACTTATATATAAAATGATTGTTTATTAGGAGTTCTGAAAGTTTTGTAGTTATTTAGAGTTCTGAAATGAACTCAACCCTATATATATATTATAAATTTTTTGGGCCCTATATTGGTTTGGGCCCTGAGCGTAGGCCCACTCTGCACTTGCTCAGGGTTGGCTCTGTCTTTGAGTATCTTCTCTTATATTTATATGTAACTAGGTTGTTTTCACCTGCGCATTACGCCAGGAAACTAACCTGTTTTGCAAAGAAAAATGACTAACGTAGCTAAGAACCTGGTTATCAATTACAATTTATTAATTTAAAAAATGGGATAAACATGCTTGATAAGGCACGGGTTATTAATTTTGGTATTTTGACAAAAAAAATTTGAAGGGGTTTGGGTTGTTCTTGAAATGTGTTCTCAAGAAGTATGTTTTCAGGGATCAACATTTGATTTGATTTGTATTGGATTTTCTTATTCTAGGGTGACTTAGATAACCATCAAGAGGAGATTCAACTTTTTTTTAACCTAAGGCTACTCGGTGTGGGGAGTGGTCTAGGGTCGGCGAGGGCTGGTGACGCCCCGACACACTGCCCCCTAGGGTCGTCCCGGTCCTCAATGTCATCTGCTCGCCATTCACGTTGTGCCTCTCTCTCTTTCTCTCTTCTTCTTTATACACACATATACATACATACATACATACATACATACACACACACACACACACACACATATATATATATATATATATATATATATAGGTCCATCTTCCACACCCTAGCTCCCTCCCCTTTAGGTCCATCCTCACACCCTTTTACGAACGCCTACGTAACGAAGCATCCTTTAAAGACTACACTCCTCCACACCCAATAGACTAACTACAGCTTCATCTAATTTCACCTTTAGGTTTCTCCATAATTAAAAATTTTAAATCCCTTATTTTCCCAATGTTCTCTTATTGTCCCGAAGTTTAAAACTCTAAAAGGATCATATAACCTAAATAAACCCAACAGAATTACCTGATACTATAATTTGCAACATTATTAAGTATAGAGGTGTTGTAACTTGTGTTTTGAGAGGTTTTTCAATAAAAAAATTATTCTACTTTTAAGTCAACTAGCGGTAAGACTCGTGTGCAAACACGGGTCGTTTGTTAGAAAACCATGCATACCGCATTTTATTAAATGACGAATGATTATACATTTTTTAAGTTTAATTAAAAATTGGTTATAAAAAAGGAACATCTTTTAAATAACAAATAAAAGAGAACATCTTTCAAAAAAAAATAGCAAGCCGATATCGAGTAGCTCACTCCAGCTCGACTCGAACTTTTAGCAAGCCGACTCGAGCTTTTGTAGGGCTGCCAAAGACAAACATTGTCTAAAAGACCTCGTCCATATCATGCGATCATACAAGTGTCATTGAAGTAAAAACACACAAGCAAGCTGCTCAAGCGTTTGGTACAGTACAAAAAAAAATTATACAGCAGACCAAAACTAATACATGAGTTACCAAATCATACTAAACTCTCTCCACTGCTTCCATTCCATTTTGATAGAAAGTAAAAATGGATACAGCAGAATCATGCTTGTCATCATGATGATGCTCTTGGTGACATTCTGTTTAAAAATATATATATTTATATGATTAAATACTAAAATAAACTTAAAAAAATTATACAGAAAAAAGAAAAGTGATAAATACCATGGCCATGGCCATGCTCGTGAGTGTGCACAGTAGTTGTTGATTAATTATTACTACCCACTCTAAATGTAGCTTGTCATATGTAATAAAGATTCTTGATTTGAATAATTTGGACAACAATAAATAAAAGTGAAAAATATAAGAGGTTCAAAAGTCTGCTTCACCAAAGTCAAACCCAACAATGGTTCAAAAAGTCTGCTTCACCAAAGTTTAACAAACACTAATATCAACCCAACAGTGGTTCAAAAGTCTGCTTCACCAAAGTCAAACCACTGTTTTAACCCAACAGTGTTTCAAACTACCGTTTCAACCCAACAGTGGTTTCAAACCTCTGTTTTCATCCATATGTTGACCAAAGTCAACAGATGTATGAACCACTGTTTTATGTTCTAACCTCTGTTCTAATCTGGCGGGACTCATCTGACGGTCCTCTTGCAAAAGCATCCTTTTTACGGTTGTTTTTGGAGGATCAACGCTAGCCCAACTCTATTTGTGGATATTTGTCCTTAAAGTGGTTTCTTTTATTATATAGTATAGATTATGAAGCTACAACCAGTTTTAAGTTCCAGTTATAGCATCCGGCCCAAATGAAACAGAGAAAAGCCTGAATTACACATCGCTTAGACGACGGCTTAAAGCCCGAATAACTCTCGATGTTCTAGTTCGGTCCAAAACACATGGTCTGATTTTCACAACACATAAAAAAAACTATCAACTTTTATAGCAGTCTCATCAAGTCATGAACAACGGCTGAATCATTTCTTTAAGTCTGCCATTGTTACACATTACTACAAGCTCATAAACCCAACATTAACACACACCATCTACCTTTGCCTATCTTGCAAAAATAGCACAAGCCTACCCTGGGCAACTATACAGATCTTATAAATTTTGAATAAACAAATTATCATCCATTTCTAAAGGTCGTCTTCATGCAAACATATGTCTCGTGTATTATCTCATAATCATAATCCCGCACTTAGATAACTCCCGAGCCTGCCTTTTGCACTCGTTTCCTGTAGATTAATGACACACGAGTGGTACTTCAATGAGTCGACAAATATCTTTCCATGAGTCGAGCCAACCAACTTTTTCAAGAGTCAAACAAATTCGGGGTACCTTAGCTTAAATAATCAAGCAAGTAAGAAAACCAAAGTCGTAACTTACATGTATAGTCTGGAAAGATCCGCTCAGAGACGGTTTCAACAAAGGAGCATCGGGTATAGACCTATCCGGGCTACTGAAATGATTTTCACCCTACAAACAGAATATATTTTTGCAAGCTCATTCAAACTCAAAAGGCACAAACACATATATAAATTATTTATGCATAGTGAAGATCTTCATTTTGTCGAATATCAGTTTATAAAATATTCACAACCGTGAAACATATCGAAAGTGGCAAAATTATTCACTCCGAGTTTCGACACTACATTTTGAATAAACATGTATCTATCTCTTAGTGAAGACATTCATACTAATACACTAAAATATAAATCTTTTTAAGTCAAAGAGTCAAATGTCATTTTTGTCCCTAACGTTTGTGTAAGGCCCTATAATGGTGTAGGTTTACGCCTATCTTTATCAAACACAAATATAGGCTATTGGGCTTAGCCTTGTAGTGGGTTAGATAGTAATGAAATAAGCCATGTGGGCTAATTAGTGATTTGGGCTTGTTTGGTTAGTAATATTGTGCATGTGGGCCTGGCCCAGTCTGTAACAAGGTCACCCTATGTAACTATAAATAGGGTGAACCTAGTTCATTATGAGGTTAGACAATTTAGAGAGGTTCTTCATTATTATTTTCGAATTCTTGTCAAGTGTACCAGACGGTTCTCTAGAAACCGTGTGCACTTTGGTTATAATCGATTGTTTGTTCTTGTTCTTCTACACTTTTCTCAGTATTCCGCGCTTTGATTAGTGTTTGATATCCGATTGTAGTGATTCTGGACTTACAATTGGTATCAGAGCCTAAGTAGTCTTGCGAAGGCTCGGTTGTGTTGGATATCATTCGAAGAAAAAGAAAGTTGTTTGAAGATTTGAAGAACACGAAGAACACACCTGAACATGCGAAGAACAGTTAAATATTCGCGTTTTGATTCGTTTGGAAGAGAGAGTGAAGGTGTTTACGTGTTTGTAGGGATTTATTGGTGGAAAGTTTCGAATCTTGGTTTGGTTCCTTGATTTACGAGATTGCAGTTGTTATCTACTTACCAATATAGTTCTGCAATTAAAAACACAAAGTCAACATTTTCCTTTTACTTGGGCGATTACAAATTCAACTTGTGCGACCGACAACTCTTGTGCGACTATGGAAACTTGTGCGATTAACTTTGGCTTTTTCTTGTGCGATCCATCCAAATTCTTGTGCTATTGAAGTGACATCAACATCAAACTTGTGCTACCGACAACTCTTGTGCGACTACGGAAACTTGTGCGATTAACTTTGGCTTTTTCTTGTGCGATCCATCAAAATTCTTGTGCGATTGAAGTGACATCAACATCAAACTTGTGCGACTGTGATTCAACATCATCAACATCTTCTCGTTCAATAACTTTAATCTATCATTATCCTTCATTTTCGGCAGACAACCAGGATCATCATTCAACCTCCATACTCTGTCATCACCGCACACCGGAACCGATCTCGCACACCATCACCTCCGACCATCGTCTCCGTCATAACAGACCACCTGATAACCATCTCCATCTCCGTCGCGTTCCGATCTTCCAACCTGCAACTCATCATAGTCGACGGTATCATTCACCTTCCTCTGATAAACCTGCATCATCAGCACCTTCCGTTCACCAATCAACCACCAACATCAGATCATCATCTTCATCAACGAACCATCCTGCACTCCATCTCCGACGATACTTCTTATCCGGTCATCACTCCAATCATCATCACCATTACCGAAAGTTCATCGAAGAAACACTTGAAGTGTGCGACTTGACGGCTGATCTTTTAGTTGTGGGGTTTCGGTTTGGATTGTTTATCGACGAACGGCGTTCAAAAATTTAGGGTTTTGGTTTCAGTTTTTATCGAAGAAGAAGAAACAGTTCTTCATTTTGTCTTTTGTTAATCAATAATATTTTTAATAATAATTAGATAATCATCATATAATCATTACCAAATAATTGGTTATAGAGTAAACTGCAATTTTACCCCCTGAGGTTAGGGGGCATTGGCAGGTCTACCCCCCAAGGAAGTAATTGCAGTTTTACCCCCCCCCCCACTGTTTGGGGTTATGTCGCATGTTTACCCCCCTGACCAATTCAACGTTAGATGTTACTGTTAATAAGCTTGAAAAGTCCAAACTACCCTTCATCTTCCCCATTAATAAGCCCTAAATGATCTTGTTCTTCAATTCTTCTTTAATCGACCTCAAGCCCTCAATCCCTCAATTCTCTGCCCTCTAATCACTGCCTTGAACATGCCTTCATCTTCGTCGTCTGTGCTTCAATTCAAGGGCAAAACTCAACATTCAGACATCATATGTCCATGTGGTGCGAAAACAGTGGTGAAACAATCAGCATCAACAGCTAATCCTGGTCGTTGGTATATTCGATGTGTAAGTTTCTTCTGTTTTTTGATTATTGAATCTTAACTTTGTTGGAAAGTGTTGCTTATGATGTCCGATAATAGGTTGGAGGATGTGGATTCCTAAGATGGGCTGACAAAGGTGAAGAACAAGGATGTCCAGTTTGTGGAGAGGTAATGCCTGGTTTAATCATTGACTTGGCTAACTGCAAAGAACAGTTGGGTCAGTACAAGAATGGAGATCTGTTGAAACTGAAGATGTACTTTGTGATTACTTGGGTGTTGATTGTTCTACTGTTTTTGGTTAAGTAGTATAATGTTGACAAATTGGATTTGGTTGTGTATTTTGACTGCTTGTAATTATACTTTTGAGTTCTATACTTTTTGATGCAATGGTCTTTTTCAAGTTCTTATTATATGTTTGTGTTGGTAGCCTTCTTGTAATTCTGTAGGTAAGGATGTTGAGAATGGGAAAGATGTTGGTAAGGATGAAGACACAGATGTTGGTAAGGATGAAGACAAAGAGGTTGGTAAGGATGAAGACGTCGTTGCAGCCGAACAACCAGATAGTTATGTCTACTTTGAGGATCAAGAGTCTGAGATACTCAGACCTTACATGGAGCAAGAAACAGATTATGAAAAGTTATTCGGAGATCCGACAAAGGATTATGACCCTGAAGTGCTGGAACATTCATGGGATTACACATATTGGGATGAAGATGTTGATTGGTACTTTGACCCATATGAAGGGGAGCATGGTTCTGATTCGGATTGGTCTTGTTTGGATGATTGTCACTGGAAATAGGCTAGATTTTGTTTGGTTTAAGTTTGTATGTTGGACATCTTATTTGTACTAAATGTTGCAATGTAATCTAATCGAATCACTTTCCGCCTCTTAATTGTACCAAAATGGTCATTTTGACCTTATAAATGGTCATTTTGACCTTATAAACATGTTGCAAACCAATTATCCAAACCTGCTGCAAATATATGTAGGCTGCAAATTGATATAAACAAACCTGCTGCAAATGACAGAAACTAACCTGCCAGTGATCATCTAAACACAATCAAACATGCATGCCAGTTATAAACAAGTCAAAAGCTGTTGCAAATGGATCATATGGTCATTTTGACCATATAAACAAGTCAAACCTGCTGCAAATGGATGATATGGTCATTTTGACCTTATAAACAACTCGAACCTGCTGCAAATGACCAAAATGGTCATTTTAATATAAACATAACATTGTATTGACCAAACCAAACATAAAGGTACAAACCAAACCAAACATTGTCTTGAACATAGTTGACAAACCTAGCATTGTCTTGACCAAACCAAACATAAAGTTACAAACCAACCAAACATTGTCTTGAACAAAGTTGACAAACCTAACAAACATTGACTAAACTTACAAACCATCCATCACTCATCAAGATTGTAAACTGGTGCTCCTTGAGTGGCAGTGTGTGATTCCTGTGAAGCAATGGATTGTTCAGCCCCTTGTCCTTTGCAGCTCCTGACATTGTGACCCATATTCCCACATTTACCACACCTGATGCTACTACCCTTTCTGGTCATTTTACCTCCTTTGTCGAACTGTTTCTCAAGTTCTTTTTCACCATATGCCTTCTTTCTTTTCTTCTTTGGCCTTCCAACTTGTGTATGATGCTTAGGTGGGATGAGTGTTGTTGGACACTCTGAAGGAGTCCACATCTCCGGCCCGTTGATTGGCTCTATGACATTGTAATAAACTTTCTTCCATGTTGACAGCCAATACACTTCATCCACCCACTCTTCTGGTATGCCAGCATCAATGCTATTCCTTGACATATCCCATATGGCTGCAACTGCATGTTTGCAAGGCATCCCGGTCAAATCCCACTTCCTGCATGCACATGTTTTATGTTTAATATTCACAACACACTGTGATCTCGGACTTGTGACTTGATACTTGTCCGAATCAACCATTAAAACAGACATTTCAGCAGCTTGTTTCTTGATCTCATCGAAGACCTCAGTGGCATGAGGAGTCAGTGGCCCCATACACTTTGCTTGTAATTTCTTGACATTTACTATCCTCTTGGTCATGTACTCCCGAATGAATTCTAGGCATGTGATAATCGGCTTGTCCCTTGCTCCTACAATTTGTCTGTTAAAAACCTCACATATGTTGTTCAGCAACATATCACATTTAGCTCTTCCAGAAAAATATGCTCTTGACCAAGCGGTGAATGGGATCTCATTCAGCCAGTCATACATATCTCATTCTGTTGTCTTAATTTCTTCCATAGCTTTGTTAAAGTATGGAATAGATGTCTTCCTTCCGGCTGACCAAAGCAAATTCTTGTAAAGATCTCCACGCCACTTGGATTTCATGTTCTCATGAATGTGCCTCAAACAAAATATGTGCTCAACATTAGGGAAACGGCTAGCATAGCAGGAATCAGACCCTGTGATACAAAATGAAATTAATGACACTATTTTGCAAGGTTTTAATTAACAATTAAGAACATATTACCTTTTGTCTGTCACTGATGAAGGTGAAACAAGAGTCTGCCGTACACTCTAGGTCATCTCTCAACAGTTGCAAAAACCATTTCCAGGTTTGTGTTGTTTCTGCCTCAACAAGGGCATAACAAACTGAATATATGCTATTGTTCCCATCAATACCAACAGCACTCAAGATCTGTCCAGGAAATGGACCTTTCATGAAACAACCATCCACATCCAGCAATGGTCTCCCAATCATCTTAAATCCTCTCATCATAGAGGCAAAAAAAAAAAATAAACCCTTCGAAACTGCCTTGTAGGACTAGCTGGGTTCCCACATGGCTCCACATCAATTTTAATTGTACTACCTGGGTTGGCTTTTAGAAGTTCATCACAGTATGACCTTAGCAGACCATACTGTTCTTGGTAATCACCATAGATCTTTGTAGTTGCTATTCTCTTAGCTCTGAATACCTTATGTAGTGATACTTCAAGTTGATGCTTCCGAAGCAGTTGACTTTGGATTGCTTGAATTGGCATGTCTGGATTGCTTTCAATCATAGGTTGGATCTCTCTGGCAATCGAACTCATTGTGTACAAAGAAACGGCCCTTGTTGTCAAACAATTGTGTTGATTATGAATGGTCTTCACACACCACTGGTCCTTGTCTGTGTTCCTTGAGATGTGAATTACCCAAGGACATGTGGGCTTGGTATGCCTTTTGAGGTGCTTATATTTTTGCCCTACTTTGGTGCATTTACTAGTTTGCCCATCTTCTCCTTTTTTTTTACATGACCAAGTAGTGGTGGATTGCTTCCAAAACATACTACCCTATACCTTAACAATTCATTTTTTTGAATAAAAACATCCCTCCTTGCCTTAAGAGAATAATCTTTCACCATCCGATTCATCTTTTTCTTGTCATCAATAAGCTGACCAATGTAGAATGGCAGATCATTTGGACCTTTTGAAGCACTCTTGTTTCTCCTCCTTATCTTCCTGGCAACCTTATCTCTAAGGGTTGAATTGTCATCCAATCCACTTTCAAAATCCTCCAAGTCAACAGGCACATGACCTTCATTAGTTCTGTCATCATCATGATCCTCATCACCTGAACCATCCAGCTCTTCCCTAGTAAAATCAACATTAGCCCTGAACCTCTGCATATCCACCTCTATTTCATAAACCAAATTATCTTCCTCAACATACTCATAATCAGGATCACTACCTTTACTCTCTTCTTGATCACTTCCTTTACTCTCTTCTTCATATTCATTCATACTATAATCCTGATTATTTATTGTAAATGATGCTGGAACATTTGCTTTACATGCCCCTACAGGACCTTCACTTGTATTTTCCAATATTGTTGACATCTGGTGTTCAACATACATGTCTATGATGTGGACTCCTTGACGCACATGATCGAAGATAGGCTCTAAGTCAACATCACATTTTAATGTCCTAAGACCAAAATCCAACGAACAATACGGTTCCTTGTAATGAATGCAGAAAACAAACCATCATTGTATCCTAATTTCTTAACAATCTCCTCTAAAACATCAGTATTCAACACTCTAAAATCTACATGATCAATGTAGCTCATCTTCCCACCAAAGTATTTCCTATTTGGGTTTTCTACAAAATTACCTCCATGGTGAAATTTAATGGTAAATTGAGATTGGGTTTCTCCTGTAAACACACATCAACAACAAATTAATACCGAAAAAAGTTAACATCTTACCAAATTCAGACCCTTTGAACTTGCATGTCACTTACGGTACATTTCACCCAGTTCGAAATACTGATCTTCAGCTCGTATCTTCCACATTCGAAGATCCATGCTCGTAACAGACTTCAAATCTGTTGTATGTGTTGAAGAATGCCTGATCGCCGGTGCGGAGGTCTTCAATTTCGACTTAGGTTATCTTCAGGGTTTCAATGTGATGAATTGTTGATTAAATGAGGTTGCAGGTCAACAGGAAAGCGAAATTCCCTAATTGCCCCTTGAACATTAACAGAAATCGCTAACATCTAACGTTGAATTGGTCAGGGGGTAAACATGCGACATAACCCCAAACAGTGGGGGGTAAAACTGCAATTACTTCCTTAGGGGGGTAGACCTGCCAATGCCCCCTAACCTCAGGGGGTAAAATTGCAGTTTACTCTTGGTTATAATATTAATTAGTTTTTAGTAAAAATCATATATTTTTAATTAATAAAAAGGTTTTATTAATTAAAAAAAGGTTTGGTTATTGTTTGGTGATAAGTTTTGATAGGTTTGGAGGTGCGGTACAGAAAAGCTGGTTCGTGTGTTTTTCAAAGGGTTTGAGGTAGCGAGTACACGGGTTCTTGCTTTAGGTTTGTGTTGAGGAAATAGTGTACGTGATCCTACGTGAGCACATTTTCGGGGGAACACACTTTCGGGGGATCACATCTTTGGAGATTATACTTTCAGGGGATCACAATTCAAAATCTTAAAAATGTCTTCTAAAAGAGAAGTGCTTGAGCAGGAATTTCAAGGATTCAGATACTCGTATGGTGAATCTATAGAAGCACTTACAGGCCGGTTTGCTGAACTGCTCTCTGAAATGGAGAAGGCTGGGATTGAGGTGTCTAATCGCACGAGCAACATAAAGCTTCTAGATGTTCTAAAAAGGATTCCAGATCAGGCAAACTGTAGTTGGTTTAGAAATGCTAATGAGATAATTGTGACAACCGACTGCTACTGTTACAAAATGAAGCCGGATGAGCTAATCTCACTCATCAAATCATATGACAAGGCTGACAACCAGTCTACTCAAGGTATTCAAATTCACGACTACACTCATTCTGAGGCTGAGGTATGTGTAGATGATGTTTGTTGTACTGTAAAATGTAGAGAGAAAGTAAAAGGTTTTAAAGAACAGGCTCAATCGCTTTCTATGCAACTTCAATGTACCAAATCCAGTAGCTACGAAGTTAAAAAGAAACTGGATGGGTATAAGGAAGTGGTAGAGGCTCAAAAACGTGACATTCGACAGTTGCATAGTGATCTAAGCGAAGCAAAATGTCGATATCTCCACTTCAAGGAGCTATCTGAAAAATTAACTGTTGAATTAAACAACTTAAAATCAACTTTCGAAAATACTGAATTTAATTTCAAAAAAATTGATGTTTCAAGCGAAAAGGTCGAGAAAATGATAAATCAACAATTAAAGTATAGCAAAAAGGAAATGAGGAATAAGGGGTTGGGTTTTGTGGCGATACCCCCACCATACAACCATAACTATTCCTCAATTCCCATGAATGATGAGGAGATAGCCGATTTGCCTGAAATGGAATATGGGAAGCCTGGGGATAGGAAGGTTGAGCCTGTTAATCAAAAGAAAGTTAAAATCACAAGGCCTGATAAAACCGAAATTATTCTAGAAAAACAGGCGTTTAATAAAACTTTTGTGAAACCTGCTGAAGTTTCAAAGCAAACCGAGACTCTAAATTTTGAGAATAATGTGAACATTGTCAAACATTTTCAAGTATTAGATAATATTGTGTCAATTTTTTCTCAAAATTCATCTGAAGTGCAACCTCACACAAAAGAGTCTAAATTAACAGAGCCTAGAGTTAATGTAGACAACATCGAGTTTGCCATGTTAAGAGGTTTGACTGAGTTTGTGAAAGAATTTAATAGGAGCAAACAAAGTGAATCTGCTTCGACATGTGACACATCTTGCGACACTTCTGAGACATCCACTTCTGAGAAATCAGAAATGGGCGAATCACCTAGTGTCAACAGTGCATCACCTGAGGAAGCAGAGGCATCTCAAACTGAATCATCAGCTTCATCTGATTCAACCAGTGACTCTTATGAGAAGACTGACTGTGATAATTCAGAGTCAGTTGCTTCAGTGGAATCAACAAATGAATCATCTGAAACAGTTGATTCAAATTCGATCAAAGAAGAATCAGAATCGACTTCAAGAGCTTCTGTTGAGTCTACTGGTAAAACGACTACAGAAGCCCCTGCTGCTCTTTCGAATGACAATGATTCTGAAACTACTGAACAAACGGTGTCACTCGAGAATGAAAATGTTACTATGTCTTCGCCTGACACCGTTTGTGAACAAGTGAACGTTACTGATGCTTCTACTTCATGTGCGGATGAGGTAGTAGTAGAGGATTGGGTTGAGGAGGATGACATCGTTTGTCAAAAGGCAGACGATGTTTGTTCTAAAACATCAAATTTGTCTGCTGATGCTCCTCCATATGTGAGAAAGGCTATTTCTGAGCCAGCTTTGAGAGGCCCTTCAAACAAATATGTGCCTCCAAAGCCAACAGTTAGGAATGAAAATGCTAAATCCACTAACTGTTCTAACTATTGTAAACATAAACATAAGAAGCAGGGGAGAAAAGTTGAAAAATCTGCAAACAAATCATCCAACAAGCTTTATAACTCATACTCAGCATCACTTGGATCTAATGGATCGGGATATGCTCCTTATGTAAAGAAGCAAACCTGTTACAACTGTGGCATACCCGGTCACATTGCAAGGAACTGCACACATCGTCCCTATGTGCCATACTATACACAACATCAGAGGGTTACACCAAGGGACAGATCTTATTCAAAGTCGATGAAAGTTGAAAAACCTAAGGCAATGATGAATAAGCGTCGCCAGGTTAAACCATCTGATGGGGACTGGAATGCTGCCAAAGCTAAACGAAAACAAGCTTTGAAACCAAATCAAATTTTGAAAAACAAAAAGGTTGAAAAGCAGACTGTTTTGCCCAAGGCACCTAAGAAATTAGAAAATCCTAAACAAATTTGGAAGGCAAAATACAAAGCAGCGACATCACTAGGCCTTGAATCAAAAGGGGGCATGTGTTTTCGAGAAGTGTCTTATATTGATGCTTCAGGAATACCTAGGACCACGATGGCCTGGGTACCAATGTCTTACTAATCTCCTTATTTTTAAGGGACAACCAAGGAGGAGCTGTTGACAATCCTTGGATGTTGATAGCGGTTGTTCCAGAGACATAACGGGTAACATTTCACTGTTGCAAAATGTATATTTCTTTACAGTTGATATGTTTCGTTTGAAGGAGATAAGAGAGGTAAGACAAGATCAGCGAAAAGGTACAAATTTAAATTTCGCATTCTAATTTTGATATTGATTAGTCTTAAGTCTAATGATGGAACGGTTAGGCAAAAAGAACAAAAATATTTTCATTTTCTTTTGTGTTTCTCTTTGTACATATGTTTTCGTTGTTTAGGTAAATTTGCGCGTAAGATTTACGCACAAATTTAGGGGGATATCTAGAGATATCTATCTGTAAATAGAGAAAATGAGAAAATATAAAAAAAATGAAAATGAAAAAATGAGAAAAATAGAAAAATCAAAAATATTTTGTTGCATACATGGGAAATGAAATAATTTCACTATGTGGATTAAGGCTGACTCATGTAAGACCAATATTGAAATGGTCTGACTCCAGAGTGATGTGCTGGTAGGCTTTATCCTGATGGCTGGACTCTTTGACTGGTACTGCTTAAAATACTAAATTTATTCTATGACCTCAGGAAAGATCAGTCACTTGGAATTAGGACATGTCTATTTGAATGCGTGTGTGACGTCCCGATACACACAATTTTGTTCTAGTTCTGAAATCTTTTCTTTCCAACTCGTGTATCTCCTCTGTTTTGCGTGAGCAAAGACCTGGAGGTGCTAGGCAACGTCAACTTCTGCTGCATCCAGATACATGCTGACCTAGCTGTACGTTGTTGCGCTATAGATCAAATACACCCGAAAGAGGCCCTCTAGTGCCCAAAAGAAACCCAAAAATAAAAACCTATATCAAACTGAGAAAATCTCAATTGATTTGTATATTATATCCTTCTCTACAAATGATCTATTCTGTTCTCTTCTCAATCCAGTCCCAGTCAAGGTTTCAGAATCCTAGAACGGGCTTGTGAAATATGTGGAAGGGAAACTGCATGTATGATAGCGTGTTCAGATTAAAAATTCCAAGATTTGATTGTGATTGAATTGAGTGTTCATATTAATCAAATTGAAAAACATGATAAATCAGTTGCAGACCGTTACATGAAAAAGTCCTAACGAGATAAGTTTAAGTGGACAAATATACTGGCAATCGCTCGGATCACCCAAAGTAAATTAGTGTTGATAAGTGTAGTCTGGCCTGAAACACGGTGATTTGATCCCATTGCAAATTGTAATTGTATATTAGTTTCTTTGTTTATTGGTGTTTTAGTTTATATTGTTAGTTTTTATAAAATCAAAAAAATCCAAAAATAGAGTGCATATTTGTTTTATTAAAAATATTAACCGTTCTTGAAGATTTGATTGATCATCATAAATTGAATGAAATTTGAATTGTGAAATCCAAGTGCAAATACTTGGATGTACCGAGTGTTCATGTGGTACTTTCCTCTGTTGCACATAAATGTTTGCTTATGAATTTCAGAGCATGTGCAGAATTTGATTCAAATCAAGAAACAGGGGTTGTTGAAGATTGAGATGTTGTTGGCTGCAGACAAAGTATGAAGCATCACAACAACAAGATCTGCCTGAGTCAGAAGAACCAGATACGTGTCATCGTCTGACAGTGATAGTACATTTGAAGAGGTACATGTGAACCTGCTTGAAAGAGAAGTCATTGACAAAGAAAAGAGTTGCTGAGAATCCTCCGCTTGCATTCTTTTCAACAAATTTTTGAAGCAAAGCTGATCGTGAAAGAGAAGAACAAAGAGCCCAAGCTTCAGGTTGAAGACATGAAGTATCTTCCCACAGACACATGATATTGGCAACAGTTTGATAAAGACAGCATAAACCTAGGGGGATATTGTAAGGCCCTATAATGGTGTAGGTTTACGCCTATCTTTATTAAACACAAATATAGGCTATTGGGCTTAGCCTTGTAGTGGGTTAGATAGTAATGAAATAAGCCATGTGGGCTAATTAGTGATTTGGGCTTGTTTGGTTAGTAATATTGTGCATGTGGGCCTGGCCCATTCTGTAACTAGGTCACCCTATGTAACTATAAATAGGGTGAACCTAGTTTATTATGAGGTTAGACAATTTAGAGAGGTTCTTCATTATTATTTTCGAATTCTTGTCAAGTGTATCAGACGGTTCTCTAGAAACCGTGTGCACTTTGGTTATAATCAATTGTTTGTTCTTGTTCTTCTACACTTTTCTCAGTATTCCGCGCTTTGATTAGTGTTTGATATCCGATTGTAGTGATTCTGGACTTACAGTTTGGCCTGCGATTTCGTCCAAAGGTTTGTTTTTATGCATCTGGATCCAAAAAGCTTAAAATCTTGTCGTTTTCATCTGGCTCGTTAGCTCCATCCATTTTCCACATAATCACTCACTTCAGATTCAGTCTCACTATCAGCCTATTATCATTGGTGCACATGCTAAATTTTTGCATACAATTTAATATATAAATTCAGAATTTACCCCTGCAGAACTTGTAGTGAATTGGCTTGTTGATTCAGATGATCTTTCAACCTCAAGAGAGTCTTCTAACTCTGCACCTTTAGCTATATACCATACTTTCGAAACACGTATTTTGAATTTAAATAAATTAAACCCTAAACCCTAAACACGATAACAACCAACACACTAACATTCACTGTAATCGAAATTTCTTACATTGGGCATTCTTTGCAGACAAACACAGGCACCGACTCAATCCTTTCGACAACACCAGCCGTTCAAACCATCGAGAGTTGTCGAACCTAACTGTAAAATATGGTGTGCGGATTATAAACTGTAAAAAGAAAGTTAAAGATATCAACTATAGATACATACATACATAAATATGGACAACAACATGAATATCTAAATAGAGTAATTCCTCGAATACAGGGTCAACATTTTGTCCCCATTTTCCATGATACAGTTCCAGAAGCTTCTCTGCTGGTGTTAAACCTGCAGTATAGAGATACACATGTACATCAGATTTTTCTGTTTTTAACATCCATACCTTCGTAGACTTTCCCATACGCTAAAAGCTTCTCTCAGGCTCATATCATCTGTAGCCCATGCCAATCCTGCAACAAAAATCATGAACTGAACTGTTAACATAGATTTTTGAACCTAACATGAAAAGTGCTATTCAACTGTTATTTATTTTAAGATTACCTCCCATAGATGGGCTTGCCACTGACATTTCATGGTTGTACCTTGTAACCTAATAAGCCATGATTGAAAGTATGTCAATCCCGAGTCTTAATTGAACAAAGACAAAACAATGATTCATACAATAAGATATTCCTTCACCTGCTTCAGTTCTTGATTCTTCCCTTTCGGTTTCAGTTCTAAGACTTCTGCTTTCAGTTCCACACTATAAGCCTACAAACAAAAAGAAATTGCATACATGATATGTGTGTTCCGTAAGTTATGTAATATGAACATAAGCTTAGTTTAAATCATGGAGGTAATATAGTGCTTAAGTGGGCGCGAATCTGTAGTCGTGTGATTGAACCAATGGAGGGCGTAAACGTCTTTTTATGCCCTCAATAGCTGCATAACAACCTCATGTATAGAACTCGGCATATTCTTTTAGTGTTCGGTTATAAAGCTCGAGTGTCTCTTTGTGATTAGGATCTAAACAGAGTGCCGCTTCACAATCTCTTAACGCAAAGTCGTAATCACTCATCGACAGCATAAAACGCTAAGTCGTAATCACTCACTCACCAGAAACTGCAGATAGAACATAGATATACCATTTCTTCATATCTGCTAGTTGATAAAGGGATCGAGACACTTGTGAGACCAAAGTTCATTCGAATCTAATAATGTTTGTATGAACCTATATGAAACAAAGTTAAATCACTGATATGAAGAAGAACCTGAACTGTATTGGAGATATATATCAGTTGATCTAATTCCTGATCCTTAAACTTGTTTTCATGCCATTTTAAAGCTTGTTTTTTCACCGCATGACCTGGAACTTATGATGTTGAAGCTGGATTCCAATTCTCAGCCTTCAATAACATATGATCGTATAACATTCAACCTTAAAAGATCATGTTCTATTCTTGTAATTACAAGTGAGTAACATTGATTAATGTCACTAAAACTACACCATTAATTTCCATTATTAAACTCACTACAAGTCGGGAAACGGAGACGATTACTAAGCAAGCACAATATCATCCATCCATAAGCAAAACGAATTTCTATAAGACGATAAAATGGAGATAATTACAAAGCAAGCACATTCTCATCTATCCTTAACTAAATCGATTTTCATATATTATATGACAAATACAATCGGTGATATTTAATATGCAAATACCAAAAGAAACTTCCATAATCTTTAATAATAAAAAAAAACCCTAATTGAATCTGATTAAGTGTAATAGCAATGAAAACAAACGAACAAAAACTTGAAGAAATCCTAATAAGAAATCAAGAGCAGAACTGATTACCCTGTTACAAAAAAAAATAACTGATTACCTGTTAAGAAGAACAAAACCGGTTACTCTATGCAAAAACTTGAAGAAATCCTAATAAAAAATCAAGAACAGAATCGATTACCTTGTTACCTGTTAAGAAGAACATAACCAATTACCCTGTTTCTAAGAAACGATCGTAAATTAGGGTTAAGTTATAGTGAAGTACAGGATTGCTTAGGATGGCTGGTGTATAGGATGGTTCCACCATTGGATATTCCAGCAGCCGACGAGATGAACGGCGATTTCATGGGCGATTTTGAATTTGAGAGAGAGAGAAAGTGAGTTTTAGAGAGAGAGAGAGAGAGAGTTGAGAGTTGAATTGCTCACTGAAATTAAAAAGAACTCTTTATAGGTATACGATTTGAATTTTGAATATGGAGCCATAATTTTGGATCTGGGCAGAGATTTTGAATTTTGAATCGTCAGAGGTTTGGAATGCAGAGGTTTGAATTTACAACATAGGTTTGGAGGTTTGGAGATGGGCAGTGGTTTAATGGTAGACCTTTGGAATTTCAATGTGGGCCACCTTTGAATTTTAAAGTCTTTTAATATTAGGCTATATGATGTAATAAGGACCTATGAAAAGCCTTGTTGGACAGCCTCTTCAGCTGACATATCAGCTTTTCTTATGTCACTCAGATTTCTACTTTTATAGAAAGTATAGATACTATTGATTATTTACTTTTAACCCCAAAACTTTTCAACCTTACTTTAACTCAAAACTATTTAATTTTCTTTTTTACTTTTAACCCCAAAACTTTTCATCTTTTGCAATTTAACCTCACAACTTTTTTACTTTCAACTTTGGTCTTATATACTTTTCAGTTTTCACAAAATTTTCGTTTTACATTCCATTCTAAATTTTGCGAATTAACACGACGCAACGTGCGTGTGTGGTTAAACGTTTTTACGCCGTCTATTTTTCTCATTTGATAGGTTCATCGTAACGTGCGGGTCCTAGATCGAATTAGTTATTCTTTTATATGTTTTGGTTTAATTTATTTGCATTAACACGCCGCAAATTCAGTGTTGGTAGTTGCTGATAGTAGTCTGGCATTGGTGTTCGCCCCTGCCGCAATGCGGGGGTGCTTAATACTAGTTCAACATATTTATCATCATATAAGTCGTAAAATACCAAAAATATTGATACCCAGATTACGTTTTGTATTTTTTTATCATATTGATTGGAGGTAAACACATGATGAATCATGCAAAGGGTATACTTTTTACATGAATTAATAAGAAGCCTAAATCAAAAGCTAGAAAGAGAAGGGGGAGGGGCGATCTCCGGTAACCGGCTGTCCAACGATGGTGTTGCACCCGTCCAGTCGGGGTAGTGCAAGGGTCAACACCATTGTCACACCCCGACCACGTAGAACATACAAAACGTGGCGGAAACGTCGGGGAGTGTTGTAACAGAATTAATTGTTTCAAATCCATGGCAATTGAAGTTTCGTTTTATTGATTAAACGTGTTACAATGTCTTAACAAACAAAGGAATACAACATAATTAACTAGTCTTGCATCTTTTATTGTCACTAAAGCCCAAGTCTGCCTATGTGTATCTTGATCATCTTATGCAACAGCTCCTGAAAAACACATGTGAAAATAGGTACGTCAGCATAAAAATGCCTGTGAGATACATAGGTTTTGTGAAAATAGGATTCATGACTTATGTTTGAGAAAATGTTTAGTCATGAACCTTGTAATTTGCTTTGTCTTGTAAATCGTTTGAAAATCAATAAGTCCAGATAATATGTATAGATAAAAGAATAATGTATGGTTAAATGAATAACCATGTAACTGAGTTTGTATAAGATAAGTTGTTTGTAAAACAATGTCTTGTGAAAAGTATGTTATTTGTATAAAATGTTATATGTCTCAAACTGAAATGATTCAAATAACGCTACGATATGTAATACCATACAAACACTTATATATAGGAAGTACCAGCGGCGTATCCACCATGCTTGTATCATATTACACATGCATCGTTACTTAATCACTTAATCAAACCAAAACACCAAAGTAATGTTTAACAGGTGTAGAAATGTTCATGTATAGTCAAATACGGTTCACACGGTTCACAGATACAAACGGTTCACAGATACAAACGGTTCACAGATACAAACGGTTCACATAGTCAAATGATTACAAACGGTTCAAAATGTAATATAATGTGTTCATATACTGGATGAGCATATGCAACAAAATGTAATGTAAAACAATGTACTAAGTATGCACATAATGGACATACTGCGTTTATTAATTACCTATTTAATTAATAATATATATCAAACCCGTTTTGATAAAAAGTAAAATTGATCACCACTGAAACCCAACAGTGGTATCAGAGACACGCTTACAACATGCAAATCGGTACCGGTCTTTTAACCGGAATTAGAACACAAACTTTATTTTTTTTTAAAGTTTCTGATCTAAATAATTTTAGGGGCAACTTTTATTTTGGTCAATATTTTATTTGTTTTGCTTGACCAAAAGATTGCCCGGTATATTTTGTGATTGTTGTGGAATATGTAAATCTGGCCCGACCTTATTTTTTATGGTTGTATATTTTATTCGGTTTTGTAATTATTATTTTTTGCCACTGAGATGGTTCAAAGTTGTAATAATTAGTTTATTAATTTGGCCCGTCGTGTGGTTCAAAGTTGTAATAGATAGTTTTTTTTTCTTTTGGTCTTTGTTATATTTACTTGTTAAATATTGTTGATACGAAGACCCGAAGAAAACCGAATGCCAAGAGGAGTCTTGGAGTTAGTGGGAGTTGCTCAAAACAACAAGATGCACTCAAGTCCATCCTTGTGGTTGTTTGTGTGTTGTGACCCCGTGACCCGTTTGATCTTGCTATAAGGCTCTAGCAAGATCGGACAATTTTGGCCATATGGATTTACATATTTATTTTGCTATTGTGGTTGCTTTTATCTTATACTTTGTTATAACATAACCAACCCAAATGCCAACATGATTTTAAAAGGAGTTTTAAAATATTAAAAACAATCACATTAAAACAAGTTCTAAATTGTTTTTTTTACAACTTGTTAAAGTTTTGTTATAAAACAAAGGTTGTTTTTGAAACAAATAGTAACCAATTAAGTTTTGCAAATTAAACTAGTTTTTATTTTCAAAACTATTAACTTAGTAGTTTTCTATTAACTTAAAATTGGTCATTCCAAGTAGCGACAAACTTAGTTTTAATAGGTTATTTAAAACTAAGTGTCCTGAGAGATGAAAGGGTTCATCAAGATGTCACGACTAAAATATATACTAAAATTGGCTCTCTCTACCCTATTTGGTAAATATTAAAATTAACCCATAATTAAAATCAATAGTCTATGCCATCCTATCACAAGCTACACTTGGAACGTAATGCGAACCATCAGTGTTTGGAGCCACAGCACCGCACTTGATGTCTAGCTTATCCTTCCAAGGTGCAAGGGTTTCGTTGACACATCCGGCCCTTCCACAAGTACCTTCTTTTAGGACGACTATTACTTTTTCTTTTCTCATCACATGCTCCAGCTGTCTTGAAAGTAAAAAGTCGGCATAGATGAGGCTAAACGTATCAATGCATAGACAAGAGTTGTCATAGCGGCCTCATATCCAAGAGTTGTGCAATTCTCACAATTGACACTCGTTGTCAGTCTGCCTAGTCACTTATTAAAGTGTATGCCACAGCTGCCTTTAATACTGACCTAGCCAGATTCTCATTCCTTGTTTTAATTACTGTAATGGGTCATTAATTAAATAAGGAAATATACATCGAAAATACTAATATATATCACCTTGCTTATATAACAGATGTCTAATAAAAACAACTCCTTCATTCTCAAGTCTATACTTGAAAAGAAATATTTTTTTTTTGAATAACACCAACCTTCTCGAATGGCACCACAATCTGAGAATAGTTCTCAAGATGGAGGAAAAGCTGTATATCTTAGATGGCCCAGTCCCTACCGAGCATGAAAGTAATTCTGTTACTGCTCGCAAGGCACTGGAGAAACATAACGAGGATGCCGTTGAGGTACCCTGCCTTATGAAAGTCACCATGTCTCTTGAACTTCAAAAGAACATGGAAGATAAGGATGCTTATGACATGATCCAAGCAACTGAAAGGCATGTTCCAGAAACAAGCCCGACATGAGCGATATGACACCATGAAACAGCTCATAAGCTGTAAAATGCTGGAAGGATCATGTATCAGTACTCATGTGCTAAAGATGAAAGGATACATTGACCAAATGAACAAACTTGGTTATTCCATAAAACCAACCAAGTTCTAATGGTCAAGTCTGGTGGTGTTAGAAAGCCCAATAACAAGAAAAGGAAACATAAGAGCAAAGGCAAGAGAAAAGTTGTTGTTGCTGCCAGAAATGCCACTAACAACAAGCATGTTGCAAAACCACACCCTCCTAGGAGCGGCAGTGCTTTGAATGCAACCAAATGGGCATTGGAAGGGAAACTGCCCACAGAATCTAGCCAAGCTAAATATGAACAAGGCCAACAACATTGGCACTTCTTCCGATATTCTTATTTATGTTATCAAACTTTTCACTGTTTCTAGCAATACATGGGTATTTGATACCGGATGTGGTTACCACATCGTTAATGTCTTACAAGAACCTGAAAAGTGGAAGAAACTGAAACAAGGCTTCCTGGAACTCATAGTTGGTAATGGAAAGAGGGTTCCAGTTCTTGCAACTGGAACATTTTGTTTTTCATGTTCCCCTGGCCTTGTAGTTACTTTAAATAACTGTTTATATGCATCTGGTTTGACCAGAAACATTATTTCAGTCTCTTCACTGTTTGAACAAGGATTCAATTCAAGTACGTTTTAAATGGTTCTTCTGTTATAGCCTACTTGAATGATGTCTTTTATTTTGAGGCTAAACCTTGAAATGGTATTTATGAGATTGATGTTTAAACAAGTGGTAACATATATCATCTTTCTAAGTGTAACAAAGCTGGCATAAATGAAATATATTTATGGCATTGCAGACTTGGCCACATAAGTAAGGCACACATAAAATGGCTCCAGTCCAAGGGGATTCTTGAATCCACTAGACATGACTCCTTTGATGATTGTGAATCTTGCTTAGCTAGCAAACTCACAAAGCACCCCTTCACCGAAGTTAGTGAACGGATCAGTGGTTTTCTAGAACTCATTCACATGATGTATATGGCCCTTTCAGAACCATGTCTAGAAACCATGACTAAAACCAGCTTGATAGAAAGATAAAAGTAATTCGATCAGATCGATGTGGTGAATATCTCAGCTTTAAATTTCTCAATCATCTAAAAGAGTGTGGAATAGTTTCACAACTCTCTCCACCTAGCACACCCCAACTTAATGGCGTGAGTGAAAGGTGAAATCGAACTCTACTTGATATGGTTCGATCGATGATGTGTAGAACTAACTTGCCTCACTCCTTTTGGATCATGCTCTTATGACCGCAACGCGCATTGTTATTTTGACTCCGACTAAAAGGTAAACAAAACCGCCATATGAGATATGGCATGGGCGTAAACCCGATTTGGAATACCTTATAGTATGGGGATATGAAACATACATCACAAGTGATTCTGATGATAAGCTCGATCCTCGAGGCGAAAAGATTGTTTTCGTCAGATACTATAAAAGAAGCGGATATTGTTTCTACAATCCTGATGCAAATGTGATTTCCATCAAACGGAAAGGACACTTTCTCGAGGAAGAACTTCTTAATCGAGAAACTAGAAATAATGTAGTTGATCTTGAAGAAATTCAAGAACCACAAACAACCGCTAAGGTAGTCGGACTGTCTGATCAACAAGTAGTTGTTGCCAATGAATCAAACGTAAAACACAAGCGTTTGCAGAAGTAGTAGAACTCGCAAGAATTTGATAGATGTCTATGGCATCTAAAAGGTCCCGAAGTCTTATTAGTAGCTGAGTCTAATGAGGAACCTGCTAACTACAAATCTGCAATCTTAGATCCAGAATCTGAGAAATGGCAAGAAGCCATGAACGTCGAGATGCAATCTATGCATGACAATCAAGTATGGTACTTGGTTGAGCTACCCCCCGAATCTCGGGCAGTAGGGAGCAAATGGATTTTCAAAAGAAAAACCAATATGCATGGAAATGTACACACCTTTAAAGCACGGCTAGTTGCGAAGGGTTTCACTCAAACTCAGGGTATTGACTATGATGAAACTTTCTCGCCCGTTGCTATGATCAAATCGATCAGGATATTGCTTGCCATAGCCGCGTACTATGACTACGAGATATGGCAAATGGATGTCAAAACTGCTTTTCTTAATGGGCATCTCTCTGAAGATGTCTATATGGTTCAGCCTGAAGGTTTTGTCGATCCTAAATATCCAAGTAGGGTGTGTAAGCTGAATAAGTCCATTTATGGACTCAAACAGGCATCTCGTAGCTGGAATCTTCGTTTTGACCAGAAGATCAAAGAGTTTGGTTTTGTCAAGAATGAAGATGAGCCTTGTGTTTACAGAAAGGCTAGTGGGAACACCATATCATTCCTCATCCTGTATGTGGATGATATACTAATCATTGGAAATAACATCCCTATGCTTAATGAAGTTAAACACTATTTGGGATCTTGCTTCGCAATGAAAGATCTTGGAGAAACTGCTTACATTCTGGGAATGAAGATCTATAGAGATATCTAAGCGGCTTCTAAGGCTAAGTCAAAGTACATACATAGACAAAATGATGACACGCTTTAAGATGGAAAAACTCCAAGAAAGGAGGTGTTCCTATGACTAAAGGAACCGTGTTGAACAAATCGCAATCTCCTTCAACGGACATTGAAATTAAGCAAATGGAAGTAGTTTCATATGCTTCAGCGATTGGTTCAATCATGTATGCTATGTACTGGACTTAACGTCTCGTATGCTTTAAGCATGACCAGTCGTTTTCAGCACAGTCCTGGCATTGCCCAATGGACTGAAGTAAAGAACATTCTGAGGTACTTGAGAAGAACCAAATATATGTTCTTGGTGTTTGGAGGAGTGGAACAGGAGCTCACTGTAAGGTGTTACACTGTTGCTGGCTTCCAAAGTGACCGAAATGATTCTCGCTCACAATTAGGATTCGTATTCAATCTCAACGGAGGAGCTGTATAATGGAAAAGCTCCAAGCAGAGTATAGTGGCAGATTCAGCCACCGAATCCGAATGTATAGTTGCATCAGATGATGCGGGAGAATCTGCTTGGATGAAGTAGTTCATCAGCGACCTCGATGTGGTTTCAAGAATTCATAAACCAATCTAGGTGTTCTGTGATAACACAAGAACCATTGCTCAAACCAAGGAGCCTAGATCACACGGTTAAGCACATTCTAAGAAAGTTCCACTATATACGGGAGATACTGGAACGAGGAGACATCTTAATAAGCAAAATACACACAGATCAAAACCTAGCAGACCCGTTCTCTAAACCGATGACTCAGGACAATCTATCGGTCTTATATTAGCTAGCCGTATGTTTTGATTTAGTATTTGGATGTACGAACATTCAAACAGTTGTACCTTTTGAATTCACCTTTGATTTACTGGTTAAATGCAAAGTTTGAATCTTACAACTGCGTTCAATTTTAATACGTTTAATCCATGAATCTTGTATTCTAAATTATCCGTAGTCTGTCAGACTCGTGGGAGCGACTCTGAATTAAGACTATTCTGACTTTGGACTCAAGGAATTGACTTCCAAACTCACAGACCTCATTATGAATGACGTTGGATGTAACTCGCATCAAATTATCTTCATGGATCTTAGTCATAAGATGATTTGATATTGGTATACTCATTTAGTATCCTTTGACCTGAGATACATATTAGAACTTTCGTTTACCAAGGGTTATTCTTTGATTACTGTCAACCGCTGTCGCGTAACTGCCAGTCATAAAGGCTTTAATTGGGAATAATTCTGAAGTTCAGTGGGAGTTGTATGTAGTCGATAAGGGATTCTGTACTCTTACATGATGTGTAACAGTTAGACATTGTGGCGCCCTCGTTGATTCAAACTGGTGAAGTGTAAGGCCTTACCCCAAACTTACTGTGTGTTTGTTCGGACCACTTTGACTCTTGATCGAGAACTATAATAATTGAACACCATATGAGAATGAACTTAATCCATGTCTCATTGATTCAATTTATGTCTTTTACAGAAAGGATGAATGACAACAATTACCATAAGTCTATTGTCTTGCATTAGTAAGTTGTTACTAATGACAAGGTGTTTTGCTTAATGACTTTAAAGTGTCATACCTTGTTGGGGGCAGCCATGTGCAGCTAGAGCACCGATGACTGTCTGCGTTGAGGATTTTATCGAAACCCGTCCAAGTGGGAGATTGTTGGAATTATATGTACGGGTTCGATAAGTCAACGCTGCTGACCGAGCTATGACCCGTAAGAGTTACACCTTGGGCAATGAACACGAAATCCACATAACTCGATTAACTGGTAATCAATAACTATTAACGAAATAAACGGACTTATTATTTATACTAATTATAAATAATATGTATAATGTTTATTCTGTTATTCTCGGGCTTTATCGCGTCTTGAACCTGTACTACATATATCATTTGGTACCCGGTTAATTATAAATAATTATTGTTTAATTATTTTTAAACCTCTATTCACATATGGACATATGTGTGAATGTATTTATATTCATATGCATGTGTGAATGTATACTACTCAAAAAGGGGATATAAAAGTCCACTTTGTAGAAGAACAGACGAAATAATTCACTACTTGGTTTTGCAAGTTCAATGATTTTTTCTTTGGCTTTAGTTTAAAAAGGTTCATATTCATTTTCAAAAAGTGTATGTTGAATAGGTGTACTAGTGGCCCATATATTCACCCCTGTGATTGCATAATTTGAGAAGAGCTAACACCCGTGAATTATTATTCTCGAAACCCCTTAAGACAAATACCAAGTGCCGCCACCATCATCTCAGGGGCCGCCACGAGACGCACCCCGTTTTAGTTCGTGTTCTAGCAACTCATTCATTGTACCTCGGTGTCTCAACCGGTTAGTCTTTAACCACTAAGGTATAATTTTTCTCATCGGTAGATTAATTATTTTATATACCGTATTTGCATGTCTGTAACCATGATCCTGCTCGGTTCGTTTTGGTGTTGATTAATATATTTATTCCGCTGCGTTTATTAATTACCTATTTAATTAATAATATATATCAAACCCGTTTTGATAAAAAGTAAAATTGATCACCACTGAAACCCAACAGTATGCACATAATGGACATACATAGAATAAAATGTAACGAAATCATGTACTATAATGTACTAACGAACATAGCAGGTATATGATGTGAAAACGGGAAAGCATGAATGTAACAAGTAGGCACATGTGTTCCACCCCAAAACAGTTTGGAAAACAGTAAAAGAGGGGTCTATGTACTCACTTGAGATTGCTCAGAAGTCCTTGAGTAACAACCAAACAATGCTAGAGATCGCGGATATCAAACGGCACCTAATATAGGTAACTATGTTAATAAACCGGACCTAAATCGGAAGATCGGGTAGCATGAGGGTTTTAAACCAAACGAGTATTGAGACTCGTGTAGTATGGTTCAACAAAGCCTACATACTAATTGAAACCTAACATAATTGTTTACGACCCATTACGACTCGTTTAGGTAGCTTATGCTACTTTAACGCGTCGTTCGCGTGAAACGCGTTCGGACCGCCTAACTAGCCCTATGACAAGTGTTATATGCCTAAACATGTTACATAATAAGTTATGTGACAAAGGTTTAGGTTACATATGCTTAATTACCAATTATACATGAAAAGGGTATTCTGGTAATTTACCTAAGGCATATAAACTACCTATCATACAACTACTTAAACGATGTGACCATAGGGTATAACCTCGGAAGGTTATTCCCTACCTACTATGGTCACCTAATGTGTTTGGTCGGATCCTAATGATCGACCAAATGGGTCAGGTTCGAGGTATAAGCGATTTATCAGATCGCTTACCCTACGACCCTAGACAACGTGGTAATCAGTAGGCATAGTCCCAAGGGACTATGACCATCGTGATTACAATCACGTTGCGAAGTTCAAACGAACTTCGCATTGACCATTACTGGTCAACGCTGAAAGTCAAACAAAGTTTGACTTTCTGACTCGAAAAGCAGTAAAATAAGGAAAAGAACGACAGAATACTAACGAAGGGTCCCCGAATGCTAATCCCGATTCAAGAATCTCAGGTATGAAACAATGGTTTCAACTTAGAGCTCCTCAAATCAGAATTCTAGTGGTTTTGGAGTAATGGGGGGTGGGGTATTTATAGTTTTCGGGTAACCGTTAAGATCGTTTGTCGAATATCGTGCCTTAATCGTAACCGTACAAGTGTCGGGAAGTTGTGGTGGCTAAAAACCATCCTTATCAGCTGAATATGCAAGTGGGAAAGGTGTGGTGGTGGTTAAAACAGCTGGAACACGCTGACTGTTCGATATTATCTGATCAGACATGCGTACGCGGCCCGCTTCAGGATCAGTGAAAACTCAGGCGGGCCGCCTGAGCCTTCTGATCAGCAAACATGTTTCCATTTTGACAGTTTCAGTCCCTGCATGTGTTTAAGGCCATTTCCGACACTTCTAAGGCCCGTAAAGCCAACTTTAAGGCCCTAAAATGTTGCCTAAACATTGTGGACATGAAACATGCTCAAAAATATGCCGGGTGTTGGTTCGTTTGGTCATACAAACGCGATGTTCGCTTAATTACGACGGAATGCGCATAAGCGCGAAAAACGATCCAAATGACGAAACGAATGGATTTTTCTTATGCCAAACACTAAAATAAAATATTTTAGTGCTTACATAAATTTTTGGATGTCCGGATGTATTCAGAACGTAAGTTATGCGCGAAAATGCAAACTTGTGCACTTTTTGACGCTTTTAGTCCCTGAATGACCCAAAAGTTTATTTTAGCACACCGAACCCCTCAAAGCCTATTTCTAAGCTATGTGAAGGATATTTAGGGTATGTTTAACTTATAGTCATGTTTCGGAATGTCTGTTACAGTTCAAATTGGCATACTTTCGCAGTTTGTCAACTTTAGTCCCTGTAAGCGATTTAACTTGATTTTGCAATACCAAAGCCTTCAAAACTTATTTCTAAGTTATGTAAAGGTTATTTAAGGTATGTTAAGTATATGTCACTATTCCGGAGTGTTTGTTGCATTAAACTGGTTATATTTACGCATCAGTGCGTGTATAACCTTCCAGAAAGCGATTTAGAGCTTGAAATCGAAAAAGAGTTGATATGTGCAATCGATACACATATTTTTACAAATCCCAAGTATGAAATACAATATTTCATTGGTTTGGCATTTGTTTGATGGTTGAAATAACACAGGTGTTACAGTCTCCCCTACTTTAGGAAATTTCGTCCCGAAATTAATTCGTAGGAGTCTATTTGTGACTTTGTGTCAGATAACCACCAAAGATATGTAAAGCATAATCCTGTCATTTCCTTAACGGACATTCTTCAGAATGAAAATGAACAAACGGAGTCATTTTCCTCAACGAGTATTCTTCAGAAGCGGAAATGAAGGAATAAACAAACGGGGATTCATTTCCTTAACGGACAATCTTCAGAAACGAAAATGAACAAACGGAGTCATTTTCAACAGATGCTTCCTCAGAAACGGAAATGAAAATGATAGACAAACGGATATTCATTTCCTCAACGGACAAATCTTCAGAAACGAAAATGAACAAACGGAGTCATTTTCAACGGTTGCTTCCTCGGAAACGGAAATGAAAATGATAGACAAACGGATATTCATTTCCTCAACGGATAATCTTCAGAAACGAAAATGAACAAACGGAGTCATTTTCAACGGTTGCTTCCTCGGAAACGGAAATGAAAATGATAGACAAACGGATATTCATTTCCTCAACGGATAATCTTCAGAAACGAAAATGAACTAACGGAGTCATTTTCAACGGTTGTTTCCTCAGGTTCGGAAATGAAGGATTTAACAACGGATATTCATTTCCTTAACGGATAATCTTCAGAAACGAAAATGAACTAACGGAGTCATTTTCAACGGTTGTTTCCTCAGGTTCGGAAATGAAGGATTAAATAAACGGATATTCATTTCCCTCGACGGATACTCTTCAGAACGAAAATGCACAAACGGAGTCATTTTCCTCAACGGATATTCTTCAGAATTGGAAATGAAGGATAAACGGATATTCATTTCCTCAACGGATATTCTTCAGAAGTGAAAAATGAATAGCTAGTTCATTTTTCCTCAACGGATACTTCATCAGAATTGGAAATGAATAGGGTTAACTTCTAGGTACATGACAAAGCTCGCTGTGGTTTTTGTGCACTAAATTCCATAATTATGTATGCATCCATAATTACGTAATTCCTTGCATAGTCCGCACAGTTTGTCTTGTAATGTTCATAAGCACATAATCACATAGTTGTTTAATTGTTATTATCTTGTTATTGATTGCTATTAACTTGGCACCTCGTACTTCGTTTCTCTTGGAAGAAACGGGTACTTAGGATTTTCGTGAAAAAACGCAAGAGATCATACAATGGAAGAAATTTGGGAGTAGTCTGTTCTTCAAGGAATGCGGTTCCTTGATTGTCGGTATTATAGGGGATATGTTGTTTATACATACAATCACATAAATACATTGCAATGTAAATAAAAGATTTATTTATAAACAATGATGACAACAACTTTTTCATGGATCGTGACAACAAAAGAAAATAATACATAAGACGTAATTATTTCTAAACAATGTTGTCTTCTGGTTGATCAAATGCTCATCCCTGCGCTGGATTTGCATTAGCAAGCCTTGGGCAATTCCTACGAAAATGGCCCATCTCGCCACAGTTGTAGCAAGATCCCGGTGGAAAACGAGCTTGAGCAGGATTGTTGCCAGCTTGATTTGGTGCAGCTGCGGTTGGGCAAACCCTAGCTGTATGACCTATAAGTCTGCAAACTTGGCATGTGCGGCACTTCACCCCAGCATGATGATGTAGGCCACATTGGTTGCACAAAGGTGCAGTTCCATTGTAGGGTTTCCTGGCAGGGGGTTGAGCTGGTTGGTTGAGGACGGCTTGATCATTGTGAGCGACCACAGCGTAGTTCTGAGAAGCCTTTCGCTTCTTTGACCTCTTAGGGGATCCAGTCTGTTCATCCATGATCTTTGATTCCTCGATTGGTTTCGATTCTTCGACCGGCTTCTTGTCACCTTTTCGGAAAAGTTTACCTTTCTTTATCTTTGATTCAGTCAAGGTTGCAGATAGCTCAATGGCCTGTCTAACTGTAGTAGGGTTGCTACCAGTCAAAATGTCTTGTATTGAATCAGGAAGGCCATCAATGTACTTTTCGATTGCCTTATCCAAAGGCGTGACCATGTTTGGGCATAACAGACTTAACTCCTCATAACGGTCCGTGTAGGCTCGATGCTCACCGCTGTCTTGCTCAAGATTGTCGAATTCCCTTTCCAAAGCCCTGATCTCGTGTCGAGGACAGAATTCCTTCATCATAAGGGCCCTAAGTTCAGCCCATGTCTGTGCTAGTGCAACTTCTGCACCACGATCTCTCATAACTCCGTTCCACCACGTAAGGGCTCTCTTCTGGAACACACTCGAAGCAAACTCGACCTTGCGATTGTCAGGACACTGCACGTGGCGGAAAGTATTCTCAATGCTCTTGAACCATTGAAGAAGCCCAGTCGCTCCCTCAGAACCGCTAAACTAGAGTGGTTTCGCCGAGTTAAAACTCTTGAAATTGCATGGACCATTGTTGTTGTTGTTGGCTTGATTCCATTGAGCAAAGAGGTTTGGGAATTGAGCAGCCATTTGTTGCGCAATGATTTCTGCCAGCTCGGCAGTCGCTATCTGGTTTTCGCGTCGAGGAGGCATTCTAAAAGAGGAAACATGAAAGGAAACGAGTGAGAGAATTAGACGAAAAGAATGAGATGAAACAAATTTGATGAAAGCAATGGATAGTGGTCATTTGTTTGTTACTACAAAGCAACAAACGACCTCGGTGAATAATCAAAGTAAATAGGTCAAAAATAATGTATCGCGAAGACATGCTCGCCTATAAGTGAACACTCATCCCAAGAATTCCCAGGTAAGCACAACTGGTCTCGCGTCTGGTTGAGATGTATACGAAGTGCTTGCCTAGACAGAAAACTCAGAATACAGGCATTCACCCTTCCAGTTTGCACGTGTTCACATTATTTAAAACCCAAAACCTTGACGAGATTTTTGAAAACTCAAAGGGGTTCAAAACCTTATAACAGAGGGTTCAAAACCTAGTAATTAATCATCCTAGAACAGATGATTAGTTTTCAAAGCGGTTTCGAAAATTATGTTCTTGTTGTGGTAGTCGCCTAAGGATAGGTGACGGTATTGTTTTATGACTAAACGCAAGTAAACTCGCGTTAGGGTCCTAAGAAGGTTATAGACTAGGTCAAAGCATTACTAATAACCTAATTCCCTATAACCATTGGCTCTGATACCATCTTTTCTGTCACACCCCGACCACGTAGAACATACAAAACGTGACGGAAACGTCGGGGAGTGTTGTAACAGAATTAATTGTTTCAAATCCATGGCAATTGAAGTTTCGTTTTATTGATTAAACGTGTTACAATGTCTTAACAAACAAAGGAATACAACATAATTAACTAGTCTTGCATCTTTTATTGTCACTAAAGCCCAAGTCTGCCTATGTGTATCTTGATCATCTTATGCAACAGCTCCTGAAAAACACATGTGAAAATAGGTACGTCAGCATAAAAATGCCTGTGAGATACATAGGTTTTGTGAAAATAGGATTCATGACTTATGTTTGAGAAAATGTTTAGTCATGAACCTTGTAATTTGCTTTGTCTTGTAAATCGTTTGAAAATCAATAAGTCCAGATGATATGTATAGATAAAAGAATAATGTATGGTTAAATGAATAACCATGTAACTGAGTTTGTATAAGATAAGTTGTTTGTAAAACAATGTCTTGTGAAAAGTATGTTATTTGTATAAAATGTTATATGTCTCAAACTGAAATGATTCAAATAACGCTACGATATGTAATACCATACAAACACTTATATATAGGAAGTACCAGCGGCGTATCCACCATGCTTGTATCATATTACACACGCATCGTTACTTAATCACTTAATCAAACCAAAACACCAAAGTAATGTTTAACAGGTGTAGAAATGTTCATGTATAGTCAAATACGGTTCACACGGTTCACAGATACAAACGGTTCACAGATACAAACGGTTCACAGATACAAACGGTTCACAGATACAAACGGTTCACAGATACAAACGGTTCACAGATACAAACGGTTCACAGATACAAACGGTTCACATAGTCAAATGATTACAAGCGGTTCAAAATGTAATATAATGTGTTCATATACTGGATGAGCATATGCAACAAAATGTAATGTAAAACAATGTACTAAGTATGCACATAATGGACATACATAGCATAAAATGTAACGAAATCATGTACTATAATGTACTAACGAACATAGCAGGTATATGATGTGAAAACGGGAAAGCATGAATGTAACAAGTAGGCACATGTGTTCCACCCCAAAACAGTTTGGAAAACAGTAAAAGAGGGGTCTATGTACTCACTTGAGATTGCTCAGAAGTCCTTGAGTAACAACCAAACAATGCTAGAGATCGCGGATATCAAACGGCACCTAATATAGGTAACTATGTTAATAAACCGGACCTAAATCGGAAGATCGGGTAGCATGAGGGTTTGTAAACCAAACGAGTATTGAGACTCGTGTAGTATGGTTCAACAAAGCCTACATACTAATTGAAACCTAACATAATTGTTTACGACCCATTACGACTCGTTTAGGTAGCTTATGCTACTTTAACGCGTCGTTCGCGTGAAACGCGTTCGGACCGCCTAACTAGCCCTATGACAAGTGTTATATGCCTAAACATGTTACATAATAAGTTATGTGACAAAGGTTTAGGTTACATATGCTTAATTACCAATTATACATGAAAAGGGTATTCTGGTAATTTACCTAAGGCATATAAACTACCTATCATACAACTACTTAAACGATGTGACCATAGGGTATAACCTCGGAAGGTTATTCCCTACCTACTATGGTCACCTAATGTGTTTGGTCGGATCCTAATGATCGACCAAATGGGTCGGGTTCAAGGTATAAACGATTTATCAGATCGCTTACCCTACGACCCTAGACAACGTGGTAATCAGTAGGCATAGTCCCAAGGGACTATGACCATCGTGATTACAATCACGTTGCGAAGTTCAACCGAACTTCGCATTGACCATTACTGGTCAACGCTGAAAGTCAAACAAAGTTTGACTTTCTGACTCGAAAAGCAGTAAAATAAGGAAAAGAACGAAAGAATACTTACGAAGGGTCCCCGAATGCTAATCCCGATTCAAGAATCTCAGGTATGAAACAATGGTTTCAACTTAGAGCTCCTCAAATCAGAATTCTAGTGGTTTTGGAGTAATGGGGGGTGGGGTATTTATAGTTTTCGGGTAACCGTTAAGATCGTTTGTCGAATATCGTGCCTTAATCATAACCGTACAAGTGTCGGGAAGTTGTGGTGGCTAAAAACCATCCTTATCAGCTAAATATGCAAGTGGGAAAGGTGTGGTGGTGGTTAAAACAGCTGGAACACGCTGACTGTTCGATATTATCTGATCAGACATGCGTACGCGGCCCGCTTCAGGATCAGTGAAAACTCAGGCGGGCCGCCTGAGACTTCTGATCAGCAAACATGTTTCCATTTTGACAGTTTCAGTCCCTGCATGTGTTTAAGGCCACTTCCGACACTTCTAAGGCCCGTAAAGCCAACTTTAAGGCCCTAAAATGTTGCCTAAACATTGTGGACATGAATCATGCTCAAAAATATGCCGGGTGTTGGTTCGTTTGGTCGTACGAACGCGATGTTCGCTTAATTACGACGGAATGCGCATAAGCGCGAAAAACGATCCAAATGACGAAACGAATGGATTTTTCTTATGCCAAACACTAAAATAAAATATTTTAGTGCTTACATAAATTTTTGGATGTCCGGATGTATTCAGAACGTAAGTTATGCGCGAAAATGCAAACTTGTGCACTTTTTGACGCTTTTAGTCCCTGAATGACCCAAAAGTTTATTTTAGCACACCGAACCCCTCAAAGCCTATTTCTAAGCTATGTGAAGGATATTTAGGGTATGTTTAACTTATATTCATGTTTCGGAATGTCTGTTACAGTTCAAATTGGCATACTTTCGCAGTTTGTCAACTTTAGTCCCTGTAAGCGATTTAACTTGATTTTGCAATACCAAAGCCTTCAAAACTTATTTCTAAGTTATGTAAAGGTTATTTAAGGTATGTTAAGTATATGTCACTATTCCGGAGTGTTTGTTGCATTAAACTGGTTATATTTACGCATCAGTGCGTGTATAACCTTCCAGAAAGCGATTTAGAGCTTGAAATCGAACAAGAGTTGATATGTGCAATCGATACACATATTTTTACAAATCCCAAGTATGAAATACAATATTTCATTGGTTTGGCATTTGTTTTATGGTTGAAATGACACAGGTGTTACAACCATGAATTTCGTATCACCCTTCATCAACCACACCGGCACCACTAAGTGCCACACCATGGATTTTGTAAACCGGTGTGAGATAAATAACACCGCTGTGGTTGACAGACGGGATTATCGCCTGTTTGGAGGAGTGACAGTGTAGAGTATTGCTGGAGTGGAGTCGAAGATGGTTGAGGAATACATGTTGACACCATAAAAGAGAAATTGGATGACATTTCTACCCCTCCATGACTTCTAACATGTGTACATGTGCATGCGAATGTGTATGCGAAATTTCGTCACTAAAAAAATTGAACGACGGTACTGATGCACATGTGCATGCGAATCCACATGTGCATATGCATACGCATGCACATGTGCAACGTTACCTTTGTTCAATTTTTTTTATTAAAATCACTAAATTTCGTCACTATAAAAAATGAATAATAGTATATGCACATGTGCATCAGTATTGTTGTTCAGTTTAGTTTTTTTTTGTGACGAAATTTAGCGATTTTTTATAAAAAAAAATAATAATAAAATTATTTTTTTTGTTTTAAATTTTTTTAGGTATTTTTTTGTTGTGTTCACACTGATCACTGATTCTCGCGGTTCTTGCAAATGGTGGTTCCTAATGGATCCTTATATATGTATATATATATATATATAAATATATATAGGGTTAGGTTAACGTACAAATGCCCTTATCGTACATTACGTAAGCTACAATCTCAGTCGTCCGATCATCTTCCCGCATTGAATTCGCATGTTGTTTTTTTGTAACAATTTCGCATGTTGGTTTTTTAACATGCGATTTCATCAAAATTACCACATGCGAAATTGTTACAAAAAAACAACATGCTATTTCATCAAAATTATCACATGTGAAATTGGTACAAAAAAACAACATGCGAATTCATAAAAAATTATCACATGCGAAATTGTTATAAAAAAAACAACATGCTATTTCATCAAAATTATCACATGCGAAATTGGTACAAAAAAACAACATGCGAATTCATCAAAAATTATCACATTCGAAATTGTTATAAAAAAAACAACATGCAATTTTAAAATGCTGGAAGATGATCTGACGGCTGAGATTGTAGCGTACGTAATGTATGATAAGGGCATTTGTACAGAACACTACAAATGCCCTTATCATACATTACGTACGCTACAATCTCAGCCGTCAGATCATCTTCCCGCATTTTAAAATCGCAATGTTTTTTTATAACAATTTCGCATGTGATAATTTTTGATGAATTCGCATGTTGTTTTTTGTACCAATTTCGCATGTGATAATTTTGATGAAATAGCATGTTGTTTTTTTATAACAATTTCGCATGTGATAATTTTTTATGAATTCGCATGTTTTTTTGTACCAATTTCGCATGTGATAATTTTGATGAAATAGCATGTTGTTTTTTTGTAACAATTTCACATGTGGTAATTTTGATGAAATCGCATGTTAAAAAACCAACATGCGAAATTGTTACAAAAAAACAACATGCGAATTCAATGCGGGAAGATGATCGGACGGCTGAGATTGTAGCGTACGTAATGTACGATAAGGGCATTTGTACGTTAACCTAACCCTATATATATATAGGGGTAAGATCAAATAAAAAGTTTATTTTGTCTAAGTATGATGAGAAGGAATCTTAACCATTTATTTTTCATATCAATGGTTAAGATGAAAGTGTAGGAGAAAGAAGGAGTGCAAGGCACATGTATATTTCACCTTCATTTTTTAAACGTTCATAACTTTTTATACGACATTATTTTTTCATAAAAATGTCATCGTAAAACCAACGTTTTTTTATCTTTAATTTGAGTACCATATTGCTATATAAAATATGAAGACTAAAAATCCACTAAAATGTGTTGTATTTCTATCTTGTATATGTTATAAACCAGACATTTTAGGCCCAACACATTACTTATGGGCTTTAGGGTTTATAGTTATGTTTATCTCTATATATTGTAATGTTGAATAGAATGAAGAATGGAATTCAGTTTATCTCTATTTCTCTTTGGTTTTTATCACGTTATCAGCACGAATGCTCTTCATCAGGAAGATCCATTGATCTTCACAGGAATTTGCAACCCACTCATCAATAACTTCTCCGCAATTCAGACCGTTTATTCATCAATCCGGGTACTAAATATCAAACTCACTCTCTGATTATAAATTGGAATGTTCATAAGAAATAGGTTTTCCCTTTTGAACTTTAGAACAAACTAGGATCGCCCTGTTATCCAAAAACGAAAACAACAATCACAAAATCGATTAAATGTTTTTCCCTATCAAACAGCCGCCAAGAACAACAAGAAAAAAAATCACAATTAAACGAGCGATAAGACATGAAACACTAACCATGATACTCATTCGCAAACCGGCGTTTGCGTTTTCTTTCCCTACCAATCCGGCGGTCACTGCCGTCACGAACATAGTGAAAGAACCACAATCACAATCTATAAACTCAAATAACTGACCCGATGGCGGACCCGAAAGGAATGATGGTTTGGCCTCTTCGAAATTGGACAGTTTGGTGGAGAATTCCTCTTCTTTCTTCTTGTTTACGGGGTCTTCTTTCTTCTTGTTTACGTCTAGATAAAAAAAAGAAAAAAAATCTTCCTTGCAGAGTCCAGAGAAAAAGAAAAAGAAAAAAATAGGTGAGGGAGATTGTGACTTTGTGAGGGACAATACAATAGATGACTGAGAAAAAAAATCTTTATAATTTTTTTGGGGAATATAAGATAGCAATCAACAGTCATTTGCTAGGCTTTAAAATGATATTTTTTTTAAATTTTTATTGGGAAGATAAGCTATGATAACTATTTTTGTTCATATCAAACCAGACTTCTAAAGCTTCATTTCTTTTCTTTGTATATTGTGCGAATTTACTTGTGATTACGTAATTTACTTTTATATATATAATGAAAATAGAATGTTTTAAATGTTTTGAAAACAGGAGCAGGAACCCTAAAGTCATTTGTTAGTCTTGAAAATGACTAATAGTGAAATTTTATTAAGATGATAATGCACCACATCTATTATATTCCTATTGAATCAGATTTAGAAGCTATTTTTTTACAGGTCAATATGTAGATTTATTTATTAGTATTAGTATTTCCTTCAAAGTGAGATTTTTTTTGTGTGATTTTAATTTTTATGATAATCAAAATCATTAAAGAAATAAAGCAAATTACAAATTGCAAATAGAGAATACGAATACCTAATGCAGTTTATGTTTTCCTTTTCCATAAATTATATTCCTAGCACAAAACATTAAAAATACAAACTCACCGCTACATATGAAAACTGTCTTCTTGTATAGAAGCCGAAGTTCTAATTATAAAGAACCCGAAGTTCTCCTATGGTATCCATTATATACACATGCTTGTTACTAAGTGTATGTCTCTTTCCTCTGTAGATAATATGTCGAACTTATCAAAGGTTGAATTCACCGCACTTGACATCTCGGGTAACAACTACCTCCCGTGGACACTTGATGCTAAAATCCATTTGACGGCAAACAATTTTGGGGAGACAATTATTGATGGTAATCAAACTTCACCTCAAGATAAAGCAAAAGCTATGATATTCCTCCGCCATCATCTTCACGAAGATCTAAAGTGAGAATATCTAACTGTAGAGGATGTGACAACCCGCACTAAACCAGGTATCCGTACAACTTAATTGATGATTAATTACTGCTTAATTACTGTGCTTGTTTGAACTAGCTGATAAACTGCTACCTGCATACTGATACATGCACTTACTTGCATCATACTTTAATTGCTGTCACTACATTATTTACATGCTGAACCCTAGTGACAAACGTGATGCACAAAAAGCACAGTAGCACTAAACGGATACACAGTGAACATGCTGATATAACCAGCATCAGGCAGACACTGCCTCTAAGGCCTGTTAAGAGCCTCATATATTTTGGCTACACTGGTAGTGAGTGTAGGGATATAAGGGTTGTGGTACCGCGTCTCTAGGAATAAGATACACTGATTCGGATGTGCCTAAAACGTACTTTAAGTACCAAACACAGCACTTTAATAAACAAACCAGCTTCTAGCTGACTAGTAAAGTGCCAGAACATGAGAAAATAACACTAGACACTTTCTAAAGTGTCGGGGAAAACAAATTGTGTCACTAAAAATGTTAATAACGACACTTTAAAGCTTTTGTAACGCTTTAACGGATTACTATCCAACCGGACACCCGGACTTTACCCGGAACATGGAAATATTACTATTTTCACTAATTATATTTTTCTGGGCCAGTTAGGGTCCCTGATTACCCTAACACCCGTCATAATACATAACATACAACTAACTAAGTTAAATACTTAGTTAACCTATTTAACTAAACCAAACCCCCTAATTACTAGTTTAAATCGAACCAACCCCCCCCCCCCCCCATGTCCTAACCGGCCCCTAACTAGGGGAAACACAAGGGTACAATTTGATTTGCTCAATCTTGTTTTGTCTAATATCTTTAGGACATATTAACCATTGGTTAATAACACCAAATTTTGCCTATAAGTTAATGGTGGTTACATAACATAATCACTTCAACATAAACCACATTTCACTCTCTCTCTTGCTCCCTCAAGGCTCTCGGCCGAACCACCCCAGCCCCATACACCCATATTCTACTTCCATCTTCATCATTCCAAGGTGCTACAAGTGTTAGAGGTTGCGTATTAGGAGCTTGGGTGCAAGCGGAACACGAAGGACCTCTACCGTTAGCTTTTATCCACCCATTTTTCATCAAAGATCTTCCCTAGCCTTGAGCTAGAGGTATAACATTTAAAACTTGTTCTTGAACATATCTAAGGTGGTTAAAAGGATTTTTGTCGGTTAAATATCGTTAACATACAACTTGGTGCTTAAAAGTCTAGTAAAAACTATAAAAATGGTGGTTAATAGCATTTAACTTGTGTAAAAGTTGTAGTACTTGGTAGATGTGTTTATTTAGACCCGATCTACGATGTGGTAGCTCGGATCACCATTTAACCCGGTTTGGTAAAGTCATGGATCTTAACATAAGGCTATTTAGTAATGTTTAAACCTTAAAATAACATTCTGAGTTACTTTTTCAGCCGCCTTCTACAGGCTGTAAACAGACTTTAAAAACTCGAAAAACGGAATTTCAAAAGCCTAAATCGTGTCATTTCGAAAAACGAAGAAAATGGCGCTGGAATCGTATTTTTCTGACGTCGGTTACTATTTTAAAAACCTGTTTTCGTGACAGCAGCTAAGGCTGTTTGTTACTGCAGTAAATTGGGCTGTGCGTTTTCGATCACAACTTAAAACCCGAACCGAACCAGCCCCTGAAACTTTTATCTAAGATGGTCACGGATGTATTTGTGACCCTCAAACTGGAATTTCGATAAACGGACATACGAGGAATTTTTGACGACTTTTTCCGTAAACTGTGATCAGAATGTGACAAATCTGATCACAGTTCGGTAAACGATATTCTGTAAATTATTGATAAGAAACTGGACCCCGATATTTTTATACAATCATTTTTGGGTCGATTAGGACGACCCGTAAAAATTAGGGAATTTTTGGAAAGGGTTAAGTATTTTATTTAGTCGTCCGAAAACAGTCCAGTTTCCACATATTGAAACTGTAACGACAAGGGTAGCGTTTCGCGTGTTAAAACGTAAGAGTTGATTGTTGATGATCGTGGGTTGTTTTCAAAAAGAAAATGATACGCTTGAGAGCGTGGCCACCTCCAGTTACAGAGGAAACTCTGGCGAAATTTTCTAAAACCTAACACTTAGAATTATTTACGCAACAAGTGTTAGAACTATTTTTGACATATTTTCGAAACATAAAATTTCGCCACGACTTTATTTACTAAATATTCGGAGGTGGGATTTTCACTAAGTTAACGTGATAAATATGTCTTGTCACAACACTGTTTATGATTATTTTGTGAAAATGCATAAATATTATTTTAGAGTAAAAATAATATTTACAAGTGTTAATGATTCCAAAACTTTGCGAACGCTTTCACTATGATTATATAAGTTACACCGGTAATTACATTACCACACGAATGATAAAACGTAACTTACGAACATGTATTGTATCCCCCATCCTTGGGAAGAAGTATAACTACCAAGTGTATACAGAACATAAACACGAAATAGTTGTCTAACTATTTCCCAAAGACTTAAACTATAAAGCTAAAGCACGGCCGTCCGTCTAATAGAATTAGCACTTGTAGGTCGTTGCACAGCTTACTGTATTGGAGACACTTGGTAGAGACGCGCATTCACTGTGAGTTCATGTCCCCCTTTTCTCTAACTGTTTTCAGTTTTCTTAACTGCGGGGGTGAAATACATGTTACTTTGTTTACAAGTACTTTATACACGGTATGATTAACGTAAGGAGGTTTAGATCATGTGAATGGGTAGTTAGAACACCGAGGGACTCGAGCGGTAGATCTATCTGGGTGTAGCGAGCCCAGCTCCCGGCCCAACAGAACGGACCTCTCGGAGGACCAACAGAACGGACCTGGAGTGACTTGGTACCCAACGCAAAAATCGGCTAGGGTTGTGTCTACTTGCTTACATTTCACAACATGCTAATGGCCTTGCAAACCATTGGTGATCACAAGTCCTCTTACACTGCTACATACCAGGAAACTTTTATACTTACAAGTGTTTTACTTACTCACTTGCACATGAACTCGCTCAACATTATTGTTGATTTTTCAACTCACATGTATTTCAGGAAATTAAACGGATCTGGCACGGTATGGAACGTTTTCCGCTGCACTTGTCATGAAGTCATCAGGGTTTAGGGGATGTGTCTCTTTCCTGGACAAGACACAGTCCTTAAAACCACGTTTATGTTATGTTATAAGTTGTAATGTTGTTGAACAAGGTTATGGTTGTTGGTTAAAACAATGGTACTGTATTTTGATTTTCAAAACTTAATGGATGACTTGCATGGTTTTTAAATTCATATAGCTTGTTATGGTTAAGCTATGGTATTAAGAAGTCACACCAAAATTAACCACGCTTCCGCAAAGCCAGGGTGTGACAGCTTGGTATCAGAGCTCTGATCATAGCGAACTAGGATTCTCTCTCGAGTCTAGACTATGATCACTAGGGCTGTCACGAAAACATTTTTACTGCATACCACTTAAGTCCAGATCCACAACTTTTTACAAACAAATGTTGAGCACATTTTATTTATTATTCTAGGCTCGGTCTGGGAGGTCGAGGTAGGAGGCTAGTGGGACTAGAAGTGTTGGCTAGTGGGACTAGAAGTGTTGGCTAGTGGGACTAGAAGTGTTGGCTAGTGGGACTAGGAGTGTTGGCTAGTGGGACTAGGAGTGTTGGCTAGTGGGACTAGGAGTGTTGGCTAGTGGGACTAGGAGAATCATGTGATATCTCACTTAGAAACTTATGTGATTATATGATTATGTGATTGAATATTATACGTATATGCGTTTGTGTTACAAACATCATGCTTTCACCATATACCAGAAAGATGGACACTACAAATCCCAAGACCATAGTATCAGACGACATAGTTCATCGAAGCACGAGGTGTACATTTCTGATACTACCGGCACAGACAATGACGACTTTCAGCCCTTTGTGCACTGCCTAAAGTCGTAGCAGAGCCTACTGATGGCCACCTTGTTGGGAATTTACCACTGGCGGTGACCCCTGCTCCTGTGCCCCTTGCCGCTTATCTCGTTGTTGATATGCCCCCGACGTTGTCTCTGAAGACGATGTCGAACTACTAAGAGAAGGACCCACTTGAGGGCGAGGCCCTATTGCTGCTGGTATTAGACTACTGCATGCGGACGCTCCTGTAGGGGAAACTCATGCCCATTCCCCTATCCCAGACTCATTTGAGTTTCTAACATCCGCATCTTCGCACATACAGGGAATGCAGCACTACTTAAACGACGCCAACCCTGATAGGGCATCATTAGCTGCACCGGATCCCGCACACAATGTTGAGTTTGATCGCGATATTGAGGACAATCCTGTTTTTCCACCTGGTGTGATCCAGACCATGACATTGAGTTCATGCACTTAGACCAGCCCTTGGGGGATCCTGTAACCCCTGTGATTGTTGATCCAGCTGATTTTGAGATGGAGTTTTTGATTCAGAGCTAGCCGTGGCCCCTGAGCCAGGCGTTGCTCCTGACCCCGCATTGGAGCATGACCCTGATCATGCCAATGCACCTACTATTGCTCCTTGATTAATCATCTGCTTGGACGAGAGAAAATTTGGGGTAACTGTGCAAGACAATTTATTATTACGGGGGCCCACGTAATAACGATTTGTAGTGCACAGGAATCCTGGTGGACTCTGCAGGTCAAGTTAATGATAACCAATGCAGCAGGAAATAACTTAAACACGAATGACCTAGGCGATGTAGCCTTGAGTTCATTCTATTACAAGCAACAAGCCAAATTGGCAAGCCTATGTGAAGGCTCAGAAATTTACTTCCCCACTTATACAGTGAGTATATTTGCGTATGAAATTGGGTGATTACATGATGGCTTACGTTGCTATATATACCTCAAAGACAATTGAAACATTGTCCAACCCGCTTCACACTATTTCGACAAAGAGAATGTCACCCAGACGTGACACAAACACCAGTACGTCGCCAAGGACAGAAGACGAGCTGCAAGAACGCATCTCACAGATAAATGCACGACATGAAGCCCTCCACTCTAAGTACAACGATGGCATTACTGGAGATAACCCTCCAACTGGCTGCACCTATAAACAGTTCCTGAACTGCAAGCCTTAAAACTTTGACGGAACCGGAGGCACCGATGCATTTGTTCGTTGGTCCGAAGAGACCAACTCCATTCTAAGAACGAGTAACTGTTCGCCCCAACAGAGTGTTACCTATATCTCGGGGATATTTCTAGATGGCACACTCTCTTAATGGAACCATCAGGTTCAGACCCTTGGCACAGACGCTGCTTATACACTGAGCTGGGACGAGCTCAAGGAAACGATTGAGAAGAAATGTTGTTTTAGGACAGAAATTCAGAAACTTGACGTGGAGTCCTGGAATTTGAGAATGGACGAACCAGAGACTCCTGAACATGTCTAGCGATCGCACGACTTGTCTAGGGTCGTCCCCTACTAAGTCAATAATGTAGTGTGATATAGTGGTGCACTTATAAGCTTTACATTGTGGTCTCGAAGTGTGGCAATACAATCGCAGTATCCTCATCACTTGTGATGTTCAATCTATTGTTTATGTTCTATAACATGAGATGTTATGTGACTGTTAGGTTGATAGCATGAGATGTTATGTGTTGGTATTATTGAATGCATACGTACACTTCACTTGCTATGGCCTAACCTATGTAAAACATCTTTTAGAAGATGCCGCCAAGACGCGAAATGCGCATGCCCACCTCTGAGGCAGAACTTCAAGAGATAATCGCTGCAGCTATAGCACAGCACGAGGCCCTACGCTCCGAACCTATCAAAGGTACCTCAGAAAATAACGGTTGTTCCTACTGGCACTTCCTCAACTACAAGCCTCTGAAGTTCGACGGCACTGGGGTGCCATAACTTTTGTAAAATGGATTGAAAGTATGGAATCCATCTTCCGAATGAGTGGCTGTACGCCAGAACAACAGGTCCCATACGTTTCTGAGTTGTTTCAAGATGGAGCTCGATTATGGTGGAATCTTCAGGTTCGAATAATGGGCCTAACTACAGCATACGCGTTAACTTGGGATGAGTTGAAAGGAATGATGCATAAGAAGTATTGCCCCCACACGGAAACCCAGAAGTGGGAAGAGGAATTTCGGAGCCTAATGATGGAAGGTCCGAAGGTGTTGGAGTACGTGCAACGACTCCATGATCTGCCACAAATTGTTCCATACCTGGTAAAACCAGAACTGAAGAAGTTGGAACAATTCATTTGGGAACTGGCGCCTCAAGTCTTGAGCTTGATGACAGCATCTACGCCACCAACAACCATTGTTGCAAGTAAGATGGGTTTGGCACTCGTTACGGAAGCAAATGGACTAGAAAAACTTGCAAACCCTGACAAGAAAACTCAGGTAGAGTCGTCTGGAAAGAACAAAAGGAAGCTTACCGAAGATACCCAAATGAACAACGATGAACAAAGATCTATTCGAGGTTGCTTTGACTGCGGGGACAAAGGGCATTTCAAGAAAGATTGCCCTAACAAACAGGCCAGTGATAAGATTTACTTAGAAACCAAACCAAGATGTGCTGAGTGCAAGTGTCACCGTGATGGTGGATGTCAGAAGCCTTGGTACGGGAGGAAAGGACACAACAGGGAAGGTTGTGGGATGAAGAGTTCCCTACAAGGAGAAAACAGTAACAACGCTCTAGGTGGAAATGGGAAAGGAAATGGCCGAATGATAGGATGCTTCCATTGTAAGGAAGTTGGACATTTTAAGAGGGAATGCTTGAAGTTGAAACAAGACCGTGAGAGAAAATCCAACATCAGAGCTTGCGAGGCATGCCAGGATCCAGGTGTGATTTCTGGTACGTTCTCTAACAACCAAAACTTTTGCACCTACTTGTTTAATGCTGGTGCCGATTATGGCTTCGTGTCATTAGAATTTAAGAATATACTTGGTTTAACCGCTAGTAAGTTAGATATCCCCTACTCAATCAAATTGGTTAGTGGAAAGTTAGTAGAAGCCAATGAAGTTATCAGAGACTGGGTGATCGAATTAGGAGAACGTGAGTTTTCTTTGGATCTACTACCAGTCCAGTTGGGAAGTTTCGACGTGGTAGTAGGAAGGGATTGGTTATTGGGCAACAAAGCTGAGATAGTTTGTCACGAAAAGATTGTTCGTATTCCAACCGATGATGGTGAGACCAATGTGGTTCAGGGAGAGAAGCGTGAGACGCCGCTAAGAATTATCAGCTGCTTGAAAGCAAGGAAGGGTTTGCAGAAAGGATGTATTGCTTTCCTGGCACACATGGTGTATAAGGAGGCTGCTGAGCCAAGAATCGAAGACATCCCTGTCGTAAGGGAGAATACTCCGAAGTCTTCCTCGAAGACTTGCCGGAATCGTCTCCTCGACGATTAGTCGAACCTCGCGTCAATTAAATTCCAGGCACTGCACCCGTAGTCGATGCATCATAGCGACTTACATTTCGGGGATGCAAGGATTGACAGAGAAGGGTTAGCGATGGATGGAGAAGGAAGATAACAGACCAAAAATTCCCTTTTGGGGTAATCCCATTATTACCCATCAAAAAGGAGGATGATGATTTTCAAATAAACATCAACTACAGAGAATTGAACAAGCTGACGATCAAGAACAGGTATCCTCTGCCAAGAATCGACGATCTGTTTGATCAACTGCAAGGCTCAAGCTTTTATTCAAAGATCGATCTTCGATCTGGATACCATCAATTAAGGATACAGGAGGAAAGTATCCCGAAAACAGCCTTCCGAACTCGTTATGGACACTACGAGTTCCTTGTTATGCCGTTTGGTTTGACAAACGCACCTGCAGTCTTTATGGGCTTGATGAATAGGGTTGCAAGCCATACCTGGACAAGTTAGTGATTGTGTTTATCGACGACATCTTGATTTATTCAAGGACAAAGGCTGAGCACGAACAGCATCTAAGAGCTATTCTGGAGCTGCTAAAGAAGGAACAGTTGTATGCCAAGTTCTCTAAGTGCGAGTTTTGGCTACGCGAAGTCCAGTTTCTTGGACATGTGGTTAATGGAAATGGAATTCATGTTGATCCCACAAAGATCGAGGCGATCAAGAATTGGGAAACGCCTACAACGCCAACCGAGATTCGACAATTCTTGGGTTTGGCTGGCTACTATAGAAGGTTCATCGAGGATTTTTCGAAAATCACTCAACCTTTGACGCTCCTCACACAGAAGGATAAGACGTTCGATTGGGGAATCAAACAGGATGAAGCATTTCAGATATTGAAGGATAAGCTTTGTAACGCGCCAATCTTAGCTCTACCAGAAGGTACCGACGATTTTGTGGTATACTGCGACGCATCGCGTCAAGGATTGGGTTGTGTGTTGATGCAACGCCAAAAGGTCATTGCTTACGCATCACGCCAACTGAAGGTGCACGAAAAGAACTATACCACACACGATTTAGAGCTTGGCGCAGTGGTTTTCGCTTTAAAGATCTGGAGACACTACCTGTATGGTACAAAGTGCACAATCTTCACAGATCACAAAAGCCTACAGCATATATTCAACCAGAAGGAGTTGAATATGAGGCAAAGACGATGGGTTGAATTGTTGAACGATTACGACTGCGAGATAAAATATCATCCAGGGAAGGCGAATGTAGTCGCCGATGCCCTAAGTCGTAAAGAAAGAATCAAGCCCATAAGGGTTAGAGCTTTGGAAATGATTATACGAACCGATCTTTCCTTGCGCATTCGTGCCGCACAAAAGGAAGCTCTCAAGGAGGGAAACCTTGAGGAAGAATATCTCCGTGGAATGGAGAAGCTTTTGGTACCAAACGAGGAAGGAACGTTATGTTTTGAGAAAAGGATTTGGGTTCCTCTGTTTGGTGGATTAAGGGAAGTTATTTTCGACGAAGCGCACAAGTCACGGTACTCTATCCACCCTGGATCGGATAAAATGTACCAGGATCTCAAGGATTACTATTGGTGGCCTAGGATGAAAGGCGACGTTGCTGTTTACGTGAGCAAATGTTTAACGTGCGCTAAGGTCAAGGCAGAATACCAGAAGCCTTCGGGACTTCTGCAACAACCTGAGATTCCCAAGTGGAAGTGGGAACAAATCTCAATGGATTTTGTTACGAAATTGCCAAGAACGCCAAGAGGCCATGATATGATTTGGGTAATAGTTGACCGCCTAACAAAGTCCGCACACTTTCTGCCAATCAAGGAGAAAGACAGCACTAGTAAACTTGCGGAAATATACATGAGAGAAATTGTCGCACGTCATGGAGTACCTCTCTCAATCATCTCTGATAGAGACGGAAGGTTTGTGTCAAGGATATGGCAATCCTTCCAAGAATCTTTTGGCTCACAATTGAATCTGAGCACTGCGTTCCATCCGCAAACAGACGGCCAGAGCGAGCGAACAATACAAACTTTGGAAGACATGCTGAGGGCACGTGTTATGGATTTGGGCGGTAGCTGGGATAAACACTTATCTTTGGTCGAATTTTCATACAACAACAGCTACCACACCAGTATTGGTGTCGCGCCATTTGAGGCCCTATACGGACGCAAGTGCCGATCACCCCTATGTTGGTCTGACGCAGGTGATAGGCAGCTTGCTGGTCTCGAGATCGTCTAAGAGACGACAGACAAGATTGCGCAAATACTTAAACGCATCGAAGCCGCTCGCCACAGACAAAAGGCCTACGCGGATCCAAACCAGAAGCATGTGGACTTCCAAGTCGGAGAGATGGTGTTATTGAAAGTTTCACCCTGGAAGGGGGTGGCACGCTTTGGTAAGCATGGAAAGTTAAATCCGCGCTACATTGGTCCTTTCAGAATTCTGGAAAGAATTGGAACTGTATCATACAAGTTGGACCTACCTGCTGAACTAAATGGTGTTCACGATACATTTCATGTATCCAATTTAAAGAAAAGTCCAACTCAAGTTGACGTTGCCATTCCTACCGACGAGATTCATATTGACGACACGCTCCACTTTGTTGAAGAACCTGTTGAGGTCACGGATTGGAAAGTTAACAAGACCCGCCGGAGCAGTGTCAAGCTCGTCAAAGTTCGTTGGAATGCCAGACATGGTCCTGAATTCACCTGGGAACGTGAGGACCGGATGAAAGAGAAATACCCCCACCTTTTTCCTAAGAACCCTGCTTCTACAAGCAGAACTTAAATTTCGGGACGAAATTTATTTAACGGGGGGAGAATGTGACAACCCGCACTAAACCAGGTATCCGTACAACTTAATTGATGATTAATTACTGCTTAATTACTGTGCTTGTTTGAACTAGCTGATAAACTGCTACCTGCATACTGATACATGCACTTACTTGCATCATACTTTAATTGTTGTCACTACATTATTTACATGCTGAACCCTAGTGACAAACGTGATGCACAAAAAGCACAGTAGCACTAAACGGATACACAGTGAACATGCTGATATAACCAGCATCAGGCAGACACTGCCTCTAAGGCCTGTTAAGAGCCTCATATATTTTGGCTACACTGGTAGTGAGTGTAGGGATATAAGGGTTGTGGTACCGCGTCTCTAGGAATAAGATACACTGATTCGGATGTGCCTAAAACGTACTTTAAGTACCAAACACAACACTTTAATAAACAAACCAGCTTCTAGCTGACTAGTAAAGTGCCAGAACATGAGAAAATAACACTAGACACTTTCTAAAGTGTCGGGGAAAACAAATTGTGTCACTAAAAATGTTAATAACGACACTTTAAAGCTTTTGTAACGCTTTAACGGATTACTATCCAACCGGACACCCGGACTTTACCCGGAACATGGAAATATTACTATTTTCACTAATTATATTTTTCTGGGCCAGTTAGGGTCCCTGATTACCCTAACACCCGTCATAATACATAACATACAACTAACTAAGTTAAATACTTAGTTAACCTATTTAACTAAACCAAACCCCCTAATTACTAGTTTAAATCGAACCAACCCCCCCCCCCCCCCATGTCCTAACCGGCCCCTAACTAGGGGAAACACAAGGGTACAATTTGATTTGCTCAATCTTGTTTTGTCTAATATCTTTAGGACATATTAACCATTGGTTAATAACACCAAATTTTGCCTATAAGTTAATGGTGGTTACATAACATAATCACTTCAACATAAACCACATTTCACTCTCTCTCTTGCTCCCTCAAGGCTCTCGGCCGAACCACCCCAGCCCCATACACCCATATTCGACTTCCATCTTCATCATTCCAAGGTGCTACAAGTGTTAGAGGTTGCGTATTAGGAGCTTGGGTGCAAGCGGAACACGAAGGACCTCTACCGTTAGCTTTTATCCACCCATTTTTCATCAAAGATCTTCCCTAGCCTTGAGCTAGAGGTATAACATTTAAAACTTGTTCTTGAACATATCTAAGGTGGTTAAAAGGATTTTTGTCGGTTAAATATCGTTAACATACAACTTGGTGCTTAAAAGTCTAGTAAAAACTATAAAAATGGTGGTTAATAGCATTTAACTTGTGTAAAAGTTGTAGTACTTGGTAGATGTGTTTATTTAGACCCGATCTACGATGTGGTAGCTCGGATCACCATTTAACCCGGTTTGGTAAAGTCATGGATCTTAACATAAGGCTATTTAGTAATGTTTAAACCTTAAAATAACATTCTGAGTTACTTTTTCAGCCGCCTTCTACAGGCTGTAAACAGACTTTAAAAACTCGAAAAACGGAATTTCAAAAGCCTAAATCGTGTCATTTCGAAAAACGAAGAAAATGGCGCTGGAATCGTATTTTTCTGACGTCGGTTACTATTTTAAAAACCTGTTTTCGTGACAGCAGCTAAGGCTGTTTGTTACTACAGTAAATTGGGCTGTGCGTTTTCGATCACAACTTAAAACCCGAACCGAACCAGCCCCTGAAACTTTTATCTAAGATGGTCACGGATGTATTTGTGACCCTCAAACTGGAATTTCGATAAACGGACATACGAGGAATTTTTGACGACTTTTTCCGTACACTGTGATCAGAATGTGACAAATCTGATCACAGTTCGGTAAACGATTTTCTGTAAATTATTGATAAGAAACTGGACCCTGATATTTTTATACAATCATTTTTGGGTCGATTAGGACGACCCGTAAAAATTAGGGAATTTTTGGAGAGGGTTAAGTATTTTATTTAGTCGTCCGAAAACAGTCCAGTTTCCACATATTGAAACTGTAACGACAAGGGTAGCGTTTCGCGTGTTAAAACGTAAGAGTTGATTGTTGATGATCGTGGGTTGTTTTCAAAAAGAAAATGATACGCTTGAGAGCGTGGCCACCTCCAGTTACAGAGGAAACTCTGGCGAAATTTTCTAAAACCTAACACTTAGAATTATTTACGCAACAAGTGTTAGAACTATTTTTGACATATTTTCGAAACATAAAATTTCGCCACGACTTTATTTACTAAATATTCGGAGGTGGGATTTTCACTAAGTTAACGTGATAAATATGTCTTGTCACAACACTGTTTATGATTATTTTGTGAAAATGCATAAATATTATTTTAGAGTAAAAATAATATTTACAAGTGTTAATGATTCCAAAACTTTGCGAACGCTTTCACTATGATTATATAAGTTACACCGGTAATTACATTACCACACGAATGATAAAACGTAACTTACGAACATGTATTGTATCCCCCATCCTTGGGAAGAAGTATAACTACCAAGTGTATACAGAACATAAACACGAAATAGTTGTCTAACTATTTCCCAAAGACTTAAACTATAAAGCTAAAGCACGGCCGTCCGTCTAATAGAATTAGCACTTGTAGGTCGTTGCACAGCTTACTGTATTGGAGACACTTGGTAGAGACGCGCATTCACTGTGAGTTCATGTCCCCCTTTTCTCTAACTGTTTTCAGTTTTCTTAACTGCGGGGGTGAAATACATGTTACTTTGTTTACAAGTACTTTATACACGGTATGATTAACGTAAGGAGGTTTAGATCATGTGAATGGGTAGTTAGAACACCGAGGGACTCGAGCGGTAGATCTATCTGGGTGTAGCGAGCCCAGCTCCCGGCCCAACAGAACGGACCTCTCGGAGGACCAACAGAACGGACCTGGAGTGACTTGGTACCCAACGCAAAAATCGGCTAGGGTTGTGTCTACTTGCTTACATTTCACAACATGCTAATGGCCTTGCAAACCATTGGTGATCACAAGTCCTCTTACACTGCTACATACCAGGAAACTTTTATACTTACAAGTGTTTTACTTACTCACTTGCACATGAACTCGCTCAACATTATTGTTGATTTTTCAACTCACATGTATTTCAGGAAATTAAACGGATCTGGCACGGTATGGAACGTTTTCCGCTGCACTTGTCATGAAGTCATCAGGGTTTAGGGGATGTGTCTCTTTCCTGGACAAGACACAGTCCTTAAAACCACGTTTATGTTATGTTATAAGTTGTAATGTTGTTGAACAAGGTTATGGTTGTTGGTTAAAACAATGGTACTGTATTTTGATTTTCAAAACTTAATGGATGACTTGCATGGTTTTTAAATTCATATAGCTTGTTATGGTTAAGCTATGGTATTAAGAAGTCACACCAAAATTAACCACGCTTCCGCAAAGCCAGGGTGTGACAGAGGACCCCCTTGAATTATGGACAAACATCAAAGAACGTTTTGACCACCAGAAGTTGGTCTTACTCCCCAAAGCCCGCTATGAATGGCTTCATTTACGACTAAAGGATTTTAAGACTGTTAGTGAATATAATTATGCCTTGTTCCGCATTACCTCTGAGTTAAAACTATGTGGTGAAAAAATAACCGATGAAGACATGCTTGAAAAAACTTTCTCAACGTTCCATGCCTTAAACATGCTCCTATCGCAGCAATACCGGGAACATAAATTTACTAAATATTCTGAATTGATATCATGCCTTCTGGTCGCGGAGCAAAACAACAAGCTCCTACTACAAAACCATCAATCGCGACCCGCCGGTGCAAGCCCATTCCCTGAAGTGAATGTGGCCAATTATCAAAGCGGATGAGGTAGAGGTAGAGGTCGCGGCCCCAGTAGAGGTCGTGGTCGTGGTCGAGGACGGGGATATACATGGCATCGAAAGTCCCAGAACACTAAAAATAGCGGTGGTGAATCGAGTCGACACAATACGGGGCGACCTTCGAAAGGGAAAACTAGCGGGAACCAAAGAAACATTTGTTATAAATGTGGAATGTCAAATCATTGGTCCCACACATGTCACACCCCTAAACACCTAGTTGAGGCATATCAACACATGATGAAAGAAAAAGGAAAGAATATTGAAACTAATCTAATTGATGATGCACCTTCAGCCACGATATCAGACGTTCATTTGGATGCATGTGATTTCATTGAAAATGTTCGTGATGTTTAAACATATTTAATGTACCTTTTATCTTTTACTTTTCACACTGTGACCTTCGTATTTGATTTGGTTTGAAACTTTTGCAATGTTTCGTTTTACTTCTTTGCATTAACTTTTATTTATTTATTTTATTTATTTCCTGAAGAAATATGCATGCTAGCTCCAGTAGAGCTATTATTGGTGATGAATGTCTGGTAGATTGTAACAACCCTCGGTAAAACCGACACCCTCATAATATTTTCGATCCTCTATTATATCTTAAATTGTCCTAATATGTCTTATATTATATCCCGTATGTGAAAACCGAGCCCTAGTTATGTTATATATATAAAATAAATCAAAAACATGAAATATAGGGTTAAGGCGGGCCGCGACATACTCTACCCTTAGTTTACGCGGGCCGTATCAAGGCTGGACTTGACTGCGCTGATTTCTTAAGTTGAAGCGGGCCGCCTAAGGGTATATAGGTCTTTGACGCGGGCCGCGACAGATCATGAAACGCGGAGACATCCGGTGCTGACACGTGTCGACATCGTGTCGAGTCTAGTAGCTGACCCAGCTAAGCTAGTGTTTTGATCGGTGTTGACGCGAGCCGCGTAAGGGTCCCATGTCTTTTACGCGGGCCGCGACAGGACTGAAATCAGCAACTATATAAGAAGGCCATCAGTCTACGTTTTCCGTCGCTCATTTCTTTCTTTCAATCTCGAAATTCTGTAGAGAAGTTATAATATTTCGGGTATTATACCCCTAATTAGCGAGGTTCTGCTCAGTTGTAAGTATTATAACCCCAGTTTCATAATAGTTACGCTGCCCGATTGATTTAGGGTTCCGTAACAACTGTCGTGGTTCTGCCCGACGTAGTTGTTGGAATGTCGTCTCGGGGAGGGTATCATTAATAATTTCAAAGGGTTATGGTACTAATCAATGTACATTTGTATAAATTATAGATTATATCCAGGAAACCCTTACGAAAAGCCTAAGACAGCAATGTGAGTTATCCTCTTTTTGTTAATGTTTTTGGTAATGTTTTACCAAACCTTAAATGTTTTACTCTGAAATTAGCAGTAATTGAGTCTTTGTAGTTATTCAATTACTGCCGGTATGTTGGGGTTTTGTATACAAAATTTTGTACTACTTGCGAGTAGTAAGTCGGGATGACAATACGTTACCATTGGACAATGAGTTAGCCAATGGGTAATATGACCCACAAGTCAGGATTGATAATACTAAATGGAGTAATTGTGTAGACATAAACAAAGTGATCACTCTCAATACTGTTCACTGTGACTTTAAACTTGATTAAATTGGGATTCACTCACCAGTATTTCCCGCTGACAAATATTTTTAAAACATGTTTCAGGTAACCCAATGTGACAGCCAATTAATAAAAAGCCAGCTGGAGAGCACTGAAGGCTTGGGAAAATGTGGCTATAAAAGTTACCTAATAAACGATGTTTTAAATTAAATAAAATAGGGTTTGTCCCTATAAATGTATTGTAATAAGAAACTTGAGTTTTACCCATGTGTTTATTAATATTAATTATGGTGGTTTTACTCTGATAAACATTTCCTAACTACGGTCCTGATGTGAATTCCGCTGCGAGACTAAACAAACTGATACCACCAAACTCTGTGATCACGTCCGCCCGTTCCCGGGGATCAGGGATCAGGGGTTGTGACAGAAGGTGGTATCAGAGCCTAGCCACTGGTCTGAGCCAAAGAAGTGTTCTGCTGACACTTAAATTCTAAATTTGTGTTAGGAAATAATTACGGAAATACGTGCATAACTGTATTTATTGGTTATGTGTTATTTGACTATCTGTTAGTTTTCAGTATGAGTGATCAAGGACCATCAGACGTGAATCGTCAGTTAGCTGATTCACCTAGGAGTGAAAGTACATCATCACAGCCTGCCCTCTCAGGGTATGTTGCTGATCAGGAAGACGGAATATTTGCTTTTAGAGCTAAATCTGAAGAGCCATTTCCTAATAAGAAATGAGGATGGTTCAGTAAAGAAGCTTTTGCTCGTAGGAAGAGAATGAGGAAATTGCAACAGCAAAGGGCTTTAGCAGCTATTAAGAGAGAAACCGATGCCCATACTCAAGAAATACTTAATAGAAGCCTAGCTAATTTCCATATCTTAGCTACAACTGCTGCTGACCCGAGTCTGGAACAATTAGTAGCCCCACAACCACAAAACCCAGAACAGCCCATGGAGATAGAAAATCAGGAAAATCAAGTGGAGATGCACGACTTTAACCCAGAAGAAATCCCTAGGGTGCCTGCACCGAATCCCCTAGACCCGAATTACGACCCCTGGTGGGACAACAATAGGGACTTTGTGCAACGTTACCCTATTCAGGATTATCCACCCATACAAAACATAGAAGCTTACCCAGGTATGGACCCTTTAGACCCCTATTATCAAGATGATTATATTAGGAAGATATTAGAGGATCCTTACCAATTTCATGAACTGTCACCCCCATATCAGGAAAACGCACCCCAGATTCCAAACCAAGTCCGAGAACCTGCACCCCCAATGAGTGCAGAAAACGTTCAAGAACTTAGGACTTTTGGGGAGGAAATTCTGGAGAGCAGTGAAAGAATGCGTCAGGTAGGAGAGCGTCTCGTATGGAAATACGATGAGCGCAATATGGATTTTTGGATGAATCCATATCCATGAATGTTAGAATAGAGGAAGCGGTAGTAATAATAAAAAAATAAAATAAAAATATGTGTGTACGGATGCATATTACTATTTTATTTCTGTTGGTATTGTAATCTTTAATTCTGTACTAGTGTGTAATAGACGCATAGTATATGAAAAGGAGTATAGTCGCAATGATCGACGGTTTTGGTTAAATTGCGTGTCATGTGAATTATAATATTACTTATTATCTTGTGATATTAATATGGGATAAATGTTTAAAATTCAGATGGCCGACGAAGGAAATCAAGGAAATCTGAATAATGATAACCAGAGTAACATTAACGTGGTTAATGATAATCCGAGCATCCATAACAACGAAAACCAAATGGATAATAGTGCCGTTCAACATATAGTGGCACAAGGAATCATAGATGCTATGCCATTTATACTTCAAGCTGTTAAAGATGCTGAAAATAAAAGTAAACATAGCAGTAAGCGACCAATTGAACCAGAAAACAGCGTGAACAATGGGACTATACTTCAAATGCCTATTCCCAAAAGAAGAAGAACCGTGCCTAACGGTTGTTCTTATAAAGAATTCTGGTCTTGTAAACCAATGGAATTCTCGGGAAATGAAGGGGCCATTGCAACCCTACGCTGGATAGAAAAGACTGAGGCAGTCTTAAGGATAAGTAAATGTGCTGAAGAAGATAAGATAATGTTTGCTTCTAATCTGTTTAAGAATGCAGCACTAGAATGGTGGAACACTATCCTCCAGACAAGAGGAAGTGATCAAACCTATAATATGGAATGGGAAGAATTTACAAACAAGGTAGAAAGGAAGTTCTGCCCACCCAATGAGAAAGAACAGATAGCAAACAAATTCCTAAACCTTAGAATGACTGGTGTGGATAGTAAGTGTTTTGGTCAAAAATTACCGAAGCAATTTAGTGATCAAATTAGTAAAGTGAGGTAGTGTGCTAGAAAGTAAATTAAAAATGTGCTTGTTAAGTTGTTTAGAAAAGCAGTATTCAGGATACGGCTCAGGATATAGAGCTGTATCTAAGATCAAACTATGAGCAAAAGTAAAGTAAATGACACGAGATGTACGAGGAAAGCCCTTGATCAATCTAGATCGCCGGCATAAAACCTCGGGAGCTGACAATCGCAGCTGCCTTGTTCTTCTATTGCTTCAAATATCAAGATACAGTGCAGGATGTGGTGCGGATCGACTAAGTGTTACAACGAAACTTGAATACAAGTGTGGTGTTTGCAATGAGCTAGAAAATGAGAGTATGCGAGAGTGTAAGTGGAGATTGTGTGTTCTAAGCTGATCCGCCCCCATCTATTTATAATAAAGATAAAATAACAAACTACCCTAAACTTGCGGGATCCACCGAATATTCCTTCTTCGAACGTTGTAGACCTGGTCTTTCGGGCTCAACGTCTCTCCCTCAACAAATTCGTCCGAGTCTTGAGGAGAAGAAGTCCTCTTGACCGTTAGCAAGTCTCAGCCTTTAACCTGCACGTGGTTAATTCAACAAGCTTCAGGATATCGCCCAAGATGTTAGCAATATCCTCTTCCAGCATCCTGGTCACAAATAAACAAACAAAGGCAGGATATTGGTCAGGATACGTATGTTAAGAAAATGACCCCTAACAATTGTCCCCAAATATATCGGTTGGTATACCAATCCAACGGATATATTTGAAAAATCTTATCCCATAACTCAAGGCATTTAAAACGAAGCGACGGTCAAGATCACATCGTAACTTCCAACGCGTTTTTTACTCAATGGAGATCCACGATGCCCCTATATCTTCTCTTTTCTTGTTTGAAAAGCAGATATCTTCAACAGAACCTTCAGGTAATTCTCCATTTCTGATTTTCTTCCTGTCAATTTACTTCATTTTACTTGCAATGGACGCCGAGACCTTCACCCAGCAGAATCTTCTTAAAAATCCCAAAAAGGAGATCTGCGCTTTTGACAACGCAGACATTGCAGCTTTAAGAGCCTCCGGCGCTTTCCCTGACAGCACGGTCTTTAGGCCATTCGATCGGTCAATCCGATCGGATGTTTCTTCCGCCGAATGGATCTGTTTTCCAGCATATCCTTTTTCATTAGGTCTTCGATACCTTTTTCCTGAATTCATGATGCAATTCTTTCGTATTACCGGCATCTCTTTTGCTCAAACCATGCCCATGGTTTGGAGAGTACTAATTGTACTCAACCAAATCAAAAACCTCCATTGCTCCGACCTCTGCATCGAGGATTTACCTATTGCTTATCGCCTCCAATCCCATGGCTCTAGCCGGTTCTTGCTCTTCTCGACCTCCAGCAAACCCCTGATTCTCAAAGCCACCAAAAACGAAGACGGATGGCAACGCAAATTCTTCTTTGTCAAACGAGATTCCATTGCTGAGGGTGCCAACCTTCCGGTGGAGTGGTTAACCACCGGTAGGATCATAAATATCCTCATAGACGATTTGATTGTTATCTTCTATTAATACTCTTCTTTTTGATCTTTATGCAGTGAAATTCAAGGAAGTTGCTCCCCCTACCGCTGAGTCAGAAGAGAGAATCAATACCGTTTACCGGTTACCTGCAATAGACCGGACTTTCACCACACACGTCCCGAGTTCCAGTCAATACTCATCATCCGAGATGTCTGGTAAGAATTTCTTTCAAAATAATTAGTCACAACAGCATAATGATAAGATAAAGAGTAAAACTTTTTCCTTTATGCAGCACCAGCTAAGATCCCTGAAGTCTTTGATCTTGACGAATTGGACGGCTATTCTGACCAGATCCAGGTCAAGAAAGAACCTAGCCCCAAGACCACAGCTACATCCAAACCCAACAGCTCCAAAGCCATCACCATTCCTAAACCTTCACCGGCTACCAAGCCCCGGAGTTCAAGTTCCCGCAAAAGGAAAGAACCCGATTCCCCTGTCATCTCTGACACCTTTCCTTATGAGAAGCACGGGTTCATTGAAGCCAGTGGGTTTATGACTTCTTTTCTTAACCAGATTAGTATCCTCATATCATATCCTGCAATTTAGATTATTTTCAAAGATTTAACAATATTAATCCCTGTCCTCTTACCTTTGTAGGGTCTTGAGCGTTTGGTTCATTTATATCAAGAATCCTGCAAGCTTAACAAAACACTTGAATCTAAGCTAAAGGAAGCAGAAATCACAATCTCCGACCAAGGTATGATTGCGGCCGCCAAATCTCGTCATTACGAGGAGAAATACAAAGCTTTGACCCAAGAACATCAAGTTGCTCTCAACAAAGCTACTCTTCAAGCCCAGGCCGATCTGGAAGCAGCCCATGTGCAATACGAACGGGATATGGTCAGCTACCGGGAAAGCCTCAAAAGTTCCGTCGTCATTTCTCTCCTTCAAGCCAGGCTGAAGATGGCTCACGAAGCCAAAACTTTAGGTTTCGAATGCCCTTCCTGGGATGTTGCTGCTTGGGAGACCAAGCTGAAGAACCTTGGCGGCACCTCTTCCAAATCAACTGTCGAAGAACCTTCCAAAATAGTTGAAAAAGCAACCGATGCTGAGGCGGATCCCAAGACGGATGTTGCTGAAACCACTATGGACCAAGAAGGCACTACCCCCTAGAGCTTATTCCCTATAAATCATTCGAACAATTTTATGTTTTTATGAACAATTTATATTTCTATATCGAAACAACTTGATAGCCGAAGGTGGATGGATCCTGGGTTTCAGGATGAAACCTTCGGTTATCAACCAGTATTGATTGCTTAAGAATAATTTCATCTTTTATTTTTCTAAGTGTAAATCTTAGCTTTGCAAAAAATTTCATACTGTTATCTTATAAAATATCCTGATCAGTATGCTCAGCGATATACTGCAAAAGCCTTTTATTAGATAGAACTTCCAAACGTTCCTTCAACTTTGTAAAAACTTCTTTAGAGTGTGAAAAACAGTCTATCTATTCAAAGCCAAGTTTTGATAATATTTAAATGATCAAAGTTCCAAACCAACACTAGTTTCAAACACCCTAATCAAATATTCTGAAAAAGACTTTGAGAATATATCAGGATACTTATCCTTTTATAAAACATAATGTTACTAAAAACTTAGACGATGTTTACAAAGGAAAGATCATACCAGAAATAGGTTATAAACCTATTACCAAGCTTCAATCCCTTCGCAACTCTTTCAATGAAGATGTCCCCTGTGCAAGGTACTTAGTGCATTAGTTCCAAACCTCATCCTTTTAGCTTTATACCACCACCTTGGTGGGAATGTCCCCTGTGTACAATGTCTTCAAATACTTTAGAAATCTTCTGAATGTCAGTTTCCATAGGCAATTTTTTACGTCCCAAGGGCAAAACCCAAGGATGTACTGGAGGTAAATCCCTCGTATACTGGGGAAAATCCCAAATTCTCATGCGCTACAGGCGGGAGTGTATAAACTCCAAGATGTAGAAAGGTGAAAACCTTTAAACCTTAGAGAGTATGAAAATACCCTTTCGTGAGAGAGGGTGATCAATCCTCATATACCTTTAGGATTCAGGATATAGCCAACAACGAAATTGTCAGCCACTTTTACATGGACTGGTCCCGCCACCTTGAACTATCCCTGAATAACTTGCGCTCCAGGCGGGGTCTTTAAACCCAATTCGGAAGAAAGGTGAATACCTTTAAACCTGTGAAGGGATCAGTATCCCTTAAACGTGAGAGAGGGGGCCAATCCTCTAATCTTCTGAGTTATCCTGAGTACATATCCTGGAGCTATATCCTGAAACATATCTTGCAAAACAATTGCAAACTAAGGTGGGTGTTAGCTTGGCTAACACCCCTCCGATGCTTAAGTCAGTATTGGGTTGCAAATAACAAATTAAACCAAACATATTTAAAAAAGATAGAATTCATACCATCCTGAGCTAGAAATTAAATTCTAAACTCACTTGAAATAGAACTTAAGGTGTATAGTATTCCAAGACCTCGGTAGCATATCCCCCTCGATATTCTTGAGTCTGTATTCTCCTTTCCCTGCTTCTGATTCAACTTCATATGGTCCTTCCCATTTTGGAGCTAATTTGCCATCGGCAGGATTAGTAGTATTCTGAAAAGCCTTTCTTAACACCCAATCTCCATCCTTAAATCTTCTGGTTCTAATATTCTTGTTATATGCCCTGGATATTCTCTGTTGATATGCTGCCATCCTTAGTCTTGCCGCATCTCTCTTTTCATCTATAGTGTATAAATCCTGACTCAAGGCTTCAGGATTCTGCTCAGGATCACTTAAGGTAGATCTTGCAGTAGGTATTGTCATTTCCGTTGGAATCATTGCTTCTGCTCCAAACACCAACGAAAATGGGGTTTGGCCTGTTGCATTCTTTACCGTTGTCCTATCAGCCCATAAAACAAAGGGTAATTCTTCTGCCCATCTTCCTTTTTTGGCTCCAAGCCTTTTCTTTAAGTTATTGACAATTATTTTATTTGAGGATTCTGCTTGTCCATTTGCTTGAGGATGTACCGGAGTAGATGTAATCATTTTGATTCCCCAACTCTTGCAAAAGTCAGTAGTCCTCTTACTTATAAACTGAGAACCATTGTCACAGATTATCTCGGCTGGTATTCCGAATCTGGTCAGGATATTCCTCTTGATGAAGGATACTACTTCTTGGTCTCTAACTTGAACAAATGCTTCTGCTTCAACCCACTTAGAGAAATAATCCGTCATTGCTAGCATAAAGACTTTTCCTCCCGGAGCTTTTGGTAGCTTTCCCACTATATTCATACCCCACTTCATAAATGGCCAAGGGGAAACAATAGGATATAATGGTTCAGCCGGCTGATGCAGTATGTTACTATGTCTTTGACATGCGTCACATCTTCGAACATATTCTGCAGCATCTTTTCTCATCGTTGGCCAATAATATCCTGTCCTTAATACTTTTGAGAATAACGACCTGCCCCCAGCATGGTTACCACAATCCCCTTCATGTATATCCTAAAGTACTTCTTTGGCTTCAGGATCCTCCAAGCACCTCAAATACGGTCCTGCAAGAGATTTCTTGTATAAAATATTATTTATAATAGTGAATCGTGATACCTTCATCCTAAATGCCTTAGGATTTTCATTTCCAGGGATGTGTCCTTCTTTGATATATCTCATGATTGGAGCCGTCCAGGATTCAGGATCCTCTTCAAGATGTTCTACTCCAGGATCCTGAATACCAGCTACTTCTTTATCATGAGGATTCGTTACAGGATATAAGACATGTAATATTGGTATTTGCGTCCCTTCAGGCATCTTGATCGATGATCCCAAATTTGCTAAGGCGTCCGCTTCAGCATTGTCCTCCCTTGGTACCTGTTCAAGTATAAAAACATCGAAATATCCTGCTAATTTTTTGAGAATATCGAGATATTCGATTAATTTCTCACCCTTAACTGCATAGGATCCATTAAAATGGTTAGTAATTAACAAAGAGTCAACATATACTTGCAAATTTTTGATACTCATGCTCTTAGCCAACTCTAATCCTGCAATTAAAGCCTCATACTCTGCTTCATTATTAGTAGCAGGAAATTCACACCTAATAGCCTGGGGTAATATGTCCCCCTGTGGCGATTTTAGTTGTATTCCTAATCCTACTACTCTTACATTAGATGCACCATCAGTATATAATGTCCAGGATCCTGAGGATTCTCCTAACTGTTGAACTTCTAGGTCTACCTCGTCCTGAATGTCACTACTAAAGTCAGCCACAAAGTCAGCTAAAGCCTGAGATTTTATGGCATTTCTAGGTTCATATACTAAATCATAAGCACTTAACTTTACTGACCACTTGGCCATCCTGCCTGACATCTCTGGTTTCCTAAGCACATTTTTGACAGGATAATTTGTTTTAACATGTATCCTATGTGTCTCGAAATAATGCCTAAGTTTCGTTGATGCCATGACTAATGCTAGTATCAATTTTTCTAAGTGAGAGTACCTAGTTTCAGCATCTAATAAACTCTTACTAACATAATAAACAGGATATTGCTGACCTTCATGGTCTTTTATAAGAACGGCACTTACAGCATTCCCTGATACAGCGAGGTATAGGGATAGTGGTTCACCATTTTCAGGCTTCATCAATAGAGGTACGGTTGAGAGATATCGTTTCAAATCCTGCAGGGCTGCTTCATGCTTCTCCCCCCATTCGAATCTTTTGTTCTTCTTTAGGATATCATAGAAGTCTTTGCATTTCTCTGAGGATCTCGAGATAAACCTGTTTAAAGCTGCTACTCGGCCTGTCAATCTTTGTACGTCCTTCATATTTGAGGGTGATTTTATGTCCAGGATAGCTTTGATCTGCTCTGGGCTTGCTTCTATCCCCCTTTTTGTCACCATATATCCAAGAAACTTTCCTGCCCCCACTCCGAAATGGCATTTAGCAGGATTCAGCTTCATGTTGTATTGATCCAGGATATCAAATGCTCCCTTGATATCCTGGAGGTGATCCTCAGCCTTTTTAGATTTCACCACCATATCATCGATATATACCTCCATAGTGTCCCCCAGTTTGCCTTTGAACATCATGTTTACCAATCTTTGGTATGTTGCACCTGCATTTTTCAAACCAAAAGGCATAGCTGTATAACAATAAATACCTGTTGGTGTCATGAAGGCGGTATCCTCCTGGTCAGAAGGCTCCATTTGGATCTGTTGAAATCCTGAGGATGCGTCCATGAAGGTCAGCATTTCATGCCCGGCAGTGGCATCTACCATTGCATCAATGTGGGGAAGAGGAAATGGGTCTTTAGGACAAGCTTTGTTCAAGTCTGTGTAGTCTACACAAACTCTCCATTTCCCATTCTTCTTCTGTACTACAACCACGTTTGCTAGCCACCTTGGGAACTTAACCTCTCTGATCATTCTGGACTTTAATAATCTTTCAACTTCCTCCTGGATAATCGTGTTCCGCTCAGGAGCAAACTTCCTTCTTTTTTGTTGCACAGGCTTGAATGATTTATCAATTCCAAGCTTGTGAGTGATAATATCTTTGGATATGCCTGTCATATCCTCATGCTTCCATGCAAACGTTGACATCCTGCATTTAAAAAGTTAATTAATTGCTCTTCAATATCCTGAGGGATATTGGTTCCCACGAGCACCGAAATATCGGGATTATCCTGGTCTAGGATAATTTTCTTCACATCCTGCTCCAGATCCTCCACGATATCCTGGGCCCGCGTCTTTAATTGCTATGCTGTACTAGGTTTGGTTGAGGATTTCATTGAGGATGAGTAGCATTCTTTCGCCTCCTGCTGATCACTATCAACTTTGACAACTCCCCAAGGGGTAGGTATCTTGATGCATTGGTGATATGTTGATGGCACGGCCTTCATATCGTGAATCCACGGTCTTCCCAGTATGATGTTATAGCAGGATAGAGAATCCATCACACAGAAACGTTGTATCAAGTTGACTCCTTCAACGTATACTGGCAACTTTATCTCTCCCACTGTGTTTGTAGCCTCTCCACTGAATCCAACAAGCACAGTAGACTTTGAAGTGATATCCATTGGAGATACATTCATTCTCTTCAGAGTTTCTAGTTGGATTATGTTGACGGAGCTGCCATTATCAACCAGTATCCTGCGTATAAAATGGTTAGCCACATACAACGTTATTACCAGAGCATCATGGTGAGGATCCTGGACAGTATCCCTGTCATCTGCATCAAAAGTGATCACTTTGTCAGTTGTGAGGGTAGTCATCCTGACAGGTTTGTCTCCCCTTTCGGCCTTAGCTTCCTTTGCATGTCTTTTTGCTGCCGAATACGAGGTCCCACAAATGTCGGATCCTCCCGAGATGAAGTTGATTATCTTGGCATCCGCGGGAGGTGATGCTGCTCGCTCAGGATCCTTCTCAGTATCCTGACCCTTATTCTTCCTAAGAGATCTTTCAGATATCCCTTGCTTAGAAGATAGCTTATTTCTTTCCTTAGAGCAATGCAATCCTCGGTTATATGTCCGAAATCTTCGTGGAAAGCACACCATTTTGACTTATCTTTCCAGTCAGCCTTTTGTTGATTCTTTCGAGGCCACCTAGCCTTGTCTCCTAGACCCTACATGGCATACATTAATTCAGGAATGTTAACAGAAAAGCAATATTCAGACAGCTCAGGATACTCTTCAGGATCCTCATCTTCGACAGCATTCACTCTCTTGTTATCATTTCTGCCATATGGCTTAGGCCGATATGACTTGAACGAGGATTCTGACTTCCTGTTAGTTGACTCATAAGTGTTAGATGAGTTCATCCTTTCTTGCATCTTCCTGTCATCCTCCAGACGGATATATCTCAAAGCCCTGTTACGAGCTTCGTCGAGATTCCTGCAGGGATTCATTACAAGATCCTGATAAAACTGAGAATCCTTTTATAATCCCATCTTGAAAGCTTGCACGGCTGTTGCAACATCAAGATGTGGGATATCCAAGGATTCTCGACTGAATTTGTTCACATAATCCCTCAAGGATTCCTGAGGCCCTTGAGTTATCCTGTAAAGATCACTGGTTAGTTTCTCAAAACTCCGACTACAAGAAAATTGACTGTTAAATAAATTAACCAAATGAGCAAACGAAGTAATTGAGTGTGGAGGAACATTTAACAGCCATTTTAAGGCTGATCCTGTTAAGGTAGAACCAAATCCCTTGCACAAGCACGCTTCCTTGAGCTCCGGAGGGATAGGGTTAATCTCCATTCTTTCCCTATACTGAGCAATATGCTCCTCGGGATCCGTAGTTCCGTCGTAAAGCTTCATGTTGGGGGTTTGAAATCTCTTTGGGATCTCAGCATCACAGATAGGATGTGCAAAACGAGATATCTTATGGCTGTCTTGGGACACTTCTGGGATCGGCTGGACTACCCCAGGTACACTGGATATCATGTCCTTCAACTTTTGAAGTTCCCTAGTAAGTGCTGATGTCACACCTGTATCCTGCAAAGATCCACTATTGTTAGTAGTATAAGTATTATTATTATTTGACACGTTACCCATTGGAGGATTTTGCCCATATCCTGAAGCATATCCTGAGCTCCTCATGGTTGACATCCTGACCGAGGAGGGTATTTCAGGAGTATGATTCTGAGGAAGGTTGGGCATGATATTCCCCCTGTTATCCTCAGTATACACAGCTGAACTGAAGTTCAACGCTCTAGGGTGTAATGGAGTGACATTGTCCTCAGCAGATCTGCTCGAGCCTGACTTCAGGAGTTGTATTTCCCTTAAAAGCATTTGGTTTGTTTCCTGTTGCTGCCTCATTTGTTCCTGCACACTTCCAAATAAAGTAAGAATTTCATCATTAGAAGCTAGAACGGGAGCAGATTCCTGAACACTGCGAGTAGGGATAATATCCTGAGGTCGTGTAGAGGCTGGCATCCTTGGAGGAGGTGGTGGAAGCACCGGGCCGGTAGTAGCAGAAGTCATAGCAGACACAGTAGAGGAACTCATGTTTGATCTTAAGGCCATTATGGACAATGTGGCAAAAAGTTTTGAAAATAGAAAGCCGATTAGTGATTTCACAAAAAATTTTAGTAAAGAGAGCACCACTTGCCCCACGGTGGGCGCCAAATTGTTTTGGTCAAAAATTACCGAAGCAATTTAGTGATCAAATTAGTAAAGTGAGGTAGTGTGCTAGAAAGTAAATTAAAAATGTGCTTGTTAAGTTGTTTAGAAAAGCAGTATTCAGGATACGGCTCAGGATATAGAGCTGTATCTAAGATCAAACTATGAGCAAAAGTAAAGTAAATGACACGAGATGTACGAGGAAAGCCCTTGATCAATCTAGATCGCCGGCATAAAACCTCGGGAGCTGACAATCGCAGCTGCCTTGTTCTTCTATTGCTTCAAATATCAAGATACAGTGCAGGATGTGGTGCGGATCGACTAAGTGTTACAACGAAACTTGAATACAAGTGTGGTGTTTGCAATGAGCTAGAAAATGAGAGTATGCGAGAGTGTAAGTGGAGATTGTGTGTTCTAAGCTGATCCGCCCCCATCTATTTATAGTAAAGATAAAATAACAAACTACCCTAAACTTGCGGGATCCACCGAATATTCCTTCTTCGAACGTTGTAGACCTGGTCTTTCGGGCTCAACGTCTCTCCCTCAACAAATTCGTCCGAGTCTTGAGGAGAAGAAGTCCTCTTGACCGTTAGCAAGTCTCAGCCTTTAACCTGCACGTGGTTAATTCAACAAACTTCAGGATATCGCCCAAGATGTTAGCAATATCCTCTTCCAGCATCATGGTCACAAATAAACAAACAAAGGCAGGATATTGGTCAGGATACGTATGTTAAGACAATGACCCCTAACAGTAAGGGATACACTAAAATATTCTTTGAATATGCTAGGATAGTGCCAACTCTTTGTCACACCCCGACTTTCCACGTGTCACCGGTGGGCCCGGTAGGGGAGTAACGTGACGTGGTTGGTAACATCATAGTCAAACAACACAATATATAAATGCACAGCGGAAGCAAAAGATAAATATATTACATTCCGAATATAAGTAATGTCAAAGTATTACAACGGAAGCTAAAGGATCCACATGCGGATCAATAAAAGAAAACTGTTCAACAGACATTAGGCATCTAGAACTTGCAAGATTCCCTAATGACGCCCTGAGCTCCCAGCCAATTACGCATAGTACCTGTCACTTAACCTTTTGGAAAATACGTCAGTTTACACTGGTAAATACAATTAACTGACTCATTTTGAAAAGAGTTTAAGAAAACTGATTTGAATGCACGTGGCACAAAATATCTTTTATAATTTGATTAAAATGCACGAGTCAAAATTAATCTTTTATACTTTGATTAAAATGCACGAGGCAAAATTAATCTTTTATACTTGGGACAATTTTATTAATAAAGATCTTGTATCCGATTTACATGGTTGTCCAACATTTAGGGCCGGTGATTATACAATACAAGCCGGACAAGATTAATCGACACACCATAAATATAATCTCACAAGAAGATACCCTTACGAGTGAGTATACGTTTTACATATGCAACAGGAGGTGTTTTGCCTACACCTTGTGCTTACGTCGTGGCCATTCACTTTTTAAAATGAGCCAAGGATATCCAGGACACGGTCATTAACCCCCAATGTTATTTGTTATCAATCAATACAGATTAAAACGGGATTATGCAATTTAATCATTTTCGATTAAAAGGTTTCTACACCCGACCAAGCAGTATTTTTATAATACCGTATCCCAAGCCCGTATAAGGGAAAATAAGTTAAAAGTATTTACCTGAGCTAGCAATGCAATTCATACTCAGCCGTATATTCTAATCAGCATGCACAAGTACTTCTACTGGGGCTCTCAATTGAAGTCCTAAGCTTGATTAGTGACCACTTGGAAGCAGGCTTGAGCTCCAGGAATGATCAGAAAACTTGAAGAAGATATGAAGAACAAAGGTTGCTACTCATGGCCTTTTATAGTGATAATTTCACCACAAATCCTTGACACTTGGGGTCTACAACTCACCATACCCTTCCAACAAGTGTCCTAGATGTTTAGGGGTCGTTTAGGGGTCAAGAGGAATGTGGAAAATCGATTTAAGGCGCGCATAAAGGCAAGAGCAGGCAACAGCCAACAAATTCGAAGCTGGGCACCCCTAGCGTGACGCTAGGCCCCCCTCGCGTCGCGCTAGGCCCCTTCTGCACAAAATCCATATTTTAGATTTTTGCGATTTGATCCTTGGCTCTTCAAAATTCGATTAGGCACTTGTTTCTTGTATTATGAACCCTCATAACTGATCCATAAGGGCTTTAAAACATATACCCACTTTGTTAAGTCCCCAGTTAACTTAATTGTTACCCGAAAAGTCCTAGCTTTCAACGTTTACGCTTTAACCCCTCGTACACGAATTTGATCATAACTTTCTCATACGATAACGAAACTTTATGAAATTTTAATCGTGCATTCTAGTGAGCATAATTAACCGTTACAAAGCTTCGGGTTTGTCAAAAGGTCAATCAGAGGTATAACTTAAACATGTTGACACATTTAGCCCCTGTAGTTTGTAATCTCTCACTTTTAGCTTCGTATGATCCATGGTCTATTCGTATGGTGATATAAACACCATGTAGGGTTAATGTACAATACATTTATTCACTGTTGACATTTAGAACTCGTATATTCACATACTTTTCATGATTTAGTCCTTCTATAATATTCTTTCACACGTTCAAGCATGTGACACGTGTCAACTTATTATAGGACGTGAATTTTCGAGGTGTTACATCCTCACCCCCTTAAAATAAATCTCGACCTCGAGATTTGCTTAAAGTAAAGGAAGTAATTTCTGCCTTACATTGGGCTTAATCTTCCCCGGTATCTTTAAGCCTCTAAAGCACTCCAATTGACCTTTATAATAGGTACATTTATCTTTTTGGAGTTTCTAATCCTGTCGATCCTTAATCGACACAGGTTGCTCATACTATCGTAGTTCTGCATATCAAAATGTGATAGTGCTTTTTTACTTATTGGCGAAACACATCCTTCAGCCACTGGTGTGTAATGTATTGCGAGCTCCGCCAAGCTTCTTAAATAGGTTTTAGCCCGTAAGCTACTTAATATTGATACATTCGATTTCCTTCGAATGGTTCTATATACTCAGAGCTTAACTGGCCTGAAAATTTAACAATTTGGCACACCCTTCCTAGGTGATATCTTTTGTTGAACTTTATTCCTTAACAAGAATTTAGGAGATTTGCTATTTTCATTAATTCTTTATTTTCTGCCGAAAATTGGCAACTTACAATCGATTATGGATTTGTATGATCTTATTTGTTGTTTCCTAGGCAACTTTCAGATCCTGATAATTGGTCTTACCAATTTTCCCTCTAATAATAGATGTTTAAAATTTCATCTTTACAAGGTCTCCAAGGGAGCAACCATGGTGCTTACATATAAATGATTATAGAAAAGCTTATCTTAAGGTGAGATGGTTATTCCAACCACTGCTTAAAACTAATCTTAAGGTAGCTAATCCTTATAGCTAGTTGAATAACTCAACGATCCTGGGTAGTTGATGGCGATTCTTAATCGTTGTTAAAAATAGGGTTGCGGTAATGAGTGCATAAGCAAAATGAACCGTCTTTCCTAGTCAACTATACCGAACTCTCAGGATATTGAGTTAGGCTATATGAATCCATATCTTAAAACTTACTTAACCGAGGTTTTCGATTTTACCAATAATGGTACTAGCTGTCTTGGAGATTTCATAATAATGCAGCCCTAAATGGGATATAAACCTTAACTCTACCTGCTTCTCAGGGGTAAACAGTGTAATCTTAGGAGAAGACAATCAGGATACACGGAGGTTACAGAGATTTTCCATATCTCAAGCTCCAGTTCATCCATCATTGCTTGTGTCAAATAAGTGACATATTTATGTTATAAGTCCACGGATTCCTTAGTCGGGAATATTTATTTGGACAATTCTATTATGGATATCTTCTTTGAATACCATTAGCTGACTTTAGTACTCGATAACCATTGGAATATCTTTGTGGTCCCATGCATTAAACCTCCATACTGATCAGGCATGGAAGCAATCTATGGAACATATTAAGATATACCAATCCTCATATGGCGCTGTTATCATGCTATTTGGTATTCGCAATCGTTTAGAGATCAAAGAGATATCAATTTCATTTGAATGCGTTTATCTGGAGAGAGAGTACATTGGAATTTTATGACTGAAGATTTCTGACCGGAACAGAAGAATAGTCCTGGTGAATTTTCTACCTGTAAGTTTTTCCTTACACTTAATATATATAGGGTTCTTATGAAAAGTTTTAAAAACTTGCTATACTTATAGTTTATGAAGGATTTACTGGTATCCGAACCAAAATAAAAACTCTTAGCATTTAAATTACTAATAAAATGCCAAGGAATGTACCTGATGCCATTATTTATGGACTAGCTCAGGCATTTTAGGCGCTTTCAATTTTAGGCTTTACTTCCTCCGCCGCATTTCCTTTGACAGATTTAGGGCACATAGTCTTGATGTGGCCTTTCTCATTACAGCCGAAACAGACTGCATTCTTCATGTTTTTGCAGTCCAACGTTTTATGTCCCTTAGACTTGCAGATCCCACAAGCCCTGGGCTGCGATTTGGATTTTGGTTCGAACCTGCATTTCCCATAATGGCGCTTCTTGCAGGTCTCACATACTGGTTTCTGGTCGGACTTTTGTTTGTTCTTTTTCTTAGAACTCTGGGAGTTATCTACCTCCCTTTTCCTTTTTAGTTCATCCTTTGCATCAGAGGTATGAACGAGATCCTCCTTAAGAGTAAGGAAATGTGGTCCTAGATAAAATTTGGACCGAGCAGCATGGGGCTCCTTGAACTTTTTCACAGCCTTCTTCACAGCTTTTCCAACAGCTGCGTCTATCATAGTTTGAAGAACATCTTTGGAAATTCTAAGGCTCACAATTTCAGCATCATTATCATGCGTCGCGTCATCAATGGCGCGATTGACCGTTGTCTTATCCGAGTTTGCCATACTCTCTATTGGTTCCTAACACCAATAAAACAGTTTCTTAGTTAAAATCCAACAACTGCTATTTCTCATCCTGGTGGCCTTAATATATACTAACCACGGTATCAATAACCTATACTGGCTATTATAGCACTTAACATTCTTAATGAACATTATTTAAAATATATTAATATTACTTAGCCTAGGTCGCAAAAGACCATCAATGGCATTTAAGATTTGGACCTAGTCCATCACTTTTCTGACAGAGGATCAAAACGTCACATCTGTCTTTATTATATTAAAGAATTTAGGTAGCTTGAAAGCTTGCCATAGGAATATCAGAAAAGAGTGATTCCTATTAGATATAAAATATCCATCTAAGGTTTGTTGGAGCATTTTCTAAAGTATCATCGACCAATTTCTACCTCGTATTAAATGACCGAAGTCCTAACCAGGCGGAGACAACAGTTCTCTATAGTTATTGTTCAATATTGAATCATATGTGCCAGTATCAAGTAAATTTCTGCATAAACTGCTTGATAAGGAAAGGTACCTGCTATATAGTTATCCTTCTGCACCATTTCCTGGCGTTCATCTGGAAGACTCATGCGTTTATTTTCCTGGCCTTTCCCGGTTTCTTTATAAGCTTTGGGCAGTTGGTTTTGATGTGCCCTTCCTCGTTACAATTGTAACATGTGGCGTTCTTTAACCCCTTGCAATCTAAGGTTTTGTGACCCTTGGTCTTGCAAATTCCACACAATTTAGCACGTGGGTCGATTTTACATTTTCCAAAATGTTGCTTTTTGCAGTTATTGCATTTGGGTCTGTTATCAAACTGACTCGAGTTCTTCCTAAACTCGGAATCCTTTCCGCGCTCAGAGTTTCCCTTCTTCTTCTTGTTATATCGATGAGAGTTTTCCTCCTCTCTTTCTCTTCTTCCCTCGCCAGAAGCCTTAACATACTTAATTCTGATTGCATCTAAGGTGAGAGATAAGGATAAGTCCACCGCGGACCTATATGTGGTTGGCCTAGATGCTTTAACACTCCCTTTTATTTCTGGTGCTAAGCCTCCAATGAAACGCGCTATGCGTTTAGGTTCAGGGGTGACTAAATAAGGAACTAGGCGGGACATAGTGTTGAAACTTGTCACATACGCCTGACAATCCAAATCCTCCATGACCAGAGTTAAGAAGTCTGATTCTATCTTTTCTACCTCATGCTGAGGGCAATAGTTTTCCTTGACTAATGCAACAAATTGCTCCCAAGATAAGTTGTAGAGTAGAACCTTTCCTGTGGCTTGGAGCAATGATCTCCACCATGCCAACGCTTCTCCTTTGAATGATTGTGAAACAAATTTCACAACGTCTTGCTCCGCATAACCGCTGATGTCAACAACAGCGTCCATCTCATCGAGCCATGTCATGCAATCGATGGCCCCTTTTTCTCCTGTAAAGTCTCTGGGCTTGCAGGAGACGAAATATTTATATGAACAGGTCTTAACTGATGTCTCTTGATGAAACACAACTTGTCTAGATGGAATACTCCTTTGGTTTGACAAGTCATGAATATCGTCCTCCCTTGACTCATGTGTTTTAGGAGGGGGCTTACTACGAGCCATAGATAGAGTCTCAGAGTGGGTATCATTTGATTCATCATACTGTCGATCAAGAGCTCGAGTAACAGCATAATCTATTATTGCCTGCAGTTCTGCTCCAGTTACATTAATTCTGGTAGTATCATTGTTCTCCTTCATGTGGCTGTTAACTTCATCTAATCCAGCCATGTAGCTTGATTACTACACAAATATTAACAATGATTTATTCAGAGGTTTTTATGGAATCATCATCTTTGACGATTCATCAACCATGGTAATATAAACCATATTGGTTAACTTGTTAGTTATATTTAATTAGTATTTTCCATTATAATTTATCCTAGTTATAAAACATTAAGGATATTTAAAGTGGCGCAAAAGGCCTAGTCACAATGACAGTTCTAAATTTTATAAGCCATGATTTCAGAGAATCGGGGCATTAAGGTTTGAATCAAGTTCATTACCTTCTCTTGACAGGGAGTTGTAGACTTCAACTGTCTTTGTCTTTTAGGACAATAGATATAGCACGTGGGCATTTCCCTTCTGAGGGATGGTTCTAACATGATCATCTTCTCAGATGCTATTAGTCGAGATCGTATGGATCCTACCGACTATTATGCTTGGACCTGGTCCAACATTTTTAGACAAGGGGTCAAAGACCACCACTGTCGTTGTCTTATCAGACAACAAGTTTATCCCGTAGGCACTTCATCACTATCGGATGTTTATAATGTGATCATCTTATAGGATGACACAAGCCATGATTTCTAAGTCACTAGGCTAGATAAGAAAATTGGAAGAATCCAATATAAGGATGACTGTTGTGATTTTATCGAATCACATTTGTCAGGAGTGCTAACACGTTCTTAGGTGTTAACAAGGATCTGAATCCCTTGGGTAGGTTCCACCATCTTGGCCGCATAGGCTAGGTTTCACCTTTAAGATTCTTTTTTAAAAATGCCTACTGGCAGGGAAGGAAGGATATTTATTTTATTCAGGATTTTTATCATAAATCCTAATTTATAAGTTAATAATAGCACAAATGGCCTAGTCGCGTAGACAAGTTTAATTTATAAGCCATGATCGTTTGGGATCGAGGCAAATTTATAAGTTAGTAATAGCACAAAAGGCTTAGTCACGTGGACAAGTTTAATTTATAAGCCATGATCGTTTGGGATCGAGGCATTTAGTAATAGCACAAAAGGCTTAGTCACGTGGACATGTTTAATTTATAAGCCATGATCGTTTGGGATCGAGGCATTTAGTAATAGCACAAAAGGCTTAGTCACGTGGACAAGTTTAATTTATAAGCCATGATCGTCTGGGATCGAGGCATTTAGGTGTGAATCCAAGTTCATTACTTTTCCTTGACAGAGAGTTGTAGGCTACCACCGTCTTTAGTCTCAGAGGACGTTAATTATAGCCCATAGGCACTTCCCTTCTAAGGGATGTTATTTCCCATTTATTTCATATTTCATGTTTAGAATGAAAACTTAGTTTAATCAATCCATTATATGAAAATAAAAGTACAAAGTTGCCCTAAGCGGGTCTTTGAAGGGATAATGTGTCCTCGAAGGGACTGAAAGATAAATATGTCCTTATAAGGACTATTAAGGAAACGATCTTCAGCAAAAGGAGTTTCTTCTTCAAGTTATTTCTGAATGCTCTCTCCTTGGATACTCGTTTCATTCTAGCCGCGCTACGAAGCTCAGCATTTCAGGGCTCCAGATTGTGGAGAATTTCTAATACAGTTTCTTCGCTTGGCGACGTATCCAATATATATAAAATTTGGAAGTAAAAATTTCCAGATTAGGATTGAAAGTATTCCTATGTTAAGTCTAGACTCAAAAGGTCAAAGACTGTGCTACTGTGTCATTGAGATTAAACACTAAGGGCTAGGGTTTAATTCACTCAATGTTGGCTCTGATACCAACCTTTCACACCCCGACTTTCCACGTGTCACCGGTGGGCCCGGTAGGGGAGTAACGTGACGTGGTTGGTAACATCATAGTCAAACAACACAATATATAAATGCACAGCGGAAGCAAAAGATAAGTATATTACATTCCGAATATAAGTAATGTCAAAGTATTACAACGGAAGGTAAAGGATCCACATGCGGATCAATAAAAGAAAACTGTTCAACAGACTTTAGGCATCTAGAACTTGCAAGATTCCCTAATGACGCCCTGAGCTCCCAGCCAATTACGCAAAGTACTTGTCACTTAACCTTTTGGAAAATACGTCAGTTTACACTGGTAAATACAATTAACTGACTCATTTTGAAAAGAGTTTAAGAAAATTGATTTGAATGCACGTGGCACAAAATATCTTTTATAATTTGATTAAAATGCACGAGGCAAAATTAATCTTTTATACTTTGATTAAAATGCACGAGGCAAAATTAATCTTTTATACTTGGGACAATTTTATTAATAAAGATCTTGTATCCGATTTACATGGTTGTCCAACATTTAGGGCCGGTGATTATACAATACAAGCTGGACAAGATTAATCGACACACCACAAATATAATCTCACAAGAAGATACCCTTACGAGTGAGTATACGTTTTACATATGCAACAGGAGGTGTTTTGCCTACACCTTGTGCTTACGTCGTGGCCATTCACTTTTTAAAATGAGCCAAGGATATCCAGGACACGGTCATTAACCCCCAATGTTATTTGTTATCAATCAATACAGATTAAAACGGGATTATGTAATTTAATCATTTCCGATTAAAAGGTTTCTACACCCGACCAAGCGGTATTTTTATAATACCGTATCCCAAGCCCGTATAAGGGAAAATAAGTTAAAAGTATTTACCTGAGCTAGCAATGCAATTTATACTCAGCCGTATATTCTAATCAGCAAGCACAAGTACTTCTACTGGGGCTCTCAATTGAAGTCCTAAGCTTGATTAGTGACCACTTGGAAGCAGGCTTGAGCTCCAGGAATGATCAGAAAACTTGAAGAAGATATGAAGAACAAAGGTTGCTACTCATGGCCTTTTATAGTGATAATTTCACCACAAATCCTTGACACTTGGGGTCTACAACTCACCATACCCTTCCAACAAGTGTCCTAGATGTTTAGGGGTCGTTTAGGGGTCAAGAGGAATGTGGAAAATCGATTTAAGGCGCGCATAAAGGCAAGAGCAGGCAACAGCCAACAAATTCGAAGCTGGGCACCCCTAGCGTGACGCTAGGCCCCCCTCGCATCGCGCTAGGCCCCTTCTGCACAAAATCCATATTTTAGATTTTTGTGATTTGATCCTTGGCTCTTCAAAATTTGATTAGGCACTTGTTTCTTGTATTATGAACCCTCATAACTGATCCATAAGGGCTTTAAAACATATACCCACTTTGTTAAGTCCCCAGTTAACTTAATTGTTACCCGAAAAGTCCTAACTTTCAACGTTTACGCTTTAACCCCTCGTACACGAATTTGATCATAACTTTCTCATACGATAACGAAACTTTATGAAATTTTAATCGTGCATTCTAGTGAGCATAATTAACCGTTACAAAGCTTCGGGTTTGTCAAAAGGTCACTCAGAGGTATAACTTAAACATGTTGACACATTTAGCCCCTGTAGTTTGTAATCTCTCACTTTTAGCTTCGTATGATCCATGGTCTATTCGTTTGGTGATATAAACACCATGTAGGGTTAATGTACAATACATTTATTCACTGTTGACATTTAGAACTCGTATATTCACATACTTTTCATGATTTAGTCCTTCTATAATATTCTTTCACACGTTCAAGCATGTGACACGTGTCAACTTATTATAGGACGTGAATTTTCGAGGTGTTACACTCTTGCTTCACCAGAACCAGTGTTAATCTCTCGTTATATTTGGGGATTAATAGGGGAGATAAGACACATAGTTAAGGCAGCTAGACCTCAAACCATAGAAGAAGCTGTAGAATTAACAAATACCTTGACTGATGAGTTAGTCCGTACTAGAGAAGAGGATCAGAGGAAGAACTTAACTCAAAGGCTTACACAAGAATTTCGTTCCGGAAATTTTAATCGTAAGAATATGGGTTCTACCTCTACAACATACTGCAAGGTCTGCAAGAAAAAGCATTCGGGAAAATGCTCCATTCTCTGCAATAATTGTAATATGCCAGGACACAAGGAAGAAAATTGCAGGAAGAAAACCAGTAATGGATTATGCTACAACTGTGGAGAAAAAGGTCATATCAGGCCAAATTATCCAAAATTAGCTCCAGCCACAGACAACAAGAATACCAAAAATGCTAGAGCGTTTGTTCTGACTGCAGAAGAAGCCAAGATGATTCCAGACGTTATAGCTGGTACGTTTTTAGTTAATGATACATTTGCTAAGGTATTATTTGACTCTGGTACGAACCAAAGTTTTATTAATACTTCGTTTTGCAAAATTTTAAATCAATCATTAACTAAACTACCACAAGAATGCTTAGTAGAGACAGCTAATGGGGAAACCGTTAGAATTTCTGAAATCTTGCAGGGAGCAAGTATAGAAATTTTAAATCAGAAATTTATTGCAAACCTGTATCCCATGAATCTAGTTGGATTTGATGTTGTTTTAGGAATGGATTGGTTAATAGCCAATAAAGCTAGTATTTTATGTGATCAAAAGTTAATTCAAATAAATTCACCAAAAGGTAAAATGATCACAATTAAAGGAGATAAACCTTCTAGGTCTACAAAATTCATATCTGCAATGAAAACTGCAAGTTGTATAAGAAAAGGTTCTATAGTGTATTTGATTTCTATATTCACTAACACTAAAGGGAAAGAACTAAAAGATATTCCAGTAGTATCTCAGCTTTCAGATGTTTTTCCAGAAGAATTACCAGGACTACCTCCAGACAGAGAAGTTGAATTCAGAATTCATTTGCTACCAGGAACATCACCAATTGCCAAAGCACCTTACCATTTGGCACCTGCAGAAATGCAAGAATTGAAGAAACAACTAGACAAATTGTTAGAAAAAGAATTTATACAACCAAGTTCTTCACCATGGGGAGCGCCGATACTATTTGTTAAAAAGAAGGACGGATCAATGCGTATGTGCATTGATTATCGTGAATTAAACAAGGTCACAATTAAGAATCGGTACCCATTACCGAGAATCGATGATCTGTTTGATCAACTGCAAGGAGCTCGATTTTTCTCTAAGATCGATTTAAGGTCAGGATATCATCAATTAAAGGTACAGGAAGGGGACATTCCTAAGACCGCATTTAGAACGAGGTATGGCCATTATGAATTTACTGTCATGCCATTTGGTTTAACCAATGCCCCAGCTGCATTTATGGACATGATGAACCGAATATGTAAGTCATATTTGGATAAATTCATAATTGTATTCATAGATGATATCCTAATTTACTCTAAGAATAAAGAGGATCATGCAAGACATTTGCACGCACTTTTAAGTTTGTTAAGAAAGGAAAAGCTTTATGCTAAATTTTCTAAGTGTGAATTTTGGTTAGAATAGGTACAATTTCTTAGACACCTAGTCAATCATGAAGGAATTCATGTAGATCCAACAAAAATCGAGGCAATTACTAAATGGAAAACCCCTGAATCACCAACTGAGGTTAGAAGTTTCTTAGGATTGGCCGGTTATTATAGAAGATTTATTCAAGATTTTTCTAGAATAGCTATTCCCTTAACTAAGCTAACCTGTAAATCTGTTAAGTTTGAATGGGGATTAAAACAAGAAGAAGCCTTTAGAATTCTTAAGCAAAGATTAACCCATACACCTATATTAGCATTACCAGAAGGAATTGAAGACTTTGTAGTCTATTGTGATGCTTCTAAATTAGGTTATGGATGTGTATTGATGCAACGCCAAAAGGTTATAGCTTATGCATCTAGACAACTTAAGAATCATGAAGAGAATTATTCAACCCATGATTTAGAGTTAGGAGCTATAATTTTTGCTCTTAAAATTTGGAGACATTATCTTTATGGTAGTAAGTTTACCATATTCACTGATCATAAGAGTTTAAGGTATGTTTTCAAGCAAAAGGAGTTGAATATGAGGCAAAGACGCTGGATGGAATTTCTTAGTAACTATGACTGTGATATTCAGTATCATGAAGGAAAAGCAATTGTAGTAGCAGATGCTTTAAGCCGAAAGTATCATGAAAGGCCAAAAAGGGTACGTTCTCTTAAATTAAATCTGCAAATAGATTTAAATGAACAAATAAGAGAAGCACAAGAATCAGTAATCAAGGATGATACTGAAAAATTAAAAGGTATGCTAAAAGAATTGGAACAAGGAACAGATGGAATTTGGAGGTTCCATTAAAAGAGAATGTGGATACCTAAATTAGGAAACCTGCGTAACCGTATATTAGAAGAAGCCCATAAGTCTAAGTATACAATGCATCCAGGAAGTGATAAAATGTACCAGGATTTAAGGAAAAATTTCTGGTGGATAGGAATGAAAAAGGACATAGCAACATATGTTTCTAAATGTTTAACTTGTTCACAAGTTAAAGCTGAACATCAGAAACCCTCAGGTTTATTACAGCAATTAGAAATGCCAGTCTGGAAATGGGAATTAATAACAATGGATTTTGTTACTAAATTACCCAAAACTAAGAAAGGAAATGATACAATCTGGGTGATTGTAGACAGATTAACCAAGTCAGCTCATTTTCTACCAATGAAGGAAACAATTAGTATGGAACAATTAGCTAAATTGTATGTAAATGAAATTGTTTCTTTACACGGCATTCCTTTATCAATTGTTTCTGATAGAGATAGTAGATTTACCTCTCGTTTTTGGTCAAGTTTCCAAAGGGCAATGGGAACCAAGTTAAAATTAAGCACAGCTTATCATCCTCAAACAGATGGACAAAGTGAAAGAACAATTAAGACAATGGAAGATATGCTTAGAGCTTGTGTAATTGACTTTGGAGGTAATTGGGACGATCACTTACCTTTAATAGAATTTTCTTATAATAATAGTTATCACACAAGTATCAATGCTGCACCATTCGAAGCACTTTATGGAAGAAAGTGTCGAACCCCAATCTGTTGGGCAGAAATTGGGGAACAACAATTATCTGGACCTGAGATAGTGCAAGAAACAACTGACAAGATTATTCAAGTCAAGGAACGACTGAAAGTTGCACGTGATCGACAAAAGAGCTATGCTAATAACCGACGTAAGCCGTTGGAATTTCAGGTAGGAGATAAAGTATTGTTGAAAGTCTCTCCTTGGAAAGGAGTGGTAAGATTCATTAAAAGAGGAAAGCTAAGTCCCAGGTATGTTGGACCCTTCAAGATTATTAGAAAAATAGGGCCTGTAGCCTATCAGTTACAACTGCCAGAAGAAATGGCAGGAATACAAGATGTGTTTCATGTATCCAATCTTAAAAAGTGTTTAGCCGATGAATCATTGATAGTACCTCTTAAAGATATAGAGGTAAATGAACAACTCAAGTTTGTAGAAAGACCTCTACAAATTGAAGACAGGAAAGTCAAGAATCTCAAACATAAAAGATTAGTTCTGGTCAAAGTAAAATGGGACTCCAAAAGAGGACCTGAGTACACATGGGAACTCGAGTCAGAAATGAAAAGGAAATATCCGCACTTGTTTCAGTAGATCTCGAGGACGAGCTCTAAAACAAGGTGGGGAGAATGTAACAACCCTCGGTAAAACCGACACCCTCATAATATTTTCGATCCTCTATTATATCTTAAATTGTCCTAATATGTCTTATATTATATCCCGTATGTGAAAACCGAGCCCTAGTTATGTTATATATATAAAATAAATCAAAAACATGAAATATAGGGTTAAGGCGGGCCGCGACATACTCTACCCTTAGTTTACGCGGGCCGTATCAAGGCTGGATTTGACTGCGCTGATTTCTTAAGTTGAAGCGGGCCGCCTAAGGGTATATAGGTCTTTGACGCGGGCCGCGACAGATCATGAAACGCGGAGACATCCGGTGCTGACATGTGTCGACATCGTGTCGAGTCTAGTAGCTGACCCAGCTAAGCTAGTGTGTTGACCGGTGTTGACGCGGGCCGCGTAAGGGTCCCCTGTCTTTTACGCGGGCCGCGACAGGACAGAAATCAGCAACTATATAAGAAGGCCATCAGTCTTCGTTTTCCGTCGCTCATTTCTTTCTTTCAATCTCGAAATTCTGTAGAGAAGTTATAATGTTTCGGGTATTATACCCCTAATTAGCGAGGTTCTGCTCCGTTGTAAGTATTATAACCCCAGTTTCATAATAGTTACGCTGCCCGATTGATTTAGGGTTCCGTAACAACTGTCGTGGTTCTGCCCGACGTAGTTGTTGGAATGTCGTCTCGGGGAGGGTGTAATTAATAATTTCAAAGGGTTATGGTACTAATCAATGTACATTTGTATAAATTATAGATTATATCCAGGAAACCCTTACGAAAAGCCTAAGACAGTAATGTGAGTTATCCACTTTTTGTTAATGTTTTTGGTAATGTTTTACCAAACCTTAAATGTTTTACTATGAAATTAGCAGTAATTGAGTCTTTGTAGTTATTCAATTACTGCCGGTATGTTGGGGTTTTGTATACAAAATTTTGTACTACTTGCGAGTAGTAAGTCGGGATGACAATACGTTACCATTGGACAATGAGTTAGCCAATGGGTAATATGACCCACAAGTCAGGATTGATAATACCAAATGGAGTAATTGTGTAGACATAAACAAAGTGATCACTCTCAATACTGTTCACTGTGACTTTAAACTTGATTAAATTGGGATTCACTCACCAGTATTTCCCGCTGACAAATATTTTTATAACATGTTTCTGGTAACCCAATGTGACAGCCAATTAATAAAAAGCCAGCTGGAGAGCACTGAAGGCTTGGGAAAATGTGGCTATAAAAGTTACCTAATTGTTGGTGCACTACATCTGTCGACTTCGTCTTGTATCGAGTCATACATTAAATGTATAGATTAGGGCACATTGTACGAGATTTCCTGACATGTCCATATGTGGGAAACCACATGTTCATATGTGGGAAACCACATGTCCGTATGTGGGAAACCTTATGAGAGATTCCGCTTATATGGACATGAGAGATTCCGCTTATATGGACATGAGAGATTCCGCTTATATGGACATGAGAGGTTCCGCTTATATGTACGTGTACATATGAGCGAAATCACCATCCCTATATAAGGGTCTCATGAGCGAAACCACATAGTTGAGGTGAAAAGGTCTTGTATGTAACGGCGAAACTCTGCCGAATTGTCTCCAGCGCTTGTAAATTGTCAGCAGATCAATAAAAGAGACGTTTAATAGTGAAATCAAGCTAAACAAAGACTGAATCAATGAATTCCGCCTCTGATTCAATCTGAGCACTCTTCTGATCGACTCGTTAGGTCGTTTCACGTTCCTACAAGTGGTATCAGAGCTCAGGAGGAAGAGTTCTTACCGTTTAGTTCGTTTTCGCTCAAAAATTCTGTTTTCTACACCTTCTTTCATCATCAGATCAAGTTTTAACGGTCGAAATTCGCTAATAATTTCACAGATTGTGTGTTATTGGACATTAACAAACCCTGGAAAGTTTCGGACCAAAATTTGGACTAGAAATGGATGAAATTACCTTCGGACTAGGTTCCGCTCATTCGGACATTGTGTGATTTCGCTTATTTGTCAGGGTAATTTCGCTCATTTGACACATAAATTGAGTAGTTTTGCTCCAAGGAACATTATAGTTTCGCTCATACGAACCATAAGGTTCCGCTTATTTGTACATTGTGATTCCGCTTATTCGTACATTGTGGTTCCGCTTATTCGTACATTGTGGTTCCTCTTATTCGTACATTGTGGTTCAGCTTATTTGTACATTGAGGTTCCACTTATTCGTACATTGAGGTTCAGCTTATTTGTACATTGAGGTTCCACTTATTCGTACATTGAGGTTCCACTTATATGAACATAAAGGATTTCGCTTATTCGGACATCAGGGATTTCACTTATTCGGACAAACTATAGTTTCGCTCTTGTGGACACTTTGAGCTTTCGCTTATTGTGATAACTCTAGGTTTCGTTCATTGTGACATTCAAGATTTTGTTTTTGTGACAATCCAGGATTTCGCTCCAGTGACACTCAGGGTTTCGCACAAAGGATACTTCTTATTTTTGTCTTTGTGACATTTTAGAACGTGTCGGGATTGGTAGAATGATGACAATGGTCTTTGATGAAGAAGAAAACTATTATTTTGAAAATTTTAACAATTGGAATCGAGGATTTATAGATGAGAGCTATAGAAATGTGAAAAAGGATGTTTGGATCAAAAGGTTTAAATATTTTGTATGTTTGAAAAACGAAACTGTGGAAGATCTAGAAAACCGATATGGAGTCTTACTTGGCTACTTAAAAGATCATGAGATATTTCTATCAGATGCCGAAAAGATTGAAAAGTTTGCAGATGCTTTACCGTTTGAATGGAGTGAATTTTTGAAAAATTTAAGAAAGGATTCAAATTTTTTAAAATTACAGCTAAAAAGATTCATCAGCATACTTAAAACTCATGAATTTGAAAATGGAAAGAAAAGGAAAGAATTGTTTAAAGTTTTGGAAAGTAATTTGATGGATATGAGCTTAAATGTGATTGATGAGATAAATAAAAGAATTTGTATGTGTTTTGTTGCAAAACAAAACATGAAGTATGATTATAAGAGAGGATGTTATATTGATGAAAATTTAAAACCTCTTAATTTTGTTAAAAATTTTTATGCAGGAACATACAAAACAGAGATAAAGGAAATGTCAAAGAATGAAGAATTTGTGAAGAATGGATTTTCAAGTTCTGAAACAGTGTGCTCCAAATGTGACAACTTTAAGACTAACAATGACAAACTCTTGAAGGATGCGGAAAGTCTGACATTGGAAGTCAAGAAGTTGAAAGATGAGAAGCAAGCTGATATTAAACAGATTCTGGATTTACAGGGAAATTGTGAAAAGCTGAAAATGACAAACTGTTAAGTAATTTGAACAGTTTGACATCTGAAAACAAAATTTTGAAAGAAATTGAAAAAGATTTTGAAAATGAAAAAGTAAAAATTGAGAAAGATTTTCAAAGTCAAATAAAAATTTTAGAAGATGAGAAAGATTTGTTTGGTAAAAACAATCTTGAAAAACAAATTGAAATCAATTCTCATCTTGAAAAGATTATTCGACTTGAAAAGGAAGCAGAGTGTGCTCAAAAGAAAATCAAGGAATGGGAAGAAAAGTTGAAGGTGTTTGTGAATACTTCAACTATTCCTTGCCCAAAACCTTTAAATTCTGTCCCAATAAGTGACAATGTCACAAACTTTGACAATGTCAAAGTTGAAGATTGTGATGAGAAATCTGATGATGAAAATGAAAAATTTAAAAAACAAAAATTGTTTTTGAAATTAAAAGAAAAGTTTCAAGAAACTGTTCTACAATCAACTGAAAAGGGAGAATGCTCTAAGCAAAAACCTTTGAAGAACAAGGTGGAACAGAAACAAAAAATTAAAATTGAGAAAAATGTTCAGAAAGATAATAAAAGCTCATCAGATCGATCATCCAATCAAAATCAAAAATCACAAAAATTGAAAAATGAAAACTCAAAAACTGTTGGCAATAAGTGGTACAGGTCGGACCACAGTGCTCAAAAGTCAAATCCAGCAAACAAGAGGAAAAAGGAATATCACCAAGCTAAACAGTGCTTTGATTTGAGCATTTGGGCTGAAAATGGTGATTGGTACGATAACAGAGTGTGTTACCGATGTTGTTATCAAGGACACATTGCTGTTAATTGCCAAGGTTGGAGTTATGAGACGAGGAGATGCTTTAATTGCAACATCAGAGGTCACATTGCCAGAGATTGCCCAAGGAGATCAAATGAAAGATTGAGGGTTAATTCTCAGAAAATGGCAAAGAAATCAGTCAATGTCAAGCCCAAAGAACAGAAGGTTCAAGAACCTAAAGTTCAAGAAACGAAAGTGAAGCTTTCTCAGGGGCAGAAAGACAGACTGAGGAAGAAGAGAAAGAAGGCTAGAGAGTATCTAGAGAAGATCTTGTCCTCGGGTTCACCGGATAGATCGAATAAGAGTTCTAATGAATCAACTCCCTCAACTGCAAAGTCAAGCAAGACGAATTCATCGGATACAAATCTGAGGACGAAAGAAGAAAAGAATAATAAGAAGAAGAAAATGGTCGGCGATGAATCTGGCTCATTAAAGTCAGACAAGCCACATTCAGGCGATGAATCTGGTGTGGTAAAGCCAGAAGAGCCATGTATTGAAGTAAAAAATGAGAATTCTGGTCTAACAATGGATGATGAAAATTTTCCACCATTGTTGAACAAGAATTCAAAATCACCCAAGGACCGTCAGGCTTGGGTGAATCTGTTTAAATGAAAAACCTGACTTGCCGGAGTTCCCAGGTTGGTAAGCGTGGAACATGAATCGGCACATTTCTTGAGAAATTCACAAAAGTGATATTTCGTCTTACAAGTGGTAAATCAAGGACATTAAGTTGTACTTGATTTTCTACAAATGATGTTTGTGGATTGTTCTTAAAAATGTTAGTTTTTACAAGTGATTGAAGAAAACAAAGTGATGAAAGATCCCCGAATTTGTGAAAAGACACACAAAACTTGTTTTCCGGAAAAACCATTTTGATTAAAACAAACTTAAGTGTTTTGAAATCACTATGGGAAAATGTTTTGTTGTCAGGGGAGTTCTGATTGTTTATGCCAGGTGGATGGAGAATTGAAGTGATTCTTATTATGTTGTCAAGTTTGTACAGTTTGTTTCAAATTTTCCCAGAAAATCAAAATTGAGACATATTTTGATTTTAGGGGGAGTAAAAATTTTAAAAAAATTAGAAAATTTGAAAATGTCAAAAACATTGAAAAATGCAAAAATGAGTTTTGTTGTGAAAAAGAGGAAATGATAGTAGATCAGTTGGACTGTCACAGCATGCTAAAGAAATGGAGAGATAAAATGTGATAAACGATCTCACTAAAGATGTGACGGTAGGCTCAGCTAGACTAGTAGATTTGCGATAACGATACAAACTTAAATGAAAAAGCCTAGTTCTAGTAGGAAACATGGTCAAAAGCATAGTACTTAGTTTTGTCCTTCTTGATTGTGTGCCTACTTGGTAATCGCTGATTGTCGAAAGACATAAAACTGGTTAAGTTTGTGAACTTTCACAACTTTGCTGAAAAGTCGCTGTGATTGTGCATTTCATTTTACAAAGATTTAAACTTGTCTTATTTCTTTATTTTGTTTAAGCATCGGACATCCTCTGCGTATACGTGAGTATCGACCTGGATGTTGTTGCCTAAACGTTCTGCTTTATTTTCTTTGGTGTTTCGTTTAAGCTTTGGACCTCCTCTGCGCATACGGGAGTATCGACCTGGTGGTTAAAGCCTAAACAACTTCAACTTATTTTTATTTTTCTTATTTTGTTTAAACATTGGACTTTCTCTGCATATACGGAAGTATCGACCTGATTGTTAATGTTTAAACATTCTGCTTTGTTTTCGCACAAATCACAGTCGATAAAAGTTTAAAGGCATTACTTGAGTCAATGTATTGCATGATGAGGGGATATGCTGAGATCGTGGGGTCCATAAGAATTTTAGTGCTATCTTAATATACCTTAACGTATCGGTAAGCAGATTGAAAGTTTTTAGATTGAGCTTAAGTGGATAACAATATCGTCAATCCATATGAATCGTTTAGAACTTAATATGTTTAAAGCTTAACGGTGCTAGTGATTGGTCACAAAAACTGATTTGATCCTCTTACGCAAACTCACAAAAATATTGTCTGTAAATATTTCTTTACTGCTTTTCATTCTATTCAAAAATCCCAAAAAGATTTTAGTGTGTTTTAGCATAAATTTTGAAAAATCCAAAAAGATTTTCGACAACTGATGTTGGAAAGCTGATATTCAAAATCTCAATGGCTAAACATGATGAACAGATGGGTTGGTTAATTGATTTGAAATGTTTAAAATGATTCATTAAGTTGAATTAGAATTTGGAATGTTTCAAATTTTTGATCAATTTTAAATGTAAATAATTCTCAAAGGTTTAGTTGATTCATTAAGTTGAATCACAATTATGTTTGTTGTAATAGAGTGTTTGAGTTGTGTAGATTTCTGAAGAGCTTAAACTGATAAAGCCAGGATTTAATTTCAAAGGTGATAACAAATTCCAGACAGCGATCCCAGCTTGATGATAGGGGGAGTCTGACGAGAGTTAGAACCAGAGAAAGACCCGGGTACATGATTCCAGGAAGAGTTCCTGAAGAAGACCGATTAAGATTGAAGCCCAGAGACTGATCAAGACTGAAGAAGTAAAGACACAGCATTGTCGTGACTCGATAGTCGACTCCGTCAACATCTGAGGGGGAGTCTGTTGGTGCACTACATCTGTCGACTTCGTCTTGTATCGAGTCATACATTAAATGTATAGATTAGGGCACATTGTACGAGATTTCCTGACATGTCCATATGTGGGAAACCACATGTTCATATGTGGGAAACCATATGTCCGTATGTGGGAAACCTTATGAGAGATTCCGCTTATATGGACATGAGAGATTCCGCTTATATGGACAGGAGAGATTCCGCTTATATGGACATGAGAGGTTCCGCTTATATGTACGTGTACATATGAGCAAAATCACCATCTCTATATAAGGGTCTCATGAGTGAAACCACATAGTTGAGGTGAAAAGGTCTTGTATGTAACGGCGAAACTCTGCCGAATTGTCTCCAGCGCTTGTAAATTGTCAGCAGATCAATAAAAGAGACGTTTAATAGTGAAATCAAGCTAAACAAAGACTGAATCAATGAATTCCGCCTCTGATTCAGTCTGAGCACTCTTCTGATCGACTCGTTAGGTCGTTTCACGTTCCTACACTAATAAACGATGTTTTAAATTAAATAAAATAGGGTTTGTCCCTATAAATGTATTGTAATAAGAAACTTGGGTTTTACCCATGTGTTTATTAATATTAATTATGGTGGTTTTACTCTGATAAACATTTCCTAACTACGGTCCTGATGTGAATTCCGCTGCGAGACTAAACAAACTGATACCACCAAACTCTGTGATCACGTCCGCCCATTCCCGGGGATCAGGGATCGGGGGTTGTGACATAGATAGCGGTAGTACTAACACTATTCTCAAAGATATGAAATTTTTCTCTGAGTTGTCTCCGGCAGAGACACCGATTAGTACTATATCTGGTGTTAGTAACCTTATCGAAGGCTCCGGCAGAGACACATAACTTATCTTCGGGTACCCAATTAACTATTGATAATGCATTATTTTCTAGTAAATGCAGAAGAAATTTACTTAGCTTTAAAGATATTCGAAAAAACGGTTACCACCTTAAAACAATATCTGAAAATAATATTGAATATCTTCAAATTACTTCAAACAAAAATAGCAAAGAAACAATTGTTGAACAATTAGAAGCCTTATCCTCTGGATTATACTGTACTACTATCAATCCTATCGAATCATACATGGTGAGTAACCAAAAGCTGTTAGATAAAGACACATTCAATATATGGCATGACCGTCTAGGTCACCCTGGTAGCATATTGATGAGATGAATAATCAAAAGTGCAACCGGGCACCCTCTCAAAAACTGAAAAGTTTTGCTACCACAAAACTTATCATGTGCAACATGCTCTCTGGGCAAACTTATAACTCGGCCCTCACAAACTAAATTGATACATGAAACCCCATCATTTTAGAAAGAATCCAAGGGGATATTTGTGAGCCTATGACCATTCCGCTATTTCTTGGTCTTAATAGACGCATCCTCAAGGTGGTCATATGTGAGCCTTTTAGCTACTCGAAATGTAGCATTTGCCCGACTTTTAGCTCAAATCATACAATTGAGAGCCAATTTCCCCGATAATCAAATTAAAAACATCCGGATGGATAATGCGGGAGAGTTCACATCGCAAGCTTTTAATGACTATTGTATGTCAATTGGAATTTAAGGTTGAACATTCAGTACCTCATGTTCACACACAAAACGGTTTAGCTGAATCTCTGATTAAACGATTACAAATAATCGCTAGACCACTCTTAATGAGATGTAAATTACCTTCTTCTGCATGGGGTCATGCTATTTTGCATGCCGCTGCACTGATTAGATTGAGACCAACTGCTGATCACGAATACTCCCCATTGCAACTGGTCTTCGGGCGAGAACCAAGTTTGTCCCACCTTAGAATTTTTGGTTGTGCGGTATATGTACCAATACCGCCACCACAACGTACTACAATAGGACCCCAAAGAAGACTGGGCATCTGTATTGGTTTTAACTCCCCGTCCATAATTAAATATTTATAACCAATGATGGGAGACGTGTTTACATCATGGTATGCTGATTGTCATTTTGATGAAACAATGTTCCCAGTCTTAGGGGGAGATAAGGACAAAGAAAGACTGGTAACACAAGAAATAACATGTAATGCATCATCGCTATCAAATCTCGACCCCCGAAGTGGTCAATGTGAATATGAAGTCCAAAAGATCATACATTTGCAAAGAATAGCGAATGAATTACCAGATGCATTCACAGACACGAATAGAGTGACAAAGTCACATGTACCAGCATCAAATGCACCTGCTCGAATTGAAGTAATCCCAGAAGCGATTATTATACAACGAAAGCGTGGGAGACCAATCGGTTCCAAAGACAAAAACCCACGGAAACGAAAAGAGCAAAGTAACACAGTTGGTGAAAACTCACAAAAGATTATAAGTGAAACCCCGATAGAGGTAAATGTCTCAGAAGAGACAACTATGAATCCAGAGGAAAATGAAGTTTCAGAAGAAACACCGGTACCGAATGAAAATGAGATTTCTATTAATTATGTACAAGATAGTACAATGTGGAACCGGAATAAAACACGTGTTGATGATATATTCGCATATGCTATAGCAACGGATGTAATCAATGAAAATGATTACGTACATAAAACTTTAGAAGAGTGCATGCACAGAAGTGATTGGCCAAGATGGCAAGAAGCCATAAACGCCGAATTGAATTCGCTCGAAAAGCAACATGTTTTCAGACCTGTAGTCCGAACACCCATAGACGTCAAACCAGTAGGTTATAAATGGGTGTTTGCAATAAAGAGAAATTAAAAGAATGAGATTGTACGATATAAGGCTTGACTTGTAGCACAAGGGTTTTCCCAAATCCCAGGAGTTGATTATGAGGAAATGTATTCCCCTGTAGTGGATGCGATAACCCTTAGGTTCCTAATCAGCCTCACAATCTCTGAAGGACTTCATATGAGACTAATGGATGTCGTCACCGCTTACTTATACGGGACACTTGAAAATGACATCTACATGAAAATCCCTAAAGGATTAAAATTGCCTGAAGCATTAAAATCAACACCTCGAGATATGTGTCCTATAAAGCTCCAAAGATCTTTATATGGTCTCAAACATTCTGGTCGTATGTGGTACAATCGACTTAGTGAATATCTAGAAAAGGAAGGATATAAGTCTGATGTAATCAGTCCATGTGTCTTTATAAAACGATCACTCTCAAATTTCACTATAATAGCAGTCTATGTTGACAATATCAACATCATCGGATCTCCTGAAGAGATAGAGAAAGCTGCTCAGTTTTTAAAGAAGGAATTTGAGATGAAAGATCTTGGTATGACAAAAGTATGCATCGGACTACAATTTGAGTATCTGTGCAATGGCACATTTGTCCATCAATCAAACTACAACCAGAAGATGTAAGTACGTTTCAATATGGATAAAGCACATCCGTTTAGCGTACCTATGGTTGTCAGACCGCTAGATCCACACAGGGATCCTTATCGCCCTCAAGAAGAAGACGAAGAAGTACTTGGTCCAGAAGTACCGTACTTAAGCGCGATCGGTGCCCTTATGTATCTCGCAAATAACACAAGACCTGACATTGCATTTGCAGTTCATGTACTAGCGAGATACAGTTCGAATCCAACACATAGACACTGGAATGGTGTAAAACATATATTCCGGTATATTTGCGGGACACAAGACTTAGGTCTTTTCTATCAGAAAGATCAAAAGTCCCACCTTGTTGGGTATGCTGATGCCGGATATCTATCAGATCCTCACAAAGCAAAATCTCAGACAGGTTATGTATTCACATACGGTGGCACAACAATTTCTTGGAAGTCAACTAAGCAAATACTTACAGCAACATCATCAAATCATGCTGAATTAATAGCACTATATGATGCTGGTCGAGAATGTATGTGGTTGAGATCAATGATTAATCACATACAAGAAGCATGAGGATTAAAACAGATCAAGGAGCCGACAATTATTTATGAAGACAATGCTGCTTGCATAGTTCAGATCAGAGAAGGTTACATCAAGGGTGATCGAACAAAGCACATCTCACCAAAAATTTTCTCAACATATGACTTACAAAAAGAAGGGGAAATTGATGTTCGCCAGATTAAGTCAAGTGAAAATCTAGCTGACCTGTTCATGAAATCTTTACTTAGAAGCAGTTTCGAGCAGCTATCACACAAGATCGGTCTTCGTAGATTGAAAGATGTTTGTTGAATGCAGGGGGAGAATTATACACGCTGTACTCTTTTTCCCTTAACTAAGTTTTGTCCCACTGGGTTTTCTTAGTAAGGTTTTTAATGAGGCAGCATAGCTGATCTAGTAGTATCAGTTTATTTATTCAGGTCCTGAAGTACCTATTTAACATCATCCTGAAGTATGTTGTTAAGTTGTGTATAATTCTAAATGTCTGAGGGAGAGTGTTATAAACCAAACATTTTAGGCCCAACCCATTACTTGTGTGATTTAGGGTTTATAGTTATGTTTATCTCTATATATTGTAATGTTGAATAGAATGAAGAATGGAATTCAGTTTATCTCTATTTCTCTTTGGTTTTTATCACAGTATAACATTTTTTTTGTGCTGGATTTTTGTACTATATTTTTGTGCTAAATTTTTTGTGCTGATTTTTTTTGTCTTAAATTTTTTTCTCAATTTTTTGTGCTGAATTTTTTATACTACATTTTTTTGCTGAATTTTTTCGTGCTATATTTTTTTACTAGATTTTTTTTGTGTTATATTTTTTTGTACTACATTTTTTGTGCTATATTTTCTTGTTACTAGATTTTTTGTGCTAGATTTTTTTGTTGTATTTTTAAAAAACAAAAGGGGTGGCACATGTCATTTTCACTCTTATTTATAAGGACCAAAATGCCCTTCATTCCTACTTATTAGGAGTGCCACATGTTATCATCACAATACTTCTTAGGCTACTTAGGCAAAATTCATTTTTTAGTGGATCTTTCCCCTATATATATATAGAGGAATGATGTATAGAAAACCCACTTGTGGTTAGAAAACCAGGGAAACTCAAAGCTCCCAAATTTTTTTTTTAAAAAAAACGTACACATGTTATATACATGTTTTTAAGGGTTTTGGGCAAAACAAATTCAAAAAAGAGCCGAGTAGATATTAAAAAAAAAATAAACAAGTTTTGGTGTAACATATGTTACATTCGTCTGACATATGTTACCCCATAAATTTGTTTATTTTTTTTTAAATATCCACTCAACGCTTTTTTGAATTTTTTTGCCCAAAACCCTTAAAAACATGTATATAACATGTGTAAAATTAAAAAAAAAAAAGATATCGGGAGGTTAGAGTTTCCCAAGTTTTCTAAATTATAAGGGTTTTCTATAGATACTTTCATTATATATACACACACTCGCTACTTTAGAAGATATGGCTTGTAATTATGTATAGATGTATATTGAATGGAATAAGGGTAACTATCTCAAAATCATATTTGGTATCTCTTTCATGGTATCAAGAGGAAGGTAACCTTGTCGTACTTCTTTTATTATGAGCTTCAACCTTCCCATCCTAACCTCACTTCTGATGAACAATGTTTGGAATGCTTGTTAATGAATAATAATGTTATGGGTTTTGGTGGGTTAATTACATGGAATTGTTTAACTACGAACGATTGTGTTATTGTAGGTGGAACATGCTATCGGGATACTTAAACGAAGAAACAGTAAGTGGAATGGTTAAAAGGGTCGAGGGAATGAGAGTTTGAAAGATAGTCTCGCCATAAGACACTGTCGTAAGGCAGCGGCTAGGCGCCATAGGCCAAAGTTAGGGTCGGAAGGCCAAAATCTGGGGAGCCGTAACCTACGACAATGTCGTAGGCTACAACGGCTGAAGTATTGTAGACCATTACTGTAAGGCAGTGGCGTGGTGACTTAGAGTGTTGTTGTAGGGATCGTAAGCTACAACCCCATTGTAGCTTACGATCCGAATACGGGTTTGTGAGTATAAAAACACGAACATTAGGTTTTTGAAGGGATCTTTCATTCGAATTCATCCCGGAGGCTATAGAGGCAATTTTGGGAGACCAAGTTTGAGGTTTTTGAATATTTCACACCATCCAATCACCGTGCCATCATCCAACATCAATTTTGAAGATTTAATCGAGAACATGAGCGGCTAATCCTTTGGTGGTTTCCCGCGGAGTAGAGGATTCTTGTAAGTAGACTATTTAACTTGGTTTTTATTTGTATTTAGCACATGCAATCTAAACATTCCATGCTCATTGCTTAATGGTTTGATTTGACTCATTTTAAACGATTGTATTTTATTTGAAACCTTGTCTTAAGCCTTAAGTTTCGCGAGTTCTAGTAATTGGGATATGTTGGAAAAGGGTTTGGTTTGGTTTGCTTAATGGTTTGATTTGACTCATTGTAAACGATTGTATTTTATTTGAAACCTTGTCTTAAGCCTTAAGTTCCGCGAGTTCTAGTAATTGGGATATGTTGGAAAAGGGTTTGGTTTGGTTTGCTTAATGGTTTGATTTGACTCATTGTAAACGATTGTATTTTATTTGAAACCTTGTCTTAAGCCTTAAGTTCCACGAGTTCTAGTAATTGGGATATATTGGAAAAAGGGTTTGGGTTGGTAATTTATAATTGATAATCAAGTGATAAACCTTTCATTGTTTTGCAATACGAGTAAATTGTACTTGTAATCACAATCAATTAATCGATGCCTGTAATCATGTCTATGTGATTTTTCCAATTAAAACTGAGTTCATGAATCTACTTTGAATCTAATCCCCGGAGGAATCACTTCTTCTTCCAACTATTTACAACCTACTTAATTAATTTGTTAATCTAGTTCTTAAATAAAATCTCGAACAATCAATCTTACTTTCCATACAATTAGATAGTTACTAAAGAATAAGTTAACAACAACATTTTCCACAATACTACTCGTGGTTCAACACCCGACTTACCCTATCTAATAAGGTATTAGAGATTGAGCTTTACTCAGATTCCGGTCATCTCCTCCCCCTTTTCCAATGGAATCAAAACTTCGCCTCACAATCACAATATCCAACATCAAAAACATTATCCTGGTCACTCTCGAGATCGAATCTGCCCACTACTCATCTTTGTATAAACTACTCAAAATCTATTGTAGAGCTTTTCTTAATTATGAACACGTCTCCTCGAGTCACACCCATCGCTTCCTCATTCGCCGAGGGATGATGTATCAAAGTCCTTTGATGGATGATGTATGAAAGTCACATCAAGTTAACAAGTCATGTTTGAGTTGCAGATTTATAGTGTAACAACATGTAAAGCACATAATAATTTTAAACCATAGGTCTAGATTATAGTATTATATTATTACATTAAAAAATTTAAAATTACTTATATTTTTTTCTTTGAACAATCAACAAAAACCTGATCATTCAAGTAAATTCAATAGCAAAAAGTCATCCACATCCGCAAATGCAGATGATGTCATCATTTCATAGAAAACACACCGTAGTAAATCTGATTTTTATTTCTGTCTAATCTATTTTGCTAGTGGCCCTACTACTACCCTTGCTTTCGTGTATGATCTTGGATCACACAGAATCCCACCAAAAATCTACAACTCCTTTCCCACTTACCCCCACCCTTTCCGTCATGCACCGTCGCCACCATGACAACAACCACCACCACCACCACCACCGCCACACTCCCTCCCTACCCTCCTCCTCCCACCAAACTCCACCTCCCCCGCCGCTCTCTCCTCTTCCTCTCCGCCACCACCACCACCACCCTCTCCCTCCCCTCCCTCTCCACCGCCTCCCCACCACTAAAACAACCCGACACCACCATCACTGACCGTGTGTTTATGGACTTTAGCATCTGCCCTAGCTACTTCCAAGCCCGAACCCTTGGTTCTGATCTCGCTTCGTGTCCTGACTCGGAGCCTGTTGGACGCATTGTTCTTGGGTTATATGGGAATCTGGTTCCTATCACTGTTTCTAATTTCAAAGCTATGTGCACTGGTGTCTCCGGTTATTATAAAGGTAAACGATAAGTATATCAGTTAAGATCTATTACAGTTATCTTATATGGAACTTAATATGATTTTTAGATAGAATGTAACATTTTTGGGTTTTTTTTTTTAATTGGGTTGTTTCGAGTTTTCGGTTATTGAAATGCAACTCTTTACTGGCTCAAATAAGATTTGGGTTAATTGGTTTTTGGTTAATTTGGGTTGGGTTATCTGGTATTCCGGTTTCTAAGCTATGCAGTTAATGCGGTAAAATATCGGATATCGGTCAAGGACCGATATTTGAGATATAGGTTATCTCGGTGAGACATCGGTAATTTTAATATAATGCAGAATTTGTATATATCGCAATTTAACACTGATAATTCAGTGATATATCGGTTATATCGGTCAAATATCGGTGATATATCAGTTATATCGGTCAATATCGCCAATATTATCGGTACTGATATTCTGACCGATATTTGAGACCGATTTTTTACCAGGGGACCGATATAACCGATATATCACCGACATATCAGTATATCACCGATATTAACTGCATAGTTTCTAAGTACAAGTATTCTTCTTTTGACATCCAACAATACCCGGGGACACCCATTGGCAAAAGGTCACCCACGCTTGCAAACAAACGTTGGTGACCCGGCCCGTCACCAATTTCAGAGGAAACCCGCCGCCCGAAAGCCCGCTGTAGTAAAACCTCGCAAATGACATTTTGTCACGAACGAGACTCCAACCGGCGACCTCCCATAGAGAGTCACTGGGGTAAGAAACTAGATTGTAATGCTCGTATGGAATGAAGACGATACAGAAAGTTATGATTCTAGAAGTAAACTCTGTTGTAGAACTTATAGTAGCAAATAGCAATCGACCTCGGCTCGTATGACATTCGAACTTACAAGAAAGCACCATATGAAGAATCTCGATGATATGTAAAGTCTCGATAATATAAAGAGTCAAGAGATATGAAACAACAGTTGTTAATAACTCCGAAAATTTATGAGAATTTTTTAAAGTTCATTTGGGTTAACCTGATTAATCTTTTCTAAAACCATTATTATCAATTCAAATAACAATCGTCGTATTCGGGTCAATCCTTAAACGGGTCCAGCCTTCATTTTATATCGGTTTAGTAACATTCGTATTAGTAATATATTTAATCAGTATATTATATATGATGTATTTATATTTTAACGTTAACAGGTACATTGATACAGAAGATATTTCCTGGTAGGTATTTTATGGCGGGACGTCAGGGGCGGAGAGACAAGGGGGAAGTGAAGCCGCCAGTGAAACTGGTTAGGAATACGGAGAGTGTTGAGCCTAAGGCGTTCGAATTAGGACACACGAAGGGTGGTGTTTTGTCGTTGTGTTTGTCAGAGAATGATGATGAGGATGATATTAAACTTGATCCGGATTATCATAATGTGGAGTTTATGATTACTACTGGTCCGGGTCCTTGCCCTGATCTCGATGGTCGGAATATCGTGTTTGGTTCTGTTCTTGAAGGTCAGTTTGATTCCTGGTTAATAGTTTAGTAAAATAGTGTTTAGAAATTGAAGTTTATTTGGTTAATTATAGTTCTAACCTGTGGAAATTGATAATTGGAATTGGAAATATAAGATATAAAATAGGCATAGAAATTTTATAATTTGATACTCTTCTACAAATATAATAAAATTCTGATATAATTTCTTTTTAAATCAAAAGTCCAAAACATAAAAGAAAGTTGTTTTTTTAATGTCGTATTGCTTCATGTAAAGAAAGATATATGGCCAAGGAGATGGGTATTACAGATAGGCAATTAGGCATATCAAAACAAGGTACCATAAGTCTGTGTTTGGCCTGTTGCTAAGAAATTTGGTTTTGTATTGGTTTAGGCTGGGATTGGTGTCAAGTTAGAACTAAGTGCCCGCTTGCCTTATGCGCCTGATGATCCCCTTGTTTATGTTTGAGGTGCCTAGGTCTCATTGTGTGCACGTGACTTGCCTTTGAGTACATAGGATAGGCTACACAATCTAGTTTGTCTGAATTAAGTTGTTATCATAGTTGGCAATAGCGGTCGCTATAGTGAATAGCGTAGCGTATAGGTCGAAGGTCGCTACAGGGAATGCAGTTATATATATGATTTATATTACATTAAGAAAACCAATTATTTACACGAATCTAAAATAACATACCAATCTATTGTCTTACTCCTTCAATTATTTGATTCCAAATAGATTTTGATTCATGAAATACCAATAATCACTTTCAAAATGCACACCAGATTTGGTTAAGTTTGTGTTATGAGTTATGACCACGGGTAAGCATAGTATTTTGTGGGTTGACGTGATTGAGAGGATAGATAGGCTCTAGTACTAGGTAGTCAAAGGCTCAATGTGATTTCAAGAGGCAAAGAAGCGTAATAACGAACGAAGTATAAAGTATAGAATAGGCGTAGAAGGTTGGTAATTTGGTACTATTCTACAAATATAATAAAGAACTAAGATGATTTATTTCTAATCAAAGTCCATTAAATTAAAGAAATTTGTTTTATTCATCCCACATCGCTTCATGTAAAGAAATTTGGCTAGGAGATGTGCATGCCAAAAGGCCCAAAACAAGGAACCATCAATAAGTGTGTGTTTGACCTGTTGCTAAGAAATTATGTTTTGTACTGGTTCATAGTTGTCAATAGTGAATAGTGGTAAATAGCGACAAGCTACCTGTATGCTACGTAGCAATAGCGATGAAATAGCACCAGCTATTACATGTTTAGCGATAAAGTAGTAGAAAACTTAAGAAATATTTTACATATATATTTTCAAAAATAGATAAAATACACTGTCACTAACCATATAAATTCGTTCTTTTTTAGCTGAAAACCCTAAGGGGCATCTCTATTTATATTTATAGTAAAAAAATAAAAAATAAATAAAATGAAAAAGAATTACAGATCGTCGCTATTTGTCGCTAAACACCCTATAGCGCTCCTCTTAATCAGTTTGATGAACAAGATCACCTTGCGTACGTTCAAGGCGCCTAGGCCTCCCTATGCACGCCTGACTCGCTTTTGGTCACATTGGATAGGCTACACATTCTAAATTGTTTGAATTAAGTTATTGCAAGTGAGAATCATAGTTTGTTATCTAGAATAGTCAAATCAATATAATGGCATGAGGTGCCAACATGATGAAACTTACAAAAATCTTATTTATAAGCAATATCACTCCACAATGCTGACAGATAAAACGCATACACGGCATTAGGGCTTGAGTCTTGTTGAAGCTAACTAAGGGGTGTTTAGGCGTCTGTTTATACTGAATATTTCAATGGATTAATCATTAATCAATCTTGAGTGATTAGGTAGAAGCATTGATAATTTTGATTTGCTAATTATATGGATCAAGTAGACAGAATGTGTTGTAGGTTGGCCCAAACAACACTTGAATCATTTTTTTAAACAACATTTTTTTACACCTAACCTTGTACTGTCGAGCTAGCACTGAATGTGTAGCCCTACGTTAGTTGGTTGGTGAATCTGTATCCGACTAGCCGTAGTTCTATCCATCCTATTGATCATTTCACCACTTTTGGGTCAGAAATTGGATCTTCGATCACCATCTGACATGCCGTTGTCGAGCTAGCTAGCAAAGAACATGTGATGCGGGCCCAAGTGTGGAGGAACGGGCTATTTTGTATTTGGAGGCCCAAGACCGCGTAACAAAAGGGGCTTCACTAAAATGGCTCTAACTTGGGCTACGAGGGTCCGTTTTGGGCGTGCGACCAGGCGAAACGAATGTGAGAACGAGCTCCATCTTGTTGCAAACGCCTATGGCGGTTTGGGTCATCGTCCGGGCCAAAAAACGCTTATTTCTATTACTTATTTGCATTTTTATGTTTTTTTTTTTATCTATTTTGTGCATTTTGTTTTAGGCCGTGTGTTTGGCCCGTTATCTTTTTTAGGCCCATCTCGAATTTCGGTTTCTATTTATATGTCCATCTAGTAATATGAATGATCAGAATTGAATTTTGAAACTATTGAATTTTTCACTTCAAATTCCGTGGCCTTTGGGTTGCAATTTGGGGGTTGGGGAAGAACACACGGGTATTCTTAGAATGAACGGTTGGATCAAGTGGTCATTCAGTTGACTGATCGGATGGCTGATTTGATCAATCGTAGGAGGCAGGGACCCAATGACGGGTATGGTTCTGATTTTAGTAACCCATTTGGTGATGGTTCGGCTTCCGAAGACGAACAGGAAGGGCAACCAAGGGGTGAACGTGGAGGGGGTAACAGGCGTTGGGATTCTGGGATAAGAGTTGATATTCCAGAATTTGATGGGTCTAATTTGAATCCGGAGGGGTTCATCGATTGGTTGGCTACCGTGGAGGAGGTGTTTGAGTACAAGGAGGTGCCTGAAAATAAGCGGGTGGCCTTGATCGCTACCAGGTTGCGTGGTAGGGCCTCTGCGTGGTGGCAGCAATTGAAGTTAACACGAAACAGGCTCGGAAAGTCAAGGATCGTGACGTGGAACAAGATGAAGAAGTGCTTGCGGTCCAACTTTTTGCCTCATAATTTTCAAAGGTTGATGTACCAACGTCTGCAGAATTTAAAACAGGGGGCTAAATCTGTTGATGATTATACAACGGAGTTTTATCAATTGATTGCGAGGAATGATATTCAAGAACCGGAGGAGCAACTTGTTTCTCGGTATATTGGGGGTCTAAGGGTTCAAATCATGGAGTCCGTGAATCTTTTTGACCCGTTAACCATTACAGAGGCACATCAACGGGCGTTGGCCTTTGAGAAGCAAAACCGTCGGGTGGGCGGTTCATTTACCCCTGCTGGGGGAAACGTTGGGTCGGGCAGTGGGGAACCTCGTGGCGGGCCTAGTCAGCAAAGGCCAGGGGTTAACAATACCGGGTCTACTTCTAAGGGGGCTAGTAGTAGTGGTCCGAGATGTTTCAATTGTGGTGAGACGGACCATCGTCAAGCTGAGTGCAAGAAGGCTGGTAAAAGACACTTGTTTGCTGAGTCTGAGGATGATCAGTATGAAGAATATGAAAATAACCCAGTGTACGATGAAGAAACTGAGTACGAAGAAGAGGTTGTGACCGGTGATGTTGGAGTGAACTTGGTAGTCAGACGCTCCTGTTATACGCCAAAGGCAGATGGAGATGACTGGCTTAGGCATAACATCTTCCACTCAACCTGTACCATTCTGGGAAAGGTTTGCACGTTTGTTATTGATTCAGGGAGTTGTGATAACCTGATATCTGAAGAGGCGGTCCAGAAGTTGGCTCTGAAGACGGAGAGTCACCCCAAACCTTATAAGCTTCAATGGCTTAAAAAGGGAGGTGAAGTAACGGTATCAAAAAGAGCAATGGTTTCTATTTCTATTGGGTCCACTTATAAAGATGATGTTGTGTGTGATGTGGTCCCTATGGACGCGTGTCACTTATTGTTGGGTAGACCTTGGGAGTATGAGCGTAATATTGAACATAATGGGCGGTCCAATACTTATAGCTTCCTGTTTGGTGGTGTGAAGATAACCCTTGTTCCTAGCAAGCCTAAGCAGTTGGCCACAAAACAGTCGGGTACTTTGTTGACCATCAGTCAGTTTCAAGAAGAGTTGGAGGAGACAAACAATGTTTTTATTTTGATAGGGAAGACAGTGCCCGAGGAAGTCGAAATTCCTGATGCTATGGTCCCTTTGCTGGAAGAATTTTCTGATGTTTTCCCTGATGAATTGCCCGATGGATTGCCACCTTTGCGTGACATCCAACATCATATTGATTTGGAGCCTGGGTCACAGTTACCCAATAGACCACATTGCGGGATGAGCCCTGCTGAGCATGAAGAGTTGCGAAGACAGGTTGAGGAGTTGATTTCTAAGGGCCACGTTCGTGAAAGTATGAGCCCTTGTGCTGTTCCGGCTTTATTGACTCCAAAAAAAGATGGCACTTGGCGTATGTGTGTTGACAGTCGAGCAATCAACAAGATTACTGTGAGGTACAGGTTTCCTATTCCTCGACTTGATGATTTGCTTGATCAAATTAGTGGTGCTACTATTTTTACGAAGTTAGATTTGAAGAGTGGTTATTACCAGATTCGTCTTAGACCGGGTGACGAGTGGAAGACTGCCTTCAAGACTCGTGAAGGGTTGTATGAGTGGTTGGTGATGCCATTTGGTTTATCAAACGCACCTAGTACTTTTATGCGTGTGATGAATCAGTTGCTTAGACCTTTTATTGGGAAGTTCGTGGTTGTGTATTTTGATGACATTCTCATTTTTAGTGCTTCTTTCAGCGACCATGTTGTGCATGTGAGGCAGGTTTTTGGCCTTACTTCGCAGGGACCGTTTTTATGCAGCCACCAAGAAGTGTCTGTTCATGACCCCTAAAGTGTTATTCTTGGGGTATGTTATTTCTGGTGATGGGATACAGGTTGATGAATCCAAAGTGGCGGCTGTTCAAAATTGGCCAACTCCTACTACCATTACTGAAGTTCGTAGTTTCCATGGGCTTGCTTCTTTTTATAGACGGTTTATTCCACACTTCAGTTCTATTATGGCCCCAGTGACAGATTGTATGAAGGGGAAGACATTTGTATGGACAGAGGCGGCCGAGTTGGCTTTTCAAGTTGTGAAAGAGAAGCTCACTACAGCACCAATTCTGGTATTGCCTGATTTTTCTCAAGTTTTTGAACTTCATACCGATGCCTCAAAGGTTGGAATTGGTGGGGTTCTTAGTCAGGGTGGTCGACCTGTTGCTTATTTTAGTGAGAAGTTAACTGGGCCTAAGTTGAGGTACAATACTTATGACCTAGAGTTTTATGCAGTGGTCCAAGCTGTAAAGCATTGGCGTCATTACTTGTTTCAAAAGGAGTTTGTTTTATTCACTGATCATGATTCCCTAAGGCATATTCGTACTCAAGACAAGGTATCTCATAAGCATGGGCGATGGTTGGCCTTTCTTGAGAAGTTTACTTTTGTGGTCAAACACAAGACTGGTGTTTCAAATAGGGTTGCTGATGCCTTAAGCAGGAGGAGTAATCTGCTTGTATCTATGAGGGTTGATGTGCCGGGTCTGGAGGTCATTCGTGAGCAGTTAGCCATTGACCCTTATTTCTCAGTTATTTTGCAGGATGTGGAAACTGGAAAAAAGTCAGATTTTATTTTGCATGATGGTTTTTTGTTCAAGGGGAATCAGCTATGTATTCCTGATTCTAGTCTTCGTTTACAGATTATTAAGGAGTTACATGGTGAAGGGCATGTTGGTCGTGACCGCACTTTACAGCTGGTGCAAGCTTCTTAATATTGGCCTTCTATGAGGAAGGAGGTGGATCGTTATGTGAAGAGGTGCCGTATCTGTCAGGTGTTAAAGGGCACGGCTACCAATGCGGGTCTCTATATGCCTTTGCCAATTCCCTCACAGCCATGGGTTGATATTAGTATGGATTTCGTGTTGGGGTTACCTCGTACTCAGAGAGGTAATGATTCTATCTTTGTTGTTGTGGATCGGTTTTCTAAGATGGTCCATTTTATTCCCTGCAAGAAGACGACTGATGCTGTTAACGTGGCCCAACTCTTTTTTCGTGACGTGTACCGTTTGCATGGGCTACCTTCTTCTATTGTGTCTGATCGGGATACCCGATTTCTGAGTCATTTTTGGCGTAGCTTGTGGAAGATGGTGAATACTCAACTCAACTTCAGTAGTGCTTATCACCCACAAACTGATGGGCAAACTGAAGTTGTTAATCGGTCACTTGGGAATTTGCTGAGATGTTTGGTTGGTGATCATGTGAAGGCATGGGATCAAAAGTTATGCTAAGCTGAGTTTGCTCATAATCATGCTGTTAATCGAAGCACCGGATATAGCCCATTTCAGATAGTGTATTCATCTCAGCCTCGGGGACCACTTGATTTGATGTCTCTCCCTCTTTCAGGATCTGTTCCTAAGAAAGCTCAAGATTTTGTGGAGGGCTTACATGAAGTTCATAATGCTGTGTATGATCATTTGACCCGAGCTAATCAGAAATATAAGCAAGCTGCTGATCAGAAGCGTAGGCATGTTGAGTTCGAGGAAGGTGATTTTGTTTGGGCAGTTTTGACTAGAGATCGTTTTACAGTTGGGGAATACAACAAGTTATCAGCAAAGAAGATTGGCCCAGTTGAAATCCTGGAGAAGATCAATCCGAATGCATATCGTCTAAAGCTGCCTAGTCACATTCGTTGTTCTGATGTGTTTAACGTGAAGCATCTGTTGCCTTATTATGGAGATTCTTCTGATGATGAACCTGTTGGTAATTCGAGGGCGAATTTTGTCTATCCAGGGGGAATGATGCGGGCCCCAGTGTGGAGGAACGGGCTATTTTGTATTTGGAGGCCCAAGACCGCGTAACAAAAGGGGCTTCACTAAAATGGCTCTAACTTGGGCTACGAGGGTCCGTTTTGGGCGTGCGACCAGGCGAAACGAACGTGAGAACGAGCTCCATATTGTTGCAACGCTTATTTCTATTACTTATTTGCATTTTTATGTTTTTTGTTTGGCCCGTTATCTTTTTTAGGCCCATCTCGAATTTCGGTTTCTATTTATATGTCCCTCTAGTAATATGAATGATCAGAATTGAATTTTGAAACTATTGAATTTTTCACTTCAAATTCCGTGGCCTTTGGGTTGCAATTTGGGGGTTGGGGAAGAACACACGGGTATTCTTAGAATCAACGTGTTTGATCTTCGTTTCCGTATCACGATCTACATCAACATCTAACCCAACTTACATGATGAAATAATGAACAATTACTAATTCTCGTGATCTGCATTTTCATAGCTTCACTCATTTTTAAGTAGGTTGATTACAACACTGAGTTTTCTGAAAACAATTAAACCTTTGGGTTTAACTAATTAAACTGAGAAACACATGCACACAAGTAAACAACTGACAAAACATATCTAAGAAAATAAAAAATGACAATTTGAAAAGGAAAGAACGTGTTGGCGGTTGATGACATGGACGGATCAGTGATCCACTTCACTACTTTGTCTTCTGGCTGTGGCTGATGAGAACGATCCTTCGGAACAAATTGATCCGCTTCTTCATCCAGTGACATAGCTAGAGCACATTGGCATAATAGGGTAGTTTTGCTTGGCTGCTGTCACTTGGTCCTTTCAGTCAATAGCCCCTTTTTTCATAGGTTTCTACTAAAGTTGATAAAACAAACTGATTAATTAAGCTAACCTCACCGTTCCTGGTGAAGAACACACTGCGTATGTTCAAGGTGCATAGGCCTTACTTTGCGTGCCCGGCTCGCATTTGATTACATAGGATAGGCTACACTGTTTAATCTGTTTTAATTCAATTATTATCGGTGAGGAAACATATTTTATATTATCTAGAATAGTCAAAACAGTATGATGGCACGGGTTACCAATATGGTGAAATCGACTCAATCTTATGAGTTACGATAAAAAAAATATTTATAGTTTTATCCCTCCATAATGCAGAAAGATAGAACACACACAAGGCATTAGATGTGAACGTGTTTGGTTTTGCATATGTGCTAGAATCGAAGATAAAGATCAATAAATGTTTCACAAAGGTCCAACTGTAATTGGTTTAGTTTACACTGGTCGAGATGATTGTTTTTTTTTTTTTTTAATCTATGTGCATGTCATAGAACATGGTTTGTGTGAAAAAAGGTTATTCTTGATAATTTAGGAGGTAGTTTGTTTGTTTTTATCCTTTCTTTTGTCAAGCAACTGATTTGTGTTTTTATATAATAATAATATATACCTAATATATAATAAAGTTTCTAGCAACTTTTATGGGTGCATGTATGTAACAAATTCCTGTATGTATATATGGTTATCAAGCCTAAAACATTTGTGGGATAGTGTATAAGAGTTACATCCAATATTTAATTGTCTTCATTTAGATCATCCAACTATTGAAACTATTTAATACGCATGCAAAAATGTATTCTGTCTAATTTATACTATATATAAAACAACAGGCCGAATGATAAATATAAGGCTAAAACTAAAAAAAAAAAAAAAGTAGAATACCATTGGTTACTAGGGGTGATCCCTGTTCGGTTTAGCTAGTTTTGATGCAACTCTGGGCCAAACCTCAAACTACGGTTTCAGAAAACAACAAACCAAATTGTTTTTGTTTGAGAGGGTTGGACCAGCTGGTTTTAGTGGTTTGAACCTATTTTTCCAAAAGCGTTGGTTCATGAAATATAAATTAGGGTAAATTACACTTCTCATCTTTTATGTTTGCATCGGATTGCAACGGATGCCTTTAACTTCGATAATTACAGTAACAGTCCTTTATTTGAAAAACTCATTACACCTTTCGTCCTTTAGCTTGGCTTGGGTGTGGTTTAGTCAACTTTAACTGTTTATGAGCGCCACTATTGGTTAATTTTTCGTTTTGAAAAGTAAGGGGCTGTTTGGCAATATCTGAATGGTTAAGTGCTGAACCAGTAAGAGGTCCGAATCATTAAGTGTTGCACCAGTAAGAGGTCTGAACCATTAAGAGCTAGTATAAAGTTTAACCGTTCAGAGGCAAATGTCTGACCAATTCAGATTAGAGGTCTTAACCATTCAGACTCGTATAATGCTTAACCATTCAGAGGCAATTGTCTGAACCATTCAGACATCTACTCGTGAAACAAACTGTCTAAACCATTAAGTGCTGAACCAGTAAGAGGTCTGAATCATTAAGAGCCTCATTAAGAGGTAAACAAACAGCCTCTAAATAGTTATCAAACAGTCAAAAAGCTAAAGAAAGTTCGTAATTTAACATTTTTTTGTCGTCTGATTTAGTGAGAAAACTTGAATAGTTTGGTTGCCTCATTATATATAAATGATATCCCAATATTTATCATCTTTGATGTTAGTTTTCTTTTATTTTTGTTGTTTTTCTGATAGGTATGGATGTTGTGGCAAACATATCATCAATTCCAACATACAAACCAGGGGAAAGAGTCAGACAATACAATGACTTTGCCGAATTTATTGGAGATGAAAGAGCTAAAAGCGCACGGGCAATATGGGACAGACCTCAAAAAACATTGTACATCAGCAACTGTGGAGAAGTCAAAGTAACAAAGCCCACCCTCTCACCCTCATTGCCTTAATTCACTTCATTTGTTTGTTTCACCAAGTTCACAATTCTTGTTGAAATGAAAATTAGCCTCAAAACCTTCTCCGAGGTGTTTGTACATGAGATGTACCTAATGTACGTTTTTATTTATATGAAATTATATATTCGAAGACGGTTATTTCAATTTTTCGTAACTTTGTTAGAGAAAACTCACAACCCCACCAATCACAGCTTATGCCCCGACAAGTGTTCAAGAGATTAAGACAAAAGCTAGTGGTTCGAAGGGCCTTGCGGTTTTGGCTTTGTTGGGAGGTCCAACTTCCAAATCTGGTTTGCCGCCGCTGCCGTGGTAAAAAAAGTAAAGCACCCCATAAAAATATAGATATTTAAAAAATAACATATGTTGAAGTTTCAATCAACCAAGTATTTAGGGTATGCAACAAACAAACTCGACTAGGGCTGACGTGTTTTTTATACAGTTACTAGTTGGGATCCCGCGTGATGCGACGGAGTGCAAATCACCCCATAAGCTCCACCAACTCACGGTTTCATTATGACTACCCCCATCACATTCCTTATGAAACCCATTAAAGGACAATGCTATGTATACAAAAGCTAATAAAAACACCCTTCTCTTAAGTATTTGGTGCACAAACACATGCACCTTACTACTATGCACACTTCACACACCAACATGACACATCTCATGCACACACTCATACATCACACACACATTATTACACACATAAATAATGTATTAATTGGGAAAAGTTTATTTAATAATCTATTAATGTATTAATTAGGAGAAAACGAGACAATTTAGAAACTATTGCATAGAGCACTTAGAGCGTTCACATTAGATCCTACACCTCCATCTATATAAAAACACGAACACGTTAAATGTATTAAATTACGGTTTTGGTCCCTATGGTTTAGTGCTTATTGCTATATCTTACAAAATCCAAAATTCTTGTAATTTACATACAAAGGTTTTCATTTTATTCCAATTTAAGTCTACTAGACTAACTCCATCCATCTTCATGTTAAATGTTGGTCACATGAGAGGCATTTGTGTGGTATTTTGTTAAGCATAATCCAAACTATAACGAGAACTGTAAAGCAAACCTTGCAGACGCATAGCCTTTTTAACAGTTGATTTATTATTAGTTGTACATTAAAAACAATAGTCATACATAATACTTTTTCACAATAATTACTGTTTCAAAACATATTTAACTAGTTTTAAGTTCCCCGCGTTGCGGCGGGGGCGTAAAACCGTGACAAATAGCATTAATGCGACATCACCGTCAGCGACAATCAACACTAAAGTTGCGGCGTGTTAATGCGAAGAAATTAGACTGAAACGTAAAATATATAAAATAATAACTAAGTCGATTTAGGACCCGCACGTTGCGACAACCTATCAAACAGGAAAAATAGACGATGTAAAAACGTTGAACCACACGTGCACCGTTCCACCATGTTAACTCGCAAATTTTAGAGCGTAGTGTAAAACAAAACGTAAAAGCGTTGAACCACACACGTACGTTGCGCCGTTTTAACTCGTAAAATTTAGAATGAAACGTAAAACGGAAGTTTGAAGAGTATATAAAGTATAGGGGACGAAAGCTAAAAGTAAAAAAGTTGTGAGGTTAAATTAAAAAAAGTAAATTACAAGTTTTGTCCTTTATGTTTGTCCCAAATTTCAGGCGTTGTCCTTTACCTTTAAAATTGATGAGTTTTGTCCTTAATGTTTCAAAATCCTACACGTTATGTCCTTTAAGACAAACCCAGTTATTTTTTTTTTGTTAAATCTGGTCACCCAGGGGTATTTTAGTCTTTTTACACTGTTTACTTAGTATTATTAAAAAATAAAACAAAATAATTTTAGTTTTATTATTATTATTATTATTATTATAAGTGTATATATATATACCACAACCCTTCACCGCCATCTCCACCGCCCTCCACCGTCACCGTCACCGTCACCACCACCCACCACCCTCCACCAAACACCCTTGTCAAAACCCCCTCCAATCCTCTGCCTTCTCTCTCTCACCTGCCACCACCCACCACCTCCATCAACACACCACCACCACAACCACCTTCACCCACCGCCACCACAACAACTTTCTCTTTACCACACTACCACCACCGTCTCCACCATCACCACCCCCACTGGAACCCTAACCCCAACCTGCAACAAACACCATTAAAACCACCACCCCCACTGAAACCCTAACCCCAAGAACCTATAAACCACCCAAATCAGCAATAACCACCATAAACTCACCACCCTATCCACAACCGCTTAACTTGATGAGAGAATAGATAGGGTCAACACTTGATAGATCAAAGAAATTAGAGCGATTTACCGTTGAATTGAGGACCTTCGGTATGTGATGTCGCCAGAGAAGACGGAGGACCTTCGGTATGTGATGTCGCCGGAGAAGACGGAGGAGCAGAGCAACTGTGATGTCGCCGGAGAAGACGGAGGAACAGAGCGACGATGATGTCACCGTCACCGCCGTGGCCCTTTAATAAAAGTTATTTACAAACTAGCCCCCGGAAAAGTCAAATGACAAGAATGCCCTCATGTGCCTTGCACATGATCAGATTTAACAAAAAAAATTAACTGGGTTTGCCCTAAAGGACATAACGTGCACGATTTTGAAACGTTAAGGACAAAACTCATCAATTTTAAAGGTAAATGGCAGCGCCTGAAATTTGGGACAAGCATAAAGGACAAAACTTGTAATTTACTCGATTAAAAAAGATGAAAACTTTTGGTTGAAAGTAAAAAGATCAAAGAGTTACGAGTTAAAAGTGTAATGTTAAATTTTTTTTAAAAAGCCCCCAAAGCGTGATACAACACTACTATGCTATAACTTGTTGCTAAATCATAATATGTAAATGGGGATTAGGATCAAATACAAATGATCCTAATTGTAAGAAGTGTAAGAAGGATTTATAGAGTGACAAGTGTCCAATAACTTAAAAAAACCCACTACACAAAAAAACTCCACTACAAAAAAAAAACTTAAACATCCACCACCACCAAAAACCTAACCCCCCCATCACCCAACCAAAAAAAAATATTTTTTTTTGCCTAGGGGGTGGGGGTTTAGGTTTTTGGGTGGGGGTGGGTGTTTAGTTTTTTTTTTAGGTTTTTTTTTTTTTTTTTTTTTTGGTGGGGGGGGGGGGGGGGGTTTAGGTTTTTTTGGGGTTTTTTTTGGTGAGGTATATTTTTTTTTTGTTTTTTATTGCTCGGGTGGGGGGGGGGTTAGGTTTTTTGCGGGTTTTTTTGGTGAGGTATAGTTTTTTTTTTTTTTTTTTGCGCGGGGGGGGGGGGGGGGGGGTTAGGTTTTTGGGTGGTGGTGGAGTGGGGGTGGGTGTTTAGGTTTTTGGTGGTGATGTAGTAGGTTTAGTTTTAGGTTATTGGACACTTGTTATTCTATAAATCCTTCTTATATTTCTTACAATTAGAAGTTTTTGTAGAATAACTTGACCCATGTAAATGGCGTTAAACTATTACAAGAAGTGCATTAAAGTAAAATCTTTCTTTTTAGAGTAAACTGCCATTTTGGTCCCTGTGGTTTGGTAACTTTTGCCACTTTAATCCAAAACTCAAACATTTTGCATCTGGGTCCCTGTGGTTTCAATTTTATTGCCATTTTGGTCCAAAAATGAAATCAGGTCATATTTGTCTTATAAAATTATGAAATTTTGTCCTTTTCCTCAGGGCAAATTATGTCATATTTGTCTTATAAAATCTGGTATTTATTTATAAAAAAGAAATGACCATTTTGCCCCTGAGAAAATGGGACAAAATAGCAGGATTTTATAAAACAAATATGACCTGATTTCATTTTTGGACCAAAATGGCAATAAAACTGAAACCACAGGGACCCAGATGTAAAACGTTTGAGTTTTGGACTAAAGTGGCAAAAGTGACCAAACCACAGGAACCAAAATGGCAGTTTACTCTTCTTTTTATTTACAAAACATGTCACGACTTGTTTTTATTTTGAGCCCCTCCACAAGATTTTTCTCCTACGAAAGTGAATCAAAGGAGTTCAGTTTATGGTAACAATTTATTGAATTTATACTTAAAAAATATTTGTTTTCTTTCAACTGAGATGGTTAATTACCAAAATGCTCCGCACATGGTGAACTGGATTTAACATGAATATGGATGGAGTTAGTGTAGTAGACTTAAATTGTAATAAAATGGAAACCTTGGTATGTAAATTGCAAGACTTTTGAATTTTGTAAAATATTGTAAAATATAGAACTAAGCACTAAATCACAGGGACCAAAACCTCAATTTACTCATAAGAATAATAGACTCGTTTATGATCGCGAACTCGATAAGTGAAGCTCAGGCTGGTTTACTAAACAAGTTTATTTATAGGTACGGCTCGGCTTATTAAAAAGTTTAAATAAGCTCAGCTCAAACCGTTTACTAGACTAGGGGTGTTCAAAAAACTCGTGGCTCGCAGCTCGCTCGAAAAAAGTTCGAAGAAAGCTCGGCTCGAAATTGGCTCGGTTATAAACGAGCCGGCTCGGCTCGGCTCGATTTATAAACGAGCCGAGCTCGAGCTTGGCCTGGCTTGGCTCGTGAGCTCGTGAGCTGGCTCGATACGGTTTACATCCTTCATTTTTTTGTCACACATCGCTTAGAAAACAAAAACTAAGGGAGTATCTCCCCTATAAAAGAAGGTAAAGACAATGGAGAATGTGAATTAACTAATTATACTTGCATATTTAGCCATATGGTTAAATTAAGTGGCAATTATGGCCCTTAGGCTATGAAGAAATTCATTTTTAAGGGCTTTTTAAGTAATAAATTTTGTGGTTCTTTGTTAGTTCGAGCTAGATCGAGCCGAGCCGAGCTAGCTCGAATTCTAATCAAGTCGAGCTCGAGCCTCAAATCTCAGCTCGATTTGAAATTCGAGCTCGAGCCGAGCCAGCTCGAATCGAGTTCGAGCCGAGCTCGAGCTGGGTCTAGCTCGGCTCGACTCGGCTCGTTTACAGCCCTATACTAGACAACTTTAAATAAGGAGTAAATATTATTAAATATGAATAAAAACTAACATTACACTAAGACTCGATTAGCTTCACATGCCAGAATCTAGCTCGGGCTTGACAAATAAACGAGCTTTATTTTAGTTTTAGACTCAAGCTTGGCTCGGGCTCGATAAAGCTCGACTCGTTTCGAGCTTTTTCTCGAATAAGGGTTTGTAATCAATATGAATAATGAAGAAAGCGAAGGGAGATGGAGTACCTTATCGGAGTGTTGTTTGCTCAGACGGACGGCGTCGTTTGTATGAGTCTAAGTTGCTAGTGGTTGTGCACCAATTTCAGATTTTATATATTATATTTCCTGTTTTCATAGAGGCAGTTATCGTACACAATATCGTAAAGTAAAAAACGTAGAAACCGGTTCATCGTACCCTAATCTCTTAACTCTAAATCTTAATGTCGCTGGAATGAGTTTAATCATAGTTCGTTTAAACCGACTTCCTACGTTTTTAGGTTAAGAATAGGGGTGCAAACTCGCGAGCACCCTTATTCTTAACCTAAAAACGTAGGAAGCCGGTTTAAACGAACTCTGATTAAACTCATTCTAGTGACGTAACGATTTAGAGTGAAGAGATTAGGGTGCGATGAACCGGTTTCTAAGGTTTTTTACTTTACCATATTGTACACGGTAAGTGTCTCTGTGGGAAACAAGGAAATATAATATATAAAATCTGAAATTGATGCACAGCGAGTCAGCGACTAGCAACTTAAACTCATACATACGCCGCCGTCCGTCTGAGCAAACAACACTCCGATAAGGTACTCCATCTCCCTTCGTCTTCTTCGTTATTCATACTTGACAAACCCTAACCTATTTATCTTCACGTTTTAGGGTTTTTTAATCGTTAAAAGCTTTCGATAATATCCAGGTTAATTGAGGAATCAATCTTTTTTCATTAATTACAAACCCTAATTCTATTCGATTGATTCAACAATCTATTTATTCTTAATCATTCACGTCTTAGGATTTTTTATTGTTCAAACTTTTTGATAATTTTCCAGATTAACCGATAAAAAAAACTTTTTTTTTTCATCACATTTACAAACCCTAATTTTATTAAATTGAATTTTATGTATATTTAATAATTCATGTTTTAATGTTTCATTACGTTATATTATTCCTACTGATAGCAAACCCTAGTTCTTTTTGATAGATTTAACAACCTATTTATCCTAATTGTTAAAGTATTTCAAAAAAAATTCATTTCAATTGCGTAATCAATCGTTTTGTGATTAGTATTTGCAGATTTTTTCACTTTTACGGCAGCCATGGCGATCGATAATCTTGCACCTGCTCAGAAGCCGCGATGGGGCGAACTGGAAGAAGAGGATGACGGAAGTGATTACGACTTCTTGTTGCCGCCGAAACAGGTGATTGGACCGGATGAGCACGGTTTGAAGAAGGTGATTGAGTACAAGTTTAATGACGAGGGTAACCGGGTTAAGATAACTACCACCACGCGTGTGCGTAAGCTTGCGAATGCACGGCTCAGCAAGCGTGCTGTGGAGAGGCGGTCTTGGGCTAAGTTTGGTGATGCTGTTCATGAGGATGTTGGTGCTAGGTTGACTATGGTCTCTACTGAGGAAATTATCTTTGAGCGACCTAGGGCTCCAGGTAATTTGTTTCGAGATCCGAAAATTATTATTGATATGTTTTTGTTATGGCCTAGATATGTTCTGTTGTGAGATTTGTGCTTTGAATTGGTTATTAGAATCATTAGATATGATTTTAGTATGCTTGAAAAGAATAATCAAGTTCATGAATTCGGGATTATTTTCGGTGACTTTTTTCAATTCAACATGGTTTCGTAACATGCTTTAAAGAGCTTAAAAATAAGTTTTTAATGTTGATTTTATTCGTGCATTTTTAGTTTTGGGTTTGATTATTTGTCTAGATTTTGTACAATTGTTTTATGGTTAAAGTCATCAAAGTGGAACATGCTTCATAAAAATGTTCACTTTGTGTATCATACTCTGTTTTGGTCATTCAAGTTACTAGAGTTTGAAACTGATCATACGAGTCACTCTGCTTAGATGTATTAATATTGATTAAAAGCGTTAAAGTGTAACGAGCTTCATAAAGATGCTAGCTTTATGTGATGCACTTTTTTTTGGTTATTCGGGATTTCGGGTTGCTGAACTTTTAAAATCAGTTGTGTGTGGGTTACTCAACTTTTCAAAGTTATCACTATGCGAGTTTGTGTTATATACTCTTGGTTAGCTTTGGGTCACTGAATTTTTAAAATAATGCAAGCCTCTCAATTTTTCTGATACGGTCGCTTGGTGTTATGTGCATTTTTGGCAAATTGTTATGTTTAAAATTGGTTATTTGGGTCGCTAAGACTTTTTTGAGTACAATAACTTTAGAAAGTATTAAGCACGAGGTGGCTATTATTGTCAAGTTCTCTAGACTCTAACCTATATCCAAATTATTGTGCACATATAAATACGAATTTACATACGCATATACATATATACAGTCACACACATGTATCAATACCAAAATTTAACACACTGTACATAGATGGCCACTTTGAGAGTTTCAGTATACACTTTCTTTAGCTATTGTACTTGCTACTTAGCGACCCGATAACCTGTTCCAAAAGACACAATGATTACAAAGGTACATTTTTACAAAGTGATTGTTTTTTGTAAAGATGAGTGACTGAGTAACCTACATAAGCGATTTCAAAATTTTGATGACTTGAATAACAAAAGTTGTCTAGTATATAACATTATAACGTGATTAAATTTTGTTAAGTTGTTACACTTTGGTGACTGCAGCTCTAAATTAAACCTTTTTATTTGCATTTTAATATCTTTCTTTTCAAATTATTCATTTTTATGTTAATTTTCTAGAAGTTAAACTCAAGCGATCGTCTATAAAGAATGCACTGGAACTACCAAAACTATGCAGTCAGTTAAACATTACAAGAATCGGAGATGGTTCAACAAGTTTAAACCTAGTCTTTCTTGTTTACCAATCACAAAAATAAAATGTATATTTGCGTGCATCCATACTTGTGTACATACGCTCATGTACATAATTACATACTTTTTTTTTTGCTAAGCTGTGACTATGCATACACATAGGTTTTATCAGTTGCATACATTGTAGATCACTAAGGATATTGATAGTGTTCATAGCAAGAGGTCATGGCAAAGTAATTGTCGATTCTTTTTTTCATTTTTTTTCTTGTTCATAACTTGTTTGAAGGTTTTTTAGATTTAGATGGTTGTCAGTATGTTAGCTGACGAAATCATTAGCTTGTATTACAATAAAAAGAATATAATATTAATTAAATTCTTGGAAAGTTTGTCTTAACTTATTTTGTTGAATGACGTTGACTATTTACTTATGAATATTATGTGCCAACACTTAATTTAGTTTGAATGATGCTGACTATTTACATATGGATATTGTGCGCTGACTCTGTAACAAACAGGTTCAAAAGCTGAGGAGTCCAACGCATCCGGAGACCCACTGGCTCAAATGTCAAAAGGAGGTGCGGTTCTTATGGTATGCAGAACATGTGGCAAGAAAGGTGACCATTGGACCTCAAAGTGCCCATACAAGGATCTGGCCCAGCCCAGCGAAACCTTCGTCGAGAACCCGAACCCTAACCCTGCAGACTCAGGTGCTTCCGGTCCCAGCAAAGGCGGTGCATATGTCCCACCCACCATGCGTGCTGGTGCCGTCAGAACTCCTGCTGGTGGTGCTGACATGAGACGTAGGAACGATGAGAACTCTGTCCGGGTCAATAACCTTTCAGAGGATACCCGTGAGCCTGACTTGCTTGAGCTGTTCCGCCCGTTTGGTAGTGTGTCGCGGGTTTATGTTGCCATGGATCAGAAGACGGGTATGAGCCGAGGGTTTGGGTTTGTTAATTTTGTGAGGAGGGAAGATGGTGAAAGAGCTATTGCTAAGCTGAATGGGTATGGGTATGATAATCTTATCTTGAGCGTTGAATGGGCTGCTCCTAGGGCGAATTAGTTCTGTTCCTTTACTGTTTTGTGTTTTTGAATGCTTATGTATGTCGGCAAGATTGTGAGATTCTCTGTTTAAGAGGTTTTATAGCATTTGGTGAACTTGCATTTCAGCAAGGTCTACTTTATTTGATACATAGAACCATGGTGTTTTCTATTTTTCGATTGTTTGATACGTTGAGATATCTACATTTACTTATTTGGTACTGGTGATCCGTGTTCAGATAGACATGTAACGTCAACCCGTTCAACATAAGTTGTTTTAAATTTACATGATGTGTTTGGTATGAATAAACGAGTTGTTCGGTTAAACAATTCAATCCGTCGTGATTGTCACCACTGTTGAATGCAACAAAATCTCATTTTGAAGTTTGGATAACAAGCTTCATTTTTTACAAGAAAAAAACAATGAATTAAGAGCATGTAAAGTAAAAAACAATTAACTTGACATCGATCGCGAATGAGGAGCGAATCTTGTGGAGAAACTACAAGGCAATGCATCATCGTCTCCTCCACCACCACCACCATCGTTAAAATTAAGAGCATAACTCTCGGGATCATATTGAAACGGAGAATTCCCCTTTCTCGGTTTCTTGCTAAACCTTCTAATGAAGTTTTTCCATTTCGGGCCCGCCACAACCTCTGAAAACTCCTTCATGCTCTTGAACCGGTTCATCAACCAACCGTCGTTATCCAAAACATCTCCCGGCCTGTGGTAGATAAACGATGTCGTTTCTCCATCTTGATGGCGCGTACCAAAGTATGAGAAAAGGCGGAAACAACCACAACCGCTGCTCGAAACAATATCTTGGTAGTCATAGTTGTAATACTCGTCCATGTTGTGATTGGGCTCTTGGTCATGGTCCATGATCATGGAAGATGGCTTGGTGTTTGTTATATCAAAAGCTTGTGGTGTAGACATATTAAGAGGTGTTTAGGACTTGTGTGTGTTTTGTATTTATAAGGTGTGCGACTTTGTCTTCATTGGACGGCAACAAGAATCATACAAATGTAGAACAATGAGTTAAGATATTAGTGGGAAACAACTATGGAGTAAGACGGCAAAACATCTAGCCATTAAAGGGTATTTTTGTCTTTTTTTCATAACCAGTTTTTAGTTTCTAAGAGGAGTGGGGGTGGTCACAAGTGATGAAATTCCATTACTCACAAACATCCAATCATGTTCCGCCATGTCAGCAACCACTATTCTATCACCCACAAGCATTTTTTAGTGGCGGTGGTCATCACTAGTGATGAAATTCCATCACTCACAGCCATTTTTTTTGTTTTTATAAAGTTTATAAAAAAAATCTTACAAGTTTATAAAAGAAACAATTTTTTTTGATGACAAAGACCAAACCTGCCATTTTTAAAAGTTGAAATTAAAAGGAATAAGATTTAAATACGTTTTGTAAATAACTATAAACCACAGGGACTGAATGTGTTAAAAAGGAATCAACTTTCAAAAACATCATCTGCATCTTCTTCGGCGAAACCATCAAATTCCGGCAAAGAAACCATCTTCTCCGGCGAAGCCATCAAATTCCGGCGAAGCCATCAAATTCCGGCGAAACATCAGCTCCATCAGATCTGAACGTACAAGTATTAATACACAAGGTACAAGTCATACACATACAATTGAACTTTTACAACGCGTTGTTAATTCAACGCGTGGTGGATATGGTGGCGGCGGTGTGCTTGTGGTGTTTAACGCGTGATGGGGGTGTCATCACGGACCACCCCAGTCCCCTAATGAGATGTGTTTATATATATATATATATATATATATATATATATATATATATATATATATATATATATATATTCGTTTTCTTTAACGTATCTCGAAAGATTCATTTGAAAATACATATATGTGAATTGCTCAAAAGGGAATATTTTGTTTTTGTTGGGAAAACAAGCGGTCTCAAAATCCCAACAACCCTCCCAAAGCTAACAATAGAGAAATATAACTGAACACAAGAATATACGTGGAAACTCCAAAACCGGAGAAAAACCACGGGCCTCCAGAGAGAAAGATCCACTATGCGACAAATTTTTACAATCACACAGACTAATCTCTCAAGCCTCCCCCCGCCCAATTACAACCACACTTCTCCGAAGCGTTTAACCAAAACCTTTCTACACTCTAAGACAAGAGAACAAAGAAAGAAGGAAAGAACCAAACACTTCAAGTGTATTTTTGGTTGGGGCACTTTGAAACCAAAGCCTTGGACTCCTTTTATAAGCTTGGAGTCCTCCCAAGCTTTCATCCTTGCACCAATGTGGGATGGGCACATTTTTCATATAGCCAAAAAATCCTAACAATCTCCACCTTGGATAAATGAAAAAAACAACCACATCAAAGGAACACCGTCTTCAACCGACGATCATACTCCACCATAAAAGAGTATCTCCACTTAGAATAGACCATTCTAAGAATTTCTTCTCGGCACATGTTGAAAAACCTGCTGAAAATTTTATGGTGCAACTTCCCCACTTGGCATACCCGGAAGTTCATCAGCCATCAACATCAATTTTTCACCACACATCTTGCATCTATGCCAACCCAATGCCCATGTGTAAATCCGTGAACCCGCTAACAAAATTTCATCCACTTTCATGGTAGCGCGGGCATACCATAGGGATGACATAACTTCAAAAGAACTCATCACCACCGTCAACAACGACGGAGACATTGTTAGCTGACTTGGAGCTGCTTGCCGAATCTGCTCCACCTGGACAATTTCTCTTGACATGCCCAGACTGTCCACACTTCCAGCATACAGGAATCTTCTGTGAGTGCTTCTTCTTCCCGTTCCCGCATATTAAAACCGTTCCTTCTGACGAAGTATGACCGCTACTACCCAGTCTTTTCTCTTCAGACAATAGCTTCTCAGTAACATCCGCATACTTCAGGGTCTCTTTCCCATACATCAGAATGGGCTTCATATGCTCATAGGAAGATGTCAAAGATAATATGAGCCTTAGTGCTTTATCCTCATCTTCAACCTTCACTCCAATAGCCTCCAGTTCTGACACGATATTATTAAGAACACTTAGATGATCTGAAATTTTTGTATCTCCATCCATACGAAGGGTATGAAACTGTTCCTTGAGATACAACCGATTTGAGATGCCTTTGCCTTGATACAACTGCTCAAGCTTCTCCCACAAATCCTTTGCAGTTGATATCCTATGCACATTTGCAAGAACATTCTTTGCTAGACACAAACGAATCGCACTTGCCGCTCTCAAATCCAGATCTTCCCATTCTTCATCATCGTCTTTACTGGTTCCGCTTGAATCCTTGCCTGGAACAGGGGTCGGTTTCCCCCTCAACGCCTTGTGTAACCCAGATTGAATCAACACATCCTTGACTTGAACTTGCCACAAACCAAAGTTGATTCTTCCATCATATTTCTCTACGTCGAACCTCATGGGACTGTATTTCGACATCGTATCCGTATCTTCAAAAACGATATTGTATACTAGAACACCAAGCCTATAAGCAGTACACCCAACAAAGGATTCCCAGGATTTTGTTGACCAGGGTCAAACTCCGGCGGAAACTGTTGACCAGGGTCAAATTCAGGCGGGAATTTGACTTCCGGCGGGAACTGATATTGTTGACCAGGGTCAATTTCCGGCGTGTTTTGTTGACCGGGGTCAACTTCTGGCGGGAATTGTTGACCGGGATCGAAGTCCGGTGGAAACTGTTGACCGGGATATTGGAACTAATGGTGGAGGGATATTGGAACTAATGGCGGCACTTTGGGGAAAAGATGATTTGAGGAAATTTGGGTTTGAGGGAAGAAAATTGGGGAAGACAACCTGCATTTTGGATTTAGGGTTTATGTTAATAAAAACTCATTAAAAACAAATGAGAAATGACAGTAATACCCTCACATGCAATGCATGTGAGGGCAGTTAACCAAGAAAACTAACATCGTTTGTGTTAAAGGTTATATTGTGTTAAAGGTTAACCAAGAAAACTAACATCGTTTGTGTTAAAGGTTATACTCTGCAATTTAGTCTTACCAAAATGTAACACACTGTATATAAATGGACACTTCGAGAGTTTCAGGATACACTTTCTTTAGCTATTGTGCTTGCTACTTAGCGACCCGATAACCTGTTCCAAAAGACACAATGATTTAAAAGGTACATTTTTTACAAAGTGATTGTTTTTTGTAAAGATGAGTGACTGAGTAACCTACATAAGCGATTTCAAAATTTTGATGACTTGAATAACAAAAGTTGTCTAGTATATAACATTATAACGTGATTAAATTTTGTAAAGTTGTCTAAATTAAACCTTTTTATTTGCATTTTAATATTTTTCTTTTCAAATAATTCATTTTTATGTTAATTTTCTAGAAGTTAAACTCAAGCGATCGTTTATAAAGAATGCACTGGAACTACCAAAACTATGCAGTCAGTTAAACATTACAAGAATCAGAGATGGTTCAACAAGTTTAAACATTACAAGCATCCATACTTGTGTACATATGCTCATGTACATAATTACATACCTTTTTTTGCTAAGCTGTGACTATGCATACGCATAGGTTTTATGAGTTGCATACATTGTAGATCCCTAAGGATATTGATAGTGTTCCTAGCAAGAGGTCATGGCAAAGTAATTTTCGATTCTTTTTTTCATTTTTTTTTCTTGTTCGTAACTTGTTTGAAGGTTATTTAGATTTAGATGGTTGTCAGTATGTTAGCTGACGTATCATTAGCTTGTATTACAATAAAAAGAATATAATATTAATTAAATTCTTGGAAAGTTTGTCTTAACTTATTTTGTTTGAATGACGTTGACTATTTACTTATGAATATTATGTGCCAACACTTTATTTAGTTTGAATGATGCTGACTATTTACATATGGATATTGTGCGCTGACTCTGTAACAAACAGGTTCAAAAGCTGAGGAGTCCAACGCATCCGGAGACCCACTGGCTCAAATGTCAAAAGGAGGTGCGGTTCTTATGGTATGCAGAACATGCGGCAAGAAAGGTGACCATTGGACCTCAAAGTGCCCATACAAGGATCTGGCCCAGCCCAGCGAAACCTTCGTTGAGAACCCGAACCCTAATCCTGCAGACTCAGGTGCTTCCGGTCCCAGCAAAGGCGGTGCATACGTCCCACCCACCATGCGTGCTGGTGCCGTCAGAACTCCTGCTGGTGGTGCTGATATGAGACGTAGGAACGATGAGAACTCTGTTCGGGTCAATAACCTTTCAGAGGATACCCGTGAGCCTGACTTGCTTGAGCTATTCCGCCCGTTTGGTAGTGTGTCGCGGGTTTATGTTGCTATGGATCAGAAGACGGGTATGAGCCCAGGGTTTGGGTTTGTTAATTTCGTGAGGAGGGAAGATGGTGAAAGAGCTATTGCTAAGCTGAATGGGTATGGGTATGATAATCTTATCTTGAGTGTTGAATGGGCTGCTCCTAGGGCGAATTAGTTCTGTTTTTTTGCTTTTTGTTGTTAAGAATGCTTATGTACGTCGGCAAGATTGTGAGATTCTCTGTTTAAGAGATTGAAGCATTTTGGTGAACTTGCATTTCAACATAAGTTGTTTTAAACTTATTTACATGATGTGTTTAGTATGAATAAACGAGTTGTTCGGTCCAACAATTCAACCCATCTGTGATGTGTTTGGTATGAACAAACGAGTTGTTCGGTTCATCGTGATTGTCACCTGTCTGTATATAGCTATTGAATGCAACAAAATCTCATTTGAAGTTTCGATAACAAGTTTCATTTTTTTACAAGAAAAAACAATGAATTAAGAGCATGTAAATGAACAAAAATTGTAAAGTAAAAACAATTAACTTGACATAGATCGTGAATGAGGAGCGAATCTTGTGGAAAAACTACAAGGCAATGCATCATCGTCTCCACCACCACCATCGTTAAAATTAAGAGCATAACTCTCGGGGTCATATTGAAACGAAGAATTCCCCTTTCTCGGTTTCTTGCTAAACCTTCTAATGAAGTTTTTCCATTTCGGGCCCGCCACAACCTCTGAAAACTCCTTCATGCTCTTGAATCGGTTCATCAACCAACCGTCGTTATCCAAAACATCTCCCGGCCTGTGGTAGATAAACGATGTCGTTTCTCCATCTTGATGGCGCGTACCAAAGTAAGAAAAAAGGCGGAAACAACCACAACCGCTGCTCGAAACTATATCTTGGTAGTCATACTTGTAATACTCGTCGGTGTTGTGATTGGGTTCTTGGTCATGGTCCATGATCATGGATGATGGCTTGGTGTTTGTTACATCAAAAGCTTGTGGTCTAGACATATTAAGAGGTGTTTAGGACTTGTGTGTGTTTTGTATTTATAAGGTGTGTGACTTTGTGTTCATTGGACGGCAATAAGAATCATACAAGTGTAGAACAATGAGTCAAGATAGTAGTGGGAAACAACTAAGGAGTAATAGAGTAAAGACGGCAGAACACCTAGACATAAAAGGGTATTTTTGTCTTTTCAAATAATAAAATTCTAAATTCTAATGAGAAGTTTTTTAAGTAGCTTTGCTATTTGTAAGATTTACTGGGTATGGTTGTTGTTGTTGTAATGAGAAGTTTTTAAATTCGTTTCCTTAACATATTTAGAAAGATTTAATTGAAAATACGTATATGTGAATTACTCAAAATGGAATATTTTATATTTGCAATTTTAGGGGTCCTTCACATATGGTAATCATCATCATCATAAAATCTTATTTTCACATTTTCTATATGGCCGTATAACCTTATACGGTCCGTATAACAGAAAAAGGTTGTGCTGACCACCACGTCCACTAACGTGTTGTGGCCCTGGTGGCGTACAATTGGGACAGGGGAGTTCGCGATCCTCGAAAGCATGGGTTTCGCGCATGTACGACCCGTTGCACCGATACCTAAATCGGTGTATTGCCGTGACGATTGCCGGTCGTCACGATAGCAGGGAGTGGGTCACCCAAAATGACCTGTTCTTCTTGCACGACTTACTTACCGGAGAGGGGGCCAACTTGGCATACAAGTTGGCCACATACTTCGCCGAGTACGCTTTTAAGCGTACCTATAGCTACATTAGTTGTGGCGGCTTCGTCACCCGTCTGGCGAAGCACTGGCCATGCCTCTTGTCCCCGCAGGTGGCTCTGGATATGACCGTCACACACTTGGTTGATCAGGTAGTTAGGGCCACAACATGCTCGATGAAGATTGCTCACGAGGTGTTACCGGACAAGGTCCGAGTGATTTGATCGCTTGATGAGGGTCGTACGGAGGGGTACCCACGGCAGCCAGTACCGACAGAGGGTGGCGAGGGAGGCGATGGAGGAAAGGGAGGCGAGGGTGATGGTGAGGGTGACGGGGGCGAGGGAGGCGGGGGAGAGGGGGCATGTCATGTTGTGGTCGACAGATCGCAGATAGGTGTGAAGGATGTATAGGTTGATCGCCCATACGAGCGAAGGAGCGTGAGACCACGTGTGATGCCTACCCCAGGGGTGGAGAAGAGACTGGCTTAAGTCGAGTCGGATGTAGCTACTGTACGGGTGGACGTATCACGTATACAGAGTGACGTACAATGGATGGTGGAGACGATTATTGCTATGCATTTTGGCGCGCCTCTACCTTCACGAGCTGGTGCAGCACCACCACCACCATCACCGTAGCTGCTTATTGTATTTTGCTTTTGATGTTTTACATTTGAAACATTGTAAATATTTATCTTTTGTTGTTTTAGATGTAAAACATTGTAAATATTAATTTTATGTTTACATTTACATTTTATCTTGTTTGTTTGATAATTGTTATCGTATTGTTTATCCTATGCACATGTTTTGTTGTTAATATATGTCTTAATTATTAAAAACCCGTAGTATTACAAGCTCGTAACATAATCCGATATATATATATAGGGGTCCGCTAAAATGAGAACCACCTCAAGTTGTAAGAACCGTGAGAACTACACCGTACGGGGCGAGGTGGACCAATTTTTTTTCACAAACGTAGATGCATGTATTATAAACACATTTGTAAAAAAAAATTCAAAAAAAAAAAAGTTTTTGAGCACCACAAGTTTGTGTTTACGGGTACCGTTTACGGTACCCGTAAACACAAACTTGTGGTGCTCAAACCTACACACAAGACTTTTTTTTTTATTTTTTTTTACAAATGTGTTTATAATACACGCATCTGCGTTTATGAAAAAAAAATTTGGTCCACCTCGCCCCGTACGGTGTAGTTCTCACGGTTCTTACAACTCGAGGTGGTTCTCATTTTAGCGGTCCCATATATATATATATATATATATATAATTTAATACGGCAAATGCTATTGTAACATAGACGTTTCACATAATAAAGTGGAAAATTATTCAACGCCAGTAGTACGATTGATTACAAACTCGTAACATAATCCGATATATCTAAATAATACGGCAAACACTATCTAAACAATTACTAAAACTTATTAAACGGCTTTTTGGTTTTACAAAAAAAAATATTTTATTATTACGGGTCGTATAACATTATACGGCCCGTACACAGATGTTAAAAACCCAAAAATCTGATAAATCCTCACAGAAAATAAACATCAAGCCGTATAACCTTATATTGCTTGTATACAATTGTATACGGGGCGTATAATGTTATATGGCCCGTATACATGTAAAACAAAAAAAAACATTCAACTGCATCTATTTCTGTGCAACAATATTCTATATGAGCCGTATAACGTTATACGACCCGTATACATCTAGGGATGTGAAAATAAGAAAATAAGGTTGTGAGAATAAATAAACTCATTTTTAAATGTTCTATTATTTTTGTTGGTGACTGTAGTTTTTCTCTTCCTTTTCAATCCACTAGTTCTTTTAGCATAGAAAATTTTATAATTATCATGAGACATAATAGGACCTACAAGCATGTTATCAGGTTGTGGTGCTTTTGTATGTTTAGTTTGTTCATTAATATTAGTTCTCATTAAGAAATTGTTTACGATACGATTTGTTTTCAACTAGTATTGAAACATGTGTTTCACGACGGGATGCTGACGATAATGTATTTGTTACATGATATTCGATGGGTTATTATAGACCATGCAGACTTTAATCTAAACGACAATAAAAATAAGCAATCAACACCATTAAGTAAAAAAGTCTAAAGTTAAAAGATAGGTTTAACCATAATAAGGTAAATAAAAATAATTAAATTTGTTACGTTAGTATATTGTAGGTTGTAATCTAAACGATGATAAAAATAAGTAATTAACCCGATTAAGTAAACATGTCTAAAGTTAAAAGGTAACTTTAATTATAATAAAGTGAATAAGTAATAAATAAAAAACAACTAAACTAATAAAAATAAATAATAAATAAAACAAAAAGAACTAAACCAATATAAAAAAAATTAATTTTATTGAAGTATTGTTTACAATTCATATTGTTATCGTATAGAACTAGTGTGTAACTCCCGCGTTGCTGGTGCGCGGGTCGTAAAACTATGTCAAGTAGTAAGCAAACGACGATCAAAACCGTGAAAAATAGTAAAACAAAAACGCGATTTTTTATGGTCATGTGATGTAAAGACAAAGACAAACACAAACACAAACTTATACCACAATGTGATGTAAACGTAAAAAAACTCAAATTTATTTCAAAAAAAACTTTAACTTTGATCACAAAAAAGACAAAACTTGAATAACCAAAAATATAATATATAAATCAAAGGGTTGAAAATAAATAAAAAATATTTTGGCTACAATATAAAAACAACTAAAGAAAAAAAATTCACTGTTCCTAAGACCCTACCTGAATTGTATATGTATAGTAACTAGATGTTTTTCCATGCGCGCGTTGCCGGGCTTTTTTTCAGCTATGTTTTTGCATACATTTAAGGAGCTATCTGTATCAACTTTAATAGCCATACAATTAGTTGAGTTAGTATGGTTTTGTTACTAAAAATACTTGCTTTACGTGTGTAAATGGTTGCAAAACATATGAATAGATGTTGTGCGACTCCTTTCAAAAAAAGATGTTGTGTGGGTTAGTAGCGCCATATAGATGCTTTAGTTGGTATTGTTTGGTTACAGAAGACGCTTACTTTAGGTGTACAAGTGGTTGCAAAACATATGAACAACTGATGTGCCTTTTATGGCCCAAAAGTGGTGTTTTTTTTAATTATTTCGTGAGTCTGGTTATCAAATCCTTGTGTCGCTGATGTCGTGAGCAGATGTACGAGAAGCCAGACACCAAACCTTGTAGCCAAAGCTGCATTTCAAAACATATACAATGAATCAACATTAAATAACATGAAAAGTTAGTTAAAGATAGGAATCAGTGATTTTCAATTCGATTTGCAAAAACAGTACCTAACATAGTTCGCGGAGATCCACAATAATTTGAATAAAATTCAATATATAAAGAATACTGATTCCATTTGTAAATAACAAAGAATAGCAATATTCTTTCCATGGGTATTAGACACAATATTGTTTGGTTACACTTGTTGTGCGTGCATAAACATGAATTTAAGGCTCAAAGAAACCATATATACAAATAATCTAGTTGCCTATATACCAACCCAAATTCATTATAAACATAATGTTATCCTCAAAGATAGCAGATCTATTGGTAGTTTTCCCTGCACCTTTTATTTTTGTGTGAAGTGATAAAGGAAGACCAAAATTAAAACCTCAATCAAGCAGAGGCTACAAACATGAAAGAGATGAGCTTTTTCTTTATTTTGTCTCATATTTTTTTACTATTCTTTTTCAAAATAACTATATCAGTTTACTATTCTTTTTTCCCATATATGATATCATTCATGTTAAATTTCTCTCTCTATCAATCTCTTTAACTTCTTTTGTACCGCATTTTTAGCTTTTCAAAAGATTTTAACATCACTTATCTTCTCATCCCATTCCAGCATGACCTCATCATCTGTCCACTATCACCACCCACCATCATGAGATCTTATCACCAGCAAATTTCTTGGCTCTACCACGATACAGGTCGGACCACAGACCACTGTTGCTTTTATGTTCTGAAGTAGATTTCGAGGCACCCACGTTCAAATTTTACAACTCGTGGCTAAAAACTGATGAGTTGGGGGCCATAGTTCAAAACGCATATGATGGGGTGGTTCCTTTTGAACCTCCAGACAAACTACTTGTGGCTAGGTTAAAAGCTTTTAAAAAAGCGATTAAAAATTGGCTTGAGGCGAAGAGATGCAAAGACAAGGAACTAGTTGGCGAACTTTCATCAAAAATAGAAAAGCTGGAACTAAAAGCTGAAAACACAGCCTTATCAGATGTGGAAATTCGTGAACGGGAAACCTGTATGAAAAAGTTAAAAGAAATAGACGAAATAACTCTCGTTGATCTCAAACAGAAAGCAAAGGTTAAATGGGCCGTTGAAGGAGATGAAAACTCCTCATTCTTCCACGGCATTATTAACGGCCACATAAAAACCAATCGCATCAACGGCCTTATCTTCAATGACATATGGGTCTCACAGCCGGATCTCTTGAAAAGCAAAATAAAAGAATACTACAAAAAAATATTTGAAGAACAAGAAAGGTGTAGGTCAAAGTTTGTCAATAATGGCTTTAAAATCCTTTCGTCTACACAGCAGACCTCTCTTGTTCTCAAATTCTCAAATGAGGAAATAAAGCAGGCCATTTGGGATTGTGGAAACGAAAATGTGCCGGGGCGACGACTTCACATTCAAATTTCTAAAACACTACTGGAATATCTTTGAGGCTGATTTTGGTAAGTTATTAGAATATTTCTACGTGCATGGTAAAATAAATAGGGGATGCAACTCCAGCTTCACGGCACTTATTCCCAAAGTGCCAAACCCAGAACACATTAAAGAATTTTGACCCATTAGCCTTATTGGTTGCATATCAAAAACAATTTCAAAGATAATTGCCAATCGACTAAAAACGGTTATCGGGTCGGTGGTTAGTGAAGTACAAACCGCTTACATTGAAGGTCGAAGCATTATGGACGGTCCGTTAGTTATCAATGAAGTCGTCTCTTGGGCTAAAACATCAAAATCAAAGTCTATGCTTTTCAAGGTAGATTTTGAGAAAGCCTTTGATTCTCTCAATTGGAACTTTTTGGACTCGATTATGGCTCAAATGGGGTTTCCCGCACTTTGGAGAAAATGGATCAATGGCATTCTCTCATCATCCCGTGCTTCTATCCTTGTAAAAGGCTCCCCAACTTTGGAATTCAATATTGATAGAGGAGTTAGACAGGGCGATCCGCTCTCACCACTCCTCTTCATCTTGGCGATGAAAGCTCTTCATGTGGCCTCAAACTCAGCTTGTTCTCTCGGTATCTTTCATGGCCTACAAACACCACAATCAGGTCCGATGGTTTCACATCTCCTTTACGCGGATGACGCAATGTTTATTGGAGAATGGCCGGGAGCAAACTTCCACAATCTAGCCCGGATTCTAAGATGCTTTCATCTTGCTTCTGGACTCAAGGTGAACTTTCATAAGAGTGTACTTTATGGCATTGGGGTGGATAACTGTGAAATCAACAACATGACAAGCATCTTAAGTTTCAAATCCGGGTCTCTTCCTTTCACCTACCTAGGACTACCGGTGGGTGCAAACATGGCCCTTGTGAAGAATTGGCATCCCGTTGTCGAAAGATTTGAAAGCAAACTCTCTATTTGGAAAGCTAGGACTTTGTCCTTCGGTGGTAAAATGACTCTACTAAAAGCGGTATTAGGTAATCTATCAACATACTACTTTTCCCTCTTCAGTGCACAGATTCAAGTGCTAAAACAACTCGAAAGAATACGACGGAAATTTTTATGGGGAGGGTGTCTTGATAAAAACAAAGTTTCTTGGGTCCCTTGGTTTAAAGTCCTTGCACCAAAAGAACACGGTGGGCTAGGCATTGGTAGTCTCTCATCAACGAACGTTGCACTCTTGGTAAAATGGAGAATCCGATTAAAAAATGAACCAAATCAGCTTTGGTCAAGGGTAGTGAAGGCTATTCACCATGGGCAGCGTACTTGGTTGAGCATACTAGCGAAAGCAACAAATCCAGGGGTCTGGAACAATATTATAAAGGATGGAAAAAGTTTGCGTCAGAAAAACATTGATGTGGATAACAAACTTATGGTAAACCTTGGTCGTGGAGATAAGACACTATTCTGGATCGATAAATGGACAACAACACAGCCGTTAAAAATCATCTTCTCGAATCTTTTCTCTGCACAATCTGATAAGAAATGCACGGTACAACAGCGATATATGATCCAGGGAGGTAAAACAAACTGGTTTTGGGGTGGTGTGCAGCCAATCAGCCTCACTCGTGACGCGAACGACTGGGAATCATGCTTACAACTTCTTCGCAACATCAAAATAAAAGAAAATGAGGTTGATTCCTGGCTGTGGCAAGGGGCAGAAGGTCCAGAATTTTACACAGTGCGTAATCTAAGGAGGGAGCTCGACTTCATTGAAAGAATTGCTGAAACAAAGGTACTTACTTGGCTCAGTTGGACCTCTTTAAAAGTAAATTGCTTCTTGTGGCTAGCCGTACAAAATCGCATCCCAACTCGTGAAGCTCTGATGATTAGGAACATTACACTTCCCATTATTCTATGTCCTTTATGCAACAACCGAACAGAAACTACGGATCATATTCTTTGATAATAAAATCGCCGTTCAAAAAAAAAAGAGAGATCTATCACCACCAGTCCACCACCAACGGCCATGGCGTCCTGTAACACCCTTATTATTATTTAACGATTTTCGTATAATTTATGAAGATAAACGGGTAATTAGAATTTCAAATACATTGAAATTACGGGTTTCATTAAACTTTCTTACAGAATTAAAACTATACAACATAACATGTGTGAGTTCGTCATTTAACATAACAATGATACATAGTGCGGAAGCTTATTTCTTGATCGTGTTCGTGTTCGGTTCTTCGTTGTGCTTGATCGTCATCCGGTGCTAAAATTATACCTGAAACTCATAAAACATGAGTCGGATTAGTCATACGTAGTTTAAAACGTGCGTAAACGAGTCCGGGAAGAGAAACTGATTAAAATAAAATTTTTTATCCAAAACAGTGCCTTTCGCGCCACGCGCCAGCATCAGGTTGCTCCCTCGCGTGGCGCGGGGGAGGATGTTTTCCAGCAGGCCTGGAGCTGGGTCCTGCAATTTTCAGCAATACCAGTTTTTACGGAAATGGCCATAACTTCTTCGTTAATGATCCGTTTTACGCGATTCTTTTTCCTACGCGTCCGTAATTTAATTCTCCATCTTATGGAGTTAAAATCCTACATCCAACATAAGAAATTTTTGAGACTTCTAAGCCCTCGACTCATTACCTTTTTACCGAATTTTAACTCGTTTATGCATTTTATCAAGCAAACATATTTGTTTGATCCTTATTTCACACGCACCTCTTCAAACTAATGTTATCTATCATAATAGGTTCTAGTCACAGGTTTCTTACACAATTTAAACCCGTTTTCGCTGGTACGCTTATTTTGACCCGTTAAGGGTAATTAAGCCTATTTTAAGCATTAATCTCTTTCACTCACATCAAGCATTATACTACCACATTTCTTGTCAAATAATCTTTCTTCACAACTATATTTGTGTTGTATTAAGTGTGGAAATTCCTAAACTCCGAGTTTTACCCCTCGAATCATTATTTTACGGCAAAGACTATTATAGAGTCAAATGACTAAGGATTCACATCTTTCGCTTGCGTTTACTCATTCTAAGTGTTTAATTATGCGTACTACTCTTTTCCGAACAACCCTTATGGGTCGTTCGCTCGATTTAGCTTACAAGGGCATTTTGGTCCATTTTATCCCTTTATTAATATAAAGGACTTTTAAAAGCATTTTCGACCCAAAAGCCTTGTTTTAAACTATGCATTTTATTCGAAAAGTCATTATGTTTTCAAAACACAACGATCATTATATGAATCATTCGGTTTACTTATTAAGGTGACCAAATGCTTATATGACTGCATTTAGCTATCAAGGAACCTCTAGTTCCTATTGAGTAGTTAACCTATTATACATACCTGGCTCGGATCAATATATTGACCCGTTTCGATACCTTGCCTTAGTAACCGCTAAGTAATAGCGCTGTGAGTATCCATTTGACATTTATTCCTGAATTCATAAAACTCGACAAACCATTAGTCGATATTGTCAAATGGTGATATTTTCACCTTTTGACCCGTTTGGTCTAAATGACCGATTATATTGGCGAGATGAAGCTTGTTGTCATCTCGTCTACACGACTCGCTCCGGTTTACACCGTGCGGTCATTTTAATTATAAATCGCCTCTTAACGCTTTTTGGCCTATTAAGGCTTTCGAAATAAGTATCTTTCAAAACCAACAATTATTGTCAATGAGTGCCCGAATTACAATTTTATCCTTATTAGTTATTATGATTTACCTTATATGGTAAACCTTAAAAGTACCCGTTTCATTCATCGTAATATGACCGAATTACCAATTTAACTCATTTTTAACCATCAATATGGTTTCTTATCATATTTGATTATCTTGTTCCGTACGACTACACGTCGGAACACTATATCTCAATTAGGTATTTGTCCTATTCGTAAGTAATACGACAAAGAATATTCTAAAATATATGACTAGTGTAAGCTATACTTACCTTGCATCCGAATTATGCTTTTTCTTCGTTCTTGATTCGTTTGACCCGCTTCCTTCCCCAAGCTTTCACCTAGCTTGCCAAGCGTCAAACTATCATTGTAATTATAAGACGGTTAGGTTAGTCATAATCATTTACGACTATTCCATCCTACGCTTCTTATATCGAATTTATCATTCGATCATATACTTGGTCGGGTTGACTTTTTAAAGTCAATCGACTTATCAACTTATTCAATGCACATTTGGTTTATTGAATTTCACTTAGGCATTTCATCCGAACTCTTAACGAAATCAATTTTTACACACTAACTACTAGGTAACATGATTTCAAGCATCTATATCACAATCTTAACATCAATTCTTTTATATCATACTAAAACCCATTTAGTGAGAAGTATGATCTTGTACCCAATTTCATGGTTTACTCAAATACCTTCTATTCGTTATCATGCATGTTGATTCTAAGCATATCTATATCATCTATTTCATCATAACATCAAAACCCACTTATCTAAGTGTGTTAATTCACCAAATCCATCAATCCATAGCATGTTATGTATGATTTTCACTTAGGGTTTCGTTCCTAAGCAAGTATACATCACTAATCTAGCCATAGCTTCTCTAATCCATGACTAATTCGCGATTAGGATGATTATCAATTTCTTACAACTTCACCAAACATCAAGATTTTACATACCTTATGATCCTCTTGTTCGGGTGATCATTAATTCACGTTCGGTTGTGAATTTGGGCTTCATTTGATCCTTCAATTTGATGATTATATGTGGATTAGGGTTTTTGGCTCCATGGGAGCCCCCTGAGCTCGATCCAGAACACACACTGTGTGTGTGTGTTTGAGTTTGATTTAATTTAATAACTTTTCTAGTTATCCCGCTTTAACCCCTCGTGTTTGGTTCGTTATTAAGTAGGTCACAGCCTACTTATTTCTAATAACAATATTCCCACTTATTAACTAGGTTAAACATTCCTAGTTAACTTAGTGGGTTCGGGGAATTTATGACTCAGTTTATTTATTTATTTTTTTAAGTCCCGTTAACTCGGGCCTTATATCTACTTTGCATTCTCAAAGTATTTATCCTCCTTTTATTAAATATTAGATTTATTTATTTAAACCCTATTATTTACCGGGTAAATTTTCACCACTACGGTATTTTACCAAGTCATTAATATTAACGTGGTTTGATTACCAAACCCGTTTTTGGGGTGTTACAAGTCTACCCCCCTTAAAGAGGTTTCGTCCCCGAAACCTTATTTACGTAGTTCTTTTAATTTTAGACTAAATGAACTTAGCTTCGTTTTCAAGGCATTTATACATTCTTTTTGGATCTAAAGATTTCGTTTATATTGACCCGTACGTCTTCCATGTGTAAGGCCTCGCAGGCCGTTACTTTTAGCTTATATCTTTTATTTTTATTGACCGAGTTGTTACTTGACCACTCTTTCGCTTTAGTCTGTCAACATGTTTATTTCGCGCTTGTCTTATATTAACAAGTGCTTTGTATTTGTCATGACAATATCTTGACTTCAAATAGTTTTACCGGCTAGACTAATTAGTCACCGTCACTTTATATCCCGTCACCCGGGTATACTATTTTGCCATCTCCGGCCTTATGTGTGTATAAGATTTTTTTTCAAATCACTTCATACTACTTATGTTTTGTTAAAACGTTGTTTTTGACCAAAAACCGAATTTTTAGTTTACGTTTCCTCTTTGTCTCACATCTTTCTCTCATTTATAGGAATGTTACTCCCGAGGATCTATTTCTTTCCGTTATTATTTAATGCGGAGAATTATAACTAATTCCCTCGCTTAACCCATATGATCCGTAGGTTCTTTCACTTAGCCTCATATGCTATTTCTTTAGATTTCCACCTTTTTAAGGTGAGACCCAACAGTTTGTTTCTTTCTATTTATGACCCAAGGGTCTTCTTGGTCCTGTAGACCTTAACACTATGTTTAATCCCATAGGTTATGATAAACCCGTAGATCATCTTTTATTCAAGTCTTTATTCAACTGTATATATATATATATATATACAGGGTTGGGCTCTATAGGAAACCCCATCTTTTTTTAAAAACCTTGGAAACCCAACCTCATCCATTGATTGTCTTTCATCCAACTTGATCAATGGCTCTCATCATTTTGGTAAGAATTATTATTAAAAGAAATATTATAATATACATTAGACAAGTGGAAGGGCATTTTGGGTAGTGAAAAAGGGCTTTTTGACTTTCCAGAACCATCAAATCAACATTTCACTTTCTCTTTCTCTTACCTCTTCCTCTTTCCCATTTCTTCACCCCAATCTTGAAGACAAAGAATGAACACTCTTCAAAATCAGGAGAAATAAACAACAACCACCACCAGCAACCACCTCCTCCGGCGAAACACACCGGGCTTCTTCTCCGGCTCTCTCTCTCCTCAATCTTTAGAAGCAAATGAAGGGTCTGAATTTTGTTTTAGAGAGAGAACGATGACAACAATCTTCATCATGTTCATCTATAACACCAAGAACACACATACAAGTGTGTGAGAGAGAGGAAGTTTAAACACACATACAGACGACTCGGGTCAGATTCATGTTCAGGTTCGGTTCTAATTTAGTTCGGGATTCACTCCAGATTTATTTTGGGTCGGCTGGGAGCAGATAATGAAGGCGTAGAACAGAGCTGATGGCAGCGCCGGCTGCCAGAAATCCAATCAGTAGACGAAGCAGCAACAGCACCTACACACACCCGTTCCTTCACAACTTTTCGGTCGGTACATGATTGTCTTTGAATTCCCTACATCCTTGTAATTTTTAGCTGAGTATTTGTTCGAATTGCTGTTTGTTTGATTGATTTTAGGATGTGTATCTTGTTTCCTTACATTTCGTGAATCTTGGATATGGGTATATGTATATATATATAGTTGTGAACTGTTTGGATAGATTATGCTTGAAAAATGTTGATTGTTAACTATATAGGGATTTTACAGAAATAATGATATACGGTTACCGATTTGTTTGTTTATGTATACATAAGGTCTGAAAAATTATTGAAACTGTTGGAATAATTGTTACAGAAATAATGATATACGGTTGACGATTTTGTTGGTTTGGTTGCTGTTTGGGCTTTTGATCTGAACAGTAAGTGTTTTTTTGTTGGGTTGTTTGATTTACAGAAACAGAACCATAACATGTGTTAAGCGCCTGTTAGAATGATATATAACGTGTGTTGATTTACAAAAACAGATCCATAAAGATATTCAATTGACAAGCTGGATGGATGTAGGCGACGTTAATGCGGGGACATTGAATAAGTCAAATCTTTTGGAAAAGAACTCTTCGTTCGTTTATAACATGTGTTAGTGGTTCATGCTATAACAGAACACCATGATGTAACCTGACATGTGTTCATATATAACATGTGTTAAGCCCCTGATAGAATGATATATAACGTGTGTTAACCTTTGTTAATTTAAAAAAAAACAAGTAATAACTATGTTATTTTTATTGATGTTTAAAATATCTGATAATGTGGATACCGGGCGTAATACTTGTACAAGTATTACATGTACAAGTTAGTATGTAACGTGTAATATTAAACGAGCCATTTATGGTATCACATGTACCGGTAATTTTTGGAATATATAATATGAAACAGGTCATTTGTTGTGCAGATTTTGGAATATATAACATGTGTTAAGACTTTGTTATAATCTTTGTATAAGTTTAACTTTAGGACCTTAACACTGATGTACATGTAGTTACATTTGTGTTAATAAGTTTAACTTTAGGGCCTTAACACTGATGTACTTGTGTTGTTCATAGGTGAATGGATGTCTATGTTCAAAATAAAGATGGTTATCAAGACGCAAAGCGTAGCTAGATTTTTTAACCTTTATGATAGTTTTTGGATCATCTTTATATATTTAAGTTTGTATAAACATTTTTGTTACCTTTAAGTATGATTGTAATGCGTGCAATTACTAACAACCCATGATGACAAGTGACTTTTGTTAAGCACCTGTTAGAATGATATATAACGTGTGTTGATTTACAGAAATAGATCCATAAAAGATATTCAATTGACAGCTGGATGGATGTAGGCGACGTTAATGCGGGGAGATTGAATAAGTCACATCCTTTGGGAAAGAACTCTTCGTTCATTTATAAACACGTGTTAGTGGTTCATGCTGTAACAGAACACCATGATGTAACTTGACATGTGTTCATGTATAACATGGGTTAAGCCCCTGTTAGAATGATATATAACATGTGTTAACCTTTTGTTAATTAAAAAAACAAGTAACATCTATTTTATTTTTGTTGATGTTTAAAATATCCGATAATGTGGATACTGAGCGTAAAATTTGTACAAGTAATAAATGTACAAGTTAGTATGTAACGTGTAATATGAAATGAGCCATTTATGGTAACACATGTACCGGTAATTTTGGAATATATAATATGAAACAGGTCATTTGTTTTGCACATTTTGGAATGTATAACATGTGTTAAGCCACTGTTGTAATCTTTTTGTAACCTGACATGTATTCATGTATAAGCTAGTGGTTTACAAAACACCATGATGTGTATATACTGATCTAACATGTGTTACAATTTGTCTGTTCGGAACATGTAATTGCTTAACATGTGACAAGTGTGAAAACAGTCGACGGGGGCGATGAGTTTAATGGTGAGCTTAGTTAATATCGTAATCTTGTTGTACCCCACTTGTATACATATGATAACGTGTAAGCATCTATTATAACCCGGCTTGTATTCATGTATATGAAAGTGGTTTACAAAATACCATGATGTGCATATACTGATCGTAACACGTGTACAAGTTAATATGGAATTATAATCTTGGTTTAACCCAACATGGTGTCATGTATAAGCTAGTGGTTTCCATAACACCATGATTTGTATATACATACTGTAACATGTGTTACGCGCCTGACATGTATAACGTGTGTTAAGCCTCTATTATAACGTATGTTAATACTTCCAGAATGGATACATAAACTACAATAGTAACTTAATAACAACATAGTATACCTGATATAACGTGTGTTAAGCCTCTTTTATAACATGTGTTAAGACTTCCAGAATGTGTTAAGTCCATACCGTTTTAACATCATGTACTAGACAAAACAAAATAAGAGTCTCACATTACATATTACTAGTAAACGAAAATACATAGTACTAAGAAAATGGTGGAGCTTCCTTTTACAGTCTGCCTTAGCTTTTCAGCGGCTACCTTTGCTGCCTTAGCTTTTCAGCGGCTACCCTTGCTTTATTGTTTGGGTCGGTCTTGAAACGGTTTGTAAACATGTGGGTGTGCGTATGCCAGGGAAGTTATAAAAATGTGTTTTCATGTCACACGTAACACGTGTTACGTTGTACATGGGTTTCATGTCATATGTAACACATGCATGTCCGAGAAGTTCAACCTATAACACGTGTTAGTTGTGTTGTGCTGTAACATAAACATGGTCATGATCCTTGAGCATCTGATCCAAGTTTGACGAAACCAACGGTCCCGACAATTGGATCTTATTTCCCTTGAATCCATCACCGTCCTAATAAACAAAAAGATAAGATAACCGTTAAGTCGTTAACCAGACATAAATATTAACACATTCATAGCCAGAAAATCTTTTTTCTCAGATAACATCACAAAAACAGTTACTATTCAGATCAAAAGCCCCAAACAAAGCAACCAAACCAACAAAAAACAGTTACTATTCAGATCAAAAGCCCAAACAAGCAACCAAACCAAGCACAACTTTTTAACACAAAAAATAAAAACCTGCAAATTAATCTTACACAACTGAAAAAACAACTAACAAAGTACACAGAACTAAAAACCTGCAATTAATTCGTCATACCCTAATACATGTCTCTAATACATCGTCATACCCTAATACATGTCTCTATAACATGTTACTATGGTTTAGCTGTGAAACAGGAGTTTAGACTATAACACGTGTTACGTTGGTTGTGCTGTAAGACAAACTTGGCTTAGCTGTGAAACAGGAGTTCAGACTATAACACGTGTTACGTTGGTTGTGCTGTAAGACAAACTTGGCTTTTCGTTTCTAAAAACAGATGTCCAGAAGTTCAAACTATAACACGTGTTAGTTGTGTTATGCTGTAACATAAACATGGTCATGATCCTTAAGCATCTGATCCACGTTTGACGAAACCAATGGTCCCGAGAATTGGATCTTGTTTCCCTTGTATCCATCACCATCCTAATAACAAAAAGATACGATAACCGTTAAGTCGTTAACCAGACATAACTATTAACACATTCATAACCATGGTTTTTTCATTCAGCAAGTGTAACGGCTGAAAATGAGAAAACAACATCAAATAAGGACACAAATGAAGATAATGACATAAACATTAAAGATCTAAAATACGAAACATTAACGGTCTATAATTTGTAATCTATACGAACATTAACGGTTGTTCGTGTTTCATAATAACGGTTGGAATTATACAAACTGTAATTTGTAATCTATAAGACACATTAACGGTCTAATTACGAACATTAACTATTATACTTGGCGTTCGTGTTTCAAAACCCATATTCTATAATCGGCTGAAAATAAAAAAACTACTAAAGCAAACAAGCAAGATAAAAACGTGAGCATTAATAGACTTGTTGTTCGTGTTTCACATTAACGAGATCCCCCCTAAATCATCATATCCAAAACAACAAACAAAAACCCAAAATGCAATAATCAAATCAAGAAACTAAATCAAGATTACCTCATCGCAAATATCACCACAAATATCGGACCCAAATCGAATCAAATAATAAAAAGGAAGAAACTTTATTCACACCCCTGTTCACCACAAGATCTGGACAAACATTGGAAGGTGAGAGAAGAAGAAGAAGAAAAGCGAACCAAAGCCCACTAGCCCAGATCGTAGTAAAGATCTTGTTTAGGAAGATGAATACTCCACAGTACATTAATGGTGCTCCATAGATCTACCATTGTTGATGGATGCTCCATAGTTCATTAATGGTGGATCTAGTTTGAAATAAGTGGTTTAAGAAGATGAAGAAATTATGAAAAAAACAACTTTTCTAATTTGAATTTGGTTCAACGAAAATGGAGGAGGATGGAAGAGAATGATGTGATGTTAGATATTAATGAGGGTGTCAAATCACTTTTTGAGTAGGCTAGGAAGCTGGGACATGTGGCCAAATGTAGGCCATTAGATGGGTTTCCAAGGTTTTCTAAAAATTCAAGGTTTCTTATATAGCATTACCCTATATATATATATGGTGTCAAGGCACCCCTTTTATGTCTAGAACGATTTAGTTTTGCTTTTTGGATTTCATTTGACCTTGACCGTAGTCTAAGGCTACATTTGTTCTCTTTCGAATTATCTTTATGACTTTATGACTTCTAACGTCATTTACACGTCGGTTTGTCCTACACTTACCGTTACCCGGTTCTTACCTATACTTCTTTACGACCCATTACCCGGGTTCTTTATCTTAGTGTTTTTAACATTTTTGTTTGCAAATTCTCATTGTCTTTTAGTCATGACTCATATTCCGAGTCTTTTGACTTTCTATTTCGCGTTCCCGTCTCTTGGTTTACGCATTCTTTCCAAATCCTACCCATTCATCGGGTATCTTTACCGTAATCATTTTCAAGTAACCATTCTTATATGGTTTTAGACGTTATTTTAATTTATTTGGTCATCTTAGCGAGATCCATCGCTTTTATTCAATCAAGTCCTTTATTCTTTATTCAATTCGTTTGACTTGTCCATGTGAATTTCATCACTTGTGACAGTCAAACTTTTATCCCTATGCCTTAGCATTCCTATTGGTTGGTCTGTATTTTCTTTTTACTTGATCCTTGTCCCTTCTCTTGGGCTCGTTATTCTTACGTAATACGCTTCCGTCATCCGACTTACGTTTACGTTTACTATCAAACATCTTACTTATTTGATTCATTTGGGTACCATTTAAGTTAGTCCCATTCACCCTACCCTTACTACATCGGATATAAATGTGTCCATCATAAGAAGTTCATGGTACCACGTGTTCACTACTTACTTGGCCAAAGTAAGCGATCAACACCTGGTATACATGACCTTTTTATAATTTTCACATTACACCCCATGTAAGTAATGCCTCTGTTTGTTTTTCTTTTAAACAATATCCCGGATAGGTTTTCTATTCAGGTTTTTCCAAGTTTTCAATCTACATATGCAACTTTCAATCTCTACGTATTTGTTGCATATTACTATTTATGCAATAATTTAAAACGTGCACCTGATAATTCTTGCTCTAACAGGCTCCCCTTGCCATTAACTTATTCGCAATCGTTGCGCGATTTAGGTCCTTGGTGAGCGTGCTCTATTTGTCATACTTTGGACCGTTCCTCTGTCAAATCTATGATTTGTTAAACTCTCGCTATCTTCATATGCGAGTGTCCTTCAATCAAAACATATACAACAATTAGTAATTCCGACATTAAAAGATGCCCGTATTATAATACAAGGCTTTTCTACTATACGCATCAACGCATTTAATTTCGTTGACTATATCTATTCTATATCATTTTTATTGGTGTAACGTGTATTACACGATAACCATATGTGTTGTTCTCAACACTTTAATCATACTAAACCATTGATATACATGTACTTACCGGATTTGCGATCAAGCCTCGAACCGAACACACTTTATTCTTTAACCATGAGCTCTGATTACCAACTTGTAACACCCTTATTATTATTTAACGATTTTCGTATAATTTACGAAGATAAACGGGTAATTAGAATTTCAAATACATTGAAATTACGGGTTTCATTAAACTTTCTTACAGAATTAAAACTATACAACATAACATGTGTGAGTTCGTCATTTAACATAACAATGATACATAGTGCGGAAGCTTATTTCATGATCGTGTTCGGTTCTTCGTTGTGCTTGATCGTCATCCGATGCTAAAATTATACCTAAAACTCATAAAACATGAGTCAGATTAGTCATACGTAGTTTAAAACGTGCGTAAACGAGTCCGGGAAGCGAAACTGATTAAAATAGATTTTTTTATCCAAAAACAGTGCCTTTCGCGCCACGCGCCGGCACCAGGTTGCTCTCTCACGTGGCGCGGGGAGGATGTTTTTCGCGAGCCCGTCAAACTCGCAGAAACTTAATCAGGCTAGATTTCTTGGCGGGTTTTAGTGTTATTTTTATTTTAAACTTGTGTTATTACATTAAATGTGCACGAAACCCAACCCTAATCCTTCCCTATAAAACCTAAGTACCTTCCACACATTTTTCACTTTACAACACTCACAAAACACGCTCAAATCTCTCTCAAATCTACTGTTAATCAAAAGTGTAATCAGAATCATATCAAGACACTTATGTGAGTATAACTCACTCATTTCTCATTATTTTTCATTGATTCTTTTTCTCAATCACTTGGAACAACCTAAGGGATGATTCCACAGGTTTTCCATGGAAAACCAATGTGACATCTGTGCCTCTACGACCACCATACAAATACGAATCCAATGAAATCTTGTTTTTCAATCTTGGAATTTGTACAAATACATTTGACCTTTGCACATATCAATTCTCGTTCGATTTCGAGCTCTAAATCGCTTTCTAGAAAGTTATACGCAAACTGATGTATAAACGTAATCAGTTTAACGCAACATACAGTCCGAGATAGCAAAATAAGCTTAAAATACATTAAATAACCATTACATAACTTAGAAATAAGTTTTGAAGGGTTTGGTGTGCCAAAAATAAGTTTATTCGTTCGTAGGGACTATTTACGACAAACTGCGAAAGTCTGTCGATTCGTATAGTAACGAACATTCCAGAACTTTATTATAAGCTAAACATACCCTAAATATCCTTTACATAGCTTAGAAATAGGCTTTGAGGGGTTCGGTATGCGAAAATATGCTTATTTGATGAATAGGGACTAAAAGCATCAAAAAGTGCATAAGTTTGCATTTACGCGCATATCTTACGTTTTGAACATATCCAGACATCCAAAAATTTTTGTAACAATTAAAATATTTTATTTTAGTGATTGGAATGCAATAATACCATTCGTCGTGTAATTTGGATCATTTTCGCGTCCGTTCGAGTTTTCATCGTAATTAACCGAATAACGCAACCGTACAACCAAACGAACCGACATCCGAGATATATTCAAGCATATTTTATGTCCCCTATACTTTGACATCATTATAAAGCCTTGAAAATGGGTAACAGGGCTTAAACGCATCAAAAATCAACTTTATAGCATGCAGGGACCTGTTCTGCCAAAACATGAAACTTTTACAGAAACAGGCTCCCTCATGCCACGTGCCAGACCCAGGTGATCCTGGCGCATGGCGCGACAGCGCCGTTTTCTAGAATTACCAGTTTTCAGCAATCAGCTGCTGAATCATGGTTTTAATCCTTGGTTTTTGAATAACATGAGCTGGTTTGTGTGTTTTGCAAGGTGCCCAATCATTGTTTAACAAGGGTAGGGTCATGATCAAGCTTCATAACACATGGAATGATCCTATGGCTTCATGATTCCTATAAATAGCTTGGGTTTTCCATCTTTTTCCTTGCTCATTTGCATTTTATGCTCTCATCTGCTCTAAGTGAAGCTATCCCTCTGGTTGAAGGCTTCAAATCTTTAGTATTCTTTATTCTTAATCAAGCTTGGACCCTTTGTAAGTCTCATTCATGCTTGTTTATGCATTTCAAGCATGAAAGTCAAACAGTGTTTGACTTTCTGCTTTGACCATGTTTTGGTCAACACAAAGTTCGTCTGAACTTTGCAACGTGAGCGTAATCACGATGGTTATAGTCCCTTGTGACTATACTTACTGATTACCACGTTGATTAGGCGTAGTGACGAGTCAAAGTTTTGGTCAAAACATGTATTTATGCGTATTTTGCAACGAAGCTATTTGCGGGTATCAAAACACTTTGTTTTGATATCAAACTTGTTTTCTAACTTAGTTAAACATGTTTTAAAATGTTTAACTTGTCACTTTTAGTTTAGTGCTTATATAGGGTCGTAAGATAAGCGGTCTAAACAACCGCTTAGACTTTCAAACCCGACCCGTTTGGTCGATCGTTAGGATCTGACCAAACATATTTTGTGACCATAGTTGTACAGGGAATAACCTTTCGAGGTTATACCTTATGGTCACTTCGTTTAGTTAGTTGTATGATAGGTAGTTTATATGCCATAGGAAAATGACCAAAATGCCCTTTTTACGCATAATTTCATTTTAAGCATATGTAACCAAAATTTTGACATCTAAACTGATTATGCAATGTTATTAGACATGTTAAGGCATATAATACTTGTCATAGGACTAGTTAGGCGGTCCGAACGCGCTTTTGCGCGAATGACCCTTTAAAGTAGCGTAAACTACCTTAACGAGTCGTAACGGGTCATAAGCACTTAGGATAGGTTCCAACTTAGAATGTAGGCTTTCTTAAACCGTATCACATCAGTTCCAACACTCATTTGGTTTACAAGACCTCATTTTATCAGATCTTCCGATTTAGGTCCGGTTTATTAACGTAGTTACCAATATTAGGTGCCGTTTGATTTCGTGATCCTTCAAGCGTTATTTGGTTGTTATATCAAGACTACTAAGCAATATCAAGTGAGTACATAGTTCCCCTCTTTTACTGTTTTCAAATATTTTGGGGTGATACACATGTGCCTACTTGTTACTTTCATGTTTTTCGTCTTTCATGACATATACTTGCTATGTTCATTAGTACGCATATAGTACATGATTTCCATTATGCTTTGCTATGTATGTTTACTTAGCATGCTAGCACATTGATTTACATTACATTTCTGCTTCGTATGTTTAATTAGCATACTTAGTACATGCTTTTCATATGACATTTGATTCTACATCGACATTTTACCTATGGGGTTGAGTAAATTCTTTTATTCACCATACATAACATTTTACCTATGGGGTTGAGTAAATAATTTTTATTCACCATACAAGACATTAGTTGTTATCTGACATTGGTTTAACAAGACATTTTTGGTGGTTTATTTGGTAAATGATTTAAATAACGAGGCGTGTGTAATATGATAATAGCATGGTGGATATGCCGCTGGTACTTCCTATATATAAGTGCTTTTATGATATTACATATCGCAGCGTTATCTACACCACTTTGACAGAAACAAAGACAGGATACATTTTATACAAACGACATATTTATACAAGACATTGTTTTACAAACGACATATCTTATACAAACTCATTTTTACTTGGTTATTTATTTAACCATGCATTATTCTTTTAAAACATCTGGTTTTCATATAAAATTTCATAAGATTTTATAAAAGAAAACGTTTTACAAGATTCATGACTACCTTTTGTTTAAACACTTCTTTTTACTTACAAGTCATGAATCCTACAACAACAAAACTTATGTATCTCACAGGCATTTTTATGCTGACGTACCTATTTTCACATGTGTTTCAGGAGCTATTGCATGATGATGTTCGTGACGCACTTAGGCGGACCTGGGCCTTAGTGACTTAAAACTATGAAAGACAGTTTAATTCATGTTATGTTTCTGTAAACTCCTAGACAATGTAAACATTTATTAATGAAACAAACTTTAAATTCAATGTGTTGTGAAACAATGATTCTGTTACAACACTCCCTGACGTTTCCGCCGCAATTTGTTGTTTTACGCGACCGGGGTGTGACCGAAAAGTTGGTATCAGAGCCCATGGTTATAGGGAATTAGGTTATTAGTAGTGCTTTGACCTAGACTATAACCTTCCTTGGACCCTAACACAAGATTCTTGTGTTTAGAACTTAAAACAATACTGTCACCTATCTTTAGGTGGCAACTACAACAAGAACACAAAATACAAATCCGTTTTGAAAACCAATCATCTGTACTTGGATGATTTGTTATAAGGTTTTGAACCTTCAATGTTTTCAAAATCTCGTCAAAGTTTGGGTCTTTATAATGTGAACACGTGTAATCTGGAAGGGTGGATGCCTGTACCTCGAGCTTTCTGTCTAAGGCTAAAGTCTTCATACAAATCCACATAATCGGACCAGTCATTCTTACCTGGGAACTCTTGGGGTGAGTGTCCACTTATAGGCATGTCTTCGCGATACATTATTATGACCCATTTACTTTGATTAGTCACCGTGTCGTTTGTTTGTTTTAAATAACGAACAAATGATCACAATCCTTATGCCTTATCGATATTCTTTTAAGCATTCAATTTTTACTATCCGATATCATCTCACTCGTTTCTTTTCATGTTTCTTTGCTCTTTTAGAATGCCTCCTTGATGTGACCCAACTCAGGATGCCGCCATGGCAGCCTTAATCACTCAGCAAATCGCTGTTGTACTCCTAAACCTAATAGCCCAGATAAACCAAGCAAACAACAACAATAACAATAATGCACCCGTTCCGTGCAACTATAAACAGTTCAACTCAGCTAAGCCACTCACATTTACTGGGTCTGAAGGGGCCACTAGGCTCCTACAATGGTTTGAGAGTCTCGAAAGCACGTTTCGTCATGTACAATGCCCAAACGAGCGAAAGGTTGAGTTTGCATCGAGTGTATTTCAGAAAAGAGCACTTACATGGTGGAATGGTGTAATGAGGGATAGGGGTGCCGATGTGGCAATGGCACAAACCTGGGAAGAGCTTCGAGCTCTAATGATGAAGGAGTTCTGTCCTCGTCATGAACTCAGGGCATTGGAAAGGAAATTTGATGATCTTAAACAAGACAGCAGTGAATATCGAGCCTACACTGATCGTTATGAGGAGTTAAGTCTTTTATGTCCAACTATGGTTACACCTTTGGATAAAGCAATTGAGAAATACATCGATGGCCTTCCTGACCCAGTTCAGGACATTGTTACTGGTAGTAATCCTACCACAGTTAGACAAGCCATTGAACTATCAGCTACCCTAACTGAATCTCAGATCAGAAAGGGTAAACTTTTCCGAAAAGGCGACAAGAAACAAGCAGCTAATACTACTCAAGAGGAAAACAAGGGAAACAAAACCGAACCTTCTAAGAAGCGCAAGGCTTCACAAAACTATGCGGTTGCTGCTCAACCCAACCAAAACACTCACAACCAACCAGCTCAACCTCCTGCAAGGAAACCTTATGCCGGTACTGCACCGATATGCAACAAATGTAATGCACACCACCTAGCTCACCTACAGTGTCGTCAATGTGCATCAATGTGCATCATGTGGGTGACTCAGTCATCTGACAACTGTGGCGAGATGGGCCACTTCAGGAATAATTGCCCAAAGCCTAATAATGCAAATCTTGCCCGTGGATGAGCGTTTGGCCAACTGGAAGACGATCCCATTTTGAAACAACTAACCTTTATGTTTTATTTCTTTGTTATCCTAGACTATGAGACAATTATGTTGGTTTATAAATAAATCTTTATTTTCATTTCGATATACAAAAACAAATGTGGTTACATATGTGTATGACATACCCTTACGATACCGACACCAAGGAACTATGTTCCTTGCAAGATAAACTATTCTTGTAGTTCTCACATTCATGTGATCGCTCGCGATCTCCTCGAAAATCCTAAGTACTTGTTTCATTCTAAGAAGCAAAGTACAAGGTACAAGTTACAACTCTGGACGAATACTCAAAGTACCACTTTAAATCCTTGCTTGGATATCTAAGGGTACTTTTCATAAGTCCTTCAATAGTCTTATGCGATATGTCTATGTACATATCATTACATTCTGGTTTTCATAACGACATACATAATATATGTTTTTGAAACATCCTTCACGATTTTAAAACCATTTCATATGGTTTAATAACATTTTAACATAGTATATTTACTTAATATACAAAATGTATAATTTCAAAAGCATTATCCATGTTTTCCAAAAACCATATACATGATTCCAAAACCATTTCACATGGTTTTAAAACATTTTATAAACATATTTACCTAATACACCTACCACATGATTTCAAAAACATTAAACACATTTTCTAAAGAACCTCATGCATAGTTTTCAAGAACATTTTGCTCGTACGTTGACTTAACATACGTATTACACAACCTCCAAATTCTGCTTTATATGTCACCTTGGCATATCTGGCACCTTGACTTCATAAACATTTTACCTCATGTTTTGATTTAAGCACATCTAGAACAAGGTTTCGAAACATCTCTCGCTACACGGATTCCAAAATCCTTATAGGATCTTCCTATCTTCATAGTTAAATCCTTGTGGAAATTCGAGGCCAAAATCAAAGTCCAGGGATTGGATTCCTGTCATACTTTAAATACACATGTTCAAATCAATAACAAGTCTACCAACAAATTTATAACAAGTTGATAACAAACTGATGACCAAGTTGACAATTATATAATTATGTGTTTATGTGTGAATCCAATTACTCACTATCCAAATCCTCATAGAATCTCCCATATCTTTATATGATGGATTCTTAGAAGGATATCCAAAGGTACTATCTTAAATCCTTAATGGGTCTCTATGTAATAGTTAAAGACCCTTGGATTGTAAAGTACTATTCCAAAGTTAAAGAGACCCTTTAGGTGGTCTAGTTAAAGAGATTGATTCGTCAATCTAGTTAAAGATATCATTCGTTGATATAGTTAAAGAGACCCCTTGGGTGGTCTAGTTAAAGAGATTGATTCGTCAATCTAGTTAAAGATATCATTTGTAGATATAGTTAAAGAGATTGATTCGTCAATCTAGTTAAAGATATCATTTGTAGATATAGTTAAAGAGACCCCTTGGGTGGTCTAGTTAAAGAGATTGATTCGTCAATCTAGTTAAAGATATCATTTGTTGATATAGTTAAAGAGACCCATTGGGTGGTCTAGTTAAAGAGATTGATTCGTCAATCTAGGTAAAGATATCATTCGTTGATGTAGTTAAAGAGACCCCTTGGGTGGTCTAGTTAAATAGATTGATTCGTTAATCTAGTTAATGATATCGTTTATAGATATAGTTAAAGAGACCCCTTGGGAGGTCTAGTTAAAGATATTGATTCGTCAATCTAGTTAAAGATATCGTTCATCGATCTATTTAAAGAGATCCTTTGGTGATCTAGTTGAAAAGACTCTTTGGTGGTCTATTTAAAGAGATCATTTGTTGATCTAGTTAAACAAACCCTATGGTAGTCTAGTCAAGTCATTACATGATTATTCATTTGATTTTCTTCCCCTGCACATTATAAAATGAACTGTGCAAACTGTGCAAAGAATTACGTAATTATGGATGCATACGTAATTATGGAATTCAGTGCACAAAAACCACAGCAAGTTTTATCATGTGTAATTTAATTTACTAGAAGTTCTGGACATTGACCAGTGTTGTTTTTATGTTATACTCTCCGACTTCAATTTTAAGCACACACAAGTTTCCTCTAAATTAAATTTCGGGACGAAATTTCCTAAAGTAGGGGAGGCTGTGACATCTGTGCCTCTACGACCACCATACAAATACGAATCCAATGAAATCTTGTGTTTCAATCTTGTAATTTGTACAAATACATGTGACCTTTGCACATATCAATTCTCGTTCGATTTTGAGCTCTAAATCGCTTTCTATAAAGTTATACGCAAACTGATGCGTAAACGTAATCAGTTTAATGCAACATATACTACGGGATAGCAACATAAGCTTAACATACCTTAAATAACCTTTACATAACTTATAAATAAGTTTTGAAGGGTTTGGTGTGCCAAAAATAAGTTTATTCGTTCGCAGGGACTATTTACGACAAACTATGAAAGTCTGCCGATTCATATATTAACGAACATTCCGGAACTTGATCATAAGCTAAACATACCATAAATATCCTTTACATAGCTTATAAATAGGCTTTGAGAGGTTCGGTGTGCGGAAATATGCTTATTTGATCAATAGGGACTTAAAGCGTCAAAAAGTGCATAAGTTTGCATTTACGCGCATATCTTACGTTCTGAACATATCCGGACATCAGAATTTTTTTTAATCATTGAAATATTTTATTTTATTGATTGGAATGCAATAATACCATTCGTCGTGTAATTTGGATCGTTTTCGCGTCCGTTCGAGTTTTCATCGTAATTAACCGAATAACTCAACCGTACGACTAAACAAACCGACATCCGAGATATTTTTAAGCATATTTTATGTCCCCTATACTTTGACATCATTATAGAGCCTTGAAAATGAGTTAACGGGGCTTAAACGCGTCAAAAATCAACTTTATAGCACGTAGGGACCTGTTCTGCCAAAACATGAAACTTTTGCAGAAACAGGCTCCCTCAGGCCACACACCAGACTCAGGTGCTCCTGGCGCATGGCGCAACAGTGCCGTTTTCCAGAATTACTAGTTTTCAGCAATCAGCTGCTGAATCATGGTTTTAATCCTTGGTTTTTGAATACCATGAGCTGCTTTGTGTGTTTTGCAAGGTGCCCAATCATTGTTTAACAAGTGTAGGGTCATGATCAAGCTTCATAACACATGGAATGATCCTATGGCTTCATGATTCCTATAAATAGCTTGGGTTTTTCCATCTTGTTCCTTGCTCATTTGCATTTTATGCTCTCATCGGCTCTAAGTGAAGCTATCCCTCTGGTTGAAGGCTTCAAATCTTGAGTTTTCTTTGTTCTTGATCAAGCTTGGACCCTTTGTAAGTCTCCTTCATGCTTGGTTATGCATTTCAAGCATGAAAGTCAAACAGTGTTTGACTTTCTGCTTTGACCATGTTTTGGTCAACACAAATTTCGTATAAACTTTGCAACGTGAGCGTAATCACGATGGTTATAGTCACTTGTGACTATACCTACTGATTACCACGTTGATTAGGCGTAGTGACGAGTCAAAGTTTCGGTCAAAATACGTATTAATACGTATTTTGCAACGGGGCTCTTTGCGGGTATCGAAACACTTTGTTTTGATATGAAACTTGCTTTCTAACTTAGTTAAACATGTTTTAACATGTTTAACTCGTCACTTTTAGTTTAGTGCTTATATAGGGTCGTAAGATAAGCGGTCTAAACAACCGCTTAGACTTTCGAACCCGACCCGTTTGGTCGATCGTTAGGATCCGACCAAACATATTTTGTGACCATAGTTGTATAGGGAATAACCTTTCGAGGTTATACCTTATGGTCACTTCGTTTAGTTAGTTGTATGATAGGTAGTTTATATGCCTTAGGAAAATGACCAAAATGACCAAAATGCCCTTTTTACGCATAATTTCATTTTAAGCATATGTAACCAAAATTTTGACATCTAAACTGATCATGCAATGTTATTAGACATGTTAAGGCATATAATACTTGTCATAGGACTAGTTAGGCGGTCCGAAAATCGCTTTTGCGCGAATGACCCGTTAAAGTAGCGTAAACTACCTTAACGAGTCGTAACGGGTCATAAGCACTTAGGATAGGTTCCGACTTAGAATGTAGGCATTGTTAAACCATATCACATCAGTTCCAACACTCATTTGGTTTACAAGACCTCATTTTATCCGATCTTCCGATTTAGGTCCGGTTTATTAACGTAGTTACCTATATTAGGTGCCGTTTGATTTCGTGGTCCTTCAAGCGTTATTTGGTTGTTATATCAAGACTACTAAGCAATATCAAGTGAGTACATAGTTCCCCTCTTTTACTGTTTTCAAATAATTTGAGGTGATTATGTTCATTAGTACGCATATAGTACATGATTTCCATTATGCTTTGCTATGTATGTTTACTTAGCATGCTAGCACATTGATTTACATTACATTACATTTCTGCTTCGTATGTTTAATTAGCATACTTAATACATGGTTTTCATATGAAATTTGATTCTACATCGACATTTTACCTATGGGGTTGAGTAAATTCTTTTATTCACCATACATAACATTTTACCTATGGGGTTGAGTAAATACTTTTTATTCACCATACAAGACATTAGTTGTTATCTGACATTGGTTTGACAAGACATTTTTTGGTGGTTTATTTGGTAAGTGATTTAAATAACGAGGCGTGTGTAATATGATAAAAGCATGGTGGATACGCCGCTGGAACTTCCTATATATAAGTGCTTTTATGATATTACATATCGCAGCGTTATCTAAACCGCTTTGACAGAAACAAAGACATGATACATTTTATACAAACGACATACTTATACAAGACATTGTTTTACAAACGACATATCTTATACAAACTCATTTTTACTTGGTTATTTATTTAACTATGCATTATTCTTTTATAACATCTGACTTTCATATAAAATTTCATAAGATTTTATAAAAGAAAACGTTTTACAAGATTCATGACTACCTTTTGTTTAAACACTTCTTTTTACTTACAAGTCATGAATCCTACAACAACAAAACCTATGTATCTCATAGGCATTTTTATGCCGACGTACCTATTTTCACATGTGTTTCAGGAGCTATTGCATGATGATGTTTGTGACACACTTAGGCGGACCTGGGCCTTAGTGACTTAAAACTATGAAAGACAGTTTAATTCATGTTATGTTTCTGTAAACTCCTAGACAATGTAAACATTTTTATTAATGAAACAAAACTTTAAATTCCATGTGTTGTGAAACAATGATTCTGTTACAACACTCCCCGACATTTCCGCCGCAATTTGTTGTTTTACGTGGCCGGGGTGTGACAACCAAGGCCTGGAACATCACCAAAACAGGCTCCAAAGTGACTTAAACTTTCTGTTTTGATTTAAACTTTGTTAAACTTACTTGACCTTGAGGTTTCTCATAAACATTCCTATGTGCTTATGCTCATAATCAATTGAATGGTTAGTTGGGCTTAAAAAAAAGGTTGTGACACTTAAAATCAGAGGTTAAAACCTCATATACTTTCTGTTTTGGTTAGGGTTTAACCGACAAGTAATGAACAAGCTTAAAGCTTGAGGTTTGTGTGAATATAGGACTAGCTTGGATTATCCTACTTGAAAATCCACACATTACTTGATGTTTTCCTTAGATTAGTTGTACTTATTCATTCTTTATTTGTATGTTCGTGACCCTCCTTGATTGTTTATGACATCAAGTGTAGTAGTGAACACCCAAGAGGTACCTAAATGGAATACTTGTTCTTCCTACCTCATGCATGACTTGTATGAATTACACAAGAGGTTCCTAAATGGAGGATTCATCCTTCTACCTCATGCTTGACCTATATGATATTATAATATGTAACTTATATATTATTCAAATAACCAAACTCTTGATGATGAACTAGTGGTCATTTGTCAAGATAGTAGGTTACATCATCCTAGACTTTGATAACTTATCACGATTCTAATGGGATTTTGTCCCATGAAAACATTTAAACTCTTCCAAGTTTCATAGTGTCAAGAACAAGTATCATGTGTGCTAGATGATTATTTTCCCATATGTTATTTTCGTATGATTTAAACTCCGAATTTTTAATCTTCCATTAAACTCTCCATACTCACACACTTATGTTTCTTCGTGTAGAAGGACAAGGTGCTCCACTCTAATCTACCAACAAACACTCGCGGGATATCAAGTAGGAAGCTTGCAAAACCGTTAGTAGACTCGATCCCGTTTTCCGTTTTATCACTTTTGGGTGCAACATGTATGTTGGACAAAATACACTTCACATGAAACTATTTTAATCACCATCTATCCATGCTATAACATGAACTATATGATGCTTGTTAGACTTATATGCTATGTAAACTTTCTTGTGTCGATATATGTTTCATTACCTTTGCTAGCCTACCTTAACAATTATAGCTGCAATAGGATTAACGCATCGCCCATGAAACTTAGTGTGTTGTTAAATTAAACATGTTAACCTCCTGTTATTCTTTGGGATAGGCAATATTAACGCGTTGTATTCTTGGGTTTGAACATATTATGATTCATGTTGCATATTATGATTCATGTTGGATATGAGACTTTAAACGATTTTATTCTATATTATGCTATGTAACAAAACTTGTATACTTGCCAACTTTTTGTTGATATATTTTAATACATGTTGCAGGTTGATTGATGAGATGATGTTGAGAAGAAACGCAATTTAGGTGGACTTAGAAACACACCTAGATTAATTTTGTTATTTTAATGTTATGTTATGAAACAATGTTGTCTTTTATTTGGAATCTTTGTATGACATTTTAGTCTTGAAATGAAATTTGAATTTAATTTATATTGTCACATAGTGTTATAAAGTTTTGAGCAATTTGTTCGTCTAATCCCGATGTTTTCGCCATCGGTTGGGGTGTGACACAAACCACAACCCTAAATTAATGCACATGTTTAAAATATTGGTAAAGGAAAAAGGTGGCCTGTGGTTGCCGTGGTTTAATCCACGCGAACCATGGTAGATGTTTGATAGGGGTGGTGAACTATTTGATTAAGGGTGTTAGTATTAACACATGGTAAAATCTTGTTTTAACATGGTGTATACTGGCCGTATAAGGTTATACGACCCGTATAGAATAAAATAAACTGACAAAGTCTGTGGGCGTAGACTTTGTCAGTTTATTTTATTTTATTCTATTCTATACGGGCATGTTAAAACAAACTTTGGTCGTATACAACATATACGATATCTTTATACGGACCGTATAATGGTATACGACCCGTATAGATAGGAATTTTTTTTATGAGTTAATATTCACACATTTGGTTTTCGATCTGGAAATCTATAGATGGGTTTCAGTTTTCTTTTTTACTGTTAAATAAATCTCATTTCACACATTCGTGTTCGTCAATTGGACATCAATTGATGTTGATGTCCTAGTTTGGTGGTTTGTTTGAGCTTCCTATTCTAAAGTTCACAATGATTATCAAGAGTCTACGTCAATAACGACCATTGGATCTGGCAGTCTATGTAGTGTTCAGAACCATCAAATCAAATGGCTTCTGCTATAACAACTCTCCCGAAACCCTTAAACATGTCCCATACGTCCTAAAATACACCCCGTATACGAAAACCGGACCCGAAATACCTTGATTTTTACAAAAATCAAATAAATTAAGTTTTACCAGTCGCTCGCGGGCCGCGACCATATTGGTTGTGGGCTTCGCGGGGCGACAGCTCAACATCAGGGCGCACCAGGTGCCACCACGTGGCGCAATTCTTGTCGAGGCTAACCCTTGAGTCAGCCAAGCTAGGGCCTACCCTAGAGACTCTTGCGGGGCGCGAAGCGCAGCCTTGTTGCTCTCGTGGGCCGCGAGGAAGTCAAGATCAGGCACTATAAATAGATGCCATCGCTTTCAGTCCCAACTCGCTCAAAATTTCAAACTCTCTCTCTAAATTCTGAAGTGTAGAAATTATATTGGGTATTATACCCACTAAAATAGCAAAGCTTTGCCTCGATGTAAATATTATAACCCCCGGTTACGTATTAGATACGCTGCCCGATTGATCTAGTGTTCCGTAACGGCTGTCGAGGCTCTGCCTGACGTAGTCGTTGGAGTTCTGTCTCGGGGAGGGTATAACTAATGTAAATTTGGTTATTATACTAACACGTGTGCATTAATTAATAGATTATAACCAGGAAATCACAAAGGAAATACCTAAAGTAGCAATGTGAGTAATCCTTCTTTTTGTAAACTATTTTACAAAACCTCAAATGTTTTAAGTTATATTTCATAGTGATTGAGTATTTGTAATTCTACAATTATTGTCGCTATGTTTGGGTTTTGTATACAAAATTTATTACTACACTGTGAGTAGTAACATGACCACAAGTCGGGTTGACAGTACCGTGGGTGGTAATTAAAGTAAGAATTGGAAAAAAATGTAATTACGCGATCGCCCTCAATACTGTCAACTGATAAAACCTGTTTTGATTAAATTGAGATTCACTCGCCAGTATTTCTTGTTGATAAAATGTTTTCAAACGCATTTCAGGTAACAAAATGTGAAAGCCAAATTAGAAGTCTGCTGGACAGCACTGAAGGCTTGGAAAAGTGGCTATAAAAGTTACCTAAATAAAGAAGATATTTTATTTCAATAAATTAGGATTTATCCCTATAAACATGTTTGTAATGAAAACTTGGGAATTTCCCATGTATTTAATATTATAAAAATGTGGTATTTTACTCTGATAAAATATTTCCTAACTACGGTCCTGATGTAAATTCCACTGCCAAATTGATAAACATCGATACCACTGATACTGGTTCGCGACCCCCCGTTCCCAAGAGATAGGGGCCATGGGTTGCGATATTTGCTATCAAGGAAAATGAGTTTAATTTTCTTTTTAATTTTAAATAATTCCCATTTCACACATTCGTATTCGTCAATTGGACATCAATAGATGTTGATGTCCTAGTTTGGTGGCTTGTTTGAGCTTCCTGTTCTCAAGTTCACAATGATTATCAAGAGTCTGCTTCAATAACGACCATTCGATCTGGCAGTCTATGTAGTGTTCAGAACCATCAAATCGTGTTCGTTAATTGAACATCAACTGATGTGGTAATAACTATCAAGGGGATATGGACACCTCATTTCATCTTTTTTACTATTTTCTTTGATTTCAACAAATCTAGTTTTCCTTTTCCTTCAATTTCCAGAACATTCTCCCCAAACCACAACAAAGTCCTTTTCCTTCAATTTTCAGAACCTTCATTGTGAACTTGAGAACAAGAAGCTCAACAATGGTGGTAATAAGTCTGCTTATGACTTTGTTTATCTACCCATTGATTTCAAAAAGAAGTTATTAACTAACTCAAACAAAGTTCGTAGTTCTAAACACAAGGCTCAAGGAGGTTTCTTACACTATCTTATCAAATAAAGTTACTTAAAAAGAAAGTTGGATAATTATATATGGGTCGTATAACCTTATAAGGCCCGTATATGAGACATAAAACAATGCTCATATGTTGAGTATACGATCGAATAAAAAATTCAAATGGTTGTATACTACCCTATAACTTTATACGGGACATATATGACTTTGTTGAATCTGTTGCCGCAACTCTATATTTTTATTGTGGATTTAACTTGCAACATGCATGGATGGTTTGTTCATGTGTCATATGTGTCATATAGCTACAAAACATAGTCTACAACAACATGTTTATTGACTGAATACAAATACATAGGCAACAAACAAGATCCAGCTGCAAAACAGGTAATGTAACAACCCGACTTTTCAGAAAGTCAAAGTACAAGTCAAAGTCAGGTTGTTATTCAGATCTGTCTTTTCCTGCTTAATTATTGCTTTATACTCTCGAGATTCGACAAATGATATATTGGTTAACGATATATTAAACTATGATTTACTATTAAGTGAAGGAACAATGCGATAAACACAGAAATCACAACTAAACGCTATCTTACTAAACACTCTCACATCTCAATCGCATCGAAATCTCAACGCAACTATTGGTGCTGTTCTGTGTGTGTGTTATTATGTGCTCTACTTGTGTGTGCTTAGTATATGTTTTGGGATGTTATTTGTAAACGCAATCGCAACTCTATTGCAACGCAAACTTGAAACACAGGTTTATTTTATGAGTTATGTTATTTGTGTAACTACTTGTTTAATACTATCGCAACGCTTACTCGTAACTCGCTTAAACGCAACGCTCAACGCACGAAACAAAAGTCGAAAGACTAACTTGCGCAAGCCGTCGGATTGAATGACCAACCGATCGAATGATCATCTGACCGGATGCCCATCCAATCGACTGGCCATCTGACCCACTTAACCCTCGACCGCCTCTCTCCCTCTCACACTATAAATACTCACCTGTCACATCAACTGTTCATTGATGTGACAGCCCTACCCGACCAGCACGCTCTCAGTCATTCTCAAGCTCTTTCCTCTCGACTCCAAGCGATTCTCGTAAGTTTTCACTCTAAATCTTGTACTTCCATCTTCATTACACACATCTCCATCATCTTCCCCGCTGAAATCACTGTTTTACACCATGAAATCGTCTGATTTGGACTGCTTTAGGGTGACGTCATCACGGGTTCTTATGAACACTGAAGTATGACATCATCTCATCAAAGTTTGTCCATATCTAAAGGATTTCTACACTGATTTCGACTAAATCTAAACATTTAAAAACTGATTTAAACTTTTATTCAACATTCTTCACTTTTCTACTCAAAACCGATGAAATCTGGACTCGTTCAGGCTATCAACTCATTCCCTAATGGAGAACCGGTCTGAGAACAGTTTCCACCAAAGAAGACGACCGATTCATGGGTTGAACAGTTGAGTCTGATCGAATGGGGTGGTTCCCATCCGATCGACTGAGTTGGACTTGGTTTGGTTTTCGTTGTTTAACACGTCGTCATGCCGTCTGCGTTAAACCGCAAAACTTTTTAACTTAACTAATTTTACAAAGTTTTCAAACAAAATGGTTGCTCGATCGAATAGCCATCTGATCGAATGACTATTCAACCAGGAGACTGTCCTTTATAAGTTCAACACTTAAACAATTTTACAAAACTTCAAAGAATATCAGCTTTCAATCGAATAGCCATCCGATCGAATGGCCATCCGTTCGGATGACCATCCGATCGAATGACTTGAATTATACTACAACGAAAACTTCAAAAGTTCAAACATTTTACAAACACAGTCCTCCAATCGAATGACCAGCCGACCGAATGGTCATCCGTCCGGATGGTCATCCGATTGACTCCTCATCCGATCGTTCATCTCACCTAACGCACTGTTTTCATGTTGTTCAATGCTTACACTATCGTTCTCTGATCAGGCTAATCTCCACGCGCTCCCTTCAACCCAAGTACTGTGTTTACTAGCTAAACACGCACTGTGAGTATACTCGAACCATTTTTTTTTCGCTTAACGCACTTTTGGGTGTTACATATGTTACCTATATGAAATCACGTCAACACACAACACAAACACTTTTAACGCTAACCGTTCTCGCATGTTATACGTGTCTCGATGAATGCTTGTATGTTATGTTTACACAGTGATTGTTGCCTGACACCTTAGCAATGATAGTACTATAGTTTGGACTCAGCACCTGTCATGGACAGGGGTTGCTAAGGGTTTTACTTCACATGGTCACAGTGGTGATAATGTGTTGCGCATTCTATAACTCGCACTCACGTCGGTTGCATATGTCATTGTCGATAGCTTACTTGCTCCACATTTCTACATGTTACATGCTGGTTATGTGTAAATGCTTTCGCTATATTATATGCTATTAAACTTGTGTACTCACCTTTACACTCTGTGTATTGACTTTATTTTAACGTATGTGACAGGTGTTTAGGATGCTATGCTTGCTGAGATGAATCAAGTTAGGTGGCCTAGAAACCCACGAATAAAATCTGAGTTGTCGGAACAATTTAAGACAGGTGTTTAGGATGCTATGCTTGCTGTGATGAATCAAGTTAGGTGGTCTAGAAACCCACGAATAAAATCTGAGTTGTTGGAACAATTTATCTGTCTTTGAGAACAATGCATGTAATAACTACTTATGCTTTATATGTTTATGGTATGGGACGTGAACGTTAAATATATTGTCACTAATAGTTGTTATGGATTCTCTTGGACAATCTGTTTTGCTCAGTGTCGCGCCCCGATGATTCCGCCATCGGTTGGGGTGTGACATATTGGTATCAGAGCCATAACTATAGGGAATTAGGCAAGACACGACCTAGTCCGGGTCGATGTCTTAGAATTGACCTAGTCTATAGTCTAAGTACCAACAGACCGCCTTGTGCGAACCCAGTAGGGGTTCTGCGCAAGCCTATTTCTATCACTCTCCCGAACTCGCTAAAACTATCAGCTTGTGTGAACACTGCATACAACAGCTTCACCCAAGAGCGACCTTTCCTAAGGTCGAACACTACACACCTTTCCTAAGGTTGACACAACACATACGTTTTCGAAAACACTCGCATAACACAGTCGAGTGATTTGGTCAAGAATAGGTGTGAAAACAGAGAACTCTCGATAAAATCGCTCGCTTGACGCGCATTTTTACTAGCAAACTCGAGAATTTCCGTTGAGCCATATGTTGGCGAGAGCACAGTCTATTAGGCCAAAGCATGTACTCGAGGTCACTGTGAATTGTCGAATCACTTTGGGTAGTCGCTGTGTAAACACCCAGATGCTCTGTTTCGATTCTGAGCTCGCAGCTACTGACTCTGTGGATTATTGATTTTATGTGTTTAAATGTTTATATGTTTCGATTTTGGAGACTTACTAGCTTTTCCGCCCATCGCTTTACTAAACGCGCACAACCCGCACTGCACACATATCTCAACACGCTAACAAATCGCGGACAATCTATGAACACTCGCATGCTATGTTACTCGCTTATACTACTCGCAATTGCTATTCACACTCGCAACTCTTGAACGCGCTCGTGAAACTTGAAAGATAGGTGAATACATGCAAAATATGTAGGTGAATACGTGCAAAATATAGTGGAATATGTGCTTACGTGGTCTACGTGCTTATGTGCTTATGTGTTACGTGGATTATGTGCCTACGTGACTATGTGCCTATGTGTTAGACGTGTTCCTGATGCTTTATCTGATAATAATACGTATCTTGGTTAAACACTGTATGACGAGATTCGATTGTATCGTATGAATCCTATGACGATGTCTGTTGTAGAAAATGTCGTCATTTGGATCCCACACTACCCACGCTACTTGCCACAACCATGCTGATAAGCGCATCGCTTCCTTAGTCGCCAAGGAAATGGCCAAAGTCATACCTCAGATCGTCAGTGAGATCAACGAGGTGAAGAGCAGCTCCTCTGTTGAATCCAAGAGCGACTCCCCGAAAGCGCCGTTCAGCTTTAAGCAATTCAAGGCTTATGGTCCTAAAGACTTCACTGGTGAAGATGGGCCCAACGCCATGTTTCAGTGGTTTGACTCAATTGAAGTCACTCTTCGTCAAAGCGGATGCCCAGACAACCTCCGCACTGTTAACGCAACTGGAGTTTTTCAGTCTAGGGCTCTAGACTGGTGAACTCTCCTGGGAGGAACTGAAGGAGTTAATGATTAAAGAATTCTGTCCCCCACATGAACTCCAGAAGCTAGAAAACGAGTTTTGGGGTATCAAGCAAGAAGGTGGCGACAATGCTAGTCTTACTACTCACTTTAAGCAGCTTAGTATTATCTGTCCTGGCCAAGTGTCAACATCCGACATCACAATCAAGAAGTATATCCGCGCACTACCCGATTGTGTTCAAGCAGCTAAGCCAACTACAATTAAGGAAACCTACCAACTCGCCGTTGAGATCAATGATAAGAGAGTTTTAGCTGGTTATTTCAAGACCTCAAGCAAGAATCTCCACTAGGTCACTGCTACCCCCGTTCCTAAAACTGCAACACCTCAAGCTTCGAAGTCATCACGTCAAGGACGTAAACGCAAGGGTAACAACAAGAACTGTGTCGCTACCGCAGCTCCTCTCAACTTTGTTTCTATCCAACCTCAGAATCAGAACCGCCAAGTTGCAGCACTTGTGACCAATGCACCGCCTGCTAAGCGTGCGTACACTGGTCCTTATCCCCTGTGCCCTACTTGTACTTACCATCACCCAGCTGGGATAGCTTGCCGTTTCTCTGTCCACTGCAATCTCTACGGACACTTTACTACGAACTGTCGCACTCGTCCTCGTCAGCAAGCTCAAGCTCCTCCTGCACTGCCAGCTCCACTCCCTGCTCCTCAGGGTAAACAAGTAGCTCCTGCTCCCACTGCTCATGCGTGAGCCTGCTTTGCATGTGGTGACCCTAACCACTTTGATAACGTCTGCCCGAACCGTGTGGTGAAACAAGAGCCACAGCAACCACCAGAACAACAACATCAACAACAGCAGCCTCAGCAGCAACAACAGCCAACACCACAAGCAGCCCGCGGAAGAGCATTCAACATCAATGTCCGCCAGGATCAAACTGACAACAACGTTGTCAATGGTACATTTCTTATCAACGGTATTTATGCTTCGTGTTTATTTGATACTGGAGCCTATAACTGTTTTGTGTCGTTTGAATTCGAAAAGCTCCTAAACCGTAAACGGGCTAACCTCCCAACGACGTTCGACGTAAAAATTGCCACCGAAAGAACCGTCACCGTTAGTTCTGTTCTCCATGATTGTACCTTTGAACTCAACAATCACGTCTTCCCGATCGATCTCATTCCGATGCAGCTTGGTAGTTTCGATATCGTAGTAGGCATGGATTTTCTTTGTGAAAATCGTGCTGAAGTTGTTTGTTTCGACAAGATGATTCGTTTTTCTCTTGCTAATGGCAACCAACTCTGTGTTTATGGCGAAGTATCTTTGAAGGAACTCAAACTCATGTCGTGTATCCAGGCAAGCAAGTATCTCCTAAAGGAATACAAGGCTTTCTTGGTACACATTGTAGTAGCGGAGGAAAAGGAAAAAGAGAAGAAAGCAATGGGAAAGGTACTTGTGGTTCGTGATTTTCCTTCTGTCTTTCCTGACGATTTACCTGGTTTACCGCTGTCTTGTAATATTGATTTTCGTATTGACCTCATTCCTGGAGCTAACCCTGTTCCTAAAGCTCCTTATCGTCTTGCTCGGTCTCATGTGCGTGAACTTTCTAGTCAACTCCAGGAATTACTTGATAAAGGCTTCATACGCCTTAGCACATCTCCATGGGGCGCGCCTGCCCTTTTCGTTAAAAAGAAGGATGGATTATTCCGAATGTGCATCGATTATAGGGAACTCAATAAGCTTACTATCAAGAATCATTATCCCTTACCCCGAATCGAAGATTTGTTTGATCAATTGCAAGGCGCTACGTATTTGTTTCATCAGCTATGAATTCAGGAGGAAGATATCCCAAAGACCGCTTTTCGAACCTGTTACGGCTATTACGAATTTGTCGTTATGCCTTTTGGCCTTACCAATGCACCCGCGGTTTTCATGGATTTGATGAATCGCGTGTGTAAACCCTTTCTCGACCGCTTCGTCATCGTGTTCATCGATGATATCCTTATCTACTCGAAGTCAAAAACTGAACACGCGCAACATCTACGTTTAGTTCTCGAGCTTCTCCAAGGGAATCGCCTCTACGCCAAGTTCTCCAAGTGTGAATTTTGGCTTGAGGAGTCAATTCCTCGGTCACATAATCAATAGTCAAGATATTCATGTCGATCCCGCGAAGATTGGAGCAGTTAAGAGTTGAATTACACCGAAAAACCTGTCCGAAGTTCGTTCTTTTCTCAGATTGGCGGGTTATTATCATCGATTTATCGCTGATTTCTCTAAAATCGCCGTTCCTCTTACCCCTCTGACGCATAAAGACAAGCATTTTATTTGGGGAACCAAACAAGTGGAAGCCTGTCAAACTCTCAAGCGTATGCTTTGCGACGCTCCCGTACTCACGCTACCCGATGGGAACGAAGACTTTGTAGTCTACTGCGATGCCTTTAACCTCGGTCTTGATTGTGTCCTGATGCAATGAGACAAGGTTATCGCATACGCCTCTCATCAGCTCAAAGTTCACGAGTAGAACTACACAACCCACGATCTCGAACTCGGTGCAGTTGTTTTTGCGTTAAAGATTTGACGACACTACCTTTATGGTACCAAGTGTACGGTCTTCACCGAACATAAGAGCCTAAAACACATCTTGAACCAGAAAGAGCTGAATATGCGCCAACGCAGATGGGTTGAACTTCTCAACGAGTACGACTATGAGATACGCTACCACCCAGACAAAGCAAATGTCGTTGCTGACGCTCTTAGCCGATGAAGCTATTTGCATAGTGTTCGTAATGTTCAAGCCCAACACAACCTCGAAGCTCTCATTCACGACGCTCAACACGTCTGTTTTACCAAACGAACTTTGAAGGAAAAACGAATTCTTGGAACCGAAAGCCAATTAGTGAATAAACCTAACGGTATCTTTGTTGGTGCATATGTCTGTCGACTTCGTCTTGTATCGAGTATTGTAACTAGATTGGATAGAATGGAGCTCGGTAGGCTAGTTTATAGGATATTGGAGATGTTGGACCAGTTCGCACGAAATGGATAGTCCATTTCGTACGAAATGAACATTGTCCATTTCGCACGAAATGGATGATGTCCATTCCATGCGAAATGGCTCCACTATAAATACCTGAGCCTTCATTTCATTTGTAACAGTTCGAGATTCCAGAGCCGAAGTGCTGCTGACGTTTCATTTGATCTGTAATCATGTCAAAGTAATATACAAGACATTTAAAGTGATTCTGTGTGTAAATCAAGCTGATTCAAAGTCGATACATTTGTTTCCGCCTCTCGTATTGATTAGAACTCTTCTGAACGACTCGTTTTGGTCGTGCAAACGATCCTACATGTGGTATCAGAGCTAAGGAGGATGAGTCCTTACCATTTCAGCTTGTTTTTCACCAAAATTTCTGACTTCAACTCATTCTTCTTCACATTTTTCAAAATTAATAGAGATTTTACGGTTAAAATGGACTGATTTTCACATATAACGTGCGAAACATAGTTTTAATCAATCCTTGAAAGAATTAGATCTAAAATCAACCTAAATCTTGATCAATTTTGTCAAAAATCTGGTCGATTGAGTGACGTCAACATCATTTCGTGTGAAAATCCATTCATTTCGCACGAATTGGACCTTAGAGATACCATTTCGCACGTATTGGACAGAATCAGCTTCATTCCGTTTGAAATTGGTTTCCATTTCGCACGAATTGAACTCTAGGTGCTCATTTCGCTTGAAAGTGTGAGATCGTGTGAAAGTTACCCCCATTCCGCACGAATTGGTTTCTAAGTCATCCATATCGCACGAATTGAACTTTTAGACCTTCATTTCATTTGAAAAGGATCATTTCGCACCAAATGTCCATTTCGTATCAAGGTCCATTTCGCACCAAAGTCAATTCGCTTTAAAGCTGTCCAGTTCGTTTGAATTGTCAATCCACGTAAATTTTGTGATTTTATGAAACATTTTACAGATGCATGGAAGAAGAGTTTTACAACGCATTTGCTACTACTCCAGCTGCCCCAGTCACAGCTGCAGAAATAATTGAAATCGAAAATGAAATGGGAACGTCTCAAAAGCCTCCAAAGCTTATGTACATCAAAGATTTTAAAGGATGGCAAAATCGTTTTGAAAACTGGGTGCAACCTTATAAGTTTGATGCATGGTGTTCGTTAGATGTAGATTACGTTAAACCAAAAGATGAACGTGGGATTGAAAAAGCTTTAAGTGACTATTCAACGGTTGAGAAATTGAAATACACCAGTGAAAAAATGATGATTAGTATTCTTCAACAAGCAGTAAAAGAAGATATCTTTGTTTTGCTTCAACACGAAGATATTGCTAGATCAATTTGGTTAGCGTTATGTAACAAGTTTAAGGGAAGCGCTGATATGATAAAAAACAAACGTGCATTACTAAAGAAATCATTTGATATGTTTGTAGCTTTTGAAGGTGAGACGACTAAGAAGACTATCGATAGATATTGTCATCTTGTTCAGGAAATGAGAAGATTGGAGATCAAGAAAGAAGACGATGAATGAGTTGATAAGCTTGCTGATGCACTACCACATAATAAATGGGGAACATATTTGTTGATTTTGAAACATATGAGAAAATCTGAAAGTATGAATTTGAGTTAGTTCATTCAGAAGATTGAAGAACATGAATTGGATATTCAGAAAATTGCTATCATGAATAATCCAAATGCTCAACAGGATGTTAGTCTATACTACAGAGGAAATAAATTTGAAACTACTCAGAGTCCGAAGATTAAGATTGCTTTCAGTGCTGATGGTTCTTCTGGAATAAATGTTAGCACCATAATTCAGAGTGGTGGATATTCGTCATCGTATTCAAGTTTTGATCCGAATTTCACAACACCAAATCCTCAACGACAGAGTTCAACAAATTTGCAAGGCAATGTTACATTGAATATTCAAAATGGTCAAAATCTCTCTCCAGAAGTGGCTAAGCAACACATGGCATCACTTGTTACTATGTTAGAGTCTTATGAAAGTTTAGTTGCTGGAAGAATCGGAAATCCAATGCTTACTAAAGAGGATTATGACCAGATTGATGCTGAAGAACTTGAGTTGATGGACATCAAGTGGTGTTTAGCCAGTGCTGTAAGAAGAGCAGAAAAATTCAAACAAATCACCGGAAGAGATGATTTTCGTGACGTTGCTACATCTCCGTTAGGGTTTGATAAATCAAAGGTTACTTGTTTTCGTTGCCGAGAAAAGGGCCATTTTAAACGAGAGTGCACAAACAGAGAAGCAACCGGAAGACAAGATCCGTTTGGAAACAATGATTATCATCAAAAAGCAATTTATCATCAGATTGCACAACAACCGGCATCATCCCGTGCTATTGAAAATGAAAAGAAGAAAGCTTTTCTAGTAAATCAGGATGATGAAAGATTGCCAGAGGGATTTAGCTGGGACAATACGTTCCGGTTGATTCAGCATTTGTTGCTCGAATCTTGGAAGAAGAGGCAGTCAAATCTAAGCCAAAAAGAACGAAGATTTTCAGATCATCTGAAAGTGATGAAGACACTGATGATGAGGAAGAGTACATTAATAATGCTAGAAAAAGTTTAGAATCATTCAGTTTTAATTTGTTTTTTTGCAGATAAGATCGAGATGTTGAATGAGAAGAAAGCTGCTAGAATGAAGAGAGAGTTGGAAGCAAGAAGAATTGCTGAAGAAAAGGCAAAAATGGAAGCTGAAAAAGCAAAAGTTGAAGAAAATTTGATAGAAAAGGTCAAAGATGAAGAGTGTGAGGTAAAAGTAGAATTTGATGAAGAACCAATGATTGAGAAGGTGGTGGAGAAAATTGTTGAAGTGGAGAAAATAGTTGAAAGAATTGTTGAAGTTGAAAAGATTGTCGAAGTTGAAAAAATTGTTGAGGTCACAAAACCTTGTCTGAAATGTTTGGAACCATGCAAACATTGTGAAGAAAAAGACAAGAAGTATAGTGAGCTAGAAGAGTTGAAAGAAAAATTGTTGTTTGATGTGAAGTATGTAAAAGAATCATATGATGTGCTGAACAGAACGGTTGATAATTTGAACAAGACAAACCTTGAAATGGGAGCTGCTTCAACGATGATGAGTTCAACTTTAATGACTAAGCAGAAGGTCATCAATGAGTATATTGAAGACTGTGCAAAGCTGAAGTAGGATTTGGAACTTGAAAAGATTGAAAATGAAAGAATCAAACGATTGCTGTTGAGTTATACAACTTGTGATTATTTGTTTGACAGAGTTTATCCTACTGTTGCAGGTCTTGAAGCTTTTCAAGATAAAAAGACGGAAGAGGATACTGGTAAGAAACAAAGTGTCAAGTATAACAAGTGTCCGCCTCCGATCTGGGAAAGTTATTCTCCCAGAAAACCAAATGATGAACGATTAAAAAAGGCAGTCAACATAAAGTTAAAGTCTGAAACCATTGATGAGTTACCAGACAATATTGACGTCACATTCACAACGTCTGACACTGATCATGAGTCTGTGTTATTAAAGAAAGTGGTCGATCAGGTGTTGGATATGGATGAAGAGTCAAAGTCGGAGTCTAAATCTGAAAGTTCGAGTTCATCAGACAAAAGTCCGAGTTCACCGGTCAAACGGGTTTACAATAAAGATTTTCTGTTATCGAAAAATAACTTGAATGACGAAACATTCAAAGTAGCATATACTTTGAATGATTCTGACAAATTATTTTCTGATGAAGAATTTTCAATAAGAAGTGTCAAAACCGAAATGATAAACAAGGTTTTCAAATTAACAGAAATTAATATTTCTGAAATAAAAGATGTAAATCTTAATGAAAAACCTAAAAGGTACACTTCAAGAATTCAACAAAGATTGAACAAGAAAAAAAGGTTACAGTTCTGGTTTTCAAAAGAAACCAAACCATAACAGTAATTTCAAAAAGAAAGGATTAGGTTTCATTTCCCCAGAAAATTATAAAAATGAGAAAAATTATAAACCAAAAACAAAATTTGTTCCAGGAACAAGTTCAGATGAAGAAGAGAAGAAACCATTCTGGAAACAGACAAACAAAGAGTTTCTTGTTGAAAGAAAGAAGAATATGTTGAAGGAATATGAGAAGAGAGTTGAACGAAGAACCTGTTTCAAATGTCAAGAAGTTGGACACATTGCTTGGAATTTCCCCAAGTCCATTTATACAAAACAGGGAGTTACTTCTAACTCAGATTTGAAAAAGAAATGTGTTGATAAAACAGAACAACCAACAGAAAAATTCAAAGTGTTCAAAAATTCGACTTTCGAAATTGGTGAAAGTTCGAAACGTTTTTACAAAAGAAGAGTTGATTTGAACAAACAAAAATGGGTTGTTAAATCTGAAACTAGTTCTGACAATGAATCTGACTTGTCAAAGTCAGAGGAGTCATTTGTTGTGAAAAATGATGAGAATCCCGTTCCAGAAATGAACGATGAAAACTTTCCTCCATTGTCAAAAGAAAACTTGAAGTTAAAAGTTAGAAAGATTGATATTTCAGATCAATTCTTTGCTGATGAGAAAGAATTTGATGCTGAAAAAGTTTTCAATGGGAAAGTAAAACATATTTTTGGGAAGATGGTTGACGGGAAGGTGAAAGATGCAAAAGAGTTTTACAAATCAAAAAGATGGTGGGATAGAGATGACTCACAATCACCCAAGACTAGTCAGGCTTGGGTGACAGCATTCTCTACTTAAAAACCTGACTTGCCGAAGTTCCCAAGTTGGTAATAGTGGAGCATGAATCGGCATCTTTCTTGAGAAATTCACATCTGTGAAATTTCGACCTACAAGTGGTATTATCATTATTGAAAATTGTTATATACTTATAAGTGGTATTGGTTGATAAGAACCTACAAGTGGTTAATCAAGATCATTAAGTTGAACTTGATTTAACTTTCATACAAGTGGTTGAGAAAACAAAGTGATGAAACCCTACAAACTAATTTTCCGGAAAAACCATTTGATTAAAACAAACTTTAGTGTTTTGAAATCATAATGGGAAAATAGTTTGTTGTCAGGGGGAGTTCTGATTGTTTACGCCAAGTGGATGGCGATTTGAAGCAATTCACATCAGTTTGTCAAAATTTTCTTTAATTGGTTTTGAATTTTAGGGGGAGTAAGAAATTTCAGAAAATCCAAAAACATTAGAAAATTTGAAAAAGCCAAAAACATGATAAAATAAAAAATGAGTTTTGTTGTGAAAAAGAGGAAATGATAGTACATTAGTGGACTATCACAGCACACTAAAGAAATGAAAAGTTAAAATGTGATAAACGGTCTCACTAAAGATGTGACGATAGGCTCAGCTAGACTAGTAGATTTGCGATAACGATACAAACTTAAATGAAAAAGCCTAGTTCTAGTGGAAAACACGGTTGAAAGCATAGTACTTAGTTTTATCCTTCGTGACTGTGTACCTACTCAGTAATCGCTGAATGCTAAAAGAGCATAAAACTGGTCAGTTTGTGAACTTTCACAACTTGCTGAAAAAGTCACTGTGATTGTGCATTTCATTCTGCAAAGATTTAAACTTGTTTGATGTCTTTATTTTTGTTTAAGCATTGGACATCCTCTGCGTATACGTGAGTATCGAACTGGATGTTAGTGCCTAAACATTCTGCTTTATTTTTATTCGTGTTTCGTTTAAATCTTGGATCACCTCTGCGTATATGTGAATATCGAACTGGTGGTTAAGATCTAAACATATTCAACTTGTTTTTATTTCTTATTTTGTTTAAACATTGGACTTTCTCTGTGTATCGAAAGCTCGACCTGATTGTTAATGTTTAAACATTCCGCGTTGTTTTCGCACATATCACAGTTGATGAAAGTTTAAAGGCATTACTTGAGTCAGTGTATTGCAAGATGAGGGGATATGCTGAGATCGTGGGGTCCATAAGAATTTAGTGCAAAATTAATATATCTTAACTGTTTTGGTCAAAAATTACCTAAGCAATTAAGTGATCAAATTAGTAAAGTGAGGTAGTGTGCTAGAGTTATGTATGAAAAATGTGTTAACAAAATTAGGTATGAAAACAGTTTCAGGATACGGCTCAGGATATAGAGCTGTATCTATGATCAAACAATGAGCAAAAATGTAAAGGTTGACACGTGATGTACGAGGAAAGCCCTTGATCAATCTAGATCGCCGGCATAAAACCTCGGGAGCTGACAATCGCAGCTGCCTTGTTCTTCTATTGCTTCAAATATCAGGATACAGTGCAGGATATGGCGCAGATCAATGCTAAGTGGTACAACGATTACAAGTGTTGAGTGTTTGTGCGTGATAGAAAGAAAAAAGATGTGTGAGTTCGAGAGTGGAGAGTCAAGTGTGTGTTCCTATTGATCTGGCCTCCTATTTATAGTTACAAGTAACAAACTAACTCTCCTATTATTCCGGGATGCTGGGAATATTCCATTCTGAACGTTGGGGGACTCTTTTAACTTGTTTTCCACGTGCTTATTAACTATAAAACCGGGTCTTCAGCTCATATGACCGTTACAACCTCAATAGCATTGACCATCATCAAATATTCTCGCGGAATATGCCTTTCTTCTATTCTGACCGTTACAAGACCCATTCTTCCACCATCAACGTCCATTTTTCAACCACCTTGAGCGAATCTTCAGGTAGATCAAGTCCTTTAACGTTGGGACCTTGCTACAAAATAAAATCGTTAGTAACTGCCAGGATACTGTGTCAGGATGTTACCAATATCCTGGTCTGATATCCTGATCGATACTGCCTCAGGATGTTACCAATATCCTGGTCCGGTATCCTGATCGTAAACAGCTAACATTAAATCAAGATATATTGTCAGGATATAGGCTCAGAATTTCACCCATAACAATTGTCCCCAAAAATATAACTGTTGGATATCCTAATTCCAACAGATATATTTTTCAGTCATTCCAATACGTCCGGTAAGGATATCTGTTTTGAACATTCCTGCATATGTTTGGTTAATCAGCACATAATATGATAAGATTGAAACTACTCCCTTTTCTGTAGACTTTGCTAATGTCCCTGTTGTCTTCAATCTTGAGGAGCTTGACAGTTACTCCAAGCCTGTCCTGGTAAAAAAAGAATCATCTGTTGCCGCCTGCTCTAAGCCCTCCACTATTGCTGCCGAAGGTTTCTCTCATGATGACCTTGGCTTCATGGAATCCATCGAGCCCATGAACTCCTTCCTGTATTTTGCTTTGTAGGGTTTGAATCATCTGGTCGTCCTGTACTTAGAACAATTTATATTTCCTGCACTTAAGACAATACGATGGCCAAAGGTGGATGGGTCCTGAGTTTCAGGATGAAGCCTTTTGTCATCAATCAATATGGTTTATTTTGAACAATATAACAGTTGAAGGCAAATGGGTTCTCGTGTTTTCAGGATGAAGCCTTCAACTGTTTATGTAAATATACTTTAAAAACTTAATTATGTTCTTGGTGGATGGGTCTCTTTTTGAGATGAAATCAAGAATACAATTAATAATAAACTAACCTTTTAACCTTACATGTTGTTATTTGTTATGCATTGCTTAGTCTGAATTCCAATGTTCCAAACTTAGTGCAATTATTACTTTTTATGAAAATATCTTGATCAGTATACTCGCAAATATCCTATTAAGACTTCCGTCAAATAGGGTTCTTACAACTCAAACAATTTCGATAAAGTTTTCAAAGAAAAAGGATGGTTCATTTTTATTTTGCAAAGCTTGTTTTGATAACAGTAGTTTGACTTGAATATAGTTTCAATTTTCAATCCAAGTATCCTGAAGTATATCCTGAGAATACATCTTGAGAATATATCCTGAGAACATGTCCCGACCAGGATACTTATAAGTGTTATAGTTTCAGAAATTTAGACAATCTAGATAAGGTTTTTTAAAGAACAAAAATAGGAAAGATCATACCGAAACAGAAGACATCTCAATCCTTTCATTCTAGTCCTTTCGCAACCATTCCACCGAAGGTGTCCCCAGTCCAGGATACTTGGCGAATTATGCCCAAACATGATCCTTTGAGTTCCTCACAATGCCTTAGTGGGATATAGTGTTGGCATAGGTTTCCTTCTTGCTCCAGCATAAATGTCCCCAGTAGGATATAGTATCAGCATACGTCATGTTCTATCACGGATGTCCCCTGTCTGTGCAGGACCAGTATGTTGTACCAGGATAAGATCCTTTAGCAATTCTTCAACCAGTTGTTTAAACTTAGCAATCTTTTTTCAAAAAATTATGTAGACTTGTAAATGATTATGTTTTTTGAAAATATACTTTGGGATTATCCAAAAACTGTAACACCTCGAAAATTTCGGGTTCAATAATAAAACGACACGTGTCATGTAAGACAAAACGCGTTGTAAACCCGGGTCTAATAAAAATGTTTGACAGGATTTAAAAGTGTCGTCATGTTAACTTTTGCACCTCTGAACGACCTCGTTATAAATTCCAAGACTCAAAACATCTCATTTATGTTCAAAATTCAGTGAATTATAACATTGAACGATGCATGGTTTAATCGGTGGACTCCTACGAAGAAATTCCTACGATAACCCTTTTGTTTCGGTACTTTAAAATGGAGTTCAAGTGAAACAAATAATAATGGAAGGGTTATTGATTGTACAAAACCCTTATTAGAGGCCCCTAATTGATAATGGAGGTCCCAAAATTCGTACAAGTGGGTTGCCCTTTCAACACACCAACAAACAAGCAATTCTGGTCCCTGATGTCTAGCTTACGGACCGTAAGCTTGGGGACCTTACGGTCCGTAAGGTACCCCCCAGCATCAGAAAACAGGCTATTGCCTGTTGTGCGCGTTTCTGACCTATTGCACCGGTTTTTCTCACTTGTAAACGACCCCTAGGTACCCCCTAACATATAGGAACAAGTGTTAATCAGTTGTGGAGGGTCCTAGACCTTGTTGTCAACATGTTGTGGTGCTTGAACTTACTATATAAAGGCCTCCATGTTACAACTTTCCTCACAACTTCTCCTGCACTCTTGGATTGATTCTGGAGCTCAAGCTTGCTTCCTAGTGATCATATCTCGTGCATAGGACTTCAGTAAGTGTTCTAATCTTTCTCTAATTGCTTTTAGCTTAGTTAATTAGCTAAAAGTCAAACCGTCGTAATTACGGTTTGACTTCGAGATTAGTCATTTATGGCTCAGTAATATCTCGAATTAAAAGTGGTTATAAGTTGGTATTCATGTGGGTAATAAAACCCCAAAAGGGTTTCCCCTGATCACCATCCTAACCAGGTCAAATGTCGGGTCAAACATTTACTTAAAAAGTCAACATATTGCTTAAAATGTCATTTATGCATAATTAGCTATCTAGAACATTTGTAACCTGTTTGAACATTGTTATAACTTAGAAATAAGTGTAAGAACATGTCCCAACATGTTCTACCCGACTATTTCCTGTTTAGACCCGGTTCGGAACCGAAAGTCACATAGTTTGACTTTTCGGTTGACTTTCAGTTCTGACCCGTTTGGGCATATTTTAGAAATGCCTCAGAGCTTAAATTGGATTAGGATACATGTTAGAACAAACCTCTGTGATCATACACCTTGGTTCACTAGTTATCCAATTAATATGCATATTTCCGTTAATTGCTCATACGTTGACCATTATGCCCTTATTACCTTAAAACATGATTTATGAAAATGTAAAAGTGTAGAAACCTTAAATATTGATATATAAACTTGTATGCAAAATTTGACATCAGTTTGACTTATAGATTAAGAGTTATGCTCATTAGCGTAATTACGGTGCTTTATGTTAATAAAGTGGCGTAATTAGCGTATAGCCTAATTAAACATACTTTTTGGTATCAAAAGAATTACCCACTGATATGATATATTATTTTGGGAATTTTAAAGATTTTTAATTTATTTTAGGCCGAGCATAACTCATAGTCGTAGGCTTAATTCGATAATTGTCGGTTTTGCCCTTACGGGCCATAAAATGAGTTTTACATATCTAAATGACTCCAAACCTTTTGCTACTGATTAGTTATGATAAATAAATTATTTTAAGCCTTCTGGAATTATAAAAACATCAGATTTAAGTATCGAACCCGGTAATGGCCTTTAATCGCCATAATTAGCGTTTTTAACGCATAGTATGTCTTAAAATCATATTGGACATACCCGGGTTGATACCTACTGATATATGAGGCAAATTATGATATTTTAACAGTAAGCAAAGGTTGATAAACTCAGACTTCGTTTTTGAGCTTTTCGGCTTATGTGAAATTACCAAAATACCCCTACGGGGCATGGTTTGGTTAAAGATGATAAATTTCACATATAAGCTTTAGCCTATTGATATAACTTATCAAATTGAGTATGTTTGCTGTTTACATCAGACCTGTAACTCAGTTAAACGATTAAACTCTTTTACAAACTTTAAAATGGCCAAACTACCCCTACGGGGCATAGTTTGTGTTTAAATTAGTTCGGGGCATAACGAAAAACATCCTACTGATGTTACAACATATTTGAAGCATATTAACTTAGGAAACTTGTATATGGCTCTTACGGATACCCGTTACGCATATTACGCGTTCGGCTCGGTTTATGTAACAAGTTTACATAAATTAGCCGAAACGGGTCAAACCTTATCGGTTTTATCTCAAAATCCAGAATGTGAATAATGAACCCATATTAAACAAGTCTTCAAACTTGTCGGGTCAGAATCACATTCTATCCGGTCTTCGCTTAATCGTGCGTACGAACCGTATCTTCGAAACTAGCCGGTCTAAGCTTAAGCATAATTAAAGACCCGCTAGGATTCTAATAGGTTATAATTAAAAACCTTCGTTCCAGATTAGGAGCCCAGTAAAAGCTATCTGTACTTGCTGATTTGATATACGGCTGGGATTGAATTTATATTTAGCTCAGGTAAATACTTTTAACTTATTTTCCCTATACGGGCTTGGGTTACGGTACATAGCGTACCGCTTGATCGGGCATCAAATCTTCCACGCTTAGTGGTTAATTGAATAATTTGATCGGCTCGTTTTAAACAGATGTGTTTACTTTACAGCCTTCGGGGGGTTAATGACCATGTCCCGGATATCCTCGGCATTATCTTACGAGATTGCCACGACCTGAGCACGGTGTGTAGGCGTACACCCGTGTATAACTCACGTACAGTGGTGTGTCTATTGATCTTTAACCCGGATACGTCCGGGCTACTGAACGCATAAGTAACACGTAAATCGTTCTCAAGATTATTATATTATCAAAATAATTCTCCCAAGTTAAAAAGATTAATTTTGCCTCTGTGCATTTTAATCAAAGTGTCAAGATATTTTGTGCCACGTGCATTCAAAACAATTTACAAACTCTTTTTCCAAAATGAGTCAGTTGAATGTATTTACCAGTGTAAACTGACGTATTTTCCAAAAAGGCTAAATGCAGGTACTATACGAACTTGGCTGGATAATTCTCCTTAGCATCAATAGAAGTCTCGCAAGCTTAAGATGCCTAAAAGTCTGTTGAACTATTGTTCCAATTTTATGTACGATCCTTCTGTGGATAAACTTCCGAATATTGTGACATTGATATTACAATAATAAATTCGGTTGTAATATATTTACAATTGCTTCCGCTGTGCTTAATAATATTGTGTTGTTTGACTATTATGTTGCCAACCATGACGTCACGATACTCCCCACCGGGCCCACCGGTGACACGTGGAAATCGGGGTGTGACAGGTTGGTATCAGAGCCAACACTGAGTGAATTAAACACTAGCCTTTTGTGTTTAATCTCAGTTACACAATTGCACATTCTTGAGTCTAGACAAGAACATAAGACAAATTTTGCTCTACGTTAAATATTAATAAGAATCTTAAGAGTGAAACCTAGCCTTCGGGACACTTTAAGGCCGGGCCATGATGGTAAGACCTGTTTAAAAGATTCGAATCACTGTTAACATCTGTAAATAGGTTAACGCTCCTGGCAGACGTGATCCATTAATAATCACACATGTCATTTTTATATAGGACTCTTTAGAAGATTCCTAACCCAGTTTAATGATCTCTAAATCCTGGGTTTACATCATCAATAAGATGATCCTATTTTAACCAAACGTGGTAATATAACGCCTACGGGCCTTGCTCATTTCCACATGAGCCAAAATACGGTGGTAGCAATGACTCCCTGTCAAGGTAATGAACTGGGTTCAAACCTCAACTGCTTTGATTCTCTGAAATCCTGGCATATAATTTAAAAATTTTCCTTGTGACTAGGCCTTTTGTGCCACAAATGAAAATGTTATTGTTTTATAATTAGGATAAATTATAATAGAAATCCTAAATAAATATGATTAATAAATTAACCCAATATGGTCTCTGTTTACCATGGTTGATGAATTACCCTAAGGGGCAATTCCATAATAAACTCCCAAATAAACTATTGTTCTTGTTTTCTGTAACAGTTCAATTAGTATGGCTAACTCGGGCGAGGGTAATAGTCATCCAGTGGGGAATAACGAGAACGCCCGGATAAATTTAACGGGTGCTGAATTAAAAGCCATAATTGACGGCGCCGTTACACAGGCATTGGAAAGGCAGTATGATGAGTATAGTGGGACTCGTAGTAGGACCCTATTTACACAGCCTTCAAAGCCACCGCCCAAGAAGGATGATCCCAAGAAGGAAGATGATGAGCGTCACTCTTCTAACCATCACAGTGATCCGTCTCAACAGATCATACTGAATCAAGGACCCCCTGATAAGGGTTGCTCCTACAAGTACTTCGTTTCGTGTAAACCCCGGGATTTCACTGGGGAGGAAGGAGCTGTAGATTGTATGACATGGTTAGAAGAGATGGATACAGTGGTGGATATCAGCGGATGCGCTGAGAAAGTTGTGGTCAAGTTTGTGTCACAATCATTCAAGGGAGAGGCACTAGCATGGTGGAAGTCTCTCATTCAAGCTACGGGGAAGATCCCTTTGTACGAGATGACTTGGGATCAGTTCGTGGCTCTTATCAAAGAAAATTACTGTCCTCAACATGAAGTTGAGAAGATTGAGACTGAATTCTTGACATTAGTCATGGAGAACTTACATTGTCAAGCATACCTTACAAATTTCAATACCAAGTCTCGATTGGTTCCTTATTTGATCACACCAGAACCCAAGAGAATTGCTCGCTTCATAGGGGGTTTAGCCCCAGAAATAAAAGCCAGTGTTAAGGCTTCAAGACCTACTACATTCAGGTCAGTGGCAGATCTGTCGCTATCTCTCACACTCGATGTGGTTAGAAACAAGGCTGCCAAAGTCTCGGAAGACGGAAAGCGTAAAAAGGGAGGATGAGAATTCCCATCACTCTGATAGGAAGAGGAACTCTGAAGATAAGAAGAGTTCCGGGTCTAAGAGAGACAGCCAGCAGTCGGGAGAGAAGACCAGGTGCGAAACCTGTAAGAAATACCATCTTGGGAAATGCAGATTCGAGTCTCAGCCTCTACCATGTGGAATTTGCAAATCTAGGGAACATAAAACCCTGGATTGCAAGAAGTTAAAAGATGCAACCTGTTATGGTTGCAACGAGAAGGGGCATATCAAGACCAACTGCCCTAGGAACCAGAAAAATCCCGAGTAGGCCAAGAGAACAAAAAACACGAGTTGTCAGGATGAACGCCCAAGAGATGGGGCAGAATAATAATATAATATGTACCTTTCCTTATCAAGCAGTTTATGTAAAAACTTATTTGATACTGGCACGTATAAATATATTATGAATGATAAAGGTTGAGAACTGTTGTCTCCACCTGATTAAGACTCCGGTCATTTAATGCCCGGTAGAAAGTGACGATGTTACGTCGAAAATGCTCCAACAAATCCTATATTGATATTAGTATCCATTAGAAATCACTTTTTCTAATATCCTTGTAGCAAACTTTTGGTTGCATACTTAAGGACTCAATATAGTGATGAAAATCGAGTGGTTGCCTTAAAGATCAAGTCCATAATGTGAATGATAAGAAGCAAATAATTATCAAGACTCCTTATGAGACAACCCTCGTAATTACACGTGTCCGTACGATTAATTAATATTAAACATAAAAAAATGGTGGAACTGGCCGTCCCCGGAATCGAACCCGGGTCTAGGCCGGCCGCACCCTTTCGCGCGCCTAACCAACCGAGCTAGGTGCCTAGTTTGTGAAAATCTCCATTCTAATTAATTATAAGCACATGTACAATAAACTTCCTTATTATTTATCAATAAAAATTTCTGCTAAGTGTCCTGTTTTTAATACAGGCAATAATAAATCTTCATGAACCATAAACTTAGCAAATTTTTCCACAAGGTATAGCTACCAAGGAAACCGTAGTAACCGATTCTTCTAGCATCGGCAAGGAATCCTTCCGAAAAATCTAAGAGTACTCTCTCTTCGCATAGAGTGCGACAACATATGTTATTTTAATTATTTTCTCATTGTTTTCTATCGCCTGCGAATGCCAAACTATGTTTGATAAAAGTGTCATATGAGGATTGGCGTATCCTAGTGTGTCCCATAGATTATTTCCATGTCTGATCAGCATGGAGGTTTAATGCATGGAACCCCTGAGATATCCCAATGGTCATATTGTACTAATGTCGACTAGTAGTATTCAAAGGAGATATCCGGAATAGAACTATCCCAGTAAATATTCCTCGGTGAAGGAATATGTGGAATCATAACATGAATGTGTCACTTATTAGACACAAGCGTTGATGAGTGAACTGGAGCCTGAGATATGGAAATCTCTGTAACCTCCTAGTACTTTGATTATCTTCTTCTAAGTTTACCATGTTTACCTCTCTAGAGGCAGGTAGAGTTACGATTAACATCCCGCTTTGGGTCAGAGTGTTGTAAGAACTCCATGTTTTTATGGAACAACCGAAAACCTGATTAAGAAAATTTTAAGATATAGATTTATATATCCTAACTCGATATTCTAAGAGTTTGAGATGGTTGGGTAAGAAAGACGGTTCATTTTGCTTATGCATTGTTACCGCAACCCTACTTAGGCAACGATTAAGAATTTGCCATCAGCTGCCCAGAATAGTCGAATTGTTCGACTAACGGCAAGGATTAGCTATTCCCTAAGATTTGTTAAGCAGTGGTTGAAATAACCATCTCACCTTAAGATAAGCTTTTCTATAAAAGTTGATAAATGAGTATCAAGGTTGCCCCTTTGGAGACCTTGTATAAATGGAATATTAAACAATCTATTGATTAGGACAATAGATTGGTAAGTCCAATTATCTAGATCTGAAAGTTGCATTGGAAACAACGAATAAGATCATACAAATTCCTAATCACCTGTAAGTTGCCATTATTAGGCAGAGAATACTTCCTTTAATTCAGTAAATCTCGGGTCGAGATTTATTTTAAGGGGGTGAGGATGTAACACCTCGAAAATTTCGGGTTCAATAATAAAACGACACGTGTCATGTAAGACAAAACGCGTTGTAAACCCGGGTCTAATAAAAATGTTTGACAGGATTTAAAAGTGTCGTCATGTTAACTTTTGCACCTCTGAACGACCTCGTTATAAATCCCAAGACTCAAAACATCTCATTTATGTTCAAAATTCAGTGAATTATAACATTGAACGATGCATGGTTTAATCGGTGGACTCCTACGAAGAAATTCCTACGATAACCCTTTTGTTTCGGTACTTTAAAATGGAGTTCAAGTGAAACAAATAATAATGGAAGGGTTATTGATTGTACAAAACCCTTATTAGAGGCCCCTAATTGATAATGGAGGTCCCAAAATTCGTACAAGTGGGTTGCCCTTTCAACACACCAACAAACAAGCAATTCTGGTCCCTGATGTCTAGCTTACGGACCGTAAGCTTGGGGACCTTACGGTCCGTAAGGTACCCCCCAGCATCAGAAAACAGGCTATTGCCTGTTGTGCGCGTTTCTGACCTATTGCACCGGTTTTTCTCACTTGTAAACGACCCCTAGGCACCCCCTAACATATAGGAACAAGTGTTAATCAGTTGTGGAGGGTCCTAGACCTTGTTGTCAACATGTTGTGGTGCTTGAACTTACTATATAAAGGCCTCCATGTTACAACTTTCCTCACAACTTCTCCTGCACTCTTGGATTGATTCTGGAGCTCAAGCTTGCTTCCTAGTGATCATATCTCGTGCATAGGACTTCAGTAAGTGTTCTAATCTTTCTCTAATTGCTTTTAGCTTAGTTAATTAGCTAAAAGTCAAACCGTCGTAATTACGGTTTGACTTCGAGATTAGTCATTTATGGCTCAGTAATATCTCGAATTAAAAGTGGTTATAAGTTGGTATTCATGTGGGTAATAAAACCCCAAAAGGGTTTCCCCTGATCACCATCCTAACCAGGTCAAATGTCGGGTCAAACATTTACTTAAAAAGTCAACATATTGCTTAAAATGTCATTTATGCATAATTAGCTATCTAGAACATTTGTAACCTGTTTGAACATTGTTATAACTTAGAAATAAGTGTAAGAACATGTCCCAACATGTTCTACCCGACTATTTCCTGTTTAGACCCGGTTCGGAACCGAAAGTCACATAGTTTGACTTTTCGGTTGACTTTCAGTTCTGACCCGTTTGGGCATATTTTAGAAATGCCTCAGAGCTTAAATTGGATTAGGATACATGTTAGAACAAACCTCTGTGATCATACACCTTGGTTCACTAGTTATCCAATTAATATGCATATTTCCGTTAATTGCTCATACGTTGACCATTATGCCCTTATTACCTTAAAACATGATTTATGAAAATGTAAAAGTGTAGAAACCTTAAATATTGATATATAAACTTGTATGCAAAATTTGACATCAGTTTGACTTATAGATTAAGAGTTATGCTCATTAGCGTAATTACGGTGCTTTATGTTAATAAAGTGGCGTAATTAGCGTATAGCCTAATTAAACATACTTTTTGGTATCAAAAGAATTACCCACTGATATGATATATTATTTTGGGAATTTTAAAGATTTTTAATTTATTTTAGGCCGAGCATAACTCATAGTCGTAGGCTTAATTCGATAATTGTCGGTTTTGCCCTTACGGGCCATAAAATGAGTTTTACATATCTAAATGACTCCAAACCTTTTGCTACTGATTAGTTATGATAAATAAATTATTTTAAGCCTTCTGGAATTATAAAAACATCAGATTTAAGTATCGAACCCGGTAATGGCCTTTAATCGCCATAATTAGCGTTTTTAACGCATAGTATGTCTTAAAATCATATTGGACATACCCGGGTTGATACCTACTGATATATGAGGCAAATTATGATATTTTAACAGTAAGCAAAGGTTGATAAACTCAGACTTCGTTTTTGAGCTTTTCGGCTTATGTGAAATTACCAAAATACCCCTACGGGGCATGGTTTGGTTAAAGATGATAAATTTCACATATAAGCTTTAGCCTATTGATATAACTTATCAAATTGAGTATGTTTGCTGTTTACATCAGACCTGTAACTCAGTTAAACGATTAAACTCTTTTACAAACTTTAAAATGGCCAAACTACCCCTACGGGGCATAGTTTGTGTTTAAATTAGTTCGGGGCATAACGAAAAACATCCTACTGATGTTACAACATATTTGAAGCATATTAACTTAGGAAACTTGTATATGGCTCTTACGGATACCCGTTACGCATATTACGCGTTCGGCTCGGTTTATGTAACAAGTTTACATAAATTAGCCGAAACGGGTCAAACCTTATCGGTTTTATCTCAAAATCCAGAATGTGAATAATGAACCCATATTAAACAAGTCTTCAAACTTGTCGGGTCAGAATCACATTCTATCCGGTCTTCGCTTAATCGTGCGTACGAACCGTATCTTCGAAACTAGCCGGTCTAAGCTTAAGCATAATTAAAGACCCGCTAGGATTCTAATAGGTTATAATTAAAAACCTTCGTTCCAGATTAGGAGCCCAGTAAAAGCTATCTGTACTTGCTGATTTGATATACGGCTGGGATTGAATTTATATTTAGCTCAGGTAAATACTTTTAACTTATTTTCCCTATACGGGCTTGGGTTACGGTACATAGCGTACCGCTTGATCGGGCATCAAATCTTCCACGCTTAGTGGTTAATTGAATAATTTGATCGGCTCGTTTTAAACAGATGTGTTTACTTTACAGCCTTCGGGGGGTTAATGACCATGTCCCGGATATCCTCGGCATTATCTTACGAGATTGCCACGACCTGAGCACGGTGTGTAGGCGTACACCCGTGTATAACTCACGTACAGTGGTGTGTCTATTGATCTTTAACCCGGATACGTCCGGGCTACTGAACGCATAAGTAACACGTAAATCGTTCTCAAGATTATTATATTATCAAAATAATTCTCCCAAGTTAAAAAGATTAATTTTGCCTCTGTGCATTTTAATCAAAGTGTCAAGATATTTTGTGCCACGTGCATTCAAAACAATTTACAAACTCTTTTTCCAAAATGAGTCAGTTGAATGTATTTACCAGTGTAAACTGACGTATTTTCCAAAAAGGCTAAATGCAGGTACTATACGAACTTGGCTGGATAATTCTCCTTAGCATCAATAGAAGTCTCGCAAGCTTAAGATGCCTAAAAGTCTGTTGAACTATTGTTCCAATTTTATGTACGATCCTTCTGTGGATAAACTTCCGAATATTGTGACATTGATATTACAATAATAAATTCGGTTGTAATATATTTACAATTGCTTCCGCTGTGCTTAATAATATTGTGTTGTTTGACTATTATGTTGCCAACCATGACGTCACGATACTCCCCACCGGGCCCACCGGTGACACGTGGAAATCGGGGTGTGACAAAAACTTTGTATTTTATTGGGACTAAACCCATTTTCCGGGCATTTAAGCCAGAGTATAAGAACCTCAAGACTTGAAAAGGTGAAAACCTTTAAGTCTTTGAGTTTTGCTGGGCATTTTACCCACGTTTCGTGCGCTACAGGCGAGGGTGTGGAAACCCCAAAACTTAGAAAGGTGAAAACCTTTAAACCTGGGGAAAATCCCAAATTTTCATGCGCTACAGGCGGGAGTGTATAAACTCCAAGACTTAGAAAGGTGAAAACCTTTAAACCTTAGAGAGTATGAAAATACCCTTTCGTGAGAGAGGGTGATCAATCCTCATATACCTTTAGGATTCAGGATATAGCCAACAGTAACGAAATTGCCAGCCACTTTTACATGGACTGGTCCCGCCACCTTGAACTATCCCTGAATAACTTGCGCTCCAGGCGGGGTGTTTAAACCCAATTCGGAAGAAATGTGAATACCTTTAAACCTGTGAAGGGATCAGGATCCCTTGTACGTGAGAGAGGGGGCCAATCCTCTAATCTTTCGAAGTATCTTGAGTGAGCATCCTGGAGCTATATCCTGAGCATATACTGCAAAACATCCTTACACTAAGGTGGGTGTTAGCTTGGCTAACACCCCTCCGATGCTTAAGTTAGTATTGGGTTTCAAAGAATAAATTAAACCAAACATATTTAAAAAATAGAATTCATACCATCCTGAGTTAGAAATTAAATTCTAAACTCACTTGAAATAAAGCTTAAGGTGTATAGCATTCCAAGATCTCGGTAGCATATCCCCTTTCATATTCTTGAGTCTATATGCTCCTTTCCCTGCTTCTGATTCAACTTCATATGGTCCTTCCCATTTTGGAGCTAGCTTGCCATCGGCAGGATTAGTGGTATTCTGAAAAGCCTTTCTTAACACCCAATCTCCAACTTTAAATCTTCTGGTCCTAATATTCTTGTTATATGCTCTGGATATTCTTTGTTGATATGCTGCCATCCTTAGCCTTGCTGCATCCCTTCTTTCATCTACAGTATCCAAATCCTGACATAAGGCTTCAGGATTCTGTTCAGGATCCTGTAGGGTAGATCTTGCAGTAGGTATTGTCATTTCCGTTGGAATCATTGCCTCTGCTCCAAATACCAAGGAAAATGGGGTTTGGCCTGTTGCATTCTTTACCGTTGTCCTATCAGCCCACAAAACAAAGGGTAATTCTTCTGCCCATCTTCCTTTTTTGGTTCCAAGCCTCTTCTTTAAGTTATTGACAATTATCTTGTTTGAGGATTCTGCTTGTCCATTCGCTTGAGGATGTACCGGAGTAGATGTTATCATTTTGATTCCCCAACTCTTGCAAAAGTCAGTAGTTCTCTTGCTTATAAACTGAGAACCATTGTCACAGATTATCTCGGCTGGTACTCCGAATCTGGTCAGGATATTTCTCTTTATGAAGGATACTACTTCTTGATCTCTAACTTGAACAAATGCTTCTGCTTCAACCCACTTGGAGAAATAATCCGTCATTGCCAACATGAAAACCTTTCCTCCTGGAGCTTTTGGAAGCTTTCCCACTATATCCATACCCCACTTCATAAACGGCTAAGGGGAAACAATAGGATACAACGGTTCAGCAGGCTGATGTAATATGTTACTATGTCTTTGACATGCGTCACATCTTCGAGCATATTCTGCGGCATCTTTTCTCATTGTTGGCCAATAATATCCTGTCCTTAATACTTTTGAGAATAATGACCTGCCCCCAGTATGGTTACCACAATCCCCTTCATGTATATCCTGAAGTACTTCTTTGGCTTCAGGATCCTCCAAGCACCTCAAATACGGTCCTGCAAGAGATTTCTTGTATAAAAAATTATTTATAATAGTGAATCGTGATACCTTCATCCTAAATGCCTTAGGATTTTCACTTTCGGGGATGTGTCCTTCCTTGAGATATCTCATTATTGGAGCCGTCCAAGATCTTGGATCCTCTTCAGGATACTCTGCTCCAGGATCCTGAATACCCGCTACTTCTTTATCCTGAGGATTCGTTGCAGGATACAAGACATATATTATTGGTATTTGGGTTCCTTTTGGTATCCTGATCGATGATCCCATATTTGCTAAGGCATCTGCTTCAGCGTTATCCTCTCTTGGTATCTGTTCAAGTGTAAAAACGTCAAAATATTCTGCTAATTTTTTGAGAATATCGAGGTATTCGATTAATTTCTCACCCTTAACTGCATAGGATCCATTAAAATGGTCAGTAATTAACAAGGAGTCAACATATACTCGCAAATTCTTGATACTCATATCCTTAGCCAATTCTAATCCTGCAATTAAAGCTTCATATTCTGCCTCATTATTAGTAGCAGGAAATTCACACCTAATAGCCTGGGGTAATATGTCCCCCTGTGGCGATTTTAGTAGTATACCTAAACCTACACCTCTTATATTGGATGCACCATCAGTATATAATGTCTAGGATCCTGAAGATTCTCCTAACTGTTGAACTTCTAGGTCTACCTCATCCTGAATATCACTACTGAAATCAGCCACAAAGTCAGCTAAAGCCTGAGACTTTATGGCATTTCTAGGTTCATATACTAAATCATAAGCACTCAACTTTACTGACCATTTGGCCATCCTGCCTGACATCTCTGGTTTCCTAAGCACATTTTTGACAGGATAATTCGTTTTAACATGGATCCTATGTGTCTCAAAATAATGTCTAAGCTTCGTCGATGCCATGACTAGAGCTAATATCAATTTTTCTAAATGAGAATACCTAGTTTCAGCATCTAACAAACTTTTACTAACATAATATACAAGATATTGCTGACCTTCATGGTCTTTTATAAGAACGGCACTTACAGCATTCCCTGATACAACGAGGTATAGGGATAGTGGTTCACCATTTTCAGGCTACATCAATAGAGGTGCGGTTGAGAGATATCGCTTCAAACCCTGCAAGGCTGCTTCATGCTTTGCTCCCCATTCAAATTTCTTATTCTTCTTGAGGATATCATAGAATTCCTTGCATTTTTCTGAGGATCTTGAAATAAATCTATTCAAAGCTGCTACTCGGCCTGTTAACCGTTGTACGTCCTTCATATTCGAGGGTGATTTTATATCCAGGATAGCTTTAATCTGCTCCGGGCTTGCCTCTATCCCCTTTTTGTCACCATATATCCAAGAAACTTTCCTGCCCCCACTCCGAAATGGCACTTAGCAGGATTCAGCTTCATGTTGTATTGATCCAGGATATCAAATGCTCCCTTGATATCCTGGAGGTGATCCTCAGCTCTTTTAGATTTTACCACCATATCATCAATATATACCTCCATGGTGTCCCCCAGCTTATCTTTGAACATCATGTTTACCAATCTCTGGTATGTTGCACCTGCATTTTTCAAACCGAAAGGCATAGCAGTATAGCAATATATACCTGTTGGTGTCATGAAAGCAGTATCCTCCTGATCCGAAGGCTCCATTTGAATCTGCTGAAATCCTGAGGATGCGTCCATGAATGTTAACATTTCATGTCCAGCAGTAGCATCTACCATTGCATCGATATGAGGGAGAGGAAATGGATCTTTAGGACAAGCCTTGTTCAAGTCCGTGTAGTCTACACAGACTCTCCATTTCCCGTTTTTCTTCTGTACCACAACTACGTTTGCTAGCCATCTTGGAAACTTAACTTCTCTGATCATCCTGGACTTCAACAATCTTTCGACTTCCTCTTGGATAATCGCATTCCGCTCAGGAGCGAATTTTCTTCTTTTTTGCTGAACAGGCTTGAATGATTTGTCAATTCCAAGCTTGTGAGTGATAATGTCTTTGGATATGCCTGTCATATCCTCATGCTTCCATGCAAACGTTGACATCCTGCATTTCAAAAAGTTAGTTAACTGCTCTTCAATATCCTGAGGGATATTGGTTCCTACGAGCACCGAGATATCAGGATTATCCTGATCCAGGATGATTTTCTTCACATCTTGCTCCGAATCCTCCATGATATCCTGGGCCCGCATCTTTAATTGCTATGCTGTACTAGGCTTAGTTGAGGATTTCATTGAGGATGAGTAGCATTCCTTCGCTTCCTGCTGATCACTTTCAACCTTGACAATTCCCCAAGGGGTAGGGATCTTGATGCATTGGTGATATGTTGATAGCACAGCCTTCATGTCGTGAATCCATGGTCTTCCCAGTATGATGTTATAGCAGGATAAGGAGTCCATCACACAGAAACGTTGTATTGAGTTGACCCCTTCAACATATACTGGTAACTTTATCTCCCCTACGGTATTCCTAGCTTCTCCACTGAAACCAACGAGCACAGTGGACTTCGAAGTGATATCCATCGGAGATACATTCATCCTCTTCAATGTTTCCAGCTGAATTATATTGACAGAACTATCATTGTCTACCAGTATCCTGCGTACAAAATGGTTAGCCACATATAATGTTATTACTAAAGCATCATGGTGAGGATCCTGAACAGTATCCCTGTCATCACTATCGAAAGTGATCACTTTATCAGTTGTGAGGGTAGTCATCCTGACTGGTCTGTCTCCCCTCTCGCTCTTAGCTTCCTTTGCATGTCTCTTGGCCGCCGAATACGAAGTCCCACAAATGTCGGATCCTCCTGAAATAAAGTTAATTATCTTGGCATCTGCTGGGGGTGATGTTGCTCGTTCAGGATCCTTCTCGGGATCCTGCCCTTTATTCTTCTTTTTTCCCAGCAAGTCCTTCAGATACCCCTTGCTTAACAGGTAACTTATTTCTTTCCTTAAAGCAATGCAATCCTCGGTCATATGTCCGAAGTCTTCGTGGAAGGCACACCATTTGGATTTATCCTTCCAATCAGCTTTCTGCTGGTTCTTTCGAGGCCACCTAGCTTTGTCCCCTAAGGCCTGCATAGCATACATTAATTCAGGTATATTAACAGAAAAGCAGTATTCAGATAAGTCAGGATATTCTTCAGGATCCTCGTCTTCAACAGCAATCACTTTCTTGTTATCATTTCTGCCATATTGTTAGGGGAGGATTTTTCTAACAATTAGTGATCCTTACTTGTTATCCTAATTAATAATCCTTACTTCTGTGACAGATAGTGATCCTCAGAAGAGCTTTAGGATCAGGATCATGGATCACCTTAAGGATCCTCATACTAACGATTGTTTGTTTGTGTTTCGTATTATTTCGTAGGAGTAACAAGCTTGACTTGGTCTTGGCAACGTTACTATGGAATATTCCACGGGTATTTCGCACACGTTTGACTGGAAATGGACGTTGTGGAGAACGTGGGAGCTTGGCACAAAAGTCAGATAGTTTGTTATTATAGTTAACTTCTATTTTTAAAGGGGTGACGAGCTAGTAATTAGAACACTTAGCCATTTTCAGCTACACACACTCTCATACAATCGCACTCTTGAAGCTCTCGACAAACACTTAACAGTTTTCACTCACTTTTACACATTTCACCATAGTGATCCTTGTACCTAGCTCGTTACTATCCGAAGTTGTAAACATTTATTGATTTATTTGAGCTTGGTGATCGGTAGTTTCCATCACCCGGGGTTTTTTGTGCCGGAGATCAACTCTTGATCAAGGGCTTTTTCCCCGTATAAATCCTTGTGTCGTTTGTGCAATTTACATTGAAGTGATCCTTATCATTGTTGTACATTTAAAGCATCATACCCCGTAACTAAGAGTTTGGTTGCATTATCCTCATCAGATTTTTTGACCAAAACAGTTTGGCGCCCACCGTAGGGCAATTGGTGCTTCATTCCTAAGAAATTTTTCTGTTGGTGGTCATTCCGGTTCATTGCATACAAATACATGGCTTCATCATTGAAGAATACCTCTACTGCAATGTCTGCGGTCAATTCATCTCAGGGCATTCCACCTTTGCCTCCACCACCATCTGGACCTCAGAAAAATGCCGAGAAGAAACCAACTCCCATTTTCTCCAAACCTCCAACTTCTGCTTCTTACACTCCCACTACTAGTGACATGTTTACTTTGATTTTGCAGATGAAGGATCATATACAGCAACAGGATAAGACCAATGAAAGGATTCTCAAAGAAATCGGAGATCTCAAGAAACAAAAGAAAACGGCAGAGGATCATTCCCCACTGGTGCCCAAATCTTTGAATTTTGATACTCCGGTGATTACTTCTCAGCCATCAGTGGTTCCAGATGTCCAATATGTGGGTGGACCGAAAGGAGTGCACTACGGAACAACAACAGTGACCCAGGCATCAGGTTCATATTTTCAGCCAGCAGGATCCTATCCTCAACATATGGGATCCTTCATGAATTCAGTAGGATACTCAGGAGCGCAGCAGATTCAAGGATCTTCCTTTGTTACAGGATCATTCCTGGTTCAAGGATCCTCCTTTGTTCCAGGATCATCCCAGGTTCAAGGATCCTCCCTTGTTCCAGGATCATCCCAGGTTCAAGGATCCTCCTTTGTTCTAGGATCATCCCAGGTTCAAGGATCCTCCTTTGTTCCAGGATCATCCCAGGTTCAAGGATCCTCCCTTGTTCCAGGGTCATCCCAGGTTCAAGGATCCTCCTTTGTTCCAGGATCGTCCCAGTTTCAGGGATCCTTCCAGATGCCAGGATCCTTAAGGAGTTTGTAAACAGGAAGTTCAGATGTCCATCAGGGAGATTTTATTCCAATGCAGACCAATGCTTCTCTGGTCCTTCGATCATTCCAGAGCCCCAACAATATGGATTAACATCCATTTTTCCTAATTTGAATCCAATGGGAGGTAACACTTTTAATAATTCTTATACTACTAACCATGGCCTTATGTAGGATCCAGGTATCAATCATGCCATGGCCAGAGAGTTGCAAAAGTTGAAGGATATGATATCAAGTGTTCCAGGAGTGGTCAAACCTATCCCAGAGATTGCAGATGGGAGCCACAAGATATCTCGTTTTACACCACCAATCTGTGATGCTGAGATACCCAAGAGGTTCCATGTCCCAACTATGAAGCTGTATGATGGTTCGACGGATCCTGAAGAACACATAGCACAATACAGGGAGAGGATGGAGATCAATCCAATCCCAGAAAGGTTAAAGGAAGCATGCCTGTGCAAGGGATTCGGATCCACTCTACTGGATCAGCTCTCAAATGGCTGCTAAGTCTTCCCCCTACTCTATTACCTCATTTGCTAATCTAGTTAACCTATTTAATAATCAGTTTTCTTGTAGTAGAAAATTTGAACGATTAACTAGTGATCTATATAGGATAACCCAGGGTCATAATGAATCATTAAGGGATTACATTACCAAATTCAGTAAAGAATCCTTAGACATTCCCAACTTGGATATAGCCACGGCTGTTGAGGCCTTTAAAATGGGATTGCTTAGGGATTCATTGTTCTATGATGATCTTGTTATGACATCATGCAGGAACCTAGATGAGGTAAGAACCCGGGCACTTAGGTTCATCCGGCTAGAGGATGACAAAAGGATACAGGAGAGGTTAGCAGGATCCTCAAAGCAAGATAAGCAAGGATCCTCGTTCAGGAACAACAAGTTCAGATCCTATAACAGATCTGATAACCAGAATGTGCATGCTGTTGATCAGGAAGAGGATGATGAGGATTATCCTCCAATTTCTGAATATTGTTTTTCTGTTGATAACAATGAACTAATCCTTGCGATGCAGAATCTAGGTGATAAAGCCAGATGGCCCAGAAAAAATGACAGACCAGCTGCAACCAAAGATAAATCAAAGTGGTGTGCATACCATGAAGATTTTGGGCATCTTACAGAAGAATGCATTGCACTAAGAAAGGAAATTGGATACTTGTTGAGCAAGGGGCATCTAAAAGAATTGTTGGGTCGAAAAAAGTCAAGGACTCAGGATCCTGAAAGGATCCCTGAGAAGGCTCCAGCCCCTCCAGCAGATGCACAAGTAATAAACTTTATTTCTGGAGGATCAGACATTTGTGGCACATCCTTCTCAACAGCTAAAAGGCATGCAAAGGAAACTAAGATGGATAGTGGAGAAAGACCCGTTCGAACATCAAGTGTCTCCGAAGGAAAAGTCATAACCTTTGATGAGGATGATCGTGTTGATATCCAGGATCCTCATCACGATGGTTTAGTTATTACTCTTTTCATTTCTAACCATTTTGTCCGTAGGATCCTTATAGACGGAGGAAGATCAGTGAACATTATCCAGCTTGATGTTCTAAAGAAGATGGGTATCCCTGAATCAGATATCATACCAAGATCCTCCGTGCTAGTGAGATTTAGTGGCGAAACTAAGAATACCCTGGGGGACATTAAGCTCCCAATATACATCGAAGGCCTACACTCTTATAAAAAATTTTGTGTTATTGACTGTTTATCTTGTTGTAATGTTATCCTTGGCAGGCCCTGGATACATGATATGAAGGCAGTCCCATCTACTTACCATCAATGTATGAAGCTCCCTAGTCCTTGGGGAATAGTCAAGATTGATAGTGATCAGCAGGAGGCTAAGAATTGCTATAGTTCATCTATGAAACCAGCCTTGAAGTCAAGGGAGCAATAGCAATCAAAGTATCCTCCAAGGGATGTCTTGGAGGCAAGAAAGCAGGATGTGGTAGAAATCCTCATGGATCCTCATGATCCTGAATCCAAAATCTATATCGGATCAGGGATCCTTGGCGATATGAAGGAAGATCTCATATCCTTCCTTAAAAGGAGAAAGACCACCTTTGCATGGAAACACGAAGACATGACTGGTATATCTAAAGATGTAATCACTCACAAACTTGGCATTGATAGGTCCTTCAAACCAATCCATCAAAGGAGAAGAAAGTTTGCACCGGAAAGAAATGCCATTATCCAGGAAGAGGTAGAGAAATTGCTCCGGGCAGGTATGATTAGAGAGGTCAAGTATCCAAGATGGTTGGCCAATGTGGTTGTTGTTCAAAAGAAAAACGGAAAGTGGAGGGTATGTGTCGATTTTACCGATTTAAATAAGGCATGTCCCAAGGATCCTTTCCCATTACCCCACATTGACTCCATGGTGGATGCAACTGAGGGTCATGAACTGTTAACTTTTATGGATGCTTCATCCGGATTTCAACAAATCCAAATGGAACCATCCGATCAAGAGGATACAGCCTTCATGACTCCAACTGGTATATATTGCTATATTGCTATGCCGTTCGGACTAAGAAATGCAGGTGCAACTTATCAAAGGCTGGTGAATATGATGTTCAAGGATCAGATTGGACAAACTATGGAGGTTTACATAGACGATATGGTGGTAAAATCAATAAAGGCTGAGGATCACTTAAGAGACTTGGAGGAAGCATTCAATATCCTTGATAAATATAATATGAAACTTAATCCTTCAAAATGTCACTTTGGCGTTAAAGCAGGCAAATTCTTAGGATACATGGTGACCAAGAGAGGCATTGAAGCCAGTCCAGAAAAAATCAAAGCAATAGTGAACATCAAATCTCCGGCCAATGCTAAGGATGTCCAAAGGCTAACAGGCAGGATAGCAGCTTTGAACAGATTTATATCCAAATCCTCAGAGAAGTGCAAAGAATTCTATGATATCCTAAGGAAGAACAAGAAATTTGAGTTGACTGAAAAGCATGAAAATGCCTTAAGAGCTCTCAAAGATTACCTATCCTCAGCCCCGGCCTTGATGAAACCAGAAAAAGGCGATGTGCTATCCTTGTATCTTGCAGTATCCTCAAAAGCAGTAAGTGCGGTCCTTGTTAAGGATCGTGAAGGTACACAACATCCTGTCTATTATGTAAGTAAAAGTTTACTTGATGCCGAATCCAGGTATTCACACCTTGAAAAGCTTATTCTTGCATTAATTATGGCATCTACTAAGTTGAGACATTATTTTGAAACTCATGTTATTGTTGTTAAAACTAATTTTCCAATTAAGAATGTCCTCAGGAAACCAGAGATGTCAGGAAGGATGGCCAAGTGGGCAGTGAAGCTTAGTGCCTATGACATAAGATATGAGCCTAGGACAGCCATCAAATCCCAAGCATTAGCTGACTTTGTGGCTGATTTCAGTAGTGATTTACAAAAAGAAGCTGAGTTAGAAGTCCAGCAGCTAGAGGAGACCAAGGATCCTTGGATACTCTATACTGATGGATCCTTAAATGTCAAAGGCACAGGGCTTAGAATACTACTAAAATCGCCACAGGGGGACATAATACCCCACTCTATAGCTTGTGAGTTCCAAACCACTAACAATGAGGCTGAATATGAAGCCTTAATTGCTGGTTTGCAAATTGCTAAGCATATGGGGATCAGGTATCTTGAGGTACATGTACATTCATTGTTAATTACAAACCACTTTAATGGATCCTATGCTGTTAAAGGTGAAAAGCTAACCAAATATTTAGAGATAGTCAAAGAATTGGCACTCTCCTTTGTTTCCTTTAGTTTGACACAGGTACCAAGGGAAGAAAATACAGAAGCTGATGCATTGGCTAACTTAGGATCATCTTTGAAGATCCCGGATGATATCAAGATCCCTATTATCCATATCCTGACCCCGGCTATCGAGGATCATGTGGCTATGGAGATAGGAAAGAATTCTGCAATTATCCCTATTGAGGATACTCAATCCCATTCAGGATCAGGATCATGGATCTCACCAATCATGAGATACTTACAACATAGAGATTCCTACAGGAGAAAACCCTAGGGCTTTCAAAATTAAGGTATCTCAATTCACAATTTTAAATAATATGTTGTATAAGCGATCTCTTGCAGGACCATACCTAAGATGCATTGAGGATCCTGAGATCCAAGAAGTTTTAAAAGACTTCCATGAAGGAGATTGTGGAAACCACACTGGGGGCAGGGCATTATTCTCAAGGATCCTGAGGACAGGATACTACTGGCCAACCATGAAGAGAGATGCTGTGGAGTATGCTAAGAGATGTGATCCTTGTCAGAGACACAACAACATCCTTCATCAGCCGGCTGAATTTTTACACCCTATATCCTCCTCTTGGCCATTTATGAGATTTGGTATGGATATAGTTGGTAAGCTCCCTAAGGCACCTGGTGGAAAAGTATTCATACTTGCTATGACTGATTACTTCTCCAAGTGGATAGAGGCTGAAGCTTTTGCCCAAGTCAGATAAAAGGAAGTTATATCCTTCATTAAAAGAAATATTATAACTAGATTCGGTATTCCTTCCGAAATTATATGTGATAATGGTTCCCAATTCATTGGGGGCAGAACCACTAACTTTTGTGACAGCTGGGGGATTAAGATGATAACATCAACACCAGTCCACCCACAAGCTAATGGTCAAGCAGAATCATCGAACAAGATCATCATCAACAATTTGAAGAAGAAGCTTGGATCCAAGAAAGGGAAATGGGCAGAAGAACTACCTTATGTGCTTTGGGCTGATAGGACAACCCCTAAGAATGCTACTGGTCAAACGCCATTCTCTTTGGTATTTGGGGCAGAATCAGTGATCCCAACAGAAATGGTGGTTCCAACTGCTAGGACAAGTACCCGTGATCCTGAGGAAAATGATGAGAACTTGGCTCAAGACCTGGATACTATTGAAGAAATCAGGGATCTGGCTAGGATAAGGATGGCCAGTTATCAACAAAGAATGGCTGGTGCTTACAACAAAAATGTCAGGATCAGGAAGTTTCAAGTTGGAGATATGGTATTAAGGAAAGCATTTCAGAATACCACCAATCCTGCTGATGGAAAATTGGCTCCAAAGTGGGAAGGCCCTTATTTGATTGAAGCTGAAGCAGGAAAGGGGCATATAGATTGCTAACCTTGGAAGGTGATTAGCTACCTAGAGCTTGGAATGCTGTCCACTTGAAGAAATATTTCATGTGAGCAGGATCCTCATGGCACAGATGATCCTTACATTAGGGGTATCCTAGAAGGATCCTTAAAGTATCGGTGATCCTTACTTTGGTAATATCCTAATCTTGAACTATTTTATTTCTTTATTTTCTCATATAAGGATAAGGATCATGTGTCCTTTATCCATCTCTCACGTGATTTTAAGTTTTGAAAGTTCAGGTATCCTTAGCAAAATATTGGTTATCTGCAGAAGCAATCCGTTCCTTGGGTTTAACCCCAGTTATTTGGGCTTGACCCCAGTTCCGCCTGTAGTGCATGATGATCCTGGTATAGTTCAAGGCAGTGGGACCAGTACTCGCCTTAGGGGCTGATAATTCCATTGTACTGGCTATACCTAGGATCCTACGTATAATGGTAGACGTACCATACATCCGTTCCTAAGGTTTCTAACGTTTTCACGTTAGCTAAGGTTTTGACATTTTCATGTCACTAAGTTTGGATAGTCGCCAGTTAGGGCCATACTCCAGTTTACATACGATCCTTGGGCTTGTCCCCAGTTATCCTTGGGCTTGTCCCCAGTTATCCTTGGGCTTGTCCCCAGTTGCTAACTCTTATCTTATATTGGCTTAGTCCCAAGTTATGCTCTATTTCAGGTCCTTGAAGATAAACAACTAGGGATCCTTGATCCTTACTTCTCTCTAAGGTTTATCTTATAGTTATCCTTATTATGGTTAGGATCCTAACTTGGATTCTCAGGTATGATCCTTAACTATTTTTAATTCTACTCATTGTTTATTTGAATAACCCTTAAAATTTGACAACTAAACTTGTGATCCTTAAAATATATTACTTTTTGGGATTCTTTAACTATAGGATATTCGATCATGGATCATATCCTAAGTATTTTCAATCTGACTTATTCAAAATTGTTTATTCAATAAATGTACATCAAAACAATTGAGAATTAAAGAGACAAAAAGGATAACAATACAAGATAAGCGACAAAAGATTAAGGTTTTATTTATTAACAAAAGATTAACCCTTAAAAGGTTGTCAAAATTACCTACCCCAAGCATCTACCAGCAATACGTGGCCCGTCCGCTGGGGTAGGTAAAGAGTGTCCATGATAATATGTTCAAAAGTAGTGCAGGAATATAAAGGCGGCAGGATCACAATGGCTTCATCCCCCAAACAGAGGATCCCTCCACCATTTGCAATCCTACCTATTGTCCAAAGGATCATACATGATCCTTAATCCTAAAAACTATTGTTCAGTACAAACCATCAAATTGTTCAACAAAACAACCATCAAACTAAAAAAATTGGGCTCCGGCTATGTCTAGAAGTTTCCATCATCGCCCAATCATGCAGCCTAAGCCTTCCCTGCATCACCACCTCCGGCTCCACTTGCTTCACCACCTTCACCCTTGCCTCCAGCCTCGATCGCCAAAACCTCCTCAGCCTCTTCATCATCTTCAAGATCAGCCAACCTTGCTTTCCAGTCCTCAACATCCCAGCTGCTTCTGTCGAAGTTAGGATCTTGAGCTTCCTGGGCCATCTTTAGTTTTGTCTGATACATTGTGATGGCAGCAGAGACCTTTGCACCTTCTATGAGATCATGCTTTTCATAGTCAAGGTCCATCAGAAGTTTAGCCGTCTTAGTCTTGGCATCCTGGAGCTCCTTCTGAAGATCAGCAATTTTGAGGTCCTTTAGCAATGCAAGCTGCTGGAGGTCGGCAATCTTCCTATCCTGATCCTCAACGTGGCCAACATAATCCTCAATCTCAGTGAATTTCTGCAAAGGGGATAAAAGATAAGGTCAGGACCAAGTGATCCTCAAATCAGCAGGATATATCAGCAGGATATGTCAGCAGGATATACTAGCAAAGACAGTGATCCTTACATCGTTGAAGTACTCGAGGAATTGGTGGCGGATCAGAGGCAGACCCTGCAGATCCTCAGCTTCAGAGGCTTTTCTCTTCTTGATTCCCTTTCCTTTGAGGGGTGCCTAGGGGACTGAAGCTGTCGGGCTGGTAGGAGCCTTTCTTTTGGAGGATCTGACGGTGGTGAGATCGGTGACATTGAACTTTGAAGCAGACTTGGTGGATTTTCCAGCACCTACACAACCAAAACAAGATAAGTATCTTCACTTAACTTATATTTCACTATTTATTTAAATTTTTAAACAAAGATACTTACTTGACATCATGACAGAGCCTGAGGATACCTCCTGAGAATCCTGGGTGGTTGTCTTGAAAGATCTTGTTTCAGGATCAAGTTTCTTGAAAGCGATGAGTCTCTCTTTGGCAGCAGGAGACAGTCTGAGGTGTGAGACGGAGATAGCTGCATAACAAGAAAGCAAAAATATATAAGTGATCCTTATATCAAAAGAAAGTTCTCTGGTGATCCTTCTCAGGATCCTCCACCCTACCATGGGTAGCCCATTTCTTGGGTAGAGCCTTTCCGTCATCAATAGAATCTCTCTTGACGAAAAAGAAACGCCGCTTCCAGTTAGCATCATTCTTGGTAGCTTTGAAGATCGGGTGTTCCTCACCAGGTTTACGTTTGAACAAATAACGATGAGAACCAAAGGTAGTAAGATCATACAGCTCTCCCAGCTCTGACATTCCTAGGTCTATCCCTTCCTGCTCGATGATCCTTTCAAGGGTGTACAAAACCCTCCATATCATCGGCATGGCTTGGATATAAGAGATGCCGGTTAGGGAAAAGAAAGATTGGGTGAAGGCTGGGAAAGGATATGTATAGCCTATGGTGAACGGAGGAGTGACAGGAAAAGCGACCCAGTTGTCGGAAATATGATCACTCAGGGCATTGGGATCAAAAGACTTAAACACGGTGTTCGCCGGGAAGCAATGGCGGATCCTATCAATCTGTGCATCGTTGAAATAGCAGCGTTCTTTTATGGAATCTTCGATGATCCCCTGGCTTTTCAGTGGGCTGTTTTTCGGGTGATCCTTAGCTGGGGAGTTCCGGAGCAACATCTTTGATAGAATGATGGGAAGAGACGGAAAACAGAGCAAAAGAAGGAAGAAGATGAAGAGAGAATACCTGTTTATCTTCGGATGCAGTTATAAAGGGAGTATCTCTGAAATTTAAATGCAAACGATCATATCTCTATCTCCTATTTATAATCATGATTGTGCAGGGTTGTCACTTCTGTGACGTCATGGTTGCAACGGATAGTTCTACATCAACGGCTATATTTCCGATAGTTAGTTGCGGATAAGATCAAGAAAATATAATTCGCTCATTTTACATATCACTCCTTATATTTTGGGGGCAATTGTTAGGGGAGGATTTTCTAACAATTAGTGATCCTTACTTGTTATCCTAATTAATGATCCTTACTTCTGTGACAGATAGTGATCCTCAGAAGAGCTTCAGGATCAGGATCATGGATCACCTTAAGGATCCTCATACTAACGATTGTTTGTTTGTGTTTCGTATTATTTCGTAGGAGTAACAAGCTTGACTTGGTCTTGGCAACGTTACTATGGAATATTCCACAGGTATTTCGCACACGTTTGACTGGAAATGGACGTTGTGGAGAACGTGGGAGCTTGGCACAAAAGTCGGATAGTTTGTTATTATAGTTAACTTCTATTTTTAAAGGGGTGATGAGCTAGTAATTAGAACACTTAGCCATTTTCAGCTACACACACTCTCATACAATCGCACTCTTGAAGCTCTCGACAAACACTTAACAGTTTTCACTCACTTTTACACATTTCACCATAGTGATCCTTGTACCTAGCTCGTTACTATCCGAAGTTGTAAACATTTATTGATTTATTTGAGCTTGGTGATCGGTAGTTTCCATCACCCGGGGTTTTTTGTGCCGGAGATCAACTCTTGATCAAGGGCTTTTCCCCCGTATAAATCCTTGTGTCGTTTGTGCAATTTACATTGAAGTGATCCTTATCATTGTTGTACATTTAAAGCATCATACCCCGTAACTAAGAGTTTGGTTGCATTATCCTCATCAGATTTTTTGACCAAAACACATATGGCCTGGAGAGATATGGCTTATATGAGGTCTCTGATTTCCTGTTAGTTGATTCATAGGTTGAGGAAGAATTCATCCTCTCCTGCATCTTCTTGTCATCTTCCAGACAGATATATCTCAAAGCCCTGTTACGAGCTTCGTCGAGATTCCTGCAGGGATTCATTACAAGATCCTGATAAAACTGAGAATCCTTTTGCAACCCCATCTTAAAAGCTTGCACAGCTGTTGCAACATCAAGATGTGGGATATCCAAGGATTCTCGACAGAATTTGTTCACATAATCCCTCAAGGATTCCTGAGGCCCTTGAGTTATCCTGTAAAGATCACTGGTTAGTTTCTCAAAACTCCGACTACAAGAAAATTGACAGTTAAATAAATTAACCAAATGAGCAAATGAAGTAATTGAGTGATGAGGAACGTTTAACAGCCATTTTAAGGCTGATCCTGTCAGAGTAGAACCAAATCCCTTGCATAAGCATGCTTCCTTAAGCTCTGGAGGGATAGGGTTAATCTCCATTCTTTCCCTATACTGGGCAATATGCTCTTCAGGATCCGTAGTCCCATCATACAGCTTCATGTTGGGAGTCTGAAATCTTTTTGGGATTTCAGCGTCACAGATGGGATATGCAAAGCGGGATATCCTGTGGCTGTCCTGGGATACTTCCGGAATTGGCTGGACCACACCAGGTACACTGGATATCATGTCCTTCAATTTCTGGAGCTCCCTGGTAAATGTTGACGTCATACCTGCATCCTGCAAAGAGCCATTGTTGTTAGTAGCAATAATATTATTATTTGACACATTACCGTTCTGAGGATTTTGGCCATATCCTGAAGCATATCCTGAACTCCTCACAGTCAACATCCTGACCGAAGAGGGTATCTCAGGGGTATGATTCTGAGAATGGCTTGGGACGATATTCCCCCTATTATCCTCAGTGTAAATTGCGGAACTGAAGTTCAAAGCCCTGGGCTGTATGGGAGTGACAGTTTCTTCAACAGGCCTGCTCGAGCTAGCTTTTAAGAGTTGTATTTCTCTTAACAACATTTGGTTAGTCTCTTGTTGCTGCCTCACTTGTTCCTGCACACTTCCAAATAAAGTCAAAATTTCATCATTAGAGGCTAAAACGGGAGCAGATCCCTGGACACTCCGAGTAGGGATAACATCTTGAGATTGTGAAGAAAATGGCATCCTTGGAGGAGGTGGTGGAAGCACCGAACCAGTAGTAGCAGAGGTTGTAGCAGACATAGTAGAGGAGCTCATGTTTGATCTTGAGGCCATTGTAAACAATGTGGCAAAAAGTTTTGAAAATAGAAAACCGATTAACGATTTTACAAAGATTTTTAGTAAAAGTAGCACCACTTGCCCCATGGTGGGCGCCAAATTGTTTTGGTCAAAAATTACCTAAGCAATTAAGTGATCAAATTAGTAAAGTTAGGTAGTGTGCTAGAGTTATGTATGAAAAATGTGTTAACAAAATTAGGTATGAAAACAGTTTCTGGATACGGCTCAGGATATAGAGCTGTATCTATGATCAAACAATGAGCAAAAATGTAAAGGTTGACACGTGATGTACGAGGAAAGCCCTTGAACAATCTAGATCGCCGGCATAAAACCTCGGGAGCTGACAATCGCAGCTGCCTTGTTCTTCTATTGCTTCAAATATCAGGATACAGTGCAGGATATGGCGCAGATCAATGCTAAGTGGTACAACGATTACAAGTGTTGAGTGTTTGTGCGTGATAGAAAGAAAAAAGAAGTGTGAGTTCGAGAGTGGAGAGTCAAGTGTGTGTTCCTATTGATCTGGCCTCCTATTTATAGTTACAAGTAACAAACTAACTCTCTTATTATTCCGGGATGCTGGGAATATTCCATTCTGAACGTTGGGGGACTCTTTTAACTTGTTTTCCACGTGCTTATTAACTATAAAACCGGGTCTTTAGCTCATATGACCGTTACAACCTCAATAGCATTGACCATCATCCGATATTCTCACGGAATATGCCTTTCTTCTATTCTGACCGTTACAAGACCCATTCTTCCACCATCAACGTCCATTTTTCAACCACCTTGAGCGAATCTTCAGGTAGATCAAGTCCTTTAACGTTGGTACCTTGCTACAAAAGAAAATCGTTAGTAACTGCCAGGATACTGCGTCAGGATGTTACCAATATCCTGGTCTGATATCCTGATCGATACTGCCTCAGGATGTTACCAATATCCTGGTCCGGTATCCTGATCGTAAACAGCTAACATTAAATCAAGATATATTGTCAGGATATGGGCTCAGAATTTCACCCATAACATTAACGTATCGGTAAGCATTTCGAAAGTTTTTAGATTGAGTTTAAGAGGACAACAATATCGTCAATCTATGTGAATCGTTTAGAACTTAAAGTGTTTAAAGCTCAACAGTGCTAGTGATTTGTCTCATAAACTGATATGATCCTCTTACACAAACTCGCAAAAATATTGTATGTAAATATTTCTTTACTGTTTTTCATTAAAAGAAAAATCCAAAAAGATTTTCAGTGTGTTTTAGCATAAATTTTGATAAATTCAAAAAGATTTTATTTCATATTATTTTCAACAACTGATGTTGGAAAGCTGATTTTCAAAATTCTGAGTGCTAAACATGAGAAACAGTGGGTTGGGAGAGTTTGTTCTGAGAAGAAAAATGATTTTGAAAAGATAAAATGGTTTCAATTTAATGAAATGCAAAATTTTGAATGGTATTCTTACAGGTGATTAATCTAAGATTAAATTTGTTAAATCTTAAAATTTGAGAAATTTATTGTGAGTTAGAGTTTTGTGCAGGTTGCCAGGTTCCAGATCCTGTTGCTACGGAGAGCCAGGAGATGTGAAGATCCCCGAGCATAAAACCTGAGCAGAGTGTGAGCCAGGTTTCTATTCTAGAACAAAAGCTATGACAGATTGCGATCCCGGAACAATTTAAGGGGGAGTCTGCTAGCAAAGGGGAGTCTGAAGATGCAAGAGCCAGTTTCTGATCCTGACAGATTGTTAAAGATAGAGCCAGGATTAAGATTTTGGGAATGAATGAGAAAAGAGAAGCCTGAAGATTGTAAGATCAACATTCAAGGGGAAGTTTGAATGGTTGAGAGCCAGGTTGAAATCCTGGAAAAGAGAGAGAGAAGAAGATAGAGTTTGATGGAAGCTTACACTGTCAGTTACTTTGGAAGAGAGCTTGAAGACTGATAAAGATTGAAGACTCGACGTACCGAAGACTTGTAATGAAGACTCGTCGACATCCAAGGGGGAGTCTGTTGGTGCATATGTCTGTCGACTTCATCTTGTATCGAGTCTTGTATCTAGATTGGATAGAATGGAGCTCGGTAGGCTAGTTTATAGGATATTGGAGATGTTGGACCAGTTCGTACGAAATGGATAGTCCATTTCGTATGAAATGAACATTGTCCATTTCGCACGAAATGGATGATATCCATTCCATGCGAAATGGCTCCACTATAAATACCCGAGCCTTCATTTCGTTTGTAACAGTTCGAGATTCCAGAGCCGAAGTGCTGCTGACGTGTCATTTGATTTGTAATCATGTCAAAGCAATATACAAGACATTTAAAGTGATTATGTGTGTAAATCAAGATGATTCAAAGTCGATATGTTTGTTTCCGCCTCTCGTATTGATTAGAACTCTTCTGAACGACTCGTTTTGGTCGTGCAAACCATCCTACAATCTTTCACTATCTCAATCGCATTTGGATCCTTAGTCGCAATAACCTTCGGGAGATATTGTTGACTGAAGCCCACAAATCACGATATTCCATTCATCCCGGTGCCGACAAGACGTATCAGGACCTGCATGCTAGGTATTGGTGGCCTGGAATGTAGAAGGATATCGCTCTCTACGTTTCGAAGTGCCTAACTTGTTCGAAAGTCAAGGCTGAACACCAAGGACCCTCTGGCTTACTCATGCAATCCAATATCCCGATGTGGAAATTGGATAGTATAGCTATGGACTTCATTACAAAACTCCCCTGTACGCCATCAGGTCACGATAACATTTGGGTTATCATTGATCGTCTTACTAAATCCGCCCACTTTCTGCCGATACGAGAAGACTATAAGGTTGAACGATTAGCACAAATCTATACCGACGAAGTCATTTGTCGACATGGGACGCCTCGTGACATCATCTCTGACCGCGATGGTCGATTTGCCTCGCATCTTTGGGAAACTTTTCAATCCGCTCTCGGTACTACTCTCAATCTCAGTACCACTTTCCATCCCCTGACCGACGGTCAGACTGAATGCAGGATTCGCACCCTTGAAGACATGCTTCGCTCGTGTGTTATAGATTTTGGTGGTAATTGGGATTCGCATTTACCTTTAGTCGAATTCTCGTACAACAACAGTTGTTACTCTAGCATTCAGATAGCACAATTTGAGGCATTATATGGAAGAAAATGTCGATCGCCGATTGTATGGCACGAGATCGGAGACGCGCAAATTACCGGTCCTTAGTTATTACAAGAAACAACTGACAAGATCCTCCAGATACGAGACAATCTCCTGAAAGCTCAGAGTCGTCAAAAGAGTTACACCGATAAACGTCGCAAGACCCTTGAATTTGATGTTGGCGATCACGTACTCCTAAAGGTTTCACCTTGGAAGGGGGTGATCCGATTCGGCAAGAAAGGGAAGCTAGCGCCTCGATATGTTGGACCCTTTAAAATTCTGGAAAGAATTGGCAAAGTGGCCTACCTACTCGAATTACCGGAGGAACTCAACAATGTACATCCGACTTTCCACGTTTCGAACCTCAAGAAGTGTCTAGCCGAACAAAATTTGCATGTCCCTCTTGAGGATCTGCAAGTGGACGAAACATTACACTTCGTGGAAAAGCCAGTAGAGATCAAGGACCGAGAGACCAAGAAACTTCGACGCTCACGCATTCCTATAGTGAAGGTTCACTGGGAAGGCAAACGCGGCGCCGAGTTCACTTGGGAACTCGAGAGTGATTTGAAAGCTAAATATCCCCATCTCTTCGTTACTCCTGCGCCTTAATTTCGGGACGAAATTCACTAAAGTAGGGGAGGCTGTAACAACCCGACTTTTCAGAAAGTCAAAGTACAAGTCAAAGTCAAAGTCAGGTTGTTATTCAGATCTGTCTTTTCTTGATTAATTATTGCTTTGTACTCTCGAGATTCGATAAACGATATATTGGTTAATGATATTTGAAACTACGATTTACTATTAAGTGAAGTAAGAGTGCGATAAACGCAGAAATCACAACTAAACGCTATCTTACTAAACGCTATCACATCGCAATCGCATCGAAATCTCATCGCAAGTATTGGTGTTGTTCCATGTGTGTGTTGTTATGTGTTCTACTTGTGTGTGCTTAGTATATGTTTTGGGATGTTACTCGTAAACGCAATCGCAACTCTATCGCAACGCAAACTCATCGCAAACTCGAAACGCAGGTTTACTTTTATGAGTTATGTTATTTGTGTACTACTTGTTTAATACTATCGCAGCGCTTACTCCCAACCCTCTTAAACACAACGCTCAACACACGAAACGAAAGTCGGAAAACTAACTTGCACGAAACGTAATGCAACGCTCATCAGCTTTGTCCAGATCTAAATGATTTCTACACCTTTTTACACCGATTTCGACTAAATCTAAACATTTAACAACTGATTCAAACTTTTCTTCAACATTCTTCACTTTTCTACTCAAAACCGATGGAATCTAGACTCGTTTAGGCTCTCCACTCATTCCCTAGTGGAGAACCAGTCTGAGAACAGTTTCCACCGAAAAAGATGACCGATTCACGGGTTGAACATGAAACTCCATCTTGAACAACTGAGTCTGATCGAATGGGGTGGTTCCCATTCGATCGACTGAGTTGGACTTGGTTTGGTTTTTGTTGTTTAACACGTCGGTATGCCGTCTCCGTTTAACCTCAAAACTTTTTAACTTTACTGATTTTACAAAGTTTTCAAACAAAATGGTTGCTCGATCGAATAGCCATCCGATCGGATGACCATCCGATCGAATGACTATTCGACCAGGCGACTGTCCTTTATAAGTTCAACACTTAAACAATTTTACAAAACTTCAAAGAATATCAGCTTTCAATCGAATAGCCATCCGATTGAATGACTTGAATTATACTACAACGAAAAATTCAAAAGTTCAAACATTTTACAAACACACTCCTCCAATCGAATGACCAGCCGACCGAATGGTCATCCGTCCGGATGGTCATCCGATCGACTCATCATCCGATCGTTCATCTCACCTAACGCACTGTTTTCATGCTATTCAATGCTTACACTCTCGTTCTCTGAACAGGCTAATCTCCACGTGCTCCCTTCAATCCAAGTACTTTGTTTACTAGCTAAACACACACTGTGAGTATACTCGAACCCTTTTTTTTCGCTTAACGCACTTTTGGGTGTTACATACGTTACCTATAACAAATCACATCAACACACAACACAAACACTTTTAACGCTAATCGTTCACGCATGTTATACGTGTCTCGATGAATGCTTGTATGTTATGTTTACACAGTGATCGTTGCCTGACACCTTAGCAACGATAGTACTATAGTTTGGATTCAGCACTTGTCGTGGGCAGGGGTTGTTAAGGGTTTTACTTCACATGGTCACAATGGTGATAATGTGTTACGCATTCTACAACTCACAGTCACATCAGTTGCATATGTCATTGTCAATAGCTTACTTGCTTCACATTTCTACGAGTTACATGCTGGTTATGCTTAAACGCTTTCGCTATACTATATGCTATTAAACTTGTGTACTCACCTTTACACTCTGTGTATTGACTTTATTTTAAAGTATGTGACAGGTGTTTAGGATGCTATGCTTGCTGTGATGAATCAAGTTAGGTGGTCTAGAAACCCACGAATAAAATCTAAGTTGTCGGAACAATTTATTTGTCTTTGAGAACAATGTCTGTAATAACTACTTATGCTTTATATGTTTATGGTATGGGACGTGAACGTTAGATATATTGTCACTAATAGTTGTTTTGGATTCTCTTGGACAATCTGTTTTGCTCATTGCCGCACCCCGATGATTCCTCCATCGGTTGGGGTATGACAGGTAATACTTCCAAGTTCTTGCTTTTTCTTCAAGTGCTCTTCTTTGTTCTTAAATTATCTTTAACTTATCTTCATACTCGTTCTTGCACTTCAACATTTCCGCATTTTATCTATAATGTCGTCGACCAACTACTCATCATTAAGAAGTAATGACTGCTGACTAATTAGTGGAAGAATCTCGTTCCGTATTTTCTCCTTTAGCTAGTTCTCGAAGAATCTCGTTCCGTATTTTCTCCTTTTCTAGTTCTCGAAGAATCTCATCCCATATTTTCTCCTTTTACTAGTTCTCGAAGAATCTCGTTCTGTATTTTCTCCTTTTATAGTTCTCGAAGAATCTCGTTCCGTATTTTCTCCTTTTCTAGTTCTCGAAGAATCTGATTCCGTATATAGATGTTAATGATAGATGTCAATCTAAGTTACACAAGGTAATTAAACCTTACAAACACCATCTAAAAAGTTATATAATATGCTTCAAGCATTCTGAACCCTAGCTACAAACAACCCAACAAACCCTAACTTTCACATGAACAATTGTTAGGAATTGTCTGAGAATAATTAGTAGGAAAGTTGTTACAAACCTTACAAACACCATCTAAAAACTTATACTGAATAGTTGATATGATGATTAGACACAGAACTTATAGTGAATAGTTGATATGATTAGACATAACGGTTCTCCAATTCCAGATCAGCGATATTGTTGAATTTATTACTGCAGCTCTATACATTGATTGTGGATTTAACTTGCAACATACATGGATGGAGAAGGTGCCAAAAAGAAGCTAAATGAATTATGCAACAGAGATTGAAGGTGCGAAACAGAAACTAAATGAATTATGCAACGGGGATTGAAGGTGCCAAACAGAAACTAAATGAATTATGCAACGGAAACATAAACTAAATGAATTATGCAACGAAGATTGAAGGTGAAAAACAGAAACTAAATCAATGCTTCAAGCATTCTGAACCCTAGCTACAAACAACCCAACAAACCCTAACTTTCACATGGACAATTGTTAGGAGTTGTCTGAGAATAATTTGAAGGCTCACGAATTTCAATATAAAATATGTATTCGGTCATCTTTCCAAACTGCAACACACGAAAGTACTCCGTCCGGTTGTTAACAGACGATCATCGGGTGTAAAACCAAACAACCGTTTAATAAATTTTATTAATTCTTTAGATAACGTGGTGGGGTATGAAGTAAATAAAAATTGAAAATAAATGAATGTGCCGTACAAGGTTGGGGAATCATATAGGGTTTATGTATCAGCTTGTGATTTCTTCAAGAGAGTTCACCTATGGTAGTGTTTTTCCTTTTTTAATATCACCATATTCAAGCATTCTGAACCCTAGCTACGAACAGGCCCGCAAAGCCCATCAACGACTGTGTGTTCTGTGCATTGAGACAACAACAGATAATGAACGAATTGTTGGACTTCTTGTTCCAAATGCTGCTGTAGGATCCATACTTAAGGTGCATACCACATTTGAAGATCTTGCATCACAAAGCCACTGTGTTTACATGCAGTGTACATTGTTCTAATATCACCATATTCAACAATTTTGAACCCTAGCTACAAACCAACCAACAAACTCCGGATACTGAAAACGTTATCTAAATAATTACTAAAATTTATTAAACGGTTGTTCGGTTTTACACAAAAAATAAAAAAAAATTTAAAAAAATATATACGGACCGTATAAGCTTATACCCCCCCCCCCCCCCGTATACAGATCTTAAAACCCAAAAAACCTGATCAAACCTCAAAAATTAAACACATTTCGCCGTATTACATTATATTGCTCGTATACATATGAATACGAGTCGTATAATTTTATACAGCCCGTATACATGTAAAACAAAAAAAAATTTACTGCATTTCTTTCTGTGCAAAATCATTCTATACGGGCCGTATAACCTTATACGGGCCGTATAACCTTATACGGCCCGTATACCCTAGGGGATGTGAAAATAAGATTATAGGGGTGTGTATATATTATTGGCTTTTGATTAGTGGTCCTATGTGACAATTAATGAACCAACCCATGCCCCACCCTTTAGCCTAAAACAATTTTATTTTTGAAAGGTTTCAGCCTAAAACAATTATTAAGTTTGATTATTATTTTAAACCAGCCCAAAATTGGTAAGTTAATAATACAACTGAGAAAGCCCAAAAATATTACTTAGCCCAATACTCCTAACGACGTCGTCTCACTCCCGCTTTAACATTTCAAACTTTAAACCCCCAACGGCTAGTTCTCTTCATGACCGTTCAAGAAACCCCATCATTTTACAACAACAAACCCCCCATTCTTTCATCATCACTCATCAATCCCAAAACCCCCCATCACTCCATCTTCATTCATATACACTTCAAATCCCACAAACAATCTTCAACAAACCAAAAAAGAAAAATTACAAAAATGGTCTACACATACACACCCACATACTACTCATCTCTCCAAGACTCAATAACCTCCATCTGCAAAAACATCCTTCCCTTCTCCTTCAAGAAGCGTCGCTTGCCCGCTATTGCAGCCGCTGAGCAGCGCCTGTGGAAGCAACAGTCGGATAATTTAAAGTGGCAGCAGGAGTCTTTCCATCAGATCTTGAACTTGATGGGGTTGTTTAAAGAGGGGATTTTGGCTGAGGCGGAGGTTTCGGCTTTTCGTGCGCATCTTCTTGACACGCTTGTTTCTTCGCCGTATGATCATGAGCAGCCGGTGATTTTGAGGGATAAGTTGATCTTCTTGCAGGTTAGATCTTGCTTTTTATGCACTTTTTTTTAAGATTTATAAGATATTATTCTTGTGATAATATTAAGATTTGAATTAACTGTGATCTGGGCTTCTATGATTTTATTTTTTATTTAAAAAAAAAAAAACTTGATTTCTTTTTTGATTTTGGGGAAATTGTGACTTTTTGGTGGATTATAGTAATAAGATCAAGATTTCTCTTGATCTTAAAAAAATAATTATTTCTTTAATTTTTGTGGAAATTTCAACTTCTTATTGTAATAATATCAAGATTTATAGAGAATTCTTAAAATGATTTTGAAAAAAAATTAATTATTTTTTTATTGAGAATATTTGAATTTACAAACTATGGAAACACAAAATATAAACTGACAAAATTCCCAAAGAAAATGATACTCTCATGATGAAAATTGCAACTTCTTGGTAGATGATAGTAATAATATCAAGATTTATAGAGAATTCTTAAAATAATTCTGGGGAATTTACAATTTCCTGATCTAATATATTAATTATTTTTTTATTGAGAATTTTCGAATTTACATACTATGGAAGCATAAAATATAAATAGACAGAATTTTCAAAGAAAATGATACTCTAATGATAAAAATTTTAAATTATTGCCAAAATTTTGAATTACAAACTGTAAAATAAAAATAAAATTAATGACATAAATAAACATGTAAATTAAGTCATGATTCAAACTAATTGTCATTTGGGATTTTTTGAATTTTTGTGGGTCTCAAAAATTTTTTTTTTTTTTTTTTCATTTTGGTTACAGGAGTTATTGTATGCAAACTGCATATCAGAAGAGGAGTATCATACATCAAAGACTCCATTGTTGCAAAGACTAACAGCTCAAGGAGTCAAAATTGACCCAAAAGATATAGTTCTTGCTGGACCTCAACAAAAGAACCAAAACGACGAATGGTCAGTAATCGATTTAAACGACTCGGGTGCAAAAAACAAGTCAAAGCAACAAAAGTCAACCATCAAAGAAGTCAAAGGAGTTGCATCAGTTTTCAGTCTAGCATCATCATCATCATCAAAAATAAATGGAAAAGACAAGAGTGTTTCGGATATGGGTATTCAAAATCTTGCAATATCTCAAGAGAACCCGTTTTGGAACTGCGAATTAAAAGAAAAAGAAGACGAAAAACCCACGATTTTAATGCTAGAAAGTGTCGTAATTGAGGAGTCAGCGAAAAAGTCAAAGAGGAAGCCGTTTAAGGCGCTTGACGGGTTTATGAAATGGAACAAGAGTGATGATTTAGAGAAAGATACGGTTCCATTATCCTTAAACGATTCGGTTAACGAAGCTTATAGCATGCACGAGGGGACAGACTCTAAAATCAAAAGAAAACTGCATACAGATGGTTCATCCTCTGATTTCTTTGTTGATAAGGTGATTTAAGTTAAACATTTTTGTTTGATTTGATCTAAATTATGAGTTTTCTTGTGCTTATGTGGTTATGTGTATGTTTTTCGCAGGTTTTAGCTGATAAAATTAAGCAGGAGCTAATGAAAACCAAATCAGAACTTCAGTTATCGTAAGCGTTCTTGTTCTTGATCTTGATCTCGATTCACTTTCTTGATCTAACGTATTTTATTTACGTACTGATATTTGCAAAACTTTTAGGGATGATCAAATCGAAGTGATTTCAACTCGACTACCAATAGACAAAGCTGACCTTAAAAAGTTCTTCCCCAAGTAAGAAAATGTCAAAAAAAAAATAATAATAAATAAATAAATAAAAATACTTTTTAGATACTTTCTTATTTTGATGAGTATTTCAGGAAATGGTGTGATCAGTATGGAGAAACTGTGCTGGAAGTGGTGAGAAAAGAGTTTAAGGAACATGTTAATGAGATCAAGAACATGTCGAATTCTGCGATGAAGAAGAAAGAGCCGAAAATTGCTGAGGAAAAATGGACAACTTTTGATGATATTGATGATGATGAAAACTGTCATCCGAATCTTTTTGCTGACCGGGCTCAGGTTACATCTGGATCCCAGAAAGAGGATCGAAGTGTTCGGGTTTCTAAAGTTAGAAACAGTTCAGATAGGTTGTTCAAGAACAACCCTTTCTTTGATTACTAGGCCAAGATGTGAATTTGGCTCTTGTGTTATATGTTCTTTTGTTGATGTTGTTAAGTGGTTTATGTGAGGGTTTTAAGAACTTGTTTTATCTATATATATGTATTGTTGAATTATGTCTAGATTTTCAGTATTTCTCTGGAAATAAACTTGAAATTTGTTAGTTAACAGTTTGTATACCGGTTTACTTATGAATTTGAGTACCCAAAACGTGATGAAGCATTAGGAGTTGCGTATTTTGGATCATTGTGATCATAAACAGTAAACTTGTCGTTGACGCTCAAAGAAATCACTTCATCTCCTCTTCAATAGATTCATCTTTTCCTTTACAATAATGGCTTCTATATGGTGGTTGATTTTGGTTCCTAGAAGAATATGCATTTATATCATAGAGTTAAATGCGATTTTAGATTTTAGTTCATGTGGTTTGGGCAATTTTGCCAGTTTAGTCCAAAGGTTTGAAACGTTACCATTTTAGTCCAAATACTTTCAAGTGTTGTCATTTTAGTCCACTGAGTTAACTCCGTCCACTTTTTCTATTAGCTAGAAGGGTAATTCGATCATTTTATATGGTCGAATTGCCCTTCTAGTTAACAAAATTACATATAAAATGACCGAAATGACCTTCTAGTTAACAGAATAAAGGGATGGAGTTAACCCAGTTGGACTAAAATGACAACGTTTGAAACTATTTGAACTAAAATGATAACGTTTCAAACATTTGGACTACACTGGCAAAATAGCACAAACCACAGGGACTAAAATGACATTTAACTATCATGGCATATATGATCGAAGAAGACAAATATATCGTGATGACATGTCTAAAAAATCAAGTATCTATCAAAAGAACTTTATTATCATGAAAGAGTACAATGTAAAGATGTTGTCAACTTCCTCTGATTTTGAAGGAGCAAATTCAGTGATATCCACAAAACTTATTGTAAATTTTTTTTTATAAACTAATATATATTAGAAGGTCAGAGCAAATTACAAATCATGGGTTGGTAGACGGGCAACAAGCTGCGCCGCCACCCCCTTTTGAATTGCAAATCCTACTCGGCTAAACACATAACTATGGCCTACAGACACTGTCGCATGCGCAAGTGCTGCCTTTTGAACCCGCTTTAAGAAACCGGACGCCACAGGGGCCAGACAACCAAAGGTATCGAACGCGAAAGGAATAAAGGCATGTTGATTATCTATGCAGGCCTGCTCGTGCTTGGATATTTTCCCCGCCTCAGCCTTCCGCGTCGCTTGCCCTGAAACAAATCCACTGCCCCTGAAACCGGCAAGAGGCGACACCCCCGTGAGATCAATGCAAGCATGCTTACCCCCGGACCATCCAAAAACCAGCACATCGGCTGGTCGAAGGGAAGACCTCCCCTCCTTCGGGTCCGTTAGGAAATTAACCGGAGCCTCTTTTTTAGCAGCGATACCAGCTCGCTTGAGAACGTCAAACAACACATCTCTAACCAGATCGTGTCTGTACTTGAAGCCAGGAAGCTCTTTGCAGTGAAGGGCATGTTCCCCGAAGCTATCAAGACACACCTTCCGACAAACAGGGCACGGTTCATCCTCAGGGTACAACGGTATCATCAAACGATATTTGAGGACAGACCGATATTCTACTGCCGACATACATTGCCCCAAGCCCTCGATCGGGATCACAGTAAGGAAATCTTGAGCGTGGGGGGCTCGTAAACAATCAAAAACAGCCTTTTGCCGAGGGGATAACCCGAAAACACCATTGATTTCCTTCACGGTTTTACCATAAAAAGCACTCGCCAAAATAGTTTGAGGTTCACGGGGGGCGGTGTCTTTATTTGCAAAACCGCCAAGGTCAACATCAGGAAGAACGGCTTGTAAACCATCCAACGCAGCCCTAAATTCCGAATCCAAATCACCCATACAACAAGCTCGCATAATATGATCTTGAAGTTCCAAAGATTGCACTCTGGAGGCCACGAAGGCAAAAGACGAGACATCCCCCGCCGATAGTAATCCAAGCCCACCCTCCTTGATTGGCAAGGAAGCCAATCGCCATTGCAAGTCCCCAAAGAACGGCCCCCCGCCAACCACAATATCATCAATGGCTTGCCGAAGTCCTTCATCAAACAAAGTAACAGCCGCTCCAACATAAGAAGGTTGGCATGTGCGGAGACCAAAGATAAGCTTGGCAACTCCCATGCACGAACGCAGTAAAAGGAGTTCACATTGTGGATTCTTAAGTTGCGGGAGTACCCTCATGAGATCGACAGCCCGAGAGGCCCTCTTAACAGCCAGATCACTGATGAAGTCCCGATCACGGCTGACGGCACCCCCCAATAACTTGACTCCCAGCTTAGGCCTCCCAATATCCTCTGGGAACAACCCCGCAGCAAACTTCTCCCCATTGCATGATGGCCAGAACAATTCAGTCTTCCGAACATTTAGTTGGAGCCCCAAAGAAGGGCCTTCCCTTGAGATAACTTCGAAAGCCTTAGCCACTTCACGAACAGGACCAATAATCGTACCATCATCAAGGTACCAAGCATGAAAAAGCAGGTGACACTGCTCTTGGACCCCGGTAATGAGGGGGTGTAAAGCCAGAGCAAACAGTAAAGGTCCTAGCTGTAACACCCCGAAAATTTTAAAACTTTATATTAGAATTATAAAGTTTAAATAAACGAGAATTTATTTAATTGGGACTTTAACCTAGTTAGTTAATTTCTAGGAATAACTCAAACTAGGGTTAAAAGCAGCTAGATGGAAAGATGATTAAAATGGAGGGGCTTAACTTGTAAAAAAATGAAACTTGAGTTATAACTAAATAAATAAAACAAACCAAACACCCCCATTAGGAGGTGTTGGTCGTACAGAACAAGAGCAGGGGCAACACCCCATAGCTCCAAACCTCAAAATCATTAAAACTCTCAAATTGGATGTGCAAATCTGGTCCAAAACGAAATCCGAGCCTAGAATCGTGATCCTCATCACAAGAGGATCATAAGGTATGTAAAATCTGATGAAATCTCTAAACTTGAAATTCTCATGATTTAGGAAATCTGGAAATTTGATGTTGCATGTGTGTTATATGGTTATATTAGAGTTGATATGGTGTTTAGAAGTAAAACCTAATCAACTACATGTAAAATCATGACCAAATTCAGGAAATTTCCATGAACACCTTGAAGGTGGGTTGTGGGTTTTACATGAGGATGATGAACACTAGGGTTTAGATGATTATTCTAGTGTAAATTGATTATAGAATAGTGATTCCAGAAACATATGATGCTTAAACACTATAGGAGGGCTTTATTGTTGTCAAGTTAGCTAATTAGCAAGCTATGAAGTTGATTATTAAAGATATAAAAATTCTGCATATGAAGTGTTTGTTGAAATGCCTCAAAGAAGGCTTAAAAACTAGAATTTTATAGTTAAAACACCTAATCGTGATGTTTTGACTATTATGTGAAATGTGGTTACAAAGAGTTCTAAACATGATAACATTGAACTCTATAGGACAAGATACCGGAACGTCGAGTGGATAAGCCGGTGGTGACTCACGATTGAAGGGCGAGCGCTAAGGTATGTAACTTGACCCGTTACATTAAGTAAAATTAGATCATTGTAAATGGTATAGTTGAATTTTAAAATACAAGTTGTTATGAATTAAAGCTATGATATTGCTATATTGAATATTTGGTCGAAAGATGGATTGAACTCGTTGGTAGTTGTCAAAAGGAAAGAATTCCATAGACAAGCCAAACGGGTCGGATAATCAAGCAAGACATGATTAATGCTTCAGATTATGATAGGTTGATTGTTGATTTTGAATGTTATATAACATAATAGAATTACAAGATTTTATTGTATAAATATCATAGAAAACTAAATTCCGAGAGTTGGGGTCTTGGTACAATGAAGAAACAAATTAAAACATGGGATTCCAGGTACTACCGTAAATTACGGTAGTACCGTAATTTACGGTAGTTATTAAATGTTTACGGTGCAGAACTCCTGGTTTACGGTGACCAGAAATCCCCAGAACTCACCGTAAATTACGGTGATACCGTAATTTACGGTGGATCCAGAATATTTGTTTTGTTTTCATTATTTCAAATGTGATGTTCAACCTTGTGATTATATTATACAATAACGTCAAAACTAATGTTTTTAATGGTTTTGACCCTAGGTGATTAGATGGATCTTACGGATGGTGGTCAAGCGATATCGAAGAACCGAACACGAATTTTGAAGCTTCCGCTATGTGTTTAATCTTTCTTAATGATTGTTCATGGGTTGTAAACAAACTAACAAACAACTTTTGTATGTTCTAACTTAGTCATTAGTCGACTATGGCTTATGATACTTCTAAAACTTATGTTAAAACTATTATCTTTTGATATAAGTAAGTGATAAATTCAAGTATAAATTTAAGGGTGTTACAAGTTGGTAATCAGAGCTCAAGGTTGTCAATAAGTGTTCGGTTCAAGCTTGATCGATCGTCCTGTAAGAACTAACTTATTTTGTTAATAAATTATGTACTATGTAGAGAACGAGAAATGAATAAATATGCATGAAAATGAAAAGAGTGTGTAAGCTCACTCAAAAACAAGAAATGCATGAAACAAGAACTATTAAATCAAGTTACGAACTTGATTGAATTGAAACAAGAATTATTAAATCAAGTTACGAACTTGATTGAATTGAAACAAGAATGATTAAATCAAGTTACGAACTTGATTGAATTGAAACAAGAATGATTAAATCAAGTTACGAACTTGATTGAATTGAAACAAGAATGATTAAATCAAGTTACGAACGTGATAGGCTTGAAACAAGGATGATTAAATCAAGTTACGAACTTGATTGAATTGAAACAAGAATGATTAAATCAAGTTATGAACTTGATTAAATCAAAACAAGTAAAGCATGTGTTTTAAATGGAATGTTTAACAATTTATGTAAACATTTCAGAAATAGAGATGGCTGATGGAGGTAATGATAATGCGGTGCCAAGAGTCACCGAACAAATGAGGGAAGTGATTGCCGAACAGGTTGGAAAGGCGATCGAAAACAGTTTGTCGGGCTTTATTGATAAAATTCAAAACACAGTTTTATCAATAGTAGAAGAGAGAATCAAGAAATTGGAAGATGATTCCAATCCAGCAAAGGAAAAGCATGGTGGACGAAAACCTTGTTCATACAAGGAATTCATGGCCTGTAAACCACCAATATATAATGGGGAGGTTGATCCAATTGTGTGCCAACGATGGCTAAGTGATATCGAAGGAGTATTCGAGAGAACTCATTGTGATGAAAATGACTACGTAGCTTATGGTACGGGTCAATTAAGAGGTCAAGCGAAAGACTGGTGGGATAACAAAAAGAAGGAGATTGGAAGTGAAGCGGCTAAGGCCATGACATGGGAGGAGTTTAAGACGTCGTTTCTTAAACACCATAGTCCCAAAGCGGTCATAAATAGAATCAAGGAAGAGTTCATGCAACTCAGACACAAAGGTGAATCCATAGACAAGATCACGGGGATGTTTATGGACAAGATAAAGTTCTGTGATGATTTGGTGGTGAATGAAGAACAAAAGATATACTACTACCATAACATGTTGAGTGCTGAGTATAGGGAATTTATCACCCCTTCCAAATACGAGACCCTTACCGAGATCATAAATGCTGCTCGGGAGAGGGAGATCGAACTGAAAAAGAGCATTGAAAGGGGTGAACGGAAAGCACAAGATGTAAACCCAAGCCCTACTAAGAAGGCTCGAACAACCGAGACGGTAGAGGAGACAGATGCGAAAGGTGGAACACCAAGTTGCAAAGTTTGTGGAAAGGGGCACAAGGGCGAATGCCGCTTTAAAGACAAACCATGCCCCATATGCGGAAAAACAGGGCATACGGCCGCGCTGTGTCCCGGGAAAGTTTCCGTGTGTTATAAGTGCTATCAGCCGGGCCACAAAAAGTCGGAGTGCCCGGAATCGGACGGGAAAAGGAATGAGAAGGATGTGCAGATGGAGGCACAGAAGGCAAGGGCCAGATCCTTCCAATTAACTGCAACCGAAGTAAAGGTGGAACCTGATGTCGTTTCGGGTATGTTTCTTGTGAATTTAATTTTAACACAAATTTTATTCGATTCGAGTGCGAAATATTACTGAATCTATGCGATAGGTCATGAAAGAGTATAGCTTTAGACTACGGTTAAGGTCAAATAAATTTTGAAAAAAAAAAAAAAACAAAAGTCATTTATTCAAAATATAAAAAGGGGGTACTTTGACGCCATATGTATACTTATGCAGTAAAATAAAGATATGAATAGAAGATGATCCATGGGATCACCATAACCTTCAGGTTATAAACTATTATAAAGGTCTACGGAACTGAAATGACCATTGGGTCGATAATATAAAGCGTGGGAACCAGTTATGATTTCTCGCGTAAATTGATAACAGGGAAGAATAATTTTTGTCGTCAATTTTCTGGAGATGACTAATCAACATGTATTAAAAAGAAGAACATTAAATAAAAATTCAGTTTTTGGAAAGAAACAATGTTCAAACAAATATGAGCAATATGAGAGAAGTCAGAAAATGGTTAATACTAAAGGATATAAGTCTTAACGCCGAGAGATGTAAGACGACGCATTCGAGAGAAGATTCATAATAATGAAAAGCTGACGAAAATCTAAATATGGCATGATGGGACACAGAGTACAACCACGTTGTAATATGAGTCTCTAGATATGCAATCATAAACACGCAAAGGGGCTGATGACAGTGATATAGTATACCCGAATGACGAGGTATGAGGTAAGATGATGACCAATTATTCTAGGCAATAAACAAGTTGTGGTCAAAATAATGTGGTGACCTATATAGAACGCTTGTCAATATAAGACCAGCGTGAAGTAGGTATACTGACGGGCTCAGTGATTGGATGGTTAAAACACAACCTGGTCAAGAAGGCAATAAAGATAGTTAGGTCTAGACCAAAGAACTGCATAAAGAAGGTTTCGGGGACGAAACCCTTTTAAGGGGGGTGGACTTGTAACACCCCGAAAATTTTAAAACTTTATATTAGAATTATAAAGTTTAAATAAACGAGAATTTATTTAATTGGAACTTTAACCTAGTTAGTTAATTTCTAGGAATAACTCAAACTAGGGTTAAAAGCAGCTAGATGGAAAAATGATTAAAATGGAGGGGCTTAACTTGTAAAAAAATGAAACTTGAGTTATAACTAAATAAATAAAACAAACCAAACACCCCCATTAGGAGGTGTTGGTCGTACAGAACAAGAGCAGGGGCGACACCCCATAGCTCCAAACCTCAAAATCATTAAAACTCTCAAATTGGATGTGCAAATCTGGTCCAAAACGAAATCCGAGCCTAGAATCGTGATCCTCATCACAAGAGGATCATAAGGTATGTAAAATCTGATGAAATCTCTAAACTTGAAATTCTCATGATTTAGGAAATCTGGAAATTTGATGTTGCATGTGTGTTATATGGTTATATTAGAGTTGATATGGTGTTTAGAAGTAAAACCTAATCAACTACATGTAAAATCATGACCAAATTCAGGAAATTTCCATGAACACCTTGAAGGTGGGTTGTGGGTTTTACATGAGGATGATGAACACTAGGGTTTAGATGATTATTCTAGTGTAAATTGATTATAGAATAGTGATTCCAGAAACATATGATGCTTAAACACTATAGGAGGGCTTTATTGTTGTCAAGTTAGCTAATTAGCAAGCTATGAAGTTGATTATTAAAGATATAAAAATTCTGCATATGAAGTGTTTGTTGAAATGCCTCAAAGAAGGCTTAAAAACTAGAATTTTGTAGTTAAAACACCTAATCGTGATGTTTTGACTATTATGTGAAATGTGGTTACAAAGAGTTCTAAACATGATAACATTGAACTCTATAGGACAAGATACCGGAACGTCGAGTGGATAAGCCGGTGGTGACTCACGATTGAAGGGCGTGCGCTAAGGTATGTAACTTGACCCGTTACATTAAGTAAAATTAGATCATTGTAAATGGTATAGTTGAATTTTAAAATACAAGTTGTTATGAATTAAAGCTATGATATTGCTATATTGAATATTTGGTCGAAAGATGGATTGAACTCGTTGGTAGTTGTCAAAAGGAAAGAATTCCATAGACAAGCCAAACGGGTTGGATAATCAAGCAAGACATGATTAATGCTTCAGATTATGATAGGTTGATTGTTGATTTTGAATGTTATATAACATAATAGAATTACAAGATTTTATTGTATAAATATCATAGAAAACTAAATTCCGAGAGTTGGGGTCTTGGTACAATGAAGAAACAAATTAAAACATGGGATTCCAGGTACTACCGTAAATTACGGTAGTACCGTAATTTACGGTAGTTATTAAATGTTTACGGTGCAGAACTCCTGGTTTACGGTGACCAGAAATCCCCAGAACTCACCGTAAATTACGGTGATACCGTAATTTACGGTGGATCCAGAATATTTGTTTTGTTTTCATTATTTCAAATGTGATGTTCAACCTTGTGATTATATTATACAATAAAGTCAAAACTAATGTTTTTAATGGTTTTGACCCTAGGTGATTAGATGGATCTTACGGATGGTGGTCAAGCGATATCGAAGAACCGAACACGAATTTTGAAGCTTCCGCTATGTGTTTAATCTTTCTTAATGATTGTTCATGGGTTGTAAACAAACTAACAAACAACTTTTGTATGTTCTAACTTAGTCATTAGTCGACTATGGCTTATGATACTTCTAAAACTTATGTTAAAACTATTATCTTTTGATATAAGTAAATGATAAATTCAAGTATAAATTTAAGGGTGTTACACTAGCGGATCCCCCTGCTGAACCCCGGTGGTAGACCAAATGCAGTTATCCCCTACGTAAAGCCTAGCAGGTTGACCATACAAAAAATTCACCCATGGGGATAGGGACGGACAAACTCGATGCACCTCCTTTAACATTGCCGACCTATCCACCAGGTTAAACGCATTAGAAAAGTCAATGGTCAGCATGACCAACGATCCATCTGCATGATAGTGATAAATGGTAAAATACACATATTTGTCCCGTGTAGTTTGTATAATTTTTGTATAGTTTTTATTTGTTTTTATTTAGTTGTAGTGTTATATTATGTTATTATGTGTTTTGGCAGGTTCTGGTGCAAATGGAGCGAAAACGAGTAATATGGAAATGACCTGCTAGTTGGCCAGAGTAGAATGCCAGTGACCGGAGTAAAATTGCCGCTATTTTCCTTGATTGAGTCGAGCCCACTTATCTCCATATTATAAAGTTCAAGAGGTTATATATATACTAATAACATAATTGCGATCAAGTGGAAGGTAGCTAGAATGATTTAATTGGAGTTATATTATGGGTTTACAATTTACATTGTCAACACTCAGTAAACAAAAAAAAGATTAAACGAATGATGGCATAGTATTGGATTATGATTAAAAGGTTGTCATAATACTAAAGTTGGAGCAGCTAGTTTTGCTGGTTGGGCCGCAAGCCCACAAGGTATTTGGAGGCGGCTGTACATTGAGGGACGAATAAGAAGAGGCAGCGAATTATAAACATACATCAGACGCAAATTTAGGGAGACACCTACTTGCCGCACAGAAAACGGCATAGAGAACATAATACGAACTTGGGACGAATTTTTGGACATCTAGAGGCTGTTTGGAGAAGGTTTGAAGGCTCGGGACTGCTAGGAATCGTCTGGAAGCATTCGGGAGCACACGGGATTGGAGTTTCGGGTTCTACAATCTTATTCTCTCGTTTTCGTTTGTTTTCGATTGTTTAAAGATGAATTCAGTTTACACCTTGTTTGATACCTTGTTTTTAGACATGATTATTGGCTAAATTTCTGTTACTACCTAGACATGGATGAATGATTGCATAAGGTTTTGATTATTTTTGGATTTATAAATGCTATGGATTGTTTATAAATTGTAAACGGTTTGTTCTATCGGTTAGATGTGTGTGCATGCTTGATGGTATTTTATTATTAATTATTGCTTCGCTTGAATCTTGGTGACGGTCTATATCACGGAATAGAGTCAGGCTAGGGTTTTAGGTTTTGATGAGTGTCTATATCATATAATAAACCTTTGATCCTTTAGGGTGAAAATCACGTGAAGTAACCTTAGAAGTAAGAATTGGTAATTTAATAAAATCAAGTGTTCTACTAATCATCAATAGCTGTAAGGTGCGAGATTATTGCTAGGTCTAAGTGATTAAACCGCAAGGTGGGTCCTTCTTAGAAAGTCAACCTATTTGCTGCTGTCTAGCAAGTCTAGCTGAGAAAACAAACCTATCCTTGGTTTAGGTCTCGTAAGGGAGTAAGCCTTGTAGGATACTTTTATAAACCCCATTAGATGTCTTGTAAGAGAGTCTAAAACCAGTAGTTTAACAACCTTTAGGGGATCTTAGCGTGCTCTTAAAACGGTCCTTAGATTTCCCGATAGGTGAGAATTTCAAGATCCCGGTTCCATAGCAGACAACTTCCAATTATAATCATAACTAAAAGCAATCAGGATTCCTGTCTAGGTAGTTCCTTCATCATCCTTGAGTTCAGTTTTCGTGAGAGTTCGTGTCTAGTTCGTCTAGTCTAGTTAGTATTCGTTATTTGCATTCTTAGGATTTTTAGAAAACCCCCCCAATCAATAAACATTTAGTTAAGTCGTGTCAGTCTAGGTCTAGATAGAGTCTTTAGCGTAATCAGTAGAGTCTCTTGGGTTCGATACTCGGACTTCCTTAGGCTATACTTCATCGATCGGTACACTTGCCGATTGTGTGGTTTTGGGTTTAGAGAGTCTTAGTCTTATAAATTTAAAACTTAGAGAGTCTAGAATTAGGGTAAATTTAGTTAATTTAGTTAACCCGTTTCGAGCACATCAACAATCAAGAAACCTATTTGCACTATGGAGAACCGCTTCTGCCCCATTGGGGATTCCAACCCCAAATTGGAAGTCCTTCAAGTAGTTAACCATATCTTCCCTAAGACGGCGCATTGCCACCTTAGAGACAAACCTTCTCCAAATAGCCCCAACTGCGATCGGCCGTACCCCATTGTCCGGCTTAAGAAGAGGGGTTAGAGGGGCCGAGGCAACAAATTCTGCCAGAGAAGCCGGACACCGTCCAGCCAGCCAAAGATTAACCACCCCCATGATAGCTTGAAGAACCCCACCTGCAACAACAGATCCTTCTCCGCACAGAGCATCAAGAAGATGCTGAGCCCGTAACCCGTCTCTACCACACGAGGTCCCTTTCGGAAATGATTTAATACCCCCTAAGACATCCTCCACATCCACCACCAACGATTGATCAGCGAACAATGGGCCTGGCCACAAGGGAGGAGGCAAAACAGGATGTTTATCAAGCAAAGCCTGCATGGTAGCGCCATTACAGGGGGCTACCCCAGAAGAAGAGAGAACTTTCACAGCAGCCGTGAAATGTCCATCTGCCACTTTTCGGAGACACTGCTTAACATTTACACTGGTCTCCGACCGGGCAGCACCACCTAAAACCTTGTCAGAAGCAGGAGAGGGGCTCCCTTGATCAGCGAACAAATCTCTAATAAGGTCACAACAACCAGCTCCATCCCCCCATACCGAGAGCGCACGCTGGATGGCAGAACACTGCAAAGATTTACGATTCCCCGATTTACGCTCCTGCCTACACGAAGGTCTAAAAACCTTGAGCGTGCAGCGAGGTAGCACCATTAACTTAACCCAAGCTTCAATAGAGTGAGGATGTGCCAAAACCCCCCGTAGGGAAAGGGAGAGAGCCTGTGCGAAAGCCATCCGACAACTGTAAGGGATGCTCTTGACAGTCTTCATAGGGAGGCTAAAAACACGTTCCAAAAGTGACACATCAAGGGCAATACCCCCACTCTCAGCAGGTTCAACATGGGGGACCGGTGGGCATAACCCCACTATGTAGCTATCCGCACAGTCGCGGTCCCCTTGAAATTTGACCACCCGATCAGCATGATGACAAAAACGCGATAGGCCGTGCAAAGACATACACTCCCCGCATAACCACTGCCCAACTGTCTTAAGAACCACTCCCGTAGCGTGAAAGAGGTTCCCGTCATACGAAAGGGCTTCACGCAAAGAAACTTTACGAGTTTCAGAGGATAAATGGTCACTTTTCAAATGGCCAATCATCCGCACAGCCCTTCTAGACCCCTGCCGGCCACCCGAACAACAATGGAACCCACTAAATGGGCACGCCAAAAACCCAAGAGACGAACTCGGCTCCGAAGAGGTGCCAAGAACACCATTACGCACCATGGTCGATAAGAAAAAATACCCACACAACGTACAATGGTTAATTTGTCGATAAAATAGCTGAAATAACCTCAAGACATTTCATCGAACACCTGGCGTGCAAATCGCAACCACTGATTTCTCAAAGAAGTTTAAAAATTTCAGCTAGACATCTAAACAAACAGTTGGTGTGCGATGTGAGAATTGTAAACGAGCGTTCCAGATGGCAGCGATAGCTCCCGCAAGGAAACTTTGGTGCAAGAAATCAGTTTTATACCTCCAAGTCTGTTGCGATGATGATCTCCTCTGCTGCGATTGTGATGATGATGATCCCTGTTGCGATGATGATGAAGATGATCCCCTGCTGCGATGATGATCCCTGTTGTGATGATGATGAAGATGATCCCCTGCTGCGATGATGATCCCTGCTGCGATGATGATCCCTTTTGGTATTCGAGATTACTTGATGTTGTTCGGTTGCTGTGGTTGTGGTCGCCGGCGATGAGAAGAGGATGTCTGATGTTAACGGCTGAATGTGTTTATTATTCTGTAGCGTTCCAGATGGTTGAATATTGTTGATATGAAAGGATGCATTACTTAGGAATCATCACCTTTTTTTTTCTGACGGAAACTTGAATTCAATGCAGAAAAAAATATTGTAAATCGATGAAAGTAGAAGTCACAAAGTTAAATATTTATTGATGTTAATTGATTGTAATCGTCTGTTTTATATAATATCACAAGGAAGCTTCTGCCCAGATCACACCCTCGCGTCGCGCGACCAGGAACATCCTGGGCTGTCGCGTGGCGCGACCACATCAGCCAAATTTTCAGAAATGACATAAATGGTCCCTGCACCTATTTACACTTGTTTTCGACGTTTTTAACATCCATTAACCCATTTTCAGGTGTTTAAAGACGTTAAAGCATAGGGGATTTGAAACATGTCTGGAAATATCGTGGATGTCGGTCCGTTCAGTCGTACGGTCGTGTTTTGCGGTTAATTACGACGAAACTCGAACAGACGCGAAAACGATCCAAATTGCGCGACGAATGGTATAATTTTAGTGATTAAAATTTTTTTTGGATATCCGGATATGGTCATAACGCAAGATATGCACGCATATGCATACTTTCGCAGTTTTTGACGCTTTTAGTCCCTGTGATCAAATAAGCGCATTTTCGCATACCGAACCCCTCAAAACGTATTTCTAAGCTATGTTAAGGGTATTTAGGGTATGTTTAGCTTATGATCCTGTTCCGGAGTGTTTGTTTCTATGCGAATCGGCAGACTTTTGCAATTTGTCGCAAATAGTCCATGTGATCGAATAAACTTGTTTTTGCCATACCAAACCCTTCAAAACTTATTTCTAAGTTATGTAAAGGTTATTTAAGGTATGTTAAGCTTATGTCACTGTTCCGGAGTGTTTGTCGCGTTAAACTGATTACGTTTACGTAACAGTTTGCGTATAACTTTCCAGAAAGTGATTAAGTGCTCGAAATCGAACAAGAATTGATATGTGTAAATGTCACATGTATTTGTACAAGTCCCGAGAATGAAACACAAGATTTCATTGGATTTGTATTTGTATGATGGTCGTAGAGGCACAAATGTCACAACCGCTGACAAGAATAAAATGAAAATGTAGAAAACAAAACACGAAAAAAATCAACCAAAGTTGTATGGTAATGATGTTGTTCGTATGAAACCCGTGGTCAGAGATGAGGAAATGGTACTGGGTACCGGTACCGAATTTCCTGAACCGAAAGATTTTAAGGACCAATTCGGTACCGACTTTTGGTGTTACTGGTACCGGTTCACTACCGGTTTTTACCTTCATATACCGATACCGTAACCGATATCTTTGGTACCAGTTGGCACCGAGCTCTTCCTACCCCTAAAACTAAAAAAGAGAAATCATTAAAAGTTGAAGAAAATTAACAAAAAACAGTTATCTATATATTAAATTAAAATTAAAATTATCTATATATTATCTATAGAATTCAATGAATAGTAACTTTAATATTATAATATTATATATAGTTTTTTATACTTTTATTATTCTAATGTTATAATAATAATTTTTTTCTTTACTTTTTAAGTTTAATAAATTTTCATATTTTTCCTTAACTTAAATGATTTCCTTTTAGAATCACGGGCTGGAATAGGCTTGGTTTCAACCAGTAGTAAATCGGTATTGGTTAAATTGAATACATTTTCATATTTTTCTTAACTATAATGATTTTTTTTTTATCACGGGTTGGGATAAGCTTGGTGTCAACCAGTATCGAACCGGTATTGAACCGGTATTAGTATCGAAAATACCCATATGATCCTGTTCGGTATCGGTAGATGAAGGTAAAAACCGGCACCAGCCTGGTACAGAAAACGCCAAAAGTCAGAACCGAATTAACATTGAAAAACTTTTAGTTCGAAAAATCCGGTACTGCTACCTGGTACTATTTGCTCATCCCTGATCATGGATAAAATTTATCTCAAATCTATATCATGGATGAACATCGTATTTATTTTATTCATATAGCATGTTTACTTTATCGTATGCAATGAGAATCAATCACGATCACACATTGTGCTTTTGCCTATGAGCGGGTGTGACATTGGGAGTGGTTAAGCGTACTCTCCATGTACTGAATTTCCTCCCTCATGTTAAACGGATATTACATTTATGTTGGAACCAGGCGCACCAAAGTGTGAAAGGAGTTAGTTTTACGTCAATATCCTTTTACTTTTAAGATTATACTTAATATATTAAAGATGGTAGACTGCGTGACCAATGGCGCCACCATCTTTAAGATATATATCGTGTGTTCCAGATTCTAAACACAAAGTCTAGCTTGGTGGTAAGCAATATGTGATTTTACACTGCTCTTGCAGGTTCGAGTTCGGGCAACTCCCCATTAGGCGACTCTTCTGACTTTATCGTTCCAATCTAGAGGAGTTCGAGTTTTATTGTAACGATACAAAGAAGATTGACATGACACGCTGTAACACCCTAGGAAATCCCACATCAACTGTGGTCATGAGAGATTCTTGGGTCATAGAACCTATCCTATGGCATTAGCTGTGGAGCATATGAAAACTCAACAGTTAGGCTTGATTACGTGAGAGTAGTATTAAAATTAGTGACCTCTGAGAAGTCTCCATCGAAACAACAAAAAATAAATCAGCGAGTTTCTAAAAACACAAAGCGTATACGAGAGATCAAATCTTACATCCTACTTGTTAGCTTATGGGTATGTCTGGCATGGAGCTTTTAGGAGCTTCTAGCTTTAAACTTTTAAGAAAAAACTCCTACTCAATAAAAAGCCTTGTTTGGTTGAAGGAGCTTAAAGCTTTTAGGATAGGAGCTTGAAGCTTTTGGTTGAACGCTCCTACTAGTAGCGTTTAGAATGAGCTACAAGCTTTTAGGAAAAAAATGACTATTTTAACCTTTAAAAATAATGAACTTTTTAATGTACAAGTTTTTTAAATTTTTAGTTATGTCCATTTTGGTCATTTTATACATTTTATTAAAAGCTCCAACTACTCTGTCAAACACCAAATATATATCTAAAAAGCTACAGCTACCAGCTTCCAGCTACCAGCCATCAGCCACCAACTACTTTTGCCAAACATACCATATAAGTCACTCTATAAAGAAAATCTTTTAACGTTCACCGTCTCCATACGTAGGTTTCTATCCTTGGTTTTTAAGCTCAATGTTTTCTTTTTGGTCGTGTCGGCTGAATTTTTGTCCGTCGTAATGGGATCGGGGCGTGTTTCGGCGTTTTTTTTTGAATTTTTTTTTAAAAAACGCCCCACTACTGGCGAGTTTAATCCACTAGTTTTATCAGAATACTAACGGTTGATGAGATGACCACGTGACCCACTGATGAGATGAACACGTGCACCAGTTTTAATTCGTGACTAAGAGCATTCACATTCTATCCATCAAAATATGTGAGGGGGAGTTTTTATATTATAAAGGGTATAAAAAGTGGTTGTGAGTGGAGGAAAGAGAAAATGTTACTGTTCATCTGTATATTTGGGGGGACACTGTTCACCCAGTATAATTTATTTAATATATATTGAAAGTTATTGTGAGTGAAGGAGAGAGAAAAATGTGATGATAATATTATTTAATTGAAAATGAGAGAGAAAAAGTATTTGTTTTTAGTGGAAATATATTGATATAAGAGTTGTTTTTTATTGGAATGTATGTATAATTTGATGGTTTGGATGTGAATGCTCTAAGTTACTTACCAAACACCACTACATGTTGACGTTTCCAACTTATATATAATCTACCACCACAAAACTTAACCATTACGACACTCTCCGGCGACCAAAACAAAGAAGAACAACATGCCAAAGTCACCTCCCCACCACCACCACCACAATCCTCCTCCACCTCCTGTAGTCCATGTCGTCCACCCTCCACCACCGGTCGTCCACCACCCATCTCCACCGGTGGTTCACCATCCTCCACCACCGCATAAACCAGATCCACACCACCACCACCGCCACTAAATAACTAGATCCACAGGCCGGTTGCAGATCTACAAGCACTGTGTTGTGTGTTATGGTTGCTATGTAATTTTATGTATTCATAGCATCTAGTCCATGTACTATGAGGGCATCTGTTTCTATTTATGTTATGTTTTGTTTAAGTTTTATTGTTAATAACAAAGAGTTGTGGATCTGCATATTTCTATGTAATCTGAATATTTAACGTTAATGATGCTAATATAATTATAAATAATATTGTGTTTGTCAATTTCGTTTAAGCTTTTCGGGGTTCGGATGTTTGTATTTGAAATTTTAGATAGTGGTTTATGTTATAATAATTACTTCAATTTAATATTGGTGATCAATAAATTTAGACACAAGAGCAAAACACATAAACACTAGATGATCAAAGACTTAAACACTAGATGATCAAACATTTCTTTGATTACTGGGCCAAGATCTGAATTTGGCTCTTGTGTTATATGTTCTTTTGTTGATGTTATGATATGGAGCAGATCCAAGATTTTACAGACCATAACATGGACCGAGTAGACGGATAAGTGAGGAAGAAGGTGAGAGCTTGCGGCCGAAGAAGGAGGTTCTTGGTGCCGAAGCTGAGCTTCTTGTAACCCAGATTTGGCTGCTGAAAGGAAGTGTCTGATTTGAATTTAAGTTTTTCAGAATATTTAGAAGAACTAATTCATCTTTTTTCCCTTTTGAATTTCTTCTTTGCTTTCCTATTTAAGGGGCTTTTGATCATTGTAATTGGTAGTTTTACTCATCTTTAATCATATTAAAATTTTAGGTTTTATCTATTGAGACTAAGGTGCTCTTTCTTTTCATAAAAAAATCATCGCATGCTCTTCTGTCTGCGCTACGCAGACCACACGCATACATTGTTATTTGCAGACTGTTTGTTTTTTCAAAGACGTTTCATTAAAAACGTCTGTGCAAGCTTTTCTTGGTGCAGACTTGGCTCAGCCACTTCTAAAATATTCAAATGTCTGCAGAGGGTTAAACACCACTACCACCGTCCACCACCCACCACCCACCATCCACGTCCAACACCCACCACCACCGTCCATCACCACCACTACCACCACCGTCCATGTCCACCACCCCCATCACCACCAGTTTAATTTAGAAGTCCACATACGCTAAAAAAACAAACAAGCTTCTTCTTGCAGGCTGCAGAGGTTTGGTCCACCTCTTTTTTTACAGATGTCTACAGATGTGATCCACAGACAACATACATTTTACCTCTAAAAAACAAACTAACACCTAAGCTTATGTTCCATTACTTTCGCCCTGCATTAGTTTGTTATTGATATAGATGGAGAACTACTAAGGGGACGTTTAGGAATTCAATGGAATTTATGGGAATTGGAATTTGAATTCCATCTCTTAAGATGTTTGGTTCACATAATTTGATGGAATTGGAATCCCAATTCCAATCTTCATGTGTTTGGTTGACAATGGAATTGGAATCGGATTTAGGCATGAATTCCTTCAAATTCCTTTAAGTAAAGGAATTCAAAATCATTATTATATGTGAAGGAATTAAAGTAAATTCATTGGAATCTTCGACCGTTTCGACCCGCACCGTTTCAACCCGTACCATTTCGCCATACTGGTTTCGATCCGAACCGTGTCGACCCTTACCGTTTCGACGCGAAAAGTTTCGACTCGTACCGTTTCGATGCGAACGGTTTCGACCCGTAACGTTTCGACGCGAACGGTTTTGACTCGTACCGTTAAGAATCGAACCATTTCGACCCGTACCGTTTCGACCTGTATCTTTTCGACCCGTATCGTTTCTATCCGTACCGTTTCGACGTGAACCGCTTCGACTCGTACAGTTTCAATCCGTACCGTTTCGACTCGTACAGTTTCGACCCGTACCGTTTCGAATCGAACCGTTTCGACCTGTACCGTTTCGACCTGTATCGTTTCGACCCGTATCGTTTCAATCTGTACCGTTTCAACGTGAACCGTTTCGATGCAAACCGTTTCGACGCGAACCGTTTCAACGCGAACCGTTTCAACCCGTACCATTTCGAATCGAACCGCTTCGACCCGTACCGTTTCGACCCGAACCAGGGGTTGTGGGTGCCGGGGTGATGGATTCCAATTCGTTTAACAACCAAACACAACAAAAATGGAATTGAGATTCCAATTCCAACAATTTTCAATTTTAATTGGAATGTTTAAATTCCAAATCCAATTCCTTCAAATTCTAATTCCGATATAAATTCCAATTCCAATTCTAAATCAATCAGCGAACCAAATGCCTCCTAAGGCTACATGGTGTGGGTTTTCGCCCCCTTCCATCTGAGCCAGTTAAAGTCCTATAGTGCCCCCAATACCGCCCAGGGGCGTCGAACTTGGTGTTATTAACCCCTTAACGGGCGTGAGAAGGAGGAAGTGATGGGGCCATATGCGAAACACCAATCACAAAATTCTTTTATTTTTCTTGGTCTTTTTCTAATAATTGGCTAACCTACACCCATGCTAGTTAATGTTAACCCCCACCTCTATTACGTAGCGTTGATGTGACGTAATAACTATCATTGGAGCTTTAAACCACAACACCCAGCCTAAGTGTGAAAGTATAGCATGATATTCTATTCATCATCAATCATGTTGAATGTCCAATACCCTCCACCAGAGGAACATAACTAATGCTATCTTACGCTTGGTCTTCATTCTTCTTGTCATTTGTTACCTTGACTTCATGATTCTCCATCACACTCTTCTCTTATGGAAGAAAGGACCTTGAGGGAAGAAGGTGCATCCGGGCATGCAAGAAGGCGCTTTTACAGAACAAGGTGTTTCTACGCAAAAAAGAAGGTTATGCGGCTGCAAGATGTTCACCTTCTACCCTTATGCCCCTTGTTTACTTGGTCAATGTAATGTTTACTAAATCTTGAACCCGCTCTATATCATTTATATTAGGGTTTTAAGGATTAGTTTTATTTCTATATTGTTGAATTATGTGTGCTTTTTTTTATCTCTATGTAAATAAACTTCAAAGCTTTCAATATTATAAGATAAAATAATTAAAGGTAAATTATAAAAAAATTCTATAAAATTCAAAGCTAATGTGCTAAATCAAAAAGGTTCCAAGTTTCTCTCTATTAGACAAGAAAGTAAATATGGATAGCTAGAGGTTAATTATTATGTAAATATTAGAAGTAGCTTTGTGTAAATATTGCACCTCTTGTAATCTTTTATTTACAACGTTTCAATATAATTATAATTTCAAACACACAAAGGTATTTTACTTGGTTGTTGAGCCAAGCCATCATCTCAGCACCGTCGCTGCCATGCCACCATCGTTTGAACTCTGAACACCAGGCGACACTCTTCGACGACATTCACAACAAGTGCGTTTACGACACTCACAAGCACTCACAACAAGTGCGTTTGCGACACTCTCTGTCACACCCAAGGTCGCACCGGAAGGCGGGAAATGAGTTGTGGCGAATCTGGTAACCTAGTTATTGTTTACGAGAAACTTAAAACAAACATTTTATTTCCATGCATGCCCAAAAGTTACTCGTGTACTTACTATTACATTAGTCTGTCTAGATCCTTTGCACAATTACTTACCTAAAAAACATGCTTAAAAGTGTTGACTAAAAGGGTTAGCGAGTTCGCAGGTTTATATGTATATATGTGCAGTGGCGGATATACCTTAGGCCGGGGGGCAACGTCCGCTACGGCTTGGCGCGGAAAAATTTGGAAAAATTAGTGTAAATTTTGGAAAAATTTGAGGTTTTTTCGATTTCGTTACGGCTTATTTATAAAACGTTACGGCTTGGCGGATTTTCTAGATCCGCCGCTGTATATGTGTATATATATATATAGGATAAGGATCATGTGAGAAGTAGTATGCTATTTAAGAAACTTGAGAAGCATTCTGAACCACACATTTTCCCTAAGTAAAAAAATGCAAAAAAAAAGGTTAAAAAAATGCATTTTTTTTTTTTGAAAAAATCGCAGCTTTTTCTTTAAGGATTAAATTTTTTATTTTTTTATTTTTAATTTTTTTTTTGGATTTATACACATGTGTATATTGTTAATCTTTTTACTATACATATATGTATATTGTCAATTATATATATATGTATATACATGTTTATAATTGAAAAATAAGTGTTATTTAGGGTTTAGCATTAGGGTTTAGGGTTTAGCTTTATGGTTTAGGGTTTAGTTTTAGGGTTTAGCATTAGGGTTTAGCAATAGTATTTAGGGTTTAGCATTAGGGTTTAGCTTTAACTTTTGGATTTAGCTTTATCTTTAGGGTTTGCATTAGGGTTTAGCATTAAGGGTTTAGCTTTAGGGTTTAGCATTATGGTTTAGCTTTAGGGTTTAGCTTTAGGGTTTAGTTTTAGGGTTTAAGGTTTAAGGATTAGGGTTTAACATTAAGCTTTAGCTTTAGTGTTTATAGTATAAGGTTTAGGATTTATAACATATATTTTTTCAATTTTAAACATGGATATACATATATGTATAATTGACAATATGCATATATGTATAGTTAAAAGATTAACAATATACACATGTGTATAAATTAAATAAAAAATTACAAATTTTAATTCTTAAAGAAAAAGCTGCGATATTTTCAAAAAAAAAAAATTGCATTTTTTCCACCTTTTTTTGCATTTTTTCCTTAGGGAAAATGTGTGGTCCAGATTGTTTCTCAAGTTTCTCAAATAGGGTGGACTTCACTTAGGTCCCTACCTTATATATATATATATATATATATATATATATATATATATATATATAGGAAAAATTACAAGTTTTGTCTTTTATCTTAATACCACTTATAAGGCGGTGTCCTTTTTAACGAATTTTGACAAGTTTTGCCCTTTACAAGGAATTTTGTTTTGTCCTTTAGGCTTAACCCAGTTAGATTTTCTTGTTAAATCTTATCACCCAAGGGTATTTTAGTCTTTTTACCTATTTATTTAAGGCTGATTCTAAACACACCCCCTCCTGATTATACCCCCCTTGTGAGAGGAAAACTGCCGGTCCCACGCGGGCCCCACCTGTAAGTATGTGAGAGGAGAGGGGTGTAAAAAGTAACTATGGGGTGTAGAAAGTAGCACCCTTATTTAATATTATTTAAAAGAATAAAACAAAAAATTTTAGGGTTTTAGGGTTGACACTTAAAATAAATGGGTAAAAAGACTAAAATACCCTTAGGTGACAAGATTTAACAAGAAAATCTAACTGGGTTAAGCCTAAAGGACAAAACAAAATTCCTTGTAAAGGACAAAACTTGTCAAAATTCCTTGTAAAGGACAAAACAAAACATATTCTAGACTACTTATTTTTTAGAGCTATGTACTAATTTTATTTTTAAAATCGAGTCAAACCAAGCCGAACCGAGCCAGCTCGATTTAAAACCAAGCCGAGCTCGAGCTTTGATTTTCAGCTCGGTTTCGAATCCGAGCCGAGCCGAGCCAACTCTGTTTATAATTGAGCCGAGCCCAAGCTTGGCCTAGCTCGGCTCGACTCGGCTCGGCTCGGCTCATGCCCTAAATGGTTGTGACCTTAAACCCCTTTTAACGGCTAACGGGTTTATATGATGTCTACAACAACCTTACTGGCTTACTCGCAGCTTGACAAGATCCGTTAAAAAAAACTAATTATTAAATGAATCATACATTGTCCAAGCTTTGGCCATTATTACTTTCATTAATTAAACATCCACATGCCAAAGAATAAATAATTCGGATTAACTGCCACTTGGGCTATAGCCCAGTGGTAACACCAAAAAGGTGTTTGGGGATGATCCAGGTTCGATCCTGGTTATAGGGGAAAAGTTAAAATAGGTGTGAAAGTTTAGCTGTTCAAAAAAAAAAAAAAAAACTGAACCAAACAAAAAGAACAATATTTTCTAAGATAAAAAAGTCACCATTAATTTTGATATTCTAGATAAAATGATAATTAAATCGGATTTTTTTTTCAGCCAACAAACTTTTATCAATATTGAACTAACTTGTCAGTTCACATCAAAGTACAAAAACATCACTAAACTTTAAACACTCATACAAGATAAGTCAAAACTACACCATTGCTCTCACGTGACTAGTTGTGATTTAGCACGACTCCTCACTCAAATGAAACCAAGATACTTAACTTGTTCTTCCACGCCGACTAATCAAATCAGACAATATTTTGTTAAAGCAACTTTCTATATCTTGTATAGTTTTCAAATTTCTCTATTACATTCCGGTTTTTAGTCCTATTAGGTTGCCCAATCATGAACTCATAAACTTACCACTATAAGGAGCTCCATTCCATCGTCCACACCACCACAATTAGGGGGGGGGGGGGGGGGGAGGGGTGGCATCATCCCTCTGCCACCATGTTAACGAGCAAAGGGAGGCTCCATCGAATTTGATTGGCTTTAAAGGGGCGCGCTATAAAGCCCCTAGCCACACCCTTCAAGTTAAAGGAGAGGACTTTAAAGCCCTTGTGTGATGTGGCGGTGATGTGGCATTGAGGTGGTAGTGATAAAGCCCCTAGCCAAACCCTCCAGCCTAATTAATAACTGTAACAACTCTTATCAAAATTCCTATTTATTATTTTGATTTGTCCAATAGGAAACCCTAATTAATACACCCAAGTGATTCTGCATAAACCCTAAAATTTTCAGAACAATCAGAATCAGGATCAGGGTCCCTAAAACTCAGGGGGGGGGGGGTAAACCCTAGTTAGTATTATCTCGACAGTTTAACGTGTAAATTGAAATTTCATGCATGACCAACTCACCCAAGCTACCTGGACACGGGGCTACCCTAGGGTAGATTGGTGTCCCCCGCGCCACGCGACAGGTGCAGGTGGCCCTGTCGCGACACGCGGGAGGGACAAATTTTAGGTATAAATACAGGGGCTTGGGGCTTGCAATTCTGCGTTAATTCGACGTTCAAAGTCATTTCGTACACTGAGATATAGTAGAAACAGTCCAAAAACACACACAAATTACGAAGTGTTGCCACAATACAGGGTAATAACTCGATCGCTGCTACGATTCAATGTCCGATCGATTAAACTATCCAATGGATGTTTAAGTGCTGCCCACATTAGGGTTCATGCTTTGTCATTCGTCGTTAATTCGATGGATGTTTAAGTATCGCACTTTTTCGTTCGCTGTGAAGGTTTAATCTCGTGAGTTATCGTAAATGATGTATTAGTTATTAACCTAGTTTGTGTGCATTATTATTTAAACTAGGTTATCAAGGCTAATCAGTAGGCTAAGCTCTGTTCGTATTAAATCTGCAATGTGAGTCATTTTTTTTATCAAATTACTTTTAAAATAATGTTTATTTTCAAGGTTATAATTACGGGGATTAAGTCTTTGTAGTCACCAAATTACAGCCGGTATGTGGGGTTTTGTATACATTACTTGATAACCGTCACCATTGGACAACGGGGTAGCCAAGGGGTGATATGACCATAGTCACAGACACCATTGGACTCTGAGGTTACCGATGGATGTTCGAGTGACAAATACTGTGGGTAGTTGGTTGATATATGGAAACATTGTAATCGCTCTTAATACCGTATATTATAACAAACGAGTCGTTTTAGTAAAAAGAATGATTCACCTGTATTTCCCGCTGACAAAACCTTTTTCAAACATGTTTCAGGTGATCTGTTGTGATCCAGGAAAAGTGCAGTGAAGCACTACAAGCTTAAGGAAGTGGCTCAATATAAAATAAAGAAACATGTTTTGTAAAATAAAGATTTCTCAGTGAAATCATATGATTGTAAATTACCAGAGTTTTATTCCGAGTTGTGAAATAAAATAATCGGGAAATTTCAGTTTTAAAAAGATCCTGAAGAAAACTTCCGCTGTTAAATTAAATAAATACCACGGGATTTTCTGTCACGCGGCTCCTGAAACGGGTCAAACCGGGTCGGGGGTCGTGACAGAAAAAATTGGTATCAGAGCTACTGATTTAAGCCAATTAAGTATTTAGAAAATACTTAATTTGACTAATTGCTATTTTGTGATTATGTGTTTTATTATTTGAATATTTGTGTACAGTATGGGTAAGCAAAAGCTTTCAAATATCTATCTTAAATTAGATAGGTCATCAAACGAGAAGGGAAGTTCATCCCAAACAAATTCCTCCAAACCCTATACAAATCCTGAAGAAGGAATATTTGTCCGAAAGACACAATATGATGAACCACTTTCTCCTCATAAAGAAGTTTGATTATTAGGAAAAGTCAGGAGAAATTAAAGAAATCACAACCAAAAGAAAAGAGAGTTAATCAGAAAACCCAAGAACTAGGCAGTAACCCACCATGGGAAGACAAGTTAGATGAAAAATGGGCAGATCTTTATATGCTAGCCACTGTAGCTATAAATGCAAATCTTTAAATACTCTGACTCAAGTTTTAGCACCCTTATCACCTACAAGCCAGAAACCTTATCCAGTAAAATAAATAAGTTTACAGTAAACCCTGGTGTGTTTTAATTTTCAGTTGTCTTTGTATTAAATTAGTCACATGGTATACAATAATATTTAAAGGTTATTTATGAAATTTGTTATAAAAATTTTAACTTAGCAATTTTTGTGTATTTTGCATATATGCTAAACAGCATGAATGACTTGTCTGAAGCCCTTCAGAATTTAAATCTCTATCCAGTGAAAATAGAGGTTTCCAGAGATTTTAATAGGTATATACCCGATATAGAAGAACCTATGGAATTCAACGCTCCACCTCCAGAGAAACTCAAGCCCAAAAAAAGGAGAAGATTTGTGGGATGGAGGCGTGTGCGTAGGAGGAAACCTACAACTAGGAAGATTCCTAAAATAGAAAATCCCTTAGATAAAGGAAAGGGGATTGAAGTCGGGGAAGGTTCTAGGCAGATGGAAATGCAGTTTGTGGAATATTCTAGGCAAATGGAAATGGAGTTTGGGGAAGGTTCTAGGCAAACCAAGATAGAAATTGGGGAAAGCTCTAGACAAATTAAGGAGTTACCATTTCAGGAGGAATTGGATCGTGCATTAGCGAGCTGTGAGGTCGTCAGGCCTATTAATAATAATCTCTACCCTTATCCTGCTGAAGCTCAATTACCAATGAACTTGGAACCAGCAATCCCAGAACCTATAATCCACACCCAACCTCTAGGAATGGATGAATGGTGGACCAATGATTGGCAATTCCAAAACCTTCTCAACAGTCCTTATTCCTTTCTCCCTCAGTTCGACCCAGAACCTATACTAAACCCACCAATGAGCAATGAAAATTTAGCTGAACTCCGCCACTTTGGCGAGGAGTTGGTGGATGCGGGAAATAGGATCAGGGAAGTAGGAGAACAGATCTCCTGGAAATACGACGAGAGGGAACGTCGTTACTGAAATACCAAATAACAATGGATAGTGGGGTGTTAAACTATGATTGTATAATAAAAAGTAAAATATAATCTTGTAAAATAACTACAAATAAAACTTTGTAAGATAAATGGTGTGTATTGATGCATAATATATATAAATATAAAAATGAGAATCGAGAAATCGATAGTTTTGGTTATATGTGTGTTATTTGTATGATTGTTTGGTGTATGATTGTTTTTTATTCAATACTAATAAATTATATATTAATTATCAGATGGAAAACGCTAATAATGAACCAGTAAATGAGGTTAACCAATCTGAGCAACATCCGGAGGATCAATTTATGACTAGGCAGGATATAGAAAATATTGTTGCTCAAGGAATAGCCAATGCTATTCCAGCAATACTTGCTGCTGCCCAGAAACCTGTTGAACCTCAACAAATCATTCCTAGCAAACGTATTTCTGAAGATAACTTCAGTAATAGCGTAAACGGAGGCGATAATCATACTAATCACAATAATGATCCACTGCAAGCTCCGCTCCCTAAGAAAATGAAAGCTGCAACGCCTGGTTGCACGTACAAGGAATTTCTTGCTTGTAAACTCGCTGAATTTGCAGGCAATGAAGGAGCAACTACGGCACTGTGTTGGTTAGAGAAAACCAAGGCAGTAATTATAATAAGTAAATGTGCCAAGGACGACAAAGTTATGTACGCGTCAAATCTTTTCAAAGAAGAGGCGCTAGAATGGTGGAATACAGTACTTCAAGCCAAAGGAAGAAATAGGGCCTATGCCATGAACTGGGAAGAATTTAAGAATCTTGTAGAAAGAAAATTTTGTCCCGAATATGAAAAAGATTAAATGGCAAATAAGTTCCTAAATCATCGAATGACGGGTGTAGATTGTCGAGGATATACTTCGACGTTCTTTGAATATGCTAGAGTGGTACCAACACTGGCTTCGCCAGAACCGATACTCATTTCTCGCTATATTTGGGGACTGATTGGCGAAATCCGTAATATCGTTAAAGCTGCGAGACCTCGTACTATTGACGATGCGGTAGAATTAGCTAACACCCTAACTGACGAACTGGTACGCACCCGAGATGAAAACAGGAAAAAGGAACTGGCTCAGAAAATTACCCAAGGATTTCGTACGAGTAATATGTAACATCCCGAAAATACAAAACTTTATATTAGAATTATAAAGTGTAAAATAAACAAGAATAAGCTAACTAGGATAAATAACCCAGTTAGTTAGGAGTCTTGTAGTAACACATGAATGAGTTAAAAAGCCAAAGATATAAACTAAGTAAGTGTGGAGGGGCCTAGGTTGTCAAAATTGAAACTTGTATTACTAATATTTGATAAAAACAAAACCAAATACCCCATTAGAGGGCTCTGGTCGATCAAGAACAACAGGGGGCGACACCCTCACTCTCAAAAACCCTAACTTCCACTAAAACTCTCAATTGAAGGCCTAAATCAAGCTAAAATCGAAATCTGAACATGGAATCGTGATCACCTCGTCAAGGGGATCATAAGGTATGTTGAATTAGGTCATTTTCATTTGATTCAAAGTTCATGCATGTGATTGAAATCGAATGTAGAGCTTGATTATGTGTTGTAAACATGAAATTGGAAGTAATATAAGGTTTAGGGACAAACCCTAGACGATTTCTTGTCAAATTCTTGCATGATAATTGTATAGATCAAAATCACCATAGTGGGTGATTAGTATGCTAGTAGAACTTGATGAACACTAGGATTAAAACTCTTGTTCTAGTGTAAACTGAAATTATGAGGAAAACTCTAAGTTGTGGATGTGAACATATAGACATGTAGTCTAATTGAAGTTAATTAGGGTGATAAACTCAAGTCATGAACTTGGTTTAGATCATGTAAAAATCTGACCCGCTAGGTGTTTGATAAAATGCCTAAAAGAGGGTTAAAATGTTAAAAGTTGGGCAAAACGCAGATTTGAATATGTTAAGAAATAATGCGTTAAAGCTTATGAAAGAGTTCTAATCTTGTTATGAATTGAACTCTTTAGGCAAGGAATCCGGAACGTCAAGTGGACACGCCGGAAGTGATACCCGCGGAAAAGGTGTGCTTTAAAGGTACGTGGCTTAAGCCCTGTTAAATTATGTGTAAATATTTAGTTTTGTTGTGTGAATGATGTTGTAGTGTAATGGATGCGTTTGATGCGTTGTTAAAGTGGCGAAGTACACTCGACCATCAAACGGGTCAAAGTAAAGATTTGGAATTTAGTTTGGCTAATCCATGAAGTGATGGTTTTCACTAAATAGCCAAACAGGTCAAAATGATGTTTTTAAAAGAATCGCGAGAGTAGAGACTTGAAAGTCTCATACCTCGTTAAATGATGAATTGTACCATACCAATGATTTGGTGATATAATCTATGTATAAGAACCCGGAATATGGGTCAAATAATAAATGTTAAATGAAAAAGGGTTGTTCGAAACGGAATGCTTGAATTCCGAAGAAACAAGTATTTAGCCCTGAGGGAACGCAAAGCCATGGAATTGGCGCGAATACACCAAGTATGTGAGCCCGGGAAATTGGGTAATTATGTCTAAAAGGTCTTAAGAATGGAAAAGAGGTGCTATGCACTTACACTAACGGTTTGGATAATTGAAACAAGGAAATTGTGAACCAATTGTTGGTATCTCGATTTCCGCGATGTGAAATTTACATGGTTGAATCCGAAATTTTATTACGGACTCATAGGAAAAAGAATCGGTTAAAACGGACTAGTGAGTGAAAAGTTATGACCGGTTAAAGTTAGAATTTCGATGATTTTCGGAGCTGGGCAAAAAGGCAGGATTTAACCTGCACCTGCTGGAAAAAGCGTTCCCCCGCGCCACGCGGAGGAATACATGAAAACCTCCGTGACACGCGGAAGCCGTCGCGAGTCGCGACGGATTTCACGTTTCCTGCCGCGACACGCGGGAGGATCAAAGTCAAAAATTTTATTTTCTTTTATTAAATTAATGCTGGAACTTGATTATACGCATTATGTCAATGCCAAAACTAATGTTTTTTTTTGTGGTTTTGACCTTAGGTGACTATGGTGGGATTCCGGATGGCGGTCAAGCAATGTCGATGAACCGAACACGTATTTTGTAGCTTCCGCGTTAACTTAACTTTGTTTAGACAATGATTTTGATGTAAATGAATTGTTAACCATGTCTTAAGGTTTTAAACTAGTCGGTAGTTGACTAGTATAAGTTACTTTAAACTTTCGTTTTGTACTTAACATGATCATGTTTGGTATTTCGAATTGAAAAGTCTTTTTGTGAATTGGGTTTTTAGTATAAACTCATGTAATATATTAAGTAATCTCATTATCATGAAAAGGGTGTTACAAGTTGGTAATCAGAGCTCAAGGTTGTTAACAAGTGTGTTCGGTTCAAGCTTGATCAAACATCCGGTAAGAGTTAATTGTTCTTAGTAGAGTTATTAAGTATAAAGAGGGAATAATGAATAGATATGCATGGGAAGGGTGTGTTAACACACTCAAACCCGGAAAGTGCATTAAATAAGAACGGTGAAAACAAGTCACGAACTTGAATAAACCAAAGTAAATAAATCACATGTTATAGATGAAATGTTAACGCTCGATGTAAACATTTCAGTTAAAGATGGCGAATAAAAGTAATGATGATGCGGTGCCAAGAGTCACCGAGCAAACGAGAGAAGTGATTGCTGAGGAGGTAGGAAAAGCAATCAAAAACAGTTTGTCGGGTTTTATCGACAAAATCCAAAACACGGTATTATCAGTGGTGGAAGAAAGGATCAAGAAATTGGAGGATAATACCAATTTAGCAAAGGAGAAGTCGGGAGGACGAAAATCTTGTTCTTATAAAGAGTTCATGGCGTGTAAACCGCCAATCTACAATGGGGAGGTTGACCCGATAATATGCCAACGGTGGCTAAGTGATATGGAGGGAGTATTTGAAAGGACCCATTGCGATGAGGATGACTTCGTGGCTTATGGCACGGGTCAGTTAAGGGGTCAGGCGAAAGATTGGTGGGATAACAAGAAGAAAGAGATCGGAAGTGAAGCGGCTAAGGCTATGACATGGGACGAGTTTAAGACGCTGTTTCTTAAACATCATAGTCCCAAGGCAATCATTAACAAAATCAAAGAAGAATTTATGCAGCTTCGACACAAGGGTGAATCTATCGATAAAATCACGGGAACGTTCATGGATAAAATGAAGTTTTGTGATGATCTCATAAAGAATGAAGAGCAGAAAATATATTATTATTATAATATGCTGAGCGCTGAGTATAAGGAGTTTATGACTCCTTCGAAGTATGAGACTCTCACCGAGATTATAAACGTTGCTCGGGAATGGGAAATAGAGTTGAAGAAACCGATAGAAAGAGGTGAAAGAAGGGCACAGGTAGTCAACCCAAGCCCGACGAAAAAGGCACGTCTGAACGAATCCTCAAAGAAACAAGAAGGAAAAAGCGGGTCATCAAGCTGCAAGATATGCGGGAAAGGGCACAAGGGTGAGTGCTGTAACACCCGTGTCACTCCAACCATCAAACAAATGCCAAACCAATGAAATATTGTATTTCATGCTTGGGATTTGTAAAAATATGTGTATCGTTTACACATATCAACTCTTGTTCGATTTCAAGCTCTAAATCGCTTTCTGGAAGGTTATACGCGCACCAATGCGTAAATATAACCAGTTTAATGCAACAAACACTCCGGAATAGTGACATTGGCTTAACATACCTTAAATAACCTTTACATAACTTAGAAATAAGTTTTGGAAGGTTTGGTATGGTGAAATCAAGTTTAATCGCTTACAGGGACTAAAGTTGACAAACTGCGAAAGTATGCCAATTTGAACTGTAACAGTCATTCCGGAACATTACCATAAGTTAAACACACCATAAATATCCTTTACATAGCTTAGAAATAGGCTTTAATGGGTTCGGTGTGCTAAAATAAACTTTTGGGTCATTCAGGGACTAAAAGTGTCAAAAAGTGCACAAGTTTGCATTTTCGCGCATAACTTACGTTCTGAATACATCCGAACATCCAAAAATTTATGTAAGCACTAAAATATTTTATTTTAGTGTTCGCCATAAGAAAAATCCATTCGTCGCGTCATTTGGTTCGTTTTTCGCATTCGGGACCAGATTCGATGTATTAGCCGTTGTTTAATTCACAACCACACATTCTAAACTTGCTTAGTCAGCGGATAAGGATGGAATTTAAACACCTAAGCACCATAACTTTTCAACACATGTACGGATGGGATTAAGGCACGTTTTCCATGAAACGATCTTAACGGTTCGGGTATTCCTATAAATACCCCATACCCCCCATTGCTAAAATTACAAGAAACTTGATTTGAGAAACTCTAAGTTGAAACATTTGTTTCATACCTGAGATTTTTGAATCGAGTTTAGCATTCGGGGACCCTTCGTAAGTATTCTTTCGTTCTTTTCCTTATTTTATTGCTTTTCGAGTCTTTCGAGTCTACATTGACCAGTTATGGTCAATGCGAAGTTCGTTTGAACTTCGCAACGTGAGTGTAATCACGTTGGTCATAGTCCCTTGGGACTATGCCCACTGATTACCACGTTGTCTAGGGTCGTAGGGTAGGCGATCTAATAAATCGCCTATACCTTCGAACTCGACCCATTTGGTCGATCATTAGGATCCGACCAAATACATTAGGTGACCATAGTAGGTAGGGAATAACCTTCCGAGGTTATACCCTATGGTCGCTTCGTTTGAATAGTTGTATGATAGGTAGTTTATATGCCTTAGGTAAATTACCAGAATACCCTTTTCATGTATATTTGGTAATTAAGCATATGTAACCTAAACCTTTGTCACATAACTGATTATGTAACATGTTTAGGCATATAAAACTTGTCATAGGACTAGTTAGACGGTCCGAACGCGTTTCACGCGCACGACGCGTTAAAGTAGCATAAGCTACCTTAATGGGTCGCGATGGGTCGATAGCACTTAGGTTTGGTTTCATTGTAGTATGTAGGCCTTGTTAAACCATATCATATGAGTTCCAACACTCATTTGGTTTACCAAGCCTCATCCTATCCGATCTCCCGATTTAGGTCCGGTTTATTTATATAGTTTTAGATTGCCGACTGATTCCGTGCTCCCTCTAGCTTTGTTTGGTTGTTGTTCAAGACCTCCAAGCATTATCAGGCGAGTACATTATTCCCCTATTTTACTGCTTTCAATTGTTTTGGGGTGACTCATATGTGCTAAATGTTTTCGATGTTATAACGATGGTTTCAAAAACGATTAAGACGATTTATACAAAACTAATAACGATTTCATAAAGTGAACAAACTTGTTGGTTGTAGTTACATAACAAATGACATTCATTAGCAATGATCAAGCCGACCAGTATTAGGTTATGGTACCATAGGATCTGACTAATCCCGTTATTTACTACACCCGTGGTTATGTGTAGGTGTGGTGGGTAGCGACTGAATCTGAAATCATTAACTTACCCTATGGAGGTTTGTTAATGCGAAAACGAGAAGCGACGAAAACGAGAAGCGACGAAAACGAGAAGCGACGAGTGATGAGTCACGAAGGTTTGAATGTTGTTAGCGAGACGACCACATAAGTAGTTTCACGACCTAAAATGAATTAAACGATTGGTTTTCACACGATGTTTTAACGATTGGGTAACGATTGGTTTTCACACGATGTTTTAACGATTGGGTAACGATTGGGTTTCACACGATGTTTTAACGATTGGGTAACGATTGGGTTTCACACGATGTTTTAAAGATTGGGTAAACATTTGGACATGATTTACATTTGATCATGCATTTACACGAAACATAGTATTGGTTTAAACCAAGTTTTACTTCAATACTTTGTTTTGTGCGTTTCACCTATGGTTTAGTTGATGCATTTCACTAGCCATACATATCATTTTGGTTATACATATTACATGATTTACATTGGGCATGAACATTACTTGGGTGGTTTGGTTTGATTAAGTGATTAAGTAACAATGCGTGTGGAATATGATACAAGCATGGTGGATACGCCGCTGATACTTCCTATATATAAGTGTTTGTATGGTATTACATATTGTAGCGTTATTTGAATCATTTCAGTTCGAGACATAGAACATTTTATACAAGTAACATACTTTTCACAAGACATTTATTTACAAACAACTTATATTATACAAACTCATTTTACATGGTTATTCATTTAATCATGCATTATTCTCTTATTATACATATCACGTGAACTTATTATTTCTCAAATGATTTACAAAGACAAAGCAAATTACAAGGTTCATGACTAAACATTTTCTTAAAACAGAAGTCATGAATCTTATTTTCACAAAACCTATGTACTCGCCAGCATTTCTTTGCTGACCTCGTTTTCACATATGTTTCAGGTATTGTTGAATGATATCGATTGATAAGATGCATGCTCACATAGGACTGGACGAGGCCTTAGTGACTTAATAACAATGATAGACTATGTTTAATTTGTGTATTTAGATTTCCAGACGATGTAATTATTCAATGATTAATAAAACGAAACACTTTTGATATCCATGGTTATGAAACATTAATTCTGTTGCAACACGCCCCGATGTTTCCGCCACGTTTGTATGTTCTACGTGGTCGGGGTGTGACAGAAAAGATGGTATCAGAGCCAATGGTTATAGGGAATTAGGTTATTAGTAATTAGTAATGCTTTGACCTAGTCTATAACCTTCTTAGGACCCTAACGCGAGTTTACTTGCGTTTAGTCATAAAACAATACCGTCACCTATCCTTAGGCGACGACCACAACAAGAACATAAATTTCAAAACCGTTTTGAAAACTAATCATCTGTTCTAGGATGATTGATTACTAGGTTTTGAACTCTCTATTATATGGTTTTGAACCTCTTTGAGTTTTCAAAACTTCGTCAAGGTTTTGGGTTTTAAATAATGTGAACACGTGCAAACTGGAAGGGTGAATACCTGTATTCTGGGTTTTCTGTCTAGGCAAGCACTTCGTATACATCTCATCAGACGCGAGACCAGTTGTGCTTACCTGGGAATTCTTGGGATGAGTGTTCACTTATAGGCGAGCATGTCTTCGCGATACATTATTTTTGACCCATTTACTTTGATTAGTCACCGTCTCATTTGTTTGCCTTAGGTAACAAACAAATGATCGAAATCTTCATGCGTTATCATTCTGTTTTGATTGTCCAATAATCTTTCACCTGTTTCTCCCTACGCCTTTCTTTTTCTTCAAGAATGTCTCTTCATCACGATGACGCTCAGATATCTGAGCAAGCAGCCAAATTAGCTCAGCGAATAGGCGAAGTAGTCCTGAAGACTGTTGAATTAGCTACTGCCATGTATCATCTCCAGGATGAAGCCACTCAAGAGTCACCAAGACAGGCAGGACCTAGTCAGGCGACAACACCATCAGCCAATAAACCAATCGAGGAATCAAAGACCATGGATGAACGATCCCTTAAGAAGTCAAAGAAGCGAAAGGCTTCTCAGAACTTCGCCATGGTCGCTCACAATGGTAAAGCAGTCCCCAACCAACCAGCTCAACCCCCTGCTAGGTGTGTATGGCTTTTCCTATGATACCTACATCAAGGAACTGTGTACCTTACAAACTACTCTTGTGATTTCTCTCTTTCAAATGATTGCTCATGATTCCCTCGAAAATTTTAAGTACTCGTTTCACTCTAAGAAACAAAGTACAGAAAATTAAGTGACATTATGAGTAATCGTGCTTTTCGCACATCTGTGCCTTTAAATCCTTGGTTAGATAACTAAGGGTATTTTCAAATCTCATACCCATTACGTTTTGATTTTTCAACATACACAGTACCAGTATTTCAAAACAATCTTCATGATCTCAAAACATTTCATATAGTTTGAAACAATTTTTCTAGATGCATTGTCTATGTTATTTCAAAAACATTGGCCATGTTATCAAAACCAACCTTTCTAATTTCAAAATATTTCATATAGTCTGAAGACAATATTAACACAATACATTTTCTGATCAATTGCATGATTTCGAAAAGCATCATTCATGTCTTTCAAAAAAAAACCTTATACATAATTTCAAAATTCATCTCGCATGATTTTAAAACATTTTTGTAAATATATTTACCTAATACACCTACTTTATGATTTCAAAAAGTATTATATATAAGGTTTCAAAAACGTTAAACACATTTTTCTTAAAAGAACCCCATGCATAGTTTTCAAAAATATTTTCCTCATACATTGACTTAACCTTCAAAATTCTGCTTCATATGTCGCCTTGACATATCAAGCATCTCAACTTCATAAGCATTTTACATCATGTTTTGACCTAAGCACATCCAGTGCAAGGTTTCAAAACATCTTCAACTTCTAAAATTCATATGGGATCTTTTTATCTTTACAATTAGATCCTTGTGGATGATTATCGTTTAAATCAGAGTCCTTAATTAGATTCCTTATGTACCTTAATTCGAACACTTCGGTTCCTAGTAATCGAAATCGAATTTTCTTTTTGAATCTTTCTATCTTTATAGTTGGATTCTTGATAACGTTTAAAGTACCAAATGAAATCCACGGAATGGATTCCTAGTGTGCTTTAAATGCATATACGCAATTTACAAGACAAATTAACGAACAATTTTGTGGTTATGTGACTATGTGTTTATTCATCTCATGTTTTCTTTTATGCATTTTTGTGTTTTTAATACTCTGGATATTTGTTATCCAATCCTCGCAGGATCTTTCATATCTTCATATGAGAGATTCGTAGCAGGATATTCAAAAGGTACTACCTTAAATCCTTATGGGCTTCTACGTAGTAGTTAAGACCCTTGGGTTATATAGTACCATTCCTTGATTCATAAGAGACCCTTTTGGTGGTCTAGTCAAAAAGATTGATTCACAATTTGATTAAAGAATGGCATCTAGTGATGTAGCTGAACAGACTCCTTGATAGTTTATTTAGATCATTTATTGATTTAATTTAAAGGACTCTATGGCGGTCTAGTCACACTCATCACCGGTTTGTTCATTTGGTTTTCCCCTACACACTATAAAATAGACTGTGTGAACTGTGCAAGGAATTGTCTGATTATGGACGCGTACATAATTATGAAATTTAGTGCACAGAAACCCAGTAAGATTTATTATGTGTAAGAGCCGATAGTGACAACAATAACGAAATGAGAACAATGTAATGGAGGTACGGTGGACGCACCAATGACGCTTCATATACTTGTATATAAGTATCCCTCTTACATTGCAATTATGATGTTATTAAAGTTACTAGAAGTTCAGAACCCTAATCAATATTGTTTGATCTTTTCAACTCCATGTTTTTAAACTCTCACAAGTTTCCTCTAAATAAATTTCGGGACGAAATTTCCTAAAGTAGGGGAGACTGTAACACCCGTGTCACTCCAACCATCAAACAAATGCCAAACCAATGAAATATTGTATTTCATGCTTGGGATTTGTAAAAATATGTGTATCGTTTACACATATCAACTCTTGTTCGATTTCAAGCTCTAAATCGCTTTCTAGAAGGTTATACGCGCACCAATGCGTAAATATAACCAGTTTAATGCAACAAACACTCCGGAATAGTGACATTGGCTTAACATACCTTAAATAACCTTTACATAACTTAGAAATACGTTTTGGAAGGTTTGGTATGGTGAAATCAAGTTTAATCGCTTACAGGGACTAAAGTTGACAAACTGCGAAAGTATGCCAATTTGAACTGTAACAGTCATTCCGGAACATTACCATAAGTTAAACACACCATAAATATCCTTTACATAGCTTAGAAATAGGCTTTAATGGGTTCGGTGTGCTAAAATAAACTTTTGGGTCATTCAGGGACTAAAAGTGTCAAAAAGTGCACAAGTTTGCATTTTCGCGCATAACTTACGTTCTGAATACATCCGAACATCCAAAAATTTATGTAAGCACTAAAATATTTTATTTTAGTGTTCGCCATAAGAAAAATCCATTCGTCGCGTCATTTGGTTCGTTTTTCGCATTCGGGACCAGATTCGATGTATTAGCCGTTGTTTAATTCACAACCACACATTCTAAACTTGCTTAGTCAGCGGATAAGGATGGAATTTAAACACCTAAGCACCATAACTTTTCAACACATGTACGGATGGGATTAAGGCACGTTTTCCATGAAACGATCTTAACGGTTCGGGTATTCCTATAAATACCCCATACCCCCCATTGCTAAAATTACAAGAAACTTGATTTTAGAAACTCTAAGTTGAAACATTTGTTTCATACCTGAGATTTTTGAATCGAGTTTAGCATTCGGGGACCCTTCGTAAGTATTCTTTCGTTCTTTTCCTTATTTTATTGCTTTTCGAGTCTTTCGAGTCTACATTGACCAGTTATGGTCAATGCGAAGTTCGTTTGAACTTCGCAACGTGAGTGTAATCACGTTGGTCATAGTCCCTTGGGACTATGCCCACTGATTACCACGTTGTCTAGGGTCGTAGGGTAGGCGATCTAATAAATCGCCTATACCTTCGAACTCGACCCATTTGGTCGATCATTAGGATCCGACCAAATACATTAGGTGACCATAGTAGGTAGGGAATAACCTTCCGAGGTTATACCCTATGGTCGCTTCGTTTGAATAGTTGTATGATAGGTAGTTTATATGCCTTAGGTAAATTACCAGAATACCCTTTTCATGTATAATTGGTAATTAAGCATATGTAACCTAAACCTTTGTCACATAACTGATTATGTAACATGTTTAGGCATATAACACTTGTCATAGGACTAGTTAGACGGTCCGAACGCGTTTCACGCGCACGACGCGTTAAAGTAGCATAAGCTACCTTAATGGGTCGCGATGGGTCGATAGCACTTAGGTTTGGTTTCATTGTAGTATGTAGGCCTTGTTAAACCATATCATATGAGTTCCAACACTCATTTGGTTTACCAAGCCTCATCCTATCCGATCTCCCGATTTAGGTCCGGTTTATTTATATAGTTTTAGATTGCCGACTGATTCCGTGCTCCCTCTAGCTTTGTTTGGTTGTTGTTCAAGACCTCCAAGCATTATCAGGCGAGTACATTATTCCCCTATTTTACTGCTTTCAATTGTTTTGGGGTGACTCATATGTGCTAAATGTTTTCGATGTTATAACGATGGTTTCAAAAACGATTAAGACGATTTATACAAAACTAATAACGATTTCATAAAGTGAACAAACTTGTTGGTTGTAGTTACATAACAAATGACATTCATTAGCAATGATCAAGCCGACCAGTATTAGGTTATGGTACCATAGGATCTGACTAATCCCGTTATTTACTACACCCGTGGTTATGTGTAGGTTTGGTGGGTAGCGACTGAATCTGAAATCATTAACTTACCCTATGGAGGTTTGTTAATGCGAAAACGAGAAGCGACGAAAACGAGAAGCGACGAAAACGAGAAGCGACGAGTGATGAGTCACGAAGGTTTGAATGTTGTTAGCGAGACGACCACATAAGTAGTTTCACGACCTAAAACGAATTAAACGATTTACGATTGGTTTTCACACGATGTTTTAACGATTGGGTAACGATTGGTTTTCACACGATGTTTTAACGATTGGGTAACGATTGGGTTTCACACGATGTTTTAACGATTGGGTAACGATTGGGTTTCACACGATGTTTTAAAGATTGGGTAAACATTTAGACATGATTTACATTTGATCATGCATTTACACGAAACATAGTATTGGTTTAAACCAAGTTTTACTTCAATACTTTGTTTTGTGCGTTTCACCTATGGTTTAGTTGATGCATTTCACTAGCCATACATATCATTTTGGTTATACATATTACATGATTTACATTGGGCATGAACATTACTTGGGTGGTTTGGTTTGATTAAGTGATTAAGTAACAATGCGTGTGGAATATGATACAAGCATGGTGGATACGCCGCTGGTACTTCCTATATATAAGTGTTTGTATGGTATTACATATTGTAGCGTTATTTGAATCATTTCAGTTCGAGACATAGAACATTTTATACAAGTAACATACTTTTCACAAGACATTTATTTACAAACAACTTATATTATACAAACTCATTTTACATGGTTATTCATTTAATCATGCATTATTCTCTTATTATACATATCACGTGAACTTATTATTTCTCAAATGATTTACAAAGACAAAGCAAATTACAAGGTTCATGACTAAACATTTTCTTAAAACAGAAGTCATGAATCTTATTTTCACAAAACCTATGTACTCGCCAGCATTTCTTTGCTGACCTCGTTTTCACATATGTTTCAGGTATTGTTGAATGATATCGATTGATAAGATGCATGCTCACATAGGACTGGACGAGGCCTTAGTGACTTAATAACAATGATAGACTATGTTTAATTTGTGTATTTAGATTTCCAGACGATGTAATTATTCAATGATTAATAAAACGAAACACTTTTGATATCCATGGTTATGAAACATTAATTCTGTTGCAACACGCCCCGATGTTTCCGCCACGTTTGTATGTTCTACGTGGTCGGGGTGTGACAAGTGCCGGTTTAAGGACAAGCCGTGTCCTATTTGTGGGAAAACCGGGCACACAGCTGCGTTGTGCTCGGGGAAGGTGTCGGTGTGTTACAAATGTTATCAGCCGGGTCACAAGAAATCGGAGTGTCCGGAATTGATCGGGAAGAAAGATGACAAGGATACACGTACAGAGACACCAAGAGCAAAAGCAAGATCCTTCCAGTTAACGGCAGCCGAGGCAAAGGTGGAACCCGATGTGGTTTCAGGTATATTTGCTATAAACTCGATTCCCGCACACGTGTTATTTGATACGGGTGCGAATAAATCCTTTGTTTCACATGGATTTATTCGGCATCCTTCTTTTGTACTAACGAAATTGCCTATGCCATTAGAGGTAGAAATAGGTGATAACAAAAGTTTCCTTGTATGTGATGTATGTCGAGACTGCAAAATAAAAATTGATGATGAGGAATATCTAATAGACTTGATCCCTATGTCAATGGGAGAATTCCAAGTAGTGGTCGGGATGGATTGGTTATCTCGACATCATGCAGAAGTAATATGTTTCCGCAAGGAGATAAAATTGACATCTCCAAGCGGAAAACAAGTTACCATCTATGGCGAAAAAGGGGGCAGTCCCGTTATGTGCTCAATACTAAAAGCTCATAAGCTTATGAGGTGCGGATGTAAAGCATTTATGATATACGCAAACGAACCCGATAAAGAGATCCGAAGATTGAAGACGTACCAGTGGTACGCGAATACGCTGATGTATTTCCGGAAGATTTACCGGGAATACCGCCAGAACGGGAGGTAGAGTTCGGAATTGAATTGATTTTGGGCGCGAAACCTGTGGCTAAGGCGCCATATCGGTTAACGCCATCAAAATTGCAAGAATTGATGTCCCAAATCCAAGAATTGCTCGATAAGGGATTTATTCGGCCAAGTGTGTCTCCATGGGGCGCACCCAATATTATTCGTGAGAAAGAAGGACGGAAGCATGCGTATGTGCATTGATTATCGGGAGTTGAATAAACTCACGGTAAAGAATCGATATCCGCTTCCAAGAATTGATGACCTATTTGACCAATTACAAGGTGCAAGTTGGTTCTCAAAAATCGACCTCAGATCGGGGTATCATCAGTTAAAAGTCAAAGAGGAGGATGTACCGAAAATGGCTTTCCGTACACGGTACGGACATTACGAGTTTCTCGTGATGTCCTTTGGGTTAACTAATGCACCCGCGGCTTTCATGGATCTCATGAACCGGGTTTGCAAACCTATGCTAGACAAGTCAGTGATAGTGTTCATTGATGGCATCTTGATATACTCCAAGAATGAAGCAGAACACGCAAGTCATTTGCATGAAGTGTTGGAGACGCTCAGGAGAGAGAAATTGTATGCAAAATTCTCAAAATGTGCCTTCTCGTTATGAGAGGTGCAATTTCTTGGGCACATCATTAGTGCAAACGGGGTGTTAGTAGATCCTTCGAAGATAGAAGCTGTGTCAAGATGGACTCCACCAAAGAATCCTTCGGAAATCAGAAGCTTCTTGGGGCTTGTGGGTTATTATCGGAGATTCATACAAGATTTCTCCAAAAATGCTATGCCGTTGACCAAACTAACCCATAAGGATGAAAAGTTTATTTGGGCTGAGGATCAAGAAAGGGCGTTCCAAACGCTCAAGGAAAAATTGACCCATGCACCGGTATTGTCATTACCGGATGGAACGGAGGATATGGTAGTTTACTCGGATGCATCGCATTCGGGACTTGGCTGCGTTTTGATGCAGCGGGGCAAGGTTATAGCCTATGCCTCGAGGCAGCTAAAGACTCATGAGAAGAGATATCCTACCCATGACCTCGAGTTGGCAGCAGTGGTGTTCGCCTTGAAGATATGGAGGCATTACTTGTATGGGGTGAAGTGCACTATCTTTACCGACCACAAAAGCTTAAAGTATTTCTTCAATCAGAAGGAATTAAATATGAGGCAGAGGCGGTGGTTAGAAACTGTCAAAGACTTTGATTGTGAAATACATTACCACCCCGGGAAGGCTAATGTAGTGGCAGACGCGTTGAGTCGAAAGACAGATTATACGCCTATTCGAGTACGATCGATGCAACTAATTGTGACATCGGGTTTGCTTGAACAAATCCGGAAATCTCAAATTGAAGTAATCAAGGAAGAAAATGTGAAGAGGGAAAGGATAGTTGGGCAGCTAAAAGACCTGGAGGATGATAACCAAGGATTGAAAACTCGATTTGGGAGAGTTTGGGTTCCAAATACGTGTGGGGCCAAGGTGCGTCTACTTGATGAGGCCCATAAATCTCATTATTCAATTCATCCGGGGGCGACCAAAATGTATAATGACTTAAAACAAAACTATTGGTGGCCCGGAATGAAAAGAGATATTGTAAAATATGTGGAGAAGTGTTTGACTTGTTTACAAGTCAAAGCGGAGCACCAAAAGCCGTATGGTAGGTTGCAACCGCTGGATATCCCAGTTTGGAAATGGGAACAAATCACGATGGATTTGTTAACCAAATTGCCCAAAACCAATCGCGGATTTGATGCTATATGGGTAGTAGTGGATAGATTGACAAAAAGTGCTCACTTCATTCTGATTCGTGAGACTTATACATCCGAGAAGATGTCGGAGGTGTACACCAATGAAATAATAGGACGCCATGGAGTGCCGATATCTATTGTATCAGACAGAGATACTCGGTTTACTTCGAAATTTTGGCGCGAATTCCAAGAGCAAATGGGAACTAAATTGTTCATTAGCACTGCTTACCATCCACAAACGGATGGGCAAAGTGAGAGAACGATACAAACGTTGGAAGATATGTCGCGGGCTTGCATTATCGACTTCGGGGGTAGTTGGGATGTCTATATACCCTTGGTCGAATTCTCATATAACAACAGCTATCACACGAGCATTAAAATGGCCCCTTACGAAATGTTATATGGAAGAAAGTGTCGAACCCCGGTATGTTGGGGAGAAGTGGGTCCACGAGGACTAGCTCCTACTGATATAATCCAGACTACGAATGAGAAAATCAACTTGGTCCGAGCTAACCTAAAGGCGGCTCAGGATCGACAAAAAGCGTACGCAGATAAACGGAACAGACCAATTGAATTTCAAATTGGCGATAAAGTAATGCTAAAAGTATCGCCATGGAAAGGAATTATACGGTTCAAAAAAAGAGGAAAATTGAGTCCGAGGTTCATTGGGCCATTCAGGATCACTGAACGGGTTGGTAAGGTAGCATATCGCCTTGAACTACCCGATGAGTTGAGTGGAATTCATAGCACATTCCATGTGTCACATCTCCGAAAATTCTCAGCAGACGAAACTGCTCGTATCCGCTATGATGACATCGAGGTGGATAACAGCCTCAACTATGCAGTGAGGCCAATTGCAATTTTAGATCGAAAAGAGAAGAGTCTGAGGAACAAAGTAATTAACCAAGTGAAGGTTAAATGGGAGCACAGGAAGGGTGCGGATACCACGTGGGAATCCGAAGAAGAGATGCAACGGCTCTACCCTAAACTATTTGGTACGATTACGGTTTCGGGGACGAAACCCTTTTTAAGGGGGGTGGACTTGTAACATCCCGAAAATACAAAATTTTATATTAGAATTATAAAGTGTAAAATAAACAAGAATAAGCTAACTAGGATAAATAACCCAGTTAGTTAGGAGTCTTGTAGTAACACATGAATGAGTTAAAAAGCCAAAGATATAAACTAAGTAAGAGTGGAGGGGCCTAGGTTGTCAAAATTGAAACTTGTATTACTAATATTTGATAAAAACAAAACCAAATACCCCATTAGAGGGCTCTGGTCGATCAAGAACAACAGGGGGCGACACCCTCACTCTAAAAAACCCTAACTTCCACTAAAAGTCTCAATTGAAGGCCTAAATCAAGCTAAAATCGAAATCTGAACATGGAATCGTGATCACCTCGTCAAGGGGATCATAAGGTATGTTGAATTAGGTCATTTTCATTCGATTCAAAGTTCATGCATGTGATTGAAATCGAATGTAGAGCTTGATTATGTGTTGTAAACATGAAATTGGAAGTAATATAAGGTTTAGGGACAAACCCTAGACGATTTCTTGTCAAATTCTTGCATGATAATTGTATAGATCAAAATCACCATAGTGGGTGATTAGTATGCTAGTAGAACTTGATGAACACTAGGATTAAAACTCTTGTTCTAGTGTAAACTGAAATTATGAGGAAAACTCTAAGTTGTGGATGTGAACATATAGACATGTAGTCTAATTGAAGTTAATTAGGGTGATAAACTCAAGTCATGAACTTGGTTTAGATCATGTAAAAATCTGACCCGCTAGGTGTTTGATAAAATGCCTAAAAGAGGGTTAAAATGTTAAAAGTTGGGCAAAACGCAGATTTGAATATGTTAAGAAATAATGCGTTAAAGCTTATGAAAGAGTTCTAATCTTGTTATGAATTGAACTCTTTAGGCAAGGAATCCGGAACGTCAAGTGGACACGCCGGAAGTGATACCCGCGGAAAAGGTGTGCTTTAAAGGTATGTGGCTTAAGCCCCGTTAAATTATGTGTAAATATTTAGTTTTGTTGTGTGAATGATGTTGTAGTGTAATGGATGCGTTTGATGCGTTGTTAAAGTGGCGAAGTACACTCGACCATCAAACGGGTCAAAGTAAAGATTTGGAATTTAGTTTGGCTAATCCATGAAGTGATGGTTTTCACTAAATAGCCAAACATGTCAAAATGATGTTTTTAAAAGAATCGCGAGAGTAGAGACTTGAAAGTCTCATACCTCGTTAAATGATGAATTGTACCATACCAATGATTTGGTGATATAATCTATGTATAAGAACCCGGAATATGGGTCAAATAATAAATGTTAAATGAAAAAGGGTTGTTCGAAACGGAATGCTTGAATTCCGAAGAAACAAGTATTTAGCCCTGAGGGAACGCAAAGCCATGGAATTGGCGCGAATACACCAAGTATGTGAGCCCGGGAAATTGGGTAATTATGTCTAAAAGGTCTTAAGAATGGAAAAGAGGTGCTATGCATTTACATTAACGGTTTGGATAATTGAAACAAGGAAATTGTGAACCAATTGTTGGTATCTCGATTTCCGCGATGTGAAATTTACATTGTTGAATCCGAAATTTTATTACGGAATCATAGGAAAAATAATCGGTTAAAATGGACTAGTGAGTGAAAAGTTATGACCGGTTAAAGTTAGAATTTTTATGATTTTCGGAGCTGGGCAAAAATGCAGGATTTAACCTGCACCTGCTGGAAAAAGCGTTCCCCCGCGCCACGCGGAGGAATACATGAAAACCCCCGCGACACGCGGGAGGATCAAAGTCAAAAATTTTATTTTCTTTTATTAAATTAATGCTGGAACTTGATTATACGCATTATGTCAATGCCAAAACTATTTTTTTTTTGTGGTTTTGACCTTAGGTGACTATGGTGGGATTCCGGATGGCGGTCAAGCAATGTCGAAGAACCGAACACGTATTTTGTAGCTTCCGCGTTAACTTAACTTTGTTTAGACAATGATTTTGATGTAAATGAATTGTTAACCATGTCCTAAGGTTTTAAACTAGTCGGTAGTTGACTAGTATAAGTTACTTTAAACTTTCGTTTTGTACTTAACATGATCATGTTTGGTATTTCGAATTGAAAAGTCTTTTTGTGAATTGGGTTTTTAGTATAAACTCATGTAATATATTAAGTAATCTCATTATCATAAAAAGGGTGTTACATAATAACAGCAATTTCAGGAAAAGAGGAACAGGGCAATCTTCAACTTCGCCGTTCTGCTGGAATTGCCGAAAGAAGCATTTTGGAAGATGCAATGTAATCTGCAACTTTTGCAAAGCCGTAGGACATCGCGAAGAAGTCTGCAGAAAGAAAACAAGAATCTGCTATAACTATGGAGAAATAGGACATTTTAAGACAAAATGCCCTAAGTTGGTTAAACCAGCAGACAATAAAGCCAAGACAGCCGACGGAGCTACTAAAAAGAATGTCAGATCATTCCAGCTGACCACTCAAGAAGCAAAACTCATTCCAGATGTGATAGCTGGTACGTTCTTAGTTCACAACGTCTATGCAAAAGTATTATTTGACTCTGGTGCGAACCAAAGTTTTATAAATACTTTATTCTGCCAAGCTCTTAATTTACCTTTAACCAACCTTAGGCAAATTTTTACAGTCAAAACGACAGATGGAAATTCTGTCAAAATAGATAAGGTTTTGAAAAAGGAAAATATAGAACTTTCAGGTCATAAATTTCAGGCAAACCTATTGCCAATGAATTTAACTGGATTCGATGTCGTATTAGGAATGGATTGGTTAATAGCCAACCATGCTCGAATCCTTTGTGATAAAAATTCTATAGAAATTCAGACACCTACTGGGGAAGTAATCATGATTACAGGAGATAAACCACGTAAACCCATGAAGTTCATATCAGTAATGAAAGTTGCTAGTTATGAACGAAAGCAAGGAATAGTATATATGATTTCAGTAATCATTAGTACTAAGGGTAAAGAACTTAAGGAGATTCCTGTAGTCTCAGAATACCCAGATGTATTCCCAGAAGAGTTACCAGGATTACCACCAGATAGGGAAGTAGAATTTAGAATTCATCTGATTCCAGGAACTACACCGATAGCCAAGGCACCTTATCGGTTAGCACCCACAGAAATGTTAGAACTGAAAGAGCAATTAGATTAATTACTAAGTAAAGGTTTCATACAACCTAGTTCATCCCCGTGGGGAGCACCAGTGTTGTTTGTAAAGAAAAAGGATGGTTCGATGAGAATGTGTATTGATTATAGAGAATTGAATAAGGTTACAATTAAGAATCGATACCTATTACCTAGGATTGATGATCTTTTTGATCAACTTCAAGGAGCTAGATACTTTTCTAAGATCGATTTACGCTCCGGATACCATCAATTGAAGGTACAAGAAGAAGACATACCTAAAACTGCTTTCAGAATTAGGTATGGTCATTACGAGTTTACAGTCATCCCCTTCGGATTAACGAATGCACCTGTCGCATTCATGGACATGATGAATCGAATCTGTAAACCGTACTTGGATAAATTTGTAATTGTTTTTATCGACGATATACTTATTTATTCCAAAAGTCAGGATGAGCATTGTGAGCACCTGCATGCACTCTTAACTTTGTTAAGAAAAGAAAAGCTTTACGCCAAATTCTCGAAGTGTGAATTTTGGTTGCAAGAAGTGCAATTCTTAGGACACATGGTGAATCACGAAGGTATTCATGTAAATCCTGTTAAGATAGAGGCAATTACCAAATGGAAGGTTCCGCAATTGAAATTAGAAGTTTTATAGGTTTAGCCGGATACTATAGGCGGTTTATTAAGGATTTTTCCAAGATAGCTGTACCATTAACTAAGCTAACCTGTAAATCAGTTAAGTTTGAATGGGGACCTAAGCAAGAAGAAGCTTTTAGGATTCTAAAGCAAAAGTTAACAAATGCTCCAATCCTAGGCTTGCCAGAAGGAATTGAAGATTTTGAAGTTTACTGTGATGCTTCAAAACTAGGATTAGGATATATGCTAATGAAACGCAAGAAGGTAATTGCGTATGCTTCAAGACAATTGAAAAAGCACGAAGAAAACTATACAACTCATGACTTAGAGTTAGGCGCCATAATTTTCGCCCTTAAGATTTGGAGACATTATCTGTACGGAAGTAAATTTACTATCTATACAGATCACAAAAGTTTAAGATATATATTTGGGCAAAAAGAGTTAAACATGAGGCAAAGGAGATGGATGGAAATCTTAAGTGACTACGACTGTGATATTCAGTATCACGAAGGAAAGGCAAATGTAGTTGCAGATGCCTTAAGTCGTAAGTACCATGAGAACAACGATGATTTCGTGCTCTTAGATTAAATCTACAATTAGATTTAATGGAACAACTAAAGCATTTTCAAGAAACAGCACTTAAGGATGATGCTGAAGGAATGAAAGGACGAATAAAAGAATTAGAGCAAGGAGCTGACGGAATTTGGAGATTCCACAAAAGAAGGATTTGGGTACCTAAGCAAGGAGAATTAAGAAATAACATTTTAGAAGAAGCCCATAAATCTAGGAATACCATGCACCCTAGAAACAATAAGATGTACCAAGATTTAAGAAATAATTTTTGGTGGATAGGAATGAAAAAGGACATAACTCAATATGTTTCTAAGTGTCTTACTTGTTCATAAGTTAAGGCAGAACATCAGAAACCTTCAGGTCTACTACAACAATTAGAAATGCCTGTATGGAAATGGGAACTCAAAACAATGGATTTTGTTACTAAGTTACCCAAAACCAGAAAAGGTAATGATGCGATTTGGGTAATTGTGGATCGATTAACCAAATCAGCTCATTTTCTACCCATGAAGGAAACCTTTAGCATGGAAAAGTTGGCAAAGTTGTATGTAGATGAAGTTGTATCCTTACATGGAGTTCCACTCTCCATTGTTTCAGATAGGGATAGTCGTTTTACTTCCCATTTCTGGAAAAGTTTCCAAGAAGCAATGGGAACTTGACTAAATTTAAGTACGGCATATCATCCTCAGACAGACGGACAAAGTGAAAGGACAATCCAAACTCTGGAAGACATGCTTAGAGGATGTGTAATAGATTTTGGTGGAAACTGGGACGGTCACTTACCTTTAATGGAATTCTCCTATAACAATAGTTATCATTCAAGCATTGAAGCTGCCCCATTTGAAGCATTATACGGACGAAAGTGCAGAACTCCAGTTTGTTGTGCAGAAATAGGAGAAAGTTAATTATCAGGTCCTGAAATAGTGCAAGAGACAACCGACAAGATTACCCAAATCAAGGAAAGACTGAAGACAGCTCGAGATCGCCAGAAGAGTTATGCAGACAATAGACGCAAGCCATTGGAATTCCAAGTAGGAGACAAAGTACTATTAAAAGTTTCACCTTGGAAAGGAGTAGTTCGATTCGGTAAGAAAGGAAAGTTAAGTCCAAGGTATGTAAGACCCTTTACAGTGATCCAACGTATAGGACCAGTTGCTTAACGTTTACAACTACCAGAAGAGTTAGCCGGAGTACATGACGTATTTCATATATCCAATCTTAAGAAATGCCTATCAAACGAATCTTTGATAGTACCTCTTCAAGATATAGAGGTAAACGAAAAGTTAAAATTTGTTGAGAAACCTCTTCAGATAGAAGACAGAAAGGTGAAATTTCTTAAACACAAAAGATTGGTACTAGTTAAAGTCAAGTGGGATTCAAAGAGAGGAGCTGAATACACTTGGGAGCTGGAATCAGAGATGAAGCGAAAATATCCCTACTTGTTCCAGTAAATCTCGAGGACGAGATTTTTATTAAGGTGGGGAGGATGTAACAACTCTCATCAAAATTCCTATTTATTATTTTAATTTTTCCAATAGGAAACCCTAATTAAGACACCCAAGTGATTCTGCATAAACCCTAAAATTTTCAGAACAATCGGAATCAGGATCAGGGCCCCTAAAACTCAGGGGGGGGGGTAAACCCTAGTTAGTATTATCTCGATAGTTTAACGTGTAAATTGAAATTTCATGCATGACCAACTCACCCAAGCTACCTGGACACGGGGCTACCCTAGGGTAGATTGGTGTCCCCCGCGCCACGCGACAGGTGCAGGCGGCCTTGTCGCGACACGCGGGAAGGACAAATTTCAGGTATAAATACAGGGGCTTGGGACTTGCAATTCAGCGTTAATTCGACGTTCAAAGTCATTTCGTACACTGAGATATAGTAGAAACAATCCAAAAACACACACAAATCACGAAGTGCTGCCACAATACAGGGTAATAACTCGATCGCTGCTACGATTCAATGTCCGATCGATTAAACTATCCAATGGATGTGTAAGTGCTGCCCACATTAGGGTTCATGCTTTGTCATTCGTCGTTAATTCGATGGATGTTTAAGTATCGCACTTTGTCATTCGTTGTAAAGGTTTTAATCTCGTGAGTTATCGTAAATGCTGTATTAGTTATTAACCTAGTTTGTGTGCATTATTATTTAAACTAGGTTATCAAGGCTAATCAGTAGGCTAAGCTCTGTTCGTATTAAATCTGCAATGTGAGTCATTTTTTTTATCAAATTACTTTTAAAATCATGTTTATTTTCAAGGTTATAATTACGGGGATTAAGTCTTTGTAGTCACCAAATTACAGCAGTTGCGTAGGGTTTTGTATACATTACTTGATAACCGTCACCATTGGATAACGCGGTAGCCAAGGGGTGATATGACCATAGTCACATACACCATTGGACTCTGAGGTTACCGATGGATGTTCGAGTGACAAATACTGTGGGTAGTTGGTTGATATATGGAAACATTGTAATCGCTCTTAATACCGTAAATTATAACAAACGAGTCGTTTTAGTAAAAATAATGATTCATCATTATTTCCCGCTGACAAAACATTTTTCAAACATGTTTCAGGTGATCTGTTGTGATTCAGGAAAAGTGCCGTGAAGCACTACAAGCTTAAGGAAGTGGCTCAATATAAAATAAAGAAACATGTTTTGTAAAATAAAGATTTCTCAGTGAAATCATATGATTGTAAATTACGAGATTTTTATTCCGAGTTGTGAAATAAAATAATCGGGAAATTTCAGTTTTAAAAAGATCCCGAAGAAAACTTCCGCTGTTAAATTAAATAAATACCACGAGATTTTCTGTCCCGCGGCTCCTGAAACGGGTCAAACCGGGTCGGGGGCCGTGACAATAACTAACTGGTCTAGTTTTCAAAACATCTATGAAATAAAATGATGTTCGTAAAATCCGATAATTAGTCTTTGTGTGTGAGAAAGAGAATAAAAGATTGCTATCTATTAGGCCATTGGATGTACTCTAACATCTAGAGTGTTAACAATGACATGACATGTTAACTAACATTGCAAACAACTCCCTCCTTGTGTTAAAGTGCATTAAATGAATTATGTGTTAACATGTTATCCCAATGTTAAGATATTAAATTAATTATTATTTTCTTTTATAGACAAAAACCAAATGTTAAAGTGCATTAAATAAGTTATGTTTTAACATGTTAAACCATTTCATTTCCTTAGAGTAGGACAAAATGAAATAAGGAAAAAAAGTTGATTTGTCACTCAGATAGAGTTAAATTAGATTAAACTATACCCAAAGATCTTAAATTAAAAAATGAGTAAATTACAAGTTTTGTCCTTTATGTATGTCCCAAATTGCAGGCGCTGTCCTTTAAACCAAAACTTGACAGTCGGTGTCATTTATGTTTTCAAAATCTTGCACGTTATGTCCTTTAGGCCAAACTCAGTTAGATTTTTTAGTTAAATCTAGTCACCCGAGGGTATTTTTGTCTTTTTACCTATATATATGTAATATTATTAAAAAATACATAATTGTATTATTACTATTATTTATATATATAAATCATATCTAATATCTGATTTTTATCCCATCTCTCTCTATGCAACCTCAGCTAGCTCTCTGCTTCTATCTCTAGTTCTTTACCACCATCAACCACCGCCTCAGCCACTATCCACCACTACAACCACCATCCCCGCTGGCCACCCCAGCAACCACCATCCACACCGGCCACCCCAGCAACCACCATCCACCACCCCACTCTATCTCTCTCTCTATACCCAACCACCACAGGCGTCACCAGCCGCCACCACCCCCACCTACCACCGCCACTTCAACACCACCACCATATGCTGCCACAACCACCGCCATTTTCACTTCCTCCCCTATAATTTACTCTTGATTTAATCAAAAGGAACCATCTGTGTCAAATCCTGCCTATTAAATCTGCAATAGCCAAAAAGAAAAAAATGGGGAGATGGTTCGAGGATCAATCGGGATGCTAGGTACTACCTAATTGATTTTGGGAACAAAGGGAACAACCTTGCATCTATCAGATTTAACTAAAAAATCTAACTGAGTTTGGCCTAAAGGACATAACGTGCAAGATTTTGAAAACACAAAGGACATCGCCTGTCAAGTTTTGGTTTAAAGGACAGCGCCTGCAATTTGAGACATACATAAAGGACAAAACTTGTAATTTACTCTTAAAAAATTAAAAAGAGTTTGTTTACTTAACAGAAAAGTAAATGCTATTTTAAAATCCCATGATAAGATGAGCATGTAGGTCCCTAGATAAATGATATTTTAGAAACAAGTTGGTTTACTTAACAGAAAAGTAAATGCCAAGACGACGTGAAACATGATTTTCTTGTCGTTGGTTAAGGAAAAGAAATCATATTTCATATCTTTAAGTCGGCAGCATTCATCACCGATCTAGTTTACTTTTTACCCTCCAACTTTATGATAGTGTTCTTTATACCTCTAACTTTGTCATAATTTCCTTTTTACCCCCCAACTTTGTCAAATCTCATTATTACCCCCTCTTAGCCCTTAATTTTAGAAAATTTAATTTTTAACCCCATAACTTTTTATAAACTTTGTAAAATATCACTTTAATCCCTCGAGAGTTGTTGACTTGACGGTATAAATTCAAGTTAGTCGGGTCGCCTATAATACATTATGATTGTACGGTACAAATTCGATTTGCGTTATGTTTTGATCCAATCGCAATGCAGCTATATGTTACATTTGAGTTCAACCGGATACATCGAAACGCGTGTTTTCATAAGGTTAGCGCATCACATAACGCTTGGACTATCTGTTCGACGTTTGCAATGTACTTGCTCCTCAACGCGCGTAGATCTTGTTACTAGTATAATTTTAAAAGTTTATCTAACTTTATATACACACTTAAATCACCGACAAAAGGTACTCCAACCGTAATATATTATAAGAAAACAATTTGTATTTAACATTAAGAGTTAAATGCTTGGTTGGTCCCTGTGGTTTGCAAAAATTGCAGACTTGGTCCCAAATGTTTACTAATTACACGCGTGGTCCCTGTGGTTTTCAAAAATGCACTCGGTTGGTCCCTAGCCCTAACATCAGTTAAATTTCTCAGTTAAGTCCATGTTAAATGACCAAAATACCCTTGCCTAACTATAAAAGGGTAGTGAACCCTGTCTCATTCATCAGACCTCTGCTTCTCCGGTGATCAGAGTCGGTCCGGCGATTTTCGGCGATCTCCGGCAACAGGTTCCTCCGGCGAACCCCCATAACCACCGTCCTCCTCTTTCTCTCACACATCCACAGCCAAACACCCCATTTCCCCTCTCTTCTCCGGTGTTCAGAGTCGGTCCCGGCAGTTCAGAGCTGAGAGAGAGAATCAGAGACGAGGCAAGAGAAGGGGCGACGCCATTCGCGGCGGCGGCGGCTTGGTTCCGGCGGTTTAGGTCTCGAGTTGGGCTCCGGTTTGGGTCTCCCAACACAGTCGGAATTGTAGGTCTCCGATCCTGAAGAGGCGGCGGCGGTGGTTATCGTCGTTGATCTCCGATTAAACACACACCCTCTCTCGTTCTCCTGGTCCGACGACCAAAGCAGAACTGGTCGTTCTCTGACCGTTTTTCCGGCCATTCATTACGGCGGCGCTGGGGTTCTTCAGCGAAGATATTGATGATGACTGAGATTATGGTTTCTGAGGAGGAATATCGACTAAAATGATGATGATGATGACCGGTGATTCATTACGGCGGCGCTGGGGTTCTTCAACATTTTTTTTTCACACCGACAAGAACTCCAGTGAGTGTGCTTTCTTTTTTTTCCGTTTTGGGTTAACGCGATTATTGTACACAGTGGCTAAGCTTTTATTTTTTGGGAATCTTGAGAATAAAGAACTAGAGAGAGAGAGAGAGCTGAGAAAGAGAGAAAGAGAGTTAGAGAGAGGTGAGAGATTGATCTGTTTATGTATTTGTTGTATTTGTTAATAAGCAAGGGTATTTTGGTCATTTAACATGGACTTAACTGAGAAATTTAACTGATGTTAGGGCTAGGGACCAACCGAGTGCATTTTTGAAAACCACAGGGACCACGCGTGTAATTAGTAAACATTTGGGACCAAGTCTGCAATTTTTGCAAACCACAGGGACCAACCAAGCATTTAACTCTAACATTAATTTGAAAACTAGTTATAATAAATTATACCACATCATGATTATTATATTATAACTAGAAAACCCATTACACGTATCATTTTCTAGATTTTATTATAATAGCAAATGACTTAAATGTATGGCCAGTGGATGAGATGAATATGTACATCACTAGTTAGATGCCCCGCCCGCGTTGCGGGGCTGTGGACGAATAATGAGCGAGTGTTAGGCAGCAGCTCATTGACACGAAAAACAACTAAATCGAGTCAACCAATTAAATTTATATTTTTGATAAAAAAACTATAACAATGGCAAAATTGTAATTTTTAACTGAGGGAAAGTTGTATTTTTTGACTGGGGTAAAATCGTAAATTGCCAAAAGCTAAAGTGATGGCAGTACTGTAAATTTGAAGGGGGGGGGGGGGGGAATTTGAAATTTTAATAGGGACAAATTCGTAATTTTGCACCTAGGGTAACAGCGTAATAATCGTAATTTTAAGCTGGAGGCAAAAGCACAATTTTATTTTGAACCGAGGGCAAAATCGTAATTTTTAGTTTGGGGCAAAAGAATCATTTTATTTTGAAGGGGGGGAAAAACGTAATTTTCAACTGAGGGCGAAATCGTAATTTTTTTAACGGGGAAAAAAAACATTTTTTTACAGAGGGCAAAATCGTAATATCATTTTATTTGGGACAAAAGCGTAATATTATTTTAAGCTGGGGGCAAAACCGTCATTTTAAAATGGATATAAAATAATAAACTGGTTGGTCCAATGGGAGAGTGGCAGACGAAATCGTAATTTTCACCTGAGGGCAAAATCGTATTTTTTAGATGGAGACAAAAGCGTAATTTTAGTTTGAGCTAGGGGCAAAACGGTAAATAAAAAAAAAATAAAAAAAAAAAAAAACCTATTAAAGTTGCCGCCCATTTTGGCCAATGGGAGGCAACAACCGACCTTGTCATTTGTAGTATTGTATAATTTTCAAATTTAATTCGTGGCTAAGTTACGTACCTAACACCACTTATATAGTTATATATCACAATCCCTAACACACCTAACAACCACCACAAAACTTAACCATTAACAAAAGAAAAGAAAGATGCCTAGATCACCACCCCACCACCACCCCCATCACCACCACCATCCACCACCGCCTCCGGTGGTCCATCACCACCCTCCACCTCCTGTAGTACATGTCGTCCACCACCCACCTCCAGTCGTCCACCACCACCCACCTCCACCAGTGGTTCACCATCCTCCACCGGTGGTTCACCATCCACCACCACCACATAATCCTCACCCACACCACCACCACCGCCACTAGTTAACACGACCCACCGGCCGGCTAGCTGCAGATCTACAACTACAAGCGCAGTGTTATAAACTTATAGTTGTGTTATGGTTGCTATGTAATTTTATGTATTCATAGCATATAGCCATAGAGTCCATGTAGTATTACTAGGGCATCTATTTTATTTTTGTTGTTTTTATTTTAGTATTGATGTTAATAAGTATGCTGGTTGTGGATCTGAATGTTTCTATGTAATTTGGATATTTAACGTTAATGATGATAATATTGTGTGTAAATCTCTATCTATTTTTTTTTCTTTTGCTTTTGTCTACCAATAATTTCATAACCGGAATCGTTACTAAAATGGTTGGCTTACTAAGCTAGTTTACTAGTCAAACCGACAAAGAGGCTGTTTGTTTACCTCTTAATGAGGCTTTTAATGGTTCAGATCTCTTATTTGTTTACCTCTTAATGAGGTTTTTAATGGTTCAGATCTCTTATTGGTTCAGCACTTAGGGGCTGTTTGGTAGCCTCTTAATGACCATTCAGATGCTACCTCTTAATGGTTTAAAACCTCTGAATGAATAAGAGGTAACCTCAAGTCTGAATGGTTAAGAGGTGACCTCTGAATTGTAAATCATCACATGTCATATTCTTCTACCTTCTCATTGGTAAAATTCTTAATGGTTCCATTAAGAGGTAGCCTCTTAATGACCATTCAGAGGCTACCAAACAGCCCCAATGGTTCAGACTGTTTGTTTCACGAGCAGATGTCTAAATGGTTCAGACATTTGCCTCTGAATGGTTAAGATTTATACAGAGTCTGAATGGTTAAGACCTCTAATCTGAATTTGTCAGACATTTGCCTCTGAACGGTTAAGCATTATACTGGCTTTTAATGGTTCAGAACTTTTACTGGTTCAGCACTTAATGGTTCAGACCTCTTACTGGTTCAGCACTTAACCATTCAGATGTTGCCAAACAGCCCCTAAATCGGTTCCGAAAAATTGTTTAGAAATTTTAAATATATGTATATAACTAATCTTAAGAAAGATATGAAAATATATTATCCTGTTGTGTGGATTTATATTTATAATAAAATATAAAAGCTTAAATAAGCAAAAACTAAAGTATGATGTATTAAATAAGCCACTATTTTTTTTGATCGGCAAGAAAGAGAGAAGGGATATTGTACAAGAAAAAAACGCACGAATTGTATGCAACAAGATAATTGTTAGATTTCCAATGATCAATGGCTTAAAATTTGGTAGCGGCATTTTCGTAATTCTCAAATTGAAACAATTGAAGAAAAAAATATAGAGAAAGGGTATAAAATCTAAGTTCAAACAAGAGGAAGGGTATGCTAATCCTTTCTTACTTGAACACATTCCCTCTAATTTCAAATCGCTATAACTTTTTTACACACGTTAATATTTTTTTTTTAAATTACACCATATTAACGAGCATTCATTCTCTTTAATTTAAGCAACCTATTGCTATAGTTCTCTTAAAAGAAATTACATGATTTTGAATATCCATTAGTCCATTACGTGATTAAGTGATTTTGAATACCCAGCACATGACAATGTGATTATGAATACCTATTACGAGATTATGTGATTTCATTATAGTATGTAAAACCCCACTAAGCGATTACGTAATTACCAAACAATAGTTGACTATGTATTATTATGTGACTATGTGATTTTGAATACCCATTTTGTGATTACGTGATTTCTATAGTATTTTATGTGAAGTCACACTAAGTGATTACATGATTTCATTAGAGTATTTTATGTGAAACCACATTGAGAGATTACATAATTACCTTAAAACAAAAGCATGTAATACATAATATTTCATATGGAATACTTAATAGTTTAGGTATAATCACGTACCAAGGATAAAGTATATACAAAACATTAGCCAAAATCAACCTATAACAACCACATAATGTCTTATATTAGAGATTTAATCACGTAATAATGCATAAACAATTAGTTCTTATTATTTGAATGTTAATCATGTAATAAGCATAATTGTAATAACATTAGTTATAACAAATCATACAGAATGTGTAATCAAGCAATGGATTTATACTGAATGTGTAATGGTTTATTTTGAATGTGTAATCACATAATGGATATTCAAAATCACGTTGTCATGTGTTGGATATTCACAATCAGGTAATCACGTAATGGACTAATGGGCATTCAAAATCCTATATTCGTTATGAAAACTACAGCAATAGGCTGCTCGAATTAAAGAGAATGAAATGTTCGTTAATATGGTGTATTTTTTTTTAAATATTAACGTATGAAAAAGTTATAGCCATTTGAAAATCAAGGAGGGAAGTTGTTCAAGTTAGAATGGACTAATTTACCCTTCAAGCCAATGACACTTGTCTTCCTCTCCTAATCACGTATGCTTTGTATGTAAAATTGGTATTGTACATGATCCAGCCACTTAATAAAAATTAAAAAAACTAAAATCTGGTCGATTGGTTATAAAATCTCTTATGTACATATAAATTAGTTTTTCCAAACAACCCTAAATTTTATACTAATTTTATTTAAAAAGCAAATGTTTATCTAAGAAATAAACAAGAGGAATCAATGTGGAATGTGATAAAATTACTTCAACATCAACTAGAGAGGTTCGGTAGATCTCAAAAGGATGGTTTTGTGGAGATATAAAACTCGAAGGACTAAACGAGTAAAATAATAATTAAATGTATTTAGTTAATATCAGAATATCTTTAGACCACCCGTAGTGGTAACAACTTATAATGCCCCCACCATGGGGCATTATCCGACACGTGGCGTCCTAGTCAGCATGGGGCATTATAGCATAAAGTGGTGTAGTGGGGCATTATTCCAATAACGCCCTTCCAATTTAGAAAAAAAAAAAACAAAATGGTCAAAAGTTGTCAGACCATTTAATAAAACAAAAGTGGGGTTCAAGTGGGGTTCTCAAAATGGTCAAAGGTTGTCAGGGCAACTTTCAAAGGTGATTGGTTAAAACAAAAGTGGGGTTCAAGTGCATAGCGTTTTAAATAACACGCCCACAACAAAATTTTCCAAATAAAACGCCCAATAACGACGTATGTAATGGGGTGGGGGGCGTTTTGAGGCGTTTTTTTTCAATTTTTTTTTTTAAAAAACGCCCCACTACGGGCAGTCTTAGTATTAGAATTATATGTTTTCTAAGTTTTGGGTTGTTTGTATTGGCAATGATGATGTTTTATGGTCGTGGAACTCAACCAGTTGTAGTCATTATTCTTTCTAAGTGTCTTAATCGGAATTTGATAATAGGTTTTGCCACTATGTACATTCACGGTGAAATTTAATCTGTATCAATACTATATAATAAATAATAATCTCTGAGGAGACGTGTCACTGGTTCATTCTCACCCTTATTTTCCTGCCTCTCTTACCTATTAAATAATAATATTAAAACATAATTTTCCGCTTCTCTCTCCAATTGAAAAAAAAAATATTAAATCTTAATATTTTCGAATCCCTCTTATTTGTTCAATATTTCCTTTCTTTGTGACAACCCGTAATTTACGGGTTATAATTACACGTATAACGAACATTAAGACAATACTAAGTAGTGTTTGAAGACGCAACCTAACTTAGTTAGGCCTTTGGAATGCCTAGGAACACTTATTCGGCTTTATAGTATGCGAATGGTGATTTGCGAGAAAACTGACGAACGTTAAACAGTAACGAACTAACAACGGATGAAATACAAACAATGCCGACAAATACAAGTTTTATACGCACATGTTATAAATATGGAATATATATTGCGAAATAATTCTGTTCCCGAACACAACAGAACACACACGAGAACGAAACACACGACAGTGAGAACACACCGGCACCGAAATGGAAGCATCGGACTCGTTTATTATCTTGAAAATAGAATTGTGATGATATATTTAGCTTTGTAATCGAATTTTATAATTCACAGTTGATATCGGATCGAAAAACGGACTGCAAATGACAACCGAAGCACTATACGCGATTTTAACACAGCCGCCGAACGTACGGGCCAAACGCCTACCTCCGGCAAAATTTTAAGTACTTTTAACCCTAAATAAATATACTACGACGTTCCAAGAACTTCGGGTGCGAAACGGGCCGTGGAAACGTGATTGGGCCACGTAAGAGACTGGACACGCACTAATGGGCCTTGGGCCCAACCCACCTAAAAACCCTACCTTGGAAAACTTCTCTTCCTCATCCTCACATTCAAAACCCTAGCCCCCTCAAGACACTCCTTTCTCTCCCTCACGAATCCGGCCGCCGGAGTTGGGTTCCTGCAACTTCTAGCGCCGTTTTTCTGGTGAAACACCTCACCATGCAACCTTATTCCCCTTGTACCATCACACTCAAACACACATACTCATCGAAAATGGTGAAGAGAGAGAGAGCGGCGGGATAGAGAGAGACCTACAAAGCGAAATGACGAGAGAGAGAGAGGGGGGGAGCTCAGGAGAAATAGCAGGGTCGACTACCCCGCTATGGTGGCGCGGCAACGGATGGAAGGTGAAGCCGCCCAATCCAGCAACCAGAATAACGGACTGGCGGCTGGGGGTGTGTGGGTTTCGCGTCGGGATCGAAGGGGGTGGGCGCTGCTGTGGTGAAGGCGAGTGGAGGGCAGGTGGTGATCGACGATAGTGGTGGCCGACGACAGTGGTGGTCAACAACAACGTAGCCGACGTCGACGGTGATTTGTTTTTGTACAGATTTGGTTTGGTTAACTTTAGTCAACCTCAAATTTGTTCCAGTTCAAGTCACCAAGTCAACGGCTCAGTTTTGGTATTTTGGGTCAAACTCGGTCAAATACGGGTCAAACACAATCAACGCGGTCGTATGTCGGTCAACATGGTAAAACCGATCAACACAGTCAACTACGGTCAACGAATCGACACGATACATGGTAAATCTTTATCGACACGAAAAATAATATAATGTTTATATACATACTAATTAAACGCGAAACAGAGCTCAAACCGATCCAACTAGTGAAACGATAAATATTATTCGAGTGAACTATTAAACTACATGGACTTGTACATTTCATACTTATATAAATTGCGTATTAATTAAAAACCGAACCGGTACATCACTACATATATAAGTCAACCGTACGCGCATAGGCGACATCAGATGGTCGAATGGGTGTATGTGAAGTCCGATATGCCAAAACATGTTTATTATAAGGTTATATCAGTTTCATAATCTGATTACAAGTTCATCATGTTTCAGAATCATTTTATGAGCAAAAAGGGCATTTTAGGCATTATTTAGGCATAATATAAGGACTTTGCATAAAACCCGATAAATGATATGATTAGAAGGTATAACCCTTATGGGTTATTCCCTACAATAACATGATCATATTACATCTTCAAATTAGTATTTAAACTATCCTAAACGGGTCAGAATCGAAAGTCAAAGTAGAAGTCAAACTGTTTGACTTTCGGTTGCGAACCGAGCTCTAAGCAGGAAATGACGGGTTGGACATGATCTAATATGTCCTAATATGTTATATAAACTGATATAGTGTCAAAAATTAAGGTTTTGATACTAAGTAGTTCATTTAACGTTGATTACGAAAATCTGCGTTTTTGACTTTTATTTACTAAAACTTTGACCCATCATTTGACCAACTTAACATGATCTTCAGAAGGTGTCCTCTTAAGTGATTAACACCTACATTATTACGATCACGTAGCCATGTTTGATTCGAACATTGGGTTGACCAAAATGGTCATAACCAAAAGTCAAAACACAAGTCAATTTGCTTGACTTTCGGCTAATAACTTGCCTATAAATGAAACAAAATTGAAGGAGAACACTTACAAGTGTTCAAGAAGAAGATTAAACTTTAGAGAAGGAGGCCTCTTAGTCCAGAAGCTGCTCCAAGTGATTAGAAAGAAAGAAATGAAAGGTGCAAGTTCAAGTGGTGAACTTGATCACATATTTTTAATAGGATTCAAGCCCCTAAATCAACATAAGTGTCTCCTGGAGTTGTGAGGTGTTGATGTCACGACCCCCGACCACACCCAAGACGGGAGCCATGAGCAGCCAAGCGGTACCGGTGGTTATTTTAAAATCATTGCCGCGAAATTGTTTATCAGGACCGTGAGTTAGGAAAAATATCAGAATTTAGAAAACACCGGATTTTATTTTTTTAAACAGATGGGAATAAACCCATGTTTTACAATGGTAGCTTTAATATGGGATAAACTCGAATATATAAAAATAACATTTAATTCATTTGATAAAATAAGCCACTTCTTTAAGCCATTCGGTGTCGTGTCACAACTCTTATTCCAATCTACCGTACTCACCTGAAACGCGTTTTAAAACATTTGGTCAGCAGGAAATACTGGTGAGTTCATTCATTTTTGTACAAAAACACGTTTGTTATAATTCACAGTATTAAGAGCGATTATAATTGCCCCTATCTTATAATTAGCTGGTTCAGTTGTCACTCGACCGGATCTATGACTGTGGTCATATCACTATTGAGTCCTTTCACCCAAAAGTGACATGTATCACTATTTAGGTCATTTCACCTAAAAGTGATAAAACAGTAGTAATTGTGCACAATACCCCACTTACTGCCAGTAATTTAAGATACCAAAGACTTAATCCCTGTAAAATATAACTGGAAAACATTTGGATATTGCAAAAACACTTTTGATAAAAAGAGAATGACTCACCTTGTTAGCATATAGTCTTGATTTAATAGGCCTCCTGATTCTAAGTCTTCTAATGATTATACATCTTGTTTGATAGTAGGTTTATGGAGTTTTCTAATAGTTAAACGTATAGTTTAACAGAGTGGAATACGTTTTAGTGTAAAACCACATCAAACCTAACGATGGTCACGAGATCAGGACCTTAATGAAATTCACAAAGTATAGTCTTATTTAGACAGCACTTTGGCATTCGTTAGTTGGTTCCCGAATCGACCGGACAGAATATCGCATCGGTGATTATTGGTTAGAACACCAACGTATAGAGATAAGAAGAAAAGAAATGAGCAAGGAAGAATGAAATCCTAGGCTCCTATTTATAGGTAAGGAGTATGAAATTTCTAGAAAGTTTCCTATATACTTTTCTAGAAAGTTAGCTATACATTTTCCAGGAAGCTTCCTACCTACATATATATCTTCTTACACCTTCCTTGCACCTTCCTCATATATATCTATTTTCATGTATATCTATTTAGGTGTTTAATTAACTTTAGTTGATTAATCTTACTTAGCTGATTAATTAATCTTACTTAGCTTAATTAATCTTGCTTAACTGATTAATTAATCTTACTTAGCTTAATTAATCTTTCTTAACTGACTAATTAATCTTACTTAGCTTAATTAATCTTACTTAGCTGATTAATTAATCTTACTTAGCCGATTAATTAATTAACTTAATTAGCTGATTAATTAACTTACTTAGCTTGCTTTAACTGTTAAGTTTCCTTAGCTATTAAGTTTTCTTAGCTATTAGGTTTTCATTAACCGCTAAGTTTTCTTAACTGCTAAGTTTTCTTAACTGCTAAGTTTTAGATAACCATTAAGTTTTCTTAATTACTAAGTTTACTTAGCTATTAAGTTTACTTAACTACTAAGTTTACTTAATCTCTAAGTATTCTAGTTTAACAGCTTCCTGAATATGAATTCTAATTTTAGATACAATGGAACTCGTATTAACGTATTAACCCAATTCAACTTTAACGATAATCACTAGATCAAAACTCACAACGAATGACAAAGTATAGCCGTATACATGCATCAATTAAACATCCGTTGGATCAGTTTCAATCAATCGGATATAGTACCGTGTCCGTGATTAGAGTTATTACCCTGATAACGAGCAGAGTTTCGAGGTTTTAGGGGTTTTGTGCAAAGAAACGGAGATACGAGAAAGTAAGTTCTTCAAAATTTGATCGAACTGGTGCACAGATTTCAGTCCCACCGCTGCCTGTTATATACCCACATTTGGTCTCCCCCGCGTGTCGCGCACGGGTTGGCCTCCCTTGGCGCGTGTCGCGGGGAGGGTCAACCTGGCTTCGGTCGCCACGTGTCCCACGTAGGTCTGACACGTGTCGTAGTTTCGTGACGCATGTCCTTGGCCGCCCTTCTTGTCCAATCGTGTGTTTTCCTCGATTTTCATGCCGATACTTATCGCGTATGTTTGGGTCTTGATTCCATTTGGTTCAGTATTTAATTACGAGTCTACTAAAGGTACTTTTATGTGGTTTAGTTCATTAACCGTCAAGTTTTCAAGTTTCGTCGCGCACACTTCAGATTTTGTTTATGGATCTTTCTTGAGGGTTGTTACAGTTGATTAGTGTCTCGACAGATGTAGGAAGGAGGAGAAAGGTGGCATAAATTATGTTAAGTGGCACAAGAGAGTAGGCTACAGTGCCAGCTCAAAACTGGTCTGTCAGTGACAGCCTTACGGACCGTAAGGCATATACCTTGTGGTCTGTAAGGACCTCTGGAGCGCCCACAAGTTTCAAATTATCACACCCCGATTCCCGGTAGGGTTGGATGGGCATAATCATGATGGTTGGATAACAATTATCATAATATAATAATATGCAACGGAAGTATAGGAGTAAAAGTATCAGTTTCATTAAAGCTTGAATTTATACAACTATTACAAGCGTTCGATACAAGCCTACATGCGGTATCTAAATAAACAGAGCTTTAGACATCATAGGCCTTAAGCTTCAGGAGTTGCAAATTCCATAGCCTTCATTCTAGCCGACCCGGATTCCCAGCCTACAATGAGGTTCGGTACCTGCGGTTCAATCTTTTGAAAATACTTCAGCTTAAGCTGGTAAATACAATTAACTGACTCTTTAGAAAATAATTTTTCGAAAAGAGTTTTATACATAGAGAAAACCCGTAGGTGATCTTTTAAATATTTCTTGGGATTTATTCTTGTTACCAGATTTACATACTTGCCTTACGATCGGGAACCAGAGATCAGAGGCAGTCATTTAATTATGATTAAGGTACTCACCAAAGTTGAATAAAACATGTCTTACAGTCGGTATGCCTACCCCGCACGTCATTTCGTATGGACATATAAGTATATGAGTCGGGACGTCCGGACACGGTACCATTAACCCCCAATCATTTCAGTTATCAAGTTAAACGGAATAAACAGGGTTCTTACATTTATGCGAAATAAAGACAACCCATTTGTGTAATACCCGCTCCAAGTGGCATAATTGCCATCCCAAGTTTAAAGCTAAAATAAGTTAAGAGTATTTACCTTTTTGCTAGCTTCAAATCAATAAGATTTTAATTTAGCAAAAAGCCGCAAGTCTAAGTATTATTGACCCAAGTCCGATTATCTAGAGGGTACTATAGTCTGGAATGAACAGATTTATTATCTGTTAGAATGTATACGGGTCAAAGGTTTGTCCTTTTGGATATGACCCGTTACTTAAGAATAGGTTCGCTATACTAAGCGTATACCGAATAGAATGTGGTTTAAACCCAACAAGTACTAAGACTTGTATAATATGGGTAAACAATGTACATTCTAGAATTTGAGATAAAAAGGAGAGGAATTGACCCATTTCGGTAAACTTACGTAAACTAGTTACATAAGCTCAACCGTACGCATATAAGCGATATCGGGTAACCGGATAAGTTATGAACAATTTCTATATGCCAATATACTTTAAATAAGTTGTAATATTAGGAGGTTATCAACTTATATGACCACTAAGGTTTTAAAATCAAAATATGCCTCATAATGGCATTTTAGTTATTAAGCGACATAATATAAGAACTTGGTATAAACTGATATTATGAACATGTTTATTTTATAAAAATACTTTATTTATGATATAATATCAGTAAGTAATCAAACAGGTATGGGTTTTATGATTTAAGACCAAACTATGCACCGTAGGGGCATTTTGGTCCTTATTCAAACTGCTCGACTTTCGGTTGCGAACCGACCCTAAAACTGAAAATGACGAGCCAAACATGTTCTTACATGTTCTAATATTTATTACCAACTGATTAGGTAGTAAAAATATGTTTTTTAACATTTATAAGATCAATTTATAACATTTACGAAAAACTGACCTTTGACTTTTTAAATAATAAGACTTTGACCCTTCATTTGACCTACTGAAGGTAATTTTGAGGAGGTGCCCTTTTGAGGAATAAACACCTACCTAATTATGATCACGTAGCCACGTTCAATTCGAACAATGGCTGGACCATAATGGTCTAAACCGAAAGTCAAAACAAAAGTCAACTTTGCTTGACTTTCGGCTAATTATAGCTTATAAACTGAAAGAACAAAGATGGAACACTTACAAGTGGTCCAAGAGAATGATTTAAACTCAGAGGGAAGCTCCTATAATGCCAGGAACTTCCATAGAAAGAGAAAGAAAGATTTGAAGAATAGGTGCACTTGAAAATGAAAGTTCAAGGCCATATTTATACTTGAGGGACATGCATAGGATCATCACAAGTGTTAGCAGGTGTTAGATGATCACTAAAAGTGTCCTTGGACGTGGTAAGACCAGCTAGAATGCCCATAGTTTTGAAATAATGGTTTACTTGGAGGCCACACAAAATTCTGCTGTTGGGGACCTTTTACGGACCGTAAGGGGGCCCCTTTACGGTCCGTAAGGCATGTGGCAGGGGCATGAATTTGAACAATTTGGTCTATGGACTTGTATTGTCGCGTTTTGTCACTTTTAACCTAATATTTAGGTTATATAAAGGTGTTAAGGCATGTGTAACTTGGATTTTGTCTAGAAATGTCGTGGATGTCGGTTCCTTCGGTTGTACGATTATGCGTTTCGCAAATAACGTACAAGACCTTATCGAACACGAAAATAATCTAAATTTTGCAACGATTGATAGTTTTGAATTCTTATCAACAAATTACAAGATTTTATTGAATATAAAATGTTCGGATTTGTACACATGGTCTGTATGCTGGGGTTTGGGCAGACTTTTGTAGTTTGTTAAAAGTAGTCCCTGGGCTTGTATAAGCGTGTTTTTGTCATCCCTAATGTAACGCCTCGTTTTTTTTAAACTTACTTTAAATAGAAAGATTATTCATGTACCTATTTTTGGAAACTTACATCCGTGTTGTATTCATGTTTCGCTTCCGTTTTCGTAATTAGTAACTTTGATAGTAATAAAATCTCTTTATTTCATACGAATTATACTCCATTTATTATTTTTTTTCATACTTAAACATTTAAATCCTTATAAACATTTGATACATACTCGTACACTTGTAAGCACATGCGTAACTTATGACCAATACGTGATTCTAGATATTCTATACGTGCAAATACTTGATTCTACGTTCACAATACACAACCTATACTTTTATTTTATATTTTTATACAAACTTATTACTTAATTTTAATATATAAATTTTATGCTTAAATAAAGTATTTGATCTTATAAAAAAATATTACATGTTACCTAATATAATATGCCAAAAAAAAAAGATAACATAATGTTTCCAAATGAGAAGGCATGTTCGGCCAAATGTTGACCAAATTCCATCAATTCCCCAACCAAGATTGGACATTTTTATTTTCATGGATACTTTAATTATGCTAGTTATACAACATATTGTGCATTAATATCAACTAGGGGCATAAGGCTGGACGGTATGGAACCGTCGCAACGTCCGTCCTCACCCGACGACGGCCGGCTTACCACGCCGCCCCCCTGCCGTCCCGTCGTCTTCGTCCTTTTCTCGCCGTTTGCGACGGACCAAATTGTGGGGCCCCAAGTCAAAAGTAGCAGTTACTAAAAAAAAATTAATGAAAATGAGAAAGATTACCCTTTGCTGTGCATTCGACCGGTTGAGTGATGATGACTGCTGCTTGAAAACCCTAGAATCAAATGTGGGTTGAGGATGATGGTATTTTTTATAGTATGGATTTGGGGTGTTTTGGTACAGGCGTGTTTTTTACATCGGTCTGGGCTTTCTTTTGGTTCTTCCTTAATGGGCTTCAATTAATTCTAAGCCTTAAATTCTTACTTCTTATTTTATTTTCTACCGATAAAGAATATGTTTTTTAATATTAATGGAAATATTTTGTTAGTTTATCTGTTAAATGTTAAAAAAGTAGAAGATTAAAAAAAACAAAAAAACATAAAAATGGTGGGGATGACTATGACTAGGATCATCCTCCCATACCCTCTAGTTTTGGGGGATGGAGCATCATTGAGAGAACTATGACGTGGCGCCTACGTGGCGGATCATCCTCCCTTGGAGGACCATCACCATACCCTCTAGCCTAATAGTTAAATAAAAAAAAGGAAAGCCAATCCATACTTGGGCCAGTTTGATCTACCATTAAACAATATTGGTTTACATCTCCCAACCTATTTAATATTTATTACCAACATTAAACACAAAGTTAACCATTAAAAAAAATAAAATAAACAAGCTACTCTAACATGTGGCCGCAAGTAGCAGCCAAACATGACAATTGGTGATCTTTTTTTTTATTATTTATTTTGTTGTTCAACTCCCACCCACTCCGCTAACAGGATGAGGAAAGTTATGGAAGGTATTATCTCGGAATCTCAATCGGCTTTTCTTGAGGAAGATATATCCTTGACGGTCCTTTAATTGTCAACGAGCTTATTTCATGGAGTAGAAAAAAGAAATCTAAGGCTTTCATTCTTAAGATTGATTTCCAGAAAGCGTATGATAATGTTAATTGGAAGTTTGTGGTTGATATCCTTCTTCAAATGGACTTTCCGCCTAAGTGGTGTAGTTGGATCTTGGGTATTCTAGAATCGGCTAGCTCTTCGGTTTTAGTTAACGGGGTGCCCACTTTCACTTTCAAATGTGTAGTTGGATCTTGGGTATTCTAGAATCGGCTAGCCCCTCTCTCCATTTCTCTTCTTGGTGGTGATGGAGGCGCTCTCATGCATGATGCTCAGATCTAGAGAAGAAGGTCTTGTCAAAGGCATCGTTTTACCTAACAACGGACCGACAATATCACACCTTTTGTACGCGGACGACGCTATCATGGTAGGGGAGTGGTCTAAACATGAAGTCATCAACATTGTGAGAGTTCTTCGTTACTTTTTTATTTGTTCGGGCCTTAAAATAAATTTGGATAAATCTTTGCTTTATGGTATTGGAACGAGTTCGGTGGAATGTGAAGACATGGCGAATAAGGTGGGTTGTAAGGCTGGGTCCCCACCTTTTAGGTACCTCGGTTTAATGGTGGGTGCTAACATGAATCGTGTCAGTAATTGGCAACCGGTGTACGAAGCTTTCCGTGCTAGGCTTACTAAGTGGAAAGCACATCTTTTGTCCATTGGGGGAAGGGTGGTTTTAATCAAGTCGGTGATGGAAAGCCTCCAAACTTTTTATTTCTCGCTCTACAAAGCTCCTAAAAAAGTCATTCAAGATTTGGAAGCTATGATGAAGAAATTTCTTTGGGGGGGGGGGGGGGGGTCGTTGGAAGAAAGGAAAATGCACTGGGTGGCTTGGGACAAAGTTTCGAGGCACAGAAAAGACGGAGGTCTCGGTTTATCTAAGCTTCAAGAGGTCAACATCGCTCTCCTTGCTAAATGGGGTTGGCGATATAAATCGGAAAAAGAAAACTTATGGAGAAAGGTGATAGATGCACTCCATTCTTGTAGGGTTGGATGGGAATGTATTCCTTGCAAAAAATCGTTAAGTGGGACTTGGAATAACATTGCGAAGACCTTCATCAACACTAAGGCGGGAAGAGTACACTTAAAAAATTTCATGAACGGCAATGTCGGTAACGGAGAAGACATAAGGTTCTGGCTTGACACTTGGATCATAAACGAACCCCTAAAAGTTAGATTTCCGGAGTTGTTCTGTAAGGAATCTAATAAAAAGTGTTATGTTGCTGAAAGGATTCAAAGTTTTAATAGTGTAACGTCGCTGAACTGGAGATGGAACGCGGCTGTCCTCCCCGTAGATATGTTGGCCTGCCTCGATCAGCTCATCAATATTCTGTCAGGCGTCTGTATCTCAGATTCAGCGGATCGGTGGTCATGGAGTCCTGACGTCAACGGTCAGTTTTCTGTTAAATCTGTCAAACATCTTCTGCTCGCGGAAACAAGACAAAGGGATGAATTCATTATGGATTGGGTAAGGTGGTTGCCCGCGAAAATTAACATTCACTTGTGGAGGTTGGTTACAGAAAGTATCCCAACTATTGAAGCTCTTAAGAAAAGGAATATCCCAGTCGGAAATGTTTTATGCTTGCTGTGTAACTCAGCTGAAGAATCTGCCGAACATCTATTTACGGCGTGTCACTCCGCGGCTATAGTATGGAACGGTATAGCTTCTTGGTGTAAAATCCCCCAAGTTTTCGCCTTTTCGATTAAAGTCCTCTTCGGTATTCACAAAAATATTACCGGCTCTGATAGAAAGAAAGAAGCGGTTCAAGGTATCGTTAGAATTGTATGTTGGAGTATTTGGCGAGCTAGGAACAACGTTAAATTCTCAAATGCCGCGGTTCAGAACGAGAACATTTTGAGTGAGGTTAAAGCATTAGGTTTCTTGTGGTTTTCGAATAGATCTAAACATAAAGATGTAGATTGGAAGGAATGGTGCTCTTTTGTAAATATGTAAGGTTGTAGTTTGTGTTGGTTCGTCGGCCCGGGTTGGGTCGGCGGTTGTGAATGAAAGTTACTTTTCAAAAAAAAAAAAAAAAAAAAAATCCCACCCACTCCATTTAATACACCTCTAACCTTTAACCCTAATCCCTCCCTATATAAACCACACTTCCTCCATTCATTTTCTACTTTACAAACCTACTCAACACTCCAAAATCACTCTAAAAATTATCAGATTTGGGCAGAAAGTTTAAGTCACTCAAAGTGAGTTCTAGCTCACTTTTTCTTCTATTTCTTTCTTGTTCTTTTTTCTAAAATGCTTGGATAACCTCTAGGAAGGTTTTCACAAGTTTGCTTGGGCAAACTAAGGTGAAACCTCACCATTTTTGAGGTCCAAAGTGAACTTTATATTCTGCTCATTTTTATTTCTTTGTATGTTTATTTTTATGTTGATAACTTAATGGAATCTTGTTCCCATCAAGCTCACAATCAAGCCTATGATTGTGGGTTTGAAATAGGGTGATTACCATCAAAGTTTTGAGTTCATATACTCACTTATTTTCTGTTTAAACTTGATAATCAAATGATGAAAACAAGCACAAGTCATCATCTTCTATATGATGAACTTGTGACTTGTGAAGTGTGAACAAATGGAAGTCTTGGCTTTCCAAACTAAGTTTCATTCCTTCATTTGAACATTTTTATAACTTGTTAGTTTAGATTTACTTTATTGTTATTCATGACCTTCCCACCATCTTCATGATGGTGTGTAGTGGTGAATCTTATAATGAGGTTTTCTAACCTCCATGCTTGACATACATGATGCTATATGACAATACTTGATTGGACTTAGTTTTAGGATGTATTATTACTCTATAAACTATACATAATTATATAAAAACATGGCTGGGTTTGTGGTGTTAATCAAACCATGATTAGCCATCATAAACCTAGGCTATCATATCAAGATTCTAGAGTTCTTGTTATGATTCCAATGGGCAATTTGGGACCCATGAAACCACTAATTATGGTGTCCTAAGCAAACTCTTAGGGCTTAGATATTACTTTCACGTATACATACATTTACTAATTTAATTTCTAAATTCTGAATCTTACCACTCCCTACATATCACGTAACCCTACCTTTAATTCCACACTCACAAACAAACTCATCACTCCTGGATAATCGGAAAGCATATGCAATTTTGTGAGTACACTTGACCCGTTTTCGTTTTTAAATACACTTTGGGTGCAACATGTTTTACTTGTTAAACCGCACAATTCAGAAACATGCTTTTATTTATTCGATCCGTATACATGCCTTGTTATGCTTAGGTTCATGCTAGAATACATACTACTTGTTAACTCGGCTTAAACAATTATAGCGCTATAGGAGTAGCACACCACCCGACGGGGTTTTGTTAAGTCTTTATTCTAAAACGGTCTCGTTGCTTTTGTGACGAGGGATGGTAAATACTAGTGGACACTAGTGTTGACATATTGTTATGCATGATAGTTTGACCTTGTATACCAAATGCTATGTTGTATTGAAAATACTTTTATACACATGCCACAAGTCTAAAACTAGTGTACTCGCCAATACCTTTGTATTGAACTATGCTTTTTAAAACATGTTGCAGGTTTAGCGATGATGTTGGTGATGCATGGAATCTCGTAGGATGCTTAGATACACACTTTAATTTGTATTCTTATTGCATTGTATTTCATTATTCATGATGTTGTATTTACTTCAAATTCTTGTAATTGATTCTTTAGAAATGAAATGAAATTTACTATTTGACGTGCTGTCGTAGTACACACAAATTTAATCCAAATAACAACTAATTGATAGTGATAAATGGGTATCGAACTCAGGGAGTATGTGGAAAATGTGTTAAATCTATAGCTTTGCAATTTAACTACAATTAACCTAATATGCAGAAATTAAAGATCAATGATTTGGATTGTTTGTTTAAGAAAACTAAATTATCAATTACTTACTAATCAAGATTGGATTTTTAATTCAGACTAGGGAAAAAGCCCGTGCGATGCACGGCATGCATAATAGCTATTGTTTGTTCGTGGTAAGATGTCAGACACGGCCGGTGCATAACATGTAAGACAATATGCCTACAAAGGGGCGTGATTAAAGTTTATTAAACCATGGGCCATAAGTTGTTTCCTTGGCAAAACTTGCCGGCCAAAAAGAAGTGAAAAAATATGTCTTCCAAGGGAAAAAAACATGAAACAGAAAAAGGGAAAACGCATAAACTCTTGCACGCCTTCCTATCTTATTGGATAACACATAGACCAAACTTTAGCTAATGCATGCCACCGTCATCCCCAATCGCATCACCAGCCAACTGACTGCAGTGAAATAACGAAAAGAAAACTATTAAAAATGGTATACTATGTTTACGTATATATGCATCGAAAAGTAGTACAGGTTTTCATTACTAACACTAAGTGCAGACGGTATACCTTTCATGTAGGTCACTGTCAACTGTTTCTTCTGAATCCGAATCTGCATAAGCAGGCCTGCGAAGGAAAAGCACGAAACATTTATGTAGACGGTTATCCAAAAATAAATATGCACAATTACATTGTTTATGGAAATCAATCAATTATAGTTGAAAGTTTTTTTGTTGCCTTTCCATTTATAAAGATACCAAGTTTATTTTTTTTCAAAAGCCAACTTCTCCCCTTATATGTCTTTACACATTCGAAGTGATGCGTTACCAAGTTTTTTTATTCCTATTTTTTTAATGTAGAGCAATGCACTTTTATATTTATGAACTCAAGTTTCTGACTGTTGTAGCCTCCTAATTTTAAAATAGAGTAAACATATACCAGGTATGTAAATAACATTTCAGATCAAGTAGAAAGGTAAATAACACATCTTTAATTAAAATGGTTTATTAAACAGGGCACGAATAAAGTGTAAGCCGATATATACCTTACGATCGCTTCAACGCGCTTAACTGGTGTCGGTATGGGTAGCACCCCCTTGTCTTTAGCTGGGATCGATGGAGGTGTGGAAGAACCAAAGGGCTTACAACCATCCCCATCTAGCAGGACATTCTTGCAGTTGAAGGATTCAAAATGGCCATGATCATAATACGTACACGAATCAAGCTGGAGGGTCTGAGTGCTGCCCACAAGAGAGTGCAAACAATTCGGCAGTATTGAAATGCTTCCATCGGCGTTCCTTACCATCACCGGAGTGAACTTATCCTGTATGTCAGTGGAATAAAGGCTGTAGACACATGACAGGCCAGACTCTGCTCTGAGTATACTATGAGCAGTGGTCTTTGTCAAGCGTTGGACAGTGTCATCAAAGCAGACAACGACAGCTTCGGCTGTTGAGTTAAACACCTCGAGTTCTAGCCTGAAACTATGCAAGGTTTGTAATTTATTTTCAGTTATAAGCCTGCATGAGAATGGCTACAAATTAATACAACTAAACATTTTTAGAAACAAACCTTGCTCTCGGGAAGACAACGGGGTTTTCGCGCCCATCACACCACATATCGTTGTCTTCACGCCCCACACCTTTCATGCAATTCCCACCGCCACATGTCAGCCTGAACCACTCTTGGCTATTGCGCATGCGTTTGACTTCAACACGACGGGTGAATTCAGCACTCTGCATATATTACCAGCATAACTATAAACTTTAACCATTTGATTAAAAAATGATAACCAATATTGTGTTTATCCAAAATGACATATCCTAAGTGTATATTACATTCTAATGCAAACCTGATTTGACCTTAACCAAAATAACCAACGTTTACATATGCTTGGTTCGCCACGAACTACGTACACTCTTTATCTACCCAATATTTAAATTACATTTTATGTTTTCAATAAATATTTATAAACGTGAATTCGGTATTAAAAAAAACATCACTTTTTTTTCGGTATTAAAAATGTGAATTCGGTATTAAAAAATATTTATAAATATTTATAACTGTTAAAAAATATTTATAAATATCTATTTTAAAAAGGGGAAAGTGAATATAGGGCTGTTACACACCTAAGCTTAGGTGCAAAACCCTTAAAACTACGTAGTTTTGTTAAACAAAACTAAAATAAGTTAATATTCTTTTTCTTTTTATTCCCTCTTTCCATTCCAATTTCACAGCATTCATCTTTATAATCTGGGACGATGAATTCAAAAACAACCCTCGAAGCTCATAAATCAAAATCCAAATGGCTAGCCACTTCTAATCGAGATGGATAGAATTAACATTAAAGTCAAACACTGAAAAGTAATTTGATTATGTAAGAAATTTACCTGGATTATAAATTGGCTGAAATATTGGATAATGATAATCTTGAAAACCTAGTCAACAAATATGGTGGAATTACGCAGCTATTGTAATCTTCATATTTTAATCTCAAATTTAATTTGAAGTTGAACATTCAATAGACATATATTCTGGTTTAACAGAGGAGCAATTCAACATAATGAATTCACTAATGTCACATAGATATTTTGTGGAAACCCTAAACTTATTTTGATTCAATGGTTTGTATTAGATGCACTTAATCATGAAATACCACTATAATACATAAAATTGTAATCATGTGGAAATTCAGTCAAATCGTTAAATGAACATAAGAAGATTACAAAAAATTGTTAGTTGGGCAAGAGCCATAAATATAAACTGAAACTCGTTTCACACAAAACACTACTCAGTTTCATACTAATATTTCAAAGATGAATCGTGAACGCTCTGAAATTGGAACCGAAAAAGGGAATAAAAAGAAAAATAGTAGCTTTTTTAATTTTACTACCCAAAACTACGTAGTTTTAAGGGTTTCGCACCTAAGCTTACGTGTGTAACAGCCCCATATTCACTTTCCCCTTTTAAAATACATATTTGTATATATATATATATATATATATAAAATCTATTTTATAGTTAAACAAAGGAACCTAAATGGGTGAATGCAGAAAAAGAATTTGAACACTGTAACAAACTTACACTTTCTGTTTCGTTTTTTTATGTTGCCAAGTCGTCGGAAATAAAACAAAATTCACAGTCGTTCATTCCGCTTTCGGTTTGTTACGGTTTGTGTTTTTTTTTTCCTTAACACTAAGAATGAGTGTGCACATATAACTTAATAATCAAAGGAAAAAAGGATTACCGGAGCTTAAAGCTTTACGATCGGACAAAGCCCATTTACCGGAAGGAGTGGTGTGAGACGGAACCTTCATCGGCTATGGGACCCGACCGTAACCTCATAAAAGCCAAGCATACTCGCGACTCAGTCAAGGTTCATCTTGATGTCCAATTAAGTGGAACAAAGGTGGTAGCAACCGATGACATGTAAAGGGCCGGCTGCGTAAGTCACAGAATCAGCACTCCGACACTACGCAAAACCTTAGTCGGTAGTATGGCACTGCATCAACTTAATCAGAAGGATGGATGTAGCAACAGTCGGTAGTTGCGGCCAACGACGGGTATAAATGATGACTAACGACTGCGACAAATGATAGGGTATGTATTGCGTAATGTAGTGTCGGTTTGTAAGCAAAAGAATTATGTGTTCAAAGGATGTTAAATATAGGCTTTAAAGAATTCTCCTTATCAACCGTTTCTACTCTTAAATAATCAAGTATATATGATGAATTAAAAACCAAATTATATGCGATGAAGGTTACAAAAGTTGATGGTGTAAACGAAAAGGCTAATGTTATGAAGAATTACATTATGGCTTGTCATAATAATTGCTTTTTTCATTTATGTATTTTTAATGATCAATTATTAATAATAATAGTGATCGAAAAGACACAAATGTATTTAAGAGACTCATAATGAAGGTTGTAAAAAAGTTGATATAACTGAATTTTTAAGTGTATTTTATTTTAAGTACTGCATTTAAAACATCATAAATGTTGATTTTAAAACAGAAGATGTAACTAAATTTTAGATTATATATAGATTTTGAGAACAATGACCATCTTAGGATTCAATTTCTTTTAACACTTGTGCGAAATTCCAACTAGAAAGAGTTACATAGACATAACTCGTGTACAAACAATTGTTGTGATAAAAGGGAACAAAGTACCCGGATTATATGAATGCGAGGTTGTTTCCCGATGATCAATCAATCAATATCCAACCCTAACCCTTCCCGTGATATCTCGATTGCCAACGGCACCAAGAACGTACGATTTAGACTAGAATTGCAATACCAATTAACAAGCTACAATCAATTACTCATACACCATGATAATCAACACAATGTTACCATTCTAGAAATAAAGGAACAAACACACAAGAGTTTAAGAAAACCTTCACCTTAGATGATCACCACAAGTTTAGCCGGACATTGTTCGGTTGATCATCATAACATCAAAGTTCAAGTTTATACGAATCAAAAACCAAAACCAAATGTTTAGAAATGTTTGGAACCAACAAGAACCAGCCAAATTCACCCCCAATCTCCAGAGAAACGTCCAATGATGAATCATGTGAAAAGACACCTCCAAAAACGGTTTTAACGAGCAGTTACACTTTTATCCATCGCCTCCACCGTAACTTACGGTACCTACCGTAAGTTATGGTGGACTTCATTCTGTTACGGTGGTTTGCTACTGAGGTACGGTGGAAAATTGCAGGATTTCAGGGCCACCGTAATTTACGGTACCCACCGTAAATTACGATGGAGCCCTGACTTCTTTGTTTATTCTCTTCTTTCCTTCCATGCATGACCCTTTTCACTCCGTTCCATCCAAAGCAGCATTTTATCCATATTTAAGCTCCAAAGTGTACCTGAAACATAATGTAACACCTGTGCCTTCACGGCCATCAAACAAGTACCAAACCAATGAAATATTATATTTCATACTTGGGATTTGTAAAAATATGTGTATCATTTGCACATATCAATTCTTGTTCAATTTCAAACTCTAAATCACTTTCTGGAAGGTTATACGCGCACCGATGCGTAAATATAACCAGTTTAATGCAACAAACACTCCGGAATAGTGACATAGGCTTAACATACCTTAAATAACCTTTACTTAACTTAGAAATAAGTTTTGAAGGCTTTGGTATGGCAAAATCAAGTTAAATCGCTTACAGGGACTAAAGTTGACAAACTGCGAAAGTATGCCAATTTGAACTGTAACAGACCTTCCGGAGCATGACCATAAGTTAAACATACCATAAATATCCTTCACATATCTTAGAAATAGGCTTTGAGGGGTTCGGTGTGCTAAAATAAACTTTTGGGTCATTCAGGGACTAAAAGTGTCAAAAAGTGCACAAGTTTGCATTTTCGCGCATAACTTACGTTCTGAATACATCCGGACATCCAAAAATTTATGTAAGCATGACTACATTATATTTTAGTGTTCGCCATAAGAAAAATCCTTTCGTCACGTCATTTGGATCGTTTTTCGCGCTTACGCGCATTCCGTCGTAATTAAGCGAACATCGCGTTCGTACGACCAAACGAACCATCATCCGACATATTTTTGAACATGTTTCATGTCCACAATGTTTAGGCAACATTTTAGGGCCTTAAAGTTGGCTTTACGGGCCTTAGAAGTGTCGGAAATGGCCTTAAACACGTGCAGGGACCTAAACTGTCATTTTTGAAAGTTGTTTCTGATCTGACATGCTCAGGCGGCCCGCATTGTGTTTGGCTGATCCTAAAGCGGGCCGCTTCCCACCTTCTGACCAGATTAAATGTTTCTAATCACAAGTTGCAGCCATTTAATCCTCCACCACATGTTTTCATTTGTCTAGTCATGTGATATGGATGGAATTTTAGTCACCATAACCTTCCAACACATGTACGGCCTTGATCGTTTCCCCTTTTCCAAGAAACGATCCTAACGGTTACCCGAAAACTATATATACCCCATACCCCCCATTGCTATTTCTTACAAGAATTCTGATTTTGAGAGCTCTAAGTTGAAACCATTGTTTCATACCTGAGTTCTTGAAGTCGGGATTAGCATTCGGGGACCCTGGGTTAGTTTTCTTTCGTTCTTTTCCTTATTTTACTGCTTTTCGAGTCAGAAAGTCAAACTTTGTTTGACTTTCAGCGTTAACCAGTAATGGTCAATGCGAAGTTCGTTTGAACTTCGCAACGTGAGTGTAATCACGTTGGTCATAGTCCTTTGGGACTATGCCCACTGATTACCACGTTGTCTAGAGTCGTAGGGTAGGCGATCTAATAAATCGCCTATACCTTCGAACTCGACCCATTTGGTCGATCATTAGGATCCGACCAAATATATTAGGTGACCATAGTAGGTAGGGAATAACCTTCCGAGGTTATACCCTATGGTCACATCGTTTAAGTAGTTGTATGATAGGTAGTTTATATGCCTTAGGTAAATTACTAGAATACCCTTTTCATGTATAATTGGTAATTAAGCATATGTAACCTAAACCTTTGTCACATAACTGATCATGTAACATGATTAGGCATATAACACTTGTCATAGGGCTAGTTAGGCGGTCCAAACGCGTTTCACGCGAACGACGCGTTAAAGTAGCATAAGCTTCCTAAACGGGTCGTAATGGGTCGTAGACACTTAGGTTAAGTTTCATTTAGTATGTAGGCTTTGTTAAACCATATCATATGAGTTCCTACACTCATTTGGTTTACAAACCCTAATGCTACCCAATCTTCCGATTTAGGTCCGGTTAATTAACATAGTTACCTATATTAGGTGCCGTTTGATTTCCGTGATCTCTAGCATTGTTTGGTTGTTACTCAAGGACTACTGAGCATTCTCAAGTGAGTACATAGACCCCTCTTTTACTGTTTTCCAAACTGTTTTGGGGTGGAACAGTTGTGCCTACTTGTTACTTTCATGCTTTCCTGTTTTCATATCATATACCTGCTATGTTTGTTAGTACATTATAGTACGTCGTTTTACATTGACATTTTATGCTATGTATGTATATAGCGTGCATACTTAGTACATCGTTTTACATGACATTTTATGCTATGTATGTTCATTTAGTTCATACTTAGTACATTGTTTTACATCACATCACATCACATGCTATGTATGTTCATTTGTTGCATACTTAGTACAGATTCATTTCATCACATGCTTACATTTTGGTATGACATTTGGTTTGTTAAATGGGACAATACATTCATTAACATTAGCTACGCCGTTCGTTAGTAGGTAGTGGTACCATAGGAATTGACAACTCCCGTTCCGGACATCCCAGGGAAAGGGGACAGTAAAGGAATGACCGAATTCGATGATATTTACTCAGATAGACCTTTAATTTGTTTAAGGGTTTATCACCTCAGTCGCAAGGCTTGGATGTATGCATTGGAACAACACCGCATAAATGTTCATTATCAGTACAGCATGCATTTACACAAGACATAATATTGATTTAAACACAGTTTTACTTCAATACTTTGCTTTTGTGCATATGGTTTAGTTGAGACATTTCGCTAGCCATACATGACATTTAGACATAGACATTTTAACATGATTGTCCTTGATCATGCATTTACACAAGACATAATATTGATTTAAACACAGTTTTACTTCAATACTTTGCTTTTGTGCATATGGTTTAGTTGAGACATTTCGCTAGCCATACATGACATTTAGACATAGACATTTTAACATGATTGACCTTGATCATGCATTTACACAAGACATAATATTGATTTAAACACAGTTTTACTTCAATACTTTGTTTTTGTGCATTTCACCTATGGTTTAGTTGATGCGTTTTCACTAGCCATACATATCATTTAGGTTACACATTACATGATTTACATTGATCATGCATTTTGACATATTATTCAATACATTTGGCAAATTCATTTATACATGGACAATTTACATTGTTGGTTTGGTTTGATTAAGTGATTAAGTAACGATACGGGTGTAATATGATACAATCATGGTGGATACGCCGCTGGTACTTCCTATATATAAGTGTTTGTATGGTATTACATGTCGTAGCGTTATTTGAATCATTTCAGTTTGAGACATAGAACATTTTATGCAAATAACATATTTCTCACAAGACATTGATTTACAAATAACTTAACTTATACAAACTCATTTTTACATGGCTATTCATTTAACCATGCATTATTCACTTATTTATATGTATCATCTGAACTTATTGTTTTTCAAATGATTTACAAAGACAAAGCAAATTACAAGGTTCATGACTAAACATTTTCTTAAACAGAAGTCATGAATCTTATTTTCACAAAACCTATGTATCTCACCGGCATTTTTATGCTGACGTACCATATTTTCACATGTGTTTTTCAGGAAATGAAGCATAGGATTGATCAAGTTACACTTAGGCGGACATGGGCCTTAGTGACAATAAAAGATGCAGACTAGTTAATTATGTTGTATTTTCATGTATGTTTAGACATTGTAACACTTATATTGAATAAAACGAAACTTTAATTTCCATGGTTGTGAAACATTAATTCTGTTACAACACTCCCCGATGTTTCCGCCACGTTTTGTATGTTCCACGTGGTCGGGGTGTGACAGAAAAGATGGTATCAGAGCCAATGGTTATAGGGAATTAGGTTATTAATAATGCTTTGACCTAGTCTATAACCTTCTTAGGACCCTAACGCGAGTTTACTTGCGTTTAGTCATAAAACAATACCGTCACCTATCCTTAGGCGACGACCACAACAAGAACATAAATTTCAAAACCGCTTTGAAAACTAATCATCTGTTCTAGGATGATTGATTACTAGGTTTTGAACCCTCAATTGTAAGGTTTTGAACTCTCTGTTATATGGTTTTGAATCCCTTTGAATTTTCAAAATCTCGTCAAGGTTTTGGGTTTTAAATAATGTGAACACGTGCAAACTGGAAGGGTGAATGCCTGTATTCTGGGTTTTCTGTCTAGGCAAGCACTTCGTATACATCTCATCAGACGCGAGACCAGTTGTACTTACCTGGGAATTCTTGGGATGAGTGTTCACTTATAGGCGAGCATGTCTTCAGTGATACATTAATAAGACCTGTTTACCTTGATTAGTCACCGTCTCATTTGTTTGCCCTAGGTAACAAACAAATGAATCGCAATTTTCATGCGTTATCATTCTGTTTTGATTGTCCAATAACCTTTCACCTGTTTCTCCCTATGCCTTTCTTTTCCTTCAAGAATGTCTCTTCATCACGATGACGCTCAGATATCTGAGCAAGCAGCCAAATTCGCTCAGCGAACAGCGAAGTAGTCCTGAAGACTGTTGAATTAGCTACTGCCATGTATCATCTCCAGGATGAAGCCACTCAAGAGTCACCAAGACAGGCAGGACCTAGTCAGGCGACAACACCATCAGCCAAGAAACCAATCGGGAAATCAAAGACCATGGATGAACGATCGCCTAAGAAGTCAAAGAAGCGAAAGGCTCCTCAAAACTTCACCGTGGTCGCTCACAATGGTCGAGCCGTTCCCAACCAACCAGCTCAGCCACCTGCAAAGAAAGCATATGTCGGTACTGCACCTCATTGTGCACGCTGCAACGGTTATCACGCGTTACAACAAGTCTGCTGGCAATGCACGACGTGTGGTAAACTTGGGCATTTGGCCAAAGTTTGTCGTTTGGGACAAAATCAGGCTGCCCAGGTTCAAGCTCCGGTTCAAGGGAACGCTGCGAATTTCCCACTGGGTTCATGTTTCAACTGCGGAGAGATTGGTCATTTCCGCCACAACTGCCCAAAGCTTGCTAATGCAAATCCAACCCTTGGATGAGCATTCGGCTGAACAAAGGATATTGTTGTCTTATACCTTTGTTTCTTTTGTTCTCGTGTATTGTGAAACAATATGTCTTGTTCATAAATAAAAGTTGTTGTTCACAATTCTGATATACAAGTATAATTACATGCGTGTATGACTTTTCCTATGATACCTACATCGAGGAACTATGTACCTTACAAACTATTCTTGTGATTTCTCTCTTTCAAATGATTGCTCATGATTCCCTCGAAAATTTTAAGTACTCGTTTCACTCTAAGAAACAAAGTACAGAAAATTAAGTGGCATTATGAGTAATCGTGCTCTTCGCACATCTGTGCCTTTGAATCCTTGGTTAGATAACTAAGGGTATTTTCAAATCTCATACCCATTATGTTTTGATTTTTCAACATACACAGTACCAGTATTTCAAAACAATCTTCATGATCTCAAAACATTTCATATAGTTTGAAAACAATTTTTCTAGATGCATTGTCTATGTTATATTCAAAAACATTGGCCATGTTATCAAAACCAACCTTTCTAATTTCAAAATATTTCATATAGTCTAAAGACAATATTAACACAATACATTTTCTGATCAAGTGCATGATTTCGAAAAGCATCATTCATGTCTTTCCAAAAACCTTATACATAATTTCAAAAAAATTCATCTCGTATGATTTTAAAATATTTTTATAAATATACCTACCTAGTACACCTACTTTATGATATCAAAAGTATTATATATAAGGTTTCAAAAACACTAAACATATTTTTCTTAAAAGAACCCCATGCACAGTTTTCAAAAATATCTTCCTCGTACATTTACTTAACCTTCAAATTCTGCCTCATATGTCGCCTCGACATATCTAGCATCTCAACCTCATAAGCATTTTACTTCATGTTTTGACTTAAGCACATCCCGTGCAAGAATCCAAAGCATCTTCAACTTCTACAAATCCATATGGGATCTTTTTATCTTCATAATTAGACCCTTGTGGATGATCATGATTCAAATCAGAGTCCTTAATTGGATTCCTTATGTACCTTAATTCGAACATTTCGGTTCTTTATAATCGAAATCGAATTTTCTTATCAAAAATCTTTCTATCTTTATAGTTAGATTCTTGATAACGTTTAAAGTACCAAATGAAATCTGTTGAATGGATTCCTAGTGTGCTTTAAATGCATGTACGCAAGTAACAAAACAAATTAACAAACAATCTTTGTGGTTATATGACTATGTGTTTATGCATCTTGAGTTTTCATTTAAGTATTTTTGTGTTTTTATACTCTGGATAATTCGTTATCCAAATCCTCACAGGATCTTTCATATCTTCATATGAGAGATTCGTAGCAGGATATTCAAAGGTACTACCTTAAATCCTTAATGGGCTTCTATGTAATAGTTAAGACCCTTGGATTATATAGTACCACTCCAGACCCTTTTTAGTGGTCTAATCAAAAAGATTGATTCACAACTTGGTTAAAGAACGACATCTAGTGATGTAGCTGAGCAGACTCCTTGATAGTCTATTTAGATCATTTATTGATTTAATTCAAAGGACTCTATGGCGGTCTAGTCACACTCATCACAAGAGTGTTCATTTGGTTTTCCCCTGCACATTATAAAATAGACTGTGTGAACTGTGCAAGGAATTCTCTAATTATGAATGCGCACATAATTATGAAATTTAGTGCACAGAAATCCAGTAAGATTTATTATGTGAAAGAACCGATAGCGACAACAAATAACAAAATGAGGACGATGTAATGGAGGTACGGTGGACGCACCAATGATGCTTTATATACTTGTATATAAGTATCCCTCTTACGTTGAAATCATGATGATTATTAAAGTTACTAGAAGTTCAGAAACCTAGCCAATGTTGTTCGATCTTTTCAACTTCATGTTTTAAACTCTTACAAGTTTCCTCTAAATAAATTTCGGGACGAAATTTCCTAAAGTAGGGGAGACTGTAACACCTGTGCCTTCACGGCCATCAAACAAGTACCAAACCAATGAAATATTATATTTCATACTTGGGATTTGTAAAAATATGTGTATCATTTGCACATATCAATTCTTGTTCAATTTCAAACTCTAAATCACTTTCTGGAAGGTTATACGCGCACCGATGCGTAAATATAACCAGTTTAATGCAACAAACACTCCGGAATAGTGACATAGGCTTAACATACCTTAAATAACCTTTACTTAACTTAGAAATAAGTTTTGAAGGCTTTGGTATGGCAAAATCAAGTTAAATCGCTTACAGGGACTAAAGTTGACAAACTGCGAAAGTATGCCAATTTGAACTGTAACAGACCTTCCGGAGCATGAACATAAGTTAAACATACCATAAATATCCTTCACATAGCTTAGAAATAGGCTTTGAGGGGTTCGGTGTGCTAAAATAAACTTTTGGGTCATTCAGGGACTAAAAGTGTCAAAAAGTGCACAAGTTTGCATTTTCGCGCATAACTTACGTTCTGAATACATCCGGACATCCAAAAATTTATGTAAGCATGACTACATTATATTTTAGTGTTCGCCATAAGAAAAATCCTTTCGTCACGTCATTTGGATCGTTTTTCGCGCTTACGCGCATTCCGTCGTAATTAAGCGAACATCGCGTTCGTACGACCAAACGAACCATCATCCGACATATTTTTGAACATGTTTCATGTCCACAATGTTTAGGCAACATTTTAGGGCCTTAAAGTTGGCTTTACGGGCCTTAGAAGTGTCGGAAATGGCCTTAAACACGTGCAGGGACCTAAACTGTCATTTTTGAAAGTTGTTTCTGATCTGACATGCTCAGGCGGCCCGCATTGTGTTTGGCTGATCCTAAAGCGGGCCGCTTCCCACCTTCTGACCAGATTAAATGTTTCTAATCACAAGTTGCAGCCATTTAATCCTCCACCACATGTTTTCATTTGTCTAGTCATGTGATATGGATGAAATTTTAGTCACCATAACCTTCCAACACATGTACGGCCTTGATCGTTTCCCCTTTTCCAAGAAACGATCCTAACGGTTACCCGAAAACTATATATACCCCATACCCCCATTGCTATTTCTTACAAGAATTCTGATTTTGAGAGCTCTAAGTTGAAACCATTGTTTCATACCTGAGTTCTTGAAGTCGGGATTAGCATTCGGGGACCCTGGGTTAGTTTTCTTTCGTTCTTTTCCTTATTTTACTGCTTTTCGAGTCAGAAAGTCAAACTTTGTTTGACTTTCAGCGTTGACCAGTAATGGTCAATGCGAAGTTCGTTTGAACTTCGCAACGTGAGTGTAATCACGTTGGTCATAGTCCTTTGGGACTATGCCCACTGATTACCACGTTGTCTAGAGTCGTAGGGTAGGCGATCTAATAAATCGCCTATACCTTCGAACTCGACCCATTTGGTCGATCATTAGGATCCGACCAAATATATTAGGTGACCATAGTAGGTAGGGAATAACCTTCCGAGGTTATACCCTATGGTCACATCGTTTAAGTAGTTGTATGATAGGTAGTTTATATGCCTTAGGTAAATTACCAGAATACCCTTTTCATGTATAATTGGTAATTAAGCATATGTAACCTAAACCTTTGTCACATAACTGATCATGTAACATGATTAGGCATATAACACTTGTCATAGGGCTAGTTAGGCGGTCCAAACGCGTTTCACGCGAACGACGCGTTAAAGTAGCATAAGCTTCCTAAACGGGTCGTAATGGGTCGTAGACACTTAGGTTAAGTTTCATTTGTATGTAGGCTTTGTTAAACCATATCATATGAGTTCCTACACTCATTTGGTTTACAAACCCTAATGCTACCCAATCTTCCGATTTAGGTCCGGTTAATTAACATAGTTACCTATATTAGGTGCCGTTTGATTTCCGTGATCTCTAGCATTGTTTGGTTGTTACTCAAGGACTACTGAGCATTCTCAAGTGAGTACATAGACCCCTCTTTTACTGTTTTCCAAACTGTTTTGGGGTGGAACACATGTGCCTACTTGTTACTTTCATGCTTTCCTGTTTTCATATCATATACCTGCTATGTTTGTTAGTACATTATAGTACGTCGTTTTACATTGACATTTTATGCTATGTATGTATATAGCGTGCATACTTAGTACATCGTTTTACATGACATTTTATGCTATGTATGTTCATTTAGTTCATACTTAGTACATTGTTTTACATCACATCACATCACATGCTATGTATGTTCATTTGTTGCATACTTAGTACAGATTCATTTCATCACATGCTTACATTTTGGTATGACATTTGGTTTGTTAAATGGGACAATACATTCATTAACATTAGCTACGCCGTTCGTTAGTAGGTAGTGGTACCATAGGAATTGACAACTCCCGTTCCGGACATCCCAGGGAAAAGGGACAGTAAAGGAATGACCGAATTCGATGATATTTACTCAGATAGACCTTTAATTTGTTTAAGGGTTTATCACCTCAGTCGCAAGGCTTGGATGTATGCATTGGAACAACACCGCATAAATGTTCATTATCAGTACAGCATGCATTTACACAAGACATAATATTGATTTAAACACAGTTTTACTTCAATACTTTGCTTTTGTGCATATGGTTTAGTTGAGACATTTCGCTAGCCATACATGACATTTAGACATAGACATTTTAACATGATTGTCCTTGATCATGCATTTACACAAGACATAATATTGATTTAAACACAGTTTTACTTCAATACTTTGCTTTTGTGCATATGGTTTAGTTGAGACATTTCGCTAGCCATACATGACATTTAGACATAGACATTTTAACATGATTGACCTTGATCATGCATTTACACAAGACATAATATTGATTTAAACACAGTTTTACTTCAATACTTTGTTTTTGTGCATTTCACCTATGGTTTAGTTGATGCGTTTTCACTAGCCATACATATCATTTAGGTTACACATTACATGATTTACATTGATCATGCATTTTGACATATTATTCAATACATTTGGCAAATTCATTTATACATGGACAATTTACATTGTTGGTTTGGTTTGATTAAGTGATTAAGTAACGATACGGGTGTAATATGATACAAGCATGGTGGATACGCCGCTGGTACTTCCTATATATAAGTGTTTGTATGGTATTACATGTCGTAGCGTTATTTGAATCATTTCAGTTTGAGACATAGAACATTTTATGCAAATAACATATTTCTCACAAGACATTGATTTACAAACAACTTAACTTATACAAACTCATTTTTACATGGCTATTCATTTAACCATGCATTATTCACTTATTTATATGTATCATCTGAACTTATTGTTTTTCAAATGATTTACAAAGACAAAGCAAATTACAAGGTTCATGACTAAACATTTTCTTAAACAGAAGTCATGAATCTTATTTTCACAAAACCTATGTATCTCACCGGCATTTTTATGCTGACGTACCATATTTTCACATGTGTTTTTCAGGAAATGAAGCATAGGATTGATCAAGTTACACTTAGGCGGACATGGGCCTTAGTGACAATAAAAGATGCAGACTAGTTAATTATGTTGTATTTTCATGTATGTTTAGACATTGTAACACTTATATTGAATAAAACGAAACTTTAATTTCCATGGTTGTGAAACATTAATTCTGTTACAACACTCCCCGATGTTTCCGCCACGTTTTGTATGTTCCACGTGGTCGGGGTGTGACACATAAGCAACTGTAGTCATCTAATTCAAGATAATTACACGATCAAGTGCAGAATAAACTCGTCTTTTAACATCATTAAGGGTTGTCCTATGGACCACCCGTCACATCCCCACACTTAACCGTTGCTTGTCCCAAGCAACTCAACAAACCATTTTCAAAACAAGCGATCAATATAAATCAAGCATAAACATGTAATCCTTTTACTAACCCTTTCTTAATACCCAAAATAACACACCCCTCGCTATGTCTCTCCTCTCGGCAACAAGTAAGCACTAGCATTTGTAAGCTAGACACACAAAAGGCAAACGGGTGGTTACACAACTATAGGCTTGTACCTAAATCGGTCCTCCTCCTTCAAGTGCCAAATATGAATGCAAATCAAAGGGGCTTTAAGGTTGTAACGAGGCTAGGCGAATGGGTAGGAAATGGAATATATATGTAGTAGCGAAAGCCTAACCCGGTCTTTTATTACACAATAAAATAAACAAACAACTTCCAAACTTAACTACTATATACAAGATAACTCAACATCAATCTCTTTTTTTTCATTGCTTTTCTCTTTTTTGTTTCTTTTCTTTTTCCAATTTTTTTTTAATCAAAGCAAACATTCAACATAACATCAAACATATCTACATACTACTAAAACTACTACTAACACTATAAGACCTGGTCAAGTCGGGTAAATTTTAGGAAACTAGCTAAGGGGTAACAAATGATAGGCTTTAGGCATAAAATTGTGTAACTAAATGTCCAAACCCCCGCCCCTCTCGCAACCATGCTCATATATATAATTAATGAGGTCCAACCCCCCAAATCCCACACTCGCACTCACCAAGACGAGGCTACCTAATTGCCCTTATCCTTTTTACATTGACATTCAACTAAGGACTCAAACCGTATTAAGGCACAAGTTCTAATGCACCCCCACCCGTTGCCACTCTCATCAAAGACAAGTATTATTTATTTACATGTGTGGCTTCAACTCTCACAAAGAACAAAGGGTATTAAGGGTTGCCGGTGCATCATTTGGGGTTAATCCAAGGTGTTCAAATTCTCACATTTTTTCGCTTGATTAATTTTTTTTTTCAAAAACCTCAATTTTTCAAAAACCTCAAAATTTCCCCCATCCCCACACTTGGGATACATTGACCCCAATGTATGGTTTTAGGAGGATTTGATCGCTAAAACTCTTTAACACCAACTGAAAGCTCAACACTCAAACCACAAATTTCTTTTTGGTATTTTTCATTTTATATTCTTTTATTTTTCTTCTTTTAAAACATTACACCGCCAACTTCCACCACCCAAACATAACATCAAAAACTCAACACCACCCAACCACCCGTCCATAAACATATCAAACTAAAAAATATTCACAAAATGTACAAGAAGGAGCACGAATTGACTAATGTAGCGCGGTTGAGGAGGCCCGAAAATGGAAGACATCATCTCATTCCATTCTTCGAAAGCAAATGCGCCACTACCGCTTCCACCCTGTTGCGAAGCTCCTTGTTGTTGTTGATGCGGGTCCAGCCACTATGAATGATGGAGCGGCGGGGTCGGATATGATACACTACCGTCATATGGCGGTAGGCACGCATAATCCACCGGAGGTGGATCCACAACCACGGGCCGCCCCGCATGCCAATCCGCATGCATCCTTCGGGCTTGATCATCTTCGTATCGGTTATTCATCTCTAACTCATGAGAATAGGCATGTGCACGATTCCATGATTCTTGACAATCGAAGTTATGCTTTATGGACCGCTCCATACTAGAACTCGTCATCGTTTGTTAATCAAATAAAGTACGCTTCGACCCCGACCATGAATAAAAAATGGGTGCCGGAGGACGTTGGTTCTCAATAACCTCTTGCATAGTACCCTCGTAAGCCCAATTCGGCTCGTATGAACGCTTCGTGTAACCATAGAAAGCACCACCATATCCCCTACCTAGCCCCCCTTGGCCCACATTCACATTCTCATCGTGAGGCTCATCCGCATAGTCATCATCCCCACTCGGGGCTTCCGCTTCACTCTCCGGTTCATCCTCTTCACCCGGTAAAAGAGCTCGTGCATCAACTTTCAATGCTCTCCATCTTTGACCCTCCGATTTAAGATTGTGATACCTTTCTGATTGAGTGTAGGTCCATCCAATACCCATCTTTTGTAGACTAAAAGGATTATGCCTTTTCAGTGCTCCTCCATCCTCCGATGTGATCGCTTTAAACTGCTTCATTAATCCCGTGATAATTTGGCAATATGGGATAATGCTCCCCCCTAATTTGTTCCGGCAAATCCAAAGATGGTTCATAATCAAATTCCGAATTGGAAACCGAGGAGACCCATTGAGCAACGAATAGAGGACTGGCACTTCTGGGTACCTTACTTGTTCCTTATCTCCTCTTCTTGGAATGACATTCAAAATACAAATAGTTAACAGCAATTTTGCTTCTATCTTCAAGTTCCTCCGGTACAAGATGCCACTATAAGTACCTGGAAAAAACAAAGCCGCTAACATATCATTCCACCTCGGATGCTTTTTCGGTTTTATCAACAAATCATCAACACTAAGGATCATGTAATCACGAGCAGGTAGACTGTCGTACCTTGCCAACTTCCGTAGTGTATCAAACGACATTTCTACCTTGATCCCATTAACCTCGCCCGTCAACTTCATCTGTGATGGCCTATCATACTTGTTGCATTTGAGGGTTGCCATCCATTCTTGAATCTCATCCATAAACAGATTCTTGTTGTCCTTATCGTAACAACTGAGCGCTGCCTCCCATCCAAAGGCTCGGAATTGGGCAAACACATTAAACGGCCCAAATTCAACCTCTCTCACTTCCCTCTCACAAATAAACACAGCAGCCTTGTTTTTTAACCGGTTCATACTGTCATGAAATAGTGTCGGTTGCCACTCCTCCGGCTGATCATCTAAAGGACCCGATTCCCACCTTGGCTTATCAGCCGGGTCCAACTCTACCATCTCTTCATCATCACTTTCACTCTCACTAACTCTACCCAAATATTGCCTCTTCTTTGGTTGTTGTTCCGGCTGTTTGCCTTTGCCTTTAGACGAAGAAGACGAACTAGCTCCCGCTCTTTCCTTCGTTCTTACCATTTTCCTTCACACATTGCAAAGCAAACAACACAACCAAACACAAAAAAGTTAGCCCCTTTTTATCAACAATCCCCACACTTGCTTGTTACTATGGTTGTAGATGTTAGTGAAAAAATTTTATAAATTATTTTGTCAAAAATTGGGCATGGTGCCTCTACAATGTAGAGGTTCCCAAAAGTTCACTACTTTAACATCAAACATACATCTACAATCATAATAATACTCAAGTAACAAATCTTCATGATGTAAATATGAACAAGCAAGTGGGTATGAACAAATATAAAAAACAACCTTAATCTTCACAATGCATCATCAAAACATAACAAATAAGCTTCCATACCTTTGTTTGAAGATGCTAGAACACAAGTGAAACAAAAACTTCAAAAACCCCCAAAATTTTCGAATCTAGGGTTTGTGAATCAGACCAAACAACGTTGTTTTCTCACCAATTTCTTGGCAAAATCAGCAAGTTCGTGAAAAATTAGTCAAGATAGACCTAAATTTCACTTGATTTGACCAAGAATTGGGAGAGATATGAAGGATTGAAGGTTGTGGGGTTATGGAGTTTGTAGAAGATCTTGTGGGGTTAGATGAAAGTGATAGATTAGAATGAATGGAGGAGAAAGGGGAAGAAAAACGAGTGGCTGGGGATATGTCACGTGATTGTGTTGTTGTTGTTGTTGTTATTATTATTATTATTATTATTTTATTTTTTTTATAACTGCTGCAAACGAAACGACACTCTCATCGCCAGGGGCTACCGTAAATTACGGTGGCCACCGTAATTTACGGTGGACCTCTGGCAAATAAACCCACCGTAAACCAGTAGGTTTACACCGTAACGACCAAAACCTTTTTACCTCCACCGTAACTTACGGTACCACCGTAACGACCAAAACCTTGTTATTACGGTGGTACCTGGGCCTTCCTGCTTCGCTTAAAAATGCAATTTTAAGTGTCTTTTTTATATTTTTTTTTTCAGTTTTTCCAATTTTTTTTGTGTTTTTAAAAATTTTCAAAACATGTAAAAATTACCCTACCCCCTCGAAAGTCCCGTGTTGTCCTCAACACGATGTTTGAACAATTCGTGACCCGAATGTCCCCACAGTTGTTTCAAACACAAGCTTCAAGCGAGTACGGTAAATGTGCAAACTATACAAAACAAACAAAACAAAATGCTAACTATGGACACTACCAAACCTGGGCCTCTCATGGTTGATCATCATCTACCGGGCGTAATATGTAGCCCGCTTTGTCAAGCTCCAAGTTGTTGATGTCGTTCCCTTCCAAGTATAGCTTCAACCGATGGCCATTCACCGTTTGTTGTTTGTTGGTTTGCTCATCTTGGATATCTATATCACCAAACCTCCCGACTCGCCGAACGACATACGGGCCCGTCCATTTGCTTTTAAGCTTGCCCGCAAACATCTTGAGCCTTGAATTGTACAACCAAACCTTTTGACCCACTTCAAAGGTTTTCTTCCTCAACTATGCATCGTGTACCTTTTTGAGCTTGTCTTTATAAGCTGATGCACACTCATACACCTCATCTCTAATTTCTTCGAGTTCACTCAATTGCAACTTTCTCATCCTCCCTGCTTCATCATAATCCACATTTACCGCCTTGATTGCCCAATGCGCCCGATGAGCTAACTCCATTGGCAAATGACAACCCTTTCCATAAACCATCCGGTAAGGTGTTGTGCCAATTAGAGTTTTGTAAGCCGTTCAGTATGCCCACAACGCATCATCCAATTTGCTCGACCAATCCTTCCTATCCGTACGAACCGTCTTGATGAGAATTTCTTTAATTTGACGGTTGGACACTTCAACTTATCCACTCATTTGCGGATGGTAAGGTGTGGCAATCCGGTGATTCACGCTATACCGCTTCAACAATTTCCCAAAATTAAAGTTCTTGAAATGCGAACCACCGTCACTTATGATAACTCTTGGAATGCCAAAACGGGAGAAGATGTTGGATTGAATAAATTTACGAACAACCGAATGGTCATTTGTACTTGTTGCAATAGCTTCAATCCACTTCGAGACGTAGTCCACCGCCACCAAAATGTACAAAAACCCGTTGGAATTTGGGAAGGGACCCATAAAGTCAATGCCCCATACATCAAATATTTCCATAACCAAAATTGGTTGTAATGGCATCTCGTCCCTCTTTGAAATGCTTCCTATCCTTTGGCAATTTACACCATTTCTAGCAAACTCACACGCATCCTTGAAAATAGTGGGCCAATAAAACCCACACGACAAAACCCGATAACCCGTTTTATGCCCGCTAAAGTAACCTCCACATGCGGATGAGTGGGCATGAGTCAAGATTTCCAACACCTCCGTTTCGGGCACACACCTCCGAATAACTTGATCCGGATCTTGAAAAGATCCGATTCATCCCAAATGTATTGCTTCACTTGGACCATAAATTGTTGTCTTCGCTTCTTAGTCCAATGATTTGGGATGTCACCCGTGGCTAAGTAGTTTACGTAGTGAGCATACCACGGTGCAACAAAGGTGGACACGGCTAATAATTGCTCATCGGGAAACCTTTCATTTATCTTGCTCAAATCATCAATTCCTTCCATCGGGATCCGAGACAAGTGATCCGCCACTACGTTCTCACTTCCCTTTTTGCCTCGGATCTCTAAATCAAACTCTTGTAATAACAATACCCACCGGATTAAACGAGGCTTTGCGTCCTTTTTCTCCATCAAATACCGGACCGCGCTATAATCCGAATATACCACCACTTTGCTCCCCCAAATATACGAACGAAACTTATCCAAAGCATACACCACCGCTAATAACTCCTTTTCGGTTGTGGTGTAATTCAGTTGCGCTTCGGATAAAGTCTTGCTTGCATAATAAATTTCCACCGGATTTTTATCAACTCGTTGACCCAAAACTGCACCAATTGTAGTGTCTCTTGCGTCACACATGATTTCGAATGGCTTTGACCAATCCGGCGGTTGCAAAATGGGAGCCTTGACCAAGTGTTCCTTCAAAATAGTAAATGCTTGCAAACATTCATCAGTAAAGTCAAATGGAACATCTTTTAACAATAAATTACATAAAGGTTTAGTGATAACACTAAAACCTTTTATGAATCGTCTATAAAAACCCGCGTGTCCCAAGAATGACCTTACACCCTTAACATTTTTCGGTGGTGGCAAAGATGATATTACCCGTATTTTTGCCTTGTCCACCTCCATACCCCTTTCCGATATAACATGGCCTAACACAATGCCCTCTTGCACCATGAAATGACTTTTCTCCCAACTAAGCACTAAATTTTCTCACCACATCTTTTTAAAACTTTTTGTAATTCGTTGAGACACGATTCAAAACTAGTGCCAAAAATCAAGAAGTCATCCATAAACATTTCAAGCGACTCTCCAACCATGTCCGAGAAAATACTCATCATACATCGTTGGAAAGTTGCCGGTGCATTGCACAAGCCAAATGGCATTCGCCGGATGGCAAAGGTACCATATGGACAAGTGAAGGTGGTCTTGTGTTGGTCATCCGGGTGTATTGCTATTTGATTGTAACCCGAATACCCGTCCAAAAAGCAGTAATATTTCTGACCCGACAGTTTTTCAATGATTTGGTCAATAAAAGGTAGCGGGAAATGGTCCTTAGAAGTAGCGGTATTCAACTTACGGTAGTCAATACATACACGCCACCCGGTGACTGGTCGGGTGGCAATTTGTTCACCGTTTTCATCCTTGACTACTTGAATACCGGCCTTCTTAGGCACAACTTGGGTAGGACTTACCCAAGCACTATCCGAAACAGGATAGATAATTCCCGCATCCAACCATATAATTACCTCTTTCTTTACTACCTCCCTTAGGTTCGGATTCAATCGCCGTTGAGCTTCTCTTGTCGGTTTTGCATCTTCGGTGGTGATAATCTTGTGCATGACGATTGATGGACTAATTCCTTTGAGATCGGCAATCGTCCATCCGATAGCTCCTTTGTTCTCCTTCAAGACTTCCAATAAGGCTTGTTCTTGCGCCATCTCTAAATTAGAGGAAATAATGACCGGTAGAGTGTCATTATCCCCTAGAAAGGCATACTTCAAATGGCTTGGCAAGTCCTTGAGTTCCAACTTTGGCGGTTCTTCTAGTGACGGTTTAGTACCCGAGCTTATTTCCGCCGGTAAGCCTTCAAATTGGTGGGTCCATGGCGGTCGACCTTCTTTCAAAGCCATAGCATCCTGTTTTTCCTCTTCAACCCGTAGTGCACAAGCATGTACCTGTTCAGAAAAATCACACAAACAAACATCTATGCCATCCTCCTCATATTCATGCGGGTTGCATCCGTCGACTAAATCTGCCATAAAACACTCATCAACACCAACAGCATTAGAATTGTTAGTAAAAACATTCAAGCGCATTTTTCGATTTCCAAAAGTCATATCGACTGTACCAAATCTACAATCGATCACAGCATGCGCGGTGCTCAAAAATGGCCGACCCAAAATGACATTTTGTTGTTGTTTTGGGTCCGTGGATGAATAGTCTAAGACTAAAAAGTCAATCGGATAGTAAAATTCATCAATTTTCACAATCACATTTTGAACCATCCCCCGAGGTAGCTTATGAGACAAATCGGCCAAAACAACTGTTGTCTCTACCCTTGCTAACGGACCAAAGTCGTATTGGTCATATACGCCCCCCAGTAAAATGCTCACCCCGGCTCCAAGATCTAGTAACGCCTTTGCCATTTGAAAATTACCAACTTGTATATTTATTAATGGCGTACCTGGATCTTTGAGCTTAGGATGAAGCTCCCCATTCAAAACCGCACTTATTTGCCCGGTCAAGTCTACCCGCTTAGGCATTTTCTTCTTTTGTTGCCTTTTTTGTGTTCATAACTCTTTTAAAAATTTAGCGTATGTGGGTACTTGTTTTATTGCATCAAGGTGTGGAAGGTTAATTTTAACTTGTTTAAACATGTCCCATAATTCTTCTTTTTGGGGACCTCTTGATGCAATAAAATTTTTCTTACCCGGGTCAAGTAAAGCCGATGGGAATGGGACTTGACTCGGTTCACCTTCATCTTTCACTTTTCTCATTTTCACCCAACCCTGGTTTGTTAACATTTGATTCTTTAGGTTTAACCGGTGAAACTTCATCATCGTCACTTTCATTACCCGTGACATCCTCAACTACCCCCTCAACCAAACCCGGTGACACATTTGCTTTAAATTCTTTGCCACTTCTCAATACATTAACATGACTAATATTAACGTTGCTACCTTGTGACGAACCATGGGAATGATTTACCTTGGTGTTGCTAGGAAGTTGACCTTTGCTTTTCTTCAACTCCGCCACATCGGTTGCCAATTGACACATTTGGGTTGTTAGTGATTGAATGCTCTTGTCACGAACTTCATCCTTTTACATCCGGACTTCATCGAGTTGATTCCGTTTTTGCATGTCTTGTTACATAGCCCGAAGCATATCCATGACTTCATTCCCGCTTGACGAATTTTGACCCGAACCACTTTGACCCGTTTGTTGAAATTGCCCTTGATAACCATAGTTGTTTCCACCCCGATAATTGCCTTGGTTGTATTGTTGGTGAGGTGCAAAGTTACCTTGAGCTCCTTGAAAGTTTGGGTTAGCTTGGTTCGCCGTGTTCCAGTAACGGAAATTAGGATGATTTCGTAACCCGGGGTGGTATGTGTTGGAGTTCATATTGAAATTTCGACCACCTCCTTGAATTGCATTCACTTCCTCTACTTGCTCATCAACCACCCCAACTACACAAACTTCCGCCATGTGGCCTATTTCGTTGCAATTAGTGCACACGTTGTACACTTGATTTGTGGCTTGCACATTGCCACTCTCTACTCCATGCACTTGTGGTCTTTGTATCATATGCCTTGCCCTTCTTGAAGATTGGGTCTTCCTCTTGGAATTCACTGCCATTTGCTCTAAAAATGCCCAATCAACATGTTCATAATTCGTACCGAATGTGCCATTAGTAATCGACATTAAATCACGTGCATCCTTCGAACTCAACCCCTCATGGAATGCGTTCAACAGCTCCCAAAGTTGGATCCCGTGATGAGGGCAATTCCGTAACATCATATTAAACCTTTCAAACGCTTCATGAAACATCTCCCCCGATTGTTGTTGGAAGCTTCTCAAACCTCTCCTTGCATCATTAGTCTTTTGGGAGGTGTAATATTCATCCAAGAAAATCTGTTGCATATCGGCCCATGTAAAAATCGATGCGGAGGGTAAGGTGTGAAACCATCTCTTTGCTTTATCTTCCAAAGAGAATTGGAAAAGAACTAACTTAACATCATCCGAAGAGAACCCTTGGCCTCCAATCGTGTTGCAAATAGAGTCATATGTCTCCAAATGGAAATAAGGTTCTTCTGTTGCTAACCCCTTAAACTTTGGTAGACTTTGGAGGGCGGTTGTTGTCACTTCAAACGTTCTTCCATCCGCATAATGAGGAATCACTACCGGCGAGGAATTGTTAGTGATAATAGGCCAAAAGTGAGCTTCGATTCCCCGTACTACTTCCCGTTGATGTCTTTGAGGGGCACCCAATGGTGCTCTTGGTTGACCCATTTGCCCTTGCATAGGTCCTTGAGGTGCAAACGGTGGTTGATATTGGTATTGATGCATTGGCGGTTGTTGTGGAATCGGCCGATGAAATTGAGGTTGCGTATTTTGAGGACGCACTTGATGTAGCGGTGTAGGGTGTTGCAATTGTGGCCCTTGCGGTCTAATGTGTTGCACCCCGACCGGTAATCTACTCGTGTCTTGAAATTGTTGAATCGGTTGACTTTGTTGACCCGCTCCTCCTTGAGGTCCCAAATATCCTCCATCACCCCCATAGTAAAAACCTTCCTCTTCATACCCTCTAAACTCTTCTTCATAACCATCATCATATCCATCTCCTTGAATGCCCGAGGATTGCCCGAATGGAAGGGATGAATATTGGAAGCCCAATTGGTTCGATGGTCTAAATGTAGAAGTAGCATGGACAATGGTTGAATTTGGTGGTATTGGGTAATTAGAGAATGATTGACCCGTAGTTGGGGGAAAGAAGTGTGACAATGGTGGAATTGTGGAAGAAGGGCTAAAGGTAAGATTGGGTTCAACTTGAGTAGTGATCGGTTGTGTGGTGTTGGTTGGTGTAGTATCATGAGGTGGAGTAGGATTTGTAGTGGTATTAGGTATGGTTGTGTTTGGTGATGGTTGTGTGGAAGTAGGTATAAATGATGAGGTCGTTTGACCCGTTGTGGGTGGTATTTGAGATTCTTGCATGATGTTTCGTGGTGTGATGGGTGAGGTAGGTGAACCAATAATTCAGTTTTCTTGTACTAAAACTCGGTTTTGCCTTAACGTTCTTTCGATCTCCGGGTCAAACGATAATGGTGACGACTTGTGAGAGCCTCTAGTATGCATGCACCTGTAATACCTGCACACTAAACACACCAGCGTAAACCCGAAAATAACAAAGCAAAACTATCAAACTGACACACGTTGCGCACTACTCCCCGGAAACGGCGCCAAAATTTGACGTGCTGTCGTAGTACACGCAAATTTAATCCAAATAACAGAAAACAGATAGTGATAAATGGGTATCGAACTCAGGGAGTATGTGGAAAATGTGTTAAATCTCTAGCTTTGCAATTTAACTATAATTAACCTAATATGCAGAAATTAAAGATCAATGATTTGGGTTGTTTGTTTAAGAAAACTAAATTATCAATTACTTACTAATCAGGATTGGATTTTTAAATCCGATTATGAGAACAATGACCATCTTAGGATTCAGTTTCTTTTAACACTTTTGCGAAATTCCAACTAGAAAGAGTTACATAGACATAACTTGTGTACAAACAATTGTTGTGATAAAAGGGAATAAAGTACTTGGATTATATGAATGCGAGGTTGTTTCCCGACAATCAATCAATCAATATCCAACCCTAACCCTTCCCATGATATCTCGATTTCCAACGGCACCAAGAACGTACGATTTAGACTAGAATTGCAATACCAATTAACAAGCTACAATCAATTACTCATACACCATGATAATCAAAGCAAACACACAAGAGTTTAAGAAAACCTTCACCTAAGATGATCACCACAAGTTTAGCCAGACATTGTTCGGTTGATCATCAAAACATCAAAGTTCAAGTTCATACGAATCAAAAACCAAAACCAAATGTTTAGAAATGTTTGGAACCAACAAGAACCAGCCAAATTCGTCTCCAATCTCCAAAGAAACGTCCAATGATGAATCATGTGAAAAGACACCTCCAAAAACGGTTTTAATGAGTAGTTACACTTTTGTCCGTCGCCTCCACCGTAACTTACGGTACCTACCGTAAGTTACGGTGGACTTCATTCTGTTACGGTGGTTTGCTACTGAGGTACGGTGGAAAAATGCAGGATTTCAGGGCCACCGTAATTTACGGTACCCACCGTAACCGTAAATTACGATGGAGCCCTGACTTCTTTGTTTCTTCTCTTCTTTCCTTCCATGCATGACCCTTTTCACTCTGTTCCATCCAAAGCAGCATTTTATCCATTTTTAAGCTCCAAAGTGTACCTGAAACATAAGCAACTGTAGTCATCTAATTCAAGATAATTACACGATCAAGTGCGGAATAAACTCGTCTTTTAACATCATTAAGGGTTGTCCTATGGACCACCCGTCACTATTTAAATACTTGTCAGAATTATTAGTGTTATGATATATCGAGCAATCTATTTCGTCTCACTCCAATGTTTCCGCCATTGGTTGGGGTGTGACACCTAACCCCTCAAAACTTATATCTAAGTTTTGTAAAGGGTATTTAGGGTAAGTGTAGCTTATGTCCTCGTCCCGGGGTGTACGCCACGTTAAAGTGATTACGTTTGAGTATCAGTTAACGAATTACTTCCAACAGAAAAGTTTTTGAAAGTTCGGAATTGTACAAGGACTGAAAATGTGCAAATGTCACAGTCGAAATACGTTTCATTGGACGCAGAATATAATTTCCTTCCTCCTTCCACACAGTCGGGAATTAATTGGAGGATTTAATATGTATTGTTACATAGTCGAACGATAAATTCCCTTTCCTCAGTTGGAAATTCGGGACAGGTGTCGCCTCACAATTAGACAAAAATTTACGGGTGTTACATCCTCACCCCCTTAAAGGAAATCTCATCCTCAAGATTTTTTTAAAGTAAGACGGTTAGTTCCGTTCCATATCAGATTTCAACCTCTCAAGTGTATCCTGGGCCAAAGTGGAAATCCCACTTCACTTTTATAAGGGATACTTATTTTCTACGGAGCTTTTAAATTACATGGTACATAATGGACAAGGTTTTTCAATAAACCTTAAGCTCACGTTTCACCGTCATAGCGAAAATTGACAAGTGCTATCAGCTAAACACTTTTAAGATTTGAGATATGGAATGCACTATGGATTCCACTCAGCTCTATTAGTAGCTTACATCTAGAAGCTGCTGAACTGACACATTCTATCATCTCGAATGGTCAATATATCTAGGGCTCAGTTTCCCGTATTCAATGATATATTATCTTTAAGACTTCTTCTTTTTATCGACATAACTCTTCTGCCAATCGTGGGTAGTCTTGAGTCTGTCTTAAAAGTAAGATTCTTGTAGTTAGGACAATCTATGGTCCAGAGAGTTGGTGTTTACCAACTTTAGCCCAACAGACGGGTGTTCTAAACTTTCTTGTGTATTATGCATGCACATAGCATATTCTCCAGAGTTTGGAAGGTACGCTCACTCTACCCATCAGTCTGGGCAGTAAGCCGTACTAAAATTTAAGAGCGTACTAAGCGCTTTGCTGGAATTTTCCAGGAATAAGAATATATTTAGTATCTCAATCTGATACTATAGACAATGATACTCCATAAGGAGACTCGATGTTATCTTTATATAGCTTAACTTGTTGGAATTATAAATTTTCCTTAATTAACAAGAAGCATCGACTTAGTCAGTCTGTTGACTATAATTCATATCGTGTCATTGCTACGATTGATTTAGGAAAATTTGGAATTAGATCCATTGTTACCATTTCCCATATCTATGTGGGATTTTCCAATTCATTGATGCAGACCAGATGGTCCATGATGTTCGTCTTACTTGCGAACACATTAAGCATTTTGCTTCATAGGTGGCTATGGACTTCTCATGTTCGTATACCAAAAGGTCTTTAGCCTTCGACTCCAGTCCATCAAAAGTTACTTGTGTCATGTATATGACACATTCTCCTTACAATCACTTGGATGCCTTAAGCATAAAAGCTTTCTCTGGCAATCCATAGTGTTGTTCTTCCACAAAAGTAGGTATATCGCTAGATGGGGATTTAGTTTCGATAAGTTTCTTACTGCAGACAATGTGGATTTGGTTTTGAACTAACCAATCCATGTCTAAAACCATATCGAATCCCGCAAGATTTATAGATAAAATACTATCAAAGACAAATTGATTCACTAAGGATATATCATAAGTGAAACCATCTATATTGGCCACTTGATTTTATAAATAATATTTAAGCCTTAAAAGGGCAGAATTAGAATTTTATTAAATTTACAATCGATGAAGCCTTAACTAGCTTTAGAGTTCAAAACAAGTTTCTAGTAAATAAATCTTTTACGAGAAACAGATCTGTAATGATATCTATGTCTTTAACTGCTTCCCCTGCACTAATTAGAAGGCTCAAGCATTGCCTTTCTTGCCATCAGTGGCCTTGTTCTTCCCGTCGGCCGCCCTCTTTGGGAAGCGGGTATTTATATGCCCTTTCTCGCCACATCCATAACAGGTGGTGTCTTTCAAGTTTTTGCATTCGTGAGACTTGTGGTCCATCTCCTTACAAATGCCACAACCCTTGGTTTGCTCATGGAAACACCTTCCAAAGTGTTGCTCCTCGTAGGTTTTACATTTGGGTTTTGCCTCATTCGGCTTGGACTGATAGCTCGAACCTTTCTTACCCTTTTTTAAATCCTTACTAGGGGTATCATCACGCTTTCGCTTGTGATCCTCCTCGGCCTTAATCACCTTTGCTGTTATTTCATCTTTAGTGAGAGATAGAGACAGATCCACAACGGATCTAAAAGTTGTAGGTGTTGAGGATTTAACCATCCCCTTGAATTCTAGAATGAGTCCTCCAATAAACCACGCAATGCGCTTGGATTTGCGGGTAATTAAATAAGGAACAAGTCTCGACAAAGAGTTGTATTCAGATACATAGGCTCGACACTCGAGACCTTTCATGGTCAGCTTCAGAAAGTCAGATTCGACATTCTCCAACTCGTGAGGTGGGCAGTAAGTCTCGCGGATCATGTCCACGAACTTAGGCTAACTTAGGTTGTACAACACAACCTTGCTAGTGGATTGGATAAGTGCCTTCTAGCAAGTTAGAGCATCCTCCTTGAAGGATTGAGACATATTTAACAGTGTCCTTGGTGGCAAAACCACTTATATCAATCACGGTTTCCATTTCATCCAGCCACTTTAGAGCATCCATAGCTCCATTCTCACCCGTAAAGTCACGGGGTTTACAAGAAACAAATTACTTATAAGTACACCCCTTCTTAGAGTCACGTGGCTTAGTTCTCTTGATACTCTTGATACTTTGCTCACTCATAGTTGAGGAGAAATGAGACTTTTCAGTCTTATGAGTATTAGAATGGGGTTTAGAAACAGAGTCTTCTTATTGTACTGATGGTTCTGGCCCTTTAAGTGTGGCCATAAATCCAGCCAGGGCTTTACCGACTTCATCGGCAATCAGGGATTGAAGACGATTCTCTTCGTGAGACGTATCCCAAATCTCCCACTGAGGAGAAGGGCATGTATTTAAACGTCGACTGAGACGTATCCTAAGTCTCCCACTGAGGAGAAGGGCTTATATTTAAACGTCAACAGATACATGTCCTAGAATCTCCAACTGAGGAGAAGGACTAAAAGTGTCAACGCTATTGGGTGAAGACAAATTTGTCGAAAGACCGCTAGCAATCAAGCAAATATATTTCTTTTAAAAATTTATTTGGTCTACTAGTTCTTACATAATTAAGGCTAGTAAATAGACCATGATAAAAGACTCTGTCTTAAAGGTATATTTCCACCAATGGTAGTGGTTGAAAATGTGATAGTAGTGGAAAACTGATTCCCTCACACCAATATAAATCTTAATAATCTATAAGTGATTCTCGTCCAACTTATGTGAAGACACTTAAAAATTTCATCCAAGTATGCAATGTTAATTATCCCAAATCTCCCACTAAGGAGAGAGACTTATATCTAAACGTCAACTGAGGTGTATTCCCAAATCTCCAACTGAGGAGAGGGACTTATATTTTTAAACATCAACTGTGACGTATCCCAAATCTCCAACTGAGCAGAGGGACTTATATTTAAACGCCTACTGAGACGTATTCCCAAAATCTCCACCTGATGAGAGGGACTTATATAAACGTCAACTGCGACGTATTCCCAAATCTCCCACTAAGGAGGGGGACTTATATTTGTTGGTGCATATGTCTATTGACTTCGTCTTGTATCGAGTCGTGTAATAGATTAGATAGACCAAGATACGTAGTTCGAGAAAAACGGGAAACAGGTCTGAACTGACCAGTTCGTGCGAATTGGACAGTTCGTGCGACCTGGCACCAGTTCGTGAGAACTGGACCACATCGTGTGAGACTTGTTCGTGTGGACTGGATTCCCTATAAATAGGAGGTCTTGGGTCTTTCATTTGAAACATTCTGATTTCGGAGAGGAAGTGCTGCCGAAGTGTCGTACGATCTGTAATAGCTTTCAAATCAATACTAACGGTAGTTAAAGTGGTTCTAAGTGTTAAACAAGCTGTATACATGTCCAAATCATTGAATTCCGCCTTTGGTTTGGATTAGAACTCTTCTGATCGACTCATTAGGTCGAGTCCCCGATCCTACAAGTGGTATCAGAGCTCAGGAGGAAGAGTTCTTACCATTTCAGCTAGTTTTCATCTATAAATCTGATTTCTACTCATTCTTCTACACATTTTCTTCAAAATCAGAACGTTTTCACGGATACAATGACCTGATTTTCACATATAACACGTAAAACACTGTTTTAATCAATCCTTGAAAAAATCAGACCTAAAATCAACCTAAAACTTGATAAAAATGGCCAAATCGTGTGAAAAATCTTTCAGATCGTTCGAAAGGATCTCAGGTCGCACAGATTGAACATATCAGATCGCACGAAGTGATCTAAGTCATGCGAAGTAATCCAGGTCGCGTGAAATTGTGTCAGGTCGTTTGAGTTTGTGAACCAGTTCGTGTGAAATCATCCAGATTGTTTGAAACTTGATCCAAGTCGTGCGAAGTGATTCTGGTCGCTTGAGAATCTTCAGGTCGTTTGAAGGTGAACCAGTTCGCACGGAGTGTGTTATAAACCCCAGGTCGCTTGAAACTTCAAGTCGTGTGAAATATCATCCAGTTCGCACGGTTTGAGTGAAATTTGATCAGTTACCACGAAGTTGTCAGGTCGTATGGGATAGTTCCAGATCGTACCAAATCCAGTTCATTTCAAATCTTCAGTTTTCATTTGAAATTCTGATTTTGTGAAACTTTTCACCAAAACATGGATAACGAGTTTTACAACACGTTTGCTACTGCTCCAGCTACTCCAGTTACAGTTGCTGAGACTGTTGGTATCAAAAATGAAACGGGAACTTTCCAAAAGCCTCCAAAGCTTATGTACATTGAGGACTTTAAAGGATGGCAAGATTGTTTTGTAAACTGGGTGCAAGCTAATAAGTTTGATGCATGGGTTTCGATAGAGAAAGATTACACTTAACCAAAAGATGATCTTGGAAATGAAAAACCATTAAGTGAATTTACACCGAATGAAAAATTAAGATACACCAGTGAAAAAATGATGATTAGCATTCTCCAACAAGCGGTAAAAGAAGATATTTTCATTTTGCTTCAACATGAGGGAACTACTAGATCAATTTGGTTAGTGTTGATTAAAAAGTTTAAGGGAAGTGCTGATATGATAAAAAATAAACGAGCATTACTAAAAAAATCTTTTGATATGTTTACAGCTTTTGAAGGTGAGACGACTAGGAAGATTATCGAGAGATATTGTCATCTAGTCATGGAAATGAAAAGATTAGACATCAAGAAAGAAGATGAAGAATGGGTTGATAGGCTAGCTGATGCGTTACAACAGAATGAATGGGGAACATATCTGTTGATTTTAAAGCATAACCGACAATTTAAAGATATAAATTTGTGTAAGTTTATCCAGAAGTTGGAAGAACATGAGTTAGCAATGCAAAAAACTGCTACAATGAGAAGTCCGGGTGCTCAACAAGATGTTAGTCTATACTATCGAGGAAGCAAAGTTGAAACTACTTCGAGTCCAAAGATTCAGACTGCGTTCAGTGCTGATGGTACTTCCGGAACAAATGCAAGCAATACAAATCAGAGTAGTGGATTTACTTCGTCTTATTCAAATTTTGAACCAAATTTCTCAACACCAAGTTCTCAACAACAAAGTTCAGCAAATGGTACCGGTCAAGTATTGCAATGTAATGTTACATTGAATATTCAAAATGGTCAATATTTTTCTCCAGATACTGCGAAGCAACACATGGCATCTCTTGTCACTGTGTTAGAGTCGTATGAAAGCTTAGTTGTTTGAAGAATCGGAAATCCGAGGCTCACTAAAGAAGATTATGACCGATTGATTCTTAGGAACTTGAGTTGATGGACATCAAGTGGTGTTTAGCTAGTGTTTTGAGAAGAGCAGAAAAATTCAAAAAAATCACCGGTAGAGATAATCTTCGTGATGCTGCTACATCTCAGCTAGGTTTTGACAAATCGAAGGTTACTTGTTTTCGTTGCCGAGAAAAAGGGCATTTTAAACGAGAGTGCACAAACAGAGAAGCAACCGGAAGACAAGATCCTTTCGGAAACAACGATTATCATAGAAAAGCTATTTATCATCAGGTTGCTCAAGAACCTCGTACTATTGAAGAATCAAAAGGAAGAGCTTGTTATGGTCTGATAGACCAAGATAATGAGAGAATTCCAGAAGGCTTGAATTGGGATGATTATGATCCTAACCGACCTATCACACCCCAATTTTCCACGTGTCACCGGTGGGCCCGGTGGGGAGTATAGTGACGTAGTTGGTATCATCATAGACAAACAACACAATATAATAATGCACAGCGGAAGCAAAGATAGATTCATTTCAACCTTAAATAAAATGTAATAATAAATATCACAAGTAGTTGAAACGGATCCACAGGCGGATCAAAAACAAAATAAGATATTGTTCAACAGTTTATTGTCGTCCAAGCTTGCAAGACTTATTGTGGACGCTCTAGAAGACAGCCAGCCTATTACATAGAGTACCTGCACTTAACCTTTTGGAAAAAATACGTCAGTTTACACTGGTAAATACAATTTAACTGACCCATTTTTGAAAAGAGTTGAAAATTGATTTGAAGGCACGTGGCACAAAATATTTTTATAACTTGGGATAATTATATAATATAATCTTGTAAAGGATTTACATGTTACTTATGCGTTCAGTAGCCCGGTTCGTGCCGGGTTAAAGATTAATAGACACACCACAGGTATAGTGCCCACAAGGCTGATTCCTTTAAGTGGGATACCAGTTTTTACATATGCAGCTGTCAGGTGTACGCCTACACCCCGTGCTTAGGTCGTGGCCATTTCATGAATGATGCCAAGGATATCCGGGACATGGTTATTAACCCCCCAAAGGCTTTAAGCAATAAAACACACATTCAAAACAGGCATCTCAATAAATTTAACCTCTATTTGATTAAATAATTCAATGCCGGACCAAGCGGTATTTTATATACCGTACCCCAAGCCCGTATAGGGAAAATAAGTCAAAAAGTATTTACCTGAGCTAAATATAAATTCAATCTCAGCCGTATATCAAATCAGCAAGTACAGATAGCTTTTACTGGGCTCCTATATCTGGAACGAAGGTTTTTAATAACCTATTAGATTTCTAACGGGTCTTTATTTAAGCTTAAGCTTAGACCGGCTAGTTTAAAGGACGATACGGTTCAAACGCACGATTAAGCGAAGACCGGATAGAATGTGATTCAGACCCGACAAGTTTGAATACTTGTATAATATGGGTATACTAAATACACTCCGGATTTTGAGACAAAAATGATAATGTTTGACCCGTCTCGATCAATTTATGCAAACTAGTTACATAAACCGAACCGAACGCGAAAGAGCGTTACGGGTAACCGTAAGAGTCATATGCAAGTTCCCTGAGATAATATGCTTTAAATATGTTATAATATCAGTAAGTTATTTTCTATTATGCCCAAAACGGATTTAAACACAAATTAGGCCTCATAAGGGCATTTTGGTCATTTAAAAGATTTATAAAAGAGTTTATTTGTAAATCTCAGTTACGGGTCTGATTTATACAGTAAGTATACTTAATTTAACATGTTATAACAGTAGGGTATGACCCATGTGTGAAAATTATCATTTAAAACCAAACTATGCACCTTAGGGGTATTTTGGTAATTTCACAAGGGCTAAAGATGTCAAAATTGGAACTCTGAGTTCAGAAACTTATACTTACGGTTATTATATAAGAATATACTAAAAACATTAGTAGGTATCAACCTTATATGTTTAATATGGCTATAGTACATACTATGCGTTAAAAACGCTTAAAAGACGATTTAGAGCCGTTTCCGGGTTTTTAAAAGAAAGCTGATATTTTTATATTTCCAGAATGCTCAAAATAATTTATTTAACAAATAAAATCAGTAGAAAAAGGTTTGGGGTCAAAAGGATTTGTAAAACTCATTTTATGGCTAAAAGGGCAAAATCGGTATTTACCGAATTTAGCTTAAAGACCTATGTTATGCTCAGCCAAAAATTTAATAAAAATCTTTATAAATCCCAAAATATTATATAACATCAGTGGGTAAAAATTTTGGTATCAAAAAGTGGGTTAAAATAGGTTTTACGCTAATTATGCTGTTTATGTAACATAAAGCTTGCAAATTACGATAATGAGCATAACTCTTATTCTGGACCTCAAACTGATATCAAATTTTTGGTGCAAGTTTATAAATTAGTAACAAATGTTTCTACTCTTTCACTTTTTCAAAAATCACGTTTTATAGCAAAAAGGGCATAATAGTCAACTTTTAAGCATAAATCGGAAACATGCATATGAACCGGATGAGTGTTGGACCAAGTTGTAAAATCTCAGAGAGTTAAACTTATATGAAAGTTGGTCCAAAATATGCTCTAATGCAGATCTCAAACATGCATGTACGGATCAGAACTGAAAGTCAAAGAATAAGTCAATTCATGTGACTTTCGGTTCCGATTTGAGTTTAAATTGAAAATTGTCGAATTGATTATGTTAAAACATGTCCTTACATTAATTATAAAGTTATTTTGATGATCAAACAGGTTGCATGTAGCCTATATTGTTAATCATGCTTAAATTTGCAAAAACACATTCTGTTGACTTTTTAAGAAAAGCTTTGACTCGACAATTAACATGCTTAGAGCGTGAATCTGAAAATACCCTTTTAGGGGTTTGTTACACTCATAAATACCAACATGTGGGTACTTTCAATTTGAGAAATGACAGAGCCAATCTCGTTTAAACTCAAAGTCAAGTTTTATTTAAGATAGTTTGACTTTCGGTTAATACACTAAGCTAGAACGAATTAGAGAATGATATGTACACTTACAATGGTCCTAAACAAGCTTAGAGATCACTATGAAGCAGCCTTGTCGAACAGAAAGCTCTATAATCGTTCTTGTGAATTTTGAAAGTTCAAGTGTTCATATGTTTGCAACTTCAAGTCCACTTTATGATCATTTTGATCTGATTAGAGAGTGTTACAGGTGTTGGTAGATGTTTGTAGGATCATTACAAGTGCCTTACATGCAAATAAAACCATTGGGGAGCCCATGGTATCGACAATAGCTGTCAACAACTCGAAAACAGACCTGACTGACATCTGTTCGCTGTTCCTGTCGCTGGGCACATGTTCGCGGGCCGCGAGGCCCCTCACGCGGGCCGCGTACCAGCTGTTAACCAGCTTAGCAGGTTTTCAACATTTACAATTCGGTCCCTGGTCTTTTGATACGTGTTTTGGCTGTTTATTTTGCATTCTAAACCCTCAAATCTGGTTTTTAAGAACCTTGGGACTTTTATAAACATGATAAGGTCCTTGGTTCACTTTGCGCTTACCCGAAAAGTCACGAAATCAACGTTAACGTAATTAACCTTTCGTGTACGGTTTTGATCATAACTTTCTCATACGTTCACGAAACTTCACGAAATTTTTATCACATATTCTCGTGAGTATATTTTATCATTACAAAGCTTCGGGTTTGCCAAAAGATCACTCAGAGGTATAATTTCAACATGTTGACACGTTTAGCCCCTGTAGTTTGTAATTCCTCACTTTCTTTCATCTTTCGCCTCGTATGATCCATGATTTATCCATTTAAGATTATAAACACCATGTAGAGTTATTGTAGGGCCTATTTATCATTTGTTGACACTTTGGACCCTTATAATCACATAGTTTCACTGTTTGTCAACTTTAGTCCCTCTAAAGTATGTTTTCACATATTCAAAGTCCATGACACGTGTCAGTACATTATTGGACGTAAATTTTCGAGGTGTTACATCCTCACCCCCTTAAAAGAAATCTCGACCTCGAGATTTGATAAAAAGCGGGAAGTACTTTTTGTCACATAATGGACTTAACCTCAATAGCATATCTGGAGCTTTTTCCAAGCTCTCAAGTTGACCTTTATAATGGGTACATTTATCCTTTTGGAGCTTCTTCACCTATCGATTCTCAATCGATATAGGTTGCTTATTATATCATAAATCTGCATATCATTATGTGATAATGCTTCTCGACTTATTGATGAAACATATCCTCAAATCATTAGTGTGAAATATATTGCGAGTTCCATCCATCTCCTTAAAAAAAAAATTTAGCTTTAAGCTATCTGATCTCGATACATTCGATTCCTTCGAATGATTTTATATATTCAGAGCTTAACTAGTCTGATAAATTAACAAATTGGTACACCCTTCCGGGGTGATATCTTTGTTGAACCTTATTCCTTCACAAGAACTCAGGAGGGTCGCTACTTTCATAAATCCTTGACTTTCTGCCAAATATTGGCAACTTACAGATGATCATGAATCTATTTATTCGTTGTTTCCAACGAAACTTTCAGATTCTGAAAATTGGACTTACCAATCTTTTGTCTTAATAGATGTTTAACATTCCATCTATACAAGGTCTCCAGAGGAGCAGCCTTGATGCTTATATGACAATTATTATAAAAACTTATCTTAAGGTGAGATGGTTATTTCGACCACTGCTTAGAACTAATCTCAAGGAATAATTAATCCTTGCGTTAGTCGATCAAATCGACGATCCTGGGCAGCTGATGGAAAATTCTTAATTGTTGCCTAATTAGGGTTGCGGTAATCAATGCATAAGCAAAATGAACCGTCTTTCTTAATTAACTATAACGAATTCTCAGCATATTGTGTTAGGCTTTATGAATCCTTTATTCACTTAATCAGGGTTTCCATTCTTCCAATGATGGTATTAGCCGTCTTGGAGATTTCATAATATTACAACCCTAAATGGGATAAAATTCTTAATTCTACTGGCCTCTCATGAGGTAAACAGGGTAATCTTAAGAGGAGATAATCAAGATACCAGGAAGTTACAGAGATTTTGAAATCTCAGGCTCCAATTCATCTATCATTGTTTGTGTCAGATGGGTGACACATTTATGTCACAAGTCCATGAATTCCTTAATCGGGAACATTTACTTGGACAATTTCCATCAGGGATATCTTCTTTGATTACCATTAGTTGACTGTAGTGCCATATGACCATTAGAATATCCTTGCGGTTCCATGCATTAAACCTCCATACTGATCAGGCATGGAAGCAATCTATGGAACTTATTAAGATACATCAATCCTCATGTGGTGCTTTTATCATACTGTCTGGTTTTTGTAATCTATAGAGATCAAAGAGATATTGACCATATATGCTGACGCACTTCTTCTTAGAGAGAGGATACATCTAGAACTCCATGATTAGAGATTTCTAACAGGAACAGAAAATTGTTCTTATGACTTCGCCTGTAAGTTTTACCTTACACTTAATATCTGGGGTTCTTACGGAAAGTTTCTAAAGTTTGCTAAGCTTATGGTATTATGAGAGACTTAGCGGTATCTGAATTCAAACATAATCTCTTAGCAATAAAATCACAATAAGTGATTCACCTTGTGTCATTATTAATGTGAACTGCCTCTAATCATTCATTAGGAGAGTTAAACGCCTCCATTCTTAATCCCTTTAAACTTAGCTACCAAATCTTTGACAAACTTCTAGGGCAGTCTCAACTTTGACTGGTTATTTCTTAATCTATGTAACATGAGTAGCTGAACTAGGTTCATAATGGATTTATAAGAGCAGGCCTTGAAATCTTAATGTGCCCTCTTATTGCCGATGCTAAATCTTAACTTTTATATAGTGCATTAAGCTTAAATTCTAGATCAACCGAATAAGAGCACTATTTCAACCAATGAACCAAGGTTTGCAACTACTGCCGATAGTGTATAGCTCTTATGGGAGTCAGAAAAATTCTTATTCCATCTTTTCCATTTCGCAAGACGGATACCAGGTTTTTCTAATAAGGTCCTTAAAAATTTGGATCATCCCATACTGTATAAGGGGATCTTTCTCGTGGACTCCATTAGTGTCCTTATTAATCAAGGGTATTGCTACCGAATGATTGTGACGCACACCTTACCGTGTGCTTTCCAGCATAACCACTGATATACCTAATGGTTTCCACTTCTCTCAACAATTCCTTGCAATCAATGGCCCCTTTTTAACTATTGAAGTCTCTTGGCTTCCAAGAGGCGAAGTACTTTTTAAGTACATCCTAAAAAGAATGGGCTCCTCGCCACATAAAATTTTATTTGGGTTATTCTTCGCTTATAGAATATGAATAAAGCTCTTCTCATGAGCAGTGTTATGTGTTATAGAGCGAGCAGCGTTTGGTTCTTCATGGCTTTTCTCACAGCCCTTCTCAGCCGTGATAATTATGGTTGGAGATTAATTCTGTTAACATTGAGGTTCACACTTGATGCACTATTTGACATTTGTTGCATCTCTTAGTATCGCGACTTTTGTTTGTCTCTTCTGAGTTTTCCATACTCAAATCTTTTGGTATTAAATACCAATTTTAACAATTAATTGTGTGCTTTTCCCCAGCTAGTCATCATCTTGTCGATTTATCATACAACGATCACGGTATTATTAAACCATATGAACATTCCTAAGAAGTGTTATTTGATTGAACAAGTGCTTATATTTAATCAAAGTGGAGATTTCACAAACTAGGCACCTAGCTCGGTTGGCTAGGCGCGCGAAAGGGTGCGGCCTAGACCCAGGTTCGATTCCGGGGACGGCCAATTTCACCATTTTTTTTTAAATTTTATTAATCGCACGGATAAGTGTAGTTATGAGGGTTGTCTCGTAAGGAGTCTTGATAATTAATTGCTTCTTATTACCCACAATATGGGCTTGATTTTTCAAGACAACCAATCGGTTTTTAACGCTATATAGAGTCCTTATATTTTAACTGAACTAGTACATCGGAAAAAATTTCCTAATGGATATAAAACATCCATCTAATATTGCTGAAGTAGTCTTTGAGGTACTATCGTCCAATTTTACTTTATACTTAACGCTTAGAGTTTTAACAGGCAGATTTAATGATTTACACAATCTATTGTCTACGAAAGACTTATCTGAACCTGAATCAATAATACTCTAGCATGAGCGTTATTGATAAAAAGGTACCTGTTGTGACATCGTCATTCTGAATAATCTCTTGAGCGTCCATTTGAGAGCTTCCAGCTTTTGTCTCCTTAGCCTCCCCAGGCTTCTTGGTTTTATTTGGGCAATTTGTCTTGATATGCCCTATTTCATTGCAACCATAGCAGGTTGCGTCCTTTATTTCTTGGCACTCCAAGGTCTTGTGCCCTTTCTTGTTACAAATCCCACAAGGTCTCGTGTGAGACTGGGATTTCGACTCCAATCGACACTTCCCAAAATGGTTCTTCTTACAAGTTTTACACTTGGGTTTTTCCTCCTTTGGTTTGGACTGGTTATAGTTCGAACCGGTCTTACCCTTTTTACAACATTGATTTGGGGTATCATCGCACTTTCGCTTAAGATCCTTCAACACACGGTCCACGGCGTTGTTTACGGCTGTATCTATCATAGCCTGTAATTCGGTGCTTGCTAAGTTCGATCTTGCATCATCATTCTGATTAACTAGACGATTGTAAGTTTCAGAGGAGTCAGCCATGGTGAAGCTTTGAAGGCTACAAATCAAGTAGTAATAAATTGGTTTAATTATATAGCGAATTGTCGAACTTGATAATTAAGTAGCCATGGTGCGAATAAACCATATGGGCCAACAGATAGTATTTAATTTATTTGATTTTGTTTGCCTAAGTTTTTAAATAAACCATCTTTGGCGTTTAAATGGAATATAATCCTTCATATTTACTAGACAGGGGACATAAGTCACGACTGTCAATGTCGTATCGACATTTCATATAGCACAAGTGCTTATTCCCAAGGACTTTTTGATGGCACAGAGGCTTTGTCACTAGGGAAATTTTAAAACGTAATCAATGATTCCTTTGGATCAGAAAATTTCATAGTTCATTGTCTTGACAAGAAGTTATGAAGTAAAACTATCTTTTTCAGGTATACATCTTTGTCCGTAGGTATACATCCCAGATGGATGTTTAGATGTGTACATCATGTTCGACGTTTATTAGCCATGATTCCTATTGATCATTTAGGCTAAGTAAGGGGTTTGGAATTTCCTAATATAAGGATGACAAGCGTGATTTTATCGCATCACTGTTGTCGGGAGTGTTAACACGTTTTCAAGTGTTTAATAAGGATCTGAATCTCTTTTAAACAGGTTTTACCATTTTAGCTAGGTCTCCAATGACATTCAAGCTAGGTCAAACCTTTTAGATTCTCTTTTAATATTTAAACTGGTAGGAAAAGAATGATATCTATTTTATTCAGGATTTTCATTATAATTATCCTAAATAAAAATATAATTATGGCACAAAAGACCAAGTCACAGGGACATCTTTATATTATCAACCTTGATCTTGTAGAATTAAGGTATTTAGGCTTGAACGTGTTCCCGCCTTTTCTGGACAGGGAGTTGTAGGCTACGACTGTCTTTTGTCTTATATGACAATGAGTATAGCCCGTAGGCAGTATATCCCTAGTTATAATTTAATAATATCTCAACAGCCTAGTCACATGGACAGATTTAATCTATAAACCAGGACGTTACAAAATCGAGGTATTAAAGCTTGAATCAAAGTTCATTACCTTTTCTTGACAGGGAGTTGTAGGCTACCACTGTCTTTATTAAAATTTCTGGCCCGCGGGCCTATCAATTAACATCTCGTAAGATGTTAAGACATATAGTCATTGCACTGATGATACGTTCAGCGGTCACAGTAATGACATGAAGACATGATCAGTGCCAGTAATTTAATCAACTGTTGTCCAGTGGTCATAATAATGACATGACGGCAGGATTAGCACTTTTAATTTAAATCATCTGTCATTCAGCGGTCATAATAATGACATAACGACAGGATTAGTACTTTAATTTAAATCAATTGTCGTTTAGCGGTCATAATAATGACATGACGACCAGATTATCATCTAGAGGACTTTGAGCATAGCTCACCCCCTTAGGACGGGGAATCTCAAAAGATCACAACTGTCGATGTCACAATCGGACAGTGTATTATAGCCCGTGGCACTTCAACCTTAAGGGATGATTATTACATGATCATCTTATAGGATGATATAAGCCATGATTTCTAGATCATAATGCGAATTTAAACAAAAATTTCAGTATAGGGATGACTATTGTGACTTTCTCGAATCACATTTGCCAAGAGTGCTACCACGTTATTAGGTGTTAATAAGGATTTGAATCTTTTAAATAGGTCCTACCATCTTGGCCTTGTCATATAGGCTAGGTTTACCTTTAAGATTCCTTTTTAATAATTAACGCAGAACAATCAAATCTCGGGATGTTAATAAGGATCTGAACCTAAATTGAGGAACTGCCATCTTGGCCGGGTCTCAATAATGACACGAGGCTAGGTCTTGTCCTTTTTAGATTTTTGCCATTTTATTATAATGGTAGATCTTATAAAAAAATGTTATTTTAATTATTTCATATATTAAATCCATATATATTGAATAAATGAAATTTTGATAAAGTATTCCAATAATTAACAAAAATACAGAATTGCCCTAAGTGGGACTTGAATGAAACAATATTGTCCATGAAGGGATTGAAAGTTAAGTATGCCCTTATAAGAACTTATTAAGGAAATGAACTTCAACAAAAGGAGCTTCTTCTTCAATTTAGTTCTGAATGTCCTTTCCTTGGTCGTACGTAAATCCTGGTCGCAACACGAAGCTCGGCCTTTCCTAGGCTTCAAATGGGGAGAATTTCCATTACAGCTTCTTGTTTGGCGATATAAAAATATATAATTAAAAGCAATAATCCTCCGAATAGGGACAAGAGTGTTCCTATGTTAAGTCTAGACTCAGAAGGTCAAAGGATGTGCTATCGTGTCATTGAGATTAAACACAAAAGCTAGCGTATAATTCACTCAATGTTGGCTCTGATACCAACCTGTCACACCCCAATTTTCCACGTGTCACCGGTGGGCCCGGTGGGGAGTATAGTGACGTAGTTGGTATCATCATAGACAAACAACACAATATAATAATGCACAGCGGAAGCAAAGATAGATTCATTTCAACCTTAAATAAAATGTAATAATAAATATCACAAGTAGTTGAAACGGATCCACAGGCGGATCAAAAACAAAATAAGATATTGTTCAACAGTTTATTGTCGTCCAAGCTTGCGAGACTTATTGTGGATGCTTTAGAAGACAGCCAGCCTATTACGTAGAGTACCTGCACTTAACCTTTTGGAAAAATACGTCAGTTTACACTGGTAAATACAATTTAACTGACCCATTTTTGAAAAGAGTTGAAAATTGATTTGAAGGCACGTGGCACAAAATATTTTTATAACTTGGGATAATTATATAATATAATCTTGTAAAGGATTTACATGTTACTTATGCGTTTAGTAGCCCGGTTCGTGCCGGGTTAAAGATTAAAAGACACACCACAGGTATAGTACCCACAAGGCTGATTCCTTTAAGTGGGATACCAGTTTTTACATATGCAGCTGTCAGGTGTACGCCTACATCCCGTGCTTAGGTCGTGGCCATTTCATGAATGATGCCAAGGATATCCGGGACATGGTCATTAACCCCCCAAAGGCTTTAAGCAATAAAACACACATTCAAAACAGGCATCTCAATAAATTTAACCTCTATTTGATTAAAGAATTCAATGCCGGACCAAGCGGTATTTTATATACCGTACCCCAAGCCCGTATAGGGAAAATAAGTCAAAAAGTATTTACCTGAGCTAAATATAAATTCAATCTCAGCCGTATATCAAATCAGCAAGTACAGATAGCTTTTACTGGGCTCCTATATCTGGAACGAAGGTTTTTAATAACCTATTAGATTTCTAACGGGTCTTTATTTAAGCTTAAACTTAGACCGGCTAGTTTAAAGGACGATACGGTTCAAACACACGATTAAGCGAAGACCGGATAGAATGTGATTCAGACCCGACAAGTTTGAATACTTGTATAATATGGGTATACTAAATACACTCCGGATTTTGAGACAAAAATGATAATGTTTGACCCGTCTCGATCAATTTATGCAAACTAGTTACATAAACCGAACCGAACGCGAAAGAGCGTTACGGGTAACCGTAAGAGTCATATGCAAGTTCCCTGAGATAATATGCTTTAAATATGTTATAATATCAGTAAGTTATTTTCTATTATGCCCAAAACGGATTTAAACACAAATTAGGCCTCATAAGGGCATTTTGGTCATTTAAAAGATTTATAAAAGAGTTTATTTGTAAATCTCAGTTACGGGTCTGATTTATACAGTAAGTATACTTAATTTAACATGTTATAACAGTAGGGTATGACCCATGTGTGAAACTTATCATTTAAAACCAAACTATGCACCTTAGGGGTATTTTGGTAATTTCACAAGGGCTAAAGATGTCAAAATTGGAACTCTGAGTTCAGAAACTTATACTTACGGTTATTATATAAGAATATACTAAAAACATTAGTAGGTATCAACCTTATATGTTTAATATGGCTATAGTACATACTATGCGTTAAAAACGCTTAAAAGACGATTTAGAGCCGTTTCCGGGTTTTTAAAAGAAAGATGATATTTTTAAATTTCCAGAATGCTCAAAATAATTTATTTAACAAATAAAATTAGTAGAAAAAGGTTTGGGGTCAAAAGGATTTGTAAAACTCATTTTATGGCTAAAAGGGCAAAATCGGTATTTACCGAATTTAGCTTAAAGACCTATGTTATGCTCAGCCAAAAATTTAATAAAAATCTTTATAAATCCCAAAATATTATATAACATCAGTGGGTAAAAAGTTTGGTATCAAAAAGTGGGTTAAAATAGGTTTTACGCTAATTATGCTGTTTATGTAACATAAAGCTTGCAAATTACGATAATGAGCATAAGTCTTATTCTGGACCTCAAACTGATATCAAATTTTTTGGTGCAAGTTTATAAATCAGTAACAAATGTTTCTACTCTTTCACTTTTTCAAAAATCACGTTTTATAGCAAAAAGGGCATAATAGTCAACTTTTAAGCATAAATCGGAAACATGCATATGAACCGGATGAGTGTTGGACCAAGTTGTAAAATCTCAGAGAGTTAAACTTATATGAAAGTTGGTCCAAAATATGCTCTAATGTAGATCTCAAACATGCATGTACGGATCAGAACTGAAAGTCAAAGAATAAGTCAATTCATGTGACTTTCGGTTCCGATTTGAGTTTAAACTGAAAATTGTCGAATTGATTATGTTAAAACATGTTCTTACATTAATTATAAAGTTATTTTGATGATCAAACAGGTTGCATGTAGCCTATATTGTTAATCATGCTTAAATTTGCAAAAACACATTCTGTTGACTTTTTAAGAAAAGCTTTGACTCGACAATTAACATGCTCAGAGCGTGAATCTGAAAATACCCTTTTAGGGGTTTGTTACACTCATAAATACCAACATGTGGGTACTTTCAATTTGAGAAATGACAGAGCTAATCTCGTTTAAACTCAAAGTCAAGTTTTATTTACGATAGTTTGACTTTCGGTTAATACACTAAGCTAGAACGAATTAGAGAATGATATGTACACTTATAATGGTCCTAAACAAGCTTAGAGATCACTATGAAGCAGCCTTGTCGAACAGAAAGCTCTATAATCGTTCTTGTGAATTTTGAAAGTTCAAGTGTTCATATGTTTGCAACTTCAAGTCCACTTTATGATCATTTTGATCTGATTAGAGAGTGTTACAGGTGTTGGTAGATGTTTGTAGGATCATTACAAGTGCCTTACATGCAAATAAAACCATTGGGGAGCCCATGGTATCGACAATAGCTGTCAACAACTCGAAAACAGACCTGACTGACATCTGTTCGCTGTTCCTGTCGCTGGGCACATGTTCGCGGGCCGCGAGGCCCCTCACGCGGGCCGCGTACCAGCTGTTAACCAGCTTAGCAGGTTTTCAACATTTACAATTCGGTCCCTGGTCTTTTGATACGTGTTTTTGGCTGTTTATTTTGCATTCTAAACCCTCAAATCTGGTTTTTAAGAACCTTGGGACTTTTATAAACATGATAAGGTCCTTGGTTCACTTTGCGCTTACCCGAAAAGTCACGAAATCAACGTTAACGTAATTAACCTTTCGTGTACGGTTTTGATCATAACTTTCTCATACGTTCACGAAACTTCACGAAATTTTTATCACATATTCTCGTGAGTATATTTTATCATTACAAAGCTTCGGGTTTGCCAAAAGATCACTCAGAGGTATAATTTCAACATGTTGACACGTTTAGCCCCTGTAGTTTGTAATTCCTCACTTTCTTTCATCTTTCGCCTCGTATAATCCATGATTTATCCATTTAAGGTTATAAACACCATGTAGGGTTATTGTAGGGCCTATTTATCATTTGTTGACACTTTGGACCCTTATAATCACATAGTTTCACTGTTTGTCAACTTTAGTCCCTCTAAAGTATGTTTTCACATATTCAAAGTCCATGACACGTGTCAGTACATTATTGGACGTAAATTTTCGAGGTGTTACACGACCTTCAGTTTCTAAAGCATTTGTTGCTCGAATCTTTGAAGACTCAACCTCGGGAGAAGAATCAGTCAAATCTACGAATCGTCCTAGAAGACAACCGATTTTTAAGTCTTCAGGAAGTGATGAAGATACTGATGATGAGGAAGAGTATATTAGTAGAGCTAGAAACAATTAGATACTTATAGTTTTAATTTGTTTTTTGTAGATAAAATCAAGATTTTGAAAGAGAAAAAGGCTGCTAGACTGAAGAGAGAAATGGAAGCAAGAAGGGTTGCTGAAGAACAGACTAAAGTTCAGATGGAAGCTGATAAGGCAAAAGTTGAAGAAAAATCAACAGAGAAGGTCGAGGTTGAAGAGAATGAAGTGAAGATAGAATTTGATAAAGAACCAATTGTGATTGAAAAGGTGGTGGAGAAAATAGTTGAAGTTGAAAAAATTGTTGAAGTGAAAAAGATTGTAGAGGTTGAAAAACCTTGTGCAAATTGTTTAGTATCTTGCAAAGATTGTGTTGAGAAAGATAGAAAGTTGGCTGAATTGGAAAAGCTCAAAGAGAACTTACTGCACAATGTGAGGAGCATAAAAGAGTCATATGATCTCCTAAGCAGCAAAGTGAACTTGTACAAAAGAGCTTGTGATGAAGATGTTCAGATGAAAAATCTTCTAAAAGCAACAGTTCTTCAAAAGCAAAAAGCCATCAACGGATATATCGAGATGAATGCTGAGCTGAAACGAGAATTGGCAGCAATGAAGATTGAAACCGAAAGAGTGAACAATTTACTTCGAATTTATCAAAGTTCAGATTATGTTATTGATCGCATCTATCCTAATGTGGCTGCTCATAAGTTTGCAGATGAAGAAGAAAATTCTAGTAAGAAAACTGGTTTAAGTTATAACAGAGTACCAAATCCAATGTGGGATGGCTATACCCCCCGAGACTTTGAAAAGGTGGCTGAAGCACTCAATCCGAATCTGAAATCCGATTCTGTCAATGGATTACCAGATGATATTGATGTCACCTTCATAGCGTCTGACACTGATCATGAGTCCGAGTTAATTAAGAAAGTAGTCGATCAGGTGTTGGATAAAGATGAAGAGTCAAAGTCAGAGTCTAAATCTGAAAATTCAAGTTCATCAGACAAAAGCTCAAATTCACAGGTCAAAAGGGTTTACAATAAAGATTTTCTGATGTCAAAAAATAATTTGAATGACGAAACATTCAAAGTAGCATATACTTTGAATGACTCCGACAAATTATATTCTGATGAGGAATTTCTAATAAGAAGTGTCAAAACTGAAATGATTAACAAGGTTTTCAAATTAACAGAAATTAATATTTCTGAAATAAAAGATGTAAATCTTACTGAAAAACCTAAAAATTACACTTCAAGAGTTCAACAAAGATTGAACAAGAAAAAGGGTTACAGTTCTGGTTCTGGTTATTGAAAGAAACCAAACCATAACAGTAATTTCAAAAAGAAGGGTTTAGGTTTTATTCCACCAGAAAATCATAAAAATGAGAAAATTTATAAATAAAAAACTAAATTTGTTTCAGGAACAAGTTCTGAAGAGGAGAAGGAGAAACCGTTCTGGAGACAGTCAAATAAGGAGTTTCTCGCTGAAAAGAAAAAGAATATGTTGAAAGAATCTGAACAGAGAGTTGAAAGAAGAACCTGTTTCAAATGTCAAGAGGTTGGACGTATTGCTTGGAATTGCCCAAAGTTCACCAACACAAAACAGGAAGTTTCTTCTAACTCTAAATTGAAAGAAAATGTGTTGATAAAAAGGAACAACCAACAGAGAAATTTAAAGAGTTCAAAAATTCGACTTTCGAAGTTGCTGAAAGTTTGAAACTTTTTTACAAAAGAAGAGCCAATTTAAACAAACAAAAATGGATTGCTAAGAAATCAGAGGTTGTTTCTGGCAATGAATCTGATTCATCAAAGTTAGAGGAGCCATCTGTTGTGCTAAACGATGAGAATTTCGTTCCAACAATGGATGATGAAAATTTTCCAACATTGTCAAATGGAAATTTGAAATCAAAAGTTGGTAAGATTGAGATTTCAGATCAATTCTTCGCTGATGACAAAGAATTTGATGTTGAAAAGGTATTTAATGGCAAAGTGTTACATGTTTTTGGGAAGATGGCTGATGGAAAGGTGAAAGGTGTGAAAGAATTTTATGAATAAAAAATTGTTAAACCAAATGAGGATGGTTCACCCATGATTCCTCAGGCATGGGTGAGATTCTTTAAAAAGTAAAATCCTGACTTGCCGAAGCTCCCAAGTTGGTAATCGTGGAACATGAATCGACATCATTCTTGAAAAATGTTTTTGTGAAAAACCTAAAAGTGTGAATTTTTACAAGTGGTCGAAAGAACAATGTGATGAAACCCCATGATGTGTGAAATCAACAAAACTAATTTTCCGGAAAAACCATTTTGATTAAAACAAACTTAAGTGTTTTGAAATCATAATGGGAAAATAGTTTGTTATCAGGGGGAGTTCTGATTGTTTACGCCAAGTGAATGGAGATTTGAAACAATTCACATCAGTTTGTCAGTTTATTTGTACAGTTTATTGCGTTTATTTTCAAATTTTACCGGAAAATAAAAAATTGAAACATATTTTTGATTTTAGGGGGAGTAAAAAATTTAGAAATTTTGAAAATTTGAAAAATCCAAAAACATGATAAAATCAAAAATCCAAAAACATCGATAAATAAAAAATGAGTTTTGTTGTGAAAAAGAGGAAATGATAGTACATCAGTAGACAATCACAGCATGCTAAAGAATTGGAAAGTTAAATATGTGATAAACGGTCTCACTGATGATATGCCAGTAGGTTTTACACGCTTAGTAGATTGTTTTCGAGATATAAACCTAAATATCAAATACTTACTTATTTCGTGGGGAACATCTCTTGGATATATAGGTAAGCCCTGAAATCTTGTTTGAAGGGCTTTCTATTTCTGACATACTAGGTCTTTATGCGTGGTGATATCTGGGGTATTATACCAGGACTTCTGATTTTGCGGGAGCAATAGCCTAGTCCTCGTATAATACTTTGCACTGCTTTAATCATAAAGCTCCCCCTCAGCATAAAAAATGATGAAACATTGAAAAATGCTAATCATGTGCTGTTGAAGAAAAGATTCTCTAAAGGGAACCCACCTAAAGTCGAGCCATCATCTCTCTGATTTTGCGGAAGCAATAGACTGAGCTCTCATGGTCTTGCATTCACCCCTTACAGATATCATTAGTGTACATTCACCTATAAGACTGAATATAGGAGTCAGGATACGGGAGTATATTCTGAGATGGGACACGCAAATAAGTTTAAGCTCATTAAAACATTAATCTCGTATCTCGAATCAATTGAACTTTGTGTGAAAAATTTAAGTGGATCAGTATACTGACAATCTAAGTGAATCGTTTAGAAATTAAAGTGTTTAAAGCTCAACAGTGCTAGTGATTTGACAAAAACTGATATGATCCTCTTACACAAACTCACAAAAATTTTGTCTGTAAATATTTCGTTACTGCTTTTCATTAGTATGTTTTAGCATAAAAATTTGTAAAATCAAAAAGATTTTATTTCATCTTATTTTCGACAACTGATGTTGAAAAGCTGATTTTCAAATTTCCAAGTGCTAACATGATGAACAACAGTGGATTGGGAGAGTGGTTTTAGAATTAAAAGTGAAGTTAAAGCTGTTTTTAATGTTAGTTAATCAAGGTCATTAATTTGAACTTGATATAACTATTGTTGATGTTGAATGATAACAAGTGGTTAATCAGAGATTAAAATTGTTATAAATAAAAAGAAACTTAATTTTGGGTAGAGATTTGTGCAGATCCCCATGTGTAATCATGTTGCTACGGAGAGCCAGGAATTGTTCCTGAACCTATGAAAGCTATGTCAGATTATGATCCCGGAACAACTTAAGGGGGAGTCTGTTAGCAAAGGGGAGCTTGAAGTTTAAAAGACTCAGAGTCTGGAACAAAGATCGAGATAGAAGCTGATGGAAGAAGATAGAGATTGAAGGATGCTTACAGAGATAGATACTTTGGGAAGAGCGAGAAGACCGATCAAGACTGAAGACTGAAGACTCAATACACTGAAGACTCGTCAACATCCAAGGGGGAGTTTGTTGGTGCATATGTCTATTGACTTCATCTTGTATCGAGTCGTGTAATAGATTAGATAGACCAAGATACGTAGTTCAAGAAAAACAGGAAACAGGTCTGAACTGACCAGTTCGTGCGAACCGGGCAGTTCGTGCGACCTGGCACCAGTTTGTGAGAACTGGACCACATCGTGTGAGACTTGTTCGTGCGGACTGGATTCCCTATAAATAGGAGGTCTTGGGTATTTCATTTGAAACATTCTGATTCCGGAGACGAAGTGCTGCCGAAGTGTCGTATGATCTGTAATAGCTTTCAAATCAATACTAACAACAGTTAAAGTGGTTCTAAGTGTTAAACAAGTTGCATACATGTCCAAATCATTGAATTCAGCCTTTGGTTTGGATTAGAACTCTTCTGATCGACTCATTAGGTCGAGTCCCCAATCCTACAATATTTAACTATCGACTGCGACGTATTCTCAAATCTCCAACTGAGGAGAGAGACTTATATTTAAACATCAACTGAGAGGTATTCCCAAATCTCCCACTGAAGAGAGTGACTTATATTTAAACGTCAACTGAGACGCATCCCAAATCTCCAACTGATGAGAGGGATCTATATATAAACGTCGACTGAGACGTGTTCTAAATCTCCAATTAATTCCCAACTGTGTGGAAAGGAGAAAACTCTCGTCCAACTACGTGACGATATTTATTTCAAATCTCCAACTAATTCCCAATTGTGTGGAAAGGAGAAAACTCTCGTCCAATTACATAACGATATTTGTTACAAATCTCCAACTAAACCCAAATATGTGGAAGGAGAGGAACCATATTAAATACGTTGAATGAAACGTATCTCAAAATCTCCAACTAATTCCCAACTATGTGGAAGGGAGAAAATCTTAGTACAACTGTGTGACTTTACTTATTAATTACATTGAATACATATCCATATGGATTACATTAATTAAAACGTGTCCCTAATCTCCAAATAATCCCAACCGTGTGGAAGGAGAGGGACTATAAATCCTTTAAGCTATATAGCTAAATGTATATTAAAGCCCAATTACCAGCTGCGATATATGAGGCTAGTAAATCTAATGTGCAAGATCTGCACGATCTAATGCAAATAAATTGATTTGCTATTTAGTTCTCAAAATTTTACTGATGGCTATATTATTTCAGTTAAACTTATTCCAAGCCTAAATATTGGCGAAGCAAGTAAGAAAAACGGTGGTGACAATTTAGAGCACCAAAATCGTGACGTCTAATACGTGCCCTTCTCCTTAGTGGGAGATTTGGGATACGACTCAGTCAACATTTAATACATGTCCTTCTCCTTAGTGGGAGATTTGGGATACATCTCAGTCGACATTTAATACATGCCCTTCTCCTTAGTGGGAGATTTGGGATACGTCTCAGTTGACGTTTAATACATGCCCTTCTCCTCAGTGGGAGATTTGGGATACGTCGTCTCGTATTTGAATAAAAATTTGCACTTTCTCAACCACTCATTGGTGGGAACATGTGCTTTTGACCTTCGTCTATTGCGTAATCAAGAGATCTGTTTGATAAGGTAGGAGCAATAAATGTGACCTTCATATCATTTGAAGGAAAATAATAAAATGGGCTCCATAAAATCAATGATTTTTTTCTTATGGCAGTGATATCACCAAAACATATTAGATGCTTACTATTAGCTAATATCAGTGCAATATGACCAATGGGAGATCTTAGTGGTTCCATGCATTAACCCTTCACACTAGCTAGGCATGAAAACAATCTATGGGACATACTAAGATGCTGCCAATCATCATATGGCGCTTCTATCATACTAAGTTTAGCATTCGTAGTTGCTAAAATCAATGAAATAAAAATCATTGTCGTATTCCAGTTGGAGAATTTGCTGGCGAGAATTGCCAAACTTATATAATATAATATACCCAGATGGGTTTGAATCAATCGAGTTCCTAGAGTTGAGATTATATAATTTAAGAATGAATCAGAAAAAGTGATTCCTTTTTCTGCTTATTCTCTAGAATGAGAGATTATTGAATCAAAGAATAGAATTTGCTGCGAAAGTGCACAGATATCCTTGCCATGATACGACTTTCCATAGTTGTTGCTGCTTCAATTAGCTAGTGAGATATCACCGGAATGTCTATCAAATATGATAGACTTCTGATAAATGATATTAGGATATAATAGGAATATCAAAAGATATAATATTAGGTGATGAGGTTTAGCATCCTCGCATCAGAGTCATTGTCTCCATAACAATGTGGTTCACCATATGGAACTTCAAGCTACTAAGTGGTAAAGATCATCGAGTCCGTGACCCATCATAGATTCTTCGTCTTGTCCGCGACATCTTGGCGGCATAAAATCAATAACTATTATATATAGTTAAGAGTAGTCTTATGTTCGGGTCTAGACTCAGAGTTTCTTAAAAAATATGCATTTGTGATATTTGAGATTAGACATAAAAGGTTAGTGTCCAATTCACTCAAATTGTAGCTTTGATACCAACGTGTTACACCCTGATTCCCGATTGGCCCAGATGGGCATAATCGTGATGGTTGGTTAACAATTATCACAATATAATAATATGCAGCGGAAGTATAGGAGTAAAAGTATCAATTTCATTAAAGCTTGAATTTATACAACTATTACAATCGTTCGATACAATCCCACAGGTATTAAGTTTTGGTTGATAGTTATGGTTTAAAACCATACTATGCGCCAAAATGGCGTTTTAGTTATTATATGACATAATTTACGATCTTTAATCAAAACTCAGGTTATGATCAGTTTCATAATATCAACATATGTTAATTACATTAACATATCAGTAGGTAAATCATTTGCAAGTTCGTTGTTGATTAAAACCTTGTTTTATGCAAAAAGGGCATTTTGGTCAAAGTTAGGCATATTATAGAAACTTGTATAAAAACTCGGATTCTGATTAACCTCATAGGGTTATCCTACATTATAATACGATCATAATACAACTTAAATTCAGTAACTAACTATGCTAAATCGGCTCAGAATCGAAAGTCAAAGTAGAAGTCAAACTGCCCGACTTTCGGTTGCGAACCGACCCTAAAACTGGAAATGACGAGCCGAACATGTTCTTACATGTTCTAATATCTATTACCAACTGATTTGGTGGCAAAAATATGGTTATAACATTTATAAGATCAATTTATAACATTTACGAAAAACTGAACTTTGACTTTTTAAATAATAAGACTTTGACCCGTCATTTGACCTACTTAACGTGATTTCAGGTGGTATCATTTTGAGGGATTAACACCTACCTAATTAAGATCACATAACCATGTTCGATTCGAACAATGGCTGGACCATAATGGTCTAAACCGAAAGTCAAAGCAAAAGTCAAAGCAAAAGTCAATTTTGCTTGACTTTCGGCTAATTAAAGCCTATAAACTGAAAGAACAAAGATGGAAACACTTATAAGTGACCCAAGAGAATGATTTAAACTTAGAGGGAAGCTCCTAAATTGCCAGGAACTTCCATAGATAGAGAAAGAAAAAATATGAAGAATAGGTGCACTTGAAAATAAAAGTTCAAGGCCCTATTTATACTTGAGGGACATGTATAGGATCATTACAAGTGTTAGTAGGTATTAGAGGATCGCTACAAGTGTCCTTGGATGTGGCAAGCCCAGCTAGAATTCCCATAGTTTCGAAATTACGGTTTACTTGGAGGCCACATAAAATTCTGCAGCTGGGGACCCTTTACGGACCGCAAGGGGGCCTTTACGGTCTGTAAGGCATGTGGCAAGAGATGGAATTTTTACAATTTAGCAGATTTGGCCCCTGGACTTGTATTGTCGCGTTTTTATCACTTTTAACCTAATATTTAGGTTATATAAAGGTGTTAAGGCATGTGTAACTTGGATTTTGTCTGGAAATGTCGTGGATGTCGGTTCGTTCTGTTGTACGGTTATGTGTTTCGCAAATAACGTACAAGACCTTATCGAACACGAAAATAATCGAAATTTCACGACGATTGATAATTTTGCATTCTTATCAATAAAATACAAGATTTTATTGAATACCAAATGTTCGGATTTGTACACATGGTCCGTATGCTGGGGTTTGGGCAGACTTTTGTAGTTTGTAAAAAATAGTCCCTTGGCTTGTATAAGCGTGTTTTTGTCATCCCTAACCCCTCAAAACTTATGTCTAATTTATGTAAAGGGTATTTAGGATATGTGTAGCTTATGTCCTTGTCCCGGGGTGTACTTCATGTTAAACTTATTATGTTTGAGAATCAACTAATGAATTACTTCCAAAAGAAAAGTCTTTGAAAGTTCGGAATTGTACAAGGACTGAAAATATGTAAATGTCATAGTCGAAATATGTTTCATTGAACGTAGAATATAATTTCCTTCCTCCTTCCACTCAGTCAGGAATTAATTGGAGGATTTAATATGTATCGTTACATAGTTGAACGATAAATTCCCTTTCCTCAGTTGGAAATTTGGGACACGTGTCGCCTCACAAATGTACGAATACGGGTGTTTCATAAATTCCTTATGGACCATAAGGCATATGCCTTGCGGTCTATAAGGGACCTTTAAAAAGCCAAAACTTTGGCATTTTGTCATGTTTTATCCCTCCACTTCCATTCTTCCATATATTTATGTGTTTGGTCACTCTCATCCAACTTATCTGGATTATTTGATAGTTAAATGGACAAGTGTTACCATATTATTTGTCATGAATTTTCAAGATATTACATTGAACATAATGCACTGGCATAAGATTCATGTTTTGTACAAAGTGGGTTGTGTTTTGCACTTTTGGTCTACGGGTATTTTGGGGATAAACTGTTGTTGTGTTTTAGACTGAGGTCTTTTATTAGGATAACTGATCAATGGTGCATAGTTGTTTGATTGACTCTTGCACTCTCTTGTAAAGTGACCTAAGGACAAACGACAAACTGTTAGGAGCATGAGTATCATCATTACCTGTAAAAGCATAATTTGTGGAATGTTGATCATAGTTGATTCCAATTGATATGTCAATAAAATGATCAAAACTCTGATCATTTTCCATTCCAGAAGATGATCCCTCCTGACTCAGAAGTGCTGTGTTTTTAGAAACACAACTAATCAATCACTTTTCCAATTTCCTAGAGCTTCCTTTTATGGACAAGCTCCCTTTCAAATGTTAGGAGCCTTCCATGAAGCTAAGTCAGGCTCATGTCCTTGAAGTACGGGGATGTTCTCATCACTATAGCAATAGTGTCCCACTTCTCAAACAAAGATCTTAAAAGTAGGTTACTTAAATTTAATTTGGTAACTTCTTTTTTAACCAACTTTAGTTCACTGATTAGATATGAAAAATGTTCAAACTGCCGAGTCAGGGTTTCTCCCTTGACATGAGTGAAAGTTTCGTATTGTTGGTTATGGATTTCTCAAGTTTTGTCGATAACGTCCTTCGTTCCACCAAACTGTTCTTTCAGTGCATCCCATAACTCTTTGGCACTATTACAATGCAACAGGCCGACATATATATCATTCGGCAGAGCCATTGCCACAATACTAAAGGCTTTGGCATCTAGCTCGAATATTTGATTATCCTACTCTGAGTAATTCTCCAGCTTCTTTGGCTCAAACACATATGGGTTCTCGGCACTTGGTACCATTGGAATATGGGATCCGAATACAACGTACTTCCAACACTCTGTGTTTTGCTAAAGTATAGGGGGTTTATTACTAAAGTCAGTGTTATGGGGGTCATTGTGTGCCATTTTCTTTTGTTCTTTATCAGAAAAACAGAGTATGTGATAGATACTATTGAGTTCTTCACTTTACAACTCTGAGCTACGAACAATATTGGATCTTTTTGAGCTGATCTTTGTATGTTAAACTGATTGTGAAGTCAAGTTTAACGTGACCAAGCTCTGATACTATTTGTTAGGTCTGAGTTTACAAGGCTTGTGATTATAAAATAGTTATGCACAAATAATATTGAATTGTATAAGAAAAGATAGATAATCACAAGAAGGAATCATCATCAACATCTATTTTTCATAGATAATCAAATAATTACAAATGTTTTACAGAATGATTGACTCTGCAGACTCCCTCTCAGCCGATCACTTAATAATTCTGTTCACACAAAAGAAAAAGGTGATGTGTAGTGATGAATAGATCTCTAATATGTGAGATCTATTTATACTAAGTATGAAAGCTCTAATTGTGATTGGCTGACATCACCCAGATAGTGACATCGAACATTCCTAACAGAAAAGATTATGCAGATGTTGCAAACATCTATACAAATCTAACATCTGATCTAACTATGCTAAACACTAATACAAAACAAGTACTATTACATTGGGAAACATCTGATTAGTCTATCCTCTGTTGCTTTAATCTAAACATCTAGTTGGCCAGACAGATGTTTGGCCTTCTTTATCAGACCTTAGGCTTCAACAGACTTTGTTTCCTCATGAATAGCGGTTCCAAGACATTGATCAGATGTTTGCTTGTCTTCAACAAATGCTCTGATTTAGGTGTTCAAGATTCACTAACTTTGGAAGGAGAATTACTTCATCAACTGTTTATTTGTTGATCTCATTGGCATGCTTTGGCTATTGGATATCATCTGTTCTTATGTGGGTCCAACATTGTTAAACATTGAAATTGAATCTTAGGCTGATGAAGTCCTTTTCTTCATTGCTTCAGATTTATATGTCTAATGTTACATGGGCTGCTAAAATTGTTTTTGTGAGCTAGCATTCTTTTTAAGTGCTAAAATCATTTTCTTCTTGAATCAAAATTTTAACTGTTTTTTTTATGTATTTTATATTAGGGGAATTGGCCTGTAATAATCCCAACTATTTTTCCTACATAGGTCCCCTGTTAAAAAAACTTAATAGAGTTATGTTTTTTTTCTAAATTACAAACAGTTTTTTTTATGGATTTCGTTCAGAACGACGATACAAGTCCATTGATTTACAACTTACCTCGAAACGGAGATCCAAACGATGAAAACGAAGCTTCAATTTGGGTGTTTAAATTTCCAATTAACAAAAATCAAGTCATTTGGAGCACAATTTCGAGGTAAGTTTTACATTAATGGACTTGTATCGTCGTTATAATCAAAAGCCCTAAAAAATTGTTTGTAATTTGGAAAAAGCTTAACTCCGTTAAGTTTTTTTTTTAACAGGGGACCAGTGTAGGAAAAATATGTGAAAGGTGGGACTGGTGGGGGAATATTCAAAGGTGGGATTGTCAATGGCCAATGACCTCTAGTTGGGATTATTACAGGCCAATTCCCCTTTATATTAAAGCCTAATAAAACTCAAACCGTAAACTCAAACCAAAATCAAACCATAATTAACGGCTCAGTTTTAAACTCTATCTGTTCAGTTGGAATTACACGAATGTATTGAATCAACACGACACTGATTGACTTGGAATTACACTAAATCGTATTGAATCAACACTAGATAATCTCAATCTACACCGAATTCACTTCGATCAAACTCGTATACACACCAATTCATGCTGAATGACGACCAAGCATACTTAAACTTACTAAATCACACCAAAATACAACCGCTTACACCAAACCAATCATCTAGGAATCATTTCTTAGAACACTAACTTGCACATCCTAGTTCAAATTAATAACACTTTGAATAATTAGTGATGATACTTACAATAATGACCCACATTAACTTTTAAATTAACATTGGTAATTCCAACCCATGACCCATTGTTGAAGCACCTATGGGGCCATGCCCTTTTATTTTAGTAAAGCTCAACATGAATTTATTTATATAAAGAGGCAATCATTCAACACCTTTACGAATCGGAGAAAAAACAAACCCACACCCACACTAAAATCCCGTCACCGTCGTCTCTCTCTAGTCCACCCAATATTAATTTCATCAGAAACAATAGGGATGTTGAAAAACGAAGCCGGGATATGCAATGGAGACCCGATTCATCTGAGCATTAACGGAAGGCCGAAAGGTTCGCCTGAACCCTAGCCGCCATTATCAAAGGTAGCGGCTAGGCCTTCAAAGCGATTCAGTCTCTCCCTCTCTTGCTACAGTTTGAAATTATGGCAGCCGGTAACCATCTCAGAACCTGTCGGTTCCACTACTAGGCTTTACAACATATCCATCAATTGTAGCTGGTTCATAGGCGGCATCCATCTCCTTCTTTCTCTCTCTAGATCATCGCTGTTAGGTCACCGGAGGTTTGGCTCGGCGGAAGAACGCTGCCACTGCCGTCGTCAGTAACTGCACACCAATACGTCGGACAACCAGAAATTCGCTGGAAAGATGCTAATCCGACCATCATCTGTATAATGAATTTGAGAAAAAGGGCAAAAGTGGTTTCTATCACTTTAGGCCATGTGTAGTCATAACCCCCTATAACCACATTTAGGGGGTTAAGTGACAAATGACATAAAAAGTGTAATGTGGGGGGTTATGTGGGGTTATATAACAAGTGTGTGTAGTGGATGCCACTCCATAACCTCCTAACAATCATTACTCAATTATTATTCTTTTTAATTTTTATTTAATCTATAAATTTATAAAAGTAAAAAACAAATAACATTTCGTTTAATTAAAAAAACATTACGATAATCAAAAGACATTACAATAAAATATATTTGGTACTATTCGTCTTCATCGATGTTGTCGCCTCTTCTTTCATGATCTCCGTCATCTAAACTTCGTCTTCATAGCCTCCAACTTCGGAATCTTCTTCATCGCCTTCTGTGTCCTCTTCGTTATCGCCATCGTGTCAAATTGGGTGAATAGCCCAATCATGCTCGATCAAATCCGCCTTTAGCGCGTTATGTAATTCCTTGGAACGCAAGATTTGACCGTTTAAGATTCTCTCCTCCATTGTTGCTTGCGTCCCTACAACAACATCTACTGGAAAATAGTTTTGACATATTGCTTTACATTCGTCTTCTATAATTATATTATGCAATATGATACATCCATACATGACCATTCTAATTTTTTCTTTATCCCATATACGACAAGGATTTCTAACAAAATGCATCGTTGTTGAAGAACCATAAAACACCTCTCAATGTCCTTTCGCGAAGACTCTTGTAATTTATTCAAATATTTTCTTTTTTATATCGAGCGTTACAGAAAATGTTTTCACAATTTTTAATACATCGGGTATATACCATCGGCCAAATAGGATCCATGCGCATAGTCATTTCCATTTGCATGAGACCCGGCTTTCGGCATCATACCTGAAATGTAACCCTCTAGCAATGGTGAAAAGTCGAAAATATTTATGTTGCTCTTACACCCGGCGAGACCAAAGAAGACCGACCAAACCCAAAGGTCGGATGAGGCAACTGCTTGTAAAACTAATGTTGGTCCTTTCTAGTAACCGCGACTATGTTGACCTCGCCCTACGGTTGGACAATTATACCATAACCATTGACGACAATCTAAACTACCAATCATGTCTGGTATTCCATGTTTTTAATAAATGCACTTCTTATATCTGTTGAAGGTCATTCCAAGTCAGGTTTCTCAAGTAACGTTTTCCATATAATAGGCGTACACCTAAAAATAAAATATATATATATATATATATAAGCGTATTTAATTTTTCTAACTTCATTGTACTATAAATTAAAATTATATATATAAGCGTAAGTATATATACCGTAGCAGAAATGTTCCAAGGTCTCGCGAGTTGGTTTCTCCGCCATCTTCAAATACTCGCCGTTGATGTCGTACGTGTTTCCGTAGGCTAGTACACGTAACGCGGAAGTTAATGTTTGAATTGAGGTGAATCCTAGACATCCACTCGCGTCGATTATTTGCTTAAAGTAGTCATACTTATTCTCCAAATCTTCGTTAATGATCAAAAATAACCTTTTGCTCGTCCGAAATTGGCGCCTAAAAACATTGGAGCCGTGTATCGGTGGAGGATCGAAATAATCTTTCATTAAAGATCATTTGCGGCTACACAATCTCGCACAACATATTCCCTCCCCAATATCGGGCGCGTGGGCACACGCACTCGTAACTGCTTCTTCCTCATCCGCGGCTTCTTCGTAAGAAAAAAATCTTTGGTATAGATCGATGAACGAAACTTCTAACGGAGGCGAAGATATTGTGGTAAGGAAAGTTTTTGTAAAAAGTGTTTTTGGTGAGTTGATTGGGTGTAGAATGGGTTTTGTGTGCGGTTTATTTATTTATTTATATGGGTGTGTGTATATAGGAGAATGATTCGTTAGGATCCACCCTTTATTGCGACAACCGCGAGAACCAATGTGAACACAACCAAAAATACCTAAAAAAATCTAAAAAACATACAAAATATTTTTTAATACTTTTTTATGAAGAAATCACTACTTTTGGTTATTAATTTTTTTAAAATATTTTAAAAACAAATCTTTTTTGGCTACTAAAAGTATCGATATAAATAAAAAATATTAATTTTTTGTGTGTTTTTTAGATTTTTAAAGATTTTTTAGGTTTTTTTTTTTTTTTTTTTTTTTTTTTTTTTTGGGGGGGGGGGGGGGGGTTAGTTTTTAGCATTTAGCTTGGGTGGGGGTGGGGAGGGGGGGGGGGGGTTTAGGTTTTTGGGGATGGGGAGGGGGCGGGTTAGTTTTTTTTTTAGGGGGGGGGGGGTGGGGGTTAGGTTTTTGGTGGTGTAGTAGGTTTATTTTGTTGTGTTCACATCGGTTCTTGCGGTTCTCGCAATAAAGGTGGTTCTCGCATGAACCCTACCATATATATATATATATATAGAAACGGGTTCGGGAGAAAACGCTCAAAAGTGCGAGAATGGTGAGAACGCATCCTGGCCCAACACGTGTCCCACGGCATAGAGAATGGCGGATGGGCTTTTTTGTCTTTTCATTCTTTTTTTATTTTCACAACGCGCTATGATATTTTCTGGTGTCTAAGTTTTTTTTTTTTTTGCGTTAATTGTATTTATTAAAGTTTTTGGCGTTTAATTAATTGTTTTTATGTCACATATATAAGTTTTTGGCGTTATATCGTTTTTTGGTTAATTTTTTTGACGTTTGTGGCGTTTTGTATAATAATTCACTACGAGTAATTAGTATTTGCATAAGATTAAAATAAGTCCAATTTTTCTTTATGGCGTTTATTGAATGTTTTGGCCTTTTTTGGTTAATTTTTTGGGGTGGGGGTTAGGTTTTTGGTGGTGTAGTGGGTTTATTTTGTTGTGTTCACATTGGTTCTTGCGATTCTCGCAATAAAGGTAGTTCTCGCATGAACCCTACCATATATATATATATATATAGAAACGGGTTCGGGAGAAAACGCTCAAAAGTGTGAGAACGGTGAGAACGTATCCTGGCCCAACACGTGTCCCGCGACATAGAGAAGGGCAGAGGGGATTTTTTGTCTTTTCATTTTTTTTATTTTCACAACGCGGTATAATATTTTCTGGCGTCTAAGTTTTTTAGGCGTTAATTGTATTTATTAAACTTTTTGGCGTTTAGTTAATTGTTTTTGTGTCACATATATAATTTTTTGGCGTTATATCGTTTTTTGGTTAATTTTTTTGGCGTTTGTGGAATTTTGTATAATAATTCACTACGAGTAATTAATATTTGCATAAGATTAAAATAAGTCCAATTTTTCTTTTTGGCGTTTATTGAATTTTTTGGCGTTTTAATACCCTTTTCAAGGTGCTTTTCCAGCAGCTGTTCTCCCAGTTCTCATTCTACTAGGGTTTTGGTGTTTGTAGTTTTTGGCGTTTTATATAATAATGTATTTTATTTATAGATAATTAGATAACAAAACAACGTATAACTTGATATCAATACAATATAAAATGAAAACAAAAATAATTAAAAATGGTAATCTAATTTTTCTTTCCAATCTTCAATGTCATCAGCCTCTTCCTTCTTGAATTTGTTTTTTGGCGTTTTGAACATTTTTTGAATAATTTAGCTAGATGCCAACTTTCCTTCATAAACCCCGTCTTTTTTTCAGAAGAAGCTGCTTAATGGCATCCTGTTTTTTGGTGTGATATTCTTGTTTGGTGGCATGTCATTAAAGATCAACTCTTGCTTGATGCTATTTGTAATAATGCTTGATGTTATTTGTAATAATGGAGTCCAAAATAGCATTTTATACTTGTGTTGAACCCATTCTTCTATGCCTATAACCATCAAGAACAAAGCTCACATGATGGCATATCACTGTCATCAGTCTCTTTTTCTTGAATATTTTTCCATCTCATTCAGCAAAATATTATTGAGTTAACCCCATCAGAAAAAGGATCCATTTCAGTGAAAGCTTTGCCATCTGTGACGTTTTAAAGGGAGTGGTTTCTAGAGGATATGACGTTTTTTTGTGTTTTTCTGGGTGTGATTAATTTCATTGTGTATAGACCCCTCTCTTATAGGAGTTTTTTGGTGCGTAGTTTAGGCGGGGCTTTTTATTGTAATAAATGATAGTAATAAAGTAATTGTCTTTTTAGTTACTGTTTTTTGTATTTACTGTGTTGATCAGCTTTTATCAGTTTTATAGATTATAGACGTCTCATCTTCTAAGTTTGGTGTTTTTTTTAAATGGCCTTATGCAGACCAACATGACAAAATACAATAACGGAGTAAATAAAATATTAAGCAGGAAAAATATTTTTTGTTATTTTTGGCGTTTTGTTAGGGTTAACCATTTTTAGTATTATTTTGGCGTTTTGCTAATAAAGATAGAAATATATCATTTAATTACCTTAAAAAGAAGAAGATTACATAGAAGAAAAAAAAAAGAGGAAAAAAAATTAAAATCCTTCGTCAGAAGGTACTTTATCCGAATAGTATCCATCACTTGTGTCATCTTCTTCCTCCTCGGAGTCTTCATCTTGATCTTCATCCATGTCATCACATTCACCTTCATCAGCTTCTTGTTCCTGAAGATTCTGATACCTCCACCTGAACATGTCTCGCATTAACTCCAATTTTGAGTCTATTTCTGTGTTGGTACAAGTGGCGTTATGCAATTCTTCCATGAAACCCAGTCGCTAGTTTGTCATGATGTTCTCTAGCCAGTAGACTTCCTGCTCTCCGCTGTCGTATGTAACCGTCACCATGTCTGTTTCATCATCAAAACGCCATGATGTCATGACAGGGTCTGGCTTCACATCTCCTTTGATTGGTCCAAATTTGCTGGTTAATGCTGCGTTTCATGGCATTCGTTGTCTAGAGCGATGCCAATGGATAGGATTTGCCTCTGTATCTCTTCTTCCATCTTCAGAATTGCCCTGACCTTCTTAACATACACCCTCCTTCTGTTGTCAAAATGGAGGATGTATCGCCTGATTCCTAGAGTGCATCTCCACGAAACGATTGTTGCCATTTTTGGCATTTTGTTTAAGTTGGCTTTTTTGGTTAACGATTTTTTTTTGTGTGCAGAAAATGGATAGATTAAAGTGATTATGGAAGCTATGTTTTACATTTGTTTATATAATGATGTTTTTGGCACGTAATTTAGGAGATAATTTCTTCTAATAAATGTTAATAACTGAAATTCAGTTATTTGTTTCATCTTTCTGTAATATTCAACGCGTTTTATTACTAATTTTTGGCTTTTTGTTTTTAATGGCGTTTTATTTTATTGTATGGCGGTTTATCATTTGATGGCGTTTTGAATTTGAGGGGTAAAAGACCCTTTTACCCTTAATGAAGCGCGTCCCACATAATAATATTGATGTTATTTACGAAAATGCCACCGCGCAATCTAGTCCATGGATTGTTTTGATTGGACGATCCATAAGCGTTCTCACCGTTCTCACACTTTTCACCATTTTCTCTAAATCCTGACCCTATACATACATATATATATATATATATATATATATATATATATATATATAGTGGAAGGTTATGTTGAGAACGCTAAATATTTAGAGAACCGTGAGAATGAATAGAAACCAATCAAAACCATTTTTTTTTTTGTAATTAAGATACTACATAAAAAAAAAGAATTTACAACATTAAATAATTCATTTATCCTCTCAAAATCACGCTTATTAGATTGTTTTACACATTGTAATTTTTTTTATTTACGAGTTCACGTAAATTTAAAGGTGTAAATTTAATTTCTAACAATGTATTCGAATAATAATGATAAGTGTAATTTTTTTTTTTTTGAATTGTTTTTGACCAAGTTCTGGTGGTTTTTTACGTTCTCATTTAAACCTTCCCCTATTATATATATATATATATATATATATATATATATATATATAATAAGAGAGAGAGAGAGTTAGAAAATAATTTTATTAATATGACCGTTGAACAACGATCTTCTTTCTTGAAAAGTCCAAGATCACCCCATTATGTACTTCGCGAGAATCAGGATTTCGAATCCATAGTGCCACGAGGGCGGTGTTCTCGGGCACTATGTTGGGTGGATGTGGCGCCATATGAAGCTAAAATACGGAAGGTCTTATAATGTGTAGGTCCGTTTTTCTCGGAGGATCCGATACGTAACCTATCCTTGTTTATCACGAACACTATCGCGGGTGCGGAATCCCCTTGAAGGTGCAAACCAAACAATGTAAAATGGATAACACAAACAGATAAATCAAAGATTCACTTGGATTAAAAGGACGAGAAAAAGCAGTATCGAAAACATATAACCATGCTTTGTTGAATTTGTTGTCACCAACTTGTGATATTGTCAGAGGATAAGTTTACAAAATATCTAATAGCTTAGCTGGTAACCACAAACACCTCTCCAGCCGAAAACACCTTGTCACTTGTAGCCGAAATCCCTTGTTCAATAGTCAACGAAATCTCACTTCAAGTCAATAATATCAAGCTCCACATCATTCTATCAAGTATAGCGAAAACACATTTGACATTTGTTTAGGCCGAAATCCAAGTCTGGGCCGAAATCACATCCCCAGACAAAAGAATAGGCCCAGGGATGTGATTTCGGCCCAGACTTGGATTTCGGCCTAAACAAATGTCAAATGTGTTTTCGCTATACTTGATAGAATGATGTGGAGCTTGATATTATTGACTTGAAGTGAGATTTTGTTGACTATTGAACAAGGGATTTCGGCTACAAGTGACAAGGTGTTTTCGGCTGGAGAGGTGTTTGTGGTTACCAGCTAAGCTATTAGATATTTTGTAAACTTATCCTCTGACAATATCACAAGTTGGTGACAACAAATTCAACAAAGCATGGTTATATGTTTTCGATACTGCTTTTTCTCACCAACTAATGATCACACTACACAATTTTCAAACACACTTTAATATTATATTGATAAACACCTTGATTTAAGTAACAGGCAGATCAAATGTACAAGGATGACAAGAACAGTTTGAATATTGAAGAACACACTCAAGAACAGTTTGAAGATATGAAAATTCTGGACAATGATTTTGCTTAAACTTTTAACAAAAACCCAAACGACAACATGTATAGATGCAATATAACAGGTTTTCAATAAAACTATGGCAAACAAACAATATCCAGGCAAATTTCTAAGCACTTTTTCAAGAACAACAACCACAAATACTAGAATTTTGCATAAACTGTCTATGAAAACTAAAATCTAATCATGCACACATGTAATTTTAACAGGGTTTTCAATACAACTTTAGAAAAGAAGCAAATGATAACAGATTGTTAAGAAGACTTTTCCAGAAATATATGAATGTCAAGAACAGTTTTCGGAAAATCAAACAACAACACTCGATATAAACCTAACTATGTTTGGTTTAAACAAGGATACGAGCCAAAGCTCTGATACCAATTGTAGGTCCGTTTTTCTCGGAGGATCCGATACGTAACCTATCCTTGTTTATCACGAACACTATCGCGGGTGCGGAATCCCCGTGAAGGTGCAAACCAAACAATGTAAAATGGATAACACAAACAGATAATCAAAGATTCACTTGGATTAAAAGGACGAGAACATTCACAAACATATACACACAATGTTTGACGATAAACTCTCTGGTTTCACTATGCTCTCGTGGAGTCTCACACTGATCTCGTGAACTAAACTGATAACATACTAAGCTATTTATACTGACCCATGAACGGAAACCCTTTGGACGAAATCAGGTGTGATTTCATCATATATGTCTGGACGAAATCACATGTGATTTCGTTACCTCTTGTTTTCGTCATTTGTGGTGGCCCAGATTCAAAGTCAAAGCCCAAAACGAAGGTTACGGCCTAAACATGCATTCTGTTCAAGACTTTCACAATTTCAACCATGTGACATCATCATGACATCATCATGATGATGTCATGGTGATGTGTAACCGGGACTTGGCTTGCGGCGCTCCGTGCTTCGCGTGTCGAACTCTGGGGCGCACGACGGAGGAATGTCGTGACGTCGGGCTTGAGCTGGACCTAACCGAGTCGACCCGAACCGAATCGAACCGAGTCGAGTCGCGTCCACATAAAGTGTACCAATATAATGGCATGTTTAGTAGTTTTCAAAAACCATTTCTTGGTGTATCAATAGAGCAGCAGATGAACACGTGGTGAACAAGTGTTTGGATGGTGACTTATGGTGGCAAAAGAGGCGTGGCTTGGGAAACATAATTTCACCTCACGTCGTTAATGTTACAATTAATTCCCTCTCACGTTGTTAATATTAGGGGTGAACAAAAGACCGAAATAACGGAACCATAACCGAAATAACCGAAATAACCGAAATAACCGAAAATAGGAAACCGAAATAACCAAACCGAAACAAAAACGATAGTTCGGTTTTCGGTTTTTTAATAACTGAAAATTTTGGTTCTGTTTTCGGATAAGCATTTTCAATAATCGAAAAAAAACCGAACCGATAAGTTACTATAGTCCGCCTAGTCCAAATATTTTTATGTTTAAGTTTTCTGAAAACAGGATCCGACGAGTTTGACGGAGCTTTGGTCCACAAACGACGTGTTCGGTGAGAAGAAGCGATAAGAAATGAGTAGAAGATAGAATAGAACACCGAGCAATCACTTATAATCTGGTCTCTTATTGATAATCCAACGTTACAGCACCAGGAGACCAGTTGGATAACATTTCCCCCTAGGGACCAAAAGCTTATCCAACACAAGACCCAGACCCTCTATATATAGAGCTCATGGCTTCGTACGAAATTGCATCTGGGCCTTTGTACGAAGCTGCTTGGTCTTGGACTTCCAGAACAAACCCATTATGCAGTCCCTTCATACGAAGTCACTCCCTTCGTACGAAGGTACTGTTACATCACAGAACCTTGGTTTCGTACTGGATTTCACTCTATTCTATACAATATTCAACACACGCTCTATCTAGCTAGCTATTCGCACAATGGCAGACGTACGAAATATGCACCAACAAGTTTAACTTGTTTAAGTGTTTAACTCATGTTAGTAGAAATTATTAATTTTATTCTTGAATGTTAAGTATTTATAATAAAAACATTTACATTTTTATTTATTGCCTACAACAAATAACAAAATTTAATATAAAAAATTAAATAATTTTCAAAGTCTTATAAAAGAAAATGTCTTCAAAAAAACTTTGGGGAAACATAAAAATAGATTAGAATTTAGAAGGATACGTTGTGAACAATATTAATTAAAAATGTTAAGTATTATAACGTAAACGTAAACATATAAGAAAGACCCTTAAATTTTAAATTATATATTTTATTTTTTGAATCTGACATATTTTGTTCCAAAAACTGAAATAACCTAAAAATGAACCGAACTAGTGTAAAACCCGAAAATATCAAAATCAAACGGTTTTTAAAAAAAAACCGAAAACCGATATTTCGGTTACCGAACCGAACTGAACCAAACCGTACCGTACACACCCTAGTTAATATTATTGTTAAATGCCTTTTCATTCTATTCACATATTAATAATAAGGTTTATTCACATGATTAAAGTTTTAGATATAGTCCTCCCACTTGTGTCCTAGTGGTTAAAGGTTTGGTTTTTCCAATAGATAATCAAATTCAATTCCGACTAGTGTTATATATGGGGTGGATATAGGAAATGAAGGATTTGAATTTGGTCTTATGTGAGGTTGTCAGTTCGATTCCGGAGCCCACCCGGGCTTCCGTACCGTGTGTTACACAGGAACTCTTCTGTTCTTGTTGTAGCACAACGGCTGTCAAGTGGTTGCCGGTGGTATGAGTTCCCGGGGGAACACCCGTAAAAAGCTAAACTCTGGAGCCAGCATAGGCCCGGCTAAGACAAATAGCCTGACCAGAGTTTGGCAATATAAGGCTCCCCGATTTAGAAAGTGTGATAAACTTGTACATGAAGTAAACCGTTTAAAAAACAAAAGAAACTTTAGATGCGAAAGAGTTACTTTATTAATTAAAAAATAAATATCAAATTATGGATTTACTATAAGAAGAAGAATATTCACAAAAGCCATGATATTCACAGGGTTAGTTTCACATCCTTTTTTTGTTTATCTCCCTCTATATATTTATGTATATATAAAGAGATAGAAGGGAGAGATATATTAATATTAAAACCCTATTGATATCAACTAATTTTGTTAATCAAGTAATTCAAGAATATTCTCTTGGCACTTGGGTGATATTCCAGTGTTACAAGCAAAAGTTGCTTTTGGAGTGAGCTAGTTTTATTCTGGTTGTAGGAGTTTGAGTTACTGATAATAAATTAAAAGTTAATTATTAGTCTCTTAAATTAACTTTACACTCAACAATTGGGTGGATCACGGGTTCGATCCCGTCCTAGTGGTGTTTTCCCGCACGGGGGAGTTCGATCTTCGCGGGAGGAACCGATTAAATGCGGGCCGTGTGGGATTCGAACTTGGGGCATGCGGCTTGCAGCCCTTGGGGATTACCACTGAACCAAACCTTTCAAAAAAAAAAAAAAACAACAATTATTTTCTATTTTTTATTTACAAAGTTCCAAAAGTATATGGAGTTGGTCTGGATAGGACATATGGTAGAAGGTGTGCCTGTGTCCACCATAGTTGCTTGATGAATCCGTTACTGACCGTTAGCAGTAACGGTTTGGTTTGGTTTTGTTCTGTTTTAAATTTTAATAGTTCGGTAAACACTAAAATTTTTGAACGTTTACATTGTACTAAAGTACACGGTAAAAAAATAAAAAGTTTAAACGTTACCCCTGGAACGTTACATTGTACATCGTCATAGTTTTGTTGTTAGCTAGTGTATACGTACGAAGTTACGATTATCTAAATAAAAATATTTCAACCCCAAGAACATAACAAATATAAATTTAATTCATATAGGATTGCCGTATTTAGCAAAAACTATCTACATATTTAGCTATTCCTTAGAAAGAGTGCAACAGAATTTACATTAATAAGATACACCATCTATACATATGCAATTGTATATATCTGTAATGGTGTGTGTATATATGCATATGCATGATTCATAGAGTTCATGCACCTTGAACAAGTATATCCATGGCTTCCCTTCCCATTTTCCTGTGTACTCTCCTAACTTTCTTGTTATCTTTCAATGAAATCTCCGCCGTGAAGTACGAAGTGATTGTGGATAAGCCCGGCCCAAAAGACCCAAACGACAAGACAATGGGGGGCATCGAAAAATTCCACAAAGTTATTGGCGGAGTTCCGTACACACAACAAATAATGGGTCAGATCAACACCTTTATGTGGTCCACCATCTTGAAACAAAACACCCCAGCTGAAAGAAAATCCGTAGATACTATTCAAGTTTTCATCACGTATTTTTATGGACCTGAAGCAATCACTTGGGGCGGTAATAGGATTAATGTTAGTGTGTATTATTTGGACATGTACACGGGGCCAAACACCTTGAAATGGGGATTTACGTCCCTTTTGTACCATGAAATGACCCATGTTTTCCAATGGAATGGTGAGAAGAAGGCACCTTCAAATTTATTAGAAGGGATCGCAGATTACACGATTCTCAAAGCTAATTACGCCCCACCAGGCTTTAACAAGCCCGGTTCCGGGAGTAGATGGGACGCGGGGTTTGATATCACAGCCCGTTTTCTCGAGTATTGTGACGGGCTTGTTCCAGGGTTCGTGGCAAAGCTTAACAATATGATGAGGAAGACTTACGATGTATCGTTTTTTAAAAATATAACAGGAAAGCCCGTAGAGCAACTGTGGAAGGATTACAAGGCTAAACATCCAGGGGTTAAATAGGGAACAAAGCTATAATGTGATTGCATGGTGTATGAGGTAAAATAAATGAATTTGCTAATTGGAATCTTCTAAATCGTGTAATCTACATTAACTAAGTACCCATATTTTAGTTTCTTTGCCAGGCTATTTTAAATAATTATTTTTTAAGATGAAATAATTGAATTCGATTTTTACAATTAGCAATGAAACCAAACATTAAGTACCGTCTGGTCTGCATGATATTTTGATAAAGGAATTGAAGTCTAATAAACAGAACTGAAATTTGATGGATTTGAAAATGTAGAAATTCACATTTTTTTTAATAAAATATGCTACAAAATATATAATAAACAAAAACGAGACTCTGGTTATTTGAGGGAAACTCGACTACTACAACCAAGGGCGGTTCTTAGAAGGGCCGTGGCTTTTCGGCCGTAGTGCTAATTTTCCGTATTTCGATCGAATTTTTTTATATATACTATGTTTGCCCCGGGTTTATTTTAGTGTCCGTGTCTTTCGGCCCTGCCACGTTCAGCGGGCAAGATCCGCCACTGACTACAACACCGGATACAAACGCTAAATAAAAGAATAAAATTACAAATAAATTGTACAAATCTTTATTGAAGCCGATGACTTTGGAAAACTTCAACCGTACATCCTTGTTCAAACTCAGCTTCAAGACAAGCAAAATGTCGTTGACGGTTTTGGTTGAGGATCGTGTTTGACACGGTACGCTTAAAAAGATTATGTGCCTCCTCTCAGACGGTCTGTCTCCTAGGATACAACAACCGGAACAGTATGTGTACTGCAAGAGATGGCTCTCGCGCCAGAGATAGCACCAGGAATGATGGTGTTCTTGTTTTGTGGAAAAATATAAGGTAAAGTATAAAGTTGTTCGGAGAGAGTTTTCTCTCAATCTGATAGGAACAATAGTTTCTAGTCATTTTGTGATATGAGATTCTTTTTCTGTATCTCACGAATATGGACCCAAAGTTCATATATACACATTCACAAAATGTTTGATACATTTTTTTGCAACTAGATAATAAATCTGGTAATAAACAAGATTTAATTGTATTAAATGGATTTGATATGATCAACGAAACTGTCATATTTATTCATGACTCTGTTTGTAACCGCTCAGTAGTTAGTTAACCGATCGCGCTCTAGTCGAGCCCGCACCACATGCCGTCTGGATAGGTTTCGTCGTGCGATGTCATCAGGCGCTCGCGCCACATGCGTTTGCCATATCTACTGCCACACGCCATGTGCCTTAGGAGCTCGCGTCACACGCCTTAACCTGCTCGTAAGTCAGCCGCGGGCACTACACTCGAACCCCACGCCAAGCTTCAACGCGGACTCATATCCGCGCGCCGCATGCGAGATGTTTGCCACACAGTGCCCCTGACACATCATCTGCCATGTACATGATTATGCGCACATGGACAAAATATAAAGGCGGCTCTCAAGCGGATCACGTTGTTGCAAGTGTGTGAAGTGCGCCACAAAGCTCCCATCGCCCACGTCACACGCCCTTTAGAGTCCACTAGTGTTTGTCTTAAAGGAAACAATATACAACGAGTACCCCTCCTTATAAACCGCTTTAAGGTTTGTCATCCCACGTATGTGTACAAGTTTACAACTTTCCATTTTTCTCATCCTTGGTTGTTCCAATCATACAACTTCAAGTATCGATATCTCATTCATCTAAGCTTTATTTTGGACATAGTATGGTTCGTTATGATCCTCTCACAACGTAGAACACCAACCTACAAATAACTATTTATACAACACATATATCAATATGATTATGGGTATCCAAAATATTTAGTAAAAAACCCATTTTCACTAAACTTTCTAACAATCCCCCACATGAATGGAGATCGATTAAAACACACAAAATTCCCCGATGAAACCACGATAGTCGAGTATTGCAGGATAGGTAGGTGTTGCCTTTGAACCTTCCTTTGTAAAGCATACATAGCCACTAGGGTTTTGTAGATGCGATGTCCCTGAACAACCCCCATTTGTGTAAACAACAATATACTTCACACAATACTTTCCTTAGCCGGGCCATCCCCTTATGGTTTCTTGAGATGTTTTTTTATAGTACACAAATTGATACGATGTGTTACTGAGAAGTTGATGTGATGAGATGAGGAGTTTTTTGCTGCTTGGTAGGATCCTCCTTCTACAATGCAGAACGGAAGATATGAAGACATTCTTGGATTGCTGATTTAGGACTTGGAAGATTTGGTGACTGGATGCATCAGCTTAGGGGGAGTCTGTTGCTGACAGAATTAGTGTGAAGTTGACATTATCCAAAGACCAAAGACTGTGAGATTCTGAAGACTAAAGTTTACCTTTGCAAGCTATTGTCGAGGGGGAGTTTGTTGATGCATGTAATGTGACAACATCTTTGTGTAGGTCTTTAGATATCTTAATCAAGACTTGGGTTACGAGGAATTGAAGATGTCGGAATTTGATGTTACTAGATGCATTCCAAGCTTATAAGCTTTAAGTGGAGTCCGAATTTGGGAAGCATTCAATAAATTCTGATATTGTGACTCCTTGTATTCCGAGTTTGTGTTTTGTATTAGTTCGAATTTGTGTTATTATGTACATGGCCCTAGCCCAATTTGCATGGTTGTGTTATATAAACAGCTTTATGCTTTAGCGTTTAGGTTAGATATCTTAGACATGCAGAGAGAGCAGTTACAGAAAACACAGAGAAAGGCTGTGAGTCCGAGTGGTGTGAGATCTTCAGTGATTGTAACATTCGTGTTCGTTTATCACAGAAGATCGGTATAAAGTGTTTTATGTGTTCTTTATCATATTACTTGTTTATGTGTTCATTGATCTATCAAGGGGATTCTACAACCTTGATTGATTATTGTGACACCTCGAAATTTCATGTCCAAAATTATATCGACACGTGTCATGGGCTTAAAACGTGTAAAGGATTGATTAGAAGGACTAAAGTTGACATATAAGGAAAGCATGTGAATATAAGGGTTCAAAATGTCAACAATGGATAAATATACTTTACAATAACCCTACATGATGTTTATACCCTTAAACGAATGAATCATGGATCATACGAAGCTAATTGTGAAAGAAAGTGAGAGATTACAAACTACAGGGGTTAAATGTGTCAACATGTTTAAGTTATACCTCTGAGTGACCTTTTACCAAACCCGAAGCTTTGTAACGATTAATTATGCTCACTAGAATACATGATAAAAATTTCACCAAGTTTCGTTATCATATGAGAAAGTTATGATAAAATTTGTATACGAGGGGTTAAAAGCGTCGACATGTTAATAAATACCTCTGAGCGACCTATGTATAAATCCCAAACCTTAACCTGTGTTATAAACCTCTGATATACGTTCAAATTAGGTTAATATTAGTAATAATTGATTCAAATTGTAAAGATAAGACCCTAAGAGAATATGTTTGACAAACTTTCGTTCATGGCCCTTTCAAAAGAATCCAAGGCAACTTTAGAACATGGCAAGGTGGTCTAAACTGTTCAGGATATGATCAAGAGGACCCATTCTGAAAATAGATCCCCAAATTCGTAATATCTAAGTTGCCTGTTCGAAGCTTGAAAGGTTACAAAGTTTTGCCTCCTGGTAAAGGCTTACGGACCGCAAAGACTTGGTCTTACGGTCCGTAAGAGGCTTTTACGGACCGCAAGACCCTCCGCTTACGGTCCGTAAGACAGTCCACATAACAGAAAGTTGACAGCTGCCTGTATAACGAGTTTAACCGACTTAAATTGCCATTTTTCACTCCCATGTGCAACACAAACTAGTTCTTAGGCACTAGGGACACTTGTAATTGATCAGGGATCAATCCTAGAGTTGTTTGGCATGATCTTAAGCAATCAAGAACACTATATAAAGACCCACATTGTTGCAACTTTGATCATTCATTCCAAACTTCACTCCTGATCAATTCTGGAGATCAAGAGCCTTCCCTAAGCATCACTAGTCGTGCATAGGACCTTGGTAAGTTTCCTTGACCTTCCTTAATCGTGTTTTACTTAGTTAATTAGCTTAAAGTCAAACCGTCGTAATTAAGGTTTGACTTAACGATTAATCGCTAATGGTCCAGCGATTAGTCAAAGTAAAGGTAGTTATAAATTGGTAATTATGTGGGCATTACACCCTTAAAAGGGCACCCTCTGATTCCCACTCTAACTAGATCATTTGTCGGGTCAAAGTTAGTTATAAAAAGTCAACAGAATCTTAATTTTCGATTTAACGCATAATTAACAATGTAGAAGACGTGTAACCTATTTTATCACTCATATAACTTGGTAATTAGTATAAGAACTGGTCTAAGCTTGTTTGATCCGACAATTTTCTGCTTAGGCTCGGTTCGAAACCGAAAGTCACAAAACTTTGACTTTTGCTTTGACTTCAGTTCTGACCCGATTTAGATGGATTTGGAAATGCCTTAAAGCTTCATTTGGACCAGGTTATATGACAGTATAACCCTCTGTGATTGGTTCATTGATTGTCCGATTCGTTTACACGTTTCCGTTAAATGCTTAATGTTGACCATAATGCCCTTTTGACCATAAAACGAGAATTTTGGAAATATGAGAGGACAATAATCTTTGTTACTGATTTATAAACATGTCCCTAAATTTTCACATCAGTTGGAGGTCTAGATTAGGAGTTATGCTTAATAGCGTAATCAGAACGTTTTTATGAATTAAACGGCGTAATTAGCAAAAAGCCTATCTAAACCCAATTTTTGACACCAAACCTTTTACCTAATGATGTAATATAATATTTTGGGATTTTTCAAGATTTTTAATTATTTTTAAACTGATCATAACCTATGATTATTGCCTTGATTCGGTAAATACCGATTATACCCATTTTGCTTATAAAATGAGTTTTACATAACATTTAGACTCCAAAATTTTGGCCACTGATTTCATATGATAAATGAAGTATTTTGAACTTTATAACCTGATCAGAAAACTCAGATTTCCTGTTAAACCCGGAAATCGCTTAAATCGGCTTTTTACGCGTATTAAATACATAATATGGGTTTAAAACCATTTTATCATATAAGACTTATCACCAACTGATGTAACCTATTAAATTAAGTTGTTTTACTGATTATTTCAGACCCGAGTTTCAGAATTTTAATTAATCTCTTTTATAATCTTTAAAATGACCAAAATACCCCTACGGGGCTTAAATTGAGATTAAACTCGTTTTGGGCATAATGGAAGGTATCCTACTGATATCACAACATATTTAAAGCATATTAACTTAGGAAACCCGTTCGTGACCCATTCGGTTAACCGTTATGCGTTATTCGCGTTCGGTTCGGTTTATGTAACTAGTTTGCATAAATTAGCCGAAACGGGTCAAACCTTATCATTTTTATCTCAAAATCTAGAATGTGTTTAATTTACCCATGTTATACAAGTCTTCAAACTTGTCGGGTCTAAATCACATTCTATTCCGGTCTTCGCTTAATCATGCGTTCGAACCGTATCTTTCTTAAAACTAACCGGTCTAAGTTTAGGCTTAATTAAAGACCCGTTAGGATTCTAATAGGTTATTATAAACCTTCATTCCAGAATAGGAGACCCGGTAAAATCTACGTGCACTTGTTTGTTGTGATTATTACTTGCCAAGGTAAATACTTTTAACTTAATTTCCCTTATACGGGCTTGGGGTACGGTATCTAAAATACCGCTTGGCCGGGCATTCGACCTTAATCGATTGGTGGTTAAGTATTATCGAGATGACCCGTTTAAAAATATGTTTTGTTTGCTTAAACGCCTTTGGGGGGTTAATGACCATGTCCCGGATATCCTTGGCATCATTTTACGAAATGGCCACGACCTAAGCACGGGGTGTAGGCGTACACCCGTCAGTGCCTAAATAAATAATGTGGTGTGTCTATTGATCTTTAACCCGGCACGAACCAGGCTACTAAACGCATAAGAAACATGTAATTCTTTTACAAGTATTATATTCAAATAATTATCCCAAGTTATAAAATATTTTGTGCCACGTGCATTCAAATCAATTTTATTAAACCCTTTACAAAATGAGTCGGTTAATCGTATTTACTAGTGTAAACTGACGTATTTTCCCAAAAAGATTAAGTGCAGGGACTACTCAAAATAGGTTGGCTTTCTCCTTAGCATCAATAAGAGTCTCGCAAGCTTGGATGTATTTCAGTCTGTTCAACAATATCTCTTTTCTATTTGATCCGCCTGTGGATCTGTTTCGAATATTTTGTGATACTTAATATTACAATTTATTCGGTTAATATAAATCTATCTTTTGCTTCCGCTGTGCATTTAAATATTGTGTTGTTTGATTATAACGATATCAACTACCTCACGATACTCCCCCACCGGTAATACGTGGAAATATCGGGGTGTGACAGGTTGGTATCAGAGCCAACGCTGAGTGAATTAAACACTCGCCTTTTGTGTTTAATCTCAGTTACACAATTGCACATTCATAAATTTTTGAGTCTAGACAAAGAACTTAGGACTAATCCAAATTGTTTTTAATTTTAACTTTGTCCTTTATATTTTGTTGTATCTTTCATTTGTTGTAACAGGAATTATGCCGCCGAGATTCCGGAGAGGAGGAAGAGGCAAGGGGCCAATCCACTCCCCCAACGATCATGAGACCGGGCCTTCACACCGGGGAACTCCTTCTACTACCATGAGTGCCGGTCCTCAAGGAGACTGGAGTACCTATACAGAGCCCGCTAGGCGATCTACTTCATTTAACTCAATGCCTCCTTATCATCACTCCTTTGGGCCGCAATCTGAGAACGAGCCCGAAGACTCACGCCACTCCTACTTGTTGTTGCAGAGATCCATGTAGCACCATTCCTTTGGCGACCCCACTCCTGTCTTTCAGGGCCGGTTTAACCCGACAAACTTTATTCAAGAACCAGTAGGTTTTAACCCATTGGGACCAGAGGATCATTTTTTCCGGCGATCACGCCATGGATATGGATGAGGACACCGACCCGGTTGAACCACCGAATGGAACCCCCACGCACCCTATTGAAGTCTCTGATGGATCATCTTTCCATGGATCCCCTTACCGTGGTCCAGACAGTTACCAGGCAAGGTTCAACCAGTGTGAGTGGTATTTTACACCCTCTCACCATTCATCGCCTCACCAGCAGCAGCAGCAGGATCCCTCCGAGGATTCGCGATTCGTGGCAGTCACGCCACCACCACCACCGCCGCCAGTACAGCTAGCACCTCCAGAACCACCGAGGCGCAGAAGAACAGGCGCACGAATGTCCATGCAGGAAAGGGGTTTTCATTTTAGCACCCCTAACACTCGAGTGGCAGTCACTATCCACCACTGCATGAAGACCCCCAAATGGGTGGGCCTTCAAACCTAGTTGCAGAGGTGAATTCTGCACCAGTTGCACCACCACCGCCACCATTGGGATTTGGTAACCTGATTCCTACATACGCCGGTTCAACGGCGTACAATCCGTTTGAGCAGCCGGCTCACACTCACTATAACTATGCTGAAGCCGACCCGTACCTTGTAGCGTCAAACTACAACGCCCTTCATCCGGAAGGACCATATGGAGCTCCTTGGGGAGTGGGATACCCAACTCATGGGTATCAAATACCTGCTCGACCTCCGGTCCAGCCACAGCCACCACTGTTTTCCCCACTAGAACAGGAGGAAATCATCCACAGGCTACACAGGGTGGAACAAGAATTTCAAGAAGAACGTAGGAACAACCGGGGATTTCTCAAGGGCCTGGAAAGCTTGTTAAAAGGAAAGAAGAAGAGGGATCATTGAATTCCTATATGTATTGTTGTATTTACTTATTTCAATCAAGTCCTTGCGTGAACATTTATCGATGTACTTAGTCCCTGTGTGGACTTGTCTTTTTAGTCCCTGCGTGGACACCTATCTTAGTAATCAGTCCCTGCGAGGACTTGTATTATCAGTTTAGCCCGTGCGTGGGCAAGTTATTTCTGTTAAAAGTCCCGTTTAGGGCAATGTGTAATTTTTAATGTTTAATGGAATGTTAAATTTAAAAATTTCATTTTTTATGCATAAACATATTATAAAATCATTCCTTTTAAAAAATAATATGCCTATTAAATATTGAATAAGAATCTTAAAGGTGTAACCTAGCCTGCATGACATTATAAGACTTGGCCAAGATGGTAAGACCCGTTTAAAAAGATTCAAAATCCTGTTAACATCCGAAAACATGTTAACGCTCCTGACAGACGTGATTCGTTAAAGATCACACACGTCATTCTTACAATTGAATTCTTCAAAAGATTCGTAACCTAACCTGATGATCTATAAATCTTGGGTTTAAATCATTAATTTAGATGATCTTATGTTAAACATCCATTGGTGATGTAGTGCCTACGGGCCATACTCATTGTCATATAAGACAAAAGACAGTAGTAGTCTACGACTCCCTGTTAGAAAAAGGTAAAGAACTATGTTCAAACCTTAATGCCTCGATTTTCTGAAATCATGGCTTATGATTTAAAAATTTCCCTGTGACTAGGCCTTTTGTGCCACTAATAGTACTGTTATGGTTTTATAATTAGGATAAGTTATAATAAAAATCCTAAATAAATATGATTAACAAATTAACCAAATATGGTCTATGTTTACCATGGTTAATGAATTGCCATAAAAGACAATTCCATAATAAACTCCCAAATAAATTATTGTCAATATCTTATGTAACAGTTCAAACTACATGGCTGACTCGGATGAGATCAACAGTCACCCAAGGGAAAATCATGATAATACCCGAATTAACGTAGCGGGTGCAGAACTGCAGGAAATGATAGACAATGCCATTACTCGAGCTTTGGATAGACAGTTCCATGAATCCAGTGGTACCCATGAAAGGACCCAATCTGCACCACACTCTAAAACACCCTCTAAACCTCACACTGCTCACAACAGTAATTCCCATCACTCATCAAACCAAAGGAGTGCTCCATCTCAAAGGATAGTACCGAATCAGGAACCCCGTGATAAGGGTTGCTCCTATAAGTATTTTGTTTCATGCAAACCCAGGGATTTCACTAGGGAAAAAGGAGCTATAGACTGCATGACATGGTTGGATGAGATGGACACTATGGTAGATATCAGTGGTTGCGCTATTAAAGATGTGGTGAAATTTGTGTCTCAGTCTTTCAAGGGTAAGGCATTAGCTTGGTGGAGGTCTTTAATCCAAGCTACAGGGAAAGTCCCATTGTACAATATGACTTGGGAACAGTTTGTGCCACTGATCAAGGAGAATTACTGCCCTCAGCATGAGGTTGAGAAGATTGAAGCTGATTTCTTGTCTCTGGTTATGAAAAACCTAGATTGTCAAGCCTACCTTACAAGCTTCAACACTATGTCAAGGTTGGTTCCTTATCTTGTGACACCGGAACCCAAGAGGATAGCTCGATTCATCGGGGGTTTAGCCCCAGAGGTTAAGGCCAGTTTGAAAGCCTCTAGACCAGCTACCTTTCGGTCTGCAGCTGATATAGCATTATCTCTTACTCTGGACGCGGTCAGGCAGAGATCGCTGAGAAACACTGATGCTGAGAAAATGAAGCGTGAGGATGATAGCTCACGACGATCGGATAAGAGACATAAGGGAAGCAATGACCACAAGAAGGGTTCTGGATCTAAGAAAGATGGTCGTCAATCGGGTGATAAACCCAATTGTAAGATCTGTAAGAAACATCACTTCGGGAAATGCAGATATGAGTCGAAATCCCAGTCAGAGCCAAGGGCATGTGGAATTTGCAAGTCTTCTGAGCACAAGACCCTAGACTGTAAGAAAATCAAAGATGCTACGTGCTATAGCTGCAATGAAAAAGGGCATATCAAGTCCAACTGCCCAAAATTTGCAAAGAAGACTGAGGATGGGAAAAAGACCAATGCAAGGGTCTTCCGGATGGATGCAAAGGAAGTTGTTCAGGACGACAATGTGATCACAGGTACCTTCCTCATAAATGATGTTTATGCAAGAGTGTTATTTGGTTCAGGAGCTGATAAGTCATTTGTAGATAACAAGTTTTGTAAGTTGCTGAATTTACCTGTTAAAACCCTAAGTGTGAAATATGAGGTGGAATTAGCCGATGGAACCATAGAAACAGCGTCAACCGTGTTAGATGGATGTGTTATATCTATTAGGAACCACTCTTTTCCATTGTCTTTACTTCCTTTGAAATTAGCCGGTTTCGATATAGTAATAGGCATGGATTGGTTGTCTCACAACCAAGCCCAGATCGTTTGTGCTAAGAAGCAAGTGATTGTTAGGACTCCTCATGGCGAGCCTTTGTCAATCCAAGGAGATACTAAGTATGGAATGCCTGAGCAAGTGTCCATGCTCAAGGCATCAAGGTGTTTGACGAAGGGTTGTGTTATCTACATGGCGCAAGTAACTATAGATGAACCAAAGCCTAAGATTGAAGACATACCCATTATCTCTGAATATCCAGAAGTATTCCCTGAAGAACTACCTGGTTTACCCCCAGATAGACAAGTGGAGTTCAGGATTGACATTATTCCTGGAGCAGCACCTGTTGCAAGAGCACCGTATAGGTTGGCACCAACAGAGATGAAGGAATTGAGGACACAACTAGATGATTTGCTAGCCAAAGGTTTTATTAGACCTAGTTCATCTCCATGTGGAGCACCAATCTTGTTTGTGAAGAAAAAGGATGGGTCGATGCGTCTGTGCATCGATTATCATGAACTTAACAAGGTTACTATCAAGAATCGGTATCCATTACCCAGAATCGACGACTTGTTCGATCAACTTCAAGAAGCAAGTTACTTTTCCAAGATCGAATTAAGGTCATGATATCATCAACTGAAGGTCAAGGATGAAGATGTACATAAGACTGCATTTAGGACTCGTTATGGTCACTATGAGTTCTTAGTGATGCCTTTTGGACTCACTAATGCACCAGCCACATTCATGGATCTCATGAACCGCGTCTGCAAGCCCTACATGGATAAATTTGTCATTGTCTTCATCAATGATATTCTTATTTACTCCAAGAATCAAGCTGACCATGAGAAGCACCTCCATTGCATTCTGAAACTGCTTCATCGAGAAAAGCTCTACGCCAAATTCTCTAAGTGTGAATTTTGGCTTCGTGAAGTCCAATTTCTTGGACATGTGGTTAGTGAACGCGGAATCCAGGTAGATCCTGCTAAGGTTGAAGCTGTCATGAATTGGCAAGAGCCGAAGACGCCCACAGAGATTCGCAGTTTCTTGGGATTGGCAGAATATTACAGACGTTTTATTGAAAATTTTTCAAGGATTGCTGCACCGCTAACTTCTTTGACTAGGAAGAATATTAAGTTCGAATGGGGACTGAAACAACAAGAATCCTTTGATATCCTTAAGTAGAAGCTAAGCAATGCACCTGTGTTGACATTGCCTGATGGAATAGAAGAGTTTGTGGTATACTGTGATGCATCACACACCGAGATGGGATGTGTGCTTATGTAGAAAGGCAAAGTTATTGCCTATGCTTCACGTCAGTTAAAGGTGCATGAAAAGAATTACACCACCCATGACTTGGAGTTGGGTGCCGTTGTATTTGCACTGAAGCTATGGAGGCACTATTTATATGGTATCAAGTGAGTGATCTATTTTGATCACAAGAGCCTCCAGCACCTGTTTAACTAGAAGGACTTGAACATGAGGCAACGACGTTGGATGGAAACTTTGAATGACTATGATTGTGAGATAAGATACCATCCTGGCATGGCGAATGTAGTCGTCGATGCCTTAAGTCGAAAGGAAAGAGTAAAGCCTATAAGAATCAATGCCAAGAGCATTGAGATAAAGAATGGTTTGAACGAAAGATTGTTAGCTGCGAAGAATGAAGCTGTGCTAGAAGCTAACTATCCTGATGAAAAGCTAGGAGTAACTGAAGAACAGTTATCCTATGGCAAGGACGGAATTCTGAGGTTGAATGGATGAATATGAGTTCCAGTTTTTGGAGGACTTCGAGATGTTATCCTCCAGGAAGCCCATAGTTCTAAATACTCCGTCCATCCTGGAGCTGATAAGATGTACCAGGATCTGAAAGCAAATTTTTGGTGGATAGGCTTGAAGAAGTCTATAGCTACCTATGTAGCTAAATGTTTGACGTGTGCACAAGTCAAAGCTGAACATCAGAAGCCATCAGGTTTGCTACAACAGCCTGAACTCCCCACGTGGAAGTGGGAAATGGTGACTATGGATTTCATCACCAAGTTGCCAAAGACAAAGAAAGGAAATGATACTATATGGGTGACAGTTGATAGACTGACTAAGTCAACACATTTCCTACCCATTAAGGAGACCTATAGCTCCGACATGTTAGCCCAATTGTACGTAAATAAGATTGTGTCTCTGCATGGCGTACCAGTGTCTATTATCTCTGACAGAGATACTAGATACACATCGCATTTTTGGAAAAGTTTCCAACAATCTTTGGGCATGCGCTTAAATTTTAGTACGGCTTACCATCCTCAGACGGACGGGCAGAGTGAGCGTACAATCCAAACATTGGAAGACATGCTTCATGCATGTGTGATTGACTTAGGTGGTAGTTGGGATAACCACCTGCCATTAATCGATTTCTGTTATAACAATAGCTATTATACAAGCATTAAGGCTGCGCCCTTCGAGGCCTTGTACGGTAGGAAGTGCAGAACGCCCGTTTGTTGGGCAGAAGTTGGAGATGTCCAACTGACAGGACCTGAAATAGTCCTGGAGACGACGGATAAGATTGTGCAAATACACGATCGTCTCAAAGCTGCCAGTGACAGGCAGAAAAGCTACGCAGATTTAAGGCGTAAACCTCTGACATTCGAGGTGGGTGACAAGGTACTACTTAAGGTATCACCCTGGAAAGGGGTAATGCGTTTTGGCAAGAAGGGCAAGTTAAGCCCCAGGTACATAGGACCATTTGAGATCATCGAATGTGTCAGATCAGTAGCGTATAAGCTAAATTTGCCTGAAGAGCTCAGTGGTATTCATAACGTATTCCACATCTGCAATCTGAAGAAATGTCTAGCTAATGAATCACTAGTCATACCACATACAGATGTGCACATCGATGAGAGCTTGAAGTTTGTTGAAAAGCCAGTGTCGATCGAGGATCGACGGGTTAAGAAGCTTCGAAGGAAGCATGTACCGATTGTTAAAGTGAAATGGGATGCCCGTAGAGGTCCCGAGTACACGTAGGAGGTAGAGTCCACAATGAAAGAGAAATACCCTCATTTATTTCAGTAAATCTCGAGGTCGAGATTTCTTTTAAGGGGGTGAGGATGTGACACCTCGAAATTTCATGTCCAAAATTATATCGACACATGTCATGGGCTTAAAACGTGTAAAGGATTGATTAGAAGGACTAAAGTTGACATACAAGGAAAGCATGTGAATATAAGGGTTCAAAATTTCAACAATGGATAAATATACTTTACAATAACCCTACATGATGTGTATACCCTTAAACGAATGAATCATGGATCATACGAAGCTAATTGTGAAAGAAAGTGACAGATTACAAACTACAGGGGTTAAATGTGTCAACATGTTTAAGTTATACCTCTGAGTGACCTTTTAGCAAACCTGAAGCTTTGTAACGATTAATTATGCTCACTAGAATGCATGATAAAAATTTCACCAAGTTTCGTTATCATATGAGAAGATTATGATAAAATTCGTATACGAGGGGTTAAAAGCGTCGACATGTGAATAAATACCTCTGAGCGACCTATGTATAAATCCCAAACCTTAACCTGTGTTATAAACCTCTGATATACGTTCAAATCAGGTTAATACTAGTAATAATTGATTCAAATTGTAAAGATAAGACCCTAAGAGAATATGTTTGACAAACTTTCGTTCATGGCCCTTTCAAAAGAATCCAAGGCAACTTTAGAACATGGCAAGGTGGTCTAAACTGTTCAGGACATGATCAAGAAGCCCCATTCTGAAAATAGAGGCCCAAATTCGTAATATCTAAGTTTCATGTTCAAAGCTTGAAAGGTTACAAAGTTTTGCCTTCTGGTAAAGGCTTGCGGACCGCAAAGACTTGGTCTTACGGTCCGTAAGAGGCTTTTACAGACCGCAAGACCCTCCGCTTACGGTCCGTAAGACATTCCCAGTAACAAAAAGTTGACAGCTGCCTGTATAACGAGTTTAACCGACTTAAATTGCCATTTTTCACTCCCATGTGCAACACAAACTAGTTCTTAGGCACTAGGGACACTTGTAATTGATCAGGGATCAATCCTAGAGTTGTTTGGCATGATCTTAAGCAATCAAGAACACTATATAAAGACCCATATTGTTGCAACTTTGATCATTCATTCCAAACTTCACTCCTGGTCATTTCTGGAGCTCAAGAGCCTTCCCTAAGCATCACTAGTCGTGCATAGGACCTTGGTAAGTTTCCTTGACCTTCCTTAATCGTGTTTTACTTAGTTAATTAGCTTAAAGTCAAACCGTCGTAATTAAGGTTTGACTTAACGATTAATCGCTAATGGTCCAGCGATTAGTCAAAGTAAGGGTAGTTATAAGTTGGTAATTATGTGGGCATTACACCCTTAAAAGGGCACCCTCTGATTCCCACTCTAACTAGATCATTTGTCGGGTCAAAGTTGGTTATAAAAAGTCAACAGAATCTTAATTTTCGATTAACGCATAATTAACAATGTAGAAGACGTGTAACCTATTTTATCACTCATATAACTTGGTAATTAGTATAAGAAGTGGTCTAAGCTTGTTTGATCCGACAATTTTCTGCTTAGGCTCGGTTCGGAACCGAAAGTCGCAAAACTTTGACTTTTGCTTTGACTTCAGTTCTGACCCGATTTAGATGGATTTAGAAATGCCTTAAAGCTTCATTTGGACAAGGTTATATGATAGTATAACCCTCTGTGATTGGTTCATTGATTGTCCGATTCGTTTACACGTTTCCGTTAAATGCTTAAGGTTGACCATAATGCCCTTTTGACCATAAAATGAGAATTTTGGAAATGTGAGAGGACAATAATCTTTGTTATTGATTTATAAACATGTCCCTAAATTTTCACATCAGTTGGAGGTCTAGATTAGGAGTTATGCTCAATAGCGTAATTAGAACGTTTTTATGAATTAAACGGCGTAATTAGAATAAAGGCTATCTAGACCCAATTTTTTACACCAAACCTTTTACCCACTGATGTAATATAATATTTTGGGATTTTTGAAGATTTTTAATTATTTTTAAACTGATCATAACCTATGATTATTGCCTTGATTCGGTAAATACCGATTATACCCTTTTTGCTTATAAAATGAGTTTTACGTAACATTTAGACAGCAAACTTTTGGCCACTGATTCCATATGATAAATGAAGTATTTTGAACTTTATAACCTGATCAGAAAACTCAGATTTCCTATTAAACCCGAAAATCGCTTAAAACGGCTTTTTACGAGTATTAAATACATAATATGGGTTTAAAACCATTTTGTCATATAAGACTTATCACCAACTGATGTAACCTATTAAATTAAGTTGTTTTACTGATTATTTCAGACCCGAGTCTCAGAATTTTAATTAATCTCTTTTATAATCTTTAAAATGACCAAAATACCCCTACGGGGCTTAAATTGAGATTAAACTCGTTTTGGGCATAATGGAAGGTATCCTACTGATATCACAACATATTTAAAGAATATTAACTTAGGAAACCTATTCGTGACCCATTCGGTTACCCCTTATGCGTTATTCGCGTTCAGTTCGGTTTATGTAACTAGTTTGCATAAATTAGCCGAAACGGGTCAAACCTTATCATTTTTATCTCAAAATCCAGAATGTGTTTAGTTTACCCATATTATACAAGTCTTCAAACTTTTCGGGTCTAAATCACATTCTATTCCGGTCTTCGCTTAATCATGCGTTCAAACCGTATCTTTCTTAAAACTAACCGGTCTAAGTTTAGGCTTAATTAAAGACCTGTTAGGATTTTAATAGGTTATTATAAACCTTCGTTCCAGAATAGGAGACCCGGTAAAAGCTACGTGCACTTGTTTGTTGTGATTATTACTTGCAAAGGTAAATACTTTTAACTTAATTTCCCTTATACGGGCTTGGGGTACGGTATCTAAAATACCGCTTGGTCGGGCATTCGACCTTAATCGATTGGTGGTTAAGTATTATCGAGATGACCCGTTTAAAAATATGTTTTGTTTGCTTAAACGCCTTTGGGGGGTTAATGACCATGTCCCGGATATCCTTGGCATCATTTTACGAAATGGCCAGGACCTAAGCACGAGGTGTAGGCATACACCCGTCAGTGCCTAAATAAATAATGTGGTGTGTCTATTGATCTTTAACCCGGCACGAACCGGGCTACTGAACGCATAAGAAACATGTAATTCTTTTACAAGTATTATATTCAAATAATTATTCCAATTTATAAAATATTTTGTGCCACGTGCATTCAAATCAATTTTATTAAACCCTTTTCAAAATGAGTCGGGTAATCGTATTTACCAGTGTAAACTGACGTATTTTCCCAAAAAGATTAAGTGCAAGGACTACTCGAAATAGGCTGGCTTTTTCCTTAGCATCAATAAGAGTCTCGCAAGCTTGGATGTATTTCAGTCTGTTGAACAATATCTCTTTTCTATTTGATCCGCCTGTGGATCTGTTTCGAATATTTTGTGATACTTAATATTACAATTTATTCGGTTAATATAAATCTATATTTTGCTTTCGCTGTGCATTTAAATATTGTGTTGTTTGACTATAATGATATCAACTACGTCACGATACTCCCCCACCGGTAATACGTGGAAATATCGGGGTGTGACAATTATCAATCTCGTATCGATCCGTGTGTAATTGTTTGTGTATGTATGTGTATTTATGGTGGGGAATTTACATTACATGATTATGTATGGTGCATGATAAATGGTTTTCTTGGAATAAAGCCCACGTATTTCTTTAATGTGTTTTCTAACTTCTTCAAGATTTGTCATACATTGTGATCCTTTAAGTTTTGGATTGAAAAAAACACTAGGAATTGGGTGACTCAAAGAAATGCCTAAAATAAATAAAAATAAATGTGCCAAAGTTAGTAAATTCAATTCTATTCAAATGTTATTGTACCATATAAAAACAATAATAGCAACTTACAACGCAAACCAATGTAATATCGTGACTGTTAATGATGTAGGCTTCGGAGGGTTAGGGCCCGTTAATCAGTTTAAGCCCAGTTTTGGGTTGCCCTAATTTTAGTCTATATATTGATCTCTTGTACTTGTAATCTTTATCACCTAATAAAAATATCTCCTAGTTTGCCCCCGTGGACGTAGGTTGTACTCTGCAACCGAACCACGTAAATCTCCGTGTCATCTTTCATTGTGTGTGTGATTAAAAAACTAACAACTGCTATTAGAGCCAGGTTCTCGATCAAAATCACATATCCCTAGCCGTAGGACAGCCACAACAGAAACAGCCGCCGCTCGCCGCTAAGGTTCCGATCAGAAGCCGTCGCCGTCAACCAGATTAGGGTTTTCTCGCCGCCGCCGCCGTTCTGCTGCTGATTCTTGTTCCAGAAGCCAATTAGGTTTCTGAATGAACCCAATTACCACCGACTTTGCTGTTCCTCGTTCCCAGCAATCGATTAGGGTTCCAATTGAACCTTAATTACTGCTACCGTCGCCTTTTTCAACCAGATTAGGGTTCAGAAGGAAGATTAGCACCTGTCCCTGTGTTGATTTGACTCACGACTACCGACGGGAAGAGTTTGGGGTTTTTGGACCACCGTTCAGTTCGTATCAATGGCTGAAGATGGAAAATACATGATTGAGAAGTTTGATGGGCAAGATTTTGGGTGGTGGAAGATGCAAATCGAGGATTTTCTTTGTTAGAAGGATTTAGAGCTTGCGTTGAATGAGAATAGGCCGACAGATATGAAGGATGAAGATTGGCACAGTCTAGATAGAAAGGCCCTCGCAGTGATCAGGTTTACTTTAGCCAAGAATGTGGCTTTCAATATTGTGAAGGAGACGACCTCGTTTGGTTTGATCAAAGCCCTGTCAAACATGTACGAGAAACCTTCAGCATCCAACAAGGTATTCCCGATCAGATAGCTGGTTAACACCAAGATGAAGTAAGGTGCATCTGTTACATCTCATGTTAATGATTTTAACCCTATTCTCTCAAGATTGTTATCTATTGATATTAAGTTTGATGACGAGATTCAGACATTGTTATTATTGTCTTCCTTACCTGACAGCTGGTCAGGCTCAGTTACTGCCATTAGTGGTTCTTGAGGAACTGCTAAACTCACTTTTGAAGGCATTAGAGACTTCATTCTAAATGAAGATATGAGGAGACGTAATTCTAGGGGAGAATCATCAGGTAACTTACTGAATACAGAAGGGAGAGGTAGAAGGAAAGATAGAGTTAACAACAGGGGAAGATTCAAGTCTAGAAACAGGGGTCGATCAAAGCCGAGAAAGGATATTAACTGATGGAATTGCAAGGAAAATAGGCACTTTAGAAGTCAATGCCCAAATCCACATATTGTTCATGATTAGAAGCAGGTGAACATTACCTCAGAAGACTCTGATGATGCTCTTATCTGCTGCATAGAGGATACAGCCGAGTCTCGTGTTATGGACTCAGGAGCTTCATTCCACGCCACACCGACTTCTAAGAACATGAAGAATCTCCGAACAGGTAACTTTGGTAAAGTTAGGTTGGCTAACAATCATATTTTGGCTATCACAGGAATAGGAGACATAGAATTGAGGACCTCGCTAGGTACTACTTGGATCCTGAAGGATGTCAGGGTTATACCAGGTCTCAAGAAGATGTTAATTTCTATTGGTCAGCTTGACGACAAAGGGTATGATGTCGTGTTTGGAGGAGGACAGTGGAAGGTTGTGAAAGGGAGTCTTGTTATTGCAAAGGGCAAGAAAAGAGGTACACTATACATGGTGGAGGTTCCTACTGAAGAAGCAAATGCAGTTACAGCTAAGCCGAGTCTTTCAAAGTTATGGCACCAAAGACTCGGGCATATGGGTGATAAGGTAATGAAGATGCTTGTGGCAAAGGGTAAGCTTCCAGACCTAAAAAGGTAGTGCCGGAATTTTGTGAATCGTGTGTATTCGGAAAGAAGAAGAAAGTCTCATTTGTGAAGACTGGAAAACCACTGAAGGCTAAGAAGTTGGAGCTAGTTCACACTGACGTTTATGGGCTTACATCAGTCTCTTCTCTTGGTGGATCAAACTATTATCTGACTTTCATTGATGACTCAACTCGTAAGGTATGGGTCTACTTTCTTAGAAACAAATATGATGTATTTGATGCCTTTAAGAAATGGAAAGTTGCTGTTGAGATGGAAACTAACCTGCAGGTTAAGAGTATCAAGTCCGACAATGGTGGAGAGTATGTGAGCACAGAGTTCATTGACTTTTGTGCTAACAATGGCATCAAGATGATTAAGACGGTCCCGGGCACTCCTGAACATAATGGAGTCGTAGAAAGGATGAACAGGATGCTGAATGAGAGAGCCAGGAGCATGAGGATCAATGCAGGGCTCCCCAAGATGTTCTGGGCAGACGCAGTTAGCACTGCTGCCTACTTAATCAATCGTGGGCTATCAGCACCATTGGGGTTCAAGGTACCGGAGGAAGAGTGGATAGGAGAAGCTGTCAAGTATGAGCATCTGAAGATATTTGGGTGCAGTGCTTATGATCTTATCAAGGATCGTGACAAGTTGGATGCTAAAGCCATAAAGTGTACCTTTATTGGCTATGGGTCATAAAAGATGGGTTACCGACTGTGGGATTGTCAGAACAAGAAAGTAATCCGGAGCAAGCATGCCACGTTTAATGAAGCCGAGTTATATAAAGACAGAAACACTGATTCTTCAAAGGTTCAAAAGGAACAGGTTGAAATTGAATAGAACATCAAAATCTGCAGGTCAGAGGAAACTCCAGATAGTGGGAGTACTGAAGTTGAAGAACAGCCTGAATCAACTAATCCTGCAACTAATCCTGCAGACGAAAATGATGAAAGCAGTGATAGCTCAGGGGATGAAGAAGGGCCATATTCATCAGAGCCTCAGCATGATGAATCACATTGGGTCAGAAGATCTTCAAGGATTACAAAGCCTCCTGCCAGATTCGATCCATCAGTCAATTACCTTTTATTGACCGAGAACGGTGTACCGGAATGTTATTCGAGGCAGTGAAGCAGAAAGATTCAAAGCAGTGGGAACATGCTATGAAAGAAGAAATGAGTTCATTAAACAAGAACAAGACTTGGGTTCTTGTTAAGCTTCCGCCAAATAAGAAAGCATTGCAGAACAAATGGGTCTTCAGAATCAAGGAAGGAAATGATGGTTCTAAATGGTACAAGGCGCGTTTAGTTATCAAAGGGTTCCAAAAGAAAAAGGGGATTGACTACAATGAAATTTTCTCCCCTGTTGTGAAGATGACCACCATCAGGTTAGTACTAAGCATCGTGGCAGGAGAAAATTTACATCTGGAGCAGCTAGATGTTAAAACAACATTCTTACACGGTGACCTTGATGAAGACATCTACATGGCACAACCTGAGGGGTTTCAGGTTGCCGGGAAATAAAAGATGGTCTGCAAGTTGAAGAGGAGTCTATATGGTCTGAAACAAGCACCAAGGCAGTGGTACTTGAAGTTCGATGAATTCATGGAGCGAACTGGGTACCGGAGATGTGAAATGGACCATTGTTGTTACTTGAAGAAATTCAAGGGCTCCTATATCATCCTTCTTCTGTATGTGGATGATATCCTCATAGCTAGTGCTAACATGGAAGAAATTAGCAGGTTAAAGAGGTAAATGTCTAGAGAATTCGAGATGAAAGATCTCGGACCAGCCAAACAAATACTCGGAATGAGTATCATCAGAGATAAACGAGATGGATCTTTGACACTTTCCCAGGAGAAATACATAGGGAAAGTGTTAGAGAGGTTCAAGATGAATGATGAAAGAACCAAACCCAGAAACACACCATTGGGGAGTCATTTCAGGCTTACCAAAGATCAGCCTCCAAAGTCCGACAAGGAAAGAGCTGAAATGTTGAATGTTCCTTATGCGTCATCAGTGGGCAGTCTTATGTATGCCATGGTCTGTACTAGACCGGACATAGCTCATGCAGTGGGAGTCATTAGTCTCTTTATGTCAGACCTAGGAAGAGAACATTGGGAAGTAGTCAAGTGGCTGCTGAGATATCTGAAAGGGACTTCAAGAATGGGTTTATGTTTTAAGGGGAAAGACGCCATTCTCAGGGGTTATTCTGATGCAGATTTGGGTGGTTGCAAGAAGACTTTCAAAAGCACTACAGGGTATGTTTTCACAGTGGGAGGAACATCGGTCAGTTGGATGTCTAAATTTCAGAAGAGTGTTGTTTTATCAACCAGTGAAGCAGAGTACGTGGCTATTGCTGAAGCCAGTAAAGAGCCAGTATGGTTGAAGACTTTTCTTGGAGAATTGGGCAAAGACCAGGCTGATTACTCACTGTACTGTGATAATGAGAGTGCGGTGAAACTTGCTAAGAATCCAGTGTATCATGGTAAAACAAAGCATATCGGGATGAGATATCACTTCGTCAGGGGTTTGATAAGTGAAGGTACCATGAACTTGAAGAATATCGTAGGTGCAGAAAATCCAGCAGATATGTTCACCAAATCTGTTATGCTGGATAAGCTGAAGCTTTGTATGGCTTCAGCTGGCCTTCAGGAATAAGTTGAGAAGGCTGGTGGCGAACTAGGAGGAGATGAAGAGCAGTTGAAGATTTACAGAAGTACAAGGAGTGGAAAGTAGCCAGTTCGTTCGAAGCCTCCAAGTGGGAGATTGTTAATGATGTAGGCTTCGTATGGTTAGGGCTTGTTAATCAGTTTAAGCCCAATTTTGGGTTGCCCTAATTTTAGTCTATATATTGATCTCTTGTACTTGTAATCTTTATCACCTAATAAAAATATCTCCTAGTTTGCCCCCGTGGACGTAGGTTGTACTCTGCAACCGAACCACGTAAATCTCCGTGTCATCTTTCATTGTGTGTGTGATTTAAAAACTAACAGTGACATCAAGCCAGCTATTCGAGAACATGTTTAACAACTCGGAATACATAATATTCTCATCAACCTGCAAGTAGGGGCGTTCATGGTCCAGTTTGGCCAGTTTTTAGGTCAAAACATGAGCCAAACAGTTAGTAACAATTTTTGATATTGAAAACAAAACTCTTGAACTTTAAAACCAAACCAAACCGTTACTAACAATTTGGTTTCACAATTTGGCTTTATTGAGTCCTCATATACAATACATCTTGTCAGGTGCAATGACCCGAAAAACATAATTATTACCAACGTGAATTCGTGATCGATCAACTAATTTTTGAATTGGTTGTGGTGTTTTCTTTATTCTCTTTGAGGCAAGAGCTACATCATGATCAATAAATGTAGGCTAACATAGGCATGGCTACATCATGATCAACAAATGTAGGCTCATGCATAGGTACAAGCACATGCTCAGGATTAGGGACGAGAATGGGATTTAGTTCAAGATCGGAATCATGCAACTCACATGGATTTTGTGAAACCATTTGTAGGTTGTTCGCATTCATTAACTGACATGATTATAAAAGTATTAGTAGTTCATTAGTGAACAACCCCCTTGATAGTGAACATTAGTGAACTAATCCTAGCCACTGATTATCAATACACAAGTGTAAATCAATGGCCAAGATTTGATGATGAAAATACACTTTTGTATTTTACGATTTGATGATGTAAATCAATGGCCAGGATTTGTTCACTTAGTTCACAAATACACTAGTGTTCACTCTAGAACTCCACCCTATATATATATATATATATATATATATATATATATATATATATATAGGGTTAGGATCGTGTGAGAAGCACTAGGATAATTGAGAAACTTGAGAAACATTCTGGACCACACATTTTCCCTAAGCTTTTCGTAATATACACATATGTATAGTTTAAAATTGACTATATACATATGTGTATAACTCAAGATTTGACAATATACATATATGTATATAGTGATTTTTAACCTATACATATGTGTATGTTATGAAAAGCTTAGGGAAATGTGTGGTCCAGAATGTTTCTCAAGTTTCTCAAATAGGGTGGACTTCTCTTAGGATCCCTACCCTATATATATATATATATATATATATATATATATTGGGGAAGGTTCAAATGAAAACCACTAGTTATTGTGAAAACTCGAAAACTAATTAAAAAAAGCAAAAAAAACATACCAAATTTTTTTTTTTGCATAATAATTTTTGCATGTTTTTTTATATAAAAAAAAATTCAAATTTTTTTTTGTGTAGTGCACATGTGTAATATTACACATGTGTATGTGTACTACAATTTTTTTTTTTTTTTTTGAAAAAAGTTTTTTTTTTCATATATTAAAACCAACGATTTTTATAAAAAAAAAATGAAAAAAAAAATTTGTGTGTTTTTTAGGCTTTTTTTAGTTAGTTTTCGAGTTTTCACAATAAAAGTGGTTTTCATTTGAACCATCCCCTATATATATATACATACATAGGGGAAGGTTCATTTGAGAAGAAATTTAATGTGAGAAGAAAAGGAAGAAATGACATATTAGTAAAATACTATTTCATTTCTAACTCATATCATTAATTTTTATCTATTTAGTTAATTAGTCAACTAATCATTAATTATTCTACATATAATCTACAAAACCTACACATATCAAAATTTTCCTACATATACCCTACACATTATAGAATTTTATCCTACACAGCCAAAATTTATCGTACACACCTCGCAATATATCGTACACACCTCGTAATTTATCCTACACAACTAGTAATTTATTCTACACTTTAAATTAAGTTGTTTTTTTAATTTGGAAAAAATATATTTTTAAAAGGAGTTACAAATTTAATTTAGTTAGTTATTAAAGGGGAAGAATACAAATTAATGCTTTATGTAAGTTTACCAATATACCCTTATATTAAAATTAAATGCAAATATTAAATGGAGTAAAATGAAGCATTCTTATTGGTTGAAACTTCTTCTTTTTTATTCTTACAAAAAAATTCTTCTCATTTGAACCCTCCACTATATATATATATATATATATATATATATATATATATATAGAAAAGGGATCAGGAGAAAACGCTAAAAAGTGTGAGAATGGTCACAATGCATCATGACCCAACACGTGTCACGCGACAAAGAGAAGGGCGGAAGGGCTTTTTTGTCCTTTCATATTTCTTTTTTTAAATGCGTGTCACATCATCTTTCCATTTTTTGGCATTTAATTAATATGCGGCGTTCTTATTGTTTTTAGATCATGATCATAGTCAATATTTTGGCGTTTTAAGTATGTTTTGGCGTTTTTATTGTTTTTAGATCAGGATGCAGACCTATAATGTAAAAAATATCAGTAATTTTCTTGATGTTTATTATATCAAGTGTTGTGCCATGTAGGATACAGGCATATAATGTGACAGGCAATTATGGCGTTTTGAAAAGATAAATAAATTCAATTTTCCATGTAGTGGCTTTTAATATAATAAATGTTTGGCAATAATGTTACCGTCTCTTCATTTTACTGTTTAGCAATTACTGTTTCGTTCAATTTCTTCTGTCAATTAGTGTTGATTTTTCCAGTAATACTTTGTTTGGCGTTTTTTGGCGTTTTATATAGCAACATCGTGCTTTGCTAGCATCCGTTCTCACAGTTTTTCACACTATCAGGCGTTTTGGTGTTTGTAGTTTTTGGCGTTTTATACTCAATTTTTTTTTAAATTAGTAGAGAAGTAGATAATAAACAACAGAGAATTAGATAACAAACAATAGAAAATGAAATAAAAATTAAAATTATAATCTAATTTCTCATCCAAATCTTCACTGTCATCAGTCTATTCTAGTTTAACCTTTTTGGTGTTTTGAACCTGTTTTTGAATACCTTATGTAGATCCTTATTTTCCTACATAACGCCCGTCCTTAGAAGATGCTTATTTTTTGTGGCATCTTTTATTGTGGGTTGATATATACTTGTTTGATAACATGTTGAAGACCAACGCCTGCTCTAACATATTGATCCCTTCATGCCATCAATATATCCATCAAGAACAAAGTGACATGATGCATATCAGTGTCATCAGTCTCTTTTTCTTGAATATTTGTCAATTTCATTCAGCAAAAGATTATAGAGATACCCAACTCAGAAAAGAATCCATTCAGTGAAACTTCATTCAGAACAATACTCAATATAGAAGAAACGAGGTTCCGCATCTGTGGCTTTTTTAACTATTATTTTGGCGTTTTTAAAGTGAATGGTTTCTAGGAAATATGGCGTTGTTTTTGGTTTGTGATCAGTTGATTGTGTAGAGACGTCTCTCTTATAGGATGTTTTTGGCGCGTAGTTTAGGCAGAATTTTATTTATAATAAATGATATTAATAAAGTAGCCGTCTTTTCAGTTACTGTGTATTTTTACTGTTTTTGTTCAGCTTTTCATGAGTTTTTAGGGGTCATAGACTTTTCATCTCCCAAGTTTGGCGTTTTTAATGGCTTTAAGTAGTTTTTGGCATTTTTTTTTTCATTTTTAGCTTTTTTTAATACTTCTGCAAATTACTTTCATTATAGTTTGGGAGTTTTTGGCGTTTTTACTGCATTATGGCGTTTCACATGCATTATGACTGTTTGGCGTTTTATTAATATAATGTATTTTTTTTATTCTAAGTTGAAAAATATATAACAAACAACAGAAAAAGAAAATTAAAAAAATAAAAATAGAAACAATTCATCTTTCAAATCTTCACTGTCATCAGTCTCTTTATTCTTTGAATCATGTTCACTGGCGGTTTGGATTTGTCATGCTTGTGTTTTTGTGGCCGTTTAGAAAGACAAAATGACATGAGTTTTTTGTTTGAATATTTATCTTCAAACAACTCATCAGTATCATTCGTCTTTTCATGCCATTATAATATTCATCAATAACAAAACACAAAAAATGACATAAGTCTGACCCTAGCATCTTTTTGTTTATGATTTGTCAATCTCATGCAGCAAAATGTTATTTGAGTCACAACACCTCAGGGAAGAATGGATTCTCCGAAACTTGGCGTAGAACAATATTGAATATTCAAGAAACGATATTTGTCATTTTTGGCGTTTTACTGAGAAAATAGGGTATCTGAAAAAAACGTCGATTTTTGGGAATCCTTGATGTTTGAGTGTTTTGGCGTTTTCTAAGATGATTGTTATATAGTAAAATATGACGTTTTTTAGTAGGTGTGTTTGATGTTTTGGGGATTTTGGCGTTTGTAAGATAAATGGTATATCGTAGAAAATATGGCGTTTCAGGTTCTGGGCGGCGTGTTTTTATGTCTGGGATGTTTTTGTTTATATAGGGATGTGTTTTGGTCCGTAATGACGTTTTATTCATTAGTTTGACGTTTTGGTATAGAAGTGTAAAGACCTTTTTACCCTTAATGAAGCGCGTCCGCTTAATAAAATCCGTGCTATTTACGAAAACGCCACCGCGCCAATCTAGTCCATAGATTGTTTTGATCGGACGATCCATAAGCGTTCTCACCGTTCTCACATTTTCCACCGTTTTCTCTAAATACTGACCATATATATATATATATATATATATATATATAGAGAGAGAGAGAGAGAGAGAGAGTTAAGATAAAATGAAAACTTATACGAGTTGTGAGAACTTATAGAACTCAGCCTTACGAAAGATTTTTTCAATTTTTTTTACCAAAGATCCTAAAAAATCAACTTTTTCAAAAAAATTTTGGCAGCTGTAAATATTGTAAAAAATGATGTCATATTTATGTTATCAGCTTTTTACAACTGTTGTAAGGGGCTGAAAAACACCACTTAAAAAATTAATTTTTTTACCACAGTGTTTCTAAACATTTTGATTTAGGGGTATGACAAAATTCGGGGTAAAACTCGAACGGAAAGATCAAGTTCTTTAACAATTCGAAGTGATTTTCCCTTAATATTCATCCTATATATAAATTCGTGTGATGTGATAGTGGCATTAACCTTACATAGTTACATGTCTCCGTTAAATAATAATAAAAACATGAATATGAAATATCAGCCATAATTGTTCATATATATTAATTTCTAACATGTGGATGAATAGTGACTCAATTGTCTTCTTGTGTATTTTTTTTTTCTTTTCATAACCATGGTAAACTTTAGAGTTTTTTAATTTGTAACAAACTTTTGTTTTTTTGTAATTTCGGTCACAAGAGTTAAATTAGTTTAGTTTTTTTACGGTTTAAGGTTCAGATATTGGTATTATTAGAACCAATATCGTTATTTGCTTTCATGGTTTCTGATTAGCCGCACCAATAAACGCCCGGGGGGCACGATTACGGTTTTACGCCCTGCTCTGCAACGCGGATGCTTAACACTAGTTTAAGTATAAATATCCGAACATACAAATAAGAAAATATCAAACATAAATATAGTAATTTAAAAATTAAAATCCTCAACTACCTACAAGGTGATGAGACCAACTTTACACATAAGCCTTACATATGAGTAAATTACTTTGGTTCCTTGTATTTTAGTGGTTTTAACCACTTGAATGCAAAATAAAAAAGTTTAACGTCTAAAGTCCCTAACCGCTAATTTTATAATATTTAAAATATTTATTATAAAAATTTGTTTAGTTTCCTTAATTGTTATGAGAGTCGTTAATTTAGCTAGTTAAATAAAACTATAAAGCGTGGGGGCCTAAGTGCAAATAGCTAAAACTTGTTTCTAATAAAAGAGGGGGGAGGATCGATATCGGGTTTCCACCCAACTCGGTGACACAATGCGGACACAACAGCCCAGTCCACCATATGTTTTGTTGCGATGATTACAAGATGCGTTTTTTCTTATATTCACAAATCACAACCATAAAGGTAGGTTCGTTTTTCTTTCCCTCTTTATGAAGCTTGAACGTAGACACCTTAACGAACTTCTAGAGCTTGAAAAATCCCAACTGGATCATCTAAATTTGGACAAATTCTTTTTTTTTTTAATCGGAAACCATATAAACTACGAATCTTTCCAAATTTTGTTGTTGTTGGCCCAAGTTTGTTTTAAATATACAGAGCAAACTGCCAAAATGTTCCTTAAGGTTTGATCATTTTTGTCAATTTAGTTCAAAACTCAAATCTTTTGAATCTGGGTCCCTATGGTTTCAATTTTGTTGTAATTTTCATCCAAAATCAAAATTTGGTCAGATTTTTCAGCAAATATCCATTTTTTTTTGTCTTTTTACTCTCTTTTGATAAAGGGCAAAATGGTCTTTTAACGTGTTATTAATGTTATAACAAATTAAAAAAAAAAAATCTAACTATTTTGCCCTTCATTAAAAGGGGAGGAAGAAGACCAAAAAATTGGATCTTAACTGAAAAATCTGACCAAATTTTGCTTTTAAATGAAGATGACAACAAAATTGAAACCAGAGGACACAAATTCATAAATGTTTGAGTTTTGTATTAAAGTGACAAAAATAGCAGTTTACTCAATATACATCATTTTCTTTATTCCGAAAGCTACTCACCTCTGTTTGGCTAAGCTTTTCAGAATTGCTTATTTGCTTATTTGCTTTTCTGAAAAGCAAATAAGCAATAAGTCATTCTGAAAAGCTCTATTTTAAAGCTTTTCAAAATGACTTATTTGCTTATTTGCTTTTCAGAAAAGCAAATAAGCAAATAAGCAATTCTGAAAAGCTTAGCCAAACAGCCCCTTCATTCACTGTTTCACACCTGCGTTCAACCGAAGCCTCGCTGGATTCCTTTTTAAACGCAAATCGTAGGTATATCTTTACACCCTTTTATTTAGTTTTACTAGGGGAGCAAAAGCCCCATATCAGTTACGTCGTGTTGTCACTGTAATGCTTGAATTTAAGGGTATAAGAGGTTAGGGTTCTGGTTGGGTCCTGTTTAGAGAAGATGACACTTAAGGTTTCGAAAGTGCACAAACAAATCAATGCAACGCAGTGGTTTTGTTAAAGGCAGAGGAATCCAGGAGGAGAAGTCTCGGTTCGACCTAGCCCTCACCTAACATTTTGCTTCTTTTTATTTCTTTTTGTATCTTAACATAAAATCTGATTTAATTAGTTTTTTTAATCTGAAATCTAATTATTATTATTAATTTTATAAAATAACATCAAATTGTTTTATAAAACTAAGCATATTAGTATGTATTCTAAGTAAATTAATTATTTTCTTATTACATTGCATAAACATAAAGTTTTTGTTAAGAGAAGAAAACTCCCTTGAACAAGTTGTTTTTATTTATTTTATCTTATATAGGTATACAAAAATTATGTAATCACATAATCACCCAATAAATCCTATTTAATTAGTTATAATTCTTCACTCTTTATTTTCAAGATAAACTAGATTTTTTACCCGCCGCCGCAACGTTAGACACACAACGTGGAAACTTAAGTAACCCAATTGCGTTTTGTTTTAGTATACGACGAAATAGGTGATATATAACATGAAGATACTTGACTTATTTTTACAAGAGGATACTCTAGTTCCAAGCATTTCAAGTGTTAGACCTGCTTGGATTTGTCCCAACCGATCAATTGCCAATGTTTCTCGACTCTCCTGCTCAGAGCGATCTTATCACCTTTGCTAGTACACACAGTTGAGAGCGATCTTCTCACCCTTGCTAGTACACACAGTTGATGTCAGGTGAAGTTTTGCTAAATCGTTCTTAACCGCCAAAACACGTGCCGTAGTACATAGATCCTATGTTAACAACGAACAATGCTAGATAGGTTCAGACAATTTCAAGATCATCATCATCATCATACTCAGTAAATCCCACCAATAGCAAAGCAAAGGTAAGGCCTGAGGAGGGTAAGATGTAGACAACCTTACCTCTACCACGTAGGAATAGAGAGGCTGAGACAATTTCAAGATAAGATCTTAAATTAATGCCCATAACCGACGTACCTTGATAAAGACCGCCATCACTTGGTCGATCCAATATGCTTCGTCAGTTAGTTCCACATCATATACATATGACTGCCCTCACATTCTTGTAATGACACTTAGTTCCTTTGAGAATGAGCCAAATATTAATCGTCCACCTTCCTTTATAAGGATTCAAGGAAGCTAGTGGATAAACTCTTGTGATCAATGACATTCGGGCAACAAGAGCCATACTACAATTTAGAATACTAAAATGTGATTAAATAAAAACAAATCAAATTTGCATCTAATTAACCAGCTATAAGGACCATATTTGAAAAATTATAAGTATGTTAAATAGAAGTAAAGCAAATTGCATCTAATAAACCATCTTAAAAAGGACCAGATTTGAAATATTATAAGTTGGTTAAATTTAAATAGAAACAAATCTAATTACTTGAACATAATTAACCAGCTTGAAATAAAACAAAAGAGAATACCTCTGCTTCATATGGTTGTAAAGAATGCTTTACGTACTATACTAATAGCTACAGTATTTTTTACTTACAGACATAAATATATGTAATTATAATTAGAACATGAAGTCACAATAAGTCGATAACCAATCAAATACAACAATTATTAATACTAATTGCTGAGATTAATACAGGACCAAGAGATTTTCTATGACACCTTGAGGGTATTTTACCGACCTATCCGCAAGTTAGATGCTCATCTTTATGGGATGCGGTTTTCCTAATCCGAGTCGGTTGAACACAGAGGCGGGCATTAAGTTAATGCTAGCCCCTAGGTCGGCAAGTGCGTTGCTTACCGGTGATCCTCAAATGGAGCAAGGAATGGTGAAGCTTCCGAGATCAATCTTCTTTTGTGGGAGTTTGTTGAGGAGTGCCGCCTAGCATTCTTCACTTAAGTTGACTTGTTGGATGGATTCAATCTTCCTTTTGTGGGTGAGAAAGTCCCTCATAAACTTGGATTATTTTGGCATTTCAGTGAGGACTTCTACAAAAGGGAGATTGATGTGAAGTTGTTTAAGTAAGCTCACGAACTTGGTAAATTTCCCGTCGGTCTTTTGCCCTAGTAAACGACCGAGGTAAGGGACCGGTGGTGGCTTGGTTCGTTTGTTGTTTTGGGGTTGGGTATTTTCTTGGCTTTTAGCAATGGGTGTGTTTGTGGTTTGTGTGGTATTTTGGGGTGGTGATGGTTGATCATCGGGTCCTACCATCCGGTTTCTTAATTTGATAACGTTTACTTGGGCTTTTGGGTTTGGTTTGGTATTACTAGGCAGGGCTATGACATCTGTGTCACTACGACCATCATACAAATGCAAATCCAACGAAATCTTGTGTTTCATTCTTGGGATTTGTACAATTACATGTGACTTTTGCACATATCAATTCTTGTTCAATTTCGAGCTTTAAATCGCTTTCTGGAAAGTTATACGCGAACTGATGCGTAAACGTAATCAGTTTAACGCGACAAACACTCCGGAACAGTGACATAGGCTTAACATACCTTAAATAACCTTTACATAACTTAGAAATAAGTTTTGGAGGGTTTGGTGTGTCGAAAACAAGTTTATTCGATCGCGGGGACTATTTGCGTCGAACTGTGAAAGTATGCCGATTCGTACTGTAACGAACATTCCAGAACATGATCATAAGTTAAACATACCCTAAATATCCTTTACATAGCTTAGAAATAAACTTTGAGGGGTTCGGTATGCGAAAATAAACTTATTTGATCAACATGGACTAAAAGCATCAAAAGGTGCATAAGTTTGCATTTTCGCGCATATCTTACGTTCTGAACATACCCGGACATCCAAAAAATTTTGTAATCATTAAAATATTTTATTTTAGTGATTGGAATGCAAAAATACCATTCGTCGTGTAATTTGGATCGATTTCGCGTCCGTTCGAGTTTTCGTCGTAATTAACCGAATAACGCGACCGTACGACCAAACGAACCGACATACGAGATATTTTCAAGCATGTTTCAAGTCCCCTATGCTTTAACATCCTTGTAGAGCCTTGAAAATGGGTTAACGGGGTTTAAACGTGTCAAAAATGGCTTAAACAAGCTGCAGGGACAATTTCTACCAATTTTCAAAAGTTTCTGTATCTGGGAGGGGTGGCGTCGCGCGACCCCAAAAGGGGTGGTGCCGTGGCGTGACGCCACAGCCCTGTTTTGACAGAAATATCAATTTTCAGCAAGCTGTTTGAACTTGAGGGTCTTTTATGCAACATTTTCAATACTTTGAGCTGGTTTTTGGCTTCCCATTGTATACTAAACCATGTTCCACAAGTGTATGGTTAGGATTGAACCTTGATTCTTGCAAAAACACTTGTCATGATCTTGTTTATCCAAGCTTACTATAAATAGAAGTGGGTTCTTCACTTCTTTCCTCACAATTTGGTCTCAATTTTGCTCTAAGTTGAAGCTCTCACTTGTGAAGCTTCATACCTGAGTATTTTGACTTTCTGTTTTGACCATGAATTGGTCAACACAAAGTTCATTTGAACTTTGCAACGTGAGCGTAATCACGATGGTTATAGTCCCTTGTGACTATACCTACTGATTACCACGTTGATTAGTCGAAATGACGAGTCAAAGTTTCGGTCAAAGTACGTGTTTATGCGTATTTTGCATCGAAGCCATTTTCGGGTATCAAAACACTTTGTTTAAAACACTTTGTTTTGATATCAAACTTGTTTTCTAACTTAGTTAAACATGTTTTAACATGTTTAACTCGTCACTTTTAGCCTAGTGCTTGTTTAGAGTCGTAAGTCAAGCGGTCTAAACCACCGCTTAGACTTTCGAACTCGACCCGTTTGGTCGATCGTTAGGATCCAACCAAGCAAATTTAGTGACCATTGTTGTATAGGGAATAACCTTCCGAGGTTATACCTTATGGTCACTTAGTTTAATTAGTTGTATGATAGGTAGTTTATATGCCTTAGGAAAATGACCAAAATGCCCTTTTCATGCATAATTGGATTTTAAGCATATGCAACTTAACTTTTGTCACCTAAACTGATTATGCAACATATTTAAAATGTTAGGGCATATAATACTTGTCATATGACTAGTTAGGCATCTCGAATGCACATTCGCGCGAACGACGCGTTAAAGTAGCGTAAGCTAGCTTAATCGGTCGTAACGGGTCGTAAGCACTTAGGATAGGTTCCGATTTAGAATCTAGGTTTTGTTAAACCATATCACATGAGTTCCAATACTCATTTGGTTTACGAGACCTCATTCCACCCAATCTTCTGACTTAGGTGCCAATTGTTTAACTAGCGATCCGATTACTAGGTACCACTTGATTTCCTTGATTTCCGATCTTTCTTAGGACACTTAATCGAGGATACTTACAATCTCAAGTGAGTACATAGTCCCCTCTTTTACGTTTTCAAATGTTTTGGGGTGATACATATGTGCCGATACGCTATTTTTATGATTTCAACTATATAATTACACATGCATAGTACATATCTTTTGACGAATTGCACTATTATCCATAATCTAAACAATGATTTCCAAAGTTTGTTAGAACTATTTGTTCATTTATACTGTTATTTATACATTCATTAACAATGATAAAGCCGATTGGTAGTACGATATAGCGCTATAGGACTAGACACCCCATCCCTGTTGTATGGAATGTCAGAAACCAAATTTTTAACCAAATATAATTTGCCTTTGTGGTATTTCTATAGTCTCTAAAGTGTAGTTTGATGCACTAAGGTTTGAATGTATTACCAAGTTGCGATATATGGTATATTTCGACATACTACCAACGTGATATTGTTTACTAAAGTATAATTTGATATACTAGCGACTCTGTTATTTCACAAACTAAAGTATATTTTAATATACTACCAAAGCATAGTTGATGTGCTATTTTCAAATCCAAAACATAAGTTGATATGCTATCTACAAAACCAAAGTATAATGTATTATACTACCGATGTCTTTCACTCTTAAACAAAAGTATACTTGTGATATACTACCGAATCTATTATTTCCAAATCTAAAGTATATTCTAATATACTATCTATTTAACTATTTCATAACCAAAGTATATTTAGATATACTACTCATCCGCTTATCTCAAAACCAAAGTATATTTTTGTATATACTATACACATTTTACCAAAACAACGCATTTTAGAAACAAAACTTTTACAAGGGTTCATGGCTATTTTTGAAAACATAAAACCTTTTCTTGTGTTATCCAAAGCCATGAATCTAATACACAAATCCTATGTTACTCACATACATTTTTATGCTGACGTACCTATTTTCACATATGTTTCAGGTGCTACTACGTGATGATTGTTGATGCATGCTACACATAGGATGGACTCGTGCCTTAGCGACTTTAAAACTTGAGAGACAATTATTTGTATTTATCTGATTGTAATAAAACAATGAGTTCAATAATTATATAAAACGAAACTATTTAATCTTTGGTTGTGAAACAATGATTCTGTTACGACACTCCCCGACGTTTCCGCCACGATTTGTTGTTTTACGTGGTCGGGGTGTGACAGAAAAGTTGGTATCAGAGCCAATGGTTATAGGGAATTAGGTTATTAGTAATGCTTTGACCTAGACTATAACCTTCCTAGGACCCTAACACAAGTTATCTTGTGTTTAGTCTTAAACCAATACCGTCGCCTATCTTTAGGTGACAACCAAAACAAGAACACAAATTACGAATCCGTCTTTGAAAACCAATCATCTCTTCTTAGATGATTTATTATAAGGTTTTGAACCTTCAAAGTTTTCAAAATCTCGTCAAAGTTTGAGTCTAAATAATGTGAACACGTGCAATCTGGAAGGGTGGATGCCTGTACCTCGAGTTTTCTGTTTAAGGCTAGAGTGTTCGTACAAATCCACATAATCGGACCAGTCACTCTTACCTGGGAACTCTAGGGTTAGTATCCACTTATAGGCTAAAGCATGTCTTTGCGATACATTAGTATGACCCATTTACTTTGATTAGTCACAGTGTCATCTGTTTGTTTTAGGCAACGAACAAATGATCACAATCTTCATGCTTTGTCAATATTCTTTCAAGCATTCAATTCTTACTATCCGATATCATCTCACTCGTTTCTTTTCATGTTTCTTTGCTCTTTTAGAATATGCCTCCTCGACGTGATGCACAACCTCAAAATAACGCCGAACTCGAACCTATTATCACTCAGCAAATCGCTGCTATACTCCCAAACCTGATAACCCAGGTAAACCAAGCAAACAACAACAACAACAATGCTCCGTGCAACTATAAGACATTCAATTCAGCTAAGCCACTCACATTTACTGGGTCTGAAGGGGCCACTAGGCTCCTACAATGGTTTGAGAGTCTTGAAAGCATGTTTCGTCATGTACAATGTCCAAACGAGCGAAAGATTGAGTTTGCATCGAGCGTATTCCAGAAAAGAGCACTTACATGGTGGAACGGTGTAATGAGGGATAGGGGTGCCAATGTGGCATTGGCACAAACTTGGGAAGAGCTTCGAGCTCTAATGATGAAGGAGTTCTGTCCTCGTCATGAACTCATGGCTTTGGAAAGGGAATTCGACAATCTTAAGCAAGACAGTGGTGAACATCGAGCCTACACTGATTGTTATGAGGAATTGAGCCTGTTATGTCCTACCATGGTTACGCCTTTGGATAAGGCGATCGAAAAGTACATTGAATGTCTCTTTGACCTAGTTCAGGACATTGTTACTGGTAGCAACCCTACTACCGTCAGACAGGCCATTGAACTATCTGCTACCCTGACTGAATCCCAGATCAGGAAAGGTAAGATTTTTCGAAAGGGCGACCCGAAACCATCTGACGAGTCTGCACAAGAAAAACCAAAGGATAAACAGACCGAGTCCTCCAAGAAGTTGAAGAAGTGTAAGGCTTCATAAAACTTCGTTGTAGTTGCTCAGAACAATCAGGTTGCACCAAACCAGCCAGCACAACCTCGTACAAGGAAAAACTATGTTGGTACCGCACCTTTATGCAACAAATGTAACCGTCATCATCTGGAGCAAACACAGTGTCATAAATGTACCCACTGTGGGCGATTGGGACATTTGGTCAATACTTGCCCTTATGCTATCCAAGCTGCTGCAAATCCTGCTGCTGTTCAAGCACCATTTCCACCTGGATCGTGCTATAACTGTGGTGATCTTACTCACTACCGAAACAATTGCCCAAGACTTGTTAACGCAAATCCAGCATGTGGATGAGTGTTTAACATAAACGAGGCAAACGCAAACGACAATGCAGCAGTGAACAATTATATTTTTGTATTTCCTTGTTTGTTATCTTTGACCCTTGAAACAATTTAGTTGTTATATAAATAAATCGTTGTTTCACTTTTTATTTACAAGACTGATGCGATTGTGTGTATGTCTGACATACCCCTACGATGCCGACGCCAAGGAACTATGTTCCTTGCAAAATAAACTACTCGTGTGGTTCTTTCATTTTATCTTTATCACTCGTAATCTCCCCGAAAATCCTAAGTACTCGTTTCTTTTAAGAAACAAAGTACAAGGTACAAGTTACAAAATTTTTAAACAGATACTTGAAATACCATTTCAAATCCCTGATTTGATATCTAAAGGTACTTTCATGAATCCTTAATTGGATTCCTTGCGTGCTCTAATACGAATGTCACAATACGACAAAGACAAAGCCAAATCCTTATAAGGTCTTCCTATCTTCATAGTTAGATTCTTGGGGATATTTAAAGTACCAATTAAAGTCCGTGATTGGATTTCTGGTGTACTTTAAATGCATTTGATTCAAGTTAATAAACGAGGTAATAACTAAATTAACGAATACACGATTATGTGATTATGTGTTTATGTGTAATTCTAAAGCTCGCTATCTAAGTCCTGGTAGAATCTTCCGTATTTTCATATATTAGATTCTCAGAAGGATACTCAAAGTACTATCTTAATTTCCTTAAGGGGCTTTTCTATGCAAATAGTAAGAACCTTGGATTCCAAAGTGCTATTCCAAAACGATTATTTGATTCAAAGTTTAAAAGATCCTTTAGTGGTCTATTTAAAGAGATCATACGATGGTCTAGCTAAGGAGATCATGTGTTGATCTAGTTAAAAAGATCGTTCGTTGATCTAGTTAAAAAGATCCCTTGGTGGTCTAGTCAAGTCATTACAAGTTTGTTCGATTGATTTTTCCCCTACACATTATGAAACAAACTATGCGGACTGTGCAAGGAATTACGTAACTATGGATGCATACATAATTATGGAATTCAGTGCACAGAAACCACATAAAATTTTGTCATGTGTTAAGACCTATAGTGATAAAAATAACGAAACGGGAACAATGTAAAAAGGGCATGGTGGATACGCCGCTGGTACTTCCTATATACAAGTGTTCCTTATTACATTGCGAACGTAGCGTTATTTAAGTTACTAGAAGTCCTGGACCTTGACCAATGTTATTTTATCTTACACTCTCCAACTCCGATTTCGAGCACCTATAAATTTCCTATAATAGTCTTCATAGGAAACATTCTTCTATCCGTTGTTCGAAACTCCAAGTTCATGCTATTTTTCTACAACAAGGACATCACTTTGACAATTAACAAATTCGCTAAAAATCCAAACGTGACCTAGAGTTTTACTTAGGGAATGGAGGATTCATTCGAAAGCGAAACAACCACATTTGTTTTCACAGGTTTCCTCTAAAATTAAATTTCGGTACGAAATTTCCTAAAGTAGGGGAGACTGTGACATCTATGTCACTAAGACCATCATACAAATGCAAATCCAATGAAATCTTGTGTTTCATTCTTGGGATTTGTACAATTACATGTGACTTTTTCACATATCAATTCTTATTCAATTTCGAGCTTTAAATCGCTTTCTAGAAAGTTATACGCGAACTGATGTGTAAACTTAATCAAATTAACGCGACAAACACTCTGGAACAGTGACACAGGCTTAACATACCTTAAATAACCTTTACATAACTTAGAAATAAGTTTTGGAGGGTTTGGTGTGTCGAAAACAAGTTTATTCGATCGTAGGGACTATTTGCGTCAAACTACGAAAGAATGCCGATTCGTACAATAACGAACATTCCAGAACATGATCGTAAGTTAAACATACCCTAAATATCCTTTATATAGTTTAGAAATAGGATTTGAGGGTTCGGTATTCGAAAATAAACTTATTTGATAAACAGGGACTAAAAGCGTCAAAAAGTGCATAAGTTTGCATTTTCGCGCATATCTTACGTTCTGAACATACCCGGACATCCAAAAATTTTTGTAATCATTAAAATATTTTATTTTAGTGATTGGAATGCAAAAATACCATTCGTCGTGTAATTTGGATCGATTTCGTGTCCGTTCGAGTTTTCGTCTTAATTAACCAAATAACGCGACCGTACGACCAAACGAACCGACATCCGAGATATTTTCAAGCATGTTTCAAGTCCCCTATGCTTTAACATCCTTGTAGAGCCTTGAAAATGGGTTAACGGGGTTTAAACGTGTCAAAAATGGCTTAAACGAGCTGCAGGGACAATTTCTACCAATTTTCAAAAGTTTCTGTATCTGGGAGGGGTGGCGTCGCGCGACCCCAAAAGGGGTGGTGCCATGGCGCGACGCCACGGCCCTGTTTTGACAGAAATATCAGTTTTCAGCAAGCTGTTTGAACTTGAGGGTCTTTTATGCAACATTTACAATACTTTGAGCTGGTTTTTGGCTTCCCATTGTATACTAAACCATGTTCCACAAGTGTATGGTTAGGATTGAACCTTGATTCTTGCAAAAACACTTGTCATGATCTTGTTTATCCAAGCTTACTATAAATAGAAGTGGGTTCTTCACTTCTTTCCTCACAATTTGATCTCAATTTTGCTCTAAGTTGAAGCTCTCATACCTGAGTATTTTGAGTTCAAATCTTCATTGCTTGGACCTTTTGTAAGCTTCTTTCATGCTTTTTATGCTTTTCTAGCATGAAAGTCAAACAGTGTTTGACTTTCTGCTTTAACCATGAATTGGTCAACACAAAGTTCATTTGAACTTTGCAAAGTGAGCGTAACCACGATGGTTATAGTCCCCTGTGACTATACCTACTGATTACCACGTTGATTAGTGGAAGTGAAGAGTCAAATTTTCGGTTAAAATACGTGTTTATGCGTTTTTTGCATCGAAGTCGGGTATCAAAACACTTTGTTTTGATATCAAACTTGTTTTCTAACTTAGTTAAACATGTTTTAACATGTTTAACTCGTCACTTTTAGCCTAGTGCTTGTTTAGAGTCGTAAGTCAAGCGGTCTAAACCACCGCTTAGACTTTCGAACTCGACCCGTTTGGTCGATCGTTAGGATCCGACCAAGCACATTTAGTGACCATAGTTGTATAGGGAATAACCTTTCGAGGTTATACCTTATGGTCACTTAGTTTAATTAGTTGTATGACAGGTAGTTTATATGCCTTAGGAAAATGACCAAAATGCCCTTTTCATGCATAATTGGATTTTAAGCATATACAACTTAACTTTTGTCACCTAAATTGGTTATGCAACATATTTAAAATGTTAGGGCATATAATACTTGTCATAGGACTAGTTAGGCGTCTCGAACGCGCATTCGCGCGAACGACGCGTTAAAGTAGCGTAAGCTACCTTAATGGGTCGTAATGGGTCGTAAGCACTTAGGATAGGTTCCGATTTAGAATGTAGGTTTTTTGAAACCATATCACATGAGTTCCAATACTCATTTGGTTTACGAGACCTCATTCCACGCAATCTTCCGATTTAGGTGCCAATTGTTTAACTAGCGATCTGATTACTAGGTACCACTTGATTTCCTTGATTTTCGAGCTTTCTTAGGACACTTAATCGAGGATAATTACAATCTCAAGTGAGTACATAGTCCCCTCTTTTACGTTTTCAAATGTTTTGGGGTGATACATATGTGCCGATTCGCTATTTTCATGATTTCAACTATATGATTACACATGCATAGTACATATCTTTTGACGAATTGAACTATTATCCATAATTTAAACACTGATTTACAAAGTTTTTTAGAACTATTTGTTCATTTATACTGTTATTTATACATTCATTAACAATGATCAAGCCGATTGGTAGTACGATATAGCGCTATAGGACTAGACACCCCATTCCTGTTGTATGGAATGTCAGAAACCAAATTTTTAACCAAATATAATTTGCCTTTGTGGTATTTCTATAGTCTCTAAAGTGTAGTTTAATGTACTAAGGTTTGAATGTATTACCAAGTCGCGATATATGGTATATTTCGATATACTACCAACGTGATATTGTTTACTAAAGTATAGTGTGATATACTACCAAACTACGATTTAGGTATGTTTCGACATATGTCACACCCTGGCTTTGCGGAAGCGTGGTTAATTTGGTGTGACTTCTTAATACCATAGCTTAATCATAACAAAGCTATATGAGTTAAAAACATGCAAGATCATCCATTAAGTTTTGAAAATCAAACACAATACCATTGTTTTAACATACCCTGACAAACATAATCTTGTTCAACAAACTTTACAAACTGAAACATAACATAGACATGGTTTAAGGATTGTGTCTTGTCCAGGAAAGAGACACATCCCCTAAACCCCGGATGACCTCGGAAACTAGTGCAGCGGAAAACATGCCATACCGTGCCAGATCTCGTTAATTTCCTGAAATACATGTAAGTTGAAAAATCAACAATAATGTTGAGCGAGTTCATGTGCAAGTGAGTAAGTAAAACACTTGTAAGTATAAAAGTTGTCGTGGTATGTAGCAGTGTAAGAGGACTTGTGATCACCAATGGTTTGCAAGGCCATTAGCATGTTGTGAAATGCAAGTAGGAAGACACAACCCTAGCCGATTTTTGCGTTGGGCAACCAAGTCACTCCAGGTCCGTTCTGTTGGTCCTCAGAGAGGTCCGTTCTGTTGGGCCTAAAGCTGGGCTCGCTACACCCAGATAGATCTACCGCTTAAGTCCCTCGGTGTTCTAACTACCCATTCACATGATCTAAAACCTCCTTACGTTAATCATACCATGTATAAAGTACTTGTAAACAAAGTAACATGTATTTCACCCCCGCAGTTAAGAAAACTGAAAACAGTTAGAGAAAAGGGGGACATGAACTCACAGTCGGTGCGTCTCTACCAAGTGTCTCCGAATCTGAAAGCTGTGCGATGACCTACAAGTGCTAATTCTATTAGACGGATGGCCGTGCCTTAGCTTTATAGTTTAGGTTTTGGAAATAGTTAGACAACTATTTCGTGTTTACGTTTTGTATATACTTGGTAGTTAAACTCCTTCCCAAGGATGGGGGATACAATACATGTGCGTAAGTTACGTTTTATCAATCTTGTGGTAATGCAATTACCGGTGTAACTTATATATTCATGGTGAAAGCGTTCGCAAAGTTTTGGGATCATTAACGCTTGTAAATATTATTTTCACTCTAAAATAATATTTATGTAATTTCACAAAATAATCATAAACAGTGTTGTGACAAAACATATTTATCACGTTAACTTAGTGAAAATCCCACCTCCGAATATTTAGTAAATACAGTTCTGGCGAAATTTATGTTTCGAAAATATGTCAAAAACAGTTCTAACACTTGTTGTGTAAATAATTCTAAGTGTTAGGTTTTTAGAAAATTTTGCCAGAGTTTCCTCTGTAACTGGAGGTGGCCACGCTTTCAAGCGTATCATTTTCTTTTAACAAATCAATTCAACACTTCTTTATCCAAACAAACAATTTCCGACACATCAAACTAGTCGACAAGTATGTAAATTGTATAATCGCATGAACTTGTTGTTTTTCCGCAACCATAGTGTAAAACACTTTTATATTTGTAGATCTTTACATCAAGTAACCTTGATCTCGTAAAAACCTTGTGATTAGAGAAATCCGTCTTTACAACTTCTAGTCATTTTTCCCAAAAATAGTTATTTGTCGGATCTTTTCATTTCACAAGTGTTTACACACTTGTGGTTTATAAAATCATGTTTGTTAGTGTAAGATCCATCTTTTTAGAAAAACATGATTTCTTTAACGTGTGGTTCTTTGAAAATACCACTTGCAGATACGTAGATCCGCTAGTTTTAAACACTATTGTACAAGTTAAATCACTTTTACACAAATAAACATTTTTACACAAGTTCATGTCTCTTGTGTGGTAGAGTTTCACCTTTTAACCCTTGTGTTAACCAAAACGAGCTTATGTTAAGATCCATGATCTTACAAAGTAGGGTTAAACGGTGATCCGAGCTACCACATCATAGATCGGGTCTTAATAATCACAAATCCCAAATACTACAACTTTTACACAAGTTATAAGCTATTAACCACCATTTTTAGAGACGCGGTTCCACAACCCTTATAACCCTACACTCACTACCAGTGTAGTCAGATATTTGAGGCTCTTAACAGGCATTAGAGGCAGTGTCTGCCTGATGCTGGTTATATCAGCATGTTCACTGTGTATCCGTTTAGTGCTACTGTGCTTTTTGTGCATCATGTTTGTCACTGAGGTTCAGCATGTAAATAATGTAGTGACAGCAAGCAAGTATGATGCAAGTAAGTTCATGTGTCAGTATTCAAGTAGCAGTTCATCAGCTAGTTCAAACAAGCACAGTAATTAAGCAGTAAATAATCATTAATTAAGTTGTACGGATACCTGGTTTAGTGCGGGTTGTCACATTCTCCCCCCGTTAAATAAATTTCGTCCCGAAATTTAAGTTCGGCTTGTAGATGCAGAGTTCTTAGGAAATAAGTGGGGGTATTTCTCTTTCATCCGGTCCTCACGTTCCCAGGTGAATTCAGGACCATGTCTGGCATTCCAACGAACTTTGACTAGCTTGACACTGCTCTGGCGGGTCTTGTTAACTTTCCAATTCGTGACCTCGACAGGTTCTTCAACAAAGTGGAGCGTGTCGTCAATATGAATCTCGTCGGTGGGAATGGCAACGTCAACTTGAGTTGGACTTTTCTTTAGGTTGGATACATGAAATGTATCGTGAACACCATTCAGTTCAGCGGGTAGGTCCAACTTGTATGCTACTGTTCCAATTTTGTCCAAAATTCTGAAAGGACCAATGTAGCGCGGATTTAACTTCCCACGCTTTCCAAAGCGTGCCACCCCCTTCCAGGGTGAAATTTTCAATAACACCATTTCTCCAACTTGGAAATCCACATGCTTCCGGTTTGGATCCGCATAGGCCTTTTGTCTGTGGCGAGCTGCTTCGATGCGTTTAAGTATTTGCGCAATCTTGTCTGTCGTCTCTTGGACGATCTCGGGACCAGCAAGCTGCCTATCACCTGCGTCAGACCAACAGAGGGGTGATCGGCACTTGCGTCCGTATAGGGCTTCAAATGGCGCGACACCAATACTGGTGTGGTAGCTGTTGTTGTATGAAAATTCTACCAAAGGTAAATGTTTATCCCAGCTACCGCCCAAATCCATAACACATGCCCTCAGCATGTCTTCCAAAGTTTGTATCGTTCGCTCGCTCTGGCCGTCAGTTTGCGGATGGAACGCAGTGCTCAGATTCAACTGTGAGCCAAAGGCTTCTTGGAAGGATTGCCATATCCTTGACACAAACCTTCCGTCTCTATCAGAGATGATTGAGAGAGGTACTCCATGGCGTGCGACAATCTCTCTCATGTATATTTCCGCAAGTTTACTAGTACTGTCTTTCTCTCTGATTGGCAGAAAGTGTGCGGACTTTGTTAGGCGGTCAACTATCACCCAAATCATGTCATGGCCTCTTGGCGTTCTTGGCAATTTCGTAACAAAATCCATTGAGATTTGTTCCCATTTCCACTTGGGAATCTCAGGTTGTTGCAGCAGCCCTGAAGGCTTCTGGTATTCCGCTTTAATCTTAGCACACGTTAAACATTTGCTCACATAGACAGCAACGTCGCCTTTCATCCTAGGCCACCAATAATATTCTTTGAGATCCTGGTACATCTTATCCGATCCAGGGTGGATAGAGTACCGTGACTTGTGCGCTTCGTCGAAAATAACTTTCCTTAGTCCACCAAACAGAGGAACCCAAACCCTTTCCTCAAAACATAATGTTCCTTCCTCGTTTGGTACCAAAAGCTTCTCCATTCCACGGAGATATTCTTCCTCAAGGTTTCCCTCCTTGAGAGCTTCCTTTTGTGCAGCACGAATGCGCAAGGAAAGATCGGTCCGTATGATCATTTCCAAAGCCCTGACCCTTATGGGCTTGATTCTCTCTTTACGACTTAGGGCATCGGCGACTACATTCGCCTTCCCTGGATGATACTTTATCTCACAGTCGTAGTCGTTTAGCAACTCAACCCATCGTCTTTGTCTCATATTCAACTCCTTCTGGTTGAATATATGCTGTAGGCTCTTGTGATCTGTAAAGATTGTGCACTTCGTACCATAAAGGTAGTGTCTCCAGATCTTTAGTGCAAAAACCACTGCGCCAAGCTCTAGATCATGCGTGGTATAGTTCTTTTCGTGCACTTTCAGTTGACGTGATGCGTAAGCAATGACCTTTTGGCGTTGCATCAACACGCATCCCAATCCTTGGCGCGATGCGTCGCAGTATACCACAAAATCATCAGTACCTTCTGGTAGAGCTAAGATAGGCGCATTGCAGAGCTTAACCTTCAGTATCTGGAATGCTTCGTCCTGTTTGATTCCCCAATCAAACGTCTTATCCTTCTGGGTGAGGAGCGTCAAAGGTTGAGCGATCTTTGAAAAGTCCTCAATGAACCTTCGATAGTAGCCAGCCAAACCCAAGAATTGTCGAATCTCGGTTGGCGTTGTAGGCGTTTCCCAATTCTTGATTGCCTCGATCTTTGTGGGATCAACATGGATTCCATTTCCATTAACCACATGTCCAAGAAACTGGACTTCGCGTAGCCAAAACTCGCACTTAGAGAACTTGGCATACAACTGTTCCTTCTTTAGCAGCTCCAAAATAGCTCTTAGATGCTGTTCGTGCTCAGCCTTTGTCCTTGAATAAATCAAGATGTCGTCGATAAACACAATCACGAACTTGTCCAAGTATGGCTTGCAAACCCTATTCATCAAGTCCATAAACACTGCAGGTGCGTTTGTCAAACCAAACGGCATAACCAGGAACTCGTAGTGCCCATAACGAGTCCTGAAGGCTGTCTTCGGGATACTTTCCTCCTGTATCCTTAATTGATGGTATCCAGATCGAAGATCGATCTTAGAGTAAAAGCTTGAACCTTGAAGTTGATCGAACAGATCATCAATTCTTGGCAGGGGATACCTGTTCTTGATTGTCAGCTTGTTTAATTCTCTGTAGTCAATACACATACGGAAACTACCGTCCTTCTTCTTGACAAACATGACCGGAGCTCCCCAAGGCGAGAAGCTTGGTCTGATAAAACCCTTGTTTAACAACCCCTGAAGTTGTGTCGATAATTCCTGCATCTCAGACGGAGCAAGTCTATAAGGTGCCTTAGCTACAGGCGCGGCGCCTGGAACTAAGTCGATGTGAAACCCCACTTGCCTCTGAGGTGGCAGTCCAGGCAAGTCTTCTGGGAAGACTTCTGGATACTCCCTCACGACAGGAATGTCTTCGGTTCTTGGCTTAGCAGCCTTCTTATCCACAATGTGTGCCAGAAAAGCAACACATCCTTTCTGTAAACACTTCCTTGCTTTCAAGCAGCTGATAATCCTTAGCGGTGTGTCACGCTTCTCTCCGTGAACCACAACTGTCTCACCATCATCGGTTGGGATACGAACAACTTTCTCGTGACATACTATCTCAGCCTTGTTTCCGGATAACCAATCCATTCCTACCACCACATCGAAGCTTCCCAATTGGACTAGTAGTAGGTCTAAAGTAAACTCACGTTCTCCCAATCCTATCACACAGCCTCTGATAACTTCGTTGGCTTCTACTAACTTTCCACTAACCAATTTGATTGAGTAGGGGATATCTAACTTACTAGCGGTTAAACCAAGTATATTCTTAAATTCTAATGGCACGAAGCCATAATCGGCACCAGCATCAAACAAAATAGGTGCAAAAGTTTTGGTTGTTAGAGAACGTACCAGAAACCACACCTGGATCCTGGCATGCCTCACAAGCTCCGATGTTGGATTTTCTCTCACGGTCTTGTTTCAACTTCAGGCATTCCCTCTTAAAATGTCCAACTTCCCTACAATGGAAGCATCCTATCATTCGGCCATTTCCTTTCCCATTTCCACCTAGAGCATTGTTACTGTTTTCTCCTTGTATGGGACTCTTCATCCCACAACCTCCTTTGTTGTGTCCTTCCCTCCCGTACCTAGGCTTCTGACATCCACACTCATGGTGATACTTGCACCCAGCACATCTTGGTTTAGTTTCTAAGTAAATCTTATCATTGGCTTGTTTGTTGTTAGGGCAATCTTTCTTGAAATGCCCTTTGTCCCCGCAGTCAAAGCAACCTCGAATAGATCTTTGTTCATCATTATTCGTTCGGGTATCTTCGGTGAGCTTCCTTTTGTTCTTTCCGGACGACTCTACCTGAGTCTCCTTGTCGGGGTTTGCAAGTTTTTCTAGTCTAATTGCTTCCGTAACGAGTGCCAAACCCATCTTACTTGCAGCAATAGTCGTTGGTGGCGTAGATGCTGTTATCAAGCTCAAGACTTGAGGCGCCAGTTCCCAAATGAATTGTTCCAATTTCTTTAATTCTGGTTTCACCAGGTACGGAACAACTCGTGACAAATCATGAAGTCTTTGCACATACTCCAACACCTTCGGACCTTCCAACATCAGGCTCCGAAATTCATCTTCCCACTTCTGGGTTTCCGTGTGGGGAAAATACTTCTTATGCATCATTCCTTTCAGTTCACCCCAGGTTAATGCATACGCTGCAGTAGCACCCTTTATATGGGTCTGAAGATTCCACCATAGTCGGGCTTCATCTAGAAACAGCTCAGAAACGTATAGGACCTGTTGTTCCGGCGTACAACCGCTCACTTGAAAGATGGAATCCATACTTTCGATCCATTTTATAAAAGCCATGGCACCTCCAGTGCCGTCGAACTTTGGAGGCTTGTATTTGAGGAAGTGCCAGTAGGAACAACCGTTAGTTTCTGAGGTACCTCTGCTAGGTTTGGAGCGTAGGGCCTCGTGCCGTGCTATAGCTGCAGCAATTATCTCTTGAAGTTCCGTCTCTGAGGTGGGCATGCGCATCTCGCGTCTTGGCGGCATCTTCTAAAAGATGTTTCACGTAGGTTAGGTCATAGCAAGTGAAATGTACGTATGCATTCATCAATACCAACACATAACATCTCATGCTATCAATAAATCAATCACATAAAATCTCATGATATAAATAAATTAGCCTCTGCAATGGTCGAGGCTTCGAGGTAGTAACCATACCCCTGATCTGGGGTGCAAGTCTCCAATGAATCATTCAATCCTTTTGAACTTCGGTTTGACTAAGTAGGGGACGACCCTAGACATGTTGCGAGATTGCTGGACATATTCAGGAATCTTTGGTCCGTCCATTCTCAATTCCAGAACTCTACCTCACGCTTCTGGTTTCCTGCCCTAGAATTGTGTTTCTTCTCCATCATTCCTTTGAGCTCCTCCCAGCTCAGTGTATTAGCAGTATCTTGTACCAAGGGTCTGAACCTGGAGGTTCCATTATGAGAGTGTGCCATCTAGAAATAACCCCGAGATATAGGTAACACTCTGTTGGGGCGAACAGTTACTCATTCTTAGAATGGAGTTGGTCTTTTCGGACCAACGAACAAATGCAACGGCGCCTCCTGTTCCGTCAAAGTTCAAAGGCTTGCAGTTCAGGAACTGTTTATAGGTGCAGCCAGTTGGAGGGTTATTTCCAGTAATGCCATCGTTGTACTTAGAGTGGAGGGCTTCATGTCGTGCATTTATCTGTGAGATGCGTTCTTGCAGCTCGGCTTCTATCCTTGGCAACGTACTGGTGTTTGTGTCACGTCTGGGTGACATTCCCTTTTGTCAAAGTGGTGTGAAGCGGGTTAGACAACGTTTCAATTGTCTACGAGGTGCATATAGCGACATAAGCCATTATGTAATCACCTAATTTCACACGCAAATATACTCACTGTATGAGTGGGGAAGTAAATTTCTGAGCCTTCACATAGGCTTGCCAATTTGGCTTGTTGCTCGTAATAGAATGAACTCGAGGCTACATCGCCTTGGTCATTCGTGTTTAAGTTATTTCCTGCTGCATTGGTTATCATTAGCTTGACCCGCAGAGTCCACCAGGATTCCTGTGCACTACAAATCGTTATTACGTGGGCCCCCGTAATAATAAATTGTCTTGCACAGTTACCCCAAATTTTCTCTCGTCCAAGCAGATGATCAATCAAGGAGCAACAGTAGGTGCATTGGCATGAACAGGGTCATGCTCCAATGCGGGGTCAGGAGCAGTGCCTGGCTCAGGGGCCACGGCCGGGTCCGGATCAAAAACTCCATCTCAAGATCAGCTGGATCAACAAACACAGGGGGTTACATGATCCCCCAAGGGCTGGTCTAAGTGCATGAACTCAATGTCATGGTCTGGATCGACACCAGGTGGAAAGAAAACAGAATTGTCCTCATTATCGCGATCAAACTCTAAGCTGTGTGCGGGAACTGGTGCAGCTGATGATGCCATCTCAGGGTCGGCGTCGTGTGAGTAGTGCTGCATTCCCTGTATGTGCGAAGATGCGGGTGTCAGAAACTCAAATGAGTCTGGGATAGGGGAATGGTCATGAGTTTCCCCTATAGGAGCGTCCGCATGCAGTAGTCTAATACCAGCAGTAATAAGGCCCTGCCCTCGAATGGGTCCTCCTCCAGTAGATCGTTATCGTCTTCAGAGGCCACGTTGGGAGGGCGTATCATCAACAGGATAAGGGGCAAATTCCCAACAAGATGGCCATCAGTAGGCTCTGCTACGACTTCAGGCAGCGCACAAGGGCTGAAAGTCGTCATTGTCCGTGCCGGTAGTATCGGAAATGTACACCTCGTGCTTCAATGAAACTATGTCATCTGGTACTATGGCCATGGGATTCGTAGTGTCCATCTTTCTAGTACTTGATGAAAGCATAACGTTTGTAACACAAACACATATACGTATAATAATCAATCATATAATCAGTTAATCACATAGTCACCAAGTAAGGTATCACGTAATTCTCCTAGTCTTACTAGCCAATTTCATCCAGGCTATAAGACTGCTCTATCTTTCACCTTGACCACTTAGATCGCTCCTCGGTCTCCTTGACCGAGCCTACTCTTCCTAGCCTTGCTAGCCCACTACCTCGGTCACCTAGACCAAGCCACGATCCTCCAGATCGAACCTATAATAAACCAACGTGCTCAACTACCTCGATCACCTCGATCCTCCAGACCGATCCTCAGCCCTCCAAGCTGAGCCTATAATAATAAAATGTGCTCAACATTTGTTTGTAAAAAGTTTTGGATCTGGACTTAAGTGGTATGTAGAAAAATGTTTTCGTGAGAGCCCTAGTGATCATAGTCTAGACTCGAGAAAGAATCCTAGTTCGCTATGATCAGAGCTCTGATAGCAAGCTGTCACACCCTGGCTTTGCGGAAGCGTGGTTAATTTGGTGTGACTTCTTAATACCATAGCTTAATCATAACAAAGCTATATGAGTTAAAAACATGCAAGATCATCCATTAAGTTTTGAAAATCAAACACAATACCATTGTTTTAACATACCCTGACAAACATAATCTTGTTCAACAAACTTTACAAACTGAAACATAACATAGACATGGTTTAAGGATTGTGTCTTGTCCAGGAAAGAGACACATCCCCTAAACCCCGGATGACCTCGGAAACTAGTGCAGCGGAAAACATGCCATACCGTGCCAGATCTCATTAATTTCCTGAAATACATGTAAGTTGAAAAATCAACAATAATGTTGAGCGAGTTCATGTGCAAGTGAGTAAGTAAAACACTTGTAAGTATAAAAGTTGTCGTGGTATGTAGCAGTGTAAGAGGACTTGTGATCACCAATGGTTTGCAAGGCCATTAGCATGTTGTGAAATGCAAGTAGGAAGACACAACCCTAGCCGATTTTTGCGTTGGGCAACCAAGTCACTCCAGGTCCGTTCTGTTGGTCCTCAGAGAGGTCCGTTCTGTTGGGCCTAGAGCTGGGCTCGCTACACCCAGATAGATCTACCGCTTAAGTCCCTCGGTGTTCTAACTACCCATTCACATGATCTAAAACCTCCTTACGTTAATCATACCATGTATAAAGTACTTGTAAACAAAGTAACATGTATTTCACCCCCGCAGTTAAGAAAACTGAAAACAGTTAGAGAAAAGGGGGACATGAACTCACAGTCGGTGCGTCTCTACCAAGTGTCTCCGAATCTGAAAGCTGTGCGACGACCTACAAGTGCTAATTCTATTAGACGGATGGCCGTGCCTTAGCTTTATAGTTTAGGTTTTGGAAATAGTTAGACAACTATTTCGTGTTTACGTTTTGTATATACTTGGTAGTTAAACTCCTTCCCAAGTATGGGGGATACAATACATGTGCGTAAGTTACGTTTTATCAATCTTGTGGTAATGCAATTACCGGTGTAACTTATATATTCATGGTGAAAGCGTTCGCAAAGTTTTGGGATCATTAACGCTTGTAAATATTATTTTCACTCTAAAATAATATTTATGTAATTTCACAAAATAATCATAAACAGTGTTGTGACAAAACATATTTATCACGTTAACTTAGGAAATTTATGTTTCGAAAATATGTCAAAAACAGTTCTAACACTTGTTGTGTAAATAATTCTAAGTGTTAGGTTTTTAGAAAATTTTGCCAGAGTTTCCTCTGTAACTGGAGGTGGCCACGCTTTCAAGCGTATCATTTTCTTTTAACAAATCAATTCAACACTTCTTTATCCAAACAAACAATTTCCGACACATCAAACTAGTCGACAAGTATGTAAATTGTATAATCGCATGAACTTGTTGTTTTTCCGCAACCATAGTGTAAAACCCTTTTATATTTGTAGATCTTTACATCAAGTAACCTTGATCTCGTAAAAACCTTGTGATTAGAGAAATCCGTCTTTACAACTTCTAGTCATTTTTCCCAAAAATAGTTATTTGTCGGATCTTTTCATTTCACAAGTGTTTACACACTTGTGGTTTATAAAATCATGTTTGTTAGTGTAAGATCCATCTTTTTAGAAAAACATGATTTCTTTAACGTGTGGTTCTTTGAAAATACCACTTGCAGATACGTAGATCCGCTAGTTTTAAACACTATTGTACAAGTTAAATCACTTTTACACAAATAAACATTTTTACACAAGTTCATGTCTCTTGTGTGGTAGAGTTTCACCTTTTAACCCTTGTGTTAACCAAAACGAGCTTATGTTAAGATCCATGATCTTACAAAGTCGGGTTAAACGGTGATCCGAGCTACCACATCATAGATCGGGTCTTAATAATCACAAATCCCAAATACTACAACTTTTACACAAGTTATAAGCTATTAACCACCATTTTTAGAGTTTTTACTAGACTTTAATGCTTCAAAACGTATGTTATCGATATTTCACCGACAAAATTCCTTTTAACCACCTTAGATATGATCAAAATCAAGTTTTAAGTGTTATACCTCTAGCTCGGGGCTAGGGAAGAATCTTGACGAAAAAGAGGTGGATAAAAGCTAACGGAAGTGGTCCTTCGCGCTCCGAGTGCACCAAAGCAGCGGGTTCGTATGTTTTGTCGCCTCGTAGTTTAGTCCTACCATTTTAATGCGAAAGTGCAAAAACACTTTCAAGAAAGAATTTATTATCGACACACAAATAATAGCATGACATAAACTCATCTTTAAGACAAATTGTTTTGTTAACACTTGTATCACCTTGGAATGATGAAGATGGAAGTCGAAAATGGGTGGGTGGTTCTAGGGGGGTTCGGCCGAGAGTTCCAAGGGTGAGGGAGAGAGTTTGTAAGTTGAGTTTTGTGGTGAAAATTATGTTGTGTAATCCTTAATACTTATAGGCAATTAGAAGGAGTTTTACCCAAAGGTTTTAGTGCTACCTTGATACTAAACATAACTTAATAAAATAATCAAGCTTGTACTTGTGTGTTTCCCCATAGTTAGGCCGATCTCATTAGGGGGGGAGGGTCTTGGTTCGATTTTAACTAGTTTAGTTAGGATAAAGATTAGGTTGAATAGGTTAGTTTAGTATTAAACTCCGTTAGCAATATATAGCGTGTCATGACGGGTGTTAGGGAAATCGGGGACCCTAACTGGCTCAGAAAAATATAATTAGTGAAAATAGTAATATTTTCATGTTCCGGGTAAAGTCCGGTTGTTCGGTTGGATAGTAATCCGTTAAAGCGTTACAAAAGCTTTAAAGTGTCGTTATTAATATTTTTAGTGACACAATTCATATCCGACACTTTGGAAAGTGTCTAGTAATATTTTTTTTCCCATATTTGGCACTTTACTAGTCAGCTAGAAGCTGGATTATTTATTAAAGTGCTGTGTTTGGTACTTAAAGTACGTTTTAGGCACATCCAATCAGTGTATCTTATTCCTAGAGACGCGGTTCCACAACCCTTATAACCCTACACTCACTACCAGTGTAGTCAGATATTTGAGGCTCTTAACAGGCCTTAGAGGCAGTGTCTGCCTGATGCTGGTTATATCAGCATGTTCACTGTGTATCCGTTTAGTGCTACTGTGCTTTTTGTGCATCATGTTTGTCACTGAGGTTCAGCATGTAAATAATGTAGTGACAGCAAGCAAGTATGATGCAAGTAAGTTCATGTATCAGTATTCAAGTAGCAGTTCATCAGCTAGTTCAAACAAGCACAGTAATTAAGCAGTAATTAATCGTTAATTAAGTTGTACGGATACCTGGTTTAGTGCGGGTTGTCACAACATACTACCAACGTGATATTGTTTACTAAAGTATACTTTGATATACTACCGACTATGTTATTTCACAAACTAAAGTATATTTTAATATACTACTAAAGCGTAGTTGATGTGCTATTTTCAAATCCAAAGCATAAGTTGATATGTTATCTACAAAACCAAAGTATAATGTATTATACTACCGATGTCTTTCACTCTTAAACCAAAGTATACTTGTGATATACTACCGAATCTATTATTTCCAAAACTAAAGTATATTCTAATATACTATCTATTTAACTATTTCATAACTAAAGTATATTTAGATATACTACTCATACGCTTATCTCAAAACCAAAGTATATTTTTGTATATACTATAAACATTTTACCAAAACGACGCATTTTAGAAACAAATCTTTTACAAGGGTTCATGGCTATTTTTTAAAACATAAAACCTTTTCTTGTGTTATCCAAAGCCATGAATCTAGTACACAAATCCTATGTTACTCACATGCATTTTTAAGCTGACGTACCTATTTTCACATATGTTTCAGGTTCCACTACGTGATGATTGTTGATGCATGCTACACATAGGATGGACTCATGTCTTAGCGACTTTAAAACTTGAGAGACAATTATTTGTATTTATCTGATTGTAATAAAATGATGAGTTCAGTAATTAAATAAAACGAAACTATTTAATCTTTGTTTATGAAACAATGATTCTGTTACGACACTCCCCGACGTTTCTGCCATGATTTGTTGTTTTACGTGGTCGGGGTGTGACAAGGGCTCCTTGTGGTCTTTAAGAGAAATTTTGGGCGAGTTGGCTTACTTATTTTTCAATAGTTTGCATGCTAGCCCGTTGGTTCCTAAGTTCGGCATCGGTTTGTAGGAACCTCTCCGCATACCTTTTTTTCTGATTCGGAGAAAAGACGAGTGATTAGATCCTCAAGTCTTTCTCTTTCTCTTTGTTGTGGTTGGAAGCCTTGTTGCTCATTTCGGGGTTGTTGTTAAAAGTTAGATCGTTGATTTTAATTTTGTTGGTTATTACCCCCGATTCCGTCCAACTAAAGTTGGGATGATTTCGCCACTAGGGAGTGAAAGAGTTACTTGGAGCTCATAGTGGTTGTGGGAGGTTATTAAGGTAATTTACCACTACCGTTTAATTATCTATATCTTTCTTACAACTCCAGTTTTCATGGGGGCCGCCGCATCCTTCCAAGCCAAACCGAAGCCATTTTATTTAATTCAAGTTTCTTTATTTTGAACTTAAGGCATCGATTTGGGCTTGCAAAGAAGTGGTTTCATCCACTTTGTGGGCGCTCGGGGCTATGGATTTTGGACCCCTAGAAGTGTGCCATTGAAATCTATTTTGAGCAATTTCTTCAATTTGATTATAAATTTCCTCGGGGCCCTGATTCCCAAGGAGTACCACGTAGCCGGAATCAATGATTTGCCTTGTGTGTGGTAAGGATCCATTGTAGAAAATGGACACTTGTTGCCAACGTTCAAGACCATGATGTGAGCATTTCCTTAATAGCTCTTTGAACTTTTCTCATGTCTCGTACAATGATCCCCTGTTGTCTTGAGAGTAGGAGTTAATCTCGGTCATGAGTTTGGCGGTTTTAGCGGTTTTAGCAGTTTTGAGCAATTCAAGCCGCCATTTCGGCGTCTTGAGTAGCATTGTGACGAGGAGGCATTCTAAAAGAGAAGGAAAATATGAGATAAAACGAGTGAGATTGATAAAGGATAGTAAAAAAGAAATGTTAAAAATATCGACGAAACATAAGGATTGTGATCATTTGTTCGTTACTTAAAACAAACAAACGACACAGTGACTAATAAAAGTAAATGGGTCTTTATAATGTATCATGAAGACATGCTTTAGCCTATAAGTGGACACTCACCCCCAAGAGTTCCTAGGTAAGAGTGACTGATCCGATTAAGTGGATTTGTACAAACACTCTAGCTTTAGACAGAAAACTCAGGGTACAGGCATCCACCCTTCCAGATTACACGTGTTCACATTATTAAAACCCAAACTTTGACAAGATTTTGAAAATGATTGATTTCTTGTAAAAGTTTTGCAGAAATTTGACTTTTAAGAATGAATTATGCTTTGTTTTTGGTAATCACCTAATGATAGGTGATGGTATTGTATTAAAAATCTATACACAAGATAACTCGCGTTAGGGTCCTAGGAAGGTTATAGTCTAGGTCAAAAGGATTACTAATAACCTAATTCCCTATAACCATGGCTCTGATACCAATCTCTGTAACACCCCAACCGCGTAATACAACAAACCGCGACGGAAACTTCGGGGAGTCACGTTACAAGAATTGTTTCAGACACATGGTACATAAGGTTTTGTTTTATTGAATTAATAATCTACATTGTCTTGAACATAAAACACATACAAAATACAACAATATACATTAGCACCTGAAACATATGTGAAAATAAAATCAGCATGGAAAGCCGGTGAGTAACATAGGTTTTGTGGTAAAAACTCATGGCTTTGAGTGTTAAAAGAAAAATGTTAAGTGATTTCAAAAGTAGTGATGGATTTCTGTCAAAAAGTGATTATTTTATAAAACTGTATGAAAATCATTCAATTTAAAAGAATATAGTGAATGGTTAACTTAATAACCATTTGTGTCTTTGTAATAACCAATCAAAATGTCTAGTCTTAAATAAACCAGCAAATGACTTGTCTGGTGTAAACCAATAAATGACTTGTCTTGTATAAACCAAACAAATGACTTGTCTTGTATAAACTAAATGTCTTGTCTTGTATAAATGAATGTTTTGTATAAACCAAGTGTATTGAGTAAACAAAATGTCTTATTCTATCAAAAGTGTTGTCTTGTATAAAACAATTGCTTTTATTGTACAAAAAAATATTGATTGTTGGCGAATACATTCAAGCCTTGTTGACTGTCAGACAAACCTTTATAAAGACAAAGGTTTATCAATAATGTCACTCAGTTTTTGTCATTCCCAGAGGTAACTTGCAAACAAACGTAGGAAACGGGAATGGGGTTGTCAATCCTATGGTACCATAACATATTACCGGTCAGCATGATCATTGTTAATGAATGTATCATTGTTAAGTTCAACGCACCATTAAGTCTAGTACAATGTAAGCATGTTGTGTAATGTTTTGAAACCATGTATACTAGATGTTTAAACCATGTATAATGTTTTGAAACCACGTGCTATGTATACTAGGTAATTAAACCATGTATAATGTTTTGAAAGCATGAAAGTAGTGATAGGCACATATGAATCACCCCAAAAAATTTGAAAAACGTAAAAGAGGGGACTATGTACTCACTTAGATTGCTTATATGTCTTGTTCAATGATTAAGCAAAGCTCAATGGTTCAAGAGTTTCCTAATATGTCGGATAATTATGTGTTAGTGTATAATGAGACTTTAAACGGAAGAATCAGATAGAATGAGGTTTATAAACCAAACGAGTCTTAGGTCTCGTATAATATTGTTTAATAAAGCCTTACATTCTAATTAGGAAGAGTTTCTAAGTGCTTTGACCTGTTACGACTTGTTAAAGTGGTTTACATCACTTTAACGGGTTGTTCGTGTAACTACAGGTTCGGATGGTTAAATAGGTCCTATGACGACTCTGATATGTCAAAATAAGTTTAATAATGTTGTGTGATCAGTTTAGATGTTAAAACAATGGTCTTATATGCTTAAAACTATTTTATGCGCCAAAAGGGCATTTTCGGCAATTTAAAAGTACATATAATCGACTCGTCATATGACTAACCAAACTACATGACCATAAGGTATAACCTTAGAGGGTTTTTCCTATATTACTATGGTCGTAAAAATGCAATTGGTTGAATTCTAAGATTGACCAAACGGGTCAGATTCGAAAGTCAAAGCGGTAGTCAAACCGCTCGACTTTCGACTAAGGAAAAAGCACTAAACTAGAAATAACGAGTTGGACATGTTGGAACATGTCTAATAATGTTATAAAATTGATTTGGTATCAAAACTTTAAGTTTTAATGCCCGAAAAAAGTTTCGTCGTAAAATGCACTTCTATGCATTTTTTACTTTCATTTCATAAAAGTTTGACTCGTCATTTTGCCTACTAAACATGGTAATCAGAAGGTGCAATCGCAAGGGAATAATACCTTCGTAATTACGATCACGTTGCAAGGTTCAATTTGAACTTTGACTTGATCAAAATGGTCAGAACCGAAAGTCAAACAAAAGTCAATTTATTTGACTTTTGGCTTATAAATAGCCAAAATAATGAAAAGAACTAGAGAGAGCACTTACTTGTCTTGAAGAACACTTTCAGAACTCAGTAGGAGGCTTCCAAAAGCTGGAAACAAGCTCTAAGAGAACAAAGGAAGAAATTTGAAAGGTGCAAGTTGGAATGAGGAATGAACATGGCTATTTATAGTGATAAAAGGATCACCAATTCATGCCAAGTGCCCAATGAGGTTTTATGGGCTGATGAGTGTCATCACACATGTTCAAAGGAGGTGAATTGGTGGTAACTTCGCGAACTTGGAGGCTAAGGAATGAGCAGGCTGTTGACAGCTGTTGGCCCATGCATTCAAGCCCAGAAGAACAGATGATAAGGAAAAGCCAAAACTAGTTCAGAATAGTTGATCATCATAATCAGAGCTTGTTCAAGACTTTCCCCTTGACAATAGTTTTCTAGCATCTAATAAACTTTAAGCACTGATTATCTCAACAACCGATAAAGCCAAAGTACTGATGAAGAATAAAGACTGAAGCTCTATCTACTGATGTCTTCCAAGCACTGTTGAAGACAAAAGCACTGCCCATTCAAGGACTTATCACACTTTGAAGAAAGCACTAATGCTCAACATCAGTGCTTAGACTACAATAGTGGAAAGCTGAATCAGTGGTTTATGTAATCAGTGTCTATTGTAATCAGTGTTTATATGTAACAGTGTTTAGAGTTTGTTAGGAGGTTAGATATCACTTTCATGGTGACGTCAGCAAAGATGCTCAGTAGTTTCGTTTGTACTATAAATAGAACAGTACCTTTACTGTTCTATCAGCTCATTCCCACCAAGTCAGCTTGTACGGACAAATCACTGAGCTCAGGCTGAGGGGGAGTCTAGTGCATGCATGCATAAGTTGAATTTTGTAATAGATACAATCTTTTGACTTAATGAAATCATGTCTGCTTAAAGCTATTCTTCCTTGATTGTGTGATTAAAGTTTATTTTCATTTCCACTGCACTTCAATTCTCTGTTTCATCTTTCAATTCTAATTAAACAACACAATCTAAGAAACTCGGATCCAAACAATTGGTATCAGAGCAAAGGACAGTCAAATTCGATCTAATAATCAATTTGACATAAAAGTTCAGCTCAAATTTATTGATACTCAAAATTGTTCGTATCAGTTGATAAAAACAGAGTAAAAAGGTAATCACGTACAAAGTTGATTATTCTAAAAACTTTTGTAAAAATCAACCAAGATGGCATCACAATCAGACGACCCTGACAACACCGGGACTTTTTTCAAACCACCGAAGCTTGTCAGATCTGAGTACAACATCTGGAAACGTCGGATGGGTCATGTCATAACACAACAAAGTACCGACTGTTGGAAGTCAGTCATCAGTGGACTACATGTTCCACATGTGCCTAGTACTGAAGATCCCAAAGGATTTGTGCCTAAAAGTCCTGACAACTACTCAGAACAAGATTTTAAAAAAGTTGAATTAGATGCAATGGCTTTTAGCATAGTAGCCTCAGCTTTTCCAAATGACATTTATGCTGGACTGTTACACTGTAACAGTGCCAAAGAGCTGTGGGATGCTTTAAAAGAACAGTTCGGTGGAACATAAGAGGTGATAGAAAATAACAGGGAGGTTTTGAATCAGCAGTATGAAACATTTTGCCATGTGAAAGGAGAATCGCTAACACAACAGTTTGAACGTTTTAGTTGTCTCATTAGTGAACTGAAACTTGTTAATGTTGAATGTGCAAAATCAACTCTAAATAGTAGGTTTCTAAGGTCACTTCCTGAAAAATGGGATACAATTGCTTTTGTAACCAGAAATTCCGTTGGATTCAAAGAGCTAAGTCTGACTCAATTTCATGGTCGACTCCTCACTTATGAGAGAGAGTTGAACCAGAAAAAGAAGTTACAAGAGTCTGGGAAGGTTGCTGATGACTACACATTTGGTAGCACATCACTTCTTGGTCAAGAGGATTCTGGTAGTAGTAAGGATCAGAGTTATGATCATTACATTGACATAACTGCTGGTGGAGCTTTTAACAACTCTGATTCTTACTCAACTAACTATGCTTTCACAGCTAGTAGTGAAAACCAGAGTTCTGACAACTTATCCTTTGAACTCAATGATCTCCAACATTTTGATCCTACTGATCTGGAGGAAATGGACATATTGCATCAATTGGCACTGCTGAGTGTAAGAACCAGCAAGTTCTATAAAAGAACAGGGAGAAAATTTCTAGGGTTACATGGGGAACTTAAAAGTGGGGTTGGATAAATCAAAGTTAAAGTGCTACAAGTGTAACAGGCTAGGAAACTTTGCTAGAGAATGTAGGAGCAGCCAAAATAGTAGACCAATCATAACACATCCTAGCCGTAGACCTCAAAACACACAAAACACTGTGCACTGTTACCAAAATACCCCTGCTGCTCATGTAAACACTGCTCATTATGCACACCCTGTAACACCTGTTCCAGTGCAATATGTTTAAACCACTATTCCTCAAATACAGTATGTCCAAGCCCCAGTCTCTCAGGTCCAAGTGCAACAACCTGCACCACAACATGCTGCACAAACTTCTGCCCCAGCAGAGGCCAGTCAGCAAAGCTTCTTTACTCAAGGCTTTGTTGATTGGAGTAGCATGCCTGATGAATTAACTGATGAAAACTTTGCTCTATTTGCTAAGAATGTTGCTCCTGTTGATGAATTTTGTTTTGCAGCTTTAGAGTCAATTCCAGAAGGGCTGGAAACTGAAGACGGAGAATCCAGTGCTGAAATAGTGGATGAAATAGCTGAAGCAGTGGTTACTGCTGTTGTTGGTGAACAGCTGTTGGAAAAAGAAACCAAACCACTGTTAGAACCCCTTGCTGATCCCTGGTGCAAAGAAAAAGTTGAGAAGGACACCAGTTCTTGTGAAGATGTCTGTGACTGTGCCATGATGGCTGCAGCTAAGGTATCACCTCAGGTCTTGAAAAAGCTATGTTCAGACAAATGCATCATAGCATTTGCAAATGTTAAAGAGGTGAATGAAAACCTTAGAGACAAAATCTTAAAAGATGAAATACAATTTGAAAAGTCTGTTAAAGAACTTAAAAACAGATTAGTTGAAAAAGACAATGAGATCTGCAGTCCTAAACATGAACATAGCATAACCAAGGACCAACTCCAGGCATTGAAAGAAAAGTATCAAGCCTGTAAACACGAGTTGGAATCCACCCAAATCACTTGTAAAAAATGGGTGGAATCCTTCAAAGGTTATGAGCTGATGTTAGAGAAACATATCAAAAGCAATGTAAAATTTGGCATAGGTTTCAGGAAAAGTGACCAAGTTGAAAACACTGTTGTAAATGAATTTGATTCTGTTAAGATAATTCCAACAAACAAGGATGGTCAAGAAATTAAAATAACTGATAAAGATGGTAACAAAATCACTCTGGAAAGATCAAATGGATCCTCAACCTTTGAGGAGATTGAAAAATACCAATTCAAACCCACTTGGTCAGATGAGTGTGACATCTTTGAGAATTTCAAACCCATGGATTTTTCCACAGTTGAAGGTGTGAAAGCACCTAAGGCCAAAGTAATTCTTCTTAAAGACATCCCAACATGGTTCAAAACTCTGTTGCAAAGGAGGTTGAAAAGAGGGAAAATAGAGAAAAAGTGAAAAATTTGTTTTGTGATTTATGTGAAAAGAAAAACCATTCCATAAAGGATTGTTTTCATTTAAAAGCATATGACATTAACAAAACAAGCATAATTGAGCCTGCAAACAGTTGCACCATCTGTGGAAAAACCAACCATCTCACTCATGAGTGTGTGTACCTCAAAACTTTTGAGGTCAAAAGAAAAGAATACACCTCAAAAACACCCATGAGCTCATCAAAACAACCTGTCATGAAACAACAACCATTTGTGTCTGTCCAAACAGCTGTTACAAAACAGATGAACAAAAACACTCCTCCAAGAGATGTGCAAGTGACAGATGCACCACCTGCCAACCAATCTAAAGAGGAAAAGGTCACCCACCATACCAAAGGGTCCCACATGTTTATGAGGCCTACAAAGACCTTCTAGACCAAAAGTGAACAAGTATCCCTGTGGGTTTCAACATCTGACAGGAAATGGTCCCCAATAGTGGTTAGAGAAACAATGCTCAAAAACTATCCAAACCCCTGAGCTAACCACTGTCCATGTGTAACACCCCGAAAACGGGTTTGGTAATTAAACCCCATTAATACTAAAGACGGGGAAAGTACCGTTAGTGGTAAAAGTAAACCGGCAAATATTAGGAATTTATTTAAATAATCCTAATATTTATTTAAAAGTGAATAAGAGCTTTCAAGAAAATAGAATGGATAAAAGGCCCGATTTAACGGGTCTTAAAGTAAAACGTGTTATGACTTCCCGAACCTACTAAACTGACTAGGAATAATTCTAACCTAGTTAGAATTGTGATTTATGAGTGGGTTAAAACCCTTAAATTATGAACTAAGGAAAATGGAGGGGCCAAACTTGATTTATTAAAAACAAGAATTAAAAAAAAAAATAAACCAAACACCCACTTGGGGTTGTCTGGTCGTAGAAGAAGCAGGGGGGGGGGGGCGACATGGGTTTTTCTCCAAACCCTAAAATCCTCACAAAACTCACAAATTGGAGCCTCTAATCAAGTCTAAATCGAATTTCAAGCACAAATTCATGAACACCTAGTTGAAAGGATCACAAGGTATGTAAAATTGTGATGTTTTGATCCATCTTAAATTCTAGGTTATTTGTAAGAAACTGAAATTGAGCTTGATTATGTCATGCATGGATGAATCTTGAAGTAATATGATGTCTAGGAGTAAACCCTAGTCAATAACATGTTGGATTATTGAATAATCTATGAAATTCATGATGATCCATTGATAAGTTAAATGGGTTTTGTAAATTTAGATGAACACTCGGATTAGGGTGTTAAATTGATGAATATTGGTTGCTATGATATAAGTTCTTGATGTAGTTCATGAACACTATACATAGAGGTTGATTTTTGATGTAAATCTTGGTGAAAATAATTAGTTATAAACTAGTTAGTAAATATGTAAAATCATGCACATTAGGTGTTTGTTAAAATGCCTAAATGAGAATTAAAGTGTTGAAATTTCGAGTTAAACGCACATTCGAATAATATGGCAAACTAGGCGAAATATAAAACGATAAGAGTTCTAAATATCATGATGATTTAGACTTAATTGTGTAAATCATGTGTTTGAAAGTAGTTAACTTTGATAAGTTAAGTTAGCTAATGATGAAGTCGAATAGTAGTTTCGGCATAGAATCCGTAAGATGAAATAGTCATAATAATGATGACTAATCTAACCATCTTACGAATCATGGTGATAGTTTGACTATTGACAAGCTAGATGGAGGCTTGGGCAAGGAGCGGGTCAAACGGATCGTGTACGCGAAAAAGAGCATAACCGGATGCAAGGTAATCGACGCTTACATCCTTTTTGTAGAATATGCATTATTTTGTAAACTACAAATGCGATTAGTGTAATATCCGAAATAAGGGTTCCGACGCTATTAACACGAGTCGGAACAAACATAAATGATAAAAACCATGGGTCATGGTGAAAAGAGGCGAAACGGTAATTGAGTCATGTAATGACTAATAATTAATGAGTTTTCGTTAAGATCACTTTAAAATGAAACTAATCACGAGAAAATGAGTAAAAATGGAAATTTAGTCAAGTATCGACTAAAGTAAATTGTAGTTAAAAAGGGGCACCCGTAGCGTAAGCCGAATGGGTAAAAATATAAGAAAAAAGTTTAAGAGAAAAAGGGGTCTAGTGGAAAAAAAAAATAAATAATAATAATCCGAAATGAGTCGGATGAGCAAATTGGTAATTAATAACCATGTTTTGCTACTTAAGAAAATGGTTGGTCATATAGGCCAAACGGGTCAAATGGTGTGATAACACCATTTGACAATATCGACTAATGTGGTTGTCAAGTCTTGTGTTAACAGGAGCGATTAACGTTTCGGACAATTTCGTCGCCATAGAATATGTGATAATAAAAGCGAGGTATAAATCGGATCTATTTGTTGACCCGAGCCAGGTACGCAAATATAAGGATGTAGTTAGAAGTGATATTTTGGTCAACTATTAGTGAAAGTCCTTCGTTACAAAAAGAAGGACTAAAATTGACCAAAGGGCCCTTGAGGGGTAAATTGGGCAAACAACCTTTAAGGGTTGTTTAGAGTTAAGCGTTGTTGATTTAAAGTTGTGTTGATGGTAGCGACTATGCCCGTTACTTAAATTCGTAGGTTGAGAATTAGTTTGTAGCCGTTTGGTGGTCATCAAAATGGAGGATTTTCAGTAGATGAACCAAACGGGTCAAATAATGGTACATTGTAGTATTAATATTGTAAATAGATAGAGATGGCGAAAATGGTCACAAGAGCACGAAGCCATAGGTTTGTTGATGAAGTGCCGGTAATAATAAGCCCCGGAAGTTGGGTAATAAACGCCTTAGATTACTAGTTAAATGGTAGCTAAATAAGTAGAGTCTTAATGGGTCGAATAAATGCATAGCAACATTTAGTTGTTCGGTCCGCAAGTTAAATTCTCGGTATCAAAATTTTAATAGTTATGTCGGTAATGAATTTACAGACGTATATGAAGAAGAATCACCTAAAACGGACTTACGAGTCAAAAGTTATGGCCTAATGAAGTTAAAAACTTGAATTTCCGGAGCTGGCAGAAAAATGCAGCTCAAAAACGTAATCTGCTGGAAAACCCATTCCCCCGCGCCACGCGGAGGAAATCTGAAACTTGTCGCGACACGCGGGGCACTCTAGCGGCCCGCGTAAGATTAAACCAGATCTGTCGCGGGGCGCGACAGATCATAAAGCTGAAAATATTTATTTTTCTCGTTTGTTTGATATTGGAACTTGATTAAATACATTCTAGTGTTGTCAAAACTAACAATTGACGTGGTTATGACATTAGGTGATGTTGAAATCTTTAACGGATGGCGATCAAGAAAGAAGCTACGAAGAACCGAACACTAAAGATTAAAGCTTCCGCACGGCGTTACGTCATAACTTTTAAATGACGAACTTTTATTATTATGTTGAAAACTTTAAATTGTAAAGGTTTTAAATTACTTGTATTTTCTAAGGATACTTAATCTTAATTACATGTTTGTTGTCGTATTTATACGACAAATTCTAAAATAATAACATGGGTGTTACACCATGTTCCTGGACTTGACACTGACACTGTTGTAACCCCATCCAAAGCCTTATTGGCTTTGGAGACCCTCCTGAACTAATTTTTTACTAAATGTGCAGGGAGCTTCTGCATGCTTAGATAGTCTTTGGTATGTAGATAGTGGAGGCTCCAGGCACATGACTGGATGTAGAGCCCTAGTCAAAGAATTCAAAACTCATGGAGGGGGTGATTTATCTTTTGGTACCAATTCTACGGATAAGGTTTTGGGGTCTGGAACAGTTCAGTCTGGAAAAGTCAAGTTTGAAAATGTTAATCTCATTGACAATCTGAAATTCAACCTCCTTAGTGTCTCACAAATGAGTGACAAAGGTTATGGGTCATTCTTTACTAAGCAGAGTTGCAAGATTGTTGGACTAGAAATGGTAAAATTGATTGAAGAAATAATAGCCAATGGAAAAACCCAACTTGTTGCTCAAAGTAGTGGCAATGTATATGTAGTAGATTTGTCAAAAGAGAGCCCTATGACTGATGTCTGTCTGTTCTCCGCTGCCTCTAACAAAGAGACAGAATTATGGCACAGAAGATTGGGGCACACAAATCTCAAGACAATCACTGCTTTATCAAAACAAGCCTTGTAAGAGGTCTTCCACAAAAATTGTTCACCTGTCCTGAGCATTGTGTTTCCTGTTTAAAAGGCAAACAACATAAAAGCTCATATAAGTCCATTGAAGAGTCCAAAACAACCAAGTGTTTGCAAATGCTGCACATGGACTTGTTTGGCCAAGTAAAAATCATGAGCTTGAAAAAGAAAAGATATTGTTTGGTAATTGTAAATGATTTTTCTAGGTTTACATGGACTTACTTCTTACATTCTAAAGATCAGACTGCAGGAATTTTGCAAGACTTTGTCAATCAGGTTGAAAAGCAATTTGACTTGCCAGTAAAAGTCTTTAGGAGTGACAATGGCACAAAATTCAGAAATAGGGAGTTGGATGAGTTTTGTGTGTCAAAAAGGATTGTAAGTCAGTACAGCATCCGAAGAACACCAGAGCAAACTGGGGTGGTTGAAAGAAAAAACAGAACATTAATTGAAGCTACCAAAACAATGCTTGCAGATTCAGGTTTACCCTTAACCTTTTGGGCTAAAGCTGTAAACACTTCTTGCTATGTGCAGAACAGAGTTTTGATCAACCCCAGGCATCAAAAGACTGCCTATGAAATTCTGTATAAAATCAAACCACTGATCTCATACTTCAAAATCTTTGGCTGCCCATGTTTTATCTTAAACCTAAAAGACTCAATTTCAAAATTTGCAGCCAAAGTAGATTGTGGTTATCATCTGGGATACTCAACCACTGCCAAGGCCTACAAACTGTTTAACACAAGGACTAGGTGTGTGGAAGAGACTTCGAATGCTAAGTTCAATGAACTTTCATCTCTGAAAATCCCAGCAAACCCTGCTGAATTGTTTGATTTAGATAAATTCACTTTTGAAGATGTGTATGTCAATACTAACCATGCAGGTACACCACAATCTCCACCACCAGACAATAGATATGAAGTTGTAATTCCTCAACAAAAATTCACATCCACCAACAGAGCAGTAGATGTTCAAAACAGCTATCAAAGCTCAACCACTGCTACATCAACAGTTGTTGACCAAAATAGCCCTTCAACCTCTGCCACCATATCTTCAACCACTGTTGGTGCATATGTCTTTCGACTTCGTCTTGTATCGAGTCTTGTAATAGATTAGAAAGATCAGGGCACGTTGTTCAAGAAATATGTGAGATGTAGCCATTTCACATGAAATGGGAAGGCTATTTCGTACGAAATGAACATAGTTCATTTCGCACGAAATGGGTCTTGGCCATTCCGCATGAAATGCCATTTCGTGTGAGTTGTTCCCTACGAAATGCTCTCCCTATAAATACCTGCCTTGTCTAATTCATTTGTAACTTTTTGTAATACCGGTACCGAGGTGCTGTCGAAGTGTCTCCAGGCTGTAAAACGTGATTTTATCAATAAACAAGACAGTTAAAGTGTATATCTAGCTGATTCAAAGTCGATACGTCTGTTTTCGCCTTTCGTATTGATTAGAACTCTTCTGAACGACTCATTTGGTCGTGCGAACGATCCAACATGTGGTATCAGAGCTCAGGAGGAAGAGTTCTTACCGAATTCAGCTTGATTTCTTCAAAATTCTGATTTCTACACCTTCTTTTTCAAAATTAACAAGATTTTACGGTCAAAATGGCTTGATTTTCACACATTATAAGCGAAACACTGTTTTAACAAAGCCTTGAAAGAATTAGACCTAAAATCAACCTAAAACCTGATCAATTTGACAAAATCATGGCCGATAGGATGACATCAGCAGCATTTCGCACGAATTGATACTTCCATTTCGCACGAAACGAGTTTAGAAATCCATTTTGCTTGAGATTTTGTTCATTTCGCACGAAATCGTTCATTTATCTTGAGATTAGTTCCATTTCGCACGAAATCATCTATTTCGTGTGAAAGTTTTCATTTCGTGTGAATCATTTCGTACGAAGTTGTTCAGCAGGTTATTTCGTTTGAACAGGGACCATTTCACATGAAAAGTTCATTTCGTTTGAGGAACATTTCGTTTGAAGAAATCCATTTCGTTTGAAAGTCTGTGTTTGTGAATTTTTGATAACAAAATCATGGAAAACGACTTCTACAATGCCTTTGCTTCTCCGATGACTGTGACTTAGAGTACGTTGCTAGAAAATGAAACGGGTACTACACAAAAACCACCTAAGATCATGAGTATTGAGGAGTATAGTGGATGGGCCGAACGGTTTGAAAATTGGGTTCAACCATATTACCTAGATGCTTGGGAATGTATTGAGTATCGATATGTTAGACCGGTTAAGGACAGCGGAGAGAAGGTTGAAATTAAAGATCTAAGTGCTGATGAGAAAAAGAATTACAAAAGTGAAAAAATGATGGTTAGTCTCTTGCAGCAAGCCATCAAGGAAGAAATCTTGATCTTACTACAACACAACGGAAGCTCACATTCAATATGGAAAGAATTGAAATCGAAGTTTGTTGGGAGTAAAGAGATGATCAAGAACAAAATGTCACTTTTGAAGAAAGAGTTTGATCTATTCCGTGGATTAAAAACTGAGAATACCAAGCAGATCATAGAATGGTATTGCAATTTGGTGATGAACATGAAGAGATTGAACATAAATAAAGAAAATGAAGAATGGATTGAAAAGTTGGCTGATGCGTTTCCACAAGATGTCTGGGGCACGTATCTTATGATGTTGATAAACAAACCGAAATTTGATAATCTAACACTGAGTACATTTGTTGAACAACTCGAAGCTCAAGAGATGGAACAACGAAAGATAGCGAGAATGAAGAATTATGATCGTGAACAAGACATTAGTCTGTATTACAAAGGAGGTACTAGTGATAAGACCATCATTGCACCAAAGATTGAAACTGCTTTCAATGCAAAAAGTTCCTCTGGAGATTCATCTCAAGGATCTAGTAGCAAAAATGGATTCTCTTCATATCCATCGTTCGATCCAAATTTTTCAGAAACAAAGAGTGGCAAAGTACTTCAACACAACATTGCTTTAAATCTTGAGAATGATCAAAATTATTCTGAAGAAGTAGCCAAAAGTCATATGTCTTTGTTGGTGACTGTGTTAGAGTCCTATGGGAGTTTAGTTGTAGGAAGGATCGGAAATCCAATGTTGACAAAAGAGGATTACTATCATATCGATGCTGAAGAGATGGAGTTAATGGATATAAAGTGGTGTTTGGCTAGTGTGTTGAGGAAAGCTAAAAAGTTTAAACAGATTACGGGAAGAGATGATTTCCGTGATGCTAATGTCTCTACCTTAGGATTTGATAAATCTAAAATTACATGTTTTCGTTGCAGGAAAAAAAGGGCATTTCAAGAGAGAAAGCACAAACCGCGAAGCAAGTGGAGCTCAAAATCCGTTTGGAAACAATGATTATTATCGGAAAGTGATTTATCATCAAGTTGCTCAACAACCTTGGGATGAGCGGATTAGGCTGGATTTGCAAAAATTGCACCTCTCTGAGAACATGGTCCATGATAGGAGCTCGTGGAGACGTAGGATTAAGGTTAAAGATTTCTAGGAGAGGGTTCAATTGTGTTATTAGGGGTAGTGTATAGTCGTAGATATGTATCTATTTGTATAGGCTGTTTGTGTTGTTATATTTGTCTTGTTTACCATGCACTCTTTTACCACTCATGTTATATTGGTAGCTTCATACACACACACAAACATACACCTCATGTTCTATATTTTTTTTCTTTCTTTCCTGGGTGTTTTGGAGCCGAGGGTCTCACTGGAAGCAGCCACTCTATCCCTAGGGATAGGGGTAAGGTGTGCCTACATCCCACCCTCCCCAGACTCTACCAATAGCTCTGCTATTTGTGGGATTTTACTGGGTATGATTGATTGATTGCTCAACAACCGTATCAACAACAAGAACCACAAACTGCACATGCTAAGAAGGCAATAGAAGAGTCATCAAAGAGAGCTTGTATGGTGAATCAAGATGAGGAAAAATCGTCAAAAAGTTTCAGTTGGGAAAATTTATTTCAGCTGATAGTAAAGCATGTCTGATAAATCAAGATGATGAGAGATTGCCAGAATGATTTTGGCTGGGACAATTATTGTCCGGATAAAGAATTCTTAAAGACTAAAGCTTTTGTTGCTCAAGTTAAGGAATATGCTGCTGATGATTATTGGGCAGATAAAATGAAAGAGCATTTGAAATTTTTAGCCGAAAGAGATGCAGAAAGAAAGAAAGGTAAAAATGGTGAAGAAGAGGTTCATGTGATAAAAGTCAAAGAAGTTCCTGCTTTCGAGATTAATCAAGAAGCTGTTGCAGAAAAAGTGTCTGAGAATTGTGAGACTGTGAAAAAACAAAACAATGAGTTGATTCACAACATGAACAGGTTGAAAGAATCGTATGATGTCTTAAACAAAACAATGAATCAATACAATGAATCAAGCAGTGAACAGGCTACAGCCATGAAAACACTTCAAGGAGCATTCATGTCAAAACAGTCAGGAGCCAATCATTACATTGAGAAATGTGCTGAACTTGAGAAAAAGTTAGAAATCCAGAGAATAGAAACTGAAAGGGTTGAGAGATTATTGAGAAGTTACTCATGTGCTTCTTATGTGATTGACAGAATATATCCAACAGTTGAAGGCATGAAGGTGTTTGAAGAAGAGCCATCTGAAGTGAAGAATTCTGAAACAAAAGAGGATTCTGAAGTGAATAATTCTGGTAAGAAACAAAATGTCAGTTACAACAAGTGTCCACCCCCGCTTGAAAATGGATATTCTCCACGAAATCCAAAATTTGAAAGAGTCAAAGAAGCAACCAACTTACAGTGGGAATCTGAGCACTCAGATAATTTTCCAGACAACATTGATGTTACTTTCACTGCATCTGACACTGATCAACAATCTCAATTGATGAAGAAAGTGGTGGATCATGTGTTAGATAAAGATGACACGGAGGAATCAAAGTCTGAGTCCGATATTTCAAGTCCGAAAGTCAAAAAGGGCAAACGGGTTTACAATAAAGAATTCATGTTATCAAAAAATAATTTGAATGATGAATTAATCAAAGTTGCATATACTTTGAATGATTCAGACAAATTATATTCTGATGCGGAATTTCCAATAAGAGGTGTTAAAACTGAAATGATTAAAAAGGTTTTCAAACTGACAGAAATTAATATTTCTGAAATAAAAGATGTAAATCTTTCTGAAAAACCTAGAAAATACACCTCAAGAGTTCAACAAAGATTAAACAAGAAAAAATGTTACAGTTCTGGTTTTCAAAAGAAACCAAACCATAACGGTAATTTCAAAAAGAAAGGATTAGGTTTTACTGCACCAGAAAATCATAAAAATGAAAAAGCTTATAAACCAAAAACTGTATTTGTTTCAGGAGCAAGCTCAGAGGAAGAAGAAAAAAATTCATTCTGGAAGCAATCGAACAAAGAATTCCTTGCTAAGAAGCAAGAAGGAATGAAGAAAAAAAGTTAATGGCTTTTTGGGGCTCTGGGCGATTTGGGCGATTTCTGAGTAAACCCTAATTTCGTTTTTTTCTTCTTCATCCCTTGATTTTATTCTTGAACGTTGTATAACAGTCTGATTATTGGAGTGTTGATCCTTCAACATTCTGATTCGAATTTGTTAGCAACAGTGATTGAGGCAAATCTAGGGTTTTTCTTTTTCCTCCATCGTTCTTCCCTTAGAATCCGTTGGATTTCCTGATTTATTACAGGGTCTGTTATTGATTGCGTCTAACTGTTGTTAGATTAGCTAGATTGATACAGCCCTATAATCGATTAAGGTTGAAATCGGATCTAGGGTTTTTGGGTTTATCGACCTTCCGGGCTCTTTGTTTATGCTTTGGTTCGTTCTATGGTCTTTATTCTGTTGTGCTGATGGAGCGAGGTGGTGATTCTGGGGGGATTGAATGCCCTATCATCGACAATTTACAACATATTAGCATGAAGGATTTAACAGAGGATGGCGACGAAACCCCTGGGAATACCCCAGGGACGGCCCCAATTCGTGGTATTAGTTTAAAGGTCACTAATATTGAGGGCAATCCTATAATGATGAGGCGAGGAATGTTTTCAACCAATAATGTTTCAGTGCTGGATGGATTGGCTGCCATTTCAAAACCGGTTACTTTGGAGCACAGGGGAATTCATCATGCAAACCCTTTAAGGGTTAGCCAGGATGATAACTCTGGTCAAAGTCCAACAAACAAGATTGAAGGTACTTTCAAGCCTTATGGTACCTATGCTGAGAAGGTATTACAAGCTACTAAGATTAAAAGGGAGGTCAACTTCAGGAAACTGGAATCGGTGGAGAAAATGGACGAGGCAGACATTGTTATTCCAAAGGAAGCTATTCGACAGGTTCAAAAGAGGTATGAGAATGTTCTGTATGGTTACTTTCTAGGTGATAGGCATCCGTATCCAGTGGTTGAATATTACGCCAAGAACGTATGGTCCAGGTTTGGTTTCACGAAAATTATGATGAACTCTGATGGATTTTTCTTTTTCAAGTTTGATTCTAAGGAGGGTATGTCTAAAGTGTTAGAAGGAGGGCCTTGGTTGATTAGAAAGGTACCGTTATTTTTGAATGTTTGGTCCCCTTCAACTAGTCTAAAAAAGGATGGAATTAAGTCTGTGCCTGTTTGGGTAAAGTTCCACAATGTTCCTTTAGCGGTTTACACGGATGATGGGCTAAGTCTTCTTGCATCAAAGATAGGTACCCCGAAAAGATTGGATACCTATACGGCTGATATGTGTATTGATAGCTGGGGTAGAACCAGTTTTGCTAGGGCCATGGTGGAAATAAATGCTGATCAGGAATTAAAAGATTCTGTTACTATTGCCATACCTAAGATGGAGGAAGAGGGGTATGTTATGGAAAGGGTTAAAGTGGAATACGAGTGGAAGCCACAAAGATGTGATGTATGTTGTTTCTTTGGTCACAATAATAATGCTTGTCCCAAGTCAGCCAAAGTAAAAGCGAAGCAAGTTGTTGTTGATGACGAGGGCTTTATCACGTATAAGCGGAACTCAGCGAAACATGGTTTTCCGCAAAAGAAACAAAAGCCTAAATTTACTTACAAACCCAAAACCAATCCGGGAGGGGCTAGCACTTCGGGTGTCAAGGATTCTACTACTTTCAATGGGGGGCCGAGTAATATTAAAATACAAAACAACTTTGAGGTATTGGCAACGTCTCAAGAGAATGCTAGTAATGTGGTTGATCAAAGAAAGGTAGATGAGCCTGTTCTTGAGAAGAGGGATGGTCAAGGTTCTAAGCTGTATAGTCATACCTTCAAGAAGAATGCTGACAATAATGCTGAGGATGAGGGTTTCATCGACTCTATTCATACTGAGACTGCTGGTTTCATGAACGCAGATGCAAGGGAAGTAGTTTCTGAGGGGGCAAGCACTCCCGTTGATTTGAGTTTTTATGGATAGCATAGCCTCTTGGAATATAAGGGGCTTGAACCGGCTTCTGAAGCAACGAGAGGTTCATAAAATTGTTAGTGATAATCATCTGAGTGTGTGTGCTGTGCTGGAGTCGCATGTTCAGATATCTAATCTTTCTAAAGTCTGTAGGGGGGTTTTTAAAAATTGGGATTGGACATCTAATGGTGGAGTGTGTAATGGAGGTGCAAGAATTATAGTGGGATGGAATGATGACAAAGTTGATCTTATGGTTTTAGCTCAGACCGAACAGGTTATGCATGTTAAACTTGTCTCCAGATCTGTTCCGAATGTTTTGTTCTGCTCGTTTGTCTATGCAAAAAGTTCATATCAGGAAAGAAGAGTTTTATGGCAGGACCTGTGTATGCACAAGATTATCGCTCATGACCAGCCGTGGATTGTAATGGGCGATTTTAATTCTGCTTGATACGCCGAGGACTGTCTTTATGGCCCATCTAAAACGTCTATAGGTATGCGTGAGTTTTTTGATTGTGTTCAATACAATGAGCTGTTAGACATAAAAGGTCAGGGCCTTCATTTCACGTGGAATCAAAGGCCTAAGAAAGGGGTGGGGATCCTAAAGAAAATTGATCGGGTGTTGGGAAATGTGAAATTCATTGACACGTTTCCGAATGCTCATGCTTTATTTCATCCATTTCGGGTTTCGGATCATACTCCTTGCATCCTCAAAATGACGGGTTCGATGACATTGAAGCCGAAGCCTTTTAAATTTCCTAACTTCATTACTGGTAAGGATGGTTTCAAGGCTGTTGTGGCGAATGAATGGAAGAAAAAGGTAGAGGGTATCCCAATGTTTTCTGTAGTCAAGAAACTCAGAAACTTGAAGACTCCGCTGCGGAAACTTCTTCAACAACAAGGGAACATTCATAACAAGGTGAAAGACTTGAGAAATAAACTTGATGATATTCACAATCAGATTGATTCAAACCCTCTAGATGCTAATCTAAGGGAAACGGAGGCTAAAATTATTAAAGATTTCCACAGTGCTGCTTATGACGAGGAGTTATTTTTGAAACAAAAGGCAAAGATTGAATGGTTATGTGCAGGTGATGGCAATACTACTTACTTTCATAACTATGCAAAAAGCAGGAATGCTAGGAATAAAATCCATAGTATCAAAGATGCGAGTGGCAATCAGTTTGAGGGTAAGGATGTTGAGGCTGCTTTGGTTAACCATTATGAAGTTTTTTTGGGGACCGAAGATAAGGTGGATGATTTGGTTGTAGGTAATCTATTCGATAATGGTGTAAACCCTGTTGTGGCTGCTCATATGGTTCGTCAGGTCACGAGACAAGAGGTAAAAGATGCTATGTTCAGCATTGGAGAAAATAAGTCCCCTGGACCGGATGGTTATACATCGGCTTTTTTCAAGAAATCTTGGGATATTGTGGGAGAGGAGGTCACGGCTGCCATTCTACAGTTCTTTGATAATGGTAAACTCCTTCAACAAGTGAATCACACAATTATTGCTCTTGTCCCAAAGGTCCCTACGCCTAATTCGATTCTAGAGTACAGGCCTATTTCTTGTTGCAATGTTATTCTCAAATGTATAAGCAAAATTTTGACTGATAGAATAAAAGGCAGCTTGGGAGCTTTGGTTGGTATAAATCAGTCTGCTTTCGTTCCTGGAAGAAAGATATCTGATAACATTCTGCTCACTCAGGAATTAATGCATAACTATCATCTGAGCAGGGGAAAACCAAGGTGTGCTTTTAAAATTGACATCCAGAAAGCCTACGATACGGTTAGCTGGTCTTTCCTTAGAACTATTCTTCTGGGTTTTGGATTTCCTTCAAATATGGTTCATTGGATCATGACTTGTGTTACCACTGTGTCGTATTCGTTAAGCATCAATGGGAACCTGAGTGGATATTTCAAAGGAAAAAGGGGTTTAAGGCAAGGAGATCCCTTGTCCCCCTACCTTTTTACTTTAGTCATGGAAGTCCTCTCTTTGCTTCTGCATCAAGCGGCGGAAGTAAATCCGGCATTCAGATACCATGCTCAGTGCAAGCAACAGCAAATTATTAATGTATCTTTTGCAGATGACCTGTTTCTGTTTGTCAATGCGGACGCGGTTTCTGTTAAAATCATGAGGGATGTGTTAAATCTTTTTCACGCGTGTATCAGGTTTAACGCCAAACTTAGCCAAGAGCACGGTTTACTTTAGTAGTGTGTCTCAGCCAGTAAAACAGGAAATCCTTAATCTCATGCTTTTTAAGGAAGGAGAGCTTCCTATTCGGTATCTAGGTGTCCCCTTAATATCTTCAAAGCTGAGGTATAGAGATTGCAGGGTGCTAGTAGACCGAGTGGAAAAAAAGATAGATAATTGGATGACAAAGACTTTATCTTTTGCGGGGAGGCTTCAACTGATTAATTCGGTCATCTCGGCTATGCATATCTACTGGGCTTCTGTTTTCATGCTTCCAGCTCGGATAATTGGGGATGTTGAAAAGAGTATGCGTAATTTCCTTTGGAATGGGGGTCTGAACCAGACTGTCAGGCATAAAGTTGCCTGGGAAAAGGTTTGTCTTCCTAAATCTGAGGGAGGTTTGGGGATCAGACGGCTTGCTGATGTTAATAAAGCTCTTCTAGCGACTCATCTATGGAGTATCCTTGTTAACCGTGAATCTCTTTGGGTCCAATGGGTTCATTCATACAGAATCAAGGGGAGGAATTTTTGGGATATTCCATGTCGAGGTAGCTTGAGTTGGGGGTGGAGGAAGATTCTTTCCATTCGGGAAAAGATTCGTCCGTTTATATGGTACTCCATTTGTAATGGTCGAAAGGCAAATGCTTGGTATGATAATTGGTGCACTTGTAGTCCTCTTCGGGACTTCATCACTCCTAGACGTATTCATAGTGCGGGTTATTCCATGCAGTCAACAGTTTCAGACCTGGTGGATGACCAAGGTTCTTGGAATTGGCCGATCGCCTGGTACAATTTTTATCCTGTTCTCATTAACTTAAATCCCCCTAACCTTGTCCAAAACGGAGTGGATATCCTGGTTTGGAAGGATATACAAGGCAATCAAAAGCATTTCAGCTCTGGTGAAGTTTGGAACAACATCCGCAGCCGATCAGAAGAGGTTTTCTGGGTTGATGTGGTGTGGTTTGGTCAGTGTATCCCGAGACATTCATTCCACCTATGGTTGGTGATCAAGAACAAGTTGAAAACACAAGACCGAATGGCGGTGTGGGACGCTGGAAGTGAAACAAATCTTAACCTTATGTGTTGCCCTCTATGCAGATATAACAAAGATTCGCGTGACCACTTATTTTTTCAGTGTTCTTTTGCGGGCCAAGTTTGGTTTAGAGTCAAAGGCATGACGTATATAGAGTCCCCTGAATCTAGCTGGTCTTCTATTATGACGTGGTTTGAACATCACGCTACGGCCAAGAGTGCGGAAGTTATCGTCACAAAATTGGTGGTGGCAGCGACTACATATTTTATCTGGCAAGAGAGAAACAATAGACTGTTTACTAATAACCAACGTTCAGCTGAAATGATGGCAAATATTATTTTAGAGACGGTCCGTCTTAAATTGATGACATTCAACGGGGGATCGAACTCCAAGAATCCTTTGCTTCTTGAGAGATGGAAGACTCAAGTGAATCCTTTCAACATCGACCCGGGCTAATGTGTGTAGACTAGGTCGTTTTGATACCTTTCTTAGGGCTTTGTTTTGTTTGGTTGTTTTGTTTGGTCTTTTGAGCTGTTGTTTTGTGGCTGTGTCTAGTCTTGGTATGCCAAGTCTAGCCCTAGTGTGTCTTCCTGGCACACTCGTGTATTTAATTTATGATTTATAATATTCACCGGGGTAACCCTTTACCAAAAAAAAAAAGAAGGAATGAAGAATGAAGCTGGTCAGAAGAAGGAAAAGAAAACCTGTTTTCAATGTAACAAAGTTGGTCACATTTCTGTGAACTGTCCAACGGTAACCAACACTAAACAGGAAGTCTCTGAAAAACTTAATTTCAAAGGAAAAGTTGCTGAAAATAAATCACCAACTGAACAATTTAAAGTCTTCAAAAATTCAAAATTTGAAGTTGGTGAGAGTTCAAAACGTTTTTTACAAAAGAAAAGCGAATCTTAACAACCAAAGGTGGGTTGTTAAGAAAACAGATGATAGTTCTGGCTATGAATCTGACTCGTCAAAGTCAGAGGAGTCACATGTTGAGTTGAAAGATGAAAATTCAGTTTTGCTATTGGATGATGAAAATTTTCCACCATTGCGGGCTGAAAATTTGAAATCAAAAATTGGAAAAGTTGAGATTTCAAATCATTTTTTTTTTCTGAAAAGAAAGAATTTGATGTTGAAAAAGCCTTTAACCCCAAGGTTCAAAATATTTTTGGAAAAATGATTGACGGAAAAGTCAAAGGCGTAAAGGAATTTTATGAAAAGAAAACAAGGAAACCAGATGTAGATAGGTCATCCTAGGTTAGTAACTGGGATAGAACCTATCATGACTAAACTTTGGACTAGCCGGAGCTCCCAAGTTGGTAATCGTGGAGCAGGAATCGGCATCATTCTTGATTATGTTTGTTTGATAAGCTTACAAGTAGTAAAATTCAAAAATGTTATAATTTGATCTACAAGTGGTTGGGTTGATAAGTGAACCTACAAGTGGTTAATCAAGGTCATTTAGTTGAACTTGATTTAACTATCATACAAAGTGTTTGAAAAGAACAATGTGATGAACCGCTAACCTGCAAGTGGTTTATGAATTTCAACAAAACTAATTTTCCGGAAAAACCTTTTTGATTAAAACAAACTTAAGTGTTTTGAAATCATTATGGGAAAATAGTTTATTGACAGGGGGAGTTCTGATTGTTTATGCCAAGTAGATGGCGAATTGAAGTGATTCTCATCAGTTTGTCATTTTATTTGTACAGTTTTGTTTTCTTTAAATGTTTTTGAATTTTAGGGGGGAGTAAGAAATTTTCAAAAAATCCAAAAACATTAGAAAATTTGAAAAATCCAAAAACATGATAAAATCTAAAAAGCCAAAAACATTGAAAAAATGAAAAAGAGTTTTGTTGTGAAAAAGAGGAAATGATAGTACATCAGTGGACTATCACATCACGCTAAAGAATTGGAAAGTCAAAAGTAATAAACGATCTCACCGCGGATATGCCATTAGGTTTTTACTCATTCAGTAGATTGTTTTCGAGATATAAATCTAAATATCATAACTTGCTTATTTCGTGGGAAACATCTCTCGGATATATGGGTAATCCCCGAAATCTTGTTTGAAAGACTTTCTATTTCTGACATACTAGGTCTTTGTGCGTGATGATATCTGGGGTATTATACCTGGACTTCTGATTTTGTGGAAGCAGTAGCCTAGTTCTCGTATAATGCTTTACATTGCTTTAATCATAAAGCCTACCCCCAGCATAAAAAAATGATGAAACATTGAAAGATGCTAATCATGTGCTGTTGAAGAAAAGATCTCCAAACGGGACACACCGAAAGACGAGCCATCATCTCTTTGTCTGAAAGGAAGTTCTAACCTGAACTCTCATGGTCTCGCATTTACCTGTTTAACAGATATCATTAGTGTACACTCACCTGTAAGACTGAATATAGGAGTCTGGATACGGGAGTATATTCTGAGGTGGGACACGAGAATAGGTTTAAGTACATTAAAACACTAATCTCGTATCTCAAAATAGTTGAACTTTTTGTGAAAATTTAAAGTGGATCAGTACACTGACAATTTAAGTGAATTGTTTAGAACTTAAAATGTTTAAAGCTTAACGGTGTTAGTGATTTGTCTCATAAACTGATATGATCCTCTTACACAAACTCACAAAAATATTGTTTGTAAATATTTCTTTACTGCTTTCCATTTAAAAAAAAAATAATTCAAAAAGATTTTAAGTGTGTTTTAGCTTAAAATTTTGAAAATTCAAAAAGATTTTCGACAACTGATGTTGAAGAGCTGATTTTCAAAATTTCAAGTGCTGAACATGATGAACAAATGGCTTGGGAGAGTTTGTTTGATATAAAAAATGATTTTGAAAAAGAAAAATTATATTCCTACAAGTGGTCATCAGTAAAAGTGTTAAATCTTTTTGCAGCAATACCTGCAATTGATATATAAATTTGTCAAATTGTTAAAATTTGTGAAATTTATTATGGGGTAGAGGATTGTGCAGGTTAGCCAGGTTCCGAATCATGTAGAGTTTCTGCATGAGTATATGTAGAGCCAGGCTTAGATTCTGAACTTGTGTAGGCTACAAAGCTTGAGTAAGAGTTTGAAGATTTATAGAACAACATCCAAGGGGGAGATTAGTTGATGATACTGATGAACTTAAGGAATCAAGAGATCTGATCAAGAGAATTAGAACGCTCAAGAGCCAGATTGCGATTCTGAGTTTGGAAGAGAAGAGAAAGAGAAAAAGAGAAGACAGAGATTGAGGATGCATACAGTGTCAGATACTTTGGAGAGAGCATGAGAAGACTGATAAAGACTGAAGATTGTGAAGACTCGACACTAAAGACTTCGTCAACATCCAAGGGGGAGTCTGTTGGTGCATATGTCTATCGACTTCGTCTTGTATCGAGTCTTGTAATAGATTAGAAAGATCAGGGCACGTTGTTCAAGAAATACGTGAGATGTAGCCATTTCGCACGAAATGGGAAGGCTATTTCGTACGAAATGAACATAGTTCATTTCGCACGAAATGGGTCTTGGCCATTCCGCACGAAATGCCATTTCGTGTGAGTTGTTCCATACGAAATGCTCTCCCTATAAATACCTGCGTTGTCTAATTCATTTGTAACTTTTTGTAATACCTGTACCGAGGTGCTGTCAAAGTGTCTCTAGGCTGTAAAACGTGATTTTATCAATAAACAAGACATTTAAAGTGTATATCTAGCTGATTCAAAGTCGATACGTCTGTTTCCGCCTTTCTTATTGATTAGAACTCTTCTAAACGATTCATTTGGTCGTGCGAACGATCCTACAACCACTGTTGATAAAAATCTACCAACAGTGAATAAAAATCAACACTGTCTCACACCCATTCCTCCTATCCCTTCACCTCCATTTCAAATAGATGTTGGATCATCAAAGTCACCAACAGATGTTAGCTCAGATGATTCACATCTGCAGCCTTCACCATTTAATGCCATTGTTCTATACAAGGAGATTTAATCTTCCTGACGTCCCATCCACCAGATCAAATCATTGGCAACATCAATGAAGGGGTTCTCATCAGATGTCAATCCCAAAACATTTGTCTTTTTGCTGGCTTTCTATCACTCCATCAACCAGTCAAGTACCAAGAGGTAGTGAAAACAATAGTTGGGTAGAATCTATGCAAGAGGAGCTCCAACAATTTAAAAGACAACAAGTATGAGAACTTGTACCACTGCCAGAGGGTGTGAGTCCTATTGGCACAAAGTGGGTCTTCAAAAATAAAACTGATGAAAGGGGCATTGTTATCAAGAATAAAGCTAGGCTTGTGGTTCAAGGCTTAAGACAAGAAGAGGCATTGATTATGATGAAACTTTTCCCCCTGTAGCAAGATTGGAAGCTATCAGACTGTTCTTGGCCTTTGCTGTCAACCACGACATAAAGGTGTTTCAAATGGATATCAAATGTGCTTTCCTCTACGGTAAAATTCAAGAAGAGGTATATGTTTGTCAACCTCCTGGCTTTGAGGATCCATTTAATCCAAATCATGTCTACAAGCTAAACAAAGCTTTGTATGGATTAAAACAACCACCAAGAGCCTGGTATGAAACTCTTTCCACTTTTCTTATCTCTATTGGTTTCACAAGAGGTAAAATTTACAAAACACTGTTTTTAAAATGGAGAGGAAAAGATTTGATGATTGTTCATATTTATGTGGATGACATCATTTTTGGAAGCACATGTAATAAAATGTGTGAAGAGTTCAGAAAACTCATGACAGTTGACTTTGAGATGAGTACAATGGGTGAACTACAATGCTTTCTTGGTCTCCAAGTTAAGTAGATGCAAAAAGGCACTTTCATTCATCAAAGCAAGTATGCTAAAGAACTTCTAAACAAATTTGAGATGAATGATTGCAAGCCATGTAGTACACCCATGGCAACCACCAAAATAGTAATGTCTGATGAAAAGGATGATTTGGTTGATCAAACTCTTTATAGAAGCATGATTGGGTCTTTATTGTATCTAACTACATCTAGGCCAGACATCATGTTTGCAACATGTGTTTGTGCAAGATCCCAATCAGCCCCTAGAAAGTTAAATCTTATTGCTGTAAAAAGGATACTCAGATACATAAAAGGTGTTCCCACACTTGGTATCTTGTATCCAGCTGATGGAAATATCAAGCTTTCAGGGTTCTCAGACAGTGACTTTGCTGGATGTAACACAACAAGGTAGTCCACCTCAGGAGGGTGTCAATTTCTAGGCAATTGCTTAGTGTCTTGGCAAAGCAAAAAACAAGCAGCTGTTTCCACATCCACTGCTGAAGCAGAATACATTGCTGCTGCAAGCTGTACAGCTCAACTGTTATGGCTTCAAAATAAACTGCTAGATTTTGGTATAACTGCTTTAAAGACTCCCCTCATGTTGGATAGTCAAGCAGCTGAAAATATCATCAAAAATCCAGTTTCACACTCAACCACCATGCACATTGACATCATACATCATTTTGTGAGGGATTGCTATGAAAAACGTTTGATTTCTCTGCATCATGTTCCAACTAAGGATCAGCTGGTAGATGTGCTAACAAAAGCATTCGACACATCCACCTTTGAAAGTCTGATCTCTAGGATTGGCATGCTTAACATGGACTAACAAGCAAAATCTTGTTTTTCTATGAATAAAAAGCATTAAAATTGTTAGGATCTAAGGCTGTCATGACTATGCTTGTTTGATATAATGAACAAATGGATGAATATAAGAGAAATAAAATGCAGCGGAAATGGTAACAAACTTTGTAACACAATCAAGGATAAGTAGTTTTCAGTAAACATATGCTTTTCATTAAGTCGAATGATTACTAAAACATAATGATTACATTATATGATTATATACTAAAACTCCCCCTCAGCCTGAGCTCAATGGTTGATCGTACAAGATGATTGGATTGAAGGAGAAAACTCCTTAAAATAGAACAGTACAAACTGTTCTATTTATAGTACATATCAAACCACTGAGAATCAAAGCTGACGTCACCATGAAAGTGACATCTAACAACCTAACAAACTCTAAGAATTGTTACATACAACCACTGATTACCAATCTACTGATTACGTAGACATTGTTTCCATATACTGCTGTTTCACTTTCCACTGATGTAGTCTAAGCACTAATGTTGAGCATCAGTGCTTTCTTCAAAGGTGATCAGTCCTTGAATTGGCAGTAATTTAGTCTTCAATCAGTATTTAGGAGACATCAGTAGATAGAGCTTCAGTTCTTTAATCTTCATCAGTGCTTGGCCAATCAGCGGTTGGGTTGATTAGTGTTTGGAGACTATCAGATGTTAGAGCCACTGTCAAGGGGAAAGTCTTTGTATAAGCACTGATTATGATGATCCACTGCTTTGAACCAGTTTTGGCTTTATCATATGTTCCTTTGTAGGGTTCAATCCCAACAATATCCCCCTGGAACAGATGATGCCAAAACACTTCATTATTAAGGATCTTTATTGCCTCATCAGGAGTTCCCTAACTTGACCTTTGAATTGTAATTCAAAGTTCATGGAATCCTCATCATCCTCATCCCTACACAATGTAAGCTCAAGGAGATCTTGCAGATCTTCTACACCCAGGCCAAGTGCTTCTTCCCTTGATATATGCTTCACCTCACCATTGGATTTGAGTAGAGTCAATACATGGGTCTTTTGATCAGACTTCCACTTTAGTATTTTTGAATCCAATGGGTTTCTTGGGATATTTTTTTATTGTTGATGAGTTTGGAGATGGAGGCCTGGTGATGAAAACCTTGGTAGAATCTTGTGGTTTTGCTGAGTCTTGATTCTCTACCATTAATGTCTGAAGAACCATTTTCATGATGTATTCTTCTTGAGCCTTGTCTTGTTCTGTTTCTACATCCATCTGCTTTTGTTTCCTTCTTTGATAATGGATGGCAGCAGTTGGAGCAGTGGGTCTTCTAATTGGTAACTTTTGTTTGACTGGAACCACTGCTTCTGGATAAACAGGCTTTTTGAGAGCAGTGGGATCTCTCTTCCTTAGTTCCTCCAACCTTTTGTAGGTATCTAACACTTTTATCTCTGACCACCTTGTTACATGATTCCTTGACCCATAATCAGCAGCTATAAGCTCCTCTTTCATTCTTTTCAGCCTCAAAGCCCTTTCTTGTACATTCTTTTTGTAATTGGCCCAGATTGGAGGAGTTTGTTTTACTTTGTCTTCAAGCATCTTTTCTATTCTAGCAATTTCTTGCTGTAGTTCACTTATGGTCCATTCTTTGTACTGATGCTTTTCTGCTCTGTATTTCTTATATGCCATGATATGCTCAATGTAATCTTGTCTCATACTTTCATCATCCTTTTCTGATAATTTCTAACAAAGATCTTTTGAGAACTGCTCTAAGGTTATGACTTTGGTGAGCAGGTATTGCAAATTTCTCTGAATCTCTTTGTCAGACTTTCCCTCTGTGTCTCTTTGAGATATATCCTCTGTGACAACTGGCACCAAACCGGTAATTTCCGTACACTTTAACCATTATTTAATGACTACAATTATGTGCTTAATTGTCAGCAATGTCTGAACACATGATTAAACAAGTGAATTCATGCACGTTGTATACTGCAAAATATTGCTTTATGCATAAACGAGAGCGTTGCGTCAAAGATAATAGTAAACTCACCGGTAAGACACTATGTGTCAACGGAACTGCAGAAAGCAGTCAGACAATAAAATTGGAGCCTAGGTGTAGGTCCGACAACAAGAATGCATTAAAACCCAAGAGTACATACAAGGGTTAATATATATACATTGCGAAAGCAAAAATAAGCACTAAAAAGCACCCGAAACGCACTTTAAGTGCAGCATTTTTATAATTCAGCAATAATTCAGCATTTAAACATATGAATATTTTGCAGAAATGTCGTTTTATTATCCAGAATATTTCCCTAAGTGTTGGGAATTGAAAGAGTACAAGAAAGGTACTTAAAAGACACTAAAAAGTGTAATTTAGCACTTTAACGAATTGGTATCTAACCGAACAACCGGACAATACCCGGAACACCAAAATAATGCTAGAAGCATTGTTTTTATTTTTCTAAGCTAGATAGGGTCCCCGAACACCCTAACACGCTATATATTACTTAACACACTGAACACTAAAAGTAACACTTAACATGTAACTAGGTTAAGTAACTTGGAAGTTGAAATGTAACCAAGACCCCCCCCCCCCCAACCATACGGTTACAAGGGGTATCCCACCCCTTGATTTTCTTGGTTTATTTAATATAATTGCCATGTACTTGGGTAGCATAATAACTAATGGGCAATAGAGTGTTGGAAAGTTTATATAACTAACCACTAGACATACCATCCTCACAACTTCAACACTTTCCTTCCTTCTTCTTCTTCTTGGCTACGGCTCACCACCACCACCTACCATCCACCATTTTTGTTCATCATCCATCCATTCCAAGGTGATTCTAAGGTGTCTCGAGCCTATTTAGGAAGGTTGCAAGCAACGGAACTTGAAGGACCCTCACCATTTGCTTTTATCCACCTCATTTGCACTCTTGAACTTCCCTAGCCTTGAGATAGTAGTAAGTGCTCTAAAACACCATCTTGTTCTTGTTTATGGTGGTTAATAGATGATTTATTGGTTAGAAAGCAAGAACACACAAGAACATAACACAAAGTCTTGAAAGAAAGATAAACTAGTTGGATAAAGAGTAGATATGTGTGTAAATCTTGTGAAACTTGTCTAGTTGAGATTATTTGATGTTGTTTGTCATTAAAAGTGGGATGGATCATCATCTACGCATACTAGATCATGTTCAAGAACATGAACTAGTTAAGTGTTAGAAATATAAAAGATGATGAAATCATCCACCATGAACTTGGAACTTGTGTAAACATAATTTTCCTTGTAAAATAAGACTCTAAACATGTAGATCTAAAGATCTACAAGTGGTTTTTTGGAAGAACCAAGCAAAAATATTAGTCTTGTTTAAAACCCGGATCTTACATGAACTAAATGTATTTTTAGTAAATAAACAAGTGTGTAAACACTTGTGTAACAAGGAAGTTCAACAAAGAAATATTTTTGTGAATCTTGACTAGAAGTTGTGAAACTTCATATTCTTTAAAAATAAAGTTTTTATGAAACTAAACTTATTTTTAAAGATAACAAGACTTACTAAATGTGCTAGTAAGTTACTACACATTTTTGTAAATATTCAAGTTCATGAAATGGAGGAATTAGTGATTATTGTTGATGATTAATGTTGATAATTGTTGTTGATGATTGTTGACAATTTAAAAGAAAATAAACACATGTTTTGAAAACATGGGAAACGTCCATTTTTAGGGGAAACTCTGTCAAAATTTTTATAAATTTTGACACTTAGAAAATATAAGTTTTCGAGAAACTTATTCCCTAAAAATGTATTTAAGAGTATTACCAAGGTTTCCCTAATTTTTGGTGATAAGAAATGAGGATTTCTTCAAGAATGAAAATGGATATAAATATGTATATTTTTGAGAGAAAAATATATATTATTTTATCACCAACTTTTGTGCTAAGTGTGTATAGTATGTGTTATACGTGCTAGTGTATTAAGACTTAAAAATACACTAAATACTCATGAGAAGTATAAACACAAAAATACACATACAACATACAAGATACATAATTCGGGTGCAAAGTGCAAAACACGAGATACTTATATTAATTTTAGAGAAAATAATATAAGTAAGATACATAGTTAAAAATATAGAATATTTTTAACACAAGAATATATACAAAAGAGAGTGACTGTACTTGTGCGACGCAAGTCTAGTGACTAACGTTAAGAAAACGCGTATAGGTTACGACGTTAATTAAGCAAATCCGGTGAAGTTTACGACGCAAGGAACGCAAAGTTGTGAGTTCATGCTCCCCCTTTTCTTTAACTGTTTTCAGTTTTTATAACTTCGGGGGTGAAATACATGTACAAATGTACAATATTTATAATTGGTATGATATAAATATAAGAAGCACACTTGGTGAGAACGAGAATCAAGTGTGATGAAATATAAGAATACAAGAAGTACACTTGGTGACAACGAGAACCAAGTGTGACGAAATATAAGATAATAAGAAACGCGCTTGGTGACGACGAGAACCAAGTAGGATGCGTTATGAGAAATAATAATAAGAAACGCGCTTGGTGAGGACGAGAACCAAGTAGGATGCGTTATGAGAACTGATAACAAGAAACGCGCTTGGTGAGGACGAGAACCAAGTAGGATGCGTTATGAGAAATAAGTGTCACGAATAGGGTACAGAAGCACCATTAATCAACAATGTACTTAGACCGCAGAACAAAAGGTTAGATCTAACGGGTGCCTGGCAGCCACACTCTCGGTGAGGGCGAGAATCGAGTAGTGCTTTTGTGTCTCAGAATATACCAATTAAATGCCTTAGGTTTGGTGACTTCCTATGTCGTGTCACATGTTAATGGCTTTGCAACCCATTAACAATCCTGATACTTACAGGAATACTTTATTTACATAAAAGTCATACCATACTAAAAATTGATGAATACTTGAGTACGTGAGGTACTCAAGAAAAGATTGAATTATACTTGAAGTACGTGGGGTACTCAAGAAAAGATTGAATTATACTTGAACTACGTGGGGTACTCAAGAAAAGATTGAATTATACTTGAAGTACGTGGGGTACTCAAGAAAATGGGAATTATACTTGAGTACGTGGGGTACTCAAGAAGAAATTGAATTATACATGAGTACGTGGTGTACACATGAAACTGAATTTATATATGAAAACTTGATTTATTAACGTGAAATACAAAACTGCATGAATTCACACCAACATTATGTTGACGTTTTTCCAAAAACTCACATGTATTTCAGGTAACTAGGATGGATGTGCGCGCGGTCTTGCTTATGCTCGTGGATGTCGCTTGTGTTTAACTTTAAATAAAGTTGTAAACTTTTAAGACAATGTTTTAAGCTGTCTAGCGATGTAAACGCTATCTTATGTTTTCAAATTATGGTATTTGATGTATTTTTACGAGCATGTAGCATGTTTACCTTTCGTATGCAATGAGAACCTTTCATGATCACACCTCGTGCTTCCGCCGCAGAAAGGGGTGTGACAGATTGGTATCAGAGCTGCGATTGTAGTGAACCAGGATTCCTTCTCGAGTCTAGTCTACAATCTCTAGGATCCATTCACGAAAACAATTTTCAAAGAACTTTCATTGCATAAAACGTCCCGCGACATCCACTACCTGAAACTGTCTACATGAGTCTAGAAAAGACACTACGAGACTTAGAGTGCACGTGAGTAGCACTTGTCGTTGACTAGAAATTACTTGCAATTATGTGTGATAATTAGCATGTACTAGAAGTAGAATGTCACAAGTATACGTGACTTTATCTGAAAGCGATGGCCCATCTGAAGGAAGAAATACGAGGATGAAACGAACTGTGCGGACTGTGCAAGGAGTTACGTAATTATGGATGCATACATAATTATGGAATTCAGTGCACAGAAACCACAGCAAGTCTTGTCACGTATAGATTCCCTCAGTGCAAGCCTACTAAGTACTCTGCTAGAGTAATAGTTGTTTGACGTCACTTATGTGGTATATGCCTGTGTATATATATACTACTACTGTCTAGTATGACAATATCAAACAAATGCCTAAACCTATTGGGTTGTGTTCGTCAGAACATGGCACCCAGAAGAGCTGTGAACGCTCGTGACCAACCTCCTCCTCCCCCACTGCCAAGTATTGCCGAAGAGCTGGAAGCTCTAATGGAAGAAAGGATCTCCGCTGCTATCGCCCAGTACGAGGCAAACCGTACTCAAGACAGTGGAGGACCAAGCAACGCTAGGCGTAATGGGAATGGAGATTCATCTGGAGGCAACGCAGCTCAAGGCTGCACTTTCAAGCAGTTCCTCGACTGCAAGCCGATGAACTATGACAGCACAGGAGGTGCAGTAGCCTTTGTACGCTGGACGGAGAAGACTGAAGCTACTATCCGCATGAGTAAGTGTACCGCGGATCAGCAAGTCACTTTTGCTACCGGATTGTTCGTCGATGAAGCTCTGACTTGGTGGAACCTGCAGGCCCAAACTTTGGGTGATGATGCCGCTTATGGCTTAACTTGGTAGGAACTGAAGGAAAGAATGAGAGAGAAGTATTGCTCTCGCGCTGAACTCCAAAGGCTGGAAACGGAGTTCTGGCACTTGACCATGGTAGGTGCTGACATTAATGGTTATACTCGAAGGTTCCACGATCTGTCTAGGGTGCTTCCCTACATGGTGACTCCCGAATTCAAGCGCGTTGAACGCTACATTTGGGGACTGGCCCCAGAGTTTCGTGGCATGGTGACGTCGGCCAAACCACAAACAATCACCGAGGCTGTAACTCTGGCTGTCAGCCTGACTGAAGATTGTGTTCGTATGAAGAAGTTATCGTTGAACCCAACAGAGAAGACCGAGACGCATGCTGAGTCGTCCGACGACAAGAAAAGAAAACATGCAAACCTGAACCAAGCGACTCGTAACAACAAGGGTTTCAGCAAGAAGTGTGACGCTAACCCGTCCCAGGAGGAGAAAACCCATGCAACCAAAGCATACCAAGGCTCCATACCTAGATGCCAAAAATGTAAGTATCATCATGAAGGAGCTTGTCGCATCCCAAGGTGCGACAAATGTGGTAAATTGGGTCATCAAACAGAAGACTGTTGGGGAAAAGGAAAGAACCGAAATGGAAATGGAAACGGTGCTGGTAACAAGAATGGTAACGGGAAAGGGTGGAACCAAGGATGCTTCAAGTGTGGAAGCAATGATCATTTCATGAAGGACTGCCCAGAGGGAAACAATGCTCAGGCTAGAGCATTTCTGATTGGAGCAAAGAACGCACGCGAGGACCCTAACATGGTCACCGGTACGTTTCTCATTAACAATCACTTTGCATCCATATTATTTGACACTGGCGCCGATTATAGCTTCATGTCTGTGGAATTTAAACGCATACTCGGAATAGAATCTAGTAGATTAGAAATTCCTTATTCCATAGAACTAGCCAATGGTAAACTTGTTGAATCAGGCAAAGTTGTTAGAGGCTGCACACTAGAACTTGGTGAACGTAGATTTAGCATTGACCTCCTACCTATTCAATTGGGTAGCTTCGATGTAGTAGTCGGGATGGACTGGTTGTCCAAGAACAAAGCTGAAGTTATTTGTCATGAGAAAATCATTCGCATCCCTTTAGCGAATGGTGAAACTCTCATCGTGCATGGAGAAAAACGAGATGCACCTCTTCGAATCATCAGTTGCATGAAGGCACAGAAGTGCTTAAGGAAAGGATGTGTCGCTTTCCTAGCACACGTTATAGACAAGAAGGCTGTGGAGCCAAAACTCAAAGACATTCCTGTGGTGAAGGAATTTCCTGATGTGTTCCCTGAAGATCTGCCAGGACTACCTCCGCAACGACAAGTCGAATTCCGTATAGACTTGGTTCCAGGAGCCGCTCCTGTGGCCAAGGCTCCCTATCGACTTGCTCCATCCGAAATGCAAGAATTATCTACACAACTCCAGGAGTTGTTGGATAAAGGATTCATAAGGCCAAGCTTCTCACCCTGGGGAGCTCTAGTATTATTCATAAAGAAGAAGGATGGAACACTGCGGATGTGTATCGATTACAGGGAACTGAACAAGCTCACTATCAAGAATCGGTACCCGCTACCAAGGATTGATGACTTATTTGATCAACTGCAAGGATCAAGCTACTATTCCAAGATCGACCTTCGATCTGGATACCATCAGTTGAGAATCCAAGAGGAAAGCGTACCAAAGACTGCATTCAGAACGCGATATGGGCACTATGAATTTCTTGTGATGCCGTTTGGGCTGACGAATGCACCAGCGGTCTTTATGGATCTGATGAACCGCGTATGCAAACCATATCTCGATAAATTCGTGATTGTATTTATCGATGATATCCTGATTTACTCGCGAATGAAAGAAGAGCACGAGCAACATCTCAGAACCATCTTGGAACTACTGAAGAAAGAGAAGCTTTATGCAAAGTTCTCGAAATGCGAATTCTGGATTCGCGAAGTACAATTTCTTGGTCACGTTGTGAATGAGAAGGGCATTCATGTAGACCAGTCCAAGATAGAAGCAATAAAGAATTGGGAAGCTCCCAAGACCCTAACTGAAGTTCGTCAATTTTTGGGCTTAGCGGGCTATTATCGGCGATTCATCGAGAATTTCTCAAAGATAGCTCAACCGCTAACGACCCTTACACAGAAAGACAAGAAGTACGACTGGGGTCACAAACAAGAAGAAGCCTTCCAGTTACTTAAAAACAAGCTCTGCGATGCACCAATACTATCATTACCCGAAGGCACTGAAGACTTCGTGGTATACTGCGACGCCTCACGACAAGGCTTGGGTTGCGTGCTCATGCAACGCCAAAAAGTCATCGCTTACGCTTCAAGACAACTGAAGGTTCACGAGAGAAATTACACCACACACGACTTGGAACTAGGTGCAGTGGTATTCGCCTTGAAGATCTGGCGACACTATTTATATGGTACTCGATGTACAATTTTCACAGATCACAAAAGCTTACAACACATATTTGATCAGAAGGAATTGAATATGCGCCAGCGGCGATGGGTCGAGCTGCTAAATGATTACGACTGTGAGATCAAGTACCATCCTGTAAAGGCAAACGTTGTAGCGGACGCGTTGAGCCGAAAAGAAAGGGTTAAGACCCTAAGGGTTCGAGCATTGGAAATGACCATTCGAACGAACCTCACTGCACGCATTCGAGATGCACAACAAGAAGCTCATAAAGAAGAGAACCGTAAAGCTGAATACCTACGGGGTATGCTGAAATACATGGTGCCAAACGAAGAGGGAGCCTTATACTTCAAGAAGCGCATTTGGGTTCCACTCTATGGTGGCATACGAGAAGTCATCCTTAATGAATGTCACACCCCGACCACGTGGAACATACAAAACGTGGCGGAAACATCGGGGAGTGTTGTAACAGAATTAATGTTTCACAACCATGGAAATTAAAGTTACGCTTTATTGATTAAAAGTGTTACAATGTCTTAACAAACAAAGAGATACAACATAATTAACTAGTCTTGCATCTTTTATTTTCACTAAAGCCCAAGTCTGCCTATGTGTATCTTGATCATCTTATGCAACAGCTCCTGAAAAACACATGTGAAAATAGGTACGTCAGCATAAAAATGCCTGTGAGATACATAGGTTTTGTGAAAATAGGTTTCATGACTTATGTTTGAGAAAATGTTTAGTCATGAACCTTGTAATTTGCTTTGTTTTGTAAATCATTTGAAAAACAATAAGTTCAGATGATACGTATAAATAAGAGAATAATGCATGGTTAAATGAGTAACCATGTAAAATGAGTTTGTATAAGTTAAGTTGTTTGTAAAACAATGTATTGTGAAAAGTATGTTATTTGTATAAAATGTTATATGTATCAAACTGAAATGATTCAAATAACGCTACGATATGTAATACCATACAAACACTTATATATAGGAAGTACCAGCGGCGTATCCACCATGCTTGTATTATATTACACACGCATCGTTACTTAATCACTTAATCAAACCAAACCAAACAATGTAAGATGTCTATGTTTAAACCAATAGTCAAAAGTCCTTGTATAAACCATGTCAAATGTTGATAGTCCAAAAGTAGTCAAGTAATGTATAACCAAAATGATATGTATGGTAAGTAAAATTTAGACTACTTAAACCATAAGTAAAAATGTACAAAACAAAGTATTGAAGTAAAACTTGGTTTAAATCAAAGTTATGTTTTGTAAGATATATGCATGCTAGACTGAATATGAACATTTATGCGGTATTGTGAAAATTCATACATCCAAGCCTTGAGACAGACGGATAACTATGTAAAAGTGAGTTATCAAGAGAATATGTATTCGGATTCGGTCATTCCTTTCATCCCCTTTCCCTGGGATGTCCGGAACGGGATTTGTCAAGTCCTATGGTACCACTACCTACTACCGAGCGGCATGATCGGTGTTAATGAATGTATAGTATAGTTTAAACAAACCAAATGTCATTCCAAAATGTAAGCATGTTTTATGAAGATAATGTACCTAGTATGCTAGAGTAAACATACAAGGTAGAGCTGTAAAACGATGTGTCCATATGTTACTTGAACATATGCAACAGAGATGCAATGTGAAAACAATGTACTAAGTATGCCAAGTCATCATACAAAGCAGAAAAGTCATGTGAAAACAATGTACTAAGTAATGCACACTATGGGCACACCTAGCATAAAAACAATGAAATCATGTACTATAATGTACTAACAAACATAGCAGATATATGATGTGAAAACATGGAAAGCATGAAAGTAACAAGTAGGCACATGTGTTCCACCCCAAAACAGTTTGGAAAACAGTAAAAGAGGGGTCTATGTACTCACTTGAGATTGCTCAGTAGTCCTTGAGTGACAACCAAACAAAGCTAGAGATCACGGAAATCAAACGGCACCTAATATAGGTAACTATGTTAATTAACCGGACCTAAATCGGAAGATTGGGTAGCATTAGGGTTTGTAAACCAAATGAGTGTAGGAAATCATATGATATGGTTTAACAAAGCCTACATACTAAATGAAACTTAACCTAAGTGCTTTCGACCCATTACGACCCGTTTAGGAAGCTTATGCTACTTTAACGCGTAGTGCGCGTGAAACGCGTTTGGACCGCCTAACTAGCCCTATGACAAGTGTTATATGCCTAAACATGTTACATAATCAGTTATGTGACAAAGGTTTAGGTTACATATGCTTAATTACCAATTATACATGAAAAGGGTATTCTGGTAATTTACCTAAGGCATATAAACTACCTATCATACAACTACTTAAACGATGTGACCATAGGGTATAACCTCGGAAGGTTATTCCCTACCTACTATGGTCACCTAATGTGTTTGGTCGGATCCTAATGATCGACCAAACTGGGTCGGGTTCGAAGGTATAGGCGATTTATCAGATCGCCTACCCTACGACCCTAGACAACGTGGTAATCAGTGGGCATAGTCCCAAGGGACTATGACCAACGTGATTACACTCACGTTGCGAAGTTCAAACGAACTTCGCATTGACCATTACTGGTCAACGCTGAAAGTCAAACAAAGTTTGACTTTCTGACTCTAAAAGCAATAAAAATAAGGAAAAGAACGAAAGAATACTTACCTAGGGTCCCCGAATGCTAATCCCGATTCAAGAACTCAGGTATGAAACAATGGTTTCAACTTAGAGCTCTCAAAATCAGAATTCTTGTAAGTTTAGCAATGGGGGTGGATGGGTATATATAGTTTTCGGTGAACCGTTGAGATCGTTTCATGGAAACCGTGATTCGATCACATCCGTACACTTGTTGAAAGGTTATGGAGCCACATATGATCCTTAACTTAGTGACAAGTAACTTGGAACATGTGGTGGAGGATCAAAAAGGCTGAAACTTGATGTTTAAAACATTGAATCTGATCAGAAGACCCCATACGCACCGTAGGGCATATATGCCCTGCGCATCGTATGGGTGAAGTTTGGCAGAATTACACTTTTGGTCCCTGTTATGCAATCAGCCCATTTCTGACACGTTTAAGGCCCGTTAACCCCATTTCAAAGCTCTAAAATGAAGTTAAAGTATAGGGAACTTAAAACATGTTCAAAAATATCTCGGATGTCGGTTCGTTTGGCCGTACGAACGCGATGTTCGCTTAATTACGACGGAATGCGCATAAGCGCGAAAAACGATCCAAATGACGTGACGAATGGATTTTTCTTATGGCGAACACTAAAATATAATATAGTCATGCTCACATAAATTTTTGGTTGTCCGGATGTATTCAGAACGTAAGTTATGCGCGAAAATGCAAACTTGTGCACTTTTTGACACTTTTAGTCCCTGAATAACCCAAAAGTTTATTTTAGCATACCGAACACCTCAAAGCCTATTTCTAAGCTATGTAAAGGATATTTAAGGTATGTTTAACTTATGGTCATGTTCCAGAATGTCTGTTACAGTTCAAATTGGCATACTTTCGCAGTTTGTCAACTTTAGTCCCTGTAAGCGATTTAACTTGATTTTGCCATACCAAAGCCTTCAAAACTTATTTCTAAGTTAAGTAAAGGTTATTTAAGGTATGTTAAGCCTATGTCACTATTCCGGAGTGTTTGTTGCATTAAACTGGTTATATTTACGCATCGGTGCGCGTATAACCTTCCAGAAAGCGATTTAGAGTTTGGAATTGAACGAGAATTGATATGTGCAAATGATACACATATTTTTACAAATCCCAAGTATGAAATATAATATTTCATTGGTTTGGTATTTGTTTGATGGCCGTGGAGGCACAGGTGTTACAGTCTCCCCTACTTTAGGAAATTTCGTCCCGAAATTTATTTAGAGGAAACTTGTGAGAGCTTGGAAATATGAAGTTGAAAAGATAAAACAACATTGGTTATGGTTCTGAACTTCTAGTAACCTTTAATAACATCATGATTGCAATGTAAGAGGGATACTTATATACAAGTATATGAAGCGTCATTGGTGCGTCCACCGTACCTCCATTACATCGTTCTCATTTCGTTATTGTTGTCACTATCGGCTCTTACACATAATAAATCTTACTGGGTTTCTGTGCACTAAATTTCATAATTATGTACGCGTCCATAATCAGACAATTCCTTGCACAGTTCACACAGTCTATTTTATAATGTGTAGTGTAAAACCAAATGAACAAACTTGTGATGAGGGTGACTAGACCGCCATAGAGTCCTTTAGACTAAATCAATAAATGATCTAAATAGACTATCAAGGAGTCTGTCCAGCTACATCACTAGATGTCGTTCTTTAACCAAATTGTGAATCAATCTTTTTGATTAGACCACTAAAAAGAGTCTGGAGTGGTACTATATAATCCAAGGGTCTTAACTATTACATAGAAGCCCATTAAGGATTGAAGGTAGTACCTTTTGAATATCCTGTTACGAATCCCTCATATGAAGATATGAAAGATCCTGCGAGGATTTGGATAACGGATATCCAGAGTATTAAAAACACAAAAATGCATAAAAGAAAACATAAGATGAATAAACACATAGTCACATAACCACAAAATTGTTTAACTAGAAGTTTGTTATGCTAACAGAGTACATGTATTTTAAAGCACACTAGGAATCCATCTCGTGGATTTCATTTGGCACTTTAAACATTATCGAGAATCTAACTATAAAGATAGAAAGATTCAAAAAGAAAATTCGATTTCGATTACTAGGAACCGAAGTGTTCGAATTAAGGTACATAAAGAATCCAATTAAGGACTCTGATTTGAATGATGATCATCCACAAGGGTCTAAATATGAAGATAAAAAGATCCCATATGGATTTTAGAAGTTGAAGATGTTTTGAAACCTTGCACTGGACGTGCTTAGATCAAAACATGATGTAAAATGCTTATGAAGTTGAGATGCTAGATATGTCAAGGCGACATATGAAGCAGAATTTGAAGGTTAAGTAAATGTACGAGGAAAATATATTTGGAAAACTATGCATGGGAAAAATGTTTTTGAAACCTTATATATAATATTTTGAAATCATAAAGTAGGTGTATTAGATAGATATATTTACAAAAATGTTTTAAAATCATGAGAGATGAATTTTGAAATTATGTATAAGGTTTTTGAAAGACATGAATGATGCTTTTCGAAATCATGCACTTGATCAGAAAATGTATTGTGTTAATATTGTCTTCAGACTATATGAAATATTTTGAAATTAGAAAGGTTGGTTTTGATAACATGGCCAATGTTTTTGAAATAACATAGACAATGCATCTAGAAAAAATGTTTTCAAACTATATGAAATGTTTTGAGATCATGAAGATTGTTTTGAAATACTGGTACTGTGTATGTTGAAAAATCAAAACGTAATGGGTATGAGATTTGAAAACACCCTTAGTTATCTAACCAAGGATTTAAAGGCACAGATGTGCGAAAAGCACGATTACTCACAATGTCACTTAATTTACTGTACTTTGATTCTTAGAGTGAAACGAGTACTTAAAATTTTTGAGGGAATCATGAGCAATCATTTGAAAGAGAGAAATCACAAGAGTAGTTTGTAAGGTACATAGTTCCTTGATGTAGGTATCATAGGAAAAGCCATACACACCTAGCAGGGGGTTGAGCTGGTTGGTTGGGGACTGCTTTACCATTGTGAGCGACCATGGCGAAGTTCTGAGAAGCCTTTCGCTTCTTTGACTTCTTAGGGGATCGTTCATCCGTGGTCTTTGATTCCTTGATTGGTTTATTGGCTGATGGTGTTGTCGCCTGACTAGGTCCTGCCTGTCTTGGTGACTCTTGAGTGGCTTCATCCTGGAGATGATACATGGCAGTAGCTAATTCAACAGTCTTCAGGACTACTTCGCCTATTCGCTGAGCTAATTTGGCTGCTTGCTCAGATATCTGGGCGTCATCGTGATGAAGAGACATTCTTGAAGAAAAAGAAAGGCATAGGGAGAAACATGTGAAAGGTTTTTGGATAATCAAAACAGAATGATAACGCATGAAAATTGTGATCATTTGTTTGTTACCTAAGGCAAACAAATGAGACGGTGACTAATCAAGGTAAACAGGTCTTATTAATGTATCACTGAAGACATGCTCGCCTATAAGTGAACACTCATCCCAAGAATTCCCAGGTAAGCACAACTGGTCTCGCGTCTGATGAGATGTATACGAAGTGCTTGCCTAGACAGAAAACCCAGAATACAGGCATTCACCCTTCCAGTTTGCACGTGTTCACATTATTTAAAACCCAAAACCTTGACGAGATTTTGAAAACTCAAAGGGGTTCAAAACCATATACTAGAGAGTTCAAAACCTTACAATAGAGGGTTCAAAACCTAGTAATCAGTCATCCTAGAACAGATGATTAGTTTTCAAAGCGGTTTTGAAATTTATGTTCTTGTTGTGGTCGTCGCCTAAGGATAGGTGACGGTATTGTTTTATGACTAAACGCAAGTAAACTCGCGTTAGGGTCCTAAGAAGGTTATAGACTAGGTCAAAGCATTACTAATAACCTAATTCCCTATAACCATTGGCTCTGATACCATCTTTTCTGTCACACCCCGACCACGTGGAACATACAAAACGTGGCGGAAACATCGGGGAGTGTTGTAACAGAATTAATGTTTCACAACCATGGAAATTAAAGTTACGCTTTATTGATTAAAAGTGTTACAATGTCTTAACAAACAAAGAGATACAACATAATTAACTAGTCTTGCATCTTTTATTTTCACTAAAGCCCAAGTCTGCCTATGTGTATCTTGATCATCTTATGCAACAGCTCCTGAAAAACACATGTGAAAATAGGTACGTCAGCATAAAAATGCCTGTGAGATACATAGGTTTTGTGAAAATAGGTTTCATGGCTTATGTTTGAGAAAATGTTTAGTCATGAACCTTGTAATTTGCTTTGTTTTGTAAATCATTTGAAAAACAATAAGTTCAGATGATACGTATAAATAAGAGAATAATGCATGGTTAAATGAGTAACCATGTAAAATGAGTTTGTATAAGTTAAGTTGTTTGTAAAACAATGTATTGTGAAAAGTATGTTATTTGTATAAAATGTTATATGTATCAAACTGAAATGATTCAAATAACGCTACGATATGTAATACCATACAAACACTTATATATAGGAAGTACCAGCGGCGTATCCACCATGCTTGTATTATATTACACACGCATCGTTACTTAATCACTTAATCAAACCAAACCAAACAATGTAAGATGTCTATGTTTAAACCAATAGTCAAAAGTCCTTGTATAAACCATGTCAAATGTTGATAGTCCAAAAGTAGTCAAGTAATGTATAACCAAAATGATATGTATGGTAAGTAAAATTTAGACTACTTAAACCATAAGTAAAAATGTACAAAACAAAGTATTGAAGTAAAACTTGGTTTAAATCAAAGTTATGTTTTGTAAGATATATGCATGCTATACTGAATATGAACATTTATGCGGTATTGTGAAAATTCATACATCCAAGCCTTGAGACAGACGGATAACTATGTAAAAGTGAGTTATCAAGAGAATATGTATTCGGATTCGGTCATTCCTTTCATCCCCTTTCCCTGGGATGTCCGGAACGGGATTTGTCAAGTCCTATGGTACCACTACCTACTACCGAGCGGCATGATCGGTGTTAATGAATGTATAGTATAGTTTAAACAAACCAAATGTCATTCCAAAATGTAAGCATGTTTTATGAAGATAATGTACCTAGTATGCTAGAGTAAACATACAAGGTAGAGCTGTAAAACGATGTGTCCATATGTTACTTGAACATATGCAACAGAGATGCAATGTGAAAACAATGTACTAAGTATGCCAAGTCATCATACAAAGCAGAAAAGTCATGTGAAAACAATGTACTAAGTAATGCACACTATGGGCACACCTAGCATAAAAACAATGAAATCATGTACTATAATGTACTAACAAACATAGCAGATATATGATGTGAAAACATGGAAAGCATGAAAGTAACAAGTAGGCACATGTGTTCCACCCCAAAACAGTTTGGAAAACAGTAAAAGAGGGGTCTATGTACTCACTTGAGATTGCTCAGTAGTCCTTGAGTGACAACCAAACAAAGCTAGAGATCACGGAAATCAAACGGCACCTAATATAGGTAACTATGTTAATTAACCGGACCTAAATCGGAAGATTGGGTAGCATTAGGGTTTGTAAACCAAATGAGTGTAGGAACTCATATGATATGGTTTAACAAAGCCTACATACTAAATGAAACTTAACCTAAGTGCTTTCGACCCATTACGACCCGTTTAGGAAGCTTATGCTACTTTAACGCGTAGTGCGCGTGAAACGCGTTTGGACCGCCTAACTAGCCCTATGACAAGTGTTATATGCCTAAACATGTTACATAATCAGTTATGTGACAAAGGTTTAGGTTACATATGCTTAATTACCAATTATACATGAAAAGGGTATTCTGGTAATTTACCTAAGGCATATAAACTACCTATCATACAACTACTTAAACGATGTGACCATAGGGTATAACCTCGGAAGGTTATTCCCTACCTACTATGGTCACCTAATGTGTTTGGTCGGATCCTAATGATCGAAAAAACTGGGTCGGGTTCGAAGGTATAGGCGATTTATCAGATCGCCTACCCTACGACCCTAGACAACGTGGTAATCAGTGGGCATAGTCCCAAGGGACTATGACCAACGTGATTACACTCACGTTGCGAAGTTCAAACGAACTTCGCATTGACCATTACTGGTCAACGCTGAAAGTCAAACAAAGTTTGACTTTCTGACTCTAAAAGCAATAAAAATAAGGAAAAGAACGAAAGAATACTTACCCAGGGTCCCCGAATGCTAATCCCGATTCAAGAACTCAGGTATGAAACAATGGTTTCAACTTAGAGCTCTCAAAATCAGAATTCTTGTAAGTTTAGCAATGGGGGTGGATGGGTATATATAGTTTTCGGTGAACCGTTGAGATCGTTTCATGGAAACCGTGATTCGATCACATCCGTACACTTGTTGAAAGGTTATGGAGCCACATATGATCCTTAACTTAGTGACAAGTAACTTGGAACATGTGGTGGAGGATCAAAAAGGCTGCAACTTGATGTTTAAAACATTGAATCTGATCAGAAGACCCCATACGCACCGTAGGGCATATATGCCCTGCGCATCGTATGGGTGAAGTTTGGCAGAATTACACTTTTGGTCCCTGTTATGCAATCAGCCCATTTCTGACACGTTTAAGGCCCGTTAACCCCATTTCAAAGCTCTAAAATGAAGTTAAAGTATAGGGAACTTAAAACATGTTCAAAAATATCTCGGATGTCGGTTCGTTTGGCCGTACGAACGCGATGTTCGCTTAATTACGACGGAATGCGCATAAGCGCGAAAAACGATCCAAATGACGTGACGAATGGATTTTTCTTATGGCGAACACTAAAATATAATATATTCATGCTCACATAAATTTTTGGATGTCCGGATGTATTCAGAACGTAAGTTATGCGCGAAAATGCAAACTTGTGCACTTTTTGACACTTTTAGTCCCTGAATAACCCAAAAGTTTATTTTAGCATACCGAACACCTCAAAGCCTATTTCTAAGCTATGTAAAGGATATTTAAGGTATGTTTAACTTATGGTCATGTTCCGGAATTTCTGTTACAGTTCAAATTGGCATACTTTCGCAGTTTGTCAACTTTAGTCCCTGTAAGCGATTTAACTTGATTTTGCCATACCAAAGCCTTCAAAACTTATTTCTAAGTTAAGTAAAGGTTATTTAAGGTATGTTAAGCCTATTTCACTATTCCGAAGTGTTTGTTGCATTAAACTGGTTATATTTACGCATCGGTGCGCGTATAACCTTCCAGAAAGCGATTTAGAGTTTGGAATTGAACGAGAATTGATATGTGCAAATGATACACATATTTTTACAAATACCAAGTATGAAATATAATATTTCATTGGTTTGGTATTTGTTTGATGGCCGTGGAGGCACAGGTGTTACAATGAAGCCCACAAATCGAGATATTCGATCCATCCAGGATCGGACAAAATGTATCAAGACTTGAAGGAATATTACTGGTGGCCGAGACTTAAAAGCGACGTTGCTGTCTATGTTGGAAAATGCCTAACATGTGCTAAGGTTATGGCCGAATATCAGAAACCGCCCGGCCTACTACAACAACCAGAGATTCCCGTGTGGAAGTGGGAACAAATCTCGATGGACTTCATAACGAAATTACCCAGGACCCCGAGAGGGCACGATATGATATGGGTAATAGTTGATCGATTAACGAAGTCTGTGCACTTCCTACCGATCCGAGAAAAAGACAGCACTGGAAAGCTTGCTGAGATATACTTAAGAGAAATTGTGGCACGACATGGAATGCCAATCTCAATCATTTCAGACAGAGATGGACGCTTTATCTCAAGAATCTGGCAATCATTTCAGGAAGCCTTTGGATCTCAGTTAGATCTAAGCACGGCATTCCATCCGCAAACAGACGGCCAGAGCGAACGGACTATACAAACGTTAGAAGATATGCTTCACGCATGTGTCATGGATCTAGGCGGCAGCTGGGATACTCATCTACCTTTGGTTGAGTTCTCATACAATAACAGTTATCATGCAAACATAAAGGCCGCGCCGTTCGAAGCTCTGTATGGCCGCAAGTGCCGATCGCCCTTATGTTGGGCAGATGCCGGAGATAAATGTATGGTTGGTCCTGAACTTGTACAAGAGACAACCGACAAGATTGCGCAGATCCGAGAGCGCATTAAGGCGGCTCGAGATCGACAAAAGAGCTACGCCGATCCGAAAAGAAAATCAGTAGAATTCAAGGTGGGAGACAAAGTGTTGTTAAAAGTCTCACCATGGAAATGCGTAGTCAGATTTGGAAAGCGTGGAAAGCTGAATCCACGATACATCGGACCATTCAGAATATTGAAAAGAATTGGTACCGTGGCATACAAGTTGGAATTACCGGAAGAACTTAATGGAGTACATGATACGTTTCATGTATCCAACCTGAAGAAGAGTCCAACACAAGAAAACGTGATCATCCCGATGGATGAAGTGCATATTGATGAAGCCCTCCGATTTACAGAACAACCCGTTGAGGTTACCGACTGGAAAGTCAACAAGACCAGGAGGAGCAGCGTAAAACTTGTCAAAGTACGTTGGAGCTCTAAGCACGGACCCGAGTACACATGGGAACGTGAAGACCAGTTCAAGGAAAAGTATCCCCACCTATTCAAGAAGACTCCTGCGAGAGTTAGTTCAGCCTGAATTTCGGGACGAAATTCTTTTAACGGGGGGAGACTGTGACAACTGGCACCAAACCGGTAATTTCCGTACACTTTAACCATTATTTAATGACTACAATTATGTGCTTAATTGTCAGCAATGTCTGAACACATGATTAAACAAGTGAATTCATGCACGTTGTATACTGCAAAATATTGCTTTATGCATAAACGAGAGCGTTGCGTCAAAGATAATAGTAATCTCACCGGTAAGACACTATGTGTCAACGGAACTGCAGAAAGCAGTCAGACAATAAAATTGGAGCCTAGGTGTAGGTCCGACAACAAGAATGCATTAAAACCCAAGAGTACATACAAGGGTTAATATATATACATTGCGAAAGCAAAAATAAGCACTAAAAAGCACCCGAAACGCACTTTAAGTGCAGAATTTTTATAATTCAGCAATAATTCAGCATTTAAACATATGAATATTTTGCAGAAATGTCGTTTTATTATCCAGAATATTTCCCTAAGTGTTGGGAATTGAAAGAGTACAAGAAAGGTACTTAAAAGACACTAAAAAGTGTAATTTAGCACTTTAACGAATCAGTATCTAACCGAACAACCGGACAATACCCGGAACACCAAAATAATGCTAGAAGCATTGTTTTTATTTTTCTAAGCTAGATAGGGTCCCCGAACACCCTAACACGCTATATATTACTTAACACTAAAAGTAACACTTAACATGTAACTAGGTTAAGTAACTTGGAAGTTGAAATGTAACCAAGACCCCCCCCCCCCCCTCAACCATACGGTTACAAGGGGTATCCCACCCCTTGATTTTCTTGGTTTATTTAATATAATTGCCATGTACTTGGGTAGCATAATAACTAATGGACAATAGAGTGTTGGAAAGTTTATATAACTAACCACTAGACATACCATCCTCACAACTTCAACACTTTCCTTCCTTCTTCTTGGCTACGGCTCACCACCACCACCTACCATCCACCATTTTTGTTCATCATCCATCCATTCCAAGGTTATTCTAAGGTGTCTCAAGCCTATTTAGGAAGGTTGCAAGCAACGGAATTTGAAGGACCCTCACCATTTGCTTTTATCCACCTCATTTGCACTCTTGAACTTCCCTAGCCTTGAGCTAGTAGTAAGTGCTCTAAAACACCATCTTGTTCTTGTTTATGGTGGTTAATAGATGATTTATTGGTTAGAAAGCAAGAATACACAAGAACATAACACAAAGTCTTGAAAGAAAGATAAACTAGTTGGATAAAGAGTAGATATGTGTGTAAATCTTGTGAAACTTGTCTAGTTGAGATTATTTGATGTTGTTTGTCATTAAAAGTGGGATGGATCATCATCTACGCATACTAGATCATGTTCAAGAACATGAACTAGTTAAGTGTTAGAAATATACAAGATGATGAAATCATCCACCATGAACTTGGAACTTGTGTAAACATAATTTTCCTTGTAAAATAAGACTCTAAACATGTAGATCTAAAGATCTACAAGTAGTTTTTCGGAAGAACCAAGCAAAAATATTAGTCTTGTTTAAAACCCGGATCTTACATGAACTAAATGTATTTTTAGTAAATAAACAAGTGTGTAAACACTTGTGTAACAAGGAAGTTCAACAAAGAAATATTTTTGTGAATCTTGACTAGAAGTTGTGAAACTTCATATTCTTTAAAAATAAAGTTTTTAAGAAACTAAACTTATTTTTAAAGATAACAAAACTTACTAAATGTGCTAGTAAGTTACTACACATTTTTGTAAATATTCAAGTTCATGAAATGGAGGAATTAGTGATTATTGTTGATGATTATTGTTGATAATTGTTGTTGATGATTGTTAACAATTTAAAAGAAAATAAACACATGTTTTGAAAACATGGGAAACGTCCATTTTTAGGGGAAACTCTGTCAAAATTTTTATAAATTTTGACACTTAGAAAATATAAGTTTTCGAGAAACTTATTCCCTAAAAATGTATTTAAGAGTATTACCAAGGTTTCCCTAATTTTTGGTGATAAGAAATGAGGATTTCTTCAAGAATGAAAATGGATATAAATATGTATATTTTTGAGACAAAAATATATATTATTTTATCACCAACATTTGTGCTAAGTGTGTATAGTATGTGTTATACGTGCTAGTGTATTAAGACTTAAAAATACACTAAATACTCATGAGAAGTATAAACACAAAAATACACATACAACATACAAGATACATAATTCGGGTGCAAAGTGCAAAACACGAGATACTTATATTAATTTTAGAGAAAATAATATAAGTAAGATACGTAGTTAAAAATATAGAATATTTTTAACACAAGAATATATACAAAAGGGAGTGACTGTACTTGTGCGACGCAAGTCTAGTGACTAACGTTAAGAAAATGCGTATAGGTTACGACGTTAATTAAGCAAATCCGGTGAAGTTTACGACGCAAGGAACGCAAAGTTGTGAGTTCATGCTCCCCCTTTTCTTTAACTGTTTTCAGTTTTTATAACTTCGGGGGTGAAATACATGTACAAATGTACAATATTTATAATTGGTATGATATAAATATAAGAAGCACACTTGGTGAGAACGAGAATCAAGTGTGATGAAATATAAGAATACAAGAAGTACACTTGGTGAGAATGAGAACCAAGTGTGACGAAATATAAGATAATAAGAAACGCGCTTGGTGAGGACGAGAACCAAGTAGGATGCGTTATGAGAAATAATAATAAGAAACGCGCTTGGTGAGGACGAGAACCAAGTAGGATGCGTTATGAGAACTGATAACAAGAAACGCGCTTGGTGAGGACGAGAACCAAGTAGGATGCGTTATGAGAAATAAGTGTCACGAATAGGGTACAGAAGCACCATTAATCAACAATGTACTTAGACCGCAGAACAAAAGGTTAGATCTAACGGGTGCCTGGCAGCCACACTCTCGGTGAGGGCGAGAATCGAGTAGTGCTTTTGTGTCTCAGAATATACCAATTAAATGCCTTAGGTTTGGTGACTTCCTATGTCGTGTCACATGTTAATGGCTTTGCAACCCATTAACAATCCTGATACTTACAGGAATACTTTATTTACATAAAAGTCATACCATACTAAAAATTGATGAATACTTGAGTACGTGGGGTACTCAAGAAAAGATTGAATTATACTTGAAGTACGTGGGGTACTCAAGAAAAGATTGAATTATACTTGAAGTACGTGGGGTACTCAAGAAAAGATTGAATTATACTTGAAGTACGTGGGGTACTCAAGAAAATGGGAATTATACTTGAGTACGTGGGGTACTCAAGAAGAAATTGAATTATACATGAGTACGTGGTGTACACATGAAACTGAATTTAGATATGAAAACTTGATTTATTCACAAACTATGTTTTCATACAAAGTATACAAACGTGAAATACAAAACTGCATGAATTCACACCAACATTATGTTGACGTTTTTCCAAAAACTCACATGTATTTCAGGTAACTAGGATGGATGTGCGCGCGGTCTTGCTTATGCTCGTGGATGTCGCTTGTGTTTAACTTTAAATAAAGTTGTAAACTTTTAAGACAATGTTTTAAGCTGTCTAGCGATGTAAACGCTATCTTATGTTTTCAAATTATGGTATTTGAAGTATTTTTACGAGCATGTAGCATGTTTACCTTTCGTATGCAATGAGAACCTTTCATGATCACACCCCGTGCTTCCGCCGCAGAAAGGGGTGTGACATCCTCTGCTTGTTTGACCTTTAATTTTAAATATTCTTCTATGTTTCTTGGCAAAGGATAACCTTGGAGAGATGGGAATTTCCTTTTTGTAGGGTCATCTTCAGAGTAGAAGGATTTGATCTCCTCCCTGACTGCTGGAAGATCTAAAGGATATTGTACTCCCATAGGGACAATGGCAGTGTTTTGATTTAGGGCTTGAAATGAAGATATTGGAACAGGGTTTGGAATGGTGGCTAGGGTCAGAGTTTGTGAAGATGTTGGAGGTGGGGAAGTGTAATCTTCCAGTACAATGTTTGTTACCCTTCTCCTTTTGTGCTTTGGAGAGGTTGGTGGTGTTTTTGTGGGTTGAGTGGTGGTGATTGGAATGATGGGTGACTGACTAACAGCTGTTGAAACAACTGGTGTTTCAACCACTGTTGTCACTACAACAGTTGATGTGTCAACTGTTGTCTTTAGCTTTTTGGCAGGTGGTTTTTGTGGTGGTGATGTTGTTTTTGGTATGGCAGTGGATTGAGTATTGGTTGATGAAGTGGTGATGGCAGTGGTTGGGATAAAATCTGTTGAAACCACTGAAGTACCAACAACTGTTGATACAACAGGTGTCTTAACATCTGTTGGTTTGGAGGTTTGATGAGAGAAATTTTTGGGGATTTGAGGAGTATGTTTGGTGGTTTTGGAAGGTGTGGTTTTGGGTTGGCTAACCTTTCTGGTAGGTTGTCTTCTTTTAGTTTTAGAAGTACCCTGCTCTTCCTTTTCCATCAAAACTTTCTTCTCTTGCTCAAATCTTTTTGACCCTTTTATTTTCATAGACTCTTTCATGTTTGCCTTTATATTAGCAAATGCATTTTGAGTCTCATCAACCTTTTTGGAACCATCTGGCCTTGGGATTTCTACCACAAGTTTAGACATTGGATCTGGTTTAATATATAGGCCTTCTTTTCCCTTTTTACCTTTCTCCCCCTTTTTGGCATCATCAAGATTGTCAACAAAGATGATTGAAGGAGGAGCGGTGCCAGTGGTTTGGATCAGATGAGCTTTAATGGCTTTGATATCTGCTTGAGTATCTTTGTACCTAGCTTCCATGACATTTCTGACCATTTGAAGTTGAACTTCATGCTGTTGATCTGCATATTGTCTTTGTTTGTGAAGCAAAGGTTGAAACAGATGCCATAGCTCAGCAGGGGATGAAGCAGATGATGCAGTAGTGGATGTAGTCTTTTGAGATTGTAACAACTGCTGCAGCATATTTTTGATATCTGCAACAGATGTTTCAGTTTTATCCACTCTCTCCGTCAATTCTTGATATTTTAAACCATCACCCATCGGATCATCTGATTTCCCACCAGTGGTGGTTGTATCAGTGGTTGACTTAAGAAAAGTTTCCCAAAAATCATCCACTGATGCCCCTTGTTCTCAGTACTGGGGACTTCTCTCCTCTGCAAAGGTTACCTTAGTAAACACACCAGTGTATAATGGAAACACACCAGTGGTCTCCTTGGTTCCCAAAGAGGAAATTGCCTTCAAGGGAGTCTAACTTATGAAACTACTGGCCAGGTGCAAATCAGTGGATTCAACACCTGTAGTAGCTGCTCCACTTGAACTACTGACAGAAATTACTTGTAATTCCTGCAGTGTAGCCTCCTCAACTGTTGGTGGGTTAGCAAGGATAGAGGTACCAGACTCAGTCACTTGTTGAGGTATGTTCTCAGTGATAGGTGGTTGAGAAGAACTGATTTGTGTCTAGTCCATATCAAGTGCATCCAACAGAGGTATAATTTGTGGTGGAATTTGTGCAGTGAGAATGGGGGTTGAAAGAGAATTTGCCCCGGGAGCAGGGCTGTGGAAGATAGATTCAAGTGAATCCATTGCTTCATAATGTGGTGTCCCTATGGATACAACCTGATCCTTTTGTGAGGATGCAGGAGGAGTTTTAGGCTCAGGTTGAGATCTTTCTTCCATCTGCTGTGAGGAAGTAGCAGCAGTGGTTTCAGGTGACTTTTGTGTTGTCACAGGTATTATCTCTGGGATCTCATCTTCAAGAGTTACCTTTTTGGAGGGTTTGGGGGGCTTTTGGGATTTTTTCTTGATTGGCTTTTTGGTGGGTTTGGGTATCGGTTTCACAGCAGTGGGTCTGCTACTGTGATCACCAGGAGCAGTGGGCTCAACAGCAGGGACCTGAGGAGCTGTTGTTGCTGCTAAATTCTGCTCAGGTGCCTCTGTTTGTGTTTTTGAAGGTTTTGACAGCCTTGTGAATGTTTCAGAAGTTAGGCTGTTTATTTGAAAAGGATTTCCTTGGATAAGCACATGTGCATTATCCTTTGAAAATTTCCTTTGTAGATAAAAGCTTAAAAATCTTGGAAATAATAAAAATGATTTTTATTGACATTTTTGACGATATCATTGAAAATCTCCTAGGAATAGTTAAAATCAACTCCAGCCATGATAGCATAGCCCAGGTATTAGATTTTCAATGGGATCTCATTAAAAGCTGTGGTTTTATTTGAAACACACATGAGGAGGGTATGAAATAAAAATCTCATGGCAGGTGGAAAACTGCCCTTTTTCAAAGTATCTTTTTTCATTTCGTCCTCATACCCTCTCTCAGTGAAATCAGTTTGGTAGTCAACCTTTGGGAAAGAATCTTTACCTGTAAGATCATTTATTTCAAAAACCTCTAAAATGGTTTGAGGTGTGATAGTAACCGGAATTCCCCTTATTGATGAAGTAATAGCTTTTTGTCCTTAACTTCAAGCTTTGCATTTTTCCAGAACTCTCGTTGGGTATCCAGGTAAATGGGTGCATTACAGGTCAATAAATTTTTGTACTTTGAAGACGAGAGTGCATCAATCAGGGAGTGAAAGGTTGTGTTTTGACTTGGTTTTTCAAGTATACACAGGTAGTTATGTGGAGTTTTTAATGTGAGAGCCATGGTGAATCAAAAGTGGTTGAGAGCAAATGAAGAAGATGAGTGATTTGAGATAATTTGATGGAAACTGCTTTAGAAAGGAATTTTGAATTCGATTCGACAGTGAAAACCCTGTTTGGGGTTTTGATCAGGGTTTTATAGGGTGAAAAAGTGTATGCTGACGTGGCAACGGTTACAAAAGATCTGACGGCTAAGTACTGTCCACGTGACAACCGCTGATGAATAATGGATGACAGTTGTTAGGAAACCACTGATGGATCAATATAAGTGGTTTACAGTGGTGAAAATGAAGACAGTGGCTGACTTTAACTATCAGTGGATAGCCTATCAGTGGATTAAAACACTGATGTTTGACAACAGTTTTTAACAAGGATAATGAAGAACAGAGGTTGACTTTCAGTAGTGGAAAACATTTAGCAGAACAGATGTTTGAACCAAAACAGTGGTTATGGCAGACTTTTAAGGATTAATGAAAATTTTCATTTTTAGCTATTTTTAAGGATGAATTTTTGATTTTCTGAAAACATTTTAATGCTTTTATTCATAGAAAAATAGGATTTTGCCTGTTATTCCATCTTTAAGCATGCCAATCCTTGAGATCAAGCTTTCAAAGGTAGATGTGTCTAAAGCCTTTGTTAGCACATCTGCCAGCTAATCTTTGGTATGAACATGATGCAGAGAAATCAAACCTTTTTCATAGCAATCCCTCATGAAGTGATGTCTGATGTCAATGTGTTTGGTGGATACATGAGATATTGAATTTTTGATGATATATTTCAGCTGCTTGACTGTCCAGCATAAAGGATATCTTTTGAACAATTATACCAAAATTCAATAACTTATTTTGAGGTTACAATCAGTTGGACTATTCAGCAACAGCAGCAGCATCATAATATTCTTCAATCAGTGGGTGTGGAAACATCTGCTTGCTTATGTACAGTCAGAACAATAAGCTTAATGCCTAGGAATTGACATCCTTCTGATGTAAACTCCCATGCCCTTGGTGTCTGTACTTGTTTGAGTATGATAAATCTTGACGACCATGCTCCTAGCATATGTTATGTTCTTTGAGGACCCACTTTTTGCCATATAGATTCTCATCCTTTGGCTGTGGCACAAGATTTTCAAGCTTGTTGTCACTGAACTGCTGAAGCCCCTATTTCATGACAGATACCCAACTTTCTGTCTTTTAGTGCACTATAGTACATGACTTGTTGATGAAGTGGTAGAATGTCAATCAGAGGACAAATGTTTTTGGATAGGCTTTTTGTAAGAATCCCTTTTTCATAGATGTTGCCAAGTGTTTGGTAAATTGGATGAGTTGTAAAAAGGATTGATGTTTTAAAAGGTGAGGCTGCAGATGTGACTCATCTGAGCTAACAACTGTTGGTGACTTTAAATGATACAACAGCTGTTTGAGATGAAGACAGAGGGTTTTGAAGGGTAGGTATGGCACACTGATGATTTTTATTCATTTTGATGAATTTTTCTCAACAATGGTTAGGGGTGAGGTAGTGACAGAGGCTTAGAAGGCTTCTTTGGTCAAACATTGTTTATTCATCAGTGGATGAGCTTTAACAGCTGTTTTGAACGTCTGTTGCTTTGATGAAAGACATGATTTTGACTTGTGATATCACAATATCATATCCAACATCTGTTGATGGTGATTGTGAGTTACCTGCAGAAACAAATACTTGACAAACACATTTTAGATGCAAGATTATCATAACTAACATAACAGCAGGGTTTACAAGGATTTTAATGCAAAGAATTCACAGTTTTTTGCATTCAAGGTTTTATCACACATCTATTGCATGTTTTAAACATTTTATAGATTTTGAGAGTGGTTGAGTATCCCAGATGATTATCACATTTTACTTTGACCACACATTTTGTGTTTTAATCTTTTGAGAATTTAGAGTAAAACATGTGTAGCCAAGTGTTTTAAGTTTGTTAACAATTAACTTTTATTACTGATTTAAACTTGAGTTTATGAATGAAATGACTCAGACTCTAACACCATCTCCTCTTGACCCATTATCAAGAAATATATTACCCTTAGGTAAAAATGAAAGGGTTTTACATCCTGACAGGTTTTTTGGACTTTTACTATCTAAAATAAGTAAAAATGCAAAATATATCATTCTTAAGAAAGATGAAGAATAACATATCCTGTTTTATTTAAATAAACCTTTACAAGAAAAATTAAGTAAAGATTTTTTGAAAATAACATCAATTAAATCTGGTGTATTTTCAAAGTCAAAGTAATTTTTAATTAGATCAGAATCACTTCATTCTCAAGTTTAGGAATATGGTCAGTGATTTGAAACAAAATTTCATAACCACTGTTTGATACCATTACCTTGTTAAATGATTGTGACAATGAGGCAGCCTGTTCACAATAGTTTTGAAAGTCCTCTGTGAACTTTTTGTACCATGTGAAGAATTTTCTGAATATTTGGCCTAATCCTCTTTATTGATAATTATCTAGAGATACCTTTGTTACCTGAACTCCTCTGATGCAGTGATTGTACATGGTTGCTTGATGACATATGTTTGACCAAAGATGTGTGTTCATTTTTAGTTTTCCTTTTGTAGGACTAACCTGTGGACTCTTAAGTGTTTTAGATTTACACTCTTTTACTTTTGATTTCAAAAGTTTTGAGATAAACACACTTTTGAGTTTCTGTAATTTTTCTTCTTTCCCTTTTTTCCCTTTCCATAGGTAAGTATTTAAACTCTCACTGGAAGATTTTTAAGAAAAGAATACTCAATCCAAAATCATTTTCAGCAATGTTTTGAGAGATTTGGACATTTTTTGCATATGCTTATGCCAAATTTCACATTACTCATGATCTGGTTTACTAAGCATTAAACATATAACCTTTGTAAGATTTCACCCTTTTTCTCAGAAGAGATTTGGGTCAATTTCAAACTCTTTACAACACTGATATTTCACTATCATAGTTTTGAGTTGATCCATGGTTATATCTGATACATATTTTTGAGACTACTGATTTTCATCTTAATTTTAAACAATGTTGTTTTTAACTTTGTTAAGGTTTTTCAAAATTGTTGTTCACACATAAGATTTTGTTCCTAAGGTTTTGTTCATCTCTCATATGTTACCAAGGGCATAAATGCCATTTTTCTGAACATAGGTCTCTAATGACATGAGATAAAGCCTTAGCAGCAGTTAATCATGGAACCAACAGAGTTTTCATCATAAACACTCATAAATCTATGAATGACTATATCCAATCCGAGATTATTAAATTTTACTTACTTTAACAATCATCGGTAGATTATATCAGACTATCAGTGTTACGTGAATCCTATGTGATAGATAACATCTTGGTTGTTTTAGAAAAGTTTTTCGAATAATCAACTTTGAATTGTGATTATCCTTTACTTTTGTTTTTCGACAAATACAATCAATCTTAGTATCAATGAATTTTGAGTAGAACTGTTATGTCAAATTGATTGTTAGATCAAATTTGACTGTCCTTGCTCTGATACCAATTGTTAGGATCTGAGGCTCTCATGATTGTGCTTGTTTGATATAATGAACAAATGGATGAATATAAGAGAAATCAAATGCAGCGGAAATGGTAACAAACTTTGTAACACAATCAAGGATAAACAGTTTTCAGTAAACATATGCTTTTCATTAAGTCGAATAATTACAAAAAACATAATGATTACATTATATGCTTACATACTAAAACTCCCCCTCAGCCTGAGCTCAATGGTTGATCGTACAAGACGATTGGATTGAAGGAGAAAACTCCTTAAAATAGAACAGTACAAACTGTTCTATTTATAGTACAAATCAAACCACTGAGAATCAAAGCTGACATCACCATGAAAGTGACATCTAACAACCTAACAAACTCTAAGAACTGTTACATACAACCACTGATTACCAATCTACTGATTACATAGACACTGTTTCCATATACTGTTGTTTCACGTTCCACTGATGTAGTCTAAGCACTGATGTTGAGCATCAGTGCTTTCTTCAAAGGTGATCAGTCCTTGAATGGGCAATACTTTAGTCTTCAATCAGTACTTAGGAGACATCAGTAGTAGAGCTTCAGTTCTTTAATCTTCATCAGTGCTTGGCCTATCAGCGGTTGGGATGATCAGTGTTTGGAGACTATCAGATGTTAGAGCCACTGTCAAGGGGAAAGTCTTTGTATAAGCACTGATTATGATGATCCACTGCTTTGAACCAGTTTTGGCTTTATCATCTGTTCCTTTGTAGGGTTCAATCCCAACAAAAATGTTTTCAGAAAATCAAAATCCATCCTTAAAAATAGCTAAAAGTGAAATTTTTCAATAATCATTAAAAGTCTGTTAAAACCACTGTTTGGTTTAAACATCTGATTGTTGAAAATTATCCACTGCTGAAAGACAACCTATGTTTCTTCATTTTCTTTGTTAATCACTGTTGATCAAACATCAGTGTTTTAATCACTGATGGCTATCCACTGATAGTTAAAATCAGCCACTGTTCTCATCTTCACTACTGTCAACCACTGATATTGTTCATCATTGGTTTCCTAAACAACTGTCCTCCACTTTTCCATCAGAGGTTGTCACGTGGGCAGTTCTTAGCCGTCCGATCTTTGTAACCGCTGCCACATCAGCATTCACCTTTTCACTCTCATAAAACCCTGATTAAAACCCCAAGCAGGTTTTTCACTGCCGTATCGAATTCAAAATTCCTTCAAAATCGGTTTCCATCTTTCATCTTCTTCTTCCTTTCGCAAAATTCTCCAAATCACCCTGGCTCTCGCTCTCAAAAACCCACACAACCATCTTTGTAAACTTGAGAAAACAAGTAAAAACAAAGATTTCCACTCAATCATTGATGGTCTCTCATCTTCAAAGTATAAAACTTTGTTGACCTGCAACGCACCTATCTACCAAGATACCCTACGAGATTTCTGGAAAAATGCAAAATTGGAAGTTCAAGACAAAAAGCCTTGGGCTGTTACATCTAAAGTGGGTGAAATTTTGGTCTCCATCACACCCCAATCCATATCAGAAGTTTTTGAGATGAACGATCACACAGGTAAAACTTCTTTCTCAAAGGATGAGTATCAAACAGATTTGATCGAAAGAGGGTATGGAGGACAACTCACAAAAGCTACAATGCAAAAGGGAGAGTTTCCACCTCCCATGAGTTCCTGTTTCATACCCTGTCACCTGTGTTTCAAATAAAACAACAGCTTTCAATGAACTTCCTTTGAAAATTCAATACTTGGGATATGCTATAATGGCAAAACCTAATTTCAATTACTCCCAAGAGATTTTCAATGATTTTGTAAAAAATGTAAATAATATCAAAGAAAAGAAGAAACCATTTTTGTTGTTTCCAAGGTTTTTGAGCTATTACTTACAGCAGAAAGTACCAAAAGACAGTGCACAAGTGTTTGTCCAAGGTGCTTCTTTTCAAACAAAAAGTCTTTCTACTGAAACATTTACAAGATTGTCAGAGTCAAAACCTTCCAAAACACAAACAGAGGAGTCTGAGCAACCTTTGGATGACTCCACATCTGCTCCTCAGACTTCTGTTGTTGAGCCCACTGCTCATGGTGACCATAGCAGCATAACCACTGTTGTGCAACCCCCACCAAAACTTGCCAAAAAGACCAAAAAGAAATCCAAAAAGCCCACAAAACCCTCTAAAAAGGACCTTCTGGAAGATGAGATCCCAGAAGTTAATCCAGTGACAACACAAATATCACCAATAACCACTGTTGCTACTTACTCACAACAGTTGGAAAGATCTCCACCAAAAGCTTTAACTCCTCCTACTTCCTCATAAAAGGAACAGGTTGTAAGCACAGGGAAACCACAAAATGAAGCATATTCCTCATTTGAGGATATGTTTAATAGCCCTTCTCCCTGGGCAAACTCTCTTTTAACTCCTATCCCCTCATCACAACTACCACCATCCATTGTACCTCTGTTTGATGCCATTGAGCTTCAGACACAAAACAACCCCTCTCACCAACACATTACTGAGAGTACAACCACAACAATGGCTGTGTCTGAAATCCCTCAATTGGTTATCCCACAAACAGCAGAGGAGGTTACACCACAGGAGTTTCATGAAATTCTTGTTGGTAGTTCAAGTGGAGGAACTACTACAGGTGTTGGATCCACTGATCTACATCTGGACAGTAGTTTCTTAAGTAAGTCTCCCTTGAAGGCAATTTCTTCTATGGGAACCAAGGTATCCACTGGTGTGTTCAAGCTAACCACTGGTGAGATTTCCAAGGTAACCACTACTGAAGAAAGAAGTCCCGAGTATCAAGAACAAGGGGCATCAGTGGATGAAACATTGGAGACTCCTCCTATTTCAACTGCTGATACAACTACCACTGGTAGGAAATCAGATGATCCCATTAACTTGGGTGATGGTTTAAGATATCAAGAATTAACGGAGAGACTTAATACAATTGAAACCACTGTCAACACCATGCAAGATATCATCAAACAGTTGGTAGAAGTTTCCAAAAGTCAACCCACTCCACAACAGTATTCCCAAGAGCTTTAGAATGCAACTCAGCCAATTATCATTGCTCAAAGGGAACTTGCAGAAACCCAACACAACCATCAAATGGCTTTGATTAGAAACATGGTTGATGCAAGATACAAGGATACTCAGGCAGATATCAAGGCCATCAAAGAATCCTTGACAACAAAGACTGGCACTGCCCCTACATCCATCTACAAAGATGATGATGATCAAGATGATGATGCCAAAAAGGGGGAGAAACATGACATGAAAAAGTTTGGCAGACCTGCCCCTAAGCAACAGCCAACTAAAAAGCCAGAGCCTGAGAAGAAGTATTCTGGAACCACTGATGAAACATCTGCAAAAGAAAAGAAAAAGGGAGTTGATGAAACCCTAAACATTCTGGCAGATGAAGTGGAGACAAAAAGACTGCTCAAAATAAAAAGGAAACCAAGGAAAGGGAGTGGAGAAAGGAACAAAATGCAAGAAAAACATGGGAAATGAAAACAAAGGATGTTGGCACCTCTACCAGGAATAAATCTTTAAAACATAACAAACAACCACTTGCCAAATTCTCAAAACCACAAACAAGAAAACAAACACCCAAAAAGCCAACCACTGCTGGTCTCAAAACCACTGATGGTTCAGAAAAACCAACCACTGACACACCCAAAACTACAACTTCACCACAAAAACCACCTGCCAAAAAGCAGAAGACAACTGTTGACACTTCAACAGTTGTTATGACAACAGAGGTTGAGACACCAGTTGCTTCAATAGCTGTTAGTCAACCAATCACCACCTTCCAATTCCCTTCCCAAGCCATACTCATTCCTATTTCCCAATCTCCAACAAAAATCCCTTCTCCTAAAGAGGTTTGCACCGGAAAAAGAAAGTTCCAGGTGAATGATGATGACATTCCAGCACCTACTCCTATTCATCTGAACCTTTCATTCAAACCAATCCTGAACCATTCATTCCTCCACTATCACCACCACCAAACATACTTGTTGACCCAAAAGTACTTGAAGATCATGATCCTTCAAGAGTTGTTACATTAGCAGCAAATTATCCACTGGAGTTGCATGTAGTAAAAGGAGAAATGAGGCAATTCTATACAGTGGATGATCCTGTAAAAAGAAAGTTCCCAAACCTTCCAGGCTTTAGACCTCCAAAGAATATAGATGAGTATTTGAAGCTCAAAGGCAGACAAGCTGAGCTGCAAGCCAAGTATGAAGGTCAAGGGAAAGGTGATAGTAACATCTCAAGTCGAATGCAGCATGGGCTTAGTAAAGTCAAGAAATTGGAAGACTATGCAAGAGACTTAAGCAAAGAGATGTCAAACTTACCACCAAATGCTGATCTGCAAAAGGAGATGAGGAAAGATCTCTTAGAGCTAATCATGAGAGACAAGTTCTATCATGCCAAGGTTGAACAATTTAAAGACTGGCCACTCATTACACTCAAAGCTAAAGCAAACATAATTGAAAGAGTAAGAAATGATCCCAGTATGAAAAGGTCTGCACCAGATTGGAATAAGTACAAAAAGACTATTGCAGAGCTTACCCTGGAATACAAAAGAAAGAAGGCTGAGTTGGTTGCAGCCAAGTATGGTTCAGCAAAGACCATATTAAAGTGGTATAGGTAGTACACTGGCATGGTGTATGAGAAGCTTGAAAAACTAATAGAAACAGATCCTACAGCTCCAAAGAAACCAGCATACAAGAACAAGAAAGCTGACGAGTCACAGCAGCAGACCCTCTCTTTAAAAGCATTGTTCACATCATCTGACACTTCCATCAATGCCTTGAATCAAAGAAAAAGGCAAAAGCAGATTGATAAAGAAGATGCAGAAATATAAGCTGACATTATGAAAGTGGCCATCAAGAAGATGATAGAAGAGAATCCTGACTCAACAAAGTTACAAGAAATTGCCAAAAGATTCATGACCAGGCCTCCATCTCCAAACTCTCATCAAATAAAATCCATCCCCAAAAATCCATTGAACTCAAAAATACTAAAGTGTAAGTCTGATAAAAAGACCCATGAATTGATTCTGCTCAATTCCAATGGAAAAGTTGAACACATTTCAAGGGAGTATGCATTAGGTTTGGATGCAGCTGATCTCCTAGATCTATTAGACCTTCAACTTTCCAGGGATGAGGATGATGAGGATTCCCTTAACTTTGAGCTGCAATTCAAGGGCCAAGTTAGAGAAAAGCTGATGAGAGAATAAAGATAAAAAATAATGAAGTGTTTTAGCATCATCTGTTCTAGGGGGAGATTGTTGGCCCATGCATTCAAGCCCAGAAGAACAGATGATAAGGAAAAGCCAAAAATGGTTCAGAACAGTTGATCATCATAAGCAGAGCTTGTTCAAGACTTCCCCTTGACAGTAGTTTTCTAGCATCTGATAAACTTCAAGCAATGATTATCTCAACAACTGATAAGCCAAAGTACTGCTGAAGAATAAAGACTGAAGCTCTATCTACTGATGTCTCCCAAGCACTGTTGAAGACAAAAGCACTGCCCATTCAAGGACTGATCACACTTTGAAGAAAGCACTGATGCTCAACATCAGTGCTTAGACTACAACAGTGGAAAGCTGAATCAGTGGTTTATGTAATCAGTGTCTATTGTAATCAGTGTTTATATGTAACAGTGTTTAGAGTTTGTTAGGAGGTTAGATGTCACTTTCATGGTGACATCGGCAAAGATGCTCAGTGGTTTCGTTTGTACTATAAATAGAACAGTACCTGTACTGTTCTGTCAGCACATTCCCACCAAGTCATCTTGTACGAACAAATCACTGAGCTCAGGCTGAGGGGGAGTCTAGTGCATGCATGCATAAGTTGAATTTTGTAATAGATACAATCTTTTAACTTAATAAAATCATGTATGCTTAAAGCTATACTTCCTTGATTGTGTGATTAAAGTTTATTTCCATTTCCGCTGCACTTCAATTCTCTATTTCATCTTTCAATTCTAATTAAAAAACACAATCTAAGAAACTCAGATCCTAACAACAGCTAACATTCTACTATGCTGGGCACTGCTTACGGACCGTATGGGGTCCAGGCTTACGGTTCGTAAGCCTTGTGCAGAGCAAATGTTCTACACTTTGGTAGTTTTGGCCCCTAGACTTGTATTATCGTGTTTTCGTCATTTTAACCCCTTTAACCTAATATTTAGGTTATATAAAGGTGTTAAGGCATGTGTAACTTGGATTTTTGTCAGAAAGTGTTAGGAATATCGTTTTGCTCGATCATTCGATTGCGTATTTCGTAAAATAAAATGTAACATTTTTTTTAAATACGAAAATGATCAAAATTGTACAATGTTCAAAAATTGAAGATGTCACAATACATCATTAGTAGAGCTACTTATCATTTTTTAGTTTAAGTTCAAAGAGGTTTCGACAAACAACTGATGTATTATCATTTCTCTTTTTCTCTCCAGGAAACTCGTTTTTGTTTGTCTTGTTTTTGACCTTTTTGATCTTTTTCAATGTTTTTTTATTTTTCTGATTTGAAATTATTCCACCTAAAATTCAAAAGGTAAATTTACAGTTTTAAAAACATCTTTTTGGATTTCTCAAGAAAAATATTCACAAAAACGATTTCCCGATGTGGATTAGCTCCTGTTTTACCTTGATGCCACTTATCAAAATTCATTTAATAAAAAATGATGTATCAAAATTTTGGGAAAATGAGTTGGCATGTTGGTAGTCGATGTGGACCTAAAAAACATTGATGAGTTTCTCGTTGAAACAATCACTTGTGAAGTGACATTTGAGATCGATGTGTTTGGTCTGGAGTGTTCTATGAGATTTTTAGTAATCCGTATAGCAGCCTTAATATCAACAAAAATAGAAGAGATTAGGAATTCAAAACCGTAGTCCTGGAACTGCATCGTGCGTTGCCAGGTGTCTCAATGATTTCCTAAGCTGAATATCCACCCGTAGTATATTTCAAGTTGAATTGCAGCCACCATAAACGGAATCACTATGACTATTCAAGTCGAAGTTATTATCATTAGAGTACCAATGACCGGTGTCTTGAAAACCCTTCAAATAACAGAAAAATCTCTTCACAGCAACAAGTTGAGAAACCTCTGGGTCCGACTAGTAATAAGCAAGAGGGCATATGGGAAAAGTTTATACACATCATCATTGGACGATCCAAAATGATGTCTTCCACATACTTCTGCACCAGCAAAGGTCTTCGACTGTCTCCTTGAGAAGTAGTGTGCGGTTGTTCAATCCATGCTTAGGCATCTGCACACCCGGTTGGTTTGTTCAACAAACACATTTTCTTCAATCACACCGAGGAGAAATGTACACTGCACGTTCATCTTGTAGGCCTTAAACTTCTTGTGGAGAAATAAGCCATGAATCTTCGAAAGGTTTTAAACGTGCTGCAGGCTCATACATTTCATTGGAATCCATCCTCTAGACCCGATCAAAGCCTTAAACAACCAAATTGTGACACATTTATCATCTTGTCGAAGATCTTAACTTCATTCATCATCATTCCTTTATTGAACATTTTCTTCTTTTCTCTCCATCAAAAGCAACATCTCCTCCTTGATTTAGCGATATGTCGGAGCTTCATGTTCGTTGATCAGTTGCTGGATCCTACACTATCAACAATCCTACGATAATTAATAGTTCCTCCTGGAAAAACATGCACACTACTTTAAACATCAATTGTGACTTCGATTTCTCGAAGATTCGGAATTGATTGAGCTCCCCCTGAAACAGTTCTCAACTTGGGTTTCCAAATCTGTTTTTGTTTTTCATTTTTAAGATTTGGTTTAACAGACCGTGTTTGGAAAACCATAGGTTTTAAAACCTTTTCAACTTCCTTTCGTTGTTTTCGTTTCTATTTCAAATTTCTTTCTTTTTGAAACCAAAGTCTTATTTCGGTGAAACAGATCGTGATCGGTAAGAGTTTCCATAGGGGGCATCAGCTTTTGCGTTTCCTTTCGTGAGATATGGGCAGTTTCTGACAAAGTGTCCATACTCACCGCATTCAAAGCATGATCTCCGCTCAACAAACCTTGGAGTATCATGACGTGATAGCTTGACGATGAACTTTGTGATCTCAAAGTACTTAGTCCAGGGTCAGTACAATTTGTGTGCTGTACATAATTGTTTTGATGGTTTTGTTTCAAAATCTGGACTTTTTTAACAAAATTTGTGTTGGATTTGTTTTCAAAAGATTCGATTTTGTCAATCCCTCGAGATCTCACGAAGTTCACATTCCAAACTTGTTTCTTGTTCTAACGACGTTTGCCCGTTTTCTTTTCAGATTCAGTATGATTTTGCTTTTGTTGATTGTTCTGAATTAGCATTTTTTTATTCCCAAATTTCTTTCTAACTTCGGCTTTTGGTATAGGAGCACACTGAGTTACCATAACTCTTGCGTTCGACTTACCTAAAAACTTACCAGTAGAGTCCTCGAAAACTTTATCAGTCAAGGACTGATTGACATTTTTGATTGGAAGTCCTTATCTGAAAATATTTTATCAGAACCAATCATCGTGTAAAGCAAGTTCACACTTTCACAATGAGCGTCAGTAGGCGTGACCAGGGCAGTCACACATGGTTTCACTAGAGGATCACAAAGCATGTGATTCTCAAAAGGTATGTTTTCCTCTTTGATGTCACACCTCGGTCTCCGATGGGCCCGGATGGGTTTAAGCGTGACGGTTGGGAAGCAGTTATCACAATTTAATAATAATGCAGCGAAAGTGTTAAGAGTGTAGGATCGTGTACGAACCCGAACGAGTCGTTCAGAGGAGTTTTACTTCGTTTCAGAGGTGGAAACTAAGAAACAAAGGTAGAAACAACTTAATCTTCACTTTAAACACCTTGTATATTGAATTAACAATGATTACAAGCAAACGTCACACTGGCAGCACCTCGGTACAATATTCTGATTCCCCTCGAAATGACATGAACACAAGCCTATTTATAGTGTTTCTGATTCCCCACGAAATGACATGGTGTCATTTCGAGCGGAATCAGCACTTATCTTTCGAGCGGAATTAGAACTTAACTTTCGAGCGGAATTAGAAACGTATGTGATTTAGCTTGAAATGACAAGGTGTCATTTCGAGCGGAATCACCCCTAAAAACCACTATCTCATTTTAGTGCCCTGATCTAACTATTTCAGTACAAGACTCGATACAAGACGAAGTTGACAGATGCATGCACTAACAGACTCCCCCTCAGATGTTGACAAGTCTCACGTGTCGAGTCTTCGCATCTTCAGTCTTGATCAGTCTCTGGGCTTCATTCTTTCACCCGGCATTACCAGACTCCCCCTAATAATGTGCTGACATTCCTTCAGTTCATCAACAACATCTGCTTCAGGATCGTAGACTGGCTTACACTCTCTTCTCTTAGTCTTCAGGTATAGAAAACCTGGCTCTTTAAAACACAAGCTTGTCAGGATCGAATGACCTGACTCTTCCGGAGGTTGTTCCAAGATCGTAACCCAGCTTTTATCCAACTCAGGTATTCTCAGAATTGATAAATCCAGCTCTTTCATAATCCTGCACAATCTCTACCTCAAAGTAAATTTTCTAAATTTAACAATTCAATGTATGCACTAACACTGACTCACCCTCAAAAATAACTCAATAATCTTGATGAACCGCTTTTAAAATTTGTTCAAAACACATTTAATTTTTAAACACATAATTCTTATCACAAGAAAGTCATCATGTCTAGTACTTGGAATTTTGAAAATCAGCTCTCCAACACCAGTTGTCGAAAATCTTTTTGGATTTTTCAAAAATTTATGCTAAAACACACCGAAAATCTTTTTGGATTTTTTAAAGTAAAGAAATGCAGTAAAGAAATATTCACATACAATATTTTTGTGAGTTCGTGCAAGAGGATCATATCAGTTTTTGACAAGTCACAAGTGCCGTTGAGCTTAGTTACACATTAAGAATTAAACAATTCACTTAGATTGCCAATATACTGATCCACTTAAATTCTCATACAAATATCAACTGATTCAGGATATGAGTTAGATGTTTTAAGGACTTAAACTCATTCATGTGTCCCACCTCTTGAATATACTCCTGTATCTAGATCCCAATATTCAGTCTTACAGGTGAATATACCACAGATGATATTTGTAAGGGAATAAATTATAGTACAAAACCGGGAGAGCTCAGGTCAGAACTTTCGTTCAGTAGAGAGATGACGGCTCGACTTTTGGTGTGTCCCCGTTAGAGGATCTTTTGTATTACAACAACAATGACTATCAATTTTATTGTTTCATCAATTTACTGAGGGTGGCACTATGTTTCAAGCAAGCAGAAAGTATTATCCGGGGACTAGGCCATTGCTTCCGCAAAATCAGAAGTCCCGGGATAATACCGCAGATATCACTGAGCATAAAGACCTAGTATCTCAGAAAGAGGGACCTTTCAAACGATATTTCAGGGGTTACCTATATATCCAAGTAGTGTTCCCCACAAAATAAGCAAGTTTGACTTTAAGTTTATATCCCGAAAAAGATTACTAAATGTGTAAAAACCTATCGGCATATCATCAGTGAGACCGTTTAACGCTATTTAAACATTACATTTCTTTAGCATACTGTGACTGTCTACTGATGTACTATCATTTCCTCTTCTTTGACACTAAAACTCATATTGAATTTTATCATGTTTTTGATTTTTTTTAAAATTTTCTAATGTTTTTGGATTTTCTGAAAATTTCTACTCCCCCTAAAATTCAAACACATTAAAGGAAATTTGAAATACAAACTATACAATAAAATGACAACCGATATCGAATCACATCAAATTCGCCATTCACTTAGCATAAACAATCAGAACTCCCCCTTTCACAAAACTATTTTCTCATTATGATTTCAAAGCACTTAAGTTTGTTTTAACCAAAATGATTTTTTCGGAAAATAAGTTTTGTTTGTTTTATCACTTGTAAAGTTAGGGGTTTGGTTCATCATATTGTCCTTCAAATACCGCTTGTAAGTTTGGTCTAATCAAGTTCAACCTAATGACCTTGATTAACCATTTGTAGGAAAAACAAGTACAACTTAATGTCCTTGATTTACCACTTGTAGGTGTAAAACCTTCATCAACCAACTTGTAGGAATACCACATCTACACAAAATCATTTTACCAATAAGGATGCCGATTCCTGCTTCACACTTACCAACCTGGAAGCTCCGGCAATTCACACTTATCCTGTAAAAATTTAACTATTTTTAAGATTCAATCACACAAACAATTACTCAGAAAAATGCCGATTCCTGATCCACGATTACAAACTTTGGATCTCCGGCAAGTCATATGTTCAAGGAAAAAGAATTTCCACCCAAGTCTGACCAACCTTGGGTGGTTTTAACTCCTTTAGCTCTTGTTCAGTTGGGTTAAAAATTGCTTTCTTTGTTGCGTAAAAATCTTTAACCCCTTTTACTTTCCCATCAAGCATTTTCCCGAAAATTTTCTTAACATTTCCATTAAAAACTTTTTCGACATCAAATTCATTCTTTTCAGAATAAAATTGATCCAAGATCTCAATCTTACCAACTTTCTGTTTAATCTTCTCAAACTTCAGTGATGGAAACTCATCATCATTCACTGAAAGTATTTCTTTCACCTCACCTTGTGGCTCTTCTGGCTTTGTGGAACCAGATTCATCGCCAATTTTTACATCACCCTTCTTGACAACCCATATTTGGTTATCTTTTGCTTTCTTTTTGTAAAACTTCTTTTTAGAACATTCACCAGCCTCATAAGTTGAATTTTCAAATATTTTGAATTTTTCGGTTGGTGGATCAACATCAACAACTATTTCTTTCAGTTTTTCAGAAACTCCCTGTTTAGTCTTAGCATTTTTTCGGACAGTTCCATGCAATGTGACCAACTTCATTGCATTTGAAACTGGTTCGAGTCACTTTTGGATGAAAAACTCCAGTTCCATTCCTTTTCTTTTCAGCAAGAAACTCCTGGTTTGATTGTTTCCAGAACGGTTTCTTCTGTTCTTCTTCTGCACTTCCTCCTGAAACAAATTCTGTTTTTGTTTTAGAATTTTTCTCATTTTTATAATTTTCTGAAGGAATAAAACCTAATCCTTTCTTTTTGTAGCTACCATTATGGTTTGGTTTCTTTTGAAAACCAGAACCAGAATTGTAACCCTTTTTCTTGTTTAATCGTTGTTGTACTCTTGAAGTGTATTTTTTAGGTTTTCTAGTAAGATTTAAATCTTTTATTTCAGAAATCTTAATTTCTGTCATTTTGAAAACCTTTTTGATCATTTCAAATTTAACACTTCTTATTGGAAACTCTTTGTCAGAGTATAATTTGTCAGAATCAATTAAAATGTATGCAACTTCAAATGTTTCATCATCCAAATTTGCTTTTGTTAACAAAAATTCTTTACTATAAGACCGTTTAACCGACGACTTTGGAGTGCTGACTGATGAACTTGAACCTCCTGACTCAGACTCCTCATCAGTATCCAACACCTGATCAACCACCTTTTTAATTAACTCAGACTCATGATCAGTGTCAGACGATATGAAAGTAACATCAATGTTTTCTGGTAATTCATCAGTTGTGTCGGTTTTTAACTTTATATTGACTGCTTTTTCGAGTTGCTCCTCATTTGGTTTTCTGGGAGAATAACCTTGCCAGATCGGAGGCGGACACTTGTTATAGCTAGCAGTCGGTTTCATACCAGTTTCCTTCTTCTTTGGCTTCTCATCTTGAAAAGCTTCCATACCTGCAACAGTCGGATAAATTCTATCAATAAGATAATCAGAACTAGAATAACTCTGCAATAATCGTCTGATTCTCTCATTTTCAATATTTTCATTCTCCAATTCCCGTTGCAGCTTGGCACATTCTTTGATGTAGTGATTTATCGATTTCTGCTTTGTCATCATCACAGAATTCATCATCGTTAGTGCTTGTTCTCTTTCAGAATTTGTATTTTGAAGGCCAGTTACTGTTTTGTTCAAGACATCATAAGATTCTTTCACATAGTTGAGATTGAACAATAACTGTTCCTTCATCTTCTCAAACTCATCTAGCTTCTCTTCTTTTGCTGCACATTCCTTGCATGGTTCCAAACACTTCAAGCAAGGCTTGATGACTTCAACAATCTTTTCAACTTCAATAATTTTCTCAACTTCAACCATTTTTTCAGCTTCAGTCACCTTTTCTGCTTCATGTATCTTTTCTGGTGTAGGTCCCGTAAGCGGTGCGGATTGTAACAGAATCGTCGATCTAACCTAGAGTGCGGAATCCTCTAGATCATATTTCACAGAAAACGAGTAGAAACAGAATCAAAAACACGATACACTTTCAATCCGGTCTTCTATTGATTATCCAACACGAAGTTTACAATCAATTCAAGACCTACAAGAAATCTCTCAGCCAATCTCTGTAGATTTCTCTAACTCTCTCTCAAACTCTATTCACTGGCTTAAATGTCTAACCTAAACCCTTACGCCAAGCCTTGTTTATATAGGACAAGGTTTGCACATGGGCTTTGGTCTGGGCCAGGCCATTCTCCAAGCCCATAACACTAATTAAATCCCTAACCAATAATGCTAAGCCCAATACAAAATATCCAAAGACTAAATAATCAAACTATTAAGCTGTTGTCACAAAACATGCACCAACATACTCCCCCTTGACAATAGCTTCATAGTGTAACTTTGTCTTCAAACATATTGCAGTCTTTTGATCTTTGGATAGCGTCAGCTACACAGTTTCTGACATCAACAAACTCCCCCTTAGCTGATGCTTCCAATCTCCAAAACTTTCATTCGTTGTAGATCAGCGAACTAGAAATCTTTGGTTAGCAACTATCTTCAATTCTTTCATATCTCTTTCTTCAATTTAGTAGAAGGATCCTACCATGCATCTTCACACGAACTTCACTCTCAATCTGCACTTTACTTGTATTCTGCACTTCATTTTGATAACTGCATCAATCTGTTTAGCAACACAAGCAAGTATCTCGAAAAACCATTAGCCTTTTTCACATTTAAAGATAAACCAATATTTTATCTTAATTTGCAAAAACAACTACCTGTCAGTTCAAAATGGGAGATCTTTTAAAAGGAAATATTTTTAGTATTTTTGATTTTTCAAAACAAACTAACAAACTAAACTAAACTAAAAAATATTTACAATACATCTTTTTGTGAGTATCATGTGCAAGAAGATCATATCAGCAAAATCAAACTGTTTTCACACTATTAGTTAATTCTTTATTTAATTTTCGTGAAAAGCAGTTCAAGACGATTACCAGTATGTTTGTCCACCTAAACAAAATGCATGAACATTTCAAGTACCATTACCATATGATACGTTAAGGTAATATTATTTCTGATATATTAGTGTGTCCCACTTCAGGATATACCCCCGCGATCAAGGTATGCACAAAGATTCATCGTAGTAGGTGAGTATACTAAATTCATCCGTTTTATTTTTCAACATTTAGATAATTGGTGAACAGGTCAGTACTTCCGTACAGCAGAGAGACCAAAATATCTAACGAGGGCTAAGACAAATACCATTTTTGGTACGATTTGTGCATTTTGCACTTATTGAATGACTCTCTATGAGAGCTTCTTCATTTTCAGGGTTTTGGCATTTTTAGCTCTTTTAAGATATCATGGGTGTGTCTAGGTCAGCATGTATCTGGATGCAGCAGAAGGACACCCCTGATATCCCCAGATGAAATAACAGTATAAAGACCCAAAACTTCAGATTTTGGCAATCTATCAACGCAAGATTTAAGGTCATTAAACCATACACCACTGATGTGTTCCCCACTCATACTCAGTGCATTTAGGTTTATATCACTTTGGTAAGTTAATTATTTCATGCTTTTGCCTACTGGTACATCATATGATGAAGCTGCTATCACACTTAAGCATGTTAATTCAGTTCGAGTGTGACAGTCTAACTTGCTGATGTACTATCACTTCTTCTTTTTCACACAGAGAAAACTCATTTTCGATTTTTCAATGTTTTTGGATTTTTTTAAATTTTATAACTTACTCCCCTTAAAAACACGCACTAACTAAACTCTTTTTGGCTTAGAGGAATTTCTCCCCCTAAATTTTTGTTTTTATGGAGTAAGTTTCAAAAACACAAATTTAAAAACACAAACAAACTCCCACCTTAACATGACTACAGTTTTTCACGTTTTAAGTTTAAAAAACAATCAAAATGATCACAGAAGTAAATAGTTCGTTACCCATGTTAACCGACTATTCACCTCAGATGCTTTACAGGAACAACCACTGTCGAACACATCAACAGTCCTTCTTGGTCATCCTGCACACACTCAACAACTCAGTTAGTCTTGAGAACCCAAACCTTACCGGTTTTGGGTCTACCATGTAAATCCACATAAGATGCTTCAATCCAATATCCATCACTCCTGACTGGTGTCTTGGATGTTTTAACCATTGTTGAACAAGATTGATAATTTCCACTAGGTCTTTGATTGCGAGAGTTCCAATAAACTCTCGAATTTTCTGACCTTTGGAAATTATTATCTGGATACCTTCTTCTCCCATTATTATACCATGAATTTTGGAAAAATTTTGGATGTTGTTGAACATTTGAGTTACTAAAACCCCTATGTTCATTTCTTTGTTGAAAATTTCGATTACCAGCAGTTTGGTATCGATTTTGATATCCAAAATTTTTACTTTGACTTTGAACCCGATTTGATTTACCACTATATTGACTAAATTGTGGAGAAATACTTCTTGGTCTATCAAAACTTTTCGAAGTTGAGGGTTTTGATTGAGTTTCAGGTTTCTTTGTATGACAACTTGATTTTACAGTATTGCTTGACCCAACCTGATTCCCGTCTTTAATCTCATCAACTTGTTTTTTACCTTTCTTCAAAGGACAACAACTTGCCACATGCCCTTTGTTGTGACATTTAAAACAGGATCTTTTCTTATAAGTTTTCTTTTTGTTTGATCCATTTTTAAATGTTTTGACCTTTTTGTCTTCAGTATCCTCATCCACTTTATGAGGTGTACTGTTAGACCCAACAGATTCTTTCAAAGAAACTGGACTATTTGGTAAGTCCACAGCTATCGGATCCACTACCTCTTGTGCAGTGGTTACAAAATCAATTAGCTCTTCTTCATTAGGCAGAAAAGGGTAGTCTTGATTTTCAGAAGATGAAGCTTTAGTAAACCCCACCCCTGTTTTATCATTACTCCTTTTTAAACCTTTTTGAATTTGAGTCCTGACTAACGAAGAATTTCCAAAATTGTTTAACTTTCCCTGAAGTTCAACAATTTTGGCTTGTGCATCAGCCAATTCTGTGCACTTTTCTGAAAGCTCGTTAGTCTTTTCTTTCACAGTTTCACGAGCCAAATCAATGACCTGTAACAGTTCATTGACTTTGCTTGTTAAACTGCTAATTTCTTGTTCATTTGATTTGAGTTTTTCTAAAGAATTTGACTCTCTTTTAATCAAAAGAACATTTAACTCTTTTCGGTTTTCCAAATCGGCTAACATAATTTTGTTTTGCTCCGATAGTCTGTCAACTTTAACTTGTAGTTCAGTGCAATTAAGACATGTATGACTTACAGATTCTGATGATACCTTTAGCTCTGATGTAAGTTCATTCACATCATTCAAGCCCTTTGAAACTTCTGCATGTTTCATCTCATCATTCTCCTCATCTGCTTTCGTATTTTCTTCTATCTCACCAGCTACTTCTCCAATCTTCACAGCTGCAAGCTCAGCCACCAATGCTTGATCACATGTATTCGATTTTGAAGACATCTGATAACGTTTTTCCAAAGCTTCCCACTGCTCTCTAGAAGTCCCATACGTCTTGAAAGTATGTTTAACACCCTCAGGCAAGGACATCTTTATTGATGCGAAAGCTTTCTTCTCAGCATCAACCAGCTGTTTCTCAGATTCATCCATCTTCTCATAAGAAATTACTTTTACCCTTCCTTCAACTCGTCGTGTGGGAGCAACATATCCATCAATCATACAACTCCACATTCTCGCATCCTTACTTTGAACATATGCCTCAACCTTCTTTTTCCATTCAGCATATTCATTTACATTTATAAGCTTTGGCCAGTTTTTAACAACCTCATTTCCATTGTTCATCTTAGCCATCACACAGCGTAAAAGTTTAAATGAATTTTGGTAACCTGTGTCAAAATCCAAATCTAACTTCTCTACTGGTCCTTGTCTAGCTTTTACCGTAAGCGAACTGTTGAAACCGTACAAATACTATCCAATTTTCACTTTCAATCCGGTCTTCTATTGATTATCCAACACGAAGTTTACAATCAATTCAAGACCCACAAGAAATCTCTCAGTCAATCTCTGTAGATTTCTCTAACTCTCTCTCAAACTCTATTCACTGGCTTAAATGTCTAACCTAAACCCTTATGTCAAGCCTTGTTTATATAGGACAAGGTTTGCACATGGGATTTGGTCTGGGCAAGGCCATTCTCCAAGCCTATAACACTAATTAAATCCCTAACCAATAATGCTAAGCCCAATACAAAATATCCAAAGACTAAATAATCAAACTATTAAGCTGTTGTCACAAAACATGCACCAACAAACTCCCCCTTGACAATAGCTTCATAGTGTAACTTTGTCTTCAAACATATTGCAGTCTTTTGATCTTTGGATAGCGTCAGCTACACAGTTTCTGACATCAACATCTGGTTCAGCAATCTTCTCAGCAACACTTTTTACTTCATCAATTTGAACAACATCCTTTGTTTGATCATCACTTTCAGACTTCGTTTTCATTTGTTCTTTTGCAGCTTGTCTTTCCTTCAGCTTCTCCAAGCGATCTGCAAAATAGAAATGAAAACTTTCATTAGAGAGATGAGATTTTGCAATATTAATATGTCTTTCTTCTTCTTCATCACTACTGCTATCATCAGTTGGTGATTGATCAAACTCAATTGACTTTTCAGCATTATCATCCGAAGAACCAGAATCAGCTGGTGTTTGATCAAAAACAACTTCCTTTTATGAACTTTCATCACTTTGTGAACTTTCATCTGAACTCTGTGAGCTTTCTTCAGATGCAACAGACTTTTCCTCCACATTCTTCACAGTCTCACCAATAGACTTCATCCATGTAGTAAACATATCTGGTTCTTTCAAAATTTTAGCAATGAATGCTTTGAAATCTCCTTTATCATTCACAAACATATCCCAGCTAAAACCTTCAGGCAATTTTTCATCATCTTGAAAATTCCAGTTAAAGTTCTCTTGATTCCCCAGACATGGTCTTTTTGAATCCTCGATCACTTTTCTACCATGAGCCACCTGTGGTTCTTGCTGTTGTTGCTGACCAACTTGCTGATATATGGCTTTCCGGTAATAGTCATCTTTTCCGAATGGATTCTTTACATCATTAGCTTCTTTGTTCTTGCATTCTCTTTTAAAATGGCCTTTCTCCCTGCATCGAAAACAAGTAACTTTAGATTTATCAAAACCTAAAGTAGACACATGTGCATCAAGAAAGTCATTTCTTCCAGTAATCAGCTTGAACTTTTCAGCTTGTCTAAGAACACTAGCTAGACACCATTTGATGTCCATTAGCTCCATCTCTTCAGCATCTATCTGATCGTAATCCTCCTTTGTTAACATAGGATTCCCGATCCGCCCTGCGACCAAACCTTCATAAGATAGCAACACAGAACCAAGCAATGTCATGTGATCTTTCTCAATCTCTTCAGAAAAACTTTGACCTTCTGGAAGATTCAAAGCAATGTTGCATTGTATCACATAATCATTTCCTGTCTTTGTGCTTTGAGAATGGAAGCTTGATGTAGTATCTTTAGGATTGACACTCGGGTATGAAGAGAAACCACTGCTACTTTTAGAACTTTGATCAACTTTTTCAGATGAATCTCCAGCACTAAACGTAGTTTGGATTTTCGGGCTTTTTTCAACTTCTGGAACACTGCCTTTGTACATTTTCACATCCTGTTGACCACTTGGACTATTCATTCTCGTAATCTTTTGCTGTTCCAGATCTTGACCCTCAATCTTTTCAATGAACTGAGAAATCGTCAACCCATCATACACCCCAGTATTCTTCAAAATCATCAAGTATGTGCCCCATTCCTTTTGTGGTAAAGCGTCAGCTAACTTGTCTACCCACTCTTCATGATCTTTTGTTATACTAAGCATCGACATGGATCGCACCAAGTGGCAATAACGTTCAATTAGTTTCTTTATATCTTCACCCGGTAGACTGCTGAATAAATCAAATTCTTTCTTGAGCTACGCCTTCTTGCTCTTTTCCATGTTCTCACTGCCCTCAAACTTGACTCTAAGAGCATCCCAAATCGATTTTGAAGTCTTGTCATGTTGAAGTAGAATAAAGATGTCTTCTTTAATGGCTTGCTGCAGTAAACTGATCATCATCTTTTCAGCTCGGTACATGTCACGTTCTTTGTCACTAAATTCTGAGAGTTCTTTGATAACTTGTAAATCTGTCCGTGGCAAGACATACTTCTTCAGAATACATTCCCATGATCTCAGATGGTTTGCCTGAACCCAGTTTTCAAATCTGTCTTTCCACCCGTAGTACTCTTCTATGCTCATCAGTTTCGAGGGCTTTTGTAAAGTTCCGGTCTCGTTTTCCAAGTTCATATTCTGAGCAATGGAAGCCGGAGTAGTCGGGGATGAGGCGAATGCGTTGTAAAACTCGTTTTCCATAATTCTTGTTCAAGTGAAATATCAAACAATCTTTCAAACGAATTGGTTCACTTTGTAAAATACCTTTAACTAAAACACATGAGCCGACAACAATAGTTTATAATATAATTCTATTGGGCCGATAAGTCTGATAGAATCTCGTGGACAGACACGTTTGATATTAAACCCTTGCTGATTAAACCGAGAATTGGTGGGTTGCAAATGACTTTAATACCAACGAAATGTAATTGGACCGAAACTCTTGTTCACATGTGCTGCCTTTTTAAATTTTGTGGCCGACAACAATATCGTTCAACATATATGATTGGGCCGATTCTTACACTATACTGACAACATGTTCACGTTCTTCAAAAACAAACTTTTGGAGCGGAATCTAAATTTACGACAGTTTGGATTTTCGAGCGGAATCCTGAGTTGAAGCTTGGAGCGGAATCAGACTCAATCAGTAACTTGGAGCGGAATCAGCTTTTGAGCACTTGGAGCGGAATCAGCTTTTGAGACTTTTGGAGCGAAATCAACAAGTATTTTGAGCGAAAACACACAGTTTCGAGCGGAATACCAGGTCTTTCTTGAAATTTTTCGAGCGGAATCAACCTAATGAAGCTAATCTGGAGTGAAATCAGGAACTTTCGGTTCGAGCGGAATCACTTCGAAAGTTGATTTTGGTTATTTTTCGGTCGAATTTTGCAATGAAACATTCCGGGGTTTCCTAATATGTATTTTTACACAATCTGTGAAAAATTGATCCGATTTTGACCGTTAAAACTTGTTGAACAGAAGAAAGAAGGTGTAGAAGATAGAAAATGCTATGAAATCCAGCTATAATCTGCAGAACTCCTCCTCCTGAGCTCTGATACCACTTGTAGGATCGTGTACGAACCCGAACGAGTCGTTCAGAGGAGTTTTACTTCGTTTCAAAGGCGGAAACTAAGAAACAAAGGTAGAAACAGCTTAATCTTCACTTTAAACACCTTGTATATTGAATTAACAATGATTACAAGCAAACGTCACACCAGCAGCACCTCGGTACAATATTCTGATTCCCCTCGAAATGACATGAACACAAGCCTATTTATAGTGTTTCTGATTCCCCACGAAATGACATGGTGTCATTTCGAGCAGAATCAGCACTTATCTTTCGAGCGGAATTAGAACTTAACTTTCGAGCGGAATTAGAAACTTATGTGATTTAGCTTGAAATGACAAGGTGTCATTTCAAGCGGAATCACCCCTAAAAACCACTATCTCATTTTTAGTGCCTTGATCTAACTATTTCAGTACAAGACTCGATACAAGACGAAGTTGACAGATGCATGCACTAACAAAGAGTAAAAATATTCATAGCATTATAAGTGTCTGAATATATATAAAATACAAGTTGTTCAAGCGTTCAAGTATTTACGGGCGGGATCAAGATAAAACGAAGCTTAGACATCATAGGCCTTAAGCTAGGAGTTGCAAATTCCGTAGCCTTTATCATAGCAGACCCGGATTCCCGGCCTAATAACAAGGTTCGGTAACTGCAGTTCAATCTTTTGAAAATACGCCAGCTTTCGCCGGTAAATACAATTAACTGGCTCATTTTGAAAATAATTTTTCAAAAGTTATTTTATACATAGAGAAAACCCGTAGGTAATCATTTAATATTTTTTGGGATTTTGTCTAATCACCAGATTTATATATTTGTCATACAGTGGGAACCAGATATCAAAGCTGGTTATTTTCAGTGCTATAATGATTAAAGTACACACCAAAGTTGAATAACGTGTCTTACAGTCAGTATGCCTACCCCGATACGTTATTCTGTATGGCCATAACAGTTCATTAGTCGGGACGCCCGGAGACGTAACCCCCAATTGTTCCAGTTATCAAATATAACGGATTAAACCGGGTTCTTACACTTATGAGCAATCATAGGCGGCTCAATTATGTAATACCCTCTCCAAGTGGCGTATTCGCCATACCCCAAGTTTTCAAAGAAAATAAGTTAAGAATATTAACCTTTTAGCTAGCTTCCAACCGACAACGGTTTTAGTATAGTAAAAGCCATAAAACAAAGTAATTCAACTCAAGTCCGAATATATAGGGGGTCTATAGTCCGGAGTGAACAGATTCTGTTATCTGTTAGAATGTATACGGGTCATAGGTTAGTTCCTTAGACACGACCCGTTACTAAACAATAAGATCGATTCGCTAGATTAAGCGCATATTGATTAGAATGTAATTTATACCTATCCAAGTGTAAGGACTCATTGGATAAAGGTTAAGTAAACCAACATTCTGATTTTGAAAGGTTTTAAAAAGGTTTTGACCCGTTTCGCTTAGTTTATGCGAACTAAGTTCGCATAACTAGTTATGCGCATAAAGACGGGTTTTAAAGGTCGGATGGGTATACGACAAGACCAAGTAGTAAAAAAATATTTTTAGTTGAAGTACATACTGATCTAAAGTCAGATTATGGTTCGGTTTAGTTTAAAATCATTTATTTTGGTACTTTGACCACATAAGGGTATTGTGGTCATTTTCAATAATAATTTCAAGACTTGTCATTTAACCCATCAAACGCAATGACCATATGGTATAACTACAGAGAGTTATACTCAAAAATATTATGGTCCTAAAACTAGTTTAAAACAGGTCTAAACGTTGACCAAACGGGTCAGAATCAAAAGTCAAAGCAAAAGTCAAACAACTTGACTTTTGACATACAATGAGACTTTAAACTGAATTGGACAAGTTGAGCATGGTATTATCAGTTTATATTAGTTGGAAAACTTGTATATATGTCAAACCAACTTTGTTAAAAGTTATAGAAACCATTTATGCCAGTTAGTCGAAAATTCAACTTTTACATAATATGCTCAACTTAGCAACTCAACTAGTAAATGTGATTATCCGAGGGTATTATCACAGAGGTATCATACCATCATTATTACGATCACGTAGGAAAGTTCGGATTGAACTTTACCTAGACCAAAATGGTCAGAAGCTAAAGTCAAACAAAAAGTCAACTGTTTGACTTTATACTTCAAATAACTAATATAATTGAAAAAGACTAAGTAGAAACACTTACTTGGAAGTGTTTGAGCAGAAAAGAACTGAGAGTGGGAGTCCTCTTGTCCAGAGGAAAGCTCCAAGCAGATTAGAGAGAAAGAATGAGAATGAGAAAGGAAATGAGGATGAAAAGATGGCATATTTATAGTTGCAAGATCATCACAAGATCATGCCAAGTGTTGAGGAGGCTTCTCAGATGTGTACAAGTGCTCCTTGAGGTGTAGGAACCAGAGGAGGTTGTGGTAAGTCGGTTGCAAGGTCGCAAAATAGGTTGTAAACAACTAGCTGTTTTTCTGATCTGCAGGTCACCTTACGGACCGTAAGCATTATGCCCTTACGGTCCGTAAGGACCTTGTTTTGCTTGCCCATCACTCCACTTGCGGACCGTTTGCAAACAAGTCTTACGGTCTGTAAGACCTACTGGCGTGCATTCTTTTAAATATACAGTCCGTAAGCCATAAGGCCTTACACTCCATAAGGACTTCAAGAATAAGAATTTTGCACTTTTGAACCCTTGGGTTTGATAAGTTATTGATATGTGTAATGTCATTCCCTGTCCTCCCATACAGTAGGGATTAGTTGGACATCTGGGATGCGTTTCAGTTAATGCACAATAAGAATTTCTCTCCTTCCCTGAATCAGGATTAGTCGGAGATTCAGAACACGTTTCAGTGAATGTACAATGTAGGTTCTTCCTCCTTCCACATAATTAGGATTAGTTGGAGGTTTCTCCCTCCACGTAGGCGGGATTAGTTGGAGAATTGGACACGTTTTGTTACGTAGTTAGACGAAATTTTCAGGGTGTTACATCCTCACCCCCTTAAAGGAAATTTTGCCCTCGAGATTTATTCAAACAGATACGGGTATTTCAATCTTATTTCGGATTCAACCTCCTAAGTGTATTCTGGGCTATGACGGGAATCCCATTTCACTTTGACTAAGGAAACCTTTTTCTTACGGATCTTTTTGAGTTCACGGTCCTCAATGGACAAAGGTTTTTCAATAAACCTTAAGCTCTCGTCAATTTGAACGTTATGATGATGACATGACATCGGCCAAGCACTTTTTCAGATTAGAGATATGGAAAACATCAATGATTCCACTCAGCTCTTCAGGTAGTTTAAGTCTGTAAGCTACAGACCCGACACATTCTGTTATCTCAAATGGTCCAATATATCTAGGGCTTAGCTTACCCCTATTTCCAAATCTCATTACGCCTTTCCAAGGAGAGACGTTGAGCATTACTCTGTCTCCGATTTGGAATTTGAGAGGCTTTTGCCTTTTATCAGCATAACTTTTCTGCCTATCACGGGCAGCCTTGAGTTTATCTCTAATTTAAAATTTTATCAGTTGTTTCAAGGACAATCTCTGGTCCAGAGAGTTGGCTTTCACCAACTTCAGTCCAATAGACAGGCATTCTACACTTTCTCCCATATAAAGCCTCAAAAGGTACGGGCTTTTATATTAGTGTGATAGATGTTATTAAAGAAGAATTTGATCAGGGGTAGATGTTCATCCCAGCTACCGCCTAAGTCAATCGTGCATGTGCGTAGCATATGTTCCAGAGTTTGAATAGTACACTCACTTTGTCCATCAGTCTAGGGGTGATAAGTCGTACTAAAGTTCAAGCGTGTACCAAGTGCTTGCTGGAAACTTTTCAAGAAATGCGAAGTGTATCTAGTATCCCAATGTGATACTATGGACAACGGTACTCCATGTAGAGACACAATGTTGTCAATATACAACTTAGCTAGCTTGTCAGAATTGTAAGTGTCCTTTATTGGTAAGAAGTGATTCGACATAGTCAGTCTGTCGACTATGACCCATATTGTGTTGTTGTCACGACTCGTCTTGGGTAACTTGGTAATCAGATCCATTGTTACCATTTCCAATTTCCAGGCAGGAATCTCCAGTTGTTGTAGCAGACAAGATGGTCTCTAATGTTCGGCCGTAACTTGCGAACATGTTAGGCATTTTGCTACATGGGTGGCTATGGACTTTTTCATGCCTATCCACAAATAGTTCTTTTTTAGATCTTGGTACATCTTGTCTCCACCGGGATGTACTGAATATTTCGAGTTATGTGATTTCTCAAGAATCAACTCTCTGAGTCCACCATAGACGGGAACCCAGATTCTACCATTCAGTCTTAGGAATCCATCCTTTCCATTCGTCAACTGTTCCACAATTCCACTTAATCCTTCAGTCTTATCATTCGCCTCTACCAGGGCTTGCTTCTCAGCCTCTAATAGCTTTTTAGTCAAGCTAGTACATAGCTCAATTCTCTTGGCATTAACCCTAATTGGCTTAGCCCTTTCTTTGCAACTTAGAGCGTCTATAATGACATTTGCTTTACCGGGATGGTAAGGAATCTCACATTCGTAATCATTTAGAGTTTCCATCCATCGGCGTTGTTGCATGTTAAGATCTTTTTTATTAAAAAGATGTTGGAGACGCTTATGGTTCGTGTATATATTGTACCATACAAGTAATGTCTCCACAGTTTCAGTGTAAACACAACCGCACCCAGTTCTAGATAATGGGGGGTATAATTTCTTTCGTGTACTTTAAGTTGTCGTGATGCATAGGCAATCACTTTGCCTCTCTTCATAAGCACGCATGCCGCAACCCCCGCCCCCAATTACCCGGGAATGGGCGTCCGCGGCCATTTTTGGTGGTATCGGTGTTTATTTTTTTGGCAGCGGAAATTACATCTGGACCGTAGTTCGGAAATATTTTATCTGAGTAAAATACCACCCTTTTATAATATTAAACACATGGGAAAATTCCAAGTTTCAAGTACACGCATTTTTATAGGGATAAACCCTATTTTATTTAAATAAAACATCTCTTTATTTTAGGTAACTTTATAGCCACTTTTCCAAGCCTTCAGTGTTGTCCAGTTGGCTTCTATTTGGCTTTCACATTTTGTTACCTGAAACGAGTTTAAAAACATTTTTTCAGTGGGAAATACTGGTGAGTGAATCCCAGTTTAATCAAGACATGTAAAAAAACCATTGTACAGTATTGAGGGCGGTCGCGCAATTACATTTGTTACCATCTACCTTAATTACCACCCATGGTACTGTCAACCCGACTTGTGGTCATGTTACTACTCACAATGTAGTAACAAATTTTGTATACAAAACCCCAACATACCGACGATAATTGTAGAATACAAATACTCAATCACAGTTTAATATAATATTAATCATATGAGGTTTTGTAAAAACAATTTGCCAAAAAGGAGATTACTCACATTGCTGTCTTAGGGTTTTCCTTAGAGATTTCCTGGTGATTATCTATTAATTACACAAATGCACACGCGTTAGTATAATAACCCAATCTAGCTTCGCCACGTGTTGACACGTGGCGGCTTCCGGGTTAGGCCGCATGTCAAGGCGCTCTCGCCCGCGCAAGAATAAGGCTAGGTCTTCGCGGCCCGCCATAGCCTAAAAAATCTTATTTTTAATTAAATTTAATAAAAATAAAGGTATTCGGGGCCTGTTTTCATTACGGGGTGTATTTTAGGATGTACTGGGACATTTTAAATCTATTAGGGGTGTCGGAAATATTTAGGAGGGTTGTTATATCCTCCCCACCTTGTTTTAGAACTCTTCCTCGAGGTCTACTGGAATAGGTATGGATATTTCCTTTGCATCTCTGATTCAAGATCCCAAGTGTATTCTGATCCTCTTTTGGAGTCCCATTTCACTTTGACTAAAACCAACCTTTTGTGTTTGAGATTCTTGACTTTCCTGTCTTCAATCTTTAGAAGCCTTTCTACAAATTTGAGCTGTTCATTTACCTCAATATCCTTAAGAGGCACTAATAGTGATTCATCAGGTAAGCATTTTTTAAGATTGGATACATGAAATACATCATGTATTCGTGCCATTTCCTCTGGCAGTTGTAACTGATAGGCTACAGGTCCTATTCTTCTAATGATTTCAAAAGGTCCAACATACCTGGGGCTTAGCTTTCCCCTTTTGATGAATCTTACCACTCCTTTCCAAGGAGAGACTTTTAATAACACTTTGTCTCCTACCTGAAATTCCAATGGCTTTCGTCTGTTATCAGCATAACTCATTTGTCGATCATGTGCCACTTTTAATCGTTCATTGACTTGAACAATCTTGTCTGTTGTTTCTTGTACTATTTCAGGTCCAGATAGTTGCTTTTCTCCAATTTCTGCCCAACAAACTGGGGTTCGGCAATTTCTTCCATAAAGTGCTTTGAATGGTGCAACATTGATACTTGTGTGATAGCTGTTATTGTAAGAAAATTCGATTAATGGCAAGTGATCATCCCACTTACCTCCGAAATCAATTACACAAGCTCTAAGCATGTCCTCCATTGTCTGAATTGTCCTTTCGCTTTGTTCGTCCGTTTGAGGATGATAAGCTGTGCTTAGGTTTAGCTTGGTTCCCATGGCTTTTTGGAAACTTGTCCAAAAATGAGGGGTAAAACGGCTATCCCTATAAGAAACAATTGATAAAGGAATTCCATGTAATGAAACTATTTCATTTACATATAACTTAGCTAATTGTTCCATACTGAAGGTTTCCTTCATGGGTAGGAAATGAGCTGACTTGGTCAGTCTGTCTACAATCACCCAGATTGTATCATTACATTTTCTTGTTTTGGGTAATTCGGTTACAAAATCCATTGTTATTAATTCCCACTTCCACAGCGGCATTTCTAGTTGTTGTAATAAACCTGAGGGTTTCTGATGTTCAGCTTTAACTTGTGAACAAGTTAGACACTTAGAAACATATGCTGCTATATCCTTTTTCATTCCTATCCACCAGAAATTTTTCTTTAAGTCTTGATACATTTTATCATTTCCAGGATGCATCGTATACTTAGACTTATGGGCTTCTTCTAATATACGGTGGCGTAGGTTTCCTAATTTAGGTATCCACATCCTTTTCTTATGGAATCTCCAAATTCCATCTGTTCCTTATTCTAATTCTTTGATCTTTCCTTTCAAATTCTCAGTATCATCCTTGATTACTGATTCTTGTGCTTTTCTAATCTGTTCATTTAAATCTACCTGTAGATTTAATTTAAGAGAACGTACTCTTCTTGGCTTTTCATGATACTTTCGGCTTAAAGCATCAGCTACTACATTTGCCTTTCCTGCATTATACTGGATATTACAATCGTAATCACTAAGTATCTCCATCCAGCGTCTTTGCCTCATATTCAATTCCTTTTGCCCAAAAACATACCTTAGACTCTTATGATCAGTGAAAATGGTAAACTTACTACCGTAAAGGTAATGTCTCCAAATCTTCAAAGCAAAAATTATGGCTCCTAACTCTAGATCATGGGTTGAATAATTTTCTTCATGATTCTTAAGTTGTCTAGAGGCGTAGGCTATAACCTTTTGGCGTTGCATCAATACACATCTATAACCTAACTTAGAAGCGTCACAATATATTACTAAGTCTTCAGTTACTTTTGGTAACGTTAGTATGGGTGCGTTGGTTAATCTTTGCTTAAGAATTCTAAAGGCTTCTTCTTGTTTTGATCCCCATTCAAACTTAATGGATTTACAGGTTAGCTTAGTTAAGGGAATGGCTATTCTAGAGAAATCTTGAATAAATCTTCTATAATAACCGGCCAATCCTAAGAAACTTCTAACCTCGGTTGGTGACTCAGGGGTTTTCCATTTGGTAATTGCCTCGATCTTGGTGGGATCCACATGAATTCCTTCATGGTTAATTAAATGTCCAAGAAACTGTACTTGTTCTAACCAGAATTCACACTTTGAAAACTTAGCATAAAGCTTTTCTTTCCTTAATAAACTTAGAAGTGCGTGCAAATGCTTTGCATGTTCCTCTTTACTCTTAGAGTAAATGAGAATATCATCTATAAAGACAATTATGAATTTATCCAAATATGGCTTACATATTCAGTTCATCATGTCCATAAATGCAGCTGGGGCATTGGTTAGACCAAATGGCATGACAATAAATTCTTAATGGTCGTACCTTGTTCTAAATTCAGTCTTAGGAATGTCCTCTTCCTGTACCTTTAATTGATGATATCCTGACCGTAAATCGATCTTTGAGAAAAATCGAGCTCCTTGCAACTGATCGAACAGATCATCGATTCTCGGTAATGGATACCGATTTTTAATTGTGACCTTGTTCAATTCACGGTAATCAATGCACATACGCATTGACCCGTCTTTCTTTTTGACAAATAAGATCGGCGCTCCCCATGGCGATGAACTTGGCTGTATGAATCCTTTGTCCAACAATTTGTCTAACTGTTTCTTGAATTCTTCCATTTCTGCAGGTTCCAATCGATAGGGTGCTTTGGCAATTGGTGCTGTTCCTGGTAGCACGTGGATTCTGAACACAACTTTCCTGTCTGGCGGTAATCCTGGTAATTCTTCTGGAAACACATCTGGAAACTGGGATACTACTGGAATATCCTTCAGTTCTTTTTCTTTAGTGTTAGTGATTATGGAAATCAAATACACTAATGATCCTTTTCTTATATAACTTGTTGTTTTCATCACAGAGATGAATTTCGTGGATCTGGAGGGCTTATCTCCTTTAATTGTGATCTTTTCACCCTTTGGTGAATTTACTTGATGTCACACCCCGACCACGTAAAACAACAAAACGTGGCAGAAACGTCGGGGAGTGTTGTAACAGAATCATTGTTTCACAACCATGGATTAAACAGTTTCGTTTAATTGAATTAAATGTATTACATTACATTGGAATTAGAAACAAAACAAGAACAAATAAACTTTCATTGTTATTAAGTCACTAAGGCCTCGTCCATTCCTATGTGAGCGTTCACAAATATCATCATCAAACATCATCAACTATGGTACCTGAAACACATGTGAAAATACATCAGCATAAAAATGTCGGCGAGTACATAGGTTTTATATGAGTGTCGGATCCATGGCTAGTTTACATGTTGCAACACCTAATTAAAACCTTGTTTTGAAAAGTATAGTATTGCGACATAATTAACCAACTCAAATCAAGTTGGATATGATTTATAAAATCTCGTAGCCATGATTCTTAACTCCAAAACATTTGTTTTATGAAATCAAATTGTAAAACTTATCGTAGAAACTAGTTAACAAAACTCGTATGGTTTATATTTTTAGAAAAACCTTGTAATATAACTTTGTTTTGATAACCTTGCCCAAGTGATCTAGATAACGCAACGATATAAAATGTGTTAAAAGCACTTATATATAGGAAGTACCAGCGGCGTATCCACCATGCTTTTATCACATTACACCCACCCCGTTACCTAATCACTTCCCTAATCCCAATGGTTCAAATAGTTACAAATGGTTCACATAAATCAAAAGGTTACAAATGGTTCACATAAATCAATCAGCTTCAAGCGGTTAAAAAAATATAAAACAATGTGTCCATATACTGGATAAGCATATGCAACAATGAACATACATAGTGTGAAATGTAATGTAAACAATGTACTAAGTATGCACTAAATGGACATACATAACATGTGATGTGATGTAAAACAATGTACTAAGTATGCACTGAATGGACATACATGGCATAAAATGAAATGTAAAACAATGTACTAAGTATGCACTAAATGGACATACATATCATGAAATGAAACGTAAAACAATGTACTAAGTATGCACTAAATGGACATACATAGCAAAAACATAACAAAATCATGTACTAATAGTGTACTAATGAACATAGCAAGTATATGATATGAAAACATGGAAAGCACGAAAGTAACAAGTAGGCACATATGTTTCACCCCCAAAATGTTTGAAATACAGTAAAAGAGGGGTCTATGTACTCACTTGAGATTGCCTAGAAGTCCTTGAGTAATAACCAAGCAATGCTAGAGATCACGGAAATCAAACGGCACCTAATATAGGTAACTACGTTAATAAACCGGACCTAAATCGGAGGATTGGATAGAATGAGGGTTCGTAAACCAAATGAGTATGGGAACTCATGTAATATGGTTTAACAAAGCCTACATACTAAAACGGAACCTATCCTAAGTGCTTTTGACCCATTACGACCCGTTTAGGTAGCTTATGCTACTTTAACGCGTCGTTCGCGTAAAACGTGTTCGGACCGCCTAACTAGTCCTATGACAAGTAAAATATGCCTTAACATGTCTAATATTGTTGCCTAATCAGTTTAGATGTCAAAAATTATGTTACATATGCTTAAAATGAATTTTGGCGCAAAAAGGGCATTTTGGTCATTTACCTAAGGCATACAAATTACCTATCATACAACTAACTAAACGAAGCGACCATAAGGTATAAGCTCGGAAGGTTATTCCCTATGCAACTATGGTCACCTAATGTGTTTGGTCGGATCCTAATGATCGACCAAACAGGTCGGGTTCGAAAGTATAAGCGATTGTTTAGATCGCTTACCTTACGACCCTACATAAGCACTAAACCTAAAGTGACGAGCTAGACATGTTAAAACATGTTTAACGAATTTAGAAAACAGGTTTGGTATCAAGACAAAGGGTCTTGATACCTAAAAGTAGTTTGGTTACAAAATACGCAAGAATACGTATTTTGGCCGAAACTACGACTCGTCAGTAAGCCTAGATAACATGGTAATCAGTAGGTATAGTCACTAGGGACTATAACCATCGTGATTACGCTCACGTTGCGAAGTTCAAACGAACTTCGTGTTGACCATATACTGGTCAATGCAGAACGTCAAACAGAGTTTGACTTTCATGCTAAAAACGCATAAAAGAACGAAAGAGGACTTACAACGGGTCCAAGAACGGAAGCTTTGATCCGAATATTCTCAGGTATGAAGTGATAAACACATCAACTTAGAGAACCAATTCAGATTCAAAGGTGTGAGTTTGAGAATGAAGTGGGTGTTGCTATTTATAGGAATTACGGAACCGTTAGGATCGTTTCTCGATAATCCAGCTTCAATCTTGGCCCTCTGTGTGTGCCCATGGTTTCTAAATACAATGGGTGTCAAAAACCAGCTCATGGTATTGAGAAAATTGCATAAAAACCCCTGAAAAACAAGCTGGTTGCTGAAAACTAGTCTGCTGAAAAAGGGCACTCTCGCGCCATGCGAGAGGAGTCGCGTGGCATGAGGGAGCCTGTTTTTGCAAAAGTTTCATTTTTGGCCGAACAGGTCCCTGCATGCTATAAAGTTGATTTTTGACACGTTTAAGCCCCGTTAACCCATTTTCAAGGCTCAATAATGATGCCAAAGTATAGGGAACTTAAAATATGCTTAAAAATATGTTGGATGTCGGTTCGTTTGGTCGTATGGTTGCGTTGTTCGGTTAATTAGGACGAAACACGAACGGACGCGAAAAATGAACCAAATTACGCGACGAATGGAATTTTATCATGCCAATCACTAAAATAAAATATTTTAATGATTACATAAATTTTTCGATGTCCGGATATATTCAGAACGTAAGATATACGCGAAAATGCAAACTTGTGCACTTTTTGACGCTTTTAGTCCCTATTGATCAAGAAAGTTTATTTTTGCGCACAAAACATCTCAAATCCTATTTCTAAGCTATGTAAAGGATATTTAGGGCATATTTACCTTATGATCAAGTTCTAGAATGTTTGTTACAGTACAAGTCGGCATACTTTCGCAGTTTGTCGAAATTAGTCCCTGTAAGCGAATAAACTAGATTTCGCCACACCAAACCTTCCAAAACTTATTTCTAAGTTATGTAAAGGTTATTTAAGGTATGTTAAGCCAATGTCACTGTTCCGGAGTGTTTGTGTCACACCCCGATATTTCCACGTATTACCAGTGGGCCCGGTGGGGAGTATCATGACGTAGTTGATATCATCATAGTCAAATAATCACAGTTTAATGCACAGCGGAAGTCTAAAGTAAATATATTACAAACCGATTCAAAAGTAATATAAATATTACAACGGATTGTAAAATGGATCCACAGGCGGATCTTAAAGCAGAAAGATAAACACTGTTCAACAGACTTTAGGCATCTAGAACTTGCAAGATTCCCTATTAACGCCCTGAGCTCCCAGCCAATTACGTACAGTACCTGTCACTTAACCTTTTTGGAAAATACGTCAGTTTACACTGGTAAATACAATTAACTGACTCATTTTGAAAAGGTTTAAGAAAATTGATTTGAATGCACAAGGCACAAAATATCTTTTATAACTTGGGACAATTATATAAAAATAATCTTGTATACAGATTTACATGTTCGTTATACATTTAGGGCTCGATGTTAGAAACCGAGACAAGATTAACAGACACACCACAAGTATAGGCCCACAAGAGAGTGAGATACTGTTTCCCTTATGCAACTGTCAGGTGTATGCCTACACCCCGTGCATAAGACGTGGCCATTTTTATTTTATAATGATGCCAAGGATATCCGGGACATGGTCATTAACCCCTAAAGGCCTTTATTTCAAACAATACAGATTAAAACGGGCTACCTCAATAATTTAATCACAATCTGATTAAACATTCAATACCCGACCAAGCGGTATTATTATAATACCGTATCCCAAGCCCGTATAGGGAAAATAAGTTAAAAGTATTTACCTGAGCAAAAATATAATTTTATCCTCAGTCGTATATCAATCAGTAAGCACAAGTACCTCTACTGGGGCTCTCAATCTGGAACGAAGGTTTTATTAACCTATTAGAGTCCTCACGGGTCTTATTTAAGTTTAAACTTAGACCTGGTTAGTTTTAAGGAAAGGTTTACGGTTCAAAACGCAAGATTAAGCGAAGACCGGATTAGAATGTGATTTACACCCGACAAGTATGGAGACTTACATAATATGGGTAAACTAAACACATTCTGGATTTTGAGACAAAAATGATAAGGTTTGACCCGTTTCGGTTAATTTGTGCAAACTAGTTACATAAACCGTACCGAACGCGTAAAATGCATAACGGGTAAACAAATGAGTCATGAATAGGGGTGTGAATTTCTGACACGACCCGAATACACGATACGAACCTAACACGAAATTCGCGGGTTTAGGTTTAGTCTAAACGGGTTCGTGTCAGTTTCGGGTTAAACCCGCGAACCCGTTTAGGTTAACGGGTCGGGTTCGGGTCAACCCGGTCAAGTTGGCGGGTTAACCCGTTTAACACATTTATATTATATTATATTTTTTTACAATATATTTTATGTTAGAAATTAAATGGGGTATTTATTTTATGCCATAATTTTAATTTAAAAAGAGATATTAACATAAGATTTTATAACTTAAATATAATTGAGTTATATGCATTTGTGTTTTTTAAGTAAATTTTAATATTTAATATATTAAAGTCAGAAAAAAATAAAATTTCGGGTTGAATGGGTCGTGTTCGGGTCAACCCACAAAACTTCGGGTCGTGTTCGGGTTTGTATGTATAATACGATTTTCGGGTTCGGGTCGGGTTCGGGTTCGTGTCAAATTTTCGGGTTCGGGTCGGATTGAACCCGCCAACCCGCGAACACGACCCGTTTAGCACCCCTAGTCATGAACAGGTTTCCTAAGTTAACATGCCCTAAATATGTTGTGATATCAGTAGGATACCTTCCATTATGCCCAAAACGAATTTAATACCAATTTAAGCCCCGTAGGGGTATTTTGGTCATTTTAAAGATTATAAAAGAGTCTAAATATTAATCTGAGATTCAGGTCTGATATAATCAGTAAAAATACTTAATTTAATAAGTTATATCAGTAGGGTATTGCATATATGTGAAATTTAACAATCATATCCAAACTATGCACCGAAGGGCATTTTGGTAATTTCACATAGGCTTTAAAGGTCAAATCTGGAAATCTGGCTTTAAAACTTTTTCTTACTGTTTAATTATAAAAATTTACTTAAAATATCAGTAGGTATTAAGTTTCATATACCGAAAATAGTTTTAACTCATACTATGCGCCTAAAACGCGTAAAAGCCGGTTTTAAGCGATTTTCGGGTTAAAATAGGAAATATGAGTTTTTGATCAGTTTATAAAGTTCAAAATATTTTATGTATCATATAAAATCAGTAGCAAAAAGTTTGGTATCAAAATATTATATAAAACTCTTTTTATTAGCAAAAAGGGTATAACCGACAATTACCGAATTAAAGCAAGAACCCTATGTTATGCTCAGTCTAAAAATAAATAAAAATCTTCAAAAATCCCAAAATATTATATTAAATCAGTGGGTAAAAATATTGGTGTCAAAATTTGGGTTTAGATAGGCTTTATGCTAATTATTTCGTTTAATTAATAAAAAGCTTCTTAATTACGATATTGAGCATAACTCCTAATCTAGACCTCAAACTGATGTCAAATTTTTAGGACAAGTTTATAAATCAGCAATAAAGGTTATTGTCCTCTCACATTTTCAAAATTCTCATTTTAAGGTCAAAAGGGCATAATGGTCAACATTTAGGCATATAACGGAAACATGCATATGAATCGGATAACTAAGGATCCAAGTTGTATAACCTCAGAGGGTTATACTAACCTATAACATGGTCCTAAATGAATCCTAAGGCATATCTAAACTAAGCTAAATCGGGTCAGAACTGAAAGTCAAAGCAAAAGTCAACTTTTGCGACTTTCGGTTCCGAACCGAGCCTAAACCTAGAATTGTCGGGTTGAACATGCTTAGACATGTTCAACTAATATTTACCAAGTTATTAAAGTGAGAAAACTGATTTTATGGCTTCTATATTAATAGTTATGAATTTTATTTAAAACTAACTCGTTTGACTTTATTTTAATTATTTTGACCCGACAATTAAACTAGGTAAACGTGGTAATTAGGAGGTGCCCTTTTGAGGGTTTAATACCTACCTAATTACGGTCACGTAGCCATGTTCGTTGCGAACAATGGCTCAACCGTTTAAAAGTCAAATCGTTTATCGAAAACGCTTGACTTTTCGGCTATAAACGCTAAATAAAACAAACTAGTCATGAAAGGACACTTACAAAGGGTCCAATGGACTGAATGAAGGTTCCTAAAAGCTCAGGATCCTCCTTGAATCAGAGACAAAGCAGAATTTGGAGGAATGGTGTGAAAGAACAAGTGAAACCCACCTCCTATTTATAGTTTTCGGGAAGCTACGGATGAGTGCCAAGTGTCGGAAGAGTTAACAAGATTAAAACATGTGTAACATGGTTTTATAAATCAGGTAGCAAGCCCCTAGATTGAGTTATGTGAGAAAGGAATCCAGATTTGATGAAAACCAGCAACAAAAACAGTTTTCTGCTGCTGTTTTGTTCAGCAAAAGTTTGGCAGATTTACATAAACAGTCCATGTATATGTTAAATGCTATTTTCGACACATTTAAGGCCCGTTAAGCCATGTTTAAGGCTCTATAATGATTCCTAAACATAGTGAACATAAAACATGCTCAAAAGTATCTCAGATGTCGGTTCGTTTGGTCGTACGGTCACGTTATTCGGCTAATTACGACCAAACACGAACGGATGCTAAAAACGATCCAAATTACACGACGAATGGAATTTTATCATGCCAATCACTAAAATAAAATATTTTAATGATTACATAAATTTTTGGATGTCCGGATATATTCAGAATGCAAGATATGCGCGAAAATGCAAACTTATGCACTTTTTGACGCTTTTAGTCCCTGCTTGACTTAAAAGTTTATTTTTGCACACCGGACCCCTCAAAGCCTATTTCTAAGCTATGTAAAGGATATTTATAGTATGTTTAACTTATGGTCAAGTTCCGGAATGTTCGCTACCATTCGATTCGGTATACTTTTGCAGTTTGACGCAATTAGTCCTTTAATCGCACAAAGTAGCGTGAAATGTCGTTTATTGCTATCCAAGCCTTTTGTGGCCCATAATGGGTATTCCCAAGCATGTGTTTAAATATTACTATGCTCCCGTTCGCTTAAATGGTCACCAAAAGGCGTAAATTCAAAAGTTTACGCTTTTGGTCCCTCTAATGCGCAAACTAGCGTTTATCATCGTTTAATAGCATCGAAGCCTTATCTAATCCATATTAGGCATTCTCAAGAGTATTATTAAACATCACAATGCTTTGGGTTCGTTAAAAGGTCATTCAGAGGTATAATTAAACATATTGACACTTTTAGTCCCTCTAACTTGCAAAGTTGCGCGTAACTTCACTTATAGGCATAAAAACCTTAGACGGCCAATAATTAGCATTCCTGAGAGTATAATAAAATATCATGAAGCTCCCAGTTTGTTAAAAGGTCACTCAGAGGTAAGAATTAACATGTTGACGCTTTTAACCCTTTATTGCGCAAACTTTCAACTAATTACGCAAACGGCTACACTCGATCAACATGTGGCTCATTTGTGAATATAGATACCATACAAGGTCATTCATAAACTTATTTTAGGTATGTTAACACTTCCAGTCCTTTCATAATCAATTTTTCGATTTTTCAAAAAATTAGTCCCTTAAATTCAATGTTGGACTTTATTAGGGTTTATTACACGTGTCAATACATCATTGGATGTGATTTTACGAGGTGTTACATCCTCACCCTCTTAAAAGAAATCTCGATCTCGAGATTTGCTAAAGTAATGGAAGTACTTTCTGATGCATTATGGACTTAACTTCCATAGTATATTTGGGGCCTCTACAAGCACCCAAGTTGACTTCTATAATAGGTACATGTATCCTTTTGGAGCTTCTTAACCTGCCGATCCTTAATCGATACGGGTTTCTTATCATATCATAAATCTGCATATCATTATATGATAATGCTTCTCGACTTATTGGTGAAACATATCCTTAAATCATTAGTGTGGGTCATATTGCGAGTTCCACCACGTTCCATAAATAGGTTTTAGCTTATAAGTTATTGGCATTTGATGTATTCGATTTCCTCGAATGATCCTATATATAGTCAGAGCTTAACTAGCCTGTTGTATAAAAATTTCAGCACACCCTTCTTAGGGTGATACCTTCGATTTGAACCTTATTCCTTATTAAGGACTTATGAGGGTTGCGAATTTCATTAATCCTTAATTTTCCGCCGACTACTGGAAACTTATAGACGATTACGAATTCGTATGATCTTATTCGTCGTTTTCAAGGTAATTTCAGGTCCTGCTAATTTGGACTTACCGAATTTCTGTCTAACAATAGATGTTTAACATCCCATCTATACAAGGTCTCCAAAGGAGCAGCCTTGATGCTTACATACTAGTTATTAGTTATAAAATAGCTTATTTAAGGTGAGATGGTTATTCCAACCAATGCTTAAAACTAATCTCAAGGAATAGCTAATCCTCACAGCTAGTCGAACAAATCGACGATCCTGGGCAGCTGATGGCGATTCTTAATTGTTGCCAAATTAGGGTTGCGTTAATCAATGCATAAGCAAAATGAACCGTCTTTCTTAATTAACAATACCGAATTCTCAGAATATTGAGTTAGGCTTTATGAACCTATATCTTAAAACTTACTTAATCAGGGTTTCGATTATTCCATAATCAACATGGAGTTTTTAGAATACTCCAGCCCAAAGCGGGATGTTAATCTTAACTCTACTTGTCTCAGGAGGTAAACCGGAAAATCTTTGGAGAAGATAACCAAGACACAAGGAGGTTACAGAGATTTTCCAAATCTAAGGCTCCAGTTCATCTATCATTGCCTATGTCAGATAAGTGACACATTCACGTTACTAGTCCATGGATTCCTTAATCAGAGATATTTACTTGGATAATTCCATTCTAGATATCTTCTTTGAATACCATTAGCTGACTTTAATACCGTATGACCATTGGAATATCCTTGTGGTTCCATGCATTAAACCTCCATACTGATCAGGCATTGAAGCAATTTATGGAACATATTAAGATACACCAATCCTCATATGGCGCTTTTGTCATACCATTTGTTATTCGTAATCAATAGGGATCAAAGAGATATCAATTACATATGAATGCACTTTATCTGGAGGGAGGGTACATTAGAATTTCACGATTGAAGATTTCTGACAGAAACAGAAGAAATGGTTCCTATGATTTTCTATCTGTAAGCTTTACCTTACACTTAATATCTAGGATTCTTATGATAGATTTTTAAAACTCTAATATACTTACAATTTATGAAGGATTTATTGGTATCCGAATTAAAACAGAACTCTTAGCATTTATATTCCAATAAATGTTAAAGAACGTACCTAACGTTATTATTGATACGAACTACTTCTGGCACTCTTTAGGAGAGTTTAAGCGCTATCATTCTTAGGCTTTCCTTCCCTAGTCGCACTTCCTTTGACAGATGCAGGGCATGTAGTCTTGATGTGGCCCTTCTCACCACAGCCGAAACAGACTGCATTCTGCATGTCATTGCAATCCAATGTTTTATGCTCCCTTGATTTACAGATCCCACAAGCCCTCGGCTGCGATTGGGATTTTGGTTCGAACCTGCACTTCCCATAATGGCGCTTCTTGCAGGTCTTGCATACAGGTTTCTGCTTGGGCTTTTGTTTGTTCTTTTTCTTAGAACTCTGGGAGTTATCTTCCTCCCTTTTCCTTTTTAGTTCATCCTTTGCATTAAAGGCATGAACGAGATCCTTCTCGTGAGTAAGGAAGGGTGGTCTTGGATGAGATTTGGAGCAAGTAGCATTGGGCTCCTTGAACTTTTTCACGGCCTTCTTCACAGCTTTTCCAACAGCTGCGTCTATCATAGTTTGAAGAACATCTTTGGAAATTTTAAGGTTCACAATTGTAGCATCATTAGCATTTGTCGCATCATCCATAACACAATCAACGGCTGTCTTATCTGAGTTTGTCATACTCGATATTTGGTTCCTAACACCAAATAAAACAATTATTTAGTTGCAATCCAACAACCGCTATTCATCATCCTGATGACCTAATATATACTAACCATGGTATCGTTAAACCATACAGGCTAATATAGTATGAACATTATCTATGAATGTCATGTAGATATGTATATATATATATATATATATATATCAATTATACTTAGCCTAGTCCATAAAAGACCATTAATGGCAATTAAGGTTTGGACCTAGTCCATCACCTTTTTGACAGGGGATCAATTGTCACATTTGTCTTGATCATATTGATGATTTTGGATAGCTTGAAAGCTTGACATTAGGATATTGGATAAGAGTGTTTCCTAATGGATATAAAGCATCCATCTAAGGTTGTTGAAACAGTCTTTAAATGTTATCGGCCAATTCTACCTCGTGCTATAAGCCTAAGATCCTAATAGGTGGATACAACTGTTTACAACATTTATTGTCCACAACAGACTTTTCTGTGCTAGAATTGTCACACCCCGATTTTTCCACACATTACCGGTGGGCCCGATGGGGAGTATCGTGACCTAGTTGATATCATCATAGTTAAACAACACAATATTTAAAAGCACAGCGGAAGCAAAAGATAGATTCATTTCAACCGAATAAAATTGTAATATCAAGTATCACAAAATAGTTGAAAATAATCCACAGGTGGATCAAATAAAAAGAAACTTTGTTCAACAGACTGAAATGCATCCAAGCTTGCGAGACTCTTATTGATGCTAAGGAGAAAGCCAACCTATTTCGAGTAGTACCTGCACTTAATCTTTTTGGGAAAATACGTCAGTTTACATTGGTAAATACAATTAACTCACTCATTTTTAAAAGGTTTAGGAAATTGATTTGAATGCACAAGGCACAAATATTTTATAACTTGGGATAATTATTTATACATAAACTTGTAAAATAATTACATGTTTCTTATGCGTTCAGTAGCCCGGTTCATGCCGAGTTAAAGATCAATAGACACACCACATTATTTATTTAGGCACTGACGGGTGTACGCCTACACCCCGTGCTTAGGTCGTGGCCATTTCATAAAATGATGCCAAGGATATCCGGGACATGGTCATTAACCCCCCAAAGGTGTTTAAGCAAACAAAACATATTTTTAAATGGGTCATCTCGATAATACTTAACCACCAATCGATTAAGGTCGAATGCCCGACCAAGTGGTATTTTAGATACCGTACCCCAAGCCCGTATAAGGGAAAATAAGTTAAAAGTATTTACCTTTGCAAGTAATAATCACAACAAGCAAGTGCACGTAGCTTTTACCGGGTCTCCTATTCTGGAATGAAGGTTTATACTAACCTATTAGAATCCTAACGGGTCTTTAATTAAGCCTAAACTTAGACCGGTTAGTTTTAAAGGAAGATACTGTTCGAACGCATGATTAAGCGAAGACCGGAATAGGATGTGATTTAGTCCCGACAAGTTTGAACACTTGTATAATATGGGTGAACTAAACACATTCTGGATTTTGAGATAAAAATGATAAGGTTTGACCCATTTCGGCTAATTTATGCAAACTAGTTACATAAACCGAACCGAACACGAATAACGCATAACGGGTAACCGAAAAGGTCACAAACAGGTTTCCCAAGTTAATATGATTTAAATATGTTGTGATATCAGTAAGATACCTTCCATTATGCCCAAAACGTGTTTAATTTCAAATTAAGCCCCGTAGGGGTATTTTGGTCATTTTAAAGATTATAAAAGAGATTAATTATAATTCTGAGACTCGGGTCTGAAATAATCAGTAAAACAACTTAATTTAATAGGTTATATCAGTTGGTGATAAGTCTTATATGACAAAATGGTTTTAAACCCATACTAGGTGTTTAATACGTGTAAAAAGCCGTTTTAAGCGATTTCCGGGTTATAACGGAGATCTGAATTTTCTGATCAGTTTATAAAGTTCAAATTACTTCATTTATCATACAAAATCAGTGGCCAAATGTTTGGTATCAAATTGTTATGTAAAACTTATTTTATGAACAAAAAGGGTATAATTGGTAATAACCGAATCAAGGCGATAACCCTATGTTATGATCAGTTTAAAAATAATTAAAAATCTTCAAAAATCCCAAAATATTATATTACATCAGTGGGTAAAAGGTTTGGTGTCAAAAATTGGGTTTAGATAGGCTTTACGCTAAAGACGCTGTTTAATTAATAAAAACGTTCTAATTACGCCATTGAGCATAACTCCTAATCTAGACCTCAAACTGATGTGAAAATTTAGGGACATCTTTATAAATTAGTAGCAAAGATTATTGTCTTCTTACATTTCCAAAATTCTCATTTTACGATCAAAAGGGCATTATGGTCAACATTAAGCGATTAACGGAAACGTGTAAATGAGTCGGACAATCAACGGACCAATCACAGAGGGTTAAGCTATCATGTAACCCGGTCCTAATGAAGCCCTAAGGCATTTCTAAATCATGCTAATATGGGTCAGAACTGAAGTCAAAGCAAAAGTCAAAGTTTTGCGACTTTCGGTTCTGAACCGAGTCTAAACAGAAAATTGTCGGGTCGGACATGCCTAGACATGTTCTTGCATTGATTACCAAGTTATATGAGTGGCAAAACAGGTTACACTTCTTCTACATTGCTAATTATACGTTAATTCGAAAATTAAGATTCTGTTGACTTTTTATAACAAACTTTGACCCGACAAATGATCTAGTTAGAGCGGGAATCAGAGGGTGCCCTTTTAAGGGTTTATTGCCCACATAATTACCAACTTATAACTACCTTCAATTTGGCTAAACACTGAATCATTAGTGATTTATCGTTAAGTCAAACCTTAATTACGACGGTTTGACTTTTAAACTAATAACTAAGCAAAACATGATTAAGGAAGGTTAAGGATACTTACCAAGGTCCTAATTACGACTTGAGATGCTTGGGGACAGCTTTTGTGCTCCAGGAAGTTCCACAATTGAAGTTGTGAATGAATGATCAAAGTTGAAACATTGTGCTCCTTTATATAGTGGGTTTAATCCCACTAGATCATGCCAAAGAAGTCTATACATGTCCACTGATGTCAAACATGTGTCCCTAGTGCCTAAAAACAAGTTTGTGCAGCCCATAGTATTGGTAGCAAGTGATTTAAGTCGGTTAGAATGATCATAACAGCCACCTATGGGTTTTCTGCTTCTGGGCATGGCTTACAGACCGTAAGGGTCCAGCCATACGGTCCGTAAGGACCGGCCAGCTCACCAGAACTTTTTAAAAGTTGTCACATTTGCTCCCTGGTTCGTCCAAACTTGATTTTAACATGCTTTCTTGCACTTGTAACCCCCAAACTTGACTTTTCCAAGTCATAAACCAACTTTGTTAGGTCCCCGGTTATTCATACGATCACCGAAAAGTCTTAAATTTCATCATTGACACTTTTAACCCCTCGTATACGAATTTTATCATAACTTTCTCATACGATAACGAAACTTGGTGAAATTTTTATCATGCATTCTAGTGAGCATAATTAATCGTTACAAAGCTTCGGGTTTGCTAAAAGGTCACTCAGAGGTATACTTTAAACATATTGACACATTTAACCCCTGTAGTTTGTAATCTCTCACTTTCTTTCACAATTAGCTTCGTATGATCCATGATTCATTCGTTTAAGGGTATAAACATCATGTAGGGGTATTGTAAAGTATATTTATCCATTGTTGACACTTTGAAACCTTATATTCACATACTTTCCTTGTTTGTCAACTTTAGTCCTTCTAAGGAAATCCTTTACACGTTTAAAGTTCATGACACATGTCGATATAATATTGGACATGAAATTACGAGGTGTTACATCCTCACCCCCTTAAAAGAAATCTCGACCTCGAGATTTACTGAAATAAATGAGGGTATTTCCCTTTCATTGTGGACTCTACCTCCCACGTGTACTCGGGACCTCTACGGGCATCCCATTTCACTTTTACAATCGGCACATGCTTCCTTCGAAGCTTCTTAGCCCGTCGATCCTCGATCGACACCGGCTTTTCAACAAACTTCAAGCTCTCATTGAGGTGCACATATGTATGTGGTATGACTAGTGATTCATCAGCTAGACATTTTGTTCAGATTGCAGATGTGGAATACGTTATGAATACCACTGAGCTCTTCAGGAAAATTTAGCTTATACGCCACTGATCCTACACATTCGATGATCTTGAATGGTCCTATGTATCTGGGGCTTAACTTGCCCTTCTTTCCAAAACGCATTACCCCTTTCCAGGGTGATACCTTAAGTAGTACCTTGTCGCCTACCTCGAACTTCAGAGGTTTACGTCTCAAGTCCGCGTAGCTTTTCTGCCTATCCCTGGAAGCTTTGAGACGATCTCGTATCTTGACAATCTTATATGTCGTCTCCAGGGCTATTTCAGGCCCTGTCAGCTGGACATCTCCAACTTTCGCCCAACAAACGGGCGTTCTGCACTTCCTACCATACAATGCCTCAAAAGGCGCAGCTTTAATGCTTGTATGGTAGCTATTGTTATAAGAGAACTCGATTAATGGCTGGTGGTTATCCCAACTACCACCTAAGTCAATCACACATGCACGAAGCATGTCTTCCAAAGTTTGGATTGTACGCTCACTCTGCCCGTCCGTCTGAGGATGGTAAGCCGTAATAAAATTTAAGCGTGTGCCCAAGGATTGTTGGAAACTTTTCCAAAAATGTGATGTGTACCTAGTATCTCTGTCAGAGATAATAGACACTGGTACACCATGCAGAGATACAATCTTGTCTACGTATAATTAGGCTAACATGTCGGAGCTATAAGTCTCCTTAATGGGTAGGAAATGTGCTAACTTGGTCAGTCTATCTACTATCACCCATATAGTATCATTTCCTTTCTTTGTCTTTGGCAACTTGGTGATGAAGTCCATTGTCAACATTTCCCACTTCCACGTGGGAAGTTCAGGCTGTTGTAGCAAACCTGATGGTTTCTGATGTTCAGCTTTGACTTGCGCACACGTCAAACATTTAGCTACATAGGCAGCTATAGACTTCTTCAAGCCTATCCACCAAAAATTTGCTTTCAGATCCCGGTACATCTTGTCAGCTCCAGGATGAATGGAGTATTTAGAACTGTGGGCTTCCTGGAGGATAACATCTCGAAGTCCTCCATAAACTAGAACCCATATTCGTCCATTTAATCTCAGGATTCTGTCATTGCCATAGGATAACTGTTCTTCAGTTACTCCTAGCTTTTCATCAGGATAGTTAGCTTCTAGCACAGCTTCCTTCTGTGCAGCTAACAATCTTTCGTTAAAACCATTCTTTATCTCAATGCTCTTGGCATTGATTCTTATAGGCTTCACTCTCTCCTTTCTACTCAAGGCATCGGCGACTACATTCGCCTTGTCGGGATGGTATCTTATCTCACAGTCATAATCATTCAAAGTTTCCATCCAACGTCGTTGCCTCATGTTCAAGTCCTTTTGGTTAAACAGGTGCTGGAGGCTCTTGTGATCAGAATAGATCACACACTTGATACCATATAAATAGTGTCTCCATAGCTTCAGTGCAAATACAACAGCACCCAACTCTAAATCGTGGGTGGTGTAATTCTTTTCATGCACCTTTAACTGACGTGAAGCATAGGCAATAAATTTGCCTTTCTGCATAAGCACACATCCCATCCCGGTGCATGATGCATCGCAATATACCACAAACTCTTCTATTCCATCAGGCAATGTCAACACAGGTGCATTGCTTAGCTTCTGCTTAAGGATATCAAAGGATTCTTGTTGCTTCGGTCCCCAGTTGAACTTAATATTCTTCCTAGTCAAAGAAGTTAGGGGTGCAGCAATCCTTGAAAAATTCTCAATAAAACGCCTGTAATATCCTGCCAATCCCAAGAAACTGCGAATCTCTGTGGGCGTCTTCGGCTCTTGCCAATTCATGACAACTTCAACCTTAGCGGGATCTACCTGGATTCCGCGTTCACTAACCACATGTCCAAGAAATTGGACTTCACGAAGCCAAAATTCACACTTAGAGAATTTGGCGTAGAGCTTTTCTCGATGAAGCAGTTTCAGAATGCAATGGAGGTGCTTCTTATGGTCAGCTTGATTCTTGGAGTAAATAAGAATATCATCGATGAAGACGATGACAAATTTATCCATGTAGGGCTTGCAGAAGCGGTTCATGAGATCCATGAACGCGGCTGGTGCATTAGTGAGTCCAAAAGGAATCACTAAGAACTCATAATGACCATAACGACTCCTAAATGTAGTCTTATGTACATCCTCATCCTTGACTTTCAGTTGATGATATACTGACCTTAAGTTGATCTTGGAAAAGTAACTCGCTCCTTGAAGCTGATCGAACAAGTCGTCGATCCTGCGTAATGGATACCGATTCTTAATAGTAACTTTGTTAAGTTCTCGATAATCGATGCACAGACGCATCGACCCATCCTTTTTCTTCACAAACAGGATTGGTGCTCCCCAAGGAGATGAGCTAGGTCTAATAAATCCTTTGCTTAACAAATCATCCAGTTGAGTTCTCAACTCTTTCATCTCTGTTGGTGCCAATCTGTAAGGCGCTCTTGCAACAGGTGCTGCTCCAGGAATAATGTCAATCCTGAACTCCACTTGCCTATCTGGGGGTAAACCAGGTAGTTCTTCATGGAAGACCTCTGGATATTCAGAGATAATAGGTATGTCTTCGATCTTAGGCTTTGGTTCATCAAGGGTTACTTGTGCCATGTAGATAACACAACCCTTCGTCAAACACCTTGATGCCTTGAGCATGGACACTTGCTCAGGCATTCCGTACTTAGTATCTCCTTGGATTGTCAAAGGCTCGCCATGAGGAGCTCTGACAACCACTTGCTTTTTACCACAAACGATCTGGGCTTGGTTGCGAGACAACCAATCCATGCCTATTACTATATCGAACCCGGCTAATTTCAAAGGAAGTAAGGACAATGGAAAAGAGTGGTTCCTAATGGATATAACACATCCATCTAACACGGTTGACGTTGTTTCTAAGGTACCATCAGCTAATTCCACCTCATATTTCACACCTAAGGTTTTAATAGGTAAATTCAGCAACTTACAAAACTTATTATCTACAAATGATTTATCAGCTCCTGAATCGAATAGCACTCTTGCATAAACATCATTTATGAGGAAGGTACCTGTGATCACATTGTCGTCCTGAATAGCTTCCTTTGCATCCATCTGGAAGACCCTTGCATTGGTCTTTTTACCTTCTTCTGGTTTCTTGGCATATTTTGGGCAGTTCGACTTAATGTGCCCCTTCTCGTTACAGTTATAGCATGTCGCATCCTTTATCTTCTTGCACTCTATCGTCTTGTGCTCAGAAGACTTGCAAATCCCACATGCCCTTGGCTGTGACTGGGATTTCGACTCATATCTGCACTTCCCGAAGTGCTGTTTCTTACAGATCTTACAATAGGGTTTATCACCCGATTGACGACCATCTTTCTTAGATCCAGAACCCTTTTTGTGGTCATTGTTTCCGTTATGTCTCTATTCCGATCGTTGTGAGCTATCATCCTCACGCTTCCTTTTCTCAGCATCAGTGTTTCTCAGCGATCTCTGCCTGACCGCGTCCAGAGTAAGAGATAATGCTATATCAGCTGCAGAACGAAAGGTAGCTGGTCTAGAGGCTTTCACACTGGCCTTAACCTCTGGGGCCAAACCCCCGATGAATCGAGCTATCCGCTTGGGTTCCGGTGTCACAAGATAAGGAACCAACCTTGACTTGGTGTTGAAGCTTGTAAGGTAGGCTTGACAATCCAGGTTTTTCATAACTAGAGACAAGAATTCAGCTTCAATCTTCTCAACCTCATGCTGAGGGCAGTAGTTCTCCTTGATCAATGACACAAACTGTTCCCAAGTCATATTGTACAATGGGACCTTCCCTGTAGCTTGGATCAAAGACCTCCACCAACTAATGCCTCACCTTTGAAAGACCGAGACACGAATTTCACCACATCCTTATTAGCGCAACCACTGATATCCACCACAGTGTCCATTTCATCCAACCATGTCATGCAGTCTATAGCTCCTTTCTCCCCAGTGAAGTCCTTGGGTTTGCATGAAACAAAATACTTATAGGAGCAACCCTTATCACGGGGTTCCTGATTCGGTACTATCCTTTGAGATGGAGCACTCCTTTGGTTTGATGAGTGATGGGAATTACTATTGTGAGTAGTGTGAGTTTTAGAGGGTGTTTTAAAGTGTGGTGCAGATTGGGTCCTTTCATGGGTACCACTGGATTCATGGAACTGTCTATCCAAAGCTCGAGTAATGGCATTGTCTACCATTGCCCGCAGTTCTGCACCCGCTACGTTAATTCTGGTATTATCATGATTCTCCCTTGGGTGACTGTTGATCTCATCCGAGTCAGCCATGTAGTTTGAACTGTTACATAAGATATTGACAATAATTTATTTGGGAGTCTATTATGAAATTGTCTTTTATGGCAATTCATTAACCATGGTAAATATAGACCCTATTTGGTTAATTTGTCAATCATATTTATTTAAGATTTTTATTATAACTTATCCTAATTATTAATCAATAACAGTATTATTAGTGGCACAAAAGGCCTAGTCACATGGACATTTTTAAATCATAAGCCATGATTTCAGAGAATCAAGGCATTAAGGTTTGAACATAGTTCTTTACCTTTTCTTGACAGGGAGTCGTAGACTACAATTGTCTTTTGTCTTATATGACAATGAGTATGGCCCGTAGGCACTACATCACCAATGGATGTTTAATATATAACCATCCTAATTGATGGTTTAAACCCATGATTTATAGATCATCAGGTTAGGATAGGAATCTTTTGAAGAATCCTATTATAAGAATGACGTGTGTGATTTTAACGAATCACCTCGGCCAGGAGCGTTAACATGTTTTCAGATGTTAACAGGGATTTGAATCTTTTTAAACAGGTCTTACCATCTTGGCCAAGTCTTATTATGACATACAGGCTAGGTTATACCTTTAAGATTCTTATTCAATATTGAATAGGCAGATTATTTTTAAAAGGAATGATTTTTAATTTATTTATTTCATGTATAATATATTATGCATATAATGATAAAAATGAAAATTTTAAAACTTAACATTCCATTAAAAATTAAAAGGAGTACACATTGCCCTAAACGGGACTTTTAACAGAAATAACTTGCCCACGCAGGGGCTAAACTGTACAAACAAGTCCTTGCAGGGACTGTTTACTAAGAGAGATGTCCACGCAGGGACTAAAAAGACAAGTCCTCGCAGGGACTAAGGAAAGACAAGTCTACGCAGGGACTAAGTACATAGATAAATGTCCACGCAGGGACTTAATTAATTGAAATAAGTAAATACAACAATACATATAGGGATTCTATGATCCCTCTTCTTCTTTCCTTTTAACAAGCTTGCTAGGCCCTTGAGGAATCCCCGGTTGTTCCTACGTTCTTCTTGAAATTCTTGCTGCACCCTGTTTAGCCTGTGGAGGATTTCCTCCTGTTCCGATGGGGAAAACCGTGGTGGCTGTGGCTGGATCGGAGGTCGAGCAGGTATTTGAAACCTATGAGTTGGATATCCCACTCCCCAAGGAGCTCCATATGGTCCTTCAGGATGAAGGGCGTTGTAGTTCGCTGCTACTGGTGAGGCGATGAATGGTGAGAGGGTGTAAAATACCACTCACACTGGTTGAACCTTGCTTGGTAACTGTCTGGACCACGGTAAGGTGATCCATGGAAAGATGATCCATCAGAGACTTCAATAGGGTGCGTGGGGGTTCCAGTCGGTGGTTCAACAGGGTCGGTGTCCTCATCCATATCCATGGCGTGATCGCCGGAAAAATGATCCTCTGGTCCCAATGGGTTAAAACCCACTGGTTCTTGAATATAGTTTTCCGGGTTAAACCGGCCCTGAAAGACAGGAATGGGGTCGCCAAAGGAATGGTGCGAAAGGGATCGCTGCAATGGCAAAAAGGAGTGACTTGAGTCATCGGGCTCATTCTCTGATTGCGGCCCAAAGGAGTGATGATAAGGAGGCGTTGAGTTAAATGAAGTAGATCGCCTAGCGGGTTCTGAATGGATCCTCCAGTCTCCTTGAGGACCGACACTCATAGTTGCAGAAGGAGTTCGCCGGTGTGAAGGCCCGGCCTCGTGATCGTTGGGGGTGTGGATTGGCCCCTTGCCTCGTCCTCCTCTCCGGAATCTCGGTGGCATATTTCCTGTTAAACAAACAAAAGATACAACAAGAAATACAAAGGACAAAGTTAGAATTAAAAACAATTTGGATTAGTCCTAAGTTCTTTGTCTAGACTCGAAAATTTAGGAATGTGCAATTGTGTAACTGAAATTAAACACAAAAGGATAGTGTTTAATTCACTCAGTGTTGGCTCTGATACCAACCTGTCACACCTCAATATTTCCACACATTACCGGTGGGCCCGGTGGGGAGTATCATGACGTAGTTGATATCATCATAGTCAAACAACACGATATTTAAATGCACAGCGGAAGCAAAAGATAGATTCATTTCAACCAAATAAAATTGTAATATCAAGTATCACAAAATAGTTGAAAATAATCCACAGGTGGATCAAATAAAAAGAAACTTTGTTCAACAGACTGAAATGCATCCAAGCTTGCGAGACTCTTATTGATGCTAAGGAGAAAGCCAGCCTATTTCGAGTAGTACCTGAACTTAATCTTTTTGGGAAAATACGTCAGTTTACACTGGTAAATACAATTAACTGACTCATTTTTAAAAGGTCTAGGAAATTGATTTGAATGTACAAGGCACGAACATTTTATAACTTGGGATAATTATTTATACATAAACTTGTAAAAAATTACATGTTTCTTATGCGTTCAGTAGCCCGGTGCGTGCCGGGTTAAAGATCAATAGACACACCACATTATTTATTTAGGCACTGACGGGTGTACTCCTACACCCCGTGCTTAGGTCGTGGCCATTTCGTAAAATGATGCCAAGGATATCCGGGACATGTTCATTAACCCCCCAAAGGCGTTTAAGCAAACAAAACATATTTTTAAACGGGTCATCTCGATAATACTTAACCACCAATCGATTAAGGTCGAATGCCTGACCAAGTGGTATTTTAGATACCGTACCCCAAGCCCGTATAAGGGAAAATAAGTTAAAAGTATTTACCTTTGCAAGTAATAATCACAACAATCAAGTGCACGTAGCTTTTACCGGGTCTCCTATTCTGGAACGAAGGTTTATAATAACCTATTAGAATCCTAAGGGTCTTTAATTAAGCCAAAACTTAGACCGGTTAGTTTTAAAGGAAGATACGGTTCGAACGCATGATTAAGCGAAGACTGGAATAGGATGTGATTTAGTCCCGACAAGTTTGAACACTTGTATAATATGGGTGAACTAAACACATTCTAGATTTTGAGATAAAAAAGATAAGGTTTGACCCGTTTCGGCTAATTTATGCAAAATAGTTACATAAACCGAACCGAACGCGAATAACACATAACGGGTAACCGAAAAGGTCACGAACAGGTTTCCCAAGTTTATATGCTTTAAATATGTTGTGATATCAGCAAGATACCTTCCATTAAGCCCAAAACGAGTTTAATTTCAAATTAAGCCCCGTGGCGGTATTTTGGTCATTTTAAAGATTATAAAAGAGATTAATTATAATTCTGAGACTCGGGTCTGAAATAATCAGTAAAACAACTTAATTTAATAGGTTATATCAGTTGGTGATAAGTCTTATATGACAAAATGGTTTTAAACACATACTAGGTGTTTAATATGCGTAAAAAGCCGTTTTAAGCGATTTCCGGGTTATAACGGAGATCTGAATTTTCTGATCAGTTTATAAAGTTCAAATTACTTCATTTATCATACAAAATCAGTGGCCAAAGGTTTGGTATCAAATTGTTATGTAAAACTTATTTTATGAACAAAAAGGGTATAATTGGTAATAACCAAATCAAGGCGATAACCCTATGTTATGATCAGTTTAAAAAAAATTAAAAATCTTCAAAAATCCCAAAATATTATATTATATCAGTGGGTAAAAGGTTTGGTGTCAAAAATTGGGTTTAGATAGGCTTTATGCTAATGACGCCGTTTAATTAATAAAAACGTTCTAATTACGCCATTGAGCATAACTCCTAATCTGGACCTCAAACTGATGTGAAAATTTAGGGACATGTTTATAAATCAGTAGCAAATATTATTGTCTTCTTACATTTCCAAAATTCTCGTTTTACGGTCAATAAGGCATTATGGTCAACATTAAGCGATTAACGGAACGTGTAAATGAGTCGGACAATCAATGGACCAATCACAGAGGGTTATACTATCATGTAACCCGGTCCTATTGAAGCCCTAAGGTATTTCTAAATCATGCTAATATGGGTTAGAACTGAAGTCAAAGCAAAAGTCAAAGTTTTGCGACTTTCGTTTCCGAACCGAGTCTAAACAGAAAATTGCCGGGTCGGACATGCCTAGACATGTTCTTATTGATTACCAAGTTATATGAGTGGCAAAATAGGTTACACGTCTTCTACTTTGCTAATTATACGTTAATTCGAAAATTAAGATTCTGTTGACTTTTTATAACAAACTTTGACCCGACAAATGATCTAGTAAGAGCGGGAATCAGAGGGTGCCCTTTTAAGGGTTTATTGCCCACATAATTATCAACTTATAACTACCTTCAATTTGGCTAAACACTGAATCATTAGTGATTTATCATTAAGTCAAACCTTAATTATGACGGTTTGACTTTTAAGCTAATAACTAAGCAAAACATGATTCAGGAAGGTTAAGGATACTTACCAAGGTCCTAATTAAGACTAGAGATGCTTGGGGACAGCTTTTGTGCTCCAGGAAGTTCCACAATTGAAGTTGTGAATGAATGATCAAAGTTGCAACATTGTGCTCCTTTATATAGTGGGTTTAAACCCACTAGATCATGCCAAAGAAGTCTATACATGTCCCCTGATGTTAAACATGTGTCCCTAGTGCCTAAAAACAAGTTTGTGCAGCCCATAGTATTGGTAGCAAGTGATTTAAGTCGGTTAGAATGTTCATAACAGCCACCTGTGGGTTTTCTGCTTCTAGGCATGGCTTACAGACCGTAAGGGTCCAGCCATACGGTCCGTAAGGACCGGCCAGCTCACCAGAACTTTTTAAAAGTTGTCACATTTGGTCCCTGGTCCTTCCAAACCTGATTGTAGCATGCTTTCTTGCACTTGTAACCCCCAAACTTGACTTTTAAGGACTCCGAGTCATAAACCAACTTTGTTAGGTCCCCGGTTATTCATACGATCACCGAAAAGTCTTAAATTTCATCATTGACGCTTTTAACCCCTCGTATATGAATTTTATCATAACTTTCTCATACGATAACGAAACTTGGTGAAATTTTTATCATGCATTCTAGTGAGCATAATTAATCGTTACAAAGCTTCGGGTTTGCTAAAAGGTCACTCAGAGGTATACTTTAAACATGTTGACACATTTAACCCCTGTAGTTTGTAATCTCTCACTTTCTTTCACAATTAGCTTCGTATGATCCATGACTCATTTGTTTAAGGGTATAAACATCATGTAGGGGTATTGTAAAGTATATTTATCCATTGTTGACACTTTGAACCCTTATATTCACATACTTTCCTTGTTTGTCAAATTTAGTCCTTCTAATGAAATCCTTTACACGTTTAAAGTTCATGACACGTGTCGATATACTATTGGACATGAAATTACGAGGTGTTACAAAAATCAAATAAGTTCCCATATAAGCATCATTGATAAGGAAAGGTACCTTTTATGATGTCATCTTCCTGTACTGCCTCATGGGTGTTCATCTGGAAGACTCACGCGTTTGCTTTCTTGGCCTCTTCAGGCTTCTTCTGATTCCTAGGGCAGTTAGTCTTGATATACCCCTTCTCGTTGCAACCATAACAGGTTGCATCTTTCAACTTCTTGCAATCCAAGGTTTTATGTTCCTTAGACTTGCAGATTCCATAGGGTAGAGGCTGAGATTCAAATTTGCATTTCCCGAGGTGGTATTTCTTACAGGTTTTGCACCTGGTCTTTTCACCCGACTGCTGGTTGCCTTTCTTAGACCCGGAACTCTTCTGATGATCAGAGTTCCCCTTTTTCTTCTTATCGGAGTGATAAGAATTCTCATCCTCCCTTTTTCGCTTTCCTTCATCAGAAGCTTTGGTAGCCTTGTTTCTGACTATATCGAGTGTGAGAGATAGCGACAGATCTGCCGCTGACCTGAATGTAGTAGGTCTTGATGCTTTCACGCTTGCCTTGATTTCTGGGGCTAGACCTCCAATAAAGCGAGCTATACGCTTTGGTTCCGGTGTGATCAAGTAAGGAACCAATCGAGACATTGTATTGAAACTTGTAAGATATGCCTGACAATCTAGGTTCTTCATGACCAATGTCAAGAAATCAGACTCGATTTTCTCAACTTCATGTTGAGGACAGCAATTTTCTTTGATAAGAGCATCAAACTGATCCCATGTCAGATTATACAACGGGATTTTCCCAGTAGCTTGGATTAATGACCTCCACCAAGCTAGAGCTTCTCCTTTAAAAGATTGTGAAACAAAATTTCACAATGTCTTGCTCTGCACATCCACTAATATCAACAACGGTGTCCATCTCATCGAGCCACGTCATGCAGTCGATGGTTCCTTTTTCTCCTGTGAAGTCTCTGGGCTTGCAGGAGACAAAATATTTATATGAACAGGTTTTAACATGTGGCTCTTGATTAAGCACAACTTGTCTAGATAGAACACTCCTCTGGTTTGACGAGTTATGAACATCGTCCTCCTTTGACTCGTGTGATTTAGAAGGGGGCTTACTACGAGCCACAGATAGAGTCTTAGAGTGCGTACCACTTGATTCATCATACTGTCTGTTGAGAGCTCGTGCAACGGCATTATCTATTAATGCCTGCAGTTCCGCACCAGTTATATTAACTCTGGTAGCATCATTATTCTCCCTCGGGTGACTGTTAACCTCATCTGATCCAGCCATGTAGATTGATTGCTACATACATATTGACAATGATTTATTCAGAGGTTATTATGGAATCATCATTTTTGACGATTCATTAACCATGGTAATATAAACCATATTGGTTAATTTGTTAATTATATTAGTATTTTCATTATAATTTATCCTAGTATATAAAACATTACGGATATTAAGTGACACAACAGGCCTAATCACGAGGACAGTTTTGAATTTATAAGCCACGATTTTAGAGAATCGAGGCATTAAGGTTTGAACATAGTTCATTACCTTGACAGGGAGTCTATTTTAGAACCATCATGTTCGATGATTCATTAACCATGGTATTCATAGACCATTCTTGGTTAATTTGATAATCAAGTTTATTTTAAATTTTCATTATAATTAATCCAGCTATAAGCTATTAAGGATATTGAAATGGCACAAAAGGCCTTGTCGCGAGGACAGTTTTGGATTTATAAGCCATGATCTTATAGGATCGAGGCATTAGGGTTTGAACATAGTTCATTACCTTTCTTGACAGAGAGTCAAAGACTACAACTGTCTTTTATCTTTTAGGACAATAGATATGGCCCGTAGGCATTTCATCACTCTAGGGATGTTTATGATATGATCATCTTATCTGGTGATTTTAGTCAAGATCGCATTGATCATACAGACTATTACGCTTGGACGTAGTTCAACATCTTTAGACAGGGGGTCAAAGACCACCACTGTCGTTGTCTTATCGGACAACAAGTTTGGCCCATAGGCACTTTATCACTAATGGATGTTTATAATATGATCATCTTTATTTGATGATTTAAGCCATGATTTCTAAATCACTAGGCTAGATAAGGGGTTGGAATTTCCCAATATAAAGATGACAAGTGTGATTTTATCGCATCACTGTTGTCAGGAGTGTTAACATGTTTTCAGATGTTAACAAGGATCTGAATCTCTTTTAAACAGGTTTTACCATCATAGCTAGGTCTTTAATGACATTCAAGCTAGGTTATACCCTTTAAGATTCTTTTAATATATATACTGGTAGATCAATTACGAAAAGGAATAATAATTTGATTTATTTCATATATTATATTCATATATAATGATAAAATGAAATTTGGATAAAATATTCCAATGATTTTAAAAGAAGTACAGAATTGCCCTAAACGGGACTTGAAAGAAATAATGTTGTCCATGAAGGGACTAGAAGATAAATATGTCCTTATAAGGACTAATAAGGAAACGAATTTCAGCAAAAGGAGTTTTCTTCTTCACTTTATTTCTGAATGTTTTCTCCTTGGATGCACGTTTCATCCTAGCCGCGGTACGAAGCTCGACATTTCAAGGCTCCGGATGTGGAGAATTTCCATTACGGCTTCTTTGCTTGGCAATATATCCAAAGTATATAAAATCGGAAGCAATATTTTACAGATTAGGGTTGAGAGTATTCCTATGTTAAGTCTAGACTCAGAAGGCCAAGGAATGTGCTACTGTGTCATTGAGATTAAACACAAAAGGCTAGTGTTTAATTCACTCAATGTTGGCTCTGATACCAACCTGTCACACCACGATATTTCCACGTATTACCGGTGGGGAGTATCGTGACGTAGTTGATATCATCGTAGTCAAATAATCACAGTTCAATGCACAACGGAAGTCTAAAGTAAATATATTACAAACCGATTCAAAAGTAATATAAATATTACAACGGATTGTAAAATGGATCCACAGGCGGATCTTAAAACAGAAAGATAAACACTGTTCAACAGACTTTAGGCATCTAGAACTTGCAAGATTCCCTATTAACGCCCTGAGCTCCCAGCCAATTACGTACAGTACCTGTCACTTAACCTTTTTGGAAAATACGTCAGTTTACACTGGTAAATGCAATTAACTAACTCATTTTGAAAAGGTTTAAGAAAATTGATTTGAATGCACAAGGCACAAAATATCTTTTATAACTTGGGACAATTATATAAAAATAATCTTGTATACAGATTTACATGTTCGTTTTACATTTCGGGCTCGATGTTAGAAACCGAGTCAAGATTAACAGACACACCACAAGTATAGGCCCACAAGAGAGTGAGATACCGTTTCCCTTATGCAACTGTCAGGTGTATGCCTACACCCCGTGCATAAGACGTGGCCATTGTTATTTTATAATGATGCCAAGGATATCCGGGACATGGTCATTAACCCCTAAAGGCCTTTATTTCAAACAAGACAGATTAAAACGGGTTACCTCAATAATTTAATCACAATCTGATTAAACATTCAATACCCGACCAAGCGGTATTATTATAATACCGTATCCCAAGCCCGTATAGGGAAAATAAGTTAAAAGTATCTACCTGAGCAAAAATATAATTTTATCCTCAGCCGTATATCAATCAGTAAGCACAAGTACCTCTACTGGGTCTCTCAATCTGGAACGAAGGTTTTATTAACCTATTAGATTCCTAACGGGTCTTATTTAAGTTTAAACTTAGACCGGTTAGTTTTAAGGAAAGGTTTACGGTTCAAAACGCAAGATTAAGCGAAGACCAGATTAGAATGTGATTTACACCCGACAAGTATGGAGACTTGCATAATATGGGTAAACTAAACACATTCTGGATTTTGAGACAAAAATGATTAGGTTTGACCCGTTTCGGTTAATTTATGCAAACTAGTTACATAAACCGTACCGAACGCGTAAAATGCATAACGGGTAAACAAATGAGTCATGAACAGGTTTCCTAAGTTAATATGCCCTAAATATGTTGTGATATCAGTAGGATACCTTCCATTATGCCCAAAACGAATTTAATACCAATTTAAGCCCCGTAGGGGTATTTTGGTCATTTTAAAGATTATAAAAGAGACTAATTATTAATATGAGATTCAGGTCTGATATAATTAGTAAAAATACTTAATTTAATAAGTTATATCAGTAGGGTATTGCATATATGTGAAATTTATCAATCATATCCAAACTATGCACCGAAGGGCATTTTGGTAATTTCACATAGGCTTTAAAGGTCAAATCTGGAAATCTGGGTTTAAAACTTTTGCTTACTGTTTAATTATAAAAATTTACTTAAAATATCAGTAGGTATTAAGTTTCATATGCCGAAAATAGTTTTAACTCATACTATGCGCTTAAAACGCGTAAAAGCCGGTTTTAAGCGATTTTCGGGTTAAAATAGGAAATCTGAGTTTTTGATCAGTTTATAAAGTTCAAAATATTTTACTTATAATATAAAATCAGTAGCAAAAAGTTTGGTATCAAAATATTATGTAAAATTCATTTTATTAGCAAAAAGGGTATAACCGACAATTACCGAATTAAAGCAAGAACCGTATGTTATGCTCAGTCTAAAAATAAATAAAAATCTTCAAAAATCCCAAAATATTATATTACATCAGTGGGTAAAAAATTGGTGTCAAAATTTGGGTTTAGATAGGCTTTATGCTAATTATGTCGTTTAATTAATAAAAAGCTTCTTAATTACGATATTGAGCATAACTCCTAATCTAGACCTCAAACTGATGTATGTTGGTGCATTTATGTCTATCGCCTCCGTCAATCCAGCCTGTAGCAGAAACTGAAGAAAACTTGCTTTATATTGTAATATCTAGTTAGTAAAGGCAAGGTGGCATATTTGTAAATAAGAGGAAAGTCCTTATATCCTTGGCCTATAAATAAAAGTCTTATGTTAGAGATTTAGGACTTTTTGCTCATTTGAAGTTTTGGAGAGCTAGAGATCTAGAGAGAGATTCTAGAGAGAGAAAGTGATTCAAGGTGCTTGTATTTGTGAGATTTCTAATAGAATCACGTTTATATTACGTCTCGTGTGTTCGGTCACGTTTGTGTACGGATTCCGCTCGTCACACGTTCGTTTCGCAATCGTTTCAGAGTCAAAACCGGTCCTAACAAGTGGTATCAGAGCAGGAGCTCGATTGCACGAATCTATCGCACGCTTACGCACAGAAAATCATCAGAATCAGATCCGATTTCATCCAGAATTCGATCAATTTCTTCACTTCTACATTTCTTTCACGTTTTTAACTAATTTTTTTCAAATTAAACTGGTTTTTACAGTCCAAATTAGCTGATTTTTGGATATGTTGTGCGAAAACACCTGATCTACAACCCTACAAAGTTTCAGATCCTAATTCAAAGCCGTTTGGGAGAAATCGAAGGTTTTTCGGTCCGAAATCACGTGTCATCAGATCCATTTCGCACGAAATGCAACCTGGTCGCTTCATTTCGCACGTAATGACCATTCAGTAGTTCATTTCGCACCAAATTACATCATTTCGTATGAAATGATCTCCATTTCGCGTGCAAAGTCATCCATTTCGCTTGTAAAGTGCCATTTCGTTTGAATTTGAGCTGCCATTTCACACGTATTGAGTCTACATCGTTCATTTCGCACGAAATGACCTCCATTTCGTTTGAAAGGATCCATTTCGTATGAAATATCATCATTTCGTTTGAAATTTTATCACAGGTTGTACGGATTGTGTCATTTCGCTTGAATACATGTGATAAAGTGTTAAAGATTATCGACCATTTCAAACATCACGTGAAAGAGGTTTGAATTGTGTGTCAAAGCCCAATTGAACGGTCCAATTATATTTAGTCTATTATCAAATTTGTCAAGAGCCCACGTGATCAAGTCAGCCAAGACAATAAATGATTACATGTGATTTGTTGCAAGATCGGGCCATGTGAAACTCTTTTAGTGGCCCAATTATATTTTGATTAAAGCTGATTGTTGTCGACCACTTTGAGTTTTATTAAATCATTCAATTGATATGATAAATTGCATGTGAATTGATAAAGGTGATCGGCCCAATAGTTTAAAAAAAAAAAAAAGGTTTGTGTCCAATAATTCTTGCGGCCCAATGAGATTTTAGTGTGTCATATATCATCAGCCTTTGCATGAGAATGTTGACTAATTGATTGTTGTCTGTCTTTTACTTTTAATTGAGGTCCAATCAAAATTAAGAAACTTTTATGATTGTTGCTCATCATGATAAGAATGCTTTGATTTGATAAAAACATCACATGATATGTCAGACTTGTGTTGAATCATATTTGATAAGTGGTTTGTCGTGTAACGCCATAAATTGTTTGGTAACTAGTTCGAGTCACCCACTCGATTCATTCAAAATCATGATATATCAAAGTTCATTGTTGAGGTCTTTTGAGATAGTCACTCAGGTCATGTGAAGTGGTTATAGCTCTTCAGGTTATTTGAAAGTTCCTCAGTTCGCACAAAGTCATTACAAGTTCACACGAAGTGAACTCAGTTCGCATCAAACTCAGTTCACATAGAATATTCACTGGTTCTAGTTTCAGTTTGATTTCAGTTAATTGATAAGTTTTTAAATTGATTGTGTGTTTGTTTGTTTGTATTCAGGTGATTAAAAGGTGCTGAGATTCAAGGAGTTAGCATCATGGCTGAAGAGTTTTACAACACGTTTTACAAGGCGTTTACATCCGAGTCTTCCGAAACCTCAATTGTTACACCAAAAACGATAACAAAAGCAATCAATGAAAACATTAAACATGATAACTTCTACGGAACACATTCAAAACCACCAACGCTCGAAAGTATTGAAGACTACACTACGTGGAAAGAACGTTTCATCAACTGGGAAAAAGCTTACGCTCATGAAAGCTGGTTCTGTTTGGAATTTGGTTATAGTAGACCAGTCAATGATAAAGGAGAAGATATACCACTCAAAAGCTTATCCAAAGAAGACAAATCCAAATTTGCAGCTGAACAAAGAATGATTGCTTTAATACAATCATCAATTAGAAATGACATGTTTGCTTTACTTCAACATGACGAGTCATTAAAATCTGTTTGGGAAGCTTTACGGGTTAAAGCTGAGGGGGGTAAACAAATCAAGAAAAATAAAATTGCTTTATTAAAGAAATAATTTGATTTGTTTGATAACTTGAAAGGTGAATCAGTTCGACAAATGATAGAAAGATTTGGTCATTTGAAAATTGAACTTGATCGTTTTGGAATTGTTAAAACTCGAGAAGAAATAATCGATAAAATCATAGAAGCGTTACCACGAGCTGATCAGTGGCAAACGTTTGTGTTCATATTGAAAAATGATGTGTTATATGATACAATTTCTCTTGATATGTTGATAGAAAAAATTGAAAGTCATGAACTTGAGTTGCAAAAGCAAAGCAAGATGAGAGGGTCTTTACATCATCAGAATGTCGGTCTCTATTACAAAGGTAGCACACCTTCGGTGAAAGTTAGTGAATCACCAAAGACCCGATTCAGCGCTGAAAAGATGAAAGAACCATAAACAAGCTCATCAAATTACAATCAGGGATATCATTCATCTTCTTCAAAAGCAAATCCTGAACAATCAGAAGAAGTTCTCTGCAACATTGCTCTCAAATTGAAAATTCTCCTGCTATGAGCATTAACTCTGCCAAACAGCAAATGAGTTTCCTTGCATCTGTTCTGGAATCATATGAAGGTCTAGTAGCTGGCAAAATTGGAAATTCTGAATTGACCAAAGAAGACTACGACCAGATTGATCCGGAAGAAATGGAACTCATAGACATTCGCTAGTGTTTGGCAAGTTGCATTCGAAGAGCTCAAAGATACATGGAGATTACTGGAAAACAATCAATAGGTGGTCCGTCAACTAAGCTGGGATTTGATAAATCCAAAGTGACTTGCTTCAAATGTAAGCAAAAAGGTCATTTCAAAAGAGAATGTAACAACTCTGCGGTTGATGGAAATGAACATCCTTTCAGTGATGATTATTACCGAAAGGCGATTTACCACCGTAGTAAAGAAGAGCCGAAAATAATCGAAAATAATCCCAAGAAGAAAGCTTATCTTGTAAATCAAGATGATGAAAAAGTGGCAGAGGGTTTCAGCTGGGACAAATACATTCCGCCAGATTCAGGATTGGTTGCTGAAATCAAGGAAAGAAGTCGAGAAGAAATTCTGAGTGAGGTTCTTCCAGAAGAAGATCGTGTTAATGATCCATTCACAACTCATGGAAAAACAATATCAAAAGGCAAACATTATGCTTTTGTAACCAGAGAAGAGATTCTGAAGGAGAAAACATACAGAGAAAGAAACGTTGCTGGAAACAGAATTAATGATATGCAAGAAGAGTATGAAAATGCTGTAAGCAATAAAAGATGGGACAAGAAGCGAGAGTGCTATGTCAACAGAGATGGTGAACCTGTTGTTTCCAAGAGGGACATAATTTACAATGATGTTCTTTTAGTAATTCCTCGATCCGTCGAATATTATTCAAATGTTGAAAAAGATAAAACATATGTGAAAAGGCTGGAAAAAATCATAAGAGATGCCATGACATCAAGTTTGAGGAAGAGGGATGAAGAAAGAATGAAGAAGAATGTTGAGAATTTGGTTGATAATTTGAAGAAGGTGGCTGAAGAAGTGAAAGAAAAACAAGAGAAGGAAGAAGAAAAAGTTGTTGAAAAAGAAGCTGTTACTGAAGAACAACAGGTTGAAGAAGCTGAGAAGAAGTTGGAAAGTTTGGTTGACGTGAATAGTGATGCTGATGCTGGTGATGAGAAGAAGAGTGAAGCTGATTAGAAACAGATGGAAGCAAACACTGAGGTGCCAATCACTGAGGTAAATACTTCAACTGATTCTGAAGTCTTAAACAAAAATACTGAACAGTGCAAGAAATGCATGGAAACATGCAGTGCTTGTACTGAAAAAGACGAAAAATTTCAGAACAAGAGATCTTGAATTTAATAAAATCGAAGAAGTTTTCAAAAATAAATGCAAAGAAATGCTTGAAAACGAAAAAGTTTTGAAAGACAATGATGAAAAACTCACACAAAAATGCAAAAGTTTAGAAAAAGAATATGAAGTTTTGAAAGAAAATGTTTTGAAAATGACAGAAGAGTGTTTACAAAAGGAAAATGCATGTTAAGAAATGAAAAAAGAATACGATTCAATAAAATTGGCTTATCACATTACTAAAAAGTCATATGAAGATGTGAAAGGTCAAATGAAACTTGTTCAATCCAGATTGAAATATTGTTCTGAAACAACTGATACGCTTAAGCGACAGTATTCAATAAAGCAACAAGTTGTCAATTCTTACATTGAGGATGTTGCTAAGCTAAAGCATCAAATAGCTGATTTAGAACAAGATAACAACAAGTTACATAGTTATCATGCGTCATCATATGTGCTTGAAAGAATTTTCAACATAAAACCGGGTGATGGTGATTTTGAGAAAAATAAAAAGGGCATTGGTTCTGAGTTTCATCAAGTTCCTCCACCGGAAAAGTTTGCATTTTATGATGATGAAAAGGTCGAAAAAGCTTTCAACATGGTAGATCAATTGCCAGATAACATTGACGTAACCTATTCCAAATCTGATGATTCTAGTGATTCACAGGTAAATCTGAATCACAAGATGAAAATGAAGATAGTTTTCATGATAAATATCTGAAAAACTCAATATCTGAGAAAAATTTGGATGATGATTCAAAAGGATTGGTTTATACCATGATTGGATCAGACAAATTATTCTTAGATATTGTATTCCCGATTCAGAATGTGATTTCAGAAAAGATTGATAAAGTTTTCAAAATGGTTGAAATTGAAAAGTCTGAAATTCCAAAGTTTGCTGGAAAGAGTCACAAAACTTTTTATAACAAACCTGGTTACAAAAAGAAAAACATAAAGGCTGGGTTGGGTTATAAAAAGAAACAAAATTGGAAGAAAAATGTAATGCCAAATTATCAGGCAAAGATGAACTTTGTTCACGGAACAAGTTCTGAAGAAGAGAAAGAACTCCAATTTAGACGATAGTCTAATGAAGAGTTCTATGCTCAAAAGAAAATGCAACAACCACAGGTCAAAGATGTGTCCAAGAGAACATGTTTCAAATGTGATCAAACTGGACATCTTGCACGCAAGTGTCCAAATCTGAAACATGTTGATGTTGAGTCGAAAAAGAAATCTGATGATGTTGAAAGACAGAAATCTGAGAATATGAAACAAAGGTCAACCAGATTTGATTCAAAACAAACTTGGAGATACAACACAAACAAGTTTGTTTCGAACCAAACTTGGAAATCAAACCCGAATAGGTTCGATTCAAGACAGACCTGGAATTCTCACACACCCAGATTAAGAACAACACAAAGTTGGAAAACAACTGTCGATGCAACAAAACCCCAACAGTTTTGGAAACCAAATGTTGTTCAAAATCAAAATCTTCAAAAAGAATCACATTTTTACAAACGAGGTACTCCAAAAGGTCACACATGGTCTGTTAAGAAACAAATGACTTCGGTAAATGAAGAAAAAGATGGTGTTAAATTTGAAAAAGTCTTTGTTCAGAATGACAAAGATTTTTCGAAGTTAAATGATGCATATTGTGTAGAAATGCCTAAGGTCCAAAAGACCTGGGCTACTTTGTTCAAGTAATTGAGTAAGTGTAAATGTGCAGGTGCTTCCGAAGATAATAGAATGTCAACTAGAGGAGTGTCGGAGCAGCCTGGCACGAGAGGAAGAGGCTGCTGAACCCTGTGTTGGTTGAAACGGGGAGTTTGTTTGATTTCTGTATATAAATAAACAATATTTCAAAAACCCTAAAAATTGAAAAATTCGAAAAATTACAAAAATATGTTACTTGAATATGCCGAAACCCTCACGGCGGAACAAACATGATTAATTTCACAAGATTGAAAAACGGTTTTCAAACTGTAAAATATCAATGTGTTGTAAATCATGGGGGTACGTTATATTTTTCTGCAAAGCAGAGCATGAAAACAGAAAATGGATGGCAAGACAAAGCTATCAGTGTTGGTTTGTCAAATTTTCTTTAAATGGTTTTGCATTTTAGGGGGAGTAAGAAATTATCAGAAAATCCAAAAACATTAGAAAATTTGAAAAAGCCAAAAACATGATAAAATTCAAAAAATTGAGTTTTTGTGTAAAAAGAGGAAATGGTAGTACATCAGTAGACATTCACAGTACGCTAAAGAAATGGAATGTTAAAATGTGATAAACGATCTCACTGATGATATGCCGGTAGGTTTTTACACGCTTAGCAGATTGTTTTCGAGATATAAACCAAATATCAATACTTACTTATCTCGTGGGGAACATCTCTCGGATATATGGGTAACCCCCGAAATCTTGTTTGAAGGGATTTCTATGTGACACCTGTGACCATTAAACAAATACCAAACCAATGAAATATTGTATTTCATACTTGGGATTTGTATAAATATGTGTATCTTTTGCACATATCAATTCTTGTTCGATTTCAAGCTTTAAATCGCTTTCTGGAGAGTTATACGCAAACTGGTGCGTAAACGTAATCAGTTTAAATGCGAAAAATACTCCAAAACATCAACATATGCTTAACATACCTTAAATAAGCTTTACATAACTTAGAAATAAGTTTTGAAGGCTTTGGTATGGCAAAAATCAAGTTAATTCGCTTACAGGGACTAAATTTGACAAACTGCGAAAGTACGGCGATTCGTAGTATAAAAGACATTCCAGAACATGATCATAAGTTAAACACACCCTAAATGCCCTTTACATAGCTTAGAAATAGGCTTTGAGGTGTTCGGTGTGCTAAAATAAACTTTATGCTCATTTAGGGACTAAAAGCGTCAAAAAGTGCACAAGTTTGCATTTTCGAGCATAACTTACGTTCTGAATACATCCGGACATCCAAAAAATTTATGTAAGCATTAAAATATTTTATTTTAGTGTTTGACATAAGAAAAATCCATTCGTCACTTGATTTGGATCATTTTTGCGTTCGTTATGACTTCCGTCGTAATTAAGCGAATAACGCAACCGTACGACCAAACGAACCGACATCCGAGATACTTTTGAGCATGTTTTGAGTTCCCTATACTTTAACTTTATTTTAGAGCCTTGAAATGGGGTTAGCGGGGCTTAAAAGTGCAAAAAAAATCAAGTTTTACAAGTGTAGGGACCATTTTTGAAATTTCTGACCTGATTCAATGAACCTAGTCCATTTTGAAGTGTTGATGGTTTTAACCCATGGTTTTGCAAAACCATGGGCTGGTATTCAATGAACCTAGTCCATTATTAGGGGCTCCCATGGTTTTAGAAAACCATGGGCACACATGTAAGGTCCAGATCAAAGCTTAGTTTTCGATGAACGATCTTAACGGTTCAAGGAAATCTATAAATACCCCTCAAGTTCACAACTCAAAACCCACACCTTTGAATCTGAATTTTTTCTCTAAGTTGATGTGTTTATCACTTCATACCTGAGAATATTCAGATCAAAACTTCCATTCTTGGACCCGTTGTAAGTCCACTTTCGTTCTTTTAGCGTTTTCTACGTTGACCATTTTATGGTCAACACGAAGTTCGGTTGAACTTAGAAACATGAGCGTAATCACGATAGCTATAGTCCCTTGTGACTATGCCTACTGATTACCACGTTATCTAGGCTTAGTGACGAGTCGTAGTTTCGGCCAAAATGCGTATTCTTGCGTATTTTGTAACCAAACTACTTTTAGGTATCAAAACCGTTTGTTTTGATACCAAAATTGTTTTCTAAATTAGTTAAGCATGTTTTAACATGCTTAGCTAGTCATTTTTAGTTTTGTGCTTGTCTAGGGTCGTAAAGGTAAGCGATCTAATCAATCGCTTATACTTTCGAACCCGACCCGTTTGGTCGATCATTAGGATCCGACCAAATACATTAGGTGACCATAGTCGTATAGGGAATAACCTTCCGAGGTTATACCTTATGGTCACGACGTTTAGTAGTTGTATGATAGGTAGTTAATATGCCTTAGGTAAATTACCAAAATGCCCTTTTTACGCCAAAATTCATTTTTAGCATATATAACATAATTTTTTATATCTAAACTGATTTGGCAACAATATTAGACATATTAAGGCATATTTTACTTATCATAGGACTAGTTAGGCGTTTCGAACGCATTTTACGCGAACGACGCGTTAAAGTAGCATAAGCTACCTAAACGGGTCGTAATGGGTCGTAAGCACTTAGGTTAGGTTTCATTGTAGTATGTAGGCTTTGTTAAACCATATTACATGAGTTCCTATACTCATTTGGTTTACGAACCCTCATTCTATCAGATCCTTCGATTTAGGTCCGGTTTATTAACGTAGTTACCTATATTAGGTGTCGTTTGATTTCCGTGATCTCTAGCATTGCTTGGTTGTTACTCAAAGACTTCTAGGCAATCTTAAGTGAGTACATAGACCCCTCTTTTACTGTTTTTCAAACGTTTTAGGGTGAAACACATGTTCCTACTTGTTACTTTCGTGCTTTCCTGTTTTCACATCAAATACTTGCTATGCTCATTAGTACATTTATAGTACATGATTTACATTACATTGTTTCGCTATGTATGTTTACTTAGCATACTTAGTACAATGTTTTACTTTACATTTCTGCTATGTATGTTGACTGAGCATGCTAGCACATTGATTTACATTACATTAGTTGCATATGTTTACTCAACATATGGACACATTGTTTTACATTGCATTTTGTTGCATATGCTCATCCAGCATATGAACACATTATATTACCTTTTGAGCCGTTTGTAACTATTTGACTATGTGAACCGTTGTAACTATTTGACTATGTGAACCGTTGTAACCATTTGATTATATGAACCGTTTGTAACTGTTGAACCGTGTGAACCGTATTTGACCATACATAAACATTTCTACAATTGTTAAACATTTCATCTTGGTGGATGTTTGGGTAAGTGATTTAAGTAACGAGGCGACGTGTAAAACGGTAAAATCATGGTGGATACGCCGCTGGTACTTCCTATATTAAGTGCTTTTATGGTATTACATATCGTAGCGTTATTTAAACCATTTCAGTTTAGACATATTACATCTACAATACAATCTTCACATAAACATCATTTTACAAATAACTTAACTTATACAGACTCATTTTACTTGGTTATTCACTTAACCATACATTATTCTTTTATACATATATATCATTTTGTTTATTTATCACTTTTCAAATGATTTATGAAAGGAACACTCAACAAGATTCATGGCTACCTTTTTATTAAACAGTTTCTTTAAACTCAAGTCATGAATCCTATTTTCACAAAACCTATGTATCTCACAGGCATTTTTATGCTGACGTACCTATTTTCACATGTGTTTTCAGGAGCTGTTACATAGGATGATCGAGACACACTTAGGTGGACCTGTGCCTTAGTGACTTAAAATGAAGCAAGAACTAGTTAAATTATGTTATGTACTCTTTGTTTCTTGTTTAAGACAATGTAACTCTCTTGATTGATAAATAAAACGTAACTTTAATTTCCATGGTTGTGAAACAATTAATTCTGTTACAACACTCCCCGACGTTTCCACCACGTTTCGTTGTTTTACGTGGTCGGGGTGTGACATTCTATTTCTGACATACTAGGTCTTTGTACGTGATGATATCTGGGGTATTATACCTGGACTTCTGATTTTGCGGTTGCAATAGCCTAGTCATCGTATAATACTTTGCACTGCTTTATTCTTAAAGCTCACCCTCAGCATAAAAAATGATGAAACATTGAAAAATGCTAATCATGTGCTGTTGAAGAAAAGATTCTCTAAAGGGAACACACCTAAATTCGAGCCATCATCTCTTTGATTTTGCGGAAGCAATAGACTGAGCTCTCATGGCCTCGCATTCACCCCTTATATATATCATTAGTGTGCACTCACTTGTAAGACTGAATATAAGAGTCTGGATACGGGTGTCACACCCCCAAAATACCACAAGCGGAGTATCACCGCAGGGCGTGTGACGTACAAGGATCTTAGCCACCAATCACATTGAACTCATAGGTATATGTAAATAAAACTTTCATTGATTAACAATAAGTGTCACAATGTTACATTATATTTTATAGTGTACAGCGGAAGCATAAATCATTCGTTAAGTGTTCATAACCACATGTAAAAGCTATTAGTCTTTTATAGTGTATCCATGTATCTCGACCCATGACCACTCCAGCTTCCCAGATAGCAAGTCCCAATGATATGCACCTAAAGACCTGCAAGGCATGTAACAACAAATCAACAACAAAGTTGAGTGAGTTCACAGTTGGGTGTTTGTTTAAGTTATTCCAAAAACATAGTTTCCTTTAACTGGCACCCTTGCCGTGGGGGCTACCCCATAGTTGAAAACGTGTTTTGTTTAATCCCGTTTACTCTGGCGATCCAGCCGTGGGGGCTACCCCATGTTTACACTACTAGACTCGTTACCATATCGACCACTGACGTTAGTCATGTTTATGTGCCCTTAGCGTTAATGTCTATCATCATTGATGTGCCCAGATCCATTAGTTCACGCCCGTCCTCTGCGGCACGGTGTGAGGCTTGTCAGACCTAAATAGCGCTATCTAACTAATGACCCACTCGCCATTGGCCCGGCGATTAAGTCGATATAAAAAGGAGGGACTTCGTGATAGAGTTTTGGTCTAGTGAAATTTAAATTGTCCTAGAGGATGAGGAATTACATTCCTTAACCCGTACTGTCCTAACCAAGGAGTACGAGGAATCCATATTCCTTAACCCATTCCCAACCCACAGGGAATTACCATGCCTTGTAGAAAGTGTGAACTCACCTCGGTTTGCTCGGCAGATACAAAAAGATGTCAATCAAGCTGCTAGTGGTCAACCACGTCCTAATATGGTTACCATACAAGTCAGGTCTAGGTTCAAGTAGTGCACATAGGTTTACACAATAAACTAACAGGTTTCGAACACGTAATGATCATGACATACACATAACATTATAGTAGTTAATTAACAACATCTAACTCGTTCAACAGTAACACTTATGTTTGCATACAAGATAAGCCCATGTGTGCAAGTCTACGGCCCAACACACGTAAGCCCACTCAGTTGTGAATTGTGCGGCTAAGCTGGACTTGTGTGACTGAAATATGGGCCGGTGTCTTGTGCGATCCGGTTCTTGTGCGATGGCCCAATAAACAACAACGGTTTAAAACTTGTGTAGTCAGTTATATGTTTTTCCTCAAATCATGCAAATCAGTTACACATTCTATAATTACACGGTTTAAAATCAATCAATCTCTAATCGGTTATCATGTACCCAAAACATAATCAATCATGAGCAACACCTATCATTCCAATCAAATCGGATCAACATCAATAATTAAATCAGGAATCATGCTCGTTTATACAACCCTAATTGTAATTTACTCAAGAACAGCAATCACCGAATCATTCAAATCTGTGATTTCAATATCTAATATGCAACCCTAATCATCACCTAATTATGAATAATAACAACAATCGTTTAAGCAAAATCAGCCCACTTAATGAATTCACTGATGCATTCGGTCCCGGATTCACATAAATCATGATTCTAACAATTTAAATAATCACAACCCTAGGTTAACAAGACTATGACATAGAGTATAATTCATTGATTCATCACTATGCTAATCGACCCACTACAACTATGATTATTAACCATAAATTAACAAATATATATTATCATGTAAGAGGCATTAAAATTAGCACAACATAACAACAATCACATGCTTCCTGACAATACTCATGCAAACTTGAAACATAATGGTAGACAACATGAAGTGATTATTATTTATTTGGCTGCCCTTTCAATGCATATCACATGTGCTAAGGCTACAAGATATTGGATCCACAAAAACAAAGCAAATAATGATCTAATATTACTAACTGAATCATTCGATCCACTAGGAGAATGCCTTGAGGGGGGGTCTCCTGCCGCATGTACGTAGAGTAGGGTAACAGTAGGGTTTTGTTAGGAGTTGTGTGATAAACAAGCATATACATGCACTTAAAAGGACGAGGGTTTGGTTTGTGCGATCAAGCTATAACCAGAATGGGCTTGAGCCCATTCACTTGGGCCGCCAACCCCACCTGGTGCTTTTGATCGAGTCTGATACGAACACTCAAAAGAATGGCCAAACTTCGGGTTTAAAGAATTAAGTTTGGGGCTTCAAGTGTAAGCCAAGAGGTGTGTGCCAAGATGTCCGAATGCGGCCAAACATGTGTGTGCTAAACAAGTTCGTGACCCAAGTGCATCAATTACCTTCGCAGTTCAATTCAATTAATCACCTATCTTAATTTAACGGCACATAAAACGTTTAACGATTAATTATGTTCACATAAGCATTTAGTGATGCACAAGGTAGATAAATAAATGCAGAGACACACATCAAAGGTTGTGGAATGTTAAGTAGTACGAACCTCAGCTATTCGGGTTGTCACATCATCCCCAACTTGAAAGAAATTTCGTCCCGAAATTTAGCACGTAGTTACTGAGGAAGCTAGTTAGGTTGCGAGTTTTCCTGGGGTGTCACATCATCCCCCCGTTGGTTTGGAATTTCGTCCCGAAATTCCGCAGTAGCTTCAGCCTCAGTAGTGGTTTCATTGTTCTCGAACAACTTGGGATATTTGTGTTTCATTTAATCTTCTCGTTCCCAGGTAAACTCTGGGCCATGACGGGAGTTCCAACGAACTCGAACAATAGGTATCCTGGTGCGTTTGAGAATCTTGACCTCCTGGTCCAAGATTTCCACTGGTTCTTCGACAAATCGCAACTGATCGTCGATGGTGAGCTCCTTGAAAGGAACTATGAGAGTTTCATCTGACAGGCACTTCTTCAGATTCGACAGATAGAATACGTTGTGAACTCCACTGAGTTCTTCGGGTAGATTCAATCTGTAGGCCACCTTGCCAATTCTCTCTGTGATTTCGAAAGGTTCAACATATCGCGGGTTGAGTTTGCGTCGTTTGCGAAAACGATCAACACCTTTCCAAGGTGAGACTTTGAGTAGCACTCGATTCCCCAACCTGGAACTCGAGTGGTTTCTTGTGCTTATCAGTGTAGCTATTCTAACGGTCACGAGCCGCCGCCGTTCGTTGCCGTATCTGGGTAATTTTCTCGGCGGTGTCTATGACAAGTTCTGGGCCAGTGGTTTGGCCGTCGCCAATTTCTGCCCAACATAGAGGTGATTCGGCAATCACGTCAGTACAATGCCTTAAACGGAGCAGCCTGGATGCTGTGGTGGTAGCTGTTGTTATACGAATATCCCACTAACGAGAAGTGTCTTTCCCAGCCGTTACCAAGGTCGATTACAAATGCCCGAAGCATGTCTTCAAGAGTTCGGATGGTTCGTTCAGTCTGCGCATCCATCTGTGGATGATATACTGTGCTCAAGTCTAGACGTGAGTCAAAGAATTTGTGCATCGCTCGCCACAAGTCAGATGCAAGTCGTGGGTCGCGATCAGAGATGCTGGAGGTTGGCACCCTGTGCCTAGCAACCACTTCTTTCAGATAGGTGACTGCAAGAGTATAAGACTCATCCGTTTCCTTGCTGGTTAGAAAGTGTGCTGGTTACATGAGACAATCAACGATCGTCCAGGTGATATTGTTTCCATTTTGAGTTGTAAGTAGACCAGCGACCAAATCCATGGCAGTCTGTTTTCGCTTTCCACATAGGTGTTTTTGGTTGCTAACACCTCACCCTTGACTTCCCTACAAGTCAAACATCATTCCCATACCTAGCTAGGTGGGCCTTCATGCCTGATTACCAGTACAAGGTTTTTAGTTCCTAGTATCTCTCATCAAAACCCAGATGACTAGAGTATCGATGCTGATGTGCTTTGCTCAACACGTGTTCCCCACAGTAGTCATATAGTGAGGTCCACATTCATTCCATGAGGTAACGAGTATCATCTGGCCTATCATAGATTGCTTCTCCATACCCCACATGGGTTCAACTTGACAATTCTCCTCCTTCAAACAGAGCGAGTCTGATCAGGTAAGTTATAGTCGATAGTGAGCCGCAAAGCTCGTGTACGTTCAAGTTTCATAGTTGCAATCATCCTAAAGTTCCGTCCAGCGATGCCATTAACTGTTCTAGCTCTATCAAGACAAAAGTACACGGGAGGCCCCTGGTGATCGGTCTAAATAACACATCTGGTACCATCCAAGTAATGCCTCCATCTAGAATCCCAAGGCAACGGTTTTCACCGTCAGTCGTGTGTCGTGCAGTTCCTCTTTGTAACTCCATCACGTAGGTCACCACTCGCTCGCATTGTATCGGTGTGCAACTGGGACTCTGATTCTGACCATCATGGTATACCTCTAAATTGTAACACCTCGAAAATTTACGTCCTATAATGTGTTGACACGTGTCATAAGTTTGAACGTGTGAAAGAATGTTCTTGAAGGACTAAAGTTGACAAACAATGAAACTGTGTAAATACAAGGGTTCAAAACGTCAACAATGAATAATTAGACTTTACAATAACCCTACCTGATGTTTATAACCTTAAACGAATGGATCATGGATCATACGAAGCAAATTGTGAAAGAAAGTGAGAGATTACAAACTACAGGGGTTATATGTGTCAACATGTTAAAGGTATACCTCTGAGTGACCTTTTAGCAAACCCGAAGCCTTGTAATGATTAATTATGCTCACTAGAATGTACCATAAAAATTTCACCAAGTTTCGTTACCGTATGAGAAAGTTATGATAAAATTCGTGTGCGAGGGTTAGAATCGTCAACATTGAAAATTAGGGCTTTTCGGGTGATCACAAAGTTACCCGAGGACTTGACAAAGATGGTATAAGTTTTAAAGCCCCTATATGTTAATCTTCAAGCCTCTTAATGCAAGAAAACATGAGAAAGCGACCTTTCGGAGGACCAGGGACCAAATTGCAAAGTTATTAAGCTTGACAACAAGCTTACGGACCGCAACCAAATTGACCTTACGGTCCGTAAGCTAGTGTCCAGACGCGAAAAATGACAGACAGCTGTCTGTTGCTGCTATAACCGACTTAAATGGATGGTTTTCGATTCTATGGGCTGATCTATACTGGTTTATAGCCTTTAGAAGATATATACATGCATCTTGGATCATTCTACATTCATTTGGCATAAATTTATGAAAGATCAAAGTTCTTGTTCAAAGTCATAAGTTGCAAACCTTCTTCCGTTCATCATCCGATCAACCTCTGGAGCATACGGACCATTCTCAAGTTTTCTAAACATCCATTAGTCTCGTGTAAGTTCACTTGACCCTTCTCGATTGGGTTATGCTTAGTTTATAGCCTAGAAGTCAAACCGTCGTAATTACGGTTTGACTTGGCGATAGATCATAAACGGACCAGAGAGTTTTCGAAACGAAAGTTGTTACAAGTTGGTAATTATATGGGCAACTAACCCTTAAAAGGGCACCCACTGATTTCAATCCTAGCTATGTCGTTCGTCGAGTCAAACTTCTTCCGAAAAGTCAACGGAACCATTAATCGCATAATTAGCATTTCAGAAGGCGTGTAATCTGTTTTACCATACATATAACCTGAAAATAAGTATAATAACTTGTCTAAACTTGTTTGGTTCGACAACTTTCTGTTTTGAACCGATTCGGAACCGAGAGACGCAAAAGTTTGACTTTTGCTTTGACCTCAGTTCTGACCCGATTTATATAGGTTTAGACATGCCTTAAAGTTCCATTAGGACCTAGTTGCATGTGTGTATAAGCCTCTGCGTTTATACCACTCGAATCCCAAATCGTCCGATGTTTCCGTTAAACGCCTAAATATTGACCGTAATGCCCTTATGATCATAAAACGAGATTTTTGGAAATATGAAAGTAAAATAATCTTAGTTACTGATTATTAGACATGTCTGTAAATTTTCACATCAAGCGGAGGTCCAGATTAGGAGTTATGCTTAATGACGTAATTATAGCGATTCTTAGTAATTAAATGACGTCATTAGCATAACGCCTATCTAAAACCCATTTTTTGACACCAAACCTTTTACCCACTGATGTGATATAATATTTTGGGATTTTTGAAGATTTTTAATTATTTTTAAACTGATCATAAGCTAGGTTAATCGCCTCTATTCGGTTAATACCAAAAATACCCTTTTCGGCCATAAAATGAGTTTTACAAATCCTTTTAACGCCAATCCAATTGCTACTGATTTTAAATAATAAATGGAGTATTTTGAGCCTGTTATTTGATCAGAAAACTCAGAATCGTATTTTAACCCGTACATCGCTTAAAACGACTTTATACGCGTATTTAACGCATAGTTTGGGTTCAAAACTATTTTAGTATATAAGACTTATTACCAAAAGTTATAACCTGTTAAAATGAGCTATTTTACTGATCAACTCAGACCCGGATCACAGGTGTCTAATTAAACCCTTTTATAATCTTTAAAATGACCAAAATGCCCCTGCGGGGCTTATAAAGAGATTAAACTCGTTTTGGGCATCATGGGGGATATCCTACTGATATCACAACTTATTTAAGGCGTGTTAACTTAGGAAACCTGTTTAGGACTCTTATGGTTACCCGTTACGCTTCATACGCGTTTGTTTCGGTTTATGTAACTAGTTTACATAAACTAGCCGAAACGGATCAAACCTTATCGGTTTTATCTCAAAATCCAGAATGTGTATCATATACCCATATTAAGCAAGTCTTCAAACTTGTCGGGTCTAAATCACATTCTATCCGGTCTTCGCTTAATCGTGCGTACGAACCGTATCTTTCTGTGAGACTAACCGGTCTAAGCTTAAGCTTAATTAAAGACCCGTTAGCATTCTAATTAGTTATTTATACCATCATTCCAGACTAGAGCTTTCCGGTAAAATTGTACCTACGCTTGCTTAAGTGAATACGGCTGAGTTATAAATTTCTGCTATTTAAGACAGGAGCTAGCTCAGGTAAATACTCTTAACTTATTTTCCCTATTACGGGCTTGGGATACGGTAATATAAATACCGCATGTTCAGGTATGGGATTCGAAGACCAATGAGTCGGGAAATCCAAATAACCTGTTTTAATTCGTATTGCTTGACTGAAACATTGGGGATTAATGCGACCGTGTCCTGGATATCCTTGACTCATGATTTGCAATGGCCACGACCTAAGCACGGGGTGTAGGCATACACCTGACAGATGCCATATGTTTATACCAATATGGAATTCCCAATAGGGGAATAGTGGTGTGTCGGTTAATCATGAACCGGCATAGTTCGGGCCCTACATGTAGAGCAAGTTATGTAAAACTGATAACATGAAATATAGTTTGTCTCAAGTATAAAAATATTAATTTTTCCTTGAGCATTCTAATCAAAGTGTCGAAACATTTATGTGTCTTGTGCACCTAAACAAATTTTCATAAACATTTTCAAATGAGTCGGTTGAGTGTATTTACCAGTGAAAACTGACGTATTTTCAAAAGTCTAAGTGGCAGGTACAAGTACGTAATAGGCTGGAAGCGGCTCAGGACGTTAGTAAGGAATCTTGCAAGTTCTAGGCGTCTAAAGTCTGTTGAACAATGTTTAAGTTTTATGATCCGCCTGTGGATCCTTTACCTTCCGTTGTAATACTTGGATATTACTTTATATTCGGATTGTAATATATTATCTTTTGCTTCCGCTGTGCATTTAAATATTGTGTTGTTTGACTATGATGTTGCCAACCACGTCACGATACTCCCCACCGGGCCCACCGGTGACATGTGGAAATTTTGGGTGTGACAGGTTGGTATCAGAGCCAACATTGAGTGAATTAAACACGAACCTTTTGTGTTTAATCTCAATGACACAATTGCACATTCCTAAATCTTCTGAGTCTAGACTTAACATAGGAATACTTTCAATCCTAATCTGGAAATTTGTACTTCCAAATTTTTATTGGATACGTCGCCAAGCGAAGAAGCTGGATTGGAAATTCTCCACAATCTGGAGCCCTGAAATGCTGAGCTTCGTAGTGCGGCTAGAATGAAACGAGCATCCAAGGAGAGATCATTCAGAAATAATTTGAAGAAGAAACTCCTTTTTACTAAAAATCGTTTCCTTAATAGTCCTTATAAGGACATATTTATCTTTCAGTCCCTTCGAGGACACATTATCCCTTCAAAGACCCGCTTAGGGCAAACTTGTCCACGTGACTAAGCCTTTTGTGCTATTACTAAATGCCTCGATCCCAAACGATCACGGCTTATAAATTAAACGTGTCTACGTGACTAGGCCATTTGTGCTATTATTAACTCATAAATTAGGATTTATGATAAAAATCCTGAATAAAATAAATATCCTTCCTTCCCTGCCAGTAGACATTTTAAAAAGAATCTTAAAGGTGAAATCTAGCCTACGCGGCCAAGATGGTGAAACCTACCCAAGGGATTCAGATCCTTGTTAACACCTAAGAATGTGTTAGCACTCCTGACAAATGTGATTCGATAAAATCACAACAGTCATCCTTATATTGGATTCTTCCAGTTTTTTTTTAGCTTAGTGATTTAGAAATCATGGTTTGTGTCATCCTATAAGATGATCACATTATAAACGTCCGATAGTGATGAAGTGCCTACGGGCTAAACTTGTGGTCCGATAAGACAACGACAGTGGTGGTCTTTGATCCTCTGTCAGAAAAGTGATGGACTAGGTCCAAATCTTTAATGCCACTGATGGTCTTTTGCGACCTAGGCTAAGTAATGTTAATATATATGTTGAATAACGTTCATTAAGAATGTTAGTGCTATATTAGCCTGTATGGGTTATTGACACCATGATTAGTATATATTAAGGCCATCAGAATGAGGAATAGCAGTTGTTGGATTTCAACTAAGAAATTGTTTTATTGGTGTTAGGAACCAATAGAAAGCATGGCAGACTCAAACGAGGTCAACAGTCACCCAGGGATAGTGAATGATAATGCCCGAGTAAACGTAGCGGGTGCAGAATTACAGGCCATGATAGATGATGCCGTTAATCGAGCTATAGATAGACAGCTCCATGAATCCAGTGGTACCCATGCAAGGACCCAATCTGCACCACACTCCAGAACACCCTCCAGGACTCACACTGCCCACAACAGTAATTCTCACCACTCATCAAACCAGAGGAGTGCTCCATCCCAACGAGTCATGCGGAATCAAGAACCCCGTAATAAGGGTTGCACCTATAAGTACTTTGTTTCGTGCAAACCCAGGGACTTCACTGGGGAAAAAGGAGCTGTTGATTGCATGACTTGGATGGACGAAATGGATACGGTTGTGGATATTAGTGGTTGTGATGATAGGGATATTGTGAAATTTGTGTCACAATCTTTCAAAGGGGAGGCATTAGCTTGGTGGAAATCTTTGATCCAAGCTACAGGGAAAGTCCTGTTATATAATATGACCTGGGAACAGTTTATGACCCTGATCAAAGAAAACTACTGCCCTCAACACGAGGTTGAGAAGATTGAGACTGAATTCTTGACATTAGTCATGGAGAACTTAGATTGTCAAGCATACCTTGCAAGTTTCAATACCAAGTCTCGATTGGTTCCTTATTTGGTCACACCGGAACCAAAGCGAATTGCTCGCTTCATTGGGGGTTTAGCCCCAGAAATAAAAGCAAGTTTGAAAGCATCGAGACCTACTACCTTCAGGTCAACGGCAGAATTGTCGCTAGCTCTCACACTCGATGTGGTTAGAAACAAGGCTGCCAAGGCCTCTGAAGATGGGAAGCGTAAAAGGGAGGAGAATAATTCTCAGAATCCTAAGAAGAACAAATCCGAGTTCAACAATGACCAACAGGATTCCGACAAGAAGCCTACATGCAAAACTTGCAAAAGAAGACACTGGGGACAGTGTCGATCAAACCAAAAGATAAAGCAATGTGGCATCTGCAAAAGAACTGGCCACCAGTCCCACGAATGTAGGGACATAAAGAATGCAAGCTGTTTCAGATGTGGTGAAAAGGGCCACATCAGTACTAATTGCCAGGAGGCTGCCCATGGAGGAGCAGCTAAGTCTGGGATGGATAAGAAAGGAAATGCCTAAACTACCAGTTGAAGGCCAGAGACAGTGCATATCAATAATAAGGTACGTCCTTACCTTTTAGCATCAATTGTATCTGCTAAGTATTTTACGTTAATGTAAGGGATAATAAACCTTTAGTAAACCATAAGCTTAGCAAACTTTTGGTTACATTCATAAGAACTTCAGATATTAAAAATGAGGCATAATTTACCAATGGAGTCTTTAATGACCCTCTCTCCCATCCTCGGAGATAATCCTTCCATAAGAATCTGGAGTACTCTTCCCCAAAAAGAGTACGACAATATATATTATTTTATTTTATTTTCTCATTGTTTTTCTATCTTCTGCGAATGCCTAATTATGTTTGATAAAAGTGCCATATGAGGATTGGCGTATCTTAGTGTGTCCCATAGATTGCTTCCATGCCTGATCAGTATGGAGGTTTAATGCATGGAACCCCTGAGATATCCCAATGGTCGTATTTTGCTAAAGTCGACTAGTAGTATTCAAAGAAGATATCCAATATAAAATGTCCTTATAAGTATCTCTACTTAAGACATCTTTGCTATTGTAAAGAGAACGTGTCATGTATCTGACATCGACATCGACAGATGAACCAAAGCCTGAAAATACAGACATCTCTACCATCTCGGTGTGTCATAATTATCTTAATTACCATGTTTACCTTTTTAGAGGCAAGAGGATGTTAGGACAAACATCCCGCTTAGGGCTGCAATAATTGTAAAAGCCTTATATCTGTTAGTACCAACAGAATAGGAAGAACTAAGAGCCAAATCGATAAGTTTTTAGAGAAGGTGTCATAAAGCCAACATTCAAAGTTCTAAGAACTCCGATTTTTAGTAAATAAGAAAGACGGTTCATTTTTGCTTGTGCATTGATTACCGCAACCCTAATTAGGCAACAATTAAGAATCGCTATTACCTACCCAGGATCGTCGATTTGTTCGAGTAACGGCAAGGATTAGCTATTCCCTAAACATTAGCTAAGCAGTGGTTGGAATAACCATCTCACCTTAAAAATAAGCTTTTCTATAATAATGGATATGTAAGTATTAAGGCTACTCCTTTGGAGACCTAGTATAGATGAAATTTTAAATATCTATTGTTAGATAGAGAATTGGTAACTCCAAATATCAAGATCTGAAAGTTTCCTGGGGGACAACAAGTAAGATTATACAAATCCATAATCGATTGTAGGTTGCCAGTATATGGCAAGAAATCGAGGAGTTATGAAAATAGCAAACTTCCTAAGTTCTTGTTAAGGAATATGGTTTAACAAAAGATATCACCCAGGAAGGGTGTAACAAATTTGTGAAATTATCAGGCTAGTTAATCTCTGAATATATGGAAAGCATTCGAAGGAAATTGAATGTATCAAGATCAAGTAGCTTGTAAGCTACAACCTACTTAAGGAGTTTGACGGAGCTCGCAATGCATTGCAGAATAGTGACTGGAGGATGTGTTCCGCCAATAAGTCAAGAAGCACTATCACATAATGATATGCAGAATTATGATGTGATGAGTATCCTGTATCGATTGAGGATCGACAGGTAAAGAAGCTCCAAAAAGATACATACGCCTAATATAAGAGCCACTATGGGAGCTTGGAAAGACTCCAATTATGCTATAAAGATTAAGTCCATTATGCGACAAAAGTACTTCCAACTTAATAGAAAATATCGAGGTCGAGATTTCTTTTAAGGGGGTGAGGATGTAACACCTCGAAAATTTGCGTCCTATAATGTGTTGACACGTGTCATAAGTTTGAACGTGTGAAAGAATGTTCTTGAAGGACTAAAGTTGACAAACAATGAAACTGTGTAAATATAAGGGTTCAAAACGTCAACAATGAATAATTAGACTTTACAATAACCCTACCTGATGTTTATAACCTTAAACGAATGGATCATGGATCATACGAAGCAAATTGTGAAAGAAAGAGAGATTACAAACTACAGGGGTTATATGTGTCAACATGTTAAAGGTATACCTCTGAGTGACCTTTTAGCAAAACCGAAGCCTTGTAATGATTAATTATGCTCACTAGAATGTACCATAAAAATTTCACCAAGTTTCGTTACCGTATGAGAAAGTTATGATAAAATTCGTGTGCGAGGGTTAGAATCGTCAACATTGAAAATTAGGGCTTTTCGGGTGATCACAAAGTTACCCGAGGACTTGACAAAGATGGTATAAGTTTTAAAGCCCCTATATGTTAATCTTCAAGCCTCTTAATGCAAGAAAACATGAGAAAGCGACCTTTCGGAGGACCAGGGACCAAATTGCAAAGTTATTAAGCTTGACAACAAGCTTACGGACCGCAACCAAATTGACCTTACGGTCCGTAAGCTAGTGCCCAGACGCGAAAAATGACAGACAGCTGTCTGTTGCTGCTATAACCGACTTAAATGGATGGTTTTCGATTCTATGGGCTGATCTATACTGGTTTATAGCCTTTAGAAGATATATACATGCATCTTGGATCATTCTACATTCATTTGGCATAAATTTATGAAAGATCAAAGTTCTTGTTCAAAGTCATAAGTTGCAAACCTTCTTCCGTTCATCATCCGATCAACCTCTGGAGCATACGGACCATTCTCAAGTTTTCTAAACATCCATTAGTCTCGTGTAAGTTCACTTGACCCTTCTCGATTGGGTTATGCTTAGTTTATAGCCTAGAAGTCAAACCGTCGTAATTACGGTTTGACTTGGCGATAGATCATAAACGGACCAGAGAGTTTTCGAAACGAAAGTTGTTACAAGTTGGTAATTATATGGGCAACTAACCCTTAAAAGGGCACCCACTGATTTCAATCCTAGCTATGTCGTTCGTCGAGTCAAACTTCTTTCGAAAAGTCAACGGAACCATTAATCGCATAATTAGCATTTCAGAAGGCGTGTAATCTGTTTTACCATACATATAACCTGAAAATAAGTATAATAACTTGTCTAAACTTGTTTGGTTCGACAACTTTCTGTTTTGAACCGATTCGGAACCGAGAGACGCAAAAGTTTGACTTTTGCTTTGACCTCAGTTCTGACCCGATTTATATAGGTTTAGACATGCCTTAAAGTTCCATTAGGACCTAGTTGCATGTGTGTATAAGCCTCTGCGTTTATACCACTCGAATCCCAAATCGTCCGATGTTTCCGTTAAACGCCTAAATATTGACCGTAATGCCCTTATGATCATAAAACGAGATTTTTGGAAATATGAAAGTAAAATAATCTTAGTTACTGATTATTAGACATGTCTGTAAATTTTCACATCAAGCGGAGGTCCAGATTAGGAGTTATGCTTAATGACGTAATTATAGCGATTCTTAGTAATTAAATGACGTCATTAGCATAACGCCTATCTAAAACCCATTTTTTGACACCAAACCTTTTACCCACTGATGTGATATAATATTTTGGGATTTTTGAAGATTTTTAATTATTTTTAAACTGATCATAAGCTAGGTTAATCGCCTCTATTCGGTTAATACCAAAAATACCCTTTTCGGCCATAAAATGAGTTTTACAAATCCTTTTAACGCCAATCCAATTGCTACTGATTTTAAATAATAAATGGAGTATTTTGAGCCTGTTTATTTGATCAGAAAACTCAGAATCGTATTTTAACCCGTACATCGCTTAAAACGACTTTATACGCGTATTTAACGCATAGTTTGGGTTCAAAACTATTTTAGTATATAAGACTTATTACCAAAAGTTATAACCTGTTAAAATGAGCTATTTTACTGATCAACTCAGACCCGGATCACAGGTGTCTAATTAAACCCTTTTATAATCTTTAAAATGACCAAAATGCCCCTGCGGGGCTTATAAAGAGATTAAACTCGTTTTGGGCATCATGGGGGATATCCTACTGATATCACAAATTATTTAAGGCGTGTTAACTTAGGAAACCTATTTAAGACTCTTATGGTTACCCGTTACGCTTCATACGCGTTTGTTTCGGTTTATGTAACTAGTTTACATAAACTAGCCGAAACGGGTCAAACCTTATCGGTTTTATCTCAAAATCCAGAATGTGTATCGTATACCCATATTAAGCAAGTCTTAAAACTTGTCGGGTCTAAATCACATTCTATCCGGTCTTCGCTTAATCGTGCGTACGAACCGTATCTTTCTGTGAGACTAACCGGTCTAAGCTTAAGCTTAATTAAAGACCCGTTAGCATTCTAATTAGTTATTTATACCATCATTCCAGACTAGAGCTTTCCGGTAAAATTGTACCTACGCTTGTTTAAGTGAATACGGCTGAGTTATAAATTTCTGCTATTTAAGACAGGAGCTAGCTCAGGTAAATACTCTTAACTTATTTTCCCTATTACGGGCTTGGGATACGGTAATATAAATACCGCATGTTCAGGTATGGGATTCGAAGACCAATGAGTCGGGAAATCCAAATAACCTGTTTTAATTCGTATTGCTTGACTGAAACATTGGGGATTAATGCGACCGTGTCCTGGATATCCTTGACTCATGATTTGCAATGGCCACGACCTAAGAACGGGGTGTAGGCATACACCTGACAGATGCCATATGTTTATACCAATATAGAATTCCCAATAGGGGAATAGTGGTGTGTCGGTTAATCATGAACCGGCATAGTTCGGGCCCTACATGTAGAGCAAGTTATGTAAAACTGATAACATGAAATATAGTTTGTCTCAAGTATAAAAATATTAATTTTGCCTTGAGCATTCTAATCAAAGTGTCGAAACATTTATGTGTCTTGTGCACCTAAACAAATTTTCATAAACATTTTCAAATGAGTCGGTTGAGTGTATTTACCAGTGAAAACTGACGTATTTTCAAAAGTCTAAGTGGCAGGTACAAGTACGTAATAGGCTGGAAGCGGCTCAGGACGTTAATAAGGAATCTTGCAAGTTCTAGGCGTCTAAAGTCTGTTGAACAATGTTTAAGTTTTATGATCCGCCTGTGGATCCTTTACCTTCCGTTGTAATACTTGGATATTACTTTATATTCGGATTGTAATATATTATCTTTTACTTCCGCTGTGCATTTAAATATTGTGTTGTTTGACTATGATGTTGCCAACCACGTCACGATACTCCCCACCGGGCCCACCGGTGACATGTGGAAATTTGGGGTGTGACATAAATCCTCCGCAACATCGGGTAAAGACGATGCTCGATGCATTGCAGAGTTGGAACTCGAAAGCTGAAAAGACGTCCTCCTGTTTCGTCTTTCACGAACACAGTACCCTACTGTGCTAAAGAGATTTAAGCAGTGAGACATTTGAAATTCCTGTGAGTAAGCTGCGATAGTATTTAGTGAAGCCAAGGAATCGCTGCATCTTCTAAGGAATCTTTGGTGTCAATCAGTTTCTAACAAGTTGTATCTTAGCGAGATTCGCGAGTATTCCCACTCCGTTGGTTACCTGATCAAAATGCATGACTTCGTACGAAATGGATCCTCCCACAGAAATGCTGAAACAAAATACATATGTCACCCATGGTGTTCCTTTCTCCTGGTCATGATTCAGAACGTCGTCAATAAATACGGTCGATTCATGTGATCCCTGAAGCTGCTGGTGTGTTGTTCAATTCAATGATCATGGTATACAAAGTTGAAATGGCTGCATCTCGTTCGACATGTTGTTGAAGGAACATGCTCCCCCTTGAACTTCCATCTGGTGATAGCTCACTCGTTAGTCAATCCTTGAATGGGGCTTGATCTTCGCAGCTGGTCAACTCGTTGCCGATACATGGTCGAGGCAAGTGGTTCTTAACTGCCACCTTACTAAGTTCTCGATAATCAGTACACATACGAAAATTCATGGATCTAACTGGGTCTCCCCAAAGCGAAAAGCTAGGTTCAACGAAACTCCTGTTCAACAGTTCCTGTAGATAGTCCTTGCAACCCTCCTGGTGCAGGACGGTATGTAGCACAAGTAATCAGGGCTCTGTCGTGAGATCAAACTGAGATTCTTCCTAACAGTGGTGGAAGTAAGTCAAAAAGCTCCTCGGGTAGCACACTGAGAGGAATCACGAACAATTAGTGGATCCTCGATCCTCTTTTCCTTAGCCTCAACATCAGTAACGGTTGCTAACATAGCGGGGTGATCCCTCCGTAGACACTTCTGGGCCTTCATAGTTGAAATGGCGCTAACCTTTGTACCACTCTGTTGCTTAAGAACAAATAACGATTCTCCACACAAAATTTTCTCCTCACATGGGATGTCTGCGCGATTTATGAATAACCAATCCACACTAATTACTGCATTGTAACCATCAGGGGTAGTAGAAGGAAGGCCGATGTTGAACACTTGTTCCACAAGGTCGAGTTTGCATCCCAACAAACCTATGAGGTTTCGATTGTCTTGCCCTCAGTCAATTACACAACAGGTTCGGCTTCAAGAGCGTCAGGGTTAAACAGAACAGAGACGAAGTGATTTGCTACACATACTAGCTGCCATGTTGCTATTATCCTGGCGTCGCCCACGCCATTCCTAAATGTCCTTCCACGAGCATCGTTCCCAGTGTTTGTTTTTTTCGTTACGAGAATTTCCAGTACTGTCATCGTTCCCTTGGTTGTGTGCCATCTTGATTTAACAACGACCAATCCATGTCATAGGCACCTTTGTTTTCATACCGTATGCTACGATAACGAGCGCCTCCATGTCGCCGTGATTGTTACCCTTAATGTCGCTGCTTATAACGGAGTCCTGTGGCATTTCACCAACAGGGTACATCTTTCACGTACTAAGGCACTACCACTGCGTGGGAAGTCACATTCCACTCTATAGTCATTTGTCATCGCTTATGTCCCGATTGATTCGTAGGAGTTGACTACCATGAGTCGCTGGCTAGGGTTAAGGATTCGATTGAAGTCAATTTGCTGGTGTTCGTTGCTGGTAACCAGTGCCGTTCTAATACTGAGGTCAGTGAGATACTACGCTTATCCTCTTGTCCATTGATCTTGCAAGTCGACTGGGGTAATACAAGGTATGTTGCTAGAGTGTTACAGAAGTGATCGCACTTCGGGATCTAAGGCGCCAATATACTGAATTCTAACCCAAGAAGAGGAGTGAGAAGGGTATCGACCAAACATTCGACGCTGTTACATCCAACTCAGGGATGTCCGTACAAGCAACTAATATTCTACACGGTTCGCTGAGTTCAGATGGGTGCTCAGGTAATACTCGGTAGCATCGAGATTCGAAGGGATCTAGAGATGAATGAAAAGTTCATGTTCGAGTAGGGGACAATCACTACTATGACCCCTATAGGTTTGCTATGTTTCATATCGACCAATTAATGGAACGGAACCCATTCTCCACTTGTTAAGGCTCACTGGGACTTGCATGCACCCCACACTATTATTATGTGTGCACCCACAATAATATTGTGATTTGCATGCTCATCTCAGCTCCTCTTAACTCATGTCAAATGGTTCCTCAAACTCAAGTAGCAAACGAAGAGTATCACGAAGTGTAAGTCATGAATGTTTAGGGAAATACCACCCTATTAGTCACATAACACAGGCAAGTAATACACTAACTCATACTGTTGTGCTAAGCGTGCAATCACATGCAATATCATATGTAGGTGTTCACTAGTTATGCAGTACAATGAGTATACGAGAGGCGAACCTTGCAAATCTGGAGCTGAGTGTCATGGTCGTATTCACGTCTTCAGAATTGTTCGGTTATTGTCTGGTTTTACAAAAAAACGTTTTTCCCCTTTTTTTTTAAATAAAACCAAGTTTACTATAAGCAATGGCTCTGATACCAATCTGTCACACCCCCAAAATACCACAAGCGGAGTATCACCGCAGGGCGTGTCACGTACCAGGATCTTAGCCACCAACCACATTGAACTCATAGGTATATGTAAATAAAACTTTCATTGATTAACAATAAGTGTCACAATGTTACATTATATTTTATAGTGTACAGCGGAAGCATAAATCATTCGTTAAGTGTTCATAACCACATGTAAAAGATATTAGTCTTTTATAGTGTATCCATGTATCTCGACCCATGACCACTCCAGCTTCCCAGACAGCAAGTCCCAATGATATGCACCTAAAGACCTGCAAGGCATGTAACAACAAATCAACAACAAAGTTGAGCGAGTTCACAGTTGGGTGTTTGTTTAAGTTATTCCAAAAACATAGTTTCCTTTAACCGACACCCTTGCCGTGGGGGCTACCCCATAGTTGAAAACGTGTTTTGTTTAATCCCGTTTACTTTGGCGATCCAGCCGTGGGGGCTACCCCATGTTTACACTATAAAACTCGTTACCATATCGACCACTGACTTTAGTCATGTTTATGTGCCCTTAGCGTCAATGTCTATCATCATTGACGTGCCAAGATCCATTAGTTCACGCCCGTCCTCTGCGGCACTGTGTGAGGCTTGTCAGACCTAAATAGCGCTATCTAACGAATGACCCGCTCGCCATTGGCCCGGCGATTAAGTCGATATAAAAAGGAGGGACTTCGTGATAGAGTTTTGGTCTAGTGAAATTTAAACTGTCCTAGAGGACGAGGAATTACATTCCTTAACCCGTACTGTCCTACCCAAGGAAGATGAGGAATCCATATTCCTTAACCCATTCCCAACCCACCGGGAATTACCATGCCTTGTAGAAAGTGTGAACTCACCTCGGTTTGCTCGGCAGATACAAAAAGATGTCAATCAAGCTGCTAGTGGTCAACCACGTCCTAATATGGTTACCATACAAGTCAGGTCTAGGTTCAAGTAGTGCACATAGGTTTACACAATAAACTAACAGGTTTCGAACACGTAATGATCATGACCTACACATAACATTATAGTAGTTAATTAACAACATCTAACTCGTTCAACAGTAACACTTATGTTTGCATACAAGATAAGCCCATGTGTGCAAGTCAAAGGCCCAACACACGTAAGCCCACTCAGTTGTGAATTGTGCGGCTAAGCTGGACTTGTGCGACTGAAATGTGGGCCGGTGTCTTGTGCGATCCGGTTCTTGTGTGATGGCCCAATAAACAACAACAGTTTAAAACTTGTGCAATCAGTTATATGTTTTTCCTCAAATCATGCAAATCAGTTACACATTCTATAATTACACGGTTTAAAATCAATCAATCTCTAATTGGTTATCATGAACCCGAAACATAATCAATCATGAGCAACACCTATCATTCCAATCAAATCGGATCAACATCAATAATTAAATCAGGAATTATTCTCGTTTATACAACCCTAATTGTAATTTACTCAAGAACTGCAATCACCGAATCATTCGAATCTGTGATTTCAATATCTAATATGCAACCCTAATCATCACCTAATTATGAATAATAACAACAATCGTTTAAGCAAAATCAACCCACTTAATCAATTCACTGATGCATTCGGTCCCGGATTCACATAAATCATGATTCTAACAATTTAAATAATCACAACCCTAGGCTAACAAGACTATGACATAGAGTATAATTCATTGATTCGTCACTATGCTAATCGACCCACCACAACTATGATTATTAACCATAAATTAACAAATATATATTATCATGTAAGAGGCATTAAAATTAGCACAACATAACAACAATCACATGCTTCCTGACAATACACATGCAAACTTGAAACATAATGGCAGACAACAAGAAGTGATTATTATTAATTTGGCTGCCCTTTCAATGCATATCACATGTACTAAGGCTACAAGATATTGGATCCACACAAACAAAGCAAATAATGATTTAATATTACTAACCGAATCATTCGATCCACTAGGAGAATGCATGCACGTAGAGTAGGGTAACAGTAGGGTTTTTTTAGGAGTTGTGTGATAAACAAGCATATACATGCACTTAAAAGGACGAGGGTTTGGTTTGGGCGATCAGGCTATAACCGGAATGGGCTTGAGCCCATTCACTTGGGCCGCCAACCCCACCTGCTGCTTTTGATCGAGTCTGATACGAACACTCAAAAGAATGGCCAAACTTCGGGTTTAAAGAATTAAGTTTGGGGCTTCAAGTGTAAGCCAAGAGGTGTGTGCCAAGATGTCCGAATGCGGCCAAACATGTGTGTGCTAAACAAGTTCGTGACCCAAGTGCATCAATTACCTTCGCAGTTCAATTAAATTAATCACCTATCTTAATTTAACAGCACATAAAACGTTTAACGATTAATTATGTTCACATAAGCATTTAGTGATGCACAAGGTAGATAAATAAACGCAGAGACACACATCAAAGGTTGTGGAATGTTAAGTAGTACGAACCTCAGCTATTCGGGTTGTCACAACCGGAGTATATTCTGAGGTGGGACACGCGAATAAGTTAAGTCTTTAAAACACTAAATCCGTATCTCGAATCGATTGAACTTTGTGTGAAAATTTAAGTGGATCAGTATACTGACAATCTAAGTGAATCGTTTAGAACTTAAAGTGTTGAAAGCTCAACGGTGCTAGTGATTTGTCATAAATTGATATGATCCTCTGACACGAACTCAAACAAAAATATTGTCTGTAAATATGTTTATAAATATTTCTTTACTGCTTTATATTTCAGAAAAATACAAAAAGATTTTGATTCTACTTTATTTTCGACAACCGATGTCTGGGATGCTGAGTTTCAAAATCTAGTATGCTGATTGTGTTTCTGAAAATAAACAAGTTCATTAATTTGAAACTTGTAGTTTTAAAATCAAAAATCAAAAACAGTTTGTGATATCTCCAAGGTCATTAAGTTGGACTTGGATGATTTACTGTGAGGGATTTGGATGCTTAAATTGTTATAATCTATTGAAAATAGCCAGATTCAAATCATGTTCGTTAAAACAGCCAAATCTTTGAAGATTGTTGATAGGGGGAGTGAATCAAGTATTTCTGGATATATTCATATTATTATATCTTAGAGCCAGGATCTTGATTTAGAAAGTTTAATAGAGTCAGGTTACAATTCCTGGACAATTGAATGTTCAAAATGTTTGTACTTATAAACGTTTGAGATTTGCAGATGTTATTCCAGACTACGATCCCGACAGCAGAATCTAAAGGGGAGTCTGAAGACGAGCTCAATGCAAGAGGAAGCATGGATTCAAGGAGCCATGTAACTATCTTGAAAAGAGCTTGTACACAGAAAGCAAGGTGTCGATCCCAAAAGCACAGAAGCTTGACGAAAGGGGGAGCCCGATGAAGAAAAGAGTCTATAGAAAGGAGAAGCTGAAGCTGAAGACAGATCCACAGGGATTCTGTTCAAGCAAGAGGGAGTCTATGTTGATGAAAACGTGTTAAAGCTTCAAGAAGACTCAAAGAGAGAGAGAAAGAAAAGATGCTACGAGATTGACTGCAGCAATATCCAAGGGGGAGTCTGTTGGTGCATTTATGTCTATCGCCTCCGTCAATCCAGCCCATAGCAGAAACTGAAGAAAACTTGCTTTATATTGTAATATCTAGTTAGTAAAGGCAAGGTGGCATATTTGTAAATAAGAGGAAAGTCCTTATATCCTTGGCCTATAAATAGAAGTCTTATGTTAGAGATTTAGGACTTTTTGCTCATTTGAAGTTTTGGAGAGGTAGAGATCTAGAGAGAGATTCTAGAGAGAGAAAGTGATTCAAGGTGCTTATATTTGTCAGATTTCTAATAGAATCACGTTTATATTACGTCTCGTGTGTTCGGTCACGTTCGTGTACGGATTCCGCACGTCACACGTTCTTTTCGCAATCGTTTCGGAGTCAAAACCGGTCCTAACAATGTCAAATTTTTAGGACAAGTTTATAAATCAGTAATAAAGGTTATTATCCTCTCACATTTTCAAAATTCTCATTTTAAGGTCAAAAGGGCATAATGGTCAACATTTAGGCATATAACGGAACCATGCATATGAATCGGATAACTAAGGATCCAAGTTGTATAACCTCAGAGGGTTATACTAACCTATAACATGGTCCTAAAGGAACCCTAAGGCATTTCTAAACTAAGCTAAATCGGGTCAGAACTGAAAGTCAAAGCAAAAGTCAACTTTTGCGACTTTCGGTTCCGAACCGAGCCTAAACCCAGAATTGTCGGGTTGAACATGCTTAGACATGTTCAACTAATATTTACCAAGTTATTAAAGTGAGAAAACTGATTTTATGGCTTCTATATTAATAGTTATGAATTTTATTTAAAACTAACCCGTTTGACTTTTATTTTAATTATTTTGACCCGACAATTTAACTAGGTAAACGTGGTAATTAGGAGGTGCCCTTTTGAGGGTTTAATACCTACCTAATTACGGTCACGTAGCTATGTACGTTGCGAATAATGGCTCAACCGTTTAAAAGTCAAAGTGTTTATCGAAAACGCTTGACTTTTCGGCTATAAACGCTAAATAAAACAAACTAGTCACGAAAGTACACTTACAAAGGGTCCAATGGACTGAATGAAGGTTCCTAAAAGCTCAGGATCCTCCTTGAATTAGAGACAAAGCAGAATTTGGAGGAATGGTGTGAAAGAACAAGTGAAACCCACCTCCTATTTATAGTTTTCGAGAAGCTACGGATGAGTACCAAGAGTCGGAAGAGTTAACAAGATTAAAACATGTGTAACATGGTTTTATAAATTAGGTAGAAAGCCCCTAGATTGAGTTATGTGAGAAAGGAATCCAGATTTGATGAAAACCAGCAACAAAAACAGTTTTCTGCTGCTGTTTTGTTCAGCAAAAGTTTGGCATATTTACATAAACAGTCCCTGTATATGTTAAATGCTATTTCCGACACATTTAAGGCATGTTAAGCCATGTTTAAGGCTCTACAATGATGTATAAACATAGGAACATAAAACATGCTCAAAAATATCTCAGATGTCGGTTCGTTTGGTCGTACGGTCACGTTGTTCGGCTAATTACGACCAAACACGAACGGATGCTAAAAACGATCCAAATTACGCGAAGAATGGAATTTTATCATGCCAATCACTAAAATAAAATATTTTAATGATTACATAATTTTTTGGATGTCTGGATATATTCAGAATGCAAGATATGCGCGAAAATGCAAACTTATGCACTTTTTGACGCTTTTAGTCCCTACTTGACTTAAAAGTTTATTTTTGCACACCGGACCCCTCAAAGCCTATTTCTAAGCTATGTAAAGGATATTTATAGTATTTTTAACTTATGTTCAAGTTCCGTAATGTTCGCTACCATTCGATTCGGTATACTTTTGCAGTTTGACGCAATTAGTCCTTTAATCGCACAAAGTAGCGCGAAATGTCGTTTAATGCTATCCAAGCCTTCCGTGGCCCATAATGGGTATCCCCAAGCATGTGTTTAAATATTATTATGCCCCCGTTCTCTAAATGGTCACCAAAAGGCGTAAATTCAAAAGTTGACGCTTTTGGTCCCTCTAATGCGTAAACTAGCGTATATCATCGTTTAATAGCATCGAAGCCTTATCTAATCCATATTAGGCATTCTCGAGAGTATTATTAAACATCACAATGCTTCAGGTTCATTAAAAGGTCATTCAGAGGTATAATTAAACATATTGACTCTTTTAGTCCCTCTAACTTGCAAAGTTGCGCGTAACTTCACTTATAGGCATAAAACCTTAGACTGCCAATAATTGGCATTCCTGAGAATATAATCAAATATCATGAAGCTCCCGGTTTGTTAAAAGGTCACTCAGAGGTAAGAATTAACATGTTGACACTTTTAACCCTTTCTTGCGCAAACTTTCAACTAATTACGCAAACGGCTACACTCGGTCAACAAGTGGCTCATTTGTGAATATAGATACCATACGAGGTCATTTAGAAACTTATTTTAGGTATGTTAACATTTCCAGTCCTTTCATAATCAAGTTTTCGATTTTTCGAAAAATTAGTCCCTTAAATTCAATGTTGGACTTTATTAGGGTTTATTACACGTGTCAATACATCATTGGACGTGATTTTACGAGGTATTACAGTTTGTTGCATTAAACTGGTTATATTTATGCATCAGTTCGCGTATAACCTTCCAGAAAGCAACTTAGAACTCGAAATCGATCAAGAATTGATATGTGCAAATGATACCCATATTTATACAAATCCCAAGTATGAAATACAATATTTCATTAATTTGGTATTTGTTTGATGGTCGCAGAGGCACAGGTGTCACAGTTGAATCGAATTTTGATCACATAAAATACTTATTTTATTGGCTATTAACCAATCCATTCCTAGTACAACATCAAATCCTGCCAGATTTATTGGATAAAGGTTTGCAATAAACTTTTGATTTAAAAATTCTATTCTTGCTCCCTACATGATTTCAGAAATCTTAATGGTTTCCCCATTTGCTGTCTCTACTAAATATTCTTGTGAGAGTTTAGTTAATGGTTGGTTGAGAAGTTTGCAAAATGAAGTATTAATAAAACTTTGGTTTGCACCAGAGTCAAATAATACTTTAGCAAAAACATCATTAACTAAAAACGTATCGGGTATCACATCTGGAATCATCTTAGCTTCTTCCGCGGTCAGAACAAATGTCCTAGCATTTTTAGTATTCTTGTTGTTCATGGCTGGAACTAGTTTCGGACAGTTCGGCTTAATGTGACCCTTTTCTCCACAGTTGAAGCTCATTCCATTATTAGGTTTCTTCCTACAATCTTCTTCCTTGTGTCCTGGTATCTTACAGAAATTACAGTAGGTAGAGCATCTTCCTGAATGCTTCTTCTTGCAAGCTTTACAATAAGGTGCAGAGGTAGAACCTACATTTTTTCCACGGTTGGAATTTCCATAACAAAATTCCTGGGTAAGCCATTGAGCTAGGTTTCTCCTCTGATCCTCTTCTCGTGTACGCACTAACTCATCAGTCAAGGTATTTGCTAGTTCTACATCTTCTTCTATAGTTTGAGGTCTAGCTGCCTTGACTACATGCCTAATCTCACTGATTAATCCCCATATGTAACGGGAGTTTAATACTGGTTCTGGTGAAGCAAGGGTTGGCACTATTCTAGCATATTCAAAGAATAACGTAGTGTAACCCTTACTATCTACTCCAGTCATTCTAAGGTTTAAGAACTTATTTGCTATCTGTTCTTTTTCATTGGGAGGGCAGAATTTCCTTTCTACCATGTTTTTAAATTACTCCCATTCCATATTATACACCCTGTCACTTCCCCTAGACTGGAGGATAGTGTTCCACCATTCTAGTGCTGAGTTTTTAAACATATTGGAGGCAAACATTATCTTATCCTCTTCCGCGCACTTGCTTATTTTTAAGACTGTCTCAGTCTTTTCTATCCAGCGTAGAGCTGCAACGGCCCCTTCATTGCCCGAGAATTCCATTGGTTTACAAGACCAGAATTCTTTATAAGAACAACCATAAGACATGGTTCTTCTTCTTTTGGGAATGGGCACTTGAAGTATGGGTCCATTGTTTACGTTGTGTTCTGGTTTAGTGGGTCGTTTACTACCATGATTACTTTTATTATCCGCTTCCTTAACCGTTTTGATAATATATGGCATTGCATCTATAATCCCTTGTGCCACTATGTGTTGGATGGCACTGTTATCCACTTGATTTCCATTATTATTATTGTTCGGGTTATCGTTATTCGGGTTATTGTCATTCTGGTTTTCCTGATTTACTTCGTTGTCCATCTGAATTTTAAACATTTACCAATTATTAATATCACAAGATAATATTTAATGCAAACAATCACACGACACACATATTGATAAAAATCGTCGAACATTGCGACTTACTCTTTCTTATATATTATGCATCTAATACAAACTGAAACTGCAATTTAAAATTACAATACTATTAAGCATCCATAGCTATTATCTAGATTTTTTTTCAAACATACACACATATTATATATTATTACTTTATTATAATTATTATTATCACCGTCACTGATATGGGTTCATCCAGAACTCCATATTACGCTCGTCATACTTCCAGACGAGTCATTCTCCGATATGCCTCATCCTCTCACTACCTTCTAAAATCTTCTCACCAAAGGTTCGGAGTTCTTGCAAATTCTCTGTGCTCATTGGGGGTGCAGGGGCTGGTACTGGGTTTGGGAACTGGGGCATGGGTTCTTGGTAACGATAAGGGTTCTCTAGAATTTCCCTGATGTATTGATCATTATCATAGTAGGGATCTATAGGGTCCAAGTCTGGGTAGGCTGCTAGGTTTGGCATGGGTTCGTCTTCTGGTATTGGGTAGCGTTGTTAGTAATCCCTATGGTTGTCAAACCACGGGTCGTAGTCTGGGTCTAAGGGATTGGGTGCTGGTACTCTAGGTATCTCTGCTGGGTCAAAGGCTGGTGCTGGGAATTGGTCTTCTGGGTTGTTTTCAATTTCCATTGGCTGTGTGGGAAACAGTGGTAAGGGCTGGGGTGCTATGAGTTGCTCCAGGTTAGGCTCTGCAACTGTTGTTGCTAGGATATGGAAATTTGCTAAACTCTTATTGAGCATATCCTGGGTGTGAGCATCTGTTTCTCTCTTAACGGCTGCTATAGCACGCTGTTGTTGTAACTTTTCATCCTCTTCCTATGTTAATGCGCTCCTCTACTAAACCATCCTCTCTTCTTAGGAGGGAATGGCTCTTCAGACTGAGCCTTAAATACGAATATCCCATCTTCATTGTCACCTGAATACCCTGAGAGTGTAGGCTGTGAAGAGGTGCCTTCGCTCTTAGGTGAGCTGGACAACTGAGGGTAGGCATCGGAAGGTCCTTGGTCGCTCATACTGTAAACTAACAAATAGTCAAATAACACACAACAATAAAATACAAATATGCACGTAGTTCCGTAGAAAATTTTCTAACATATTGAAAAAAATTTGGTGTCAGCAGAACACTTCTGTGGCTGAATCAGTGGCTTAGCTCTGATACCACCTTCTGTCGCAACCCCCTCCCCCTAATTACCCGGGAACGGGCGGCTGCGGCCATTTTCGGTGGTATCGGTGTTTATCATTTTGGCAGCGGAAATTACATCAGGACCGTAGTTAGGAAATATTTTATCAGAGTAAAATACCACACATTTATAATATTAAACACATGGGAAAATTCCAAGTTTCAAGTACACACATTTTTATAGGGATAAACCCTATTTTATTTAAATAAAACATCTCTTTATTTTAGGTAACTTTATAGCCACTTTTCCAAGCCTTCAGTGTTGTCCAGTTGGCTTCTATTTGGCTTTCACATTTTGTTACCTGAAACGCGTTTAAAAACATTTTGTCAGTGGGAAATACTGGTGAGTGAATCCCAGTTTAATCAAGACATGTAAAAAAAACTGTTGTATAGTATTGTGGGCGGTCGCGCAATTACATTTGTTTCCATCTACCTTAATTACCACCCACGGTACTGTCAACCCGACTTGTGGTCATGTTACTACTCACAATATAGTAATAAATTTTGTATACAAAACCCCAACATACCGATGATAATTTTAGAATACAAATACTCAATCACTGTTTAATATAATGTTAATCATATGAGGTTTTGTAAAAACAATTTGCCAAAAAGGAGATTACTCACATTGTTGTCTTAGGGTTTTCCTTAAAGATTTCCTGGTGATTATCTATTAATTACACAAATGCACATGTGTTAGTATAATAACCCAATATTTACATTAGTAATACCCTCCCCGAGACGACATTCCAACGACTACGTCGGGCAGAACCTCGACAGCCGTTACAGAACCCTAGATCAATCGGGCATCGTATCTAATACGTAACCGGGGTTTTGATACTTACAACGAGGTAGAACTTCGTTATTTAGGGGGGTATTATGCCCGAGAATAGTTTATACTATATAGAAATTCGAGAGAGAAAGTTGAGAAATGAACGATGTAAACTGAAGGCCTGAGCTCCCATTATATAGGGCCGGTCGACCAGGTTCTCGCGGCCCGCGAAAGAGAAAGGGAGGGCCTACGCGGCCCGCGACATAGGGTTCGTATGGCCTAGCCTTGATTTGTCACCGATCTAGCTTCGCCACGTGTTGACACGTGGCGGCTTCCAGGTTAGGCCGCATGTCAAGGCGTTCACGGCCCGCGTAAGACCAAGGCTAGGTCTTCGCGGCCCGCCACAGCCTAAAAAATCTGATTTTTAATTAAATTTAATAAAAATAAAGGTATTCGGGCCTGTTTTCATATACGGGGTGTATTTTAGGACGTATTGGGACATTTTCAATATATTAGGGGTGTCGGAAATATTTAGGAGGGTTGTTATAACGCAACCCATCCCACAGTACACGACAAAGTCTTCGATCCCTCAGGTAGGGTCAAGACGGGAGCATTGCTCAGTTTCTGTTTTAGAATCTCAAAGGATTCCTTCTGCTTAGGACCCCAGTCAAATTTTACATTCTTGCGGGTCAACGCATTTAAAGGAGTGGCTATCCGAGAGAAGTTCTCAATGAACCTTCTATAGTAGCCTGCCAATCCTAGGAAACTGCGAATTTCTGAAGGTGTTTTGGGTGCTTCCCAATTCATGATAGCTTCAATTTTGGCGGATCCAAAACTCACTAATCATGTGTCCTAAGAATTGGACTTCGCGGATCCAAAACTCGCAGTTGGAGAACTTAGGATAGAGCTTCTCCTGTTGCAACAGACCGAGTATACATCGAAGATGTTTCTCATGATCATCCTTGCTGCGTGAGTAGATAAGTATGTCGTCTATGAAGACAATGACAAACTTATCTAAGTACTGCTTGCAGACTCTATTCATGAGATCCATGAATGCTGCAGGTGCATTCGTGAGCCCAAAAGGCATCACGAGAAACTCATAGTGGTCGTATCTAGTTCGGAACGTAGTCTCGGAACATCTTCACTTCAGACCTTCAATTGATGATATCCAGATCTCAAATAAATCTTTGAGAAATAACTGGCTCCTTGCAGTTGATCAAACATATCATCGATCCTTGGCAAAGGATATTGATTCTTGATCGTGATCTTATTTAGTTCGCGGTAATCGATGCACATTCTCATTGAACCGTCTTTCTTTTTAACAAAGAGAATAGGAGCTCCCCAGGGCAAGGAACTAGGCTGTATAAAGCCTTTCTCTAATAACTCTTCCAGTTGTGCCTTTAACTCCATCATCATAGTAGGTGCCAGACGGTACGGTGCTCTGTCTACAGGAGCTGATCAAGGCAAAATGTCTATTCTAAACTCGACTTCCTATCCGGGGGCAGACCGGGTAGATCTTCAGGAAAAACATCAGGATACTCCGAGATGATTGGAATGTCTTCAATCTTCAAAAGGCATATTGGAAGTACAAAAATTTATAGATGCTAGAAATACCAATAAAATCGGCATAAAAGCACATTAGAAATTAGAAAATAAAAATAAGCGATTGCCAGCTCGGTATGGTACCTCAACTGAAAGTTAATCCCGATTTTGAAAGTTTTAGGAACACACAATGGTCGAATTATGATTGATCTTTCATCTAACGCGTCTGGCCTCTTTCTTTTAGCGGATCTCTTAGTACTTTATTTGGTCGACCCATTACCATAAAAGTACCTAAATTGAGTAATTAACCCGTTTCATGTTGTAAGCATTTGTGTAACCCAACCAATCCATCTAACACTCGTTGTTTTAGTTAAGTTTTATCGTGTACTTGTTTGACCCGTTATCCACATGTTTAAAATGTTTTGATACTTTTCCACTTGTCGACTCGTTTGGCCCATTGACACTTTTAAGTTTTAACACCAATTGGAAATTTTCCAGCATAATTGTTGGTCGATCATCGATTCAAATGTTTAATTGAAAAGATCACGTTAGCTTAAACTTCAATCTAGGTCTAATCATCAATCCTCTACAGGATAGTAGTTAACGCAAACTATCGTAAAATCACATATAACTGGCAGTAGTCTTAATGTAGTAATTAATTTCACCAACCAATGGACACTTTTGTAAGCTAGAAAATTCATGTTCCTATTAAAAACACAATCGTTTTCTAAACTAATACAGCAATGGGCTTCACAACACATCTTCCCATCTAACATACATCGCAACATTCAAAGATATCAAATTGACATGAACACGATGAATTACCATGAACCACATGATGATTGTTGATCAAATACATAACTAAAACGATCAAACATATTGGCGAATCAATACTTAAAAAAAACCCTAGTTTTCAAAACGTAAACAGAGCGATCGAACATACCTGGTTGTGATCGAAGTTTTGCTTGGAATCGGGAGTTGATTTGCTTGGATGGTGGTCGCCAGAAGAGAAGAGAAGAGAAGATGCAAGGAACGTGTTACGTACATGGGTATTTAGGTCTTTTTTTTTCATTCAGCGATGTTTTAAAACTGAATTGGTCAGAGGCCCATGAACCATTAAGAGGTGTCCACTTAACAAACCAAACACTCTTAACTCTATCCCATTCAGATGTAGCCTCTTAATGGAATCATTAAGAGGCTACCAAACAGCCCCTTAGCATTAGTTTTACCTGTAACAAGCGCATCTGTCAAAAGGTGTTTATTAGTGATAAAATGTGTAAAGTCAAGTCTTCTCAATCGTATTAGTGACGATTTCTTGAACGCTTGTGTAATTTATGTTGTAGAAGTGGACGGACTTCTCAATGTTACTAATGAAGATGTAATCGAGCATTTCCAAAGTATGAAAACACGTAGAGGACAATTGTAACCGAGATATATCTTTATTATATTCAAATATTTAATGAACTATGTTATTTATCTTAGTTTTGTACCCATTTTAACCGACCCATATTGTGTCCCGTACATAAAAATTTTGAATCCACCACTATAGGACTGGACAACCTCGAGGAGGCTAGGCTGGACTAAATTGGTGATTTTATGCTGCTTTTGCTGTCATCTGAAGACCAACTGCTTGGGATGTTTTCGTCCTGAGTAGTAACCATTTAAGCGACCAACACCTATGTCGAGTTTCTCTCCCAATCGACCCACGAACTTTCCATGTTCTACTTTGTTGTATGGATGATTTAATCCACCGCAAACACATTTTTTCATCAATGATCATATTCCCCATTGATTATTATATTTTGGCGTCTTGGATCGTATAGCCGGTAAGCTTTTGAACCCAGTTTAGATCTAAGATCTATTAATATTTCACAGAGCCGTCCCCGGAAACTCTTGAAAAAATTTAGGCCTCGGTCGACAAAAAGAATTTGGCCCAAAATTGTGGTTAAGTGGAAATGAATTTAAAAAATAAACATTAGTGGTTGAGCCAAGACTTGAACTTGGGACCTTTATGTCATCTAGAAATGGTTTTTTCCACTACACCACCAACACTTTTTTTCATAGATTTAAGATGTATATACTAAATATATAATTTAATAAATATATAAAAGCTTATAAAGACTTTTCGGGCCCTTTGAAAATTTGGGTCTTGGGCTTCGGCACAGGTTGGCAAGGGCGGACTTAAGACAAAGCCAGGGTGGGCTGGCGCACCCCCGGGAAAAAAACATTAAGTGCTAAGTTCCGTCGAAAATCCCGTCCGCACCCCTTGGAATTTTTCGTCCGCACCCCTTGGAATTTTCCGTCTGCACCTCTTGGAATTTTTCGTCTGCACCCCTTAGGTAAAAAGTGTTATCAATTTATATTTTAATTTTTTTAGTAAACTCTTATTTTTTTTAAATACTACCTAAATTATATGACTTTAATACCTAAATAACTAAACCCAAATACCCAATACCTTTAACTAGCCCACTACTAAGTCTTAGCTCAATAAACAAACCCAACAAATCAACAATATTTCAAACTAAAATAAAATAAACAAGTCCAAAACCGTTACATATTCTCTCCCGCTCTCTCTATACCACCGTAATCAGCCACCATACCACCGACGATCGAACACGGGTAAATTTCTTTGTTATTTTTGATGAATTTTGGTTGATTTTTTTGTTGATATTAGCCGCATACTAACCATGACAGTAGACACGTGCTTCGTTTTGTTTTTCATTATGTTATATGGTGGGTTATATTTTGGTAGTGATGATATTTTGCCTTTTTTTATAGCCGCATACACCATACAGTAGATGTAGATCTGGTGGGTTATATTTGTTAGTGAAGAATGTTTGGTTTTTTCTTTTAATGGTGTATATGTTGTTTAGATGATTTTTAGGGTTATTTACATTATGATTTCTAGGGCTTGAATAGTTGATATATTATGTAATATGTTATGAAACCATGTTTTGGATAGATTTCAAAAAATGAAAACCCATAGGGTGACGTTTTAATTATGTTTGTAACATGGTTTGACATATTTTTGATGATTATATAAATTTAGTTCGATGTTCTTTTGTTTTACTTGACCCGACCCGACCCGATACGAACCGATTTTTTACTTATATACCTTGGGGCCTAAAATTTTTAAAAATGGTCCGCACCCCCATGGAAAAATTCCTGGGTCCGCCACAGGTTGGCCGACCCAAGAACCGGCCTTGATATTTCAGATCGATCATCAAGCTTTTGCAAATCTGTCTCTATTTATGCAAAAGCAACACATCCAAACAATCTAACGTGCTCTAGATTCGGGTATTTGGCTTTATTTTTTTGTGCAGAGTTTCTTCCACTTTCTTCCACTGATGCTCGCATAGGAGTTGGGTTTATCAAATTCATAGCATGTCGAATAATTTCTCCCCACAAGTAATTTAGTATCTTCATAGGTTTTAAGTAGGGCTGTAAACGAACCGAACGTTCAGCGAACAGTTCGTGAACCGTTCGGCGGGAAGTTCGTTTATGTTCGTTCGATTAGCTTAACGAACGAACACGAACAAAAAATTTCGTTCGGTTAACTTAGCGAACAAACACGAACACAGGTCTTGTTCGTTCGACTACGTTCGTGAACGTTCGGTAATATGTTCATTTACGTGCGTTCGTGTTTGTTTGATTATATCAAAAAAATAAAACATAATAAACCTTTTATCTATACATATTGAAAACTTGAAACTCTATTTCTTCTAAGTAGCTAAAATTTGGACATTCTAAGACATTTTTGGGGATAATTATGTCTAAATTAGTTAAATTTGATTCATCGTTTGGTGGTCTAGCAGACTTCTTGTGTTTTGATTTATCATTTGATGGTTGTATTTAACTACTTATATTCAATGTTTAAGGATAACGATGTTTTTATTTTTTATTTTCTAGTTAAATGTTCGTTTGCGTTTGTTTTTATTTGCTTGCGTTCGTTTGTATTCGAGACTAGTGTTCACGAACAAACTGTTCGTGAACAACTGAATTTCCTTAACGAACGAATACGAACACAAACTTATGTTCGGTATGCGTTCGTGAATAGTTCGCGAACATGTTAATTTCGTTAACGAACGGACACGAACATGGCCTTGTTCGTGTTTGTTCGATTCGTTTACAGCACTAGTTTTAATGTAATTGAGTACAAAGGGTTTCTAATACATTTTAGATTCATTTGCCATTTGTATATTTTGAATGTAGTCGTAACAAATAAAAAGTTGATTTTGTTTAAGTAAAGTAAGAATGAATTTTGACCTCTCATATGTCAAAATAAACGACTAAAATGATAGTGTAGAAAAAAAGGGTGTAACTAGTATTTTTGGGAGATGCATTCATATCTCCTCTCTTCTATTTTTTAAATGTTCATAACTTTTTTACATCACATTATTTTGTAAAAAAAAAATGTACAATAAAATAGAGCATTTTTGTTATCTTTAGTTTAACACCGTATTGCTATATAAAATATCACATCTTAAAAATAACCCAAAAGATTTTGTTGTATTTCTATGTTATATAACATTTTTGTGCTGTATTGTATTTTTCGTACTGTATATTTGTGCTAGATTTTTTGTACTCTATTTTTGTATAACATTTTTGTGCTGAATTTTTTATACTAGATTTTTTGCAATAGATTCTCCCTATTCAATACTTACAAAACACATGAGGGCAATAGTGCCTGCCCTCTATTGGTTTTAATGGGCGGCAGAGTGAGTAGTGCACACGTCGGTTCTCTTTTAATAAAAAAATACATAGACAGAACAATATCGTCGTCTTTAAAGTCTTAATTTATTTGATTTAAAGATAGATTTTATTTTTAATTATCTTAATTTTAAAACAAAACGTATAACAAGGACAACAGTCATACACAGTCGCAAAGTTATAAGAAAAATTTGGGTAAAAGAAAAAACATGAAAAATTTGTGTATTTTATTTTTCATTTTTTATCCACATGTTATCCAATCCATGGTTTAGAAGGGAAAATAAGTCAAATGACTATCGAAACGGAGCGGAATTTGTTCCTTGATAATGACACCATACATGTTTGCTTTTAATAAATTATTATTTCGGATTAAATGCAAACACAACTTAAATTGACTTACAGAATTATGATTCATGATTTTAAACACCATGTTGGTTTGTTACATTAAAAAGATTACGGATGCTGAGAATGGAATGTTGGTTGAGCCTTTTTCGGATTTTGAGATCAGGAACGCTGTTTTCGAGTGTGGTGATGACCGTTCGCCGGGTCCCGATGGTTTCAGTTTTAAATTCATCAAACATTTTTGGGATTTATTTAAAGATGATTTCAAAAGAATTTTTGATTATTTTCACAATAGTGGAGAAATTAGTAGTGGAAGTGGGTCTTCTTTTATTGCTCTTATTCCCAAAATTTCGGATCCGGTGTCTCTTAATAATTACAGGCCTATCAATTTGGTCGGAGTTATTAGCAAGGCGATATCAAAAGTTTTGGCGAATCGGATGAGGACGGTTTTGGATGGTGTTATCTCATAATCCCAATCGGCATTCCTCAAAGGAAGATTCATTTTGGACGGGCCTTTGATTGTGAACGAGTTAATTTCTTGGACCAGGAAGAAGAAATCGAAAGCTTTTGTCCTTAAGATTGATTTCGACAAGGCATACGATAACGTGAGTTGGAACTTCGTGACTAATGTGTTGGCTCAAATGGGTTTTCCGAACAGATGGTGTAATTGGATCTCGGGTATTCTTGCTTCGGCGAACTCGTCAGTTTTGGTAAATGGTGCCCCGACTTTTAAATTTAGATGTGAGAAAGGTATGAGACAAGGGGATCCGTTATCACCATTTCTTTTCTTAGTGGTGATGGAGGCTCTATCGTGTATGCTCAATCGGGCTAGAGAGGTAGGATCGATTAAAGGTATTGTTACACCAAATAACGGACCGATCATTACTCACTTATTGTACGCGGACGATGCTATTGTCATGGGGGAATGGTCTAAAAGGGAAGTGGTTAATATTGTGAGAATTCTTCGGTGCTTCTACGCGTGTTCGTAACTTAAAATCAACATTGACAAATCAAATCTTTACGGTCTTGGAGTGGCTAACGTAGAGATTGGGGAAATGGCCGAAGAGGTTGGTTGTAGACCGGATTCTCCGCTATTTAAATACTTGGGTCTTATGGTGGGAGCGAACATGAATCGGATTAACAATTGGCAGCCGGTGTACGATGCTTTTCGGGCCAGACTTGCAAAGTGGAAATCTCATCTCTTGTCGATAGGGGGTAGGGTGGTTATTATTAAAGCGGTACTAGAAAGTCTCCCGTGTTACTATTTTTCTCTTTACAAAGCGCCTAAAAAGGTGATTTCGGATTTGGAGGCAATGATTAAAAGATTTCTATGGGGAGGTTCTACCGAAGATAGAAACATGCATTGGGTTAACTGGGAGCGCGTGTCACGTCACAAGAAAGAAGGAGGGCTTGGTTTGAACAAATTAAACGAGGTAAATACTTCTCTTTTGGCCAAGTGGGGTTGGCGTTACAAAACGGAAAAAAATAATTTGTGGAAGAGGGTCGTTGGTGCGTTTCACTTCAGTCGGATCGGGTGGGAATGTATTCCCCTCAAGAAGACTTTCAGCGGAGTTTGGAATAACATAGCAAAGCTGTTTATAAAAACTAAAGTTGGAGGAATTTCATAGCGGAACTTTATGGTAGGAGACGTCGGTAACGATAATGAGATTGCTTTTTGGTTAGATAATTGGGTGGGAACGGAGCCGCTAAAACAAACTTTTCCGGACCTTTTTATGTTGGAGTCGGAAAAGAGATGTGGCGTGGCGGATAGGATCCGTCATAATGGTGAAGATCAAGAATTTTCATGGTGTTGGAAATCTCCTTTGGTTGACTCAGGATTACTAAATAACGTTCAGCAGCTCCAGGCTTTGTTGGATCATATTCAGCTATCGGATTCGTGTGACAGATGGAGATGGGCTTCGGATTCCAGAGGTTCATTCACGGTTAAAGCTGTCAAGAAGTTATTGCATTCAGATTCATCGATAGTTATCGGTTATAAGATGGAATGGTGTAAATGGGTTCTGGCTAAGATTAATATACATGCTTGGAGAATGGAATTGGATCGAATTGCTACGGGTGTTGCGTTGAGAAAAAGAAACGTTCCAGTGGGAGTTTCCTTGTGCAGGATGTGCGGCTCGGATGAAGAATCAGTCGATCATTTGTTCATTGCTTGCTTCACTGCATCTAATGTCTGGAATTCTATTAGCACGTGGTGTAAGGTTCCAAAGATATTTGCTTTCTCGGTAAAGGACCTTTTGGATTTTCATATGATAATCAGCGGGTCGGATAAGAAGAAATTGGCGGTACAAGGCATGATGAGGATTGCGTGTTGGTGTTTGTGGAAAGCTAGAAACAACTTGGTTTTTTCAAATAAACCCGTTAGAATTGATAGCATAGTTAGCGAGATCAAGGCTTTGGGGTATTTTTGGTTCTCGAATAGGTCCAAACATAAAGGGATTGAATGGGGAGACTGGGTTTCTTTTGGAAATATGTAATTTTCTTTAGCTTGTAGTTTGTTTGGTCGGCCCGGTTTGGGTCGGCTGTTTGTGAATGAAGTTTACTTTTCAAAAAAAAACACCATGTTAAAAAAAAGTAAATTAAGCGAAAATGTCAGAAGTTATCTTCATTTTAACACAAGTTTCATTTGTTTGTATAAGTATAGATGGTATTTAAAATATTTTAAGAGAAAAGTGCCTGGATAGTCCCTGTGATTTGCCAAGATTTCACCTATCGTCCATACATTTTAAAAATTGCAGCTATGTTCCTTAAGTTTTGCAAATTCGTTCTCAGATTGTCACTGACGTGAATGGAGGTTAGTTTTCTCAGTTAAGTGGGTGTGAAATGACAAAAATACCCTCTCTGTTAAGAAATAAAAATTAAAAACCAAAGAATAAAACTGAACTTAAATAGGCCCTACCTAAATAATAAAACATATTAATTAAAAAAACTTCGTGGGCTCCACCCCACCCTCACCTCTTCATCCCATCACCACATTTAACCACCATATCACCACCCACCTCAACCATAACCACCATCTGCAACTCCATTAATTCTGAGATCCGAGAGAAGGAGGCCATACCTTATGACTGGTTTGGCATGCTGGTGACTCCGCAACCCCTTAATCTTAACAACTCCCTTTTAGGGTTCTATTTTCTGTAGCCGCCAGGAGTTAATCCCGCTTCCTGCATCAATCGAGCATCATGAGCGACCTTTTGAGCTCTAATGAAAGCTGGATCATCATCCCTGAGCTCTGTGGGGGTGGGGTGGTCGCCATAATAACGAGGTGGCGGCAGTTTGGCCGGAGAAGAAAGAGGTAGGGGTGGGGTTGTTATTTTGTTTTTTTAAGAAGTGGACCCCACAAATAAATATATTTATTTAATAGTTTAAGTTGTTTTGTTTTGTTTTGTTTTGTAGTAAGAGTATTTTTCTCATTTCACACCCTCTTAACTGAGAAAAATAACTCATGTCTGGCCTAGGGACTATCCAAGAATGAATTTGCAAAACTTGGGTACTATACCTGTAATTTTAAAAATGTAGGAACTATAGGTGAAATCTGAGTAAACCATAGGGATTATTCAGGAACTTTTGTTTAGTTTGATTTGTTAAAATACTAGGTTATCTACCCGTGTATTACACGGGTTGAACAAATTAAATTATATAATTCATAAGTCCATAAATAAATAAAATACAAATGAAACTACCTAGTACATTATGAATTAAAATCTAATAAATTTTGAGTAGAAATAAATATAACCTCCTAGTTTAGAACACGGATCTTTAGATGATAGATCACGAACAAATGGTTCTACTATTGCAGTTGATATAAAGTTGAAGAGGGTCTTCTAACTAATAGAAATAAGCCTTAAACAAATGGTTCATGGCTGTGAGATGATAGAATTATAGCCATTTCTGCATACCATAGATAAAAACTTGAAAATAAATCAACTAATGAATAAAAAATTGAAAATAATCTAACTATAACTCCATACCATAAATTGACATAATCTTAAGCATTTCTGCATCATCCTTTTCCTTTGCAGCATAGCGAAACTGTGCACATAATTATTTATAGTAGTTTATTTGTAATGAGATTGATCTATATGATTCAAGGACACAATGAACCTCATACCTGTTTAGCACATTCTTCAGGTCAGGTTGTATCAAAAGAGAAAAACAAATTTGATGTAAATTCACTCTGCCTTTGATTAATCCAGTTCTGCAATTTACATAGAGTGATATGAAAACGAAAACTACATAGCTTAATTCTAGGAAGTAATAAATTGAATTAAAGCCGACTAAAACATTAAGATAACAAAAATAAAATAACACTAATTTGAAAATAACAACTCCAGCAGCTACAAGGAGTAAACATGCATAGCATATTAGCATATATGTTCAGGTCTTTTGTCATGCGTGTTCAAGTCTTTTGTTCATCTACCTTGATTAAATTAACCTAAAGCCGACCCATCTCGCTCAAACCGATGCCTTCAACTATTGGAATAACAGTTAGGGAATTCAAACTCTAGAGAGACCGACCATCACATATTACACGTCGCCTTGTGTAAACGCTGCTCATCACTCTACCAGATGTGTTTTACTCACTACCCCGGTTGCCTCGCGCATAAGGCATGCTTTCTAAAACCAATGGATTAACATTAACTAAAATTGAACAAATTACACAAGTTTTAGTGACTGCATCTTTTCTATATCCAGTGAAATATTTCTAATCGGTTTATTAACATCTCCAACACTTAGTTCACCAACCTCTTTAGAAATAACTCCAAAAAAATGGTTGTGACTTATGAGAGGGTACACTGATAATTGTAAAACAAACGCATAGATTAACTCTTTGTAAATTTCAAAATCCATAATAATATATTTGTTTGATCCATCGACACTTACAGACGTCTCAAGTGAGCAAAATCGCCTAACTCGGGTGCAAGTACTCCTTCCAATGATAGCCAGTTAAGATAACTTCAATAAAATGATATTCCAACTTGCAAAAGCGTCATCAAATCCTGTAATTTCAGTTCATCGTAACAATTTAATTATAAAATTTACATTCAGTGCTGTCTGCCTGGGGTATCTCCAAAAAAAATTATTACCGATTTAACGATTGTATATGGGATCAAAATTTTCACCATGTTCTTAACTATGCTGCATATAGCCCAATTGAAGAATCAACAAAAAAATAGAAACAAATATGAAGTTAAGCATTAAAAAACAATTGATTGTATAGAATTCATACTACCTGAGACACACACATCAAAGAAATTACATAGTCATGGAAGATGGAAACAGAAACCGTTTGAAGGAACACAAATCGTATATATAATTTTGTAAAACTGTACTCATCCATCATATATATAATTTAAAATGAAGTCCTAAGATGCATCATCTTCACTGTAATCAAAATCACTTATATCAAACTCAATAGTTTTGGCTTCTTCCTTTAAATCAGAGGTTAGTTATTTTAGCTTTAAGTAATCTTTAAAATCCCCTGCAATGTACGGATCCACCAATTTCCAAAGGGAAAATGCTAATGGGTAATGGCAAAATAAAGATAAAATAAGTGAAGAATGGAAAACATTAAGTTACCGTCTTTGCGGCACCGGTGAGAAGAAAGGAAGTAAAACCCTATTCGTGACATGAATCAGTAGGATTAAAGAAAAAATAAGAATCGCAACACATAAAGTTACCGTGATTGTAGATTCAATGAGTAGAAGATTGACTTGTGACTTGTGAGGAGCAGATGAAGTTCGTATGTTGGAAGATTTTGATTTTTGCAGATTGAGATAAGAGGATCAATATTTTTGTTAGGGCTTGTGAGGGAACACCAGAAGGAAATTAGCCTGTATGCACCAAGTGGATTAGGGTATTAAGAAACAGGGACGGGTTATAACACAAAACGAAGCACCACATGTTGGCCCATATTATAATTCGGGCATTGAGCAGGAAAATCACAAAAAGGAGGCCCTAAGAATCTAACACGTGTCCCATCATTAGTTTTGTTTATTATAGTAGTAAGATTTTAACAAGAAAAGGAAGAAAATATCTTTGTAGTTTTCATTTTTTTGGATCCACATGCCATCCCCACCCAGTGCTTTCTTTTGAGTATTTTGGAAGGGAAAATGACTACCGAAACTAGGCAGAAAGAGCCGTGTTTGACGATGGCTACACCACCCAACAAATCGAAATTATAACTGGAACTGGAACTGAGAAGGCCAAGACTTCTATACTCCCCTTATCTTCTCATTTCAGTCTCTCTAATGTCTTCTACTTCTTCATCTATGGGTTCTAGCCCAAATCAAGCCAGGTTTAATGTTTTTCTAAGCTTTAGAGGTGAAGACACTCGTCATTCTTTTACAGATCATCTGTATACAGCATTAAAAAGAGCAGCAATTCATACATTTAGAGATAATGATGAAATCAAAAGAGGTCAAGATTTGGAGCCTGAAATTGTTAAAGCAATGAAAATTCAAGAGCTTCTATTGTTGTATTGTCAGAAAACTATGCTAAATCAAGATGGTGCCTTGAGGAGCTTTCATTGATCCTCCAACAAAGGAGGAAGAGTAACCATTTCGTTTTGCCGGTATTTTATAAGGTTGACCCCTCAGATGTCAGGAACCATCGTCAGAGTTTTGCCATAGAAACAAAAGAGGGAACTGATAGGTCAAATTGGACAGAGGTGAATGTTAATCGTTGGAAGTCAGCCTTAAAAGAGGTTGCCAATTTGACTGGCATGGTTGCTTCAGGGTATGATTTCTCTATTGGATCATCACCATAATTTAAGCTTTAGAAAACTGTTTTTTTTTTTTCAATATGCATCTACTTAACTACATGATGGTTAAATGCTAGTCTGATCATACAAATTAACTGCTATTACATTACATGATCAAATAAATGTCTTATGTAGTTACAGTTACAGGAAAAATATTATGTTTGCTGAAGTAGTTAGCGGAAGGATTTTAAATTCTTAAGTTCAAATTTCTTGCTCAGAATGCTCAATTTTCTTCTTTTGATCCAGGTCTGAAACAGAATTTATTGCAAAAATTGTTGATACAATTGACTATGAACTAGATTTGAAACTTATAAGTACTCCAGCTCATCTAACGGGAATGGAGGCTCGAGCTGAAGAGATCAATTCTTGGTTGAAAGATGAGCATTGCAATACCAATGTTCTAGCGATTTGTGGAATGGGAGGTATTGGCAAGACAACCCTGGCCCAATATATTTACAACTTAAACAAGCACAACTTTGAAAGCAGTTGTTTTCTTGAAGAGGTTGGTAAGCATTTCAAAGAAACTTATGGTGTTCTTGGACTACAAAAGCAACTTCTCATTGACATGTTAGAAGGCAAGAATAAAATGATATCTTGTGTTGCTGAGGGTACGGCTAAGATTAACGAGGTCTTACAAATGAAAAAAGTGCTTATAGTTCTAGATGATATTGATGAACACGATGAATTAGGCACGTTACTTGGAACGAAGGCCGTTCATACACAAAGCAGGATTATAGTAACGACTAGGCTTCTAGATATGCATTCATGGTTCGACTCCATATCTTGGAGGTGCCATGTGCATGAACTAACGTTGTTGAATGATCATGAATCATTAGAGGTGTTAAGTTGCCATGCATTTGGATCCAAACATCCGTTGAAAGATTTTAGCGACCTTGCAATAGAGTTGGCGGGATATTGTGGAGGAAATCCACTTGCTCTTAAAGTTTTGGGTTCTTCTCTATTTGTTTGTGCCCATGATCCAAGAGAAAGAAATAGCATAATAGAAATTTGGAGAAGTAGATTGAATCTACTAAGTTCCTTAAAAGGAGACCTTGATTATAAAATCCGATGTGTACTACAAAAGAGCTTTGACTCCTTGCCACTTGCCTGTTACAAAGAGTTGTTTCTACATATTGCTGTTTTCTTTGTCGGTGAAGATGAAGATTATGTGGTTAAGATATTGGAGCATGACTTGTATGCAAAAGTTGGGATCATGACTCTCATTAATAGATGCCTTCTAACAGTTTCATCAAATAAGAAATTGATGATGCATCAATTGCTTCAAGATATGGGAAGAACGATAATTCATGAAGAGTCCAAAGATCCTGCAAGACATGCTAGAGTTTGGTGTAGTGATGAAGCATATCGTATGTTAACAAAAGGAGACGTAAGATGCTTCTTATATGTGTCTTTAGTATTATTATCATTATTTCAAAACTACCTTTTTTAACTTTCTAAATCACTTTATATGCCTTTATTTATAGGTTTCCGGAACAATTGAAGGTCTAACACTTGACACACGAAAGCTAAAGAAAGGGACAAAGGTAAGCGAAAGAAGTGAACCGGTGTGGTACTTATGAAATTAGAGTAATATGAGCAAGATACAGCACGCTGATAACTTTTCTTTCAATGGGTTTCTTTTTTGAGTTTTCTCTCTGAGTTGACACTCAACTAAACAAGCACCGGTATATCTACATATACACTCCCATAACTATGGAAACACCAAAACTGCCAATTTGACAGTTGAAAGAATATAACTTAATTATTTGTGTTAGCGTTTTTTGATATAATGTTTCGAATTATGATGTTATGAATATATTTGATTCACTTAGCTTTTAAGTTTCAGTGCATATAACACTAGATATGATGTGCGCTATTCTTTTCACTTCATGCTAAATTTGCAGGTATTAGGAATTAAAACATGCTTGCTTGCAAAGATGAACAAACTAAAATTTCTACAAATAAATTATGTCAAACTCAATGGGTGCTACAAGAATTTTCCAGAATTAAGATGGTTGTGCTGGCATGGATGTCATTTGAAAAGAATACCATCAATCATGCTTATTGATGAGCAGGTTCTTGGTGGCTATAGATATGACCAATGGAAACTTGAAAAAGTTTGAACCTCCCATGGTAGGAATTAAGCTTTCTGTTTTAGACAGTCCTTCCATCATAAATGAAACATTTTTTTCTTGGAATAGGTTCTTAATTCGCTGAAGATTCTAAATCTTAAAGATTGTTACAAACTTGTCAGTATCCACAAGCTCTGTTGGCTCCCAAATCTTGAGACTTTGATCCTTGAAGACTGTATCAATCTGACTCATGTTTGTAAAACCATAGAAGACCTTGAGAATCTCGCTCTATTGAACCTGAAATGGTGTATAAAATTGTGGAAAGCTTCATGGAACAAAAAGATGTTATCCTTACCACAGTCATTGAAGTACTTGTTTCTGGATTACTGCAATTGTGAACATCAAAATGCCCTGCGTGTTGTGTTCAATGGCCCATTATTTGGCATAAGTTTAAGAGGTAATCGTTTTGAGTCCATGCCGAATAATACTGATCTTAAATTGCTTCGGGTACTCAACTTGACTGCTTGTAAAAACCTCAAATCCATTATGTGTCTCCCAACTACGCTAGAGGAGTTGTATACGTACAACTGTGTATCATTAGAGAAAGTAACATTCCAATCAGCTTGTTTCAGACTGAGGAAGTTTGGATATACAGGTTGTTTGAAATTGTCTGAAGTTCAGGGACTTTTTAAACTGGTGTCTGTAAAAGAACTTGATGAAGCACATCTAGGACATATGAAATGGATCAAAGCATATCAAGATCATAAGGTGGACCTGGTTGGTGCTGAGATTACTAAAGGCAAAATTTGGGATACTCAGGTTGTGTATTGTGTATTGAATGTTCTTAAATTAACACAAACATACAAAGAAACACATTTCTATGTCACACTCGCAAACTAAATTATATACGACTAACCAGATCTTTCTGCAATTTATGTCATAGATGTTGCAAGAATTTGGTATAAGGAGCACGTACCTGCAAGGAATAAAAGATCAAAGCATGATGGCCCTTGAGTATACTTCAGCATACAACTACATATCCTTACATGTGTCTTCGAATCCAAAGAAACACGGGATCCAAGGATTAAATGTAAGTTGCTTATACAAATCATCAGGACCCAAGGTTAAAGATAAGTGGCTATTTTTCACCAAAATTAGCAACATAACCAAGGGTGTTACTTGGATATACAACCCAATGGTGTATTGCAAACCCAAAGTTGATGAAGATACTATGTGGTTAAGTTATTGGCCTATTGGCAACATATTAGATGCTGGTGATGAAGTCAATGTGTCTATTGTTGTGGAGGAAGGAATGATAGTAAGCGGATGTGGTGCCAGCCTTGTGTATATGGATGATGGTGAAGTAGTGCAAGAAGAAAAGTTGGGACATAAAACAATGATAATGGAAGAAGTGATTGGAGGAGATCTATCTGAATTTGAGGTGACCCCAGGAGTGTTCTATCTTTGCCGCCGTGACTTTTTCAAGTATGCGACCCGTGATTTGATAAAGAGATGGCCTGGTGATATCATTCACTATACAAGTAAGTTCTCTATGAACTAATTCTGGATACTTATTAGGCTCTAGATTCTCATATCGCAGAATGTCATAGAGTTACAAGGATGGAACAAATCTTATGAGCCGCAGTTGGAACCTATACAGGAGCTGAATAGAGATACCCTACATCGAGACACCCTTTACAAACTATGTATATATTTTACAATATTTTTGTCATTAATAATAAAATTTTATCTTTATAAGCTTCTTTATTAATATATCATTATGCCGCAAGTAGATTGAAGGACACAACAAGGCTATATTACGTAGTCTACTTATTTGTGGTTGTGTATGCTATCCTTTTAATTTAATTTCTTTTACTGTTCATTTACATTTCAGAGAATTTTTCTAGGATACTTTAATAGCGAAAGTAATATCTGCAAGATAAGGAAGGCGGTATATAAGCTCATGGGTGTGGACTGTGTTCTCTATGTGACAGACGAAAAGATGATGTACGTTTTGGGCGGTGTTGATTCTATGTCAGTGGAAACCTGTGTGAAGGAGTTCGAGAAGACGGTAAGGGTCATATATGTTGATTACAATGCAAGGCGAAGATTTGAACACAACTTTTATATATTTGTAATCCGTGCGATTTATTTTCGTATCCATGGATCAAAATAGTAAGATATGTGCCATTTTATTTTGCATACTTTGTAGCCACTCGTGTAAATCCCATTTGGTTGTCTTGTTTAACAAATGGTAGATAACCTTTTATGAATGTATAGATTGTTTTTGAATTGTTTTATTCCCTCACATGAATGTATATAGTATTTACAGCTATTCATTTTTCACTATTATATCAATCACAAGTCTAAAAGGCAGAGAAAAAAAGGGAATCTTTTTAATCTCTCAAGATGGAAGTTAAGTTTGGGCAAACCTTCTGCAGATATGTTCCTCCTACCTCCACCTCTCCGCATCGCAACTTGCGATGGCGCTTCGGTCTGAAAACAGAGTAACCACAAAACAAACAAGCAGCGACCAGTTAAAAATGAGTAGTTGTAAACGTCTTGACCAAACAAACTATGTTCAACTTTAAAAATAATTTCTTAGGATTTCAGTCAAACTAATACGTTTTTCAGTTGGGCTAAATGTCCAAAAAAAATTGCAAGAGTTTAGTTTTACGAACAACTATAAACTTTTGACAATGGCCAATTTTGGTTATTACACATTGTTTTTATTGAGGTTCATATTGGCCATTATAGGGTAAAGTCATTAAAAGAAAAAGAAAAAAAAAGAAACCACATAGGGGACAAAAACTTATTTGAATTACCTGATAGTACAATAAAAACATCAATAATTGTTCGAGACCGATTCGACAATCTCCAGAATGATAAAGCCAAGTTAAGATGACAAATCTCCCAAGAAAATAAGACATGAGAACAGGGATGTTTCACAAAAAAAAAATTCTTCACATAACATTCTATAATCAAATAGCCTTTTTTAGGCTTAAAATAAAAGGAAGTCACAAACAAGAAAACAGACAGCAAAGAGATGACCCATTGACCCACTAATCTGGTATGTAATAACTAAGCAATTTAATAAGGAAACACCGAAACCATGAAACGCAGGGCCACTCTCACATGGGGTCACTACTAGATAATACACCTTTCTTGACGTGCGCTGCACGTCATAGAAGTGGTGGTTATGACACGCAAAAAAACGTGTTGTTGAATGACAAGTTATAAAATTAACATAATATGCTTGTGAGTATCTTTTTATGAGACACATTTATGGCAGACTTTAATGACACACGTTTATGACACTCATTTATGACATACATTTATGACGTTAATTTATGCGTGTCATACTTTTAATTGTTTTAAAAAAAATATTTTCCTACAGAATTAATATATTACTCTAGATTAATATATAATAACAAAAAAATAAATCCATTTCAGAGCAAAATACATATAACTATACTATATATATAATGCATATCCGAAGGGCAGAAATGGTCATTTACCACTTTTTCAACATTTACAACCCTTTAAAGCATATTGTACAAACTATTAAAGCACATGATTGAACAAAACCCTAATTGTCCAAAAGAGATCCTCAATCCTCTAATGAGGAACGGTTCCTTTGTTCTTTTCTTACAGCCTGGAACCCGACAATCCTTCAATTTTCCTTTTCAGTGTTGAATACAGCCAGACTTACCACCAAAGAAGTAGGGCTTCTCCTCTACTTTTCTCCCCTTCTGAACCATGAGTATCTAAAGAGGATGAATGGCGCCCAAATGAAATCTCAAATCTCCAAAAATTCAAATTTCAAATCTCCGATATAAAGTCACACCTTCTACACTCGATCAATGTTCTGAATTTAGAGAGTCAGACTACAGGTAATTTTTGTATTGAATTAATGGGCATTCATTTATAATTTGCATCGAGATAATTGGCAAACGGGCAACAAGCTGCGCCGCTACCCCTTTTTGAATAGCAAAACTAAGCCTTTTTGAATAGCAAAACTAAGCCTTTTAAAGACAGGTAATTGCTTTTTCGTTTTCATTTTTGGTTATTCTTAGTTGCTGATGTTTTTTATTTGTTGTTCATGATGCAGGTTGTTTTTGCATATCAATCTTCTATTAATCCCCGTCTCTGTTCTTCATCCATCTGTGGTATGAATTTTCATAACTATTTTATTTTGTGTTTTGTATGTTGTATGCGAAACATTGAATTTGTGTGTGTATTAGGGAAACAGGCCAACCACTTTATTCTGTTATTTTGTGAATTCGTTTATACTATTTTTTTGTTGTAATCTGGGGAAACATGCCAGCCACGTTAGTCTGTTGTTACAGTTTGATCTTTGTGAAAAGTGAGGTTTTTTTTTGCTGTAATTTCGTTGTAGGTGGGGATAATGGCGTAGCTGTTTTGACCAAATCATTTTTTTCTGCTGAAATGCTTATACTACTTTTTGGTGTTTAGAGATAGAGATGATTGTTTGATTTAGGTTCTTGCTTTCAGTTTTTGCTTTAATTGATTAAGCATACATGGCACCAACTATATATAAGGAAGTTAATTTTTTGGCTAAAAAGTGTTTTAAGTAAATCTGACCCTGCTCGTTTACATATGAATGTATTGATTCGGGTTAGTAAACTAAAATAATGGAACTAAAGCTAAAAAGAAATAGGTTAAGCAGGTCAAAATCAACCAAATTGTGTCTGTAAAGCAGAGAAATTGTTGTCAGCATATGAAGTTGACATGGAGAAGGATAATTCAGATGATGCGGTGGACGCCTTTCTAGACTGTCAACCTAAATTTACTTTCCAGAAGAAAATTTAGTGTGCATTCTGTTTATATTTTGGGTCATCGGTTGCAAGTCACAAATGAAATGTTAGCATACTTTCTGTAATTGATGTTTTTGTGTGTAAATTGTTTGTTATCTATAGTGTGAGATGAGGCATGAAGAATGACCAAGAAAAACTAGACTACATAGAAGTGATTATATGATGTTGTGTAGAATATAGTGTTTGGATAAGCTAGACAGACTATAAAATGATCCACCACATACTGCTATCATGTTAGTGAAGTTCTTTGTTGAAATTGCATTTTGTGACAGATTTGAGACTACAGAGGGATCTTGATATGAATTAACCAGTATGCTTATTTTTTTTTTCATTTGCATATATAACTCAAAGTTGGACGTTATGTATATTTCTCAACATAGACAGTTCAGTTGGTGGATTCAACATTGTTCATGGGCAATTGGAGTTTATGTGTCACTGGTAGGTTTCGAACCAGACACATATTATATTTATAACTTTCAATACATAACTCTTAATACCTTTGAGTTTGTGTTTTGATCAATATCTGATTATATATGCTTCAATTATTGATGTTTTGATATTAGTTAGAGCTAAGGGCATGCCATATTGATCCTATCAATAGCTATATAAATGTTGAATATGTGTTTTGTTTCCAGTTTATCACTTAATACTTTATTTTTTTCTTTTCCGAATATGTTCAGGCTTCGCCGCCATTCGACCTGGATACAGTCGTTGGAACATAGTGACACCCACCTTGTTGTGTTGGATGATGTTTGGTCGCTTCCGGTTCTCAAACGGCTCATCTTTAAAGTTTCGGGTTGCAAAATCTTTGTGGTTTCGCGTATTATGTTTCCTCCTTGGTTCTAAACTCGACTTATGAGTTGGAGTTGCTCAGTGCAGAGGATGCGGTCTCACTGTTTGGTAGCCTCTTAATGACCATTCAGATGCTACATCTGAATGGTTTAAAACCTCTGAATGAATAAGAGGTAACCTCAAGTCTGAAGGTTAAGAGGTAACCTCTGAATGGTAAATCATCACATGTCACATTCTTCTACCTTCTCATTGGTAAAATTCTTAATGATTCCATTAAGAGGTTGCCTCTTAATGACCATTCAGAGGCTTATGATTTGAGACTCAACTCGCCCGCTTTACCATCATATGTTTTGTGGTGCATATTTACAACTTAATGACGCGGCTGAGGCTCATCTACAAATGCTTGCGTATATTATATAATGGTTGATAATAGATGGGTCATTGATAAACATCAATGCTACCGATAAGAAAACCAGTGTACCATACACAAAACGAGTACATCGTTTTAAATTGTTTCCGCCGCATCGCGCGGGTTCCGGCTAGTGTATATATATATATATATATATATATATATAGGGAGGGGCTCATGCGAGAACCACCCTTATTGTGAGAACCTTGAGAACCAATGTGAACACAACCTAAAATAGCTAAAAAAACCTAAAAAAACCTAACCCCCACCCCCCCCCCCCAAAAAAAAACCCAAACCCCCCTCCCCCACCCCCAAAAAAAACCTAACCCCCCCCCCCCAAGCTAAAAAAAACCTAAAAAAAACCTAACCCCACCCCCCCCCCCCCCAAAAACCTAAACCCCCCTCCCCCACCCCCAAAAACCTAAAAACCGCCCCCCCCCCCCCCCCAAGCTAAAATGCTAAAAACTAAACCCCCAAAAAACCTAAAAAAATCTAAAAAAATCAAAAAAAAATCCAAAAATTTTTTTTGATTTTTTTAATATTTTTTAGGTTAAAATCACTACTTTTCGAAGAAAAAAAAATTTTAAAAAAAAAATTTTTAAAAAAAAATTTTTTTTTTTTTTGTTCGAAAAGTAGCGATTTTAACCTTAAAAATATTATAAAAAAATCAAAAAAAAAAATTTTGTGTGATTTTTAACTATTTTTAGGCATTTTTTGTGTTTTCACATTGGTTCTCGCGGTTCTCACAATAAGAGGTGGTTCTCGCATGATCTTCTCCCTATATATATATATATATATATATATAGGGTTGGGCTCTATAGAAAACTCTATCTTTTTAACAAAACTAAGGAAACCCAATGTCATCCATTGATTATCTTTCATCACACTTGATCAAGGGCTCTCTTAATTTTGGTAAGAATTATATTTAAAAGAAATCTTATAATACACATTAGTCAACTGGAAGGGCATTTTCGGTAGAAGAAAAACACTTTTTGGCATTGGAAATGACAAAACCCACTTGTGTAGTACTAGTATCATCATCTCTCCTCTTTCTTCTAGTCAAATCTTTCAATACACTATTATCTCTCTCCTCTTTCTTCATCATGTGAAAGAGAAAAGCTTCATGGTCTTCAATGGTGATCCTTCAATGGTGGTCTTCATTTGAAGATAATTTCAGCATCATGTGGTCTGAAAAAATCACAAAGACACACGCACGAGTGTGTGTGTGAGAAATCTTATAATACACATTAGTCAACTAGAAGGGCATTTTCGGTAGAAGAAAAACACTTTTTGGCATTGAAAATGACAAAACTCACTTGTGTAGTACTAGTATCATCATCTCTCTCCTCTTTCTTCTAGTCAAATCTTTCAATACACTATTATCTCTCTCCTCTTTCTTCATCATGTGAAAGAGAAAAGCTTCATGGTCTTCAGTGGTGATCCTTCAATGGTGGTCTTCATTTGAAGATAATTTCAGCATCATGTGGTCTGAAAAAATCACAAAGACACACGCACGAGTGTGTGTGTGTGTGAGAAATCTTATAATACACATTAGTCAACTGGAAGGGCATTTTCGGTAGAAGAAAAACACTTTTTGGCATTGGAAATGACAAAACCCACTTGTGTAGTACTATTATCTCTCTCCCCTTTGTTCATCATGTGAAAGAGAAAAGCTTCATGGTCTTCAATGGTGATCCTTCAATGGTGGTCTTCATTTGAAGATAATTTCAGTATCATGTGGTCTGAAAAAATCACAAAGACACACGCACGAGTGTGTGTGTGAGAAGAACGATGACAAGATGAATGTTTTTAGAGAGACAAAGTTGATGTTTTAGATAGAGAAACAAAAATCTTTATCACAAAGACACACGCACGAGTGTGTGTGTGAGAATAAGGTTTGAAGATCTTCTTCGTGTTCATCGGACGGGTATAGATCCGGTAAGTGTTCTTGAAATATCATTTCACACTTGATTTTTTGTTGAAATGGTTGTTAATATGTTTTTGTGTGCTGAAAGCGTTTTAGTAATGGTTAATGGGGTATCCATGGTTAATGTTCATGTATTTTAAATAAATCAAAAACTTTAGGATGAGATTTTGAACGGGTTTTTTTATTGGTTTGGTTGCTTGTTAGGGGCTTTTGATCTTAACAGTAGCTGTTTTTTTTGTTGGTTTGGGTTGCTTGTTTGGGTTTTTGATCTGAACAGTAAGTTTTTTTTGTTTGGTTGCTTGATTCACAGACTCAGGCCCATAACATGTGTTAAGCCCCCTGTTAGAATGTTATATAACGTGTGTTGATTTATAGAAACAAACCCATAAAGATATTCAATTGACAAGCTGGATGGATGTAGGAGAAGTTAATGCGTGTTCTAGTAATGGTTAATGTTCATGTATTTTAAATAAATCCAAAACTTTAGGATGAGATTTTGAACGGGTTTTTTTGTTGGTTTGGTTGCTTGTTTGGGGCTTTTGATCTTAACAATAATTGTTTTTTTGTTGGGTTGCTTGATTTACAGAGACAGACCCATAACATGTGTTAAGCACCTGTTAGAATGATATATAACGCGTGTTGATTTACAGAAACAGATCCATAAAAGATATTCAATTGACAAGCTGGATGGATGTAGGCGACGTTAATGCGGGGACATTGAATAAGTCACATCCTTTGGGAAAGAAGTCTTCGTTCATTTATAACATGTGTTGGTGGTTCATGTTGTAACAGAACACCATGATGTAACCTGACATGTGTTCATGTATAACATGTGTTAAGCCCCTGTTAGAATGATATATAATGTGTGTTAACCTTTTGTTAATTAAAAAAAACAAGTAATATCTATTTTATTTTTGTTGATGTTTAAAATATCCGATAATGTGGATACTGAGCATAAAACTTGTACAAGTAATAAATGTACAAGTTAGTATGTAACGTGTAATATGAAACGAGCCATTTATGGTAACACATGTACCGGTAATTTTGGAATATATAATATGAAACGGGTCATTTGTTTTGCACATTTTGGAATATATAACATGTGTTAAGCCACTGTTATAATCTTTTTGTAACCTGACATGTATTCATGTATAAGCTAGTGGTTTACAAAACACCATGATGTGTATATACTGATCTAACATGTGTTACAATTTGTTTGTTCGGAACATGTAATTACTTAATGACAAAGGGTGAAAACATTCGACGGGGGCGATGAGTTTAATGGTGAGCTTAGTTAATATCGTAATCTTGTTGTAACCCCACTTGTATACATATGATAACATGTAAAGCATCCATTATAACCCGACTTGTATTAACGTATATGAAAGTGGTTTGCAAAACACCATGATGTGCATATACTGATCGTAACACGTGTACAAGTTAATATGGAACATACAAGTTAATGTTGTAACACCGTATACCTGGGATAACATGTGTTAAGCCTCTGTTATAATCTTGGTTTAACCCAACATGGTGTCATGTATAAGCTAGTGGTTTCCAAAACAAATGATTTGTATATACATACTGTAACATGTGTTACGCGCCTGACATGTATAACGTGTGTTAAGCCTCTATTATAACGTGTGTTAAGACTTCCAGAATGGATGCATAAACTCCAATAGTAACTTAATAACATAGTATACTTGATATAACGTGTGTTAAGCCTCTTTTATAACGTGTGTTAAGACTTCCAGAATATGTTAAGTCCATACCGTTTTAACATCATGTACTAGACAAAACAAAATAAGAGTCTCACATTACATATTACTAGTAAACGAAAATACATAGCACTAAGAAAATGGTGGAGCTTCCTTTGAAAGTCTGCCTTAGCTTTTCAGCGGCTACCTTTGCGGCCTTAGCTTTTCAGCGGCTACCCTTGCTTTATTGTTTGGGTCGGTCTTGAAACGGTTTGTAAACATGTGGGTGTGCGTATGTCAGGGAAGTTATAAAAATGTGTTTTCATGTCACACGTTACACGTGTTACGTTTTACATGGGTTTCATGTCACATGTAACACATGCATGTCCGAGAAGTTCAACCTATAACACGTGTTAGTTGTGTTGTGTTGTAACATAAACATGGTCATGATCCTTGAGCATCTGATCCACGTTTGACGAAACCAACGGTCCCGACAATTGGATCTTATTTCCCTTGAATCCATCACCGTCCTAATAACAAAAAGATAATATAACCATTAAGTCGTTAACCAGACATAAATATTAACACATTCATAGCCAGAAAATCTTTTTTCTCAGATAACATCACAAAAACAGTTACTATTCAGATCAAAAGCCCCAAACAAAGCAACCAAACCAACAAAAAACAGTTACTATTCAGATCAAAAGCCCAAACAAGCAACCAAACCAAGCACAACTTTTTAACACAAAAATAAAAACCTGCAAATTAATGTTACACAACTGAAACAACAACTAACAAAGTACACAGAACTAAAAACCTGCAATTAATTCGTCATACCCTAATACATGTCTCTAATACATCGTCATACCCTAATACATGTCTCTATAACATGTTACTATGGTTTAGCTGTGAAATAGGAGTTCAGACTATAACACGTGTTACGTTGGTTGTGCTGTAAGACAAACTTGGCTTAGCTGTGAAACAGGAGTTCAGACTATAACACGTGTTACGTTGGTTGTGCTGTAAGACAAACTTGGCTTTTCGTTTCTAAAAACAGATGTCCAGAAGTTCAAACTATAACACGTGTTAGTTGTGTTATGCTGTAACATAAACATGGTCATGATCCTTAAGCATCTGATCCACGTTTGACGAAACCAATGGTCCCGAGAATTGGATCTTTTTTCCCTTGTATCCATCACCATCCTAATAACAAAAAGATAAGATAACCGTTAAGTCGTTAACCTGACATAACTATTAACACATTCATAACCATGGTTTTTTTCATTCGGTAAGTGTAACGGCTGAAAATGAGAAAACAACATCAAATAAGGACACAAATGAAGATAATGACATAAACATTAAAGATCTAAAATACGAAACATTAACGGTCTATAATTTGTAATCTATACGAACATTAATGGTTGTTCATGTTTCACAATAACGGTTGGAATTATACAAACTGTAATTTGTAATCTATAAGACACATTAACGGTCTAATTACGAACATTAACTATTATACTTGGTGTTCGTGTTTCAAAACCCATATTCTATAATCGGCTGAAAAGAAAAAAACTACTGAAGCAAACAAGCAAGATAAAAACGTGAGCATTAATAGACTTGTTGTTCGTGTTTCACATTAACGAGATCCCCCTAAATCATCATATCCAAACAACAAACAAAAACCCACAATCATCATCATCATCATCATACTCAGTTAATCCCACCAATAGCAAAGCAAAGGTAGGGTCTGAGGAGGGTAAGATGTAGATAGGCTTACCTCTACCCCGTAGGAATAGAGAGGCTGCTTCCAGTGAGACCCCCGGCTCGATAGTAGTTTTGCATCAAGCCTTGGAGATAAGGCACATAACACTCAGCACTCGGGACAAAGACCGATTAGTGAATGTACCCTTTTGTCTCTCAGCTATCAATGCCACCACATGATGCAAAATTAACCGTCCTCAGCTTTTAACGTTATTTTCACCAAGTAAGTAAAATAACGTTAAAATTCGTGCACTTTCACTTTTGCCTCCCGATGACCCACACATATATACATTATATGTGCATACCGCAAGCGGGGCGTAAACAAAAACCCACAATGCAATAATCAAATCAAGAAACTAAATCAAGATTACCTCATCGCAAATATCACCACAAATATCGAACCCAAATCGAATCAAATAATAAAAAAGGATGAAACTTTATTCACACCCCTGTTCACCACAAGATCTGGACGAACATTGAAAGGTGAGAGAAGAAGAAGAAAAGCGAACCAAAGCCCACTAGCCCAGATCGTAGTAAAGATCTTGTTTAGGAAGATGAATACTCCACAGTACATTAATGGTGCTCCATAGATCTACCATTGTTGATGGCTGCTCCATAGTTCATTAATGGTGGATCTAGTTTGAAATAAGTAGTTTAAGAAGATGAAGAAATTATGAAAAAATAACCTTTCTAATTTGAATTTGGTTCATCGAAAATGGAGGAGGATGGAAGAGAATGATGTGATGTTAGATATTAATGAGTGTGTCAAATCACTTTGGGCAAGATAACTTTTTGAGTGGGCTAGGAATATGTAGAATTACCAATGTGCCCTCAAGATTAAAAAGGATATTATGGAAACTGGGACATGTGGCCAAATGTAGGCCATTAGATGGGTTTCCAAGGTTTTCTCAAAATTCAAGGTTTCCTATATAGCATTATCCTATATATATATAAATATATATATAGAGAAAGGTTAACATACTTCACGGCTTATCATACTTCACGTAGGAGACAATGGTAACCGTTGGATCAGAGGTATAATCACGCATGGAACATATAATCACGCATGGGACCACATAATCACGCATGGGACCACATAATCACGCATGGGATCCAAAATCACGCACGTTATTTTGGTCAAAAAAATAATTACGCATGTTATATATTTCGTGAAGTACGTTAATGTACGTTAAGGCTTGAAGTACATTATATTTTCTCTCTCTCTCTCTCTCTCTCTCTCTCTATCTCTCTCTCTCTTTCTCTCTCTCTCTCTCTCTCTCTCTCTCTCTCTCTCTCTCTATATATATATATATATATATATATAGGGAGTGGCTCATGCGAGAACTCCATTTATTGCGAGAACCGCGAGAACCAATGTGAACACAACCTAAAATAGCTAAAAAAAACCTAACCCCCCCCCCCCAAAAAAAAAAACCTAAACCCCCCTCCCCCACCTCCCAAAAACCTAAACCCCCCACCCCCCAAGCTAAAATGCTAAAAACTAAACCCCAAAAAAACCTAAAAAAAGTCAAAAAAAAATCTAAAATTTTTTTTAATATTTTTTATGCTCAAATCGCTACTTTTAGTGGCAAAATAAAAAAAAAATTTAAAATTTTTTATTTTTTTTTCTTCGAAAAGTAGCGATTTTTATATAAAAAATATTAAAAAAAAAATTGTGTGATTTTTAGCTATTTTTAGGCATTTTTGGTTGTGTTCACATTGATTCTCGTGGTTCTCACAATAAGAGGTGGTTCTCGCATGATCTTCTCCCTATATATATATACCAAAACAACCCATTGAATAATCATTTGTCAAGTATACTACAAATATTTGAATGTTTACAAAAATATTGTTTCTAGATACATTCTTTAACACCTAAAATAATTGTTTTATCATCTAAAAATAAAGTTTACCTAAAAAATTGACCCTCTTCCGCGTATTCCATCAACATCAGCATTCATGTAATTATCTCACTCCCCAACATGAGAAAAAAATAAATAAATAAAGAAAATCTTAAAACAACATTCAAATACTTTGTTATTTATCAAAGAAAATCTTATAGCAAATCTAATCTATTGATATGTTTTTATGGTGAATTTGATTTTACTATTTTACAATATTTGACCTGTAGATTTACTCTACTCTTGTAGATCTAAATTTTGATTGTCAAATTTGCACTTTTGACTCAAAAGAAAAGTTCAGTGAAGAGAAGTGTAATAACGTTAGAAGAAAACTAAAAGTGACAAAATAAGATGGTAAAATTATAAGGCTGACTAGATCAACTTATCAAAACTTGTCGTAGTACTTTTAAATAATTATATGTAATTCATACAATACTAAAACCGTTATATAAATAATAGAATAAGTACTTTTATTTTTTAAACTAAACACATTAGAGCATTGTAAGCATTTAAACACACATTAGTTGAATTTACACAATTTCAACACAAAAAATACAACCCGATAAGACCGGTTTCCATGCTAATATATTGACAATTAAAACTTCTATGAAAAACTACAATACCTGTTGTGCATCATGAAAACTTCCAACTCTTTGGCATTGTGCGCCACAAATTTCTTAAACTGGCTGGAAGAAAATGACGAGTCTTTTTGTATGACCCGTAACCGATACTGGGCATAAGAGTGACACCTTTAAACTTTCTCTTAACACAAGAATCAATACCCTTTGGCTTACGCCATTTTTCCTACCACACAACATCAAGACGCCTTCCATCAAATCTTTCACAAGACATGGTGCCACTAAATCCTTTTAATGGAAAATTACCTGCCTCATAGTACAAAAGCCTAACCTCATCAAGACGCCTTCTATAAAGCCTAAACCAATTATCCTTTTATGTACAACCTGATAAAATTATATTTAAGATATTTCTCAATGACTATTTTATCATAATATGTATAATCACCCTAGTCTTCTGAACTAGTATGGTTTTTAATTTCTTTTCATAATATCTCATAAATCTATCTCTATTACTAAAGCAAAATAACTTTGACTATTTGACTTATGATGTGGCATAGCTATTTAGGCTGTTAATTGTGAATTGAGCGGCAAAATGCTTTTCCTCATTCATCCTTCATTTGTGAAACCGCCTAATTTTTTTTCTTCATATGGAAACCCATTCAATTCCCAATCAATTATCAATTGGATGAAATTCTTCTCAATAATTATGAATACCTTTCCATTATCGCTTATAAACTCTATATGTTTAATCATCTGAGAGATCTTCAACATGTTGATATTGCAAATCACGAACCCTAGATCTAAGATGCTCTTCCCTTTTGGCGATTATACTTGGACGCATTCTTCTGTCGCATATTGCTTCTTCGATTTGTTCTTCCACTCGGTATTTTTTCCTTCCTAAATGCATCATATTGACTAATTAATCCTGTAATTATATTTGATATACTTTGATTTGTATATGCTTTACTTAGATTTCATGTTTTTATTGTACGGTTGTCTCAATCCATTAGAACCCTTGTTGATACATATTTTGTGGACGCGACTCGGCTCGGTTCGACTTGGTTCGGTTCGACCCGGTTAGGTTCGGCTCAAGCCCGACGTCACGACATTCCTTCGTCGTGCGTCCCAGAGTTCAACACGCGAAGCACGGAGCGCCGCGAGTCGGTTCCCGCTGCTACATCATCATGACATCATCATGATGATGTCACTATGTTGACTAATCTTTGATTGCATATTGAATTATCAGAATTCACGTGTATTATGGGAATCAACTTCTTTGGGCCAATAAACATGCAACATGGGCCTGATATTTGTTTGAGTTGGGCTGCCCCAACAAGTGACGAAGACAAAGCCCAGATCCCTCAAAATAACGAAATCACTTTGATTTCGGAGAAGACTTTGGGATTTCGTCTACCATATGGGATTTCGACCATTATCTGATTTCGTTGATGTGTTTCACTATATAAATAGAACTGATAGAACACAGAAAATGTAGAACACACACACGAGAGAGAGAGTTTACAGAGCACATTTGTAAACGTTGATTTGTAACTGACTTTTCATAGTATTAATACAGTGGTGTTAATCGTTGAAATCTCGTGTCCATAATATCATTGCGTGTTCTATCTCGGTTTGCTATCTCGGTTGGATTTCGAACAACCGGGTTGGTTTGTACACAAGGATTAGGCGACTAGATCCTCCCCTAGCCGGACCTATAAGTGGTATCAGAGCCTTGGCTCTTCTCCTTGTTAAAACCGAGTTGTTTTCGGGTTGTTTTTCGGGTTTTAGAAGCTTGTATTTTCTGGAAATTTTATGTCTAAAACTTCAAAAATCTTCATGTTTTGCTGAAGGTTCTTATAAAAACCTTTTTATTTCTCATTTTCACATAATTAAAGATTGGTTTTGAGTGAAGTTTCAAGCAAAAACTCGTGTTCGGCAGTTTACGGTTCACCGAAAAACTCATTAGTTTACCGGAAACTCATATTTTCTGGGTTGTGTTCTTCATATCTTCATAACATCTTCATAGTGTTCTTGGTGTTTCAACTTTTTGATCCTTGGAAGTTATTGGTGAAAGTTGTTTGTGCATTGGAATTTGTTGTGGGATTATAATATTGTTCACCACCTTACTAGTTGGTAGAATTGGAAATGGTGTAGCCGAAAGTGGGTTGTTTGTGTCTTGAAACTTGTTGTTTGATTATTATATTTGCATCATCATTTGGTTGGTAATATAAGCATGGGGTATGTCCTGAGCCGAAAGTGGTCTGTTTGTGTCAGGGGATAGAAAGTCAAGGTGGTTGGATAATCACACAAGTAGCTGGGCTTCCAATTGGGCTCCTGTTGGAATTATAGTTGGGCTTCTGATCAGTCGCACAAAAATTCATTTGAACCGCACAATATTAGTTTGGGTCGCACAAGATTTTATCAGTCCTTGTGGCCGAAAACACCGTGGTCATCACTATCTTGCTAGACGAAAACCCCTATCATTTCCCTGATTTCGTCCAACATCATCAAACGAAAACACTTCTTTGAATTCATCAAGTCTTGGCCGAAATCACTTGCTGGTTCATTTTCACTTGTTGTTTTCATCAAGACTTCTTGGACGAAAACCCTTCTTGTTTTCATCAGATTTCATCAGCAACGAAATCACTTATTGTCCATTTCAACGAAATCACTCATTTTTTTAACAGGAGATTTTTATTTCTTTGTTAACTATTTGTTTGAGGTGTGTTGTTCAGGTGTTCATTCATACGTATCAAATATGAACCCGAGTTGGTGGGGTACTCCGGCTCCGGATAGCGGAAAGTATAGAAGTACGGGTTTGTCTCCTTCGTGGGCCGAAAATCCCGTACCGGTATCTTCGCAAAGCCGACGACCTATCATAGCAACTGATATGTTCGGAAATCCATTACCTGTTCGATCTACCGGACCAACAGATCTGTACGGAAATCCGCTTCAACTAGTTCCTCAACCAGTGCCTCAACAGCAAACCCAAAGGCCTCCTGTGCCAACTGATCTATATGGCAATCCAATACAAGTTCCAGTAAAGCCAGCTCCAACAACAGACTTGTATGGAAATCCTCTACAACCAGCTCCACAACAGCAAGTCTATCGGCCATCTACTGTAACCGCTTGTGTTGCTGAGGTTGTTAAGGATCTTAAACACACCAGTGGTGGAGAATCTTCCACCAATGGTGATGAATCTTCTGAAGACGAAGACAGTTCTGGCTACAGTAGAAGCTCGGATGAAGAATCCTCGACTTCAGGTGATGATCATTTGGATGACACGTCAAGTGTGTCAGTCGATGCAGATGTTGATGAGCTATTAGGAGAAGCTGCAGCAAGGAATGATAGAAGATCTATTCTGATGGATCAAGCTGTTTATTCTTCTTCTTCTCTCCATTCAGCCGTTATGGCTAATGTCGACAGTTCGTCAAGTCAGGTATGTGTCGATGAACCAACTGCTGTTATTTGTGATAATTGTGATAGATTGCATGTTAAATGTGCTGATTTAGAGGCAAACATGTCTGGGTTGCAAGCCAAACATGATGCTTTACAAGCTAGTTTGTTTGACTTGCAAGACAAAAATGTTTCATTGAATGATAAGTGGTGTGAGTTGCAAAGCAAACACGAGGCTTTGCAAGACAAGTATGATGTGACATTCATTCACAACCAGAAGTTGACCGTGGATCTTTCTAAATGCACTGAAGCCAACATGTTTTATGAAAACCATGAAAAGGAGTTTAAGTCGGTAATCGAAAAATTAAAGAAAGATAAAACCGAGTTAACAAAAATGGTTTCCAGAAAACAAACTGACATTAATTTGTATATAACTCGCCTTGAGATAATGCAAAAAGAGATGGCTTGTGTTAAAACTGAAAGTGAGGCGATCCAGCTTAAGCTAGACAGTTATTTGAGCTCTAGCTATGTGTTGGATCATATCATTGACGTACAGAAAGAGAAACGGGATGTCACATGCATAGGTTACAAGAAATGTCCACCACCTGTGAGACACAATTATGATGCCATGCCTGATGAGGAGGATAGAACTTACTTTGAACCATCTGTTCCTTTGGACGTTGAGGAATTTGCAACAGGACTCGGATACAAGAAGGAAGTATCATCAGAATCGGATGTGTCAGCAGATACATGTGTGTCTTCTGCTGAACCGAATCAGGATCCTCCAGTTGTGATTGAGGATGCTGATTCTTCTGATGATGAATCTGATGATACTGATTCAGCAAAGTCTGATGCGGTAATCAAAGAAGAGGACATACCTCTTGAGAATCATATTCTATGTGATCCTCCCGCAAAACCTGCTAAGACTGTTCCGACCGAGTCCACGTCTGCAAAAGAGTCTGAAAGTGTGGATTTGCTGTACACTCTTGTTGGTGATGATAAAATTTATTCTGACAAAGATTTTCCAATTAAGAATGTAAATCAATCTTTAATTAGTAAAATTTTTGAGGATTCAACAAGTAAGTTTTTGGGAAAGACAGGATCACACGTTGTGGTAACACAGTGTCCTCCTATCCCAAAGGCTGAAGTTCGAAAACAATGTGGCAATCAGAAATTACCAACAGTGAAAAAGCAGCAAAATCGCACCAAACCAAAAGGTAAATCACCGACTCAAGGTCAAAAGAAACAGACCAAGAAAAAGGACAAGAAGGTGAACTTTGTGAAATCGAGGGGAACGGATAAAATTGACACATTCAAAAACAAATCTAACTTAGATTTTGTTAAACAAGTTAAAATTTTGAAAAGAAACAGTCAAAACAATTACACACAACACACAAACGGTTGTGATGTAGGACCAAGTACCTTAAGATCACGAAGTTCATCATCAAGCTCCTACAGTTATGATACTCCGAGGTTTGTTGAGCGGAGATCATGTTTTGAATGCGGTGAGTACGGGCACATTGTCAAAAATTGTCCTTATCTCACGAAAGGAAAGGCAAAGGTTGATGCCCCCCATGGTAATAGTTACCATAAAAGACCTGTTTCACCAAGACAGGACCCTCGTCTTGTTAAACAACGGGAAATGAAACAGAAAAAGAAACAACAACAAGAAGTTGAAAAGGTTTTAAAACCAGAGGTTGTCCAAACACAATCTGTTAAGTTAGAAGTTAAAAATGAAAAACAAAAACAGATTTGGAAACCAAAACCAGTAACTGTTTCAGGGGGAGCTACATCAATTCCGAATCATCGGGAAATGGATGTCACAATCCTCGATGATGACGGACGACCCAAGTCTGTGAAGGCTTGGGTCCCCCTCTCCAACTAATCTCTGAATGAGTGTGCAGGATGTTCCAGGAGGAACTATTGATAGTCTTAGGAATGTTGATAGTGGAGCGTCCATGCACAAGATCGGCGACATAAGGCTCTAAAATATTGTTACATCTAGGAGAATGTTGTTGCTTTTGATGGAGAGAGGAGAAAAGAAGACAAAAATGTCTGATGAAAGAATGTTGTTGAATGAAGTTGAAAAATTCGACATGATGAGATATGTGCCAAAATTGGTTGTTATGGTTTTTGATCGGGTCCTCAGGAAAGATTCCAATGAAAAGTACGCGCCTGTAGCACGTCTGAAGCTTTTCGAAGATTCATGGATTTTTCTTCCACAAGAAGTTCAAAGTCCACAAGATGAACGTGTAGGGTACTTTTCTCTTCGGTGTGATTGAAGAAAATGTGTTTGTTGAACAAACCAACCGGGTGTGTGGATGCCTTGGCGTGGATTGAACAACCGCACACTACTTCTCAAAGAGAAAGACAAAGACCTTCGCTAGTACAATGTGGAAGACCAGCCGGACCCAGAGGTTTATGATCTTGTTGCTGTGAAGAGATTTGTCAGTAGCTACAAAATCGACTTTGAAATCCACACTTCGTGGATATCCAGCTTGGGAGAGCACTCAGATTCCTTGAAATGCACGAAGCAGTTGCAGGATATGGTTTTAAATTTCTAAACTCTCCTATACTTGTCGATATTTAAGCTGCATTATGAATTATTATCATCTCGTACAACACTCCTTGACCTGACACGTTGATCTCGAATATCACCTCACACGTGATTGTTTCAATATGAAACTCGTCAATGTTGTCATGGTCCACACCGATGACCAACGTGCCGACCTTCTTACCAAAGCATTTGACAAATCAAGATTTGACTTTTTATTATTGGTAAACGGCATTAAGGTCAAGCAAGAGTAAAACCAACATCGGAAAATCATTTTTGTAAATACCTTTGTGTTTTAAATTTTAGCTTAGTTTGTTGATTTTAGGGGGAGTAAATCCAAATTTGAAAAACCAAAAACATCGAAAAATTTCAAAAACACAAAAACATTAGAAAAGCAAAAATGAGTTTCCTGGCGAGCAAAAGAGAAAATGATAGTACATCAGTGGTCTGTCTAAACCTCTTTAAACCTTAAATGAAAAATGATAAGCAGCTCTATATAAGATGTATCGGTAGGCTCACAATCATTTTAAAGTGTGCAGGGGTGATATAAACTTAAATCGACTGAAGACTAGGTGGGAACCACTCATTGGCATATGGTCTTAGTACCGAAATTTCGTTTGAGAGATTGCCGAGGTTCTGAGATATTCGGTCTTTATGCTGTTTATCATCTGGGTATCATGGTTGTTTCTTTTACCGAAACAAACGAAGACGAAGTCTAGATCTCACATCATATACGGTCAAACAGATGATAATCGGTATACTCACCAGTAAGATGAATCCTCGTGCATACCTAGATACGGGAATGTGTCGTGATGTGGATGAACACCGGTCGGTAAGTATAAATCATAACTTAACGTATCCCCTCGCCATGATTACATCTGATAAGTTGAGCTTATGTGGATAACAATACCGATAATCGTTATAGGATGTTTATCTAATTGTTAACAAAAAGAACAACAAGTCGTTTTGGCATGACCGTACACTGATATGATTCTCTTACCCTCGAAACTCGCAAAAAGAATGTTTGTATATATTTACTTTTCTTAATTTCTGCAACTCTGTATATATTTATTTACTGCTTTCAGTCTTTACATTTGAAATATTCAAAATACCAAAAAGATTTTAGGTGTGTTTTAATATAAACATTATAAAAACCAAAAAGATTTTATTTCTGCTTTAGTTTTGATTAACCGATGTTGGAACTCAAGTCTTCGTTGCCTGAAATCTGTTGAAAACCAAAACGACTGAATCTTCATAAATGGTCAGAGTTTGAAAGTTTTTGAAAGTTTTTGAAAGTTAATAATCAAAATTGAAAAATTTGTTAACTTTTCAAACTAAACTGTCGGACGGTAGTTGAATAAGAATTTGTCACATGTGTGTCATTTGTTTAATGTTAAATATATTCCAAGCAGTTGTTCTCATTGCGCGTTTAGCTTTCTTGCATATGCAGATGCTAAAGGCGAAGAGAACATGTTCGATGATAAGCTTCGGAATGAAGACACGACGTGAAGGCACTCAAATGATAAAGATGATCGAGTTGCCGCTGATCAATCACCAACACCACAAGGATCTCAAGCATTGAAGTAAAAAAATTCACAAGCATAATCAAAGGGGGAGTTTATTGATACACTTCCTAAATACAAGCGGGAGTTTGTTGATACACTTTCTACGTACAACACGTGAAGACTTTGAAGATCCTCCGACATGGAAGACATGGAAGTTGAACCTCACGAGTAGCGTCCAAGGGGGAGTTTGTTGATACATATTTTGTGGACGCGACTCGGCTCGGTTCGACTTGGTTCGGTTCGACCCGGTTAGGTTCGGCTCAAGCCCGACGTCACAACATTCCTCCGTCATGCGTCCCAGAGTTCAACGCGCGAAGCACGGAGCGCCGCGAGTCGGTTCCCGCTGCTACATCATCATGACATCATCATGATGATGTCATGATGATGTCACTATGTTGACTAATCTTTGATTGCATATTGAATTATCAGAATTCACGTGTATTATGGGAATCAATTTCTTTGGGCCAATAAACTTGCAACATGGGCCTGATATTTGTTTGAGTTGGGCTGCCCCAACAAGTGACGAAGACAAAGCCCAGATCCCTCAAAATAACGAAATCACTTTGATTTCGGAGAAGACTTTGGGATTTCTTCTACCATATGGGATTTCGACCATTATCTGATTTCGTTGATGTGTTTCACTATATAAATAGAACTGATAGAACACAGAAAATGTAGAACACACACACGAGAGAGAGAGTTTACAGAGCACATTTGTAAACGTTGATTTGTAACTGACTTTTCATAGTATTAATACAGTGGTGTTAATCGTTGAAATCTCGTGTCCATATTATCATTGCGTGTTCTATCTCGGTTTGCTATCTCGGTTGGATTCCGCACAACCGGGTTGGTTTGTACACAAGGATTAGGCGACTAGATCCTCCCCTAGCCGGACCTACAACCCTAACTTACATCTCTTCAGTCTCTGTTAGATGACATGTATTTCAACATGTATGTAGATTTGATAGCTTTGTTCTGTTTTCATTCATCCCTTTCTTGGTGTTGCATTTCAGGTAATTGATTTCATTACCGGCGGCTAGGGTTCGCGGCAACGAACGTTGACGATTAACATAGTCCAAGCGATATCGATTTCATGCTCTATGTTTCCAGTTGAAGGTCCAATTTTAATTGGTATGAAAAATTGCAAAACGGATGCGTATTTTCTTGATTATATTTCTGTTGTTGTTGAAACATGTTTAGTGTCTCATGTTCAGTTGAGATTTGTATTTGTTAGCATTATTCGACTGTTAGGTTGATCAGATTTTTTTTGAAAGGTTGTTAGGTTGATCAGATGCGGTTTACCTTTTTCGATTTTGGGGAGAAATAGCGAAACTTATGAGGAATTTGTTGTAAATGTTACATGAAAGGTGTTATGTCTAGAAGAGTGGTTATAGTGTTTGATTATATGGTAGTTGTTGAAATATGTTCAGTATTTCCTGTTTAGTGTATCGAAACTGGATCACTTTAATTTCATGGCAATTACTCATTATAAGTGATGGATCAAAATCAAAGTGTTTTTTATTTTATTTTAAATTTGGTGCTGTTTTGGAGTTAATAAATAATAACCGCTTTTATTTGTAGGCCTGTGGAAATAAGGTGCTTAGAGGGGCATATGAGTGGGAGCATCATAAACAAGGGGGGAGTCATTGCAAAACAATATTCCGGCTTAGGAAGTCCAAAGTCTTGTAAAATGCTTTCAAATTTCTTCTTATTTGCTCATCGATTTGGTAATTGAGTGTGCGATTAGCTGTTTTTGTCTTTAGGATACGCATTCAATACGTATTTTGTGTACTTTTTAATTTTATTGTGTATTTTGTTTGATAGGTGCTTTGTTTATGCCTCGGAATTGTGTTTAGTTTGTTAATATTTAATTCCGTACTTTATTTTGTTAACTTTTATTTGTCATTCTTTGATTTTGTTGCAGGGTTCTGTTGTGGCTGTTTTAGGGATGTAAGTTGCGTCTTTAGCTGGTGTTATTCTACATAATTTGTTTGTGGTAAGTGTGTTATATAACTGTTGTGGTTCATAGTCGTATGTTTTTTTAGTGTGCTATAAGTCAGCAATGTGTTTAGCTTGGGTCTGATTTCGTTTGGTGATTGACATTTTTTTAGAGTGAAGTGCTATATGTGAAGGTTATCTTGTATGGTAACATATTCGCATTTTTTGTGTGATTACTTAATTAGATATGGTGTTTGCAAGTAATCTTTTGCGTTGATTGTCTCATGATGAAGTAGTAAGCAGTTGGCTAGGTGGTTGTAGGGGTGGTGTCAGGTGTGGTGTAATGTAATGTTGTGTTGTTTCTAGGATGTTGATTAGAAACAGTTAGGCTTGCGTATAGTAGGCTATTGGCCATTATTAATATTTTATTGTTTCTGCCTCTGGTATTGGGTTATGTATGGTTGATTTTGGTGGTGTTGTCAATTTAGTTTTCATCTTTAGCTTGATTTTATGCATATAATTAGTCAAATGTTTGATCGCTAAGAGGATGGAGTGTTCTAATTTGTGCATTTTTTAAACCGGTAACTAACTACCGGCAGTTTTTCAACCATTAAAGTTGCCTAAGCGGTCGTCCATTAAGTATGTTGTTCATTGTGTTGCCACACTAACTTGCACAACAATGCAGAGTACACATGAAGGGGGTCTCTGAATGTGCTTTTTTTAAGTAATGATTACGACTTGAATAATAAGAAACAAACAATTAAGTAATATGCTAATCAAATTTAGGGAGGTGTGTGTTTTTTTCGGTTCTGAAACCATGCTCTATCTATATTTTAAACTTGTGGGTGTGGGTTAGATATATTCATTACTTCAAAACTGTGAGCGTGGGTTAGAAATGGGCCACTGTTGTTCGATTAAAGAATCGGGGTTTTTTTTCAGTTTTGATTCAGGAAATATATGCTCAATTGGTTTTTTTAGATAGGTCTCAATGTATTGGTGTTTGGTTGTTCCTCATTTTGAGTTTCTGGACACCTGACAAAATTGTTTTTTAAAGCCGTCATTTTGAACCGAACTCATTTAGGTTCGTACCTGTTTTGACCTGAATGAAGTTGATTTTTGGGCTACCTATTTTGATTCGACCTCATTTTGTTCATACTCTGTTTTGACCCGAACCGAGTTTGGTTGGAAACACTCTTTGACAGTTGGACCGGTACCAGCCTGCTCCACTAGGGATGAGCACGGTACCCGTTCAGTACTGAACCGGTACTAAAAAAGGGAAAAGTGGGTACCGGTACCGGTGTTTTACCGGTAAATACAGGTACCTGTACCGAAAAACATGGAAAATGGGTACCGGTACCAGTACCGAATATATCCGGTACGGTTCTGTACCGGTTCGGTAGCGGTACCCGGTACCAAATGCTCATCCCTACGCTACGCCCTTTTTGCCATAAAAAGTTTTAGTGTACCAAATGCTCAATGGTAAATTGAAAGTTCAGTATATGCGTTTTACCCTTATTTGTTCTATTACTTTAGTGAATAATTTAAAAAAAGAAAAAAAAACTTGTCATTCTTACAACTTGGATTTGTTGTTGTTTGTAGGATTCTTGCAAATAGACAATCTGATGCACAATCCAAAGAGAGTAAAATAAGGTATACAAGTAAGTTGGAGAGGAAAGTGACGACCCTTCAAAACAAGGCCAACAACGCTCTCTATACAAGTGACAATGCTCCAGGTAGATGTCTGTCTTAAATTAATTATTTGCATTTCTAATTTTCACATTGATAATAAGTATAAGTATACTATATATTTGCAATTGGTACATTCGAGTTGAAAAGTATGTACATCTTAGGGTATTTGATAAGAAATTTGAGTAGAAGTAGTTGAACAATTGTAGTTTGGATTTTAAGTTTCATACCCCTTTCACTTGAAACAAATGGATCAGTTAACTTGGTATACGGTCTAATATATTTGTTTAGTATTAGTGGTAAAAGGGTAGCAATGAACGGGTTTGGTAATGCGCCAAATGTGTAAGGTTTAGTCCATGCCAAAAACTGGTCGGTTTAGATTGGCTGGTTGACCCACAAAACACTTTCAAATTTATTTTTATAAATATTATCAATCTATAGTTTGTTAAATACGCTAATAGAAATTAGATTATTACAAACAAGGCGTGTTCGATACACCGACGCTTTTAGATAAAGTATTTCGAGAATCTATAATACACGTGTACGTATAATGCTTTGTTAATTTAATTGAGAGAGAATGAGAGTGGGGTCATAGTTTTCAATAACGCCTATAGCGACCGCTATAGCGTGCTATGAAGCGAAGCGACCAAGTGTCGCTATTTGGGTCATAGCGAGCAATAGCGTGAATAGTGACAATTAGTCTTTTTTTTATGTAAATATCAATTAGATATAGCTATAAAATAGCTAGATTTTCAAGTTTTTGCTAAATATACATGTAAAATAGCATATATATATACAATGGTATTTTAATGTAATATAGAACCAGTCTTAGGTGGAGAATTATGAGCACCGTATAGACATGTATACATGTTGCTTTAAATGTGATACATATGACGGTCTACGTACAAGTGCACCTTTCACGGATCTTAACATATAATTGGTTTTGAAATGAACATGACCTTTTATAAATGAATGGTTTTTACCTGTTGCCTTTTTCTTTAGATTGAAATATTATTCTTAGTATGGTTACGATTGGGAATGCAGGCTTAAATGTGATCCAGTTCCTAATCAAATTGAAGTGATTCATCGTTTCTATGATTTAAGGTTTGTTTATCTTGCGGATTCATACTTATATTTTACCTTCTTATATCACTCAGTGAATTAAGCGATTTATTTATTATTTTTTCGTCACAACAATTTAGAATGAGTTCTTTAATAGTGAGAAGTATAGGAATATAATGAGTACTTTAATAGTAAGAAGTATAGGAAGTTGTTGAAACATTTGATCTCTAATTCAAGGGTTAAGATTAGGCTATTTTTTCGAGTTTAATTTAAAAAACAAAATTGTTTTTTAAAGCCGTCATTTTGACCCGAACTCAATTAGGTTCGTACCTGTTTTGACCTGAACGAAGTTGATTTTTAGGCTACCTATTTTGATTCGACCTCATTTTGTTCATACACTGTTTTGACCCGAACCGAGTTTGGCTGGAAACACTCTTTGACAGTTGGCCGTTACCAGCCTGCTCCACTAGGGATGAGCACGGTACCCGTTCAGTACTGAACCGGTACTAAAAAATGGGAAAAGTGGGTACCGGTACCGGTGTTTTACCGGTAAATACAGGTACCTGTACCGAAAAACATGGAAAGTGGGTACCGGTACCAGTACCGAATATATCCGGTACGGTTCTGTACCGGTTCGGTAGCGGTACCCGGTACCAAATGCTCATCCCTACGCTCCGCCCTTTTTGCCATAAAAAGTTTAAGTGTACCAAATGCTCAATGGTAAATTGAAAGTTCAGTATATGCGTTTTACCCTTATTTGTTCTATTACTTTAGTGAATAATTTAAAAAAAGAAAAAAAAACTTGTCATTCTTACAACTTGGATTTGTTGTTGTTTGTAGGATTCTTGCAAATAGACAATCTGATGCACGTTCCAAAGAGAGTAAAATAAGGTATACAAGTAAGTTGGAGAGGAAAGTGACGACCCTTCAAAACAAGGCCAACAACGCTCTCTATACAAGTGACAATGCTCCAGGTAGATGTCTGTCTTAAATTAATTATTTGCATTTCTAATTTTCACATTGATAATAAGTATAAGTATACTATATATTTGCAATTGGTACATTCGAGTTGAAAAGTATATACATCTTAGGGTATTTGATAAGAAATTTGAGTAGAAGTATTTGAACAATTGTAGTTTGGATTTTAAGTTTCATACCCCTTTCACTTGAAACAAATGGATCAGTTAACTTGGTACACGGTCTAATATATTTGTTTAGTATTAGTGGTAAAAGGCTAGCAATGGATGGGTTTGGTAATGCGCCAAATGTGTAAGGTTTAGTCCATGCCAAAACTGGTCGGTTTAGATTGGCTGGTTGACCCACAAAACACTTTCAAATTTATTTTTATAAATATTATCAATCTATAGTTTGTTAAATACGCTAATAGAAATTAGATTATTACAAACAAGGCGTGTTCGATACACCGACGCTTTTAGATAAAGTATTTCGAGAATCTATAATACACGTGTACGTATAATGCTTTGTTAATTTAATTGAGAGAGAATGAGAGTGGGGTCATAGTTTTCAATAACGCCTATAGGACCGCTATAGCGTGCTATGAAGCGAAGCGACCAAGTGTCGCTATTTGGGTCATAGCGAGCAATAGCGTGAATAGTGACAATTAGTCTTTTTTTATGTAAATATCAATTAGATATAACTATAAAATAGCTAGATTTTCAAGTTTTTGTTAAATATACATGTAAAATAGCATATATATACAATGGTATTTTAATGTAATATAGAACCAGTCTTAGGTGGAGAATTATGAGCACCGTATAGACATGTATACATGTTGCTTTAAATGTGATACATATGACGGTCTACGTACAAGTGCACCTTTCACGGATCTTAACATATAATTGGTTTTGAAATGAACATGACCTTTTATAAATGAATGGTTTTTACCTGTTGCCTTTTTCTTTAGATTGAAATATTATTCTTAGTATTGTTACGATTGGGAATGCAGGCTTAAATGTGATCCAGTTCCTAATCAAGTTGAAGTGATTCATCGTTTCTATGATTTAAGGTTTGTTTATCTTTCAGATTCATACTTATATTTTACCTTCTTATTTGATTATCGTTAATTCTATTTGAACCCCTAAAATATATGGTTTGAAGATTGTGCTTTGTTTTTCGATCGATTATGAAAGCAATATTGGGTTTTGTGGTTGTTGTTTAGAATGGTTAGGACTTAGGTACCTGGTTTGTGTCATAGATTTTAAGCTTAAACCATTGTCCCTTTTTCTTTTTTTGTCAATGTTTTTTAAGTTTTTAAATATATGTAGGCTCAAATTTATGGTTATGTTTGTTTATGAACAAACCTTAATAGTAATAGTTCTGATTTAGTCTTTTTTTTCTTCCAAAAACTTTACATTCCACGCTATAGTAGTCTTTTACTTTTATTCTACAATTGCCTTTGGGTCAATTTGAATTGAGAGGCTCACTTGATGGATAAGTACCTACCATTTCCCCTAGGTTATCATAAAAGAAACTATTCTACCTTCTTAAATCTAATTAGGCCAACGAACTCGATATTATAGTTGTATGAGGTCTTCATAGCCGGTAAAGAGAAGAAAAGTCTTTTCATTCAGGTTTTGGTGTTGGTGTTGATGGACTTGTGATGAGTAATGTTATAAGTTTGTAAATATTACATGAGTGATAAGTTATAAGTTTGTAAATATAATATTAGTGATGAGTAAATGAAGTCTTGTGTGTACATTGAAAGAGAAGTCTATTATTGACTAATAGCATCTTTTTTCGAAGAAACTGATTAAGGAGGCTTTTATGCTACAAGATAGGTATCTAACCAGGTTGGGTGACGATTTAGGACCGTAAAATTTTGGAGTTGGTCAAAACGGGTTAGATTAACTGAAGGTTCTTTTTTTCTAATATGATTGCAGAACCATTATCAAGTTAATAATCCATTTTTTTAGTAAAGCAATTTAGGTGGTTTGAATAATTAGGCATACTAATTATGTTACTTTTAACATGTATGTTCTATTAGTGGTAGTAGATGACGAAGTTGGCCCATTTCAAATCAATAATTTTATTGCTCCATGTGGGTTTAACTTAATATTTAACATTTCAATTCCGGCGAGGTTATGCTTTCTCTCTTTAAGGTATCATGTGGGTTCTACTTCAATTTTAACTTTTCATAGTGTATGTCAAATCGGTTTCACTTATCTAGCAAAAACTAAGTTTGAAGATGTTTTTCCATGATTGTGTATGCAGATTCTGAGATCAGATCCAGTAGGATTATGCTGTCCGATTACCTCAACTTCCAATTGGTTTAGAAATGATGGATGGCGATGTGGTCATGAAAGAACTTGATATTGCCCTTGAACAACAAGTAAGTTTTGTTGTTGAATGTTTAGATTTAATATTTAATATATTATATCATTTTACTAAAAAAAGGTCACACTATATATTTTTTATTGTGGGTTTATAAAAATCTTGAAAAAGAAAGCAAATTTAGACCAAATAATTAAGATTGTTAATCAATCAAAAGCTCCTTTATCATATGGTGATTAGGGTCCCATGAACAAATATGCAAATAACTACAGATATAATATCTAAATTCTATGCTAAATATTGTTATTATCATTATATTATTTGCTTTCAATTTCTTTTCTCTACGTATCATAATGTAGTTTTATCCTAGCATTACTTTATATGAGCATAAATTTATTGTTTTGTTATTCTTGCAGCCTATGCTAGCTGTTAATTATGTACCTGGTGCAATACACGTTGTCTGATGAATTCAGGTTAATGGACAAGGTATATTTTTTTATCAACTTCCTTTTGGTGTGATAAGCATTTATATTGTTTCATCGTTCCAAATTCGACGACATTAGCATTAGATAATCAATTCCTTATGAAATGCAGCCACTATGTAGTTAATATCGCGATATATCGGTTATCGGTCCCCTGGTGAGATATCAAGGTATTCATGTTTTTAGTGTTTGTTTACATGTTATTGGGTGAAGAAAATGTGGGTTGAATTGTAGGAGTTTTAGGAGATAGTGTGTTATCAAAAGTTGCTTTATGTAGGGTTAAAACACGAGATGTAGTAAAGCTACTAATACATGACAGCGACGGTAAACCTACGAATAAAACAACTAACGTTGTTTATAAAGAGATCTTCAATGAGTTGTGCTTTTTTGTTGTATTGATGTATTTCAATTATTTCGTGTACTCTCTAACATTTTCTTTAATATTTAAACATATGTAAAATTATAATTTTTACTTCACAATTTTAAAGGACTTAGTTTTCCTGTTTAACCACCCGTTTATAAGTGACCCTCCATAGCTATACATGGTAATCATATATTCATAATATATGTGTTTCTTCATTTAAATATATTTATGTAATTTGTAATCTTTAATATTCATCTTAAATTTATTTACTTTTTAGACGAAAAAGTCAATTATAATTGAACCTGATCATAGGATATACGATAACAATTACCCGTTAGGTACGGTAGACATAAGTATAGGTGTAGGATAGGCATGGAAAGTCAGAATTAGGCAAATCGGTGAAAAGTATTTTCGAACTGATGGGTGAATCATAGCATAAGATCTAAACTATTAGCGGTTTTTTTTCTTATTTTAATTGAATTTGTTGCTAGATCTGATCTTTTATCATTTTTTAAGATATGGCGTTTGATGTTTTCGAACTGTAGATAAAAGCTTCTGCATAGTTTATGTTTTGCTCATGGCCCAAAGCTTTTGATCTTCTATTTTTTGTCCTTAAATCATAATTTATATGTTTGAAGAGGGGTAAAAATTTCCTTCTGTATTTGGACGCAACTTCAAGAGCTAAATTGCATGTGTGTCATTATTAATTGTTGGGTTTGTTGTTGGCAATCATTCTAGGCGCAACACCAGAAGGTACCATTTTAATACTCCTCACTCGACTTGAAGATGAAGTTGTAAGTTTGTCACTATGAGTGTGGTTGTGTATCTATTATAGCTACCTTGGATGGCCGTAGTTACTTATACTTAAGAAGCAATGAGCAAGTGGTTTTAAAACATGTCTTCCACATGCATGCTGATGACATACCATTGTTGGTGCTATATGTTCTATTTATGGACATGACTTTTTGCATTGTAGTGTCTCGAGATAAAAAGAAAATTCATGTCCATCATAAGGACTTTGCTATGTAAGAAAATAAGCTTACAATTGTTTTCTTATATAAATTTGTGCTATGATGTATTCTATTAGTTTGTTGGTTAACTTTGACAGCCTATAGACCGATCTGTGGCGAACGGGCATGGTCGTGTAACGGGTAAAAAAAACAAACCCGACAAGCCGAAGACATAATGTCCAAGTTACATTGCGTAGCACGTGAAAAGAAAAAGAACGACCCAAGTGCATTAATCTGGACCAAAAATCAAGAACGTCCAAGTCATATTTCGTGTTCATGTATTTCAATTAAGTGTAATTTTATATTTACGTTAAATATTCTTTCATTAGAACCTACATAGGGATGAGCATATCGGTATCCGATACCGAACCGATACCGATACCGCCTAATACCGATCCCGAATTTCACCCAAACTAGGTACTGATACCGAAACATGTCTGTTAGGTATCGGTACGGTACGGTATCGGTATTATACCGTATTTTGAGGGTCGGTATCGGTATAATACTGATACCGTACCGTACCGATGCCGAAAACGCCAAAAAGTGGATACCGATCGGGATCGGGATCGGTATGAGATCGGTACGGGATCGGTATGGGATCGGTTCGGTGGCATATGCTCATCCCTATTTATGTACACTGTTAGATAATATAATTTTTGTGAAGCAACCCGTGTAACACACGGGTACTTAGACTAGTGTGTTTTATAGAACAAAATCGAAGTTAATAATTAGTGCATGCATCATACGTACTAACAAAGAAACTACATAATTACGCATTTCCATTTTGATACAAATGACAATACGGTTGCAATTAAACTCAAATTTTCCCTAGGTAAATTATATATATAAATATAAGAAAATTACTAAATAATATATTAATTTATAAAAAATAATAATTATAATTCATATGAACTACTTAATAAATAATAAATGAGATAAGACAAGCTCGAGTTTAAAAAACTACCCATGAGACAAGCTCAAACTTGAGCTTTCATAAGTAAAACGAGCTCAAGCTCGGGCTCTAGAAATTGAACTGTGATAGTTGATAAAATACACATCTTGATTATTTCTTACAACAATGTATTTTTACATTTATTGTTAAAAGTGAGGTAAAAGTGCATTCAACGTGCTTTTGTGGCGTCTAGAGCTCAGTCGTGTGTATTGCAAGACCACATCCTTCGGAACAGTGGGGTTGATAAGCTTGACGTAGACTACCAACAGGCTCTCGAGTATTTAAGTGTCTCTCTTCCAGACTTTGACATTGGCGGTTTCTCTAATATGGACACCGCCCCCCCCCCCCCCCCCCCCCAAAGCCACAAAAACTTTGGCGAAGCTCTATTTGAGAAAATCGCTCGGAATCTGGGAGAAACACTTGATCTGTCTCCCCGCCAGAAGGCGGTGATTGAGTGCTTGAAAGGCCCCCATGCGCAAGACTTTTTGACTGTTATCCCGATCGAGGGGCTGGGGCAATGCATGTCGGCCGTTGAGTACAGGGCTATCCTTAAATACCGGCTGATGATCCCTATGTATCCAGAAGACGAAACCTGCCCAATCTGCCGTAAAGTCTGCATGGATAAATACGGGGAGCATGTTGTTCATTGCATGGAGCTCCCTGGTTTCAAATACCGGCATGACTGGGTGAGGGATGTTTTGGGGGACATCTTGAGGAGAGCGGGGATTTCTGCCAAGAAGGAGGCCCCTGTGAATTTCCTTACAGACCCCATGGAAGGGAGATCTACATTGAGACCAGCGGACCTGCTCGTCTTTGGCTGGGCGGGAGGGAAACATGCTTGTGTAGATCTCACAGGAGTCTCTCCCTTAGCTGGGTTAAGGGAAAATGGGTTTGTAGCAGGACAAGCGGTAAAGAAAGAAGAATCTAAAAAGGTGGACAAACACGCTAAAGCATGTGCTGATAACCAACATGCATTTGTCCCCTTCGCCTTCGACACCTTTGGATCCCTGGCTCCAGAAGCTATCCGTTTGCTGACTAGGGTCCAACAGGTTGTCCACAGCAGTGACTCATCAACAAGGGGGCAGGGGTTTGTTTTTAATAGGCTAGGGTTTGCTATCCAGAAAGGGGTAGCGGCGCAGCTTGTTGCTCGCTTACCTGCGATATTGATGTAAAGTACATTTTTGTCGTTTTAGAACAATATAGAAATTTTATTTTACAAAAAAAAAAAAAAATTCAACGTAAGCAAAAATTAGACTTTCTATGCATCTCTAATCACTAACCGTATCCTCGTTTGGCTAGATATAATTAAAAGCGTCAGATTTCCCATGAAGTATCTCCCTTAGTTTTGTTTTCAACTCCTTGTTATCAAGTACATGTACCTAAGAATACGTAAGCAATGAAAAATAAACAAAAAAATGACCAAGAAAAGATATACAACACATATAGCAGGTTTCCAAATTAGAATTACATGAAACAATATTATATCTTTCAAGATTGCTCTCAACTTCAACAATGGCAGCACCAACAGTAGACCCAAAAGATCTGCGCACACCCTTGGGGCAACATCATCTACATAAAGTTTTCAAATATTTTAAAAATTGTAAGATTTTGCATTACTTTATCGGCCCTAATATAGCAACACAAAAGGTTTTCTTAGGAATTCAGGGTCAATGCTCACAGTTTTGATCAAAAATCAGTTTAACGATAATTTAACCAAATTTTGATTGTGAGGTAGAGTGCTTATGTGTATGAACAATTATGTAATTGATTATAGAGTGAAAATGACAATGAACACCGATATTTGTATGAGGAAAAAGCTCTTAATCCTTATGAGATCTCCGACACAAAAAACCTCGGGTGACGGAAACTACCAATCACCAACTATATTGAACAAACAAGCTAAAATTCAATAAAAATTTGGAAGATAATGAGCTCGATACAATGGAATTCTAGTGTGAGTGTTGACAGCAGTTTCAATGTTACGAGAGAGAGTGTGTACGCATGATATGTTGTGCCTAAAGGAGCTTGTTATCCCCTTATAAAATTGGAAAGAAATATACAACAAACTATACGAAAATCATGCAAGCATCCCACATTCCTTCATAACAGTTACTTCCTCTTTTGCACGTGTTTATTCCAAGGCATATTCCATATATTTCAGCTTGACCAAGTCCACTTCGTTAAATACCTGCGAGAATAAGTTAAAATATAGGAAACAATTGTTAGTCAATATAAGTAATAATAAGGATCCTTGATCCTCAGACTTCCTACACCATCCATCAAGGATCAGTGATCCAGGCTAAATCTCAGGATACATGATCCATAGTATTAAAAATCAATACCCTAACAATTGCCCCCAAATATGGTGGATATGTCGTATTATCGTTGGAATAGGACTAGCCGTTACAGCGGATGACATCACTGATGGGATTGTCTGCAACAATCATCACGATATATAGGGAGTAGATATGGTTTTGAAAAACCATTTAAGATCAAGAAATCCTCATTTATATCTTCATTCTGGAAACTAATAAGGTATTATTCTCTTCTCTTTATCCTTTATTTTCAGTCTTTTCTTCTTCCTCAATCTGATCATGGCCAAAATGGTTACATGATCCTCCCTAAGCAAGAGCCAGGATACCAACGGTATTCCACAAAGCCAAAACCTTTTGAAGAATCTTTCCACTGAGCTATGCAAATTCACTGATCCTGAGATCGATCGTTTGTATACCTGTTTCTCTCCAGGAACAATCTTTCGCCCTTTTGACTCTTTTACCAAAAGTGATTCTGTTTCACCCATTTGGGTGTGCTTCCCTGCTCTGCCCTTTCAGATTGGCTATACCTATCCATTCTCTAACTTGACCCAGCGATTTTTCACCCTTACCGGCCTGTGCTACAGTCAGGCAATGCCCATGTTATAGAGGGTATTGTACACTATTGAGCAAATCATCAGCAACAAAGGATTAGATTTTAATCTTTCTTAACTCTCATATTTTTATTCCCTTGTATCCTATGGATCCCACCGGTTCTTGTTTAAAGCTAAACCTCATCAGCCATTCCTATTCCTTAAGACCACCAAAAACGATACCTCGTGGAAGAATCAATTCTTCTTCGTGAGAAGGGATTCTCTTCCTTTAGGGAATAGGCTCCCAAAAAAGTGGATCTTAAAGGGTAGGATATAGGATCCTTAGATAAAGACTATAGAGAGTTGTTGTATTGATACTGACTGATCCTGTTTTCTTTATTTGCATGCAGTGAACAAGTTTGTCTCTCTTGCTGAGTTACCTGGTACGGAAGAAAGAAATGCTGTGTTTAGGGCTTTAGATTCAACCACAGGACATTCAAGCTAAAGACAAAAGTGTTAGAAGAAACCACTTCCACTTCCTACATGATCTCAAGTAAGTACTTGTATATTTTGATATAATGTGATTATGTATTAAAATAGATTGAAAGGATTAAGAATACTTATATGTTTGTTGACTGAATATGTGCTCCAAGATCCACTAGTAAGTCGGCTTCCAAATTTGACCTGGGTGACATTGATAGCATGATCTCCCCCCGCTCCAAAAAGAAGGAGTTGGCCAAGGGCCAAAGCTAACAGGAGCCGAAGACGATGACCACCAGAGCCAAGGTAGGATCCAAAAGGAAGAAGCCTTCTGATCCTGCGGTGGACAGCTTCTAGATTGAACGACAAATCCATGAATTTGACACTGAGGTAAGGATTCTTGATCCTCATAGGTAGTCCTGTCTGCTGCGAAGAATCACTGGTCTTGACTTCTTGTCTTGTAATTTGCAGAGGTTTGTCTGCCTCAAGTCTTACCAGGATAAAATCCTTGCCAAAGCTGAGGAGAACTTGACTGATCTCTGTTCCATTGTCACCGCCAAAGATAAGAAAATTACACATCTGGAGAAGGAGAAGGAAGGTCTAGGTGAGCAGCTACTGTAAGCCGAGGTTGGCATCCATGAGGCAGCTATGGTCGCAACAAATGAGGCTAATGTCTACGCTGCTCGTGCTATCCTACAGGAAAGGATCAAGATAGCCTAAGAGGCTATGGATCCTAGCTTCGACCGGTCTCCTGGGATGTTGCTGGCTGGAAGCAAACTCTTCTCGAGCTAGGTGGTGATGCTGAACCAAAACAAGTGCAAGCTCTGGAGGCTGGTCCAAGTGGGGTCAAGGAGGTGAAGGAAGGTGGAGCAGGAGGTGCTAGTGCAGCTGAAGGTGATGCTGCTGAAGTGGGCAGTGAAGGATAATTTAGACGAGGCCTGAGCCCACTTTTTTAATTAGGATTTGTGGTTTTTATTTGATGGTGCTTTTGTTTCGAACAATTATGGTCTGTATTAATTTCTGAATAATAGATTTAGGTTCAAGGATCACTGATCCTTCAGACAATAGGTAGGATAACAAGGGTGGATGGATCCCTTGTTTGGGGGATGAAGACTTTGTTATCCTACTTTTTTATTTTCCTGCATTTTAATTTTTTCACAAAAACTATAACTGTTAGATAACCCTGTCCGGTATGGGTGGATAGTCCACGTTTTTGCTAGTGAAGTCCAGGCCGGACACTTTTGGCATATATTAACGGGTTTAATAATATTAAACTTTTGACTATGGTTGGTGTTGTGCATTTATCCTTAAAGTCTTTTACTTGTTATGTTTATGCTTCCATATCCAAGTACATTGTTTGTTAAGATTGTTATTTTTAATTTATAAAAGCTTAGGAAATCTTAAGTTGTTAAAAATTTAACAATAATACGTTTTTCCGAAAACTCTGATTGTCTCTATGAATATGGATCATAAATCTTTAGTTGGAAAGCATAGGATGTAATCAGTGAAATGAATAAAACTAAGGATAAAACATACTTGGATAAACCTACACTACTGACGGGGTGTCAAAACCCAATTCCTGTGAAAGGTGAAAACCTTTAAACCTTAGAAGGTAAAAGATACCATAAACATGGGAGAGAGGTGGCCAACCCCTTAATCCTCTGTTAACGATATTAAAACTTCTTTAAAAGCTTGAAATTCAGTGAAATTGGATGTTTAAATGTCTAATATCCTTTTCTTATAACAAAAAATGTACGTAAAATGAAAGAGGGTTAAATCGAGATGTTACCAAAGTAAGGATCATATATCCTTTGAGGATCCTTGATCTTATGTCAGAATACTGAAGCCTCTAAGGATCCTTGATCCTTCTTACATAAAGTATTTCTTCAGATGGATAGCATTCCAAGCTCTTGGTAAGAGATCACCATCCATGGTTAGCAGGCAGTATGCCCCCTTTCCAGCCTCTTCTTCTATCAAATAGGGGCCTTCCCCCTAAGGTGCCAATTTACCATCAGGTGGATTTGTAGTGTTTTGAAATTCTATCCTCAGCACAAAATCACCAACTTGAAATCTTATGATCCTGACATTTTTGTTGTATGCTCCAGTCATCCTTTACTGAAAACTAGCCATCCTTATTCTAGCCAAGTCTCTGAGCTCATCCACAGTATCCAGGTCTTGAGTCAGATTTTCAGCATTTGCTTGAGGATCATGGATGTTTATTCTGGCTGTAGGACCCACTATCTCTATAGGAATCTCTGCCTCAATTCCAAAGACTAAAGATAATAGAGTCTGGCCTGTGGCATTCTTTAGAGTTGTCCTATCTGCCCAAAGGACATATGTCAGCTCTTTAGCCCACTTTCCTTTCTTGGATCTTAATTTCTTCTTCAAGTTGTTGATGATGATCTTGTTGATTGATTCTGCTTGGCCATTAGCTTGTGGGTGGACTGGTGTAGATGTGATCATCTTAATCCCCCAGCTGTCACAAAAGTTAGTAGTTCTATTCCCAATAAATTGGGATCCATTATCACATATAATTTCAAAAGGAATTCTAAATCTAGTAATAGTGTTTCTTTTAATAAAGGATATGACTTCCTTTTCCTTGACTTGAACAAAAGCTTCTTCTTCTTCTATCCATTTGGAAAAGTAGTTAGTCATAGCTAGCATGAACACTTTTTCACATGGTGCTTTTGGGAGTTTGCCTACTATATCCATCCCCCATTTCATGAATGGCCAAGAGGAAATTATTGGATATAAATGCTCTGCTGGCTAATATAGTATGTTACTAGGTCTTTGGCAAGCATCACATTTCCTTGCATATTCTACAACATCCTTCTTCATTTTAGGCCAGTAGTAACCTATCCTAAGGATCCTTAAGAATAATGCTCTGCCCTTAGTGTGATTTCCATAGTCTCCTTCATGAAAATCATTCAAGACCTCTTGAATTTCTGGATCCTCAATACATCGCAAATAGGGACCTACAAGAGATCTTTTATACAACATGTTATTTGATATTGTGAATTGAGATACCTTAACCCTGAAGGCTCTGGGATTCTCCCCTGTAGGAATTTCCCGATTCTGAATGTACTTCATAATTGGAAGGATCCATGATCCTAAATTTGGCTGCATATCACTTGGTACAATTGTAGTATCCTCAACTACCTCCATTGATTCATTTTCCTTTATTGCAGGAGAAAGAATGTGGATGATAGATATCCTCACATCCTCTGGTACTTTCAAGGATGATCCTAGGTTTGCTAAGGCATCTGCCCCTGCATTCTCTTCTCTGGGAACCTATGGTAAGCTGAAAAAATCAAAAGAATTTGCCAGTTTCCTGACTATTTCTAAGTTCCTACATTAGGTCATAACAAGGTCATCATAAAAGGGAGAATCCTTTTGAAAACATGATCTTAAATGCTTCCACAGCAGTTGCAATGTCAAGATTTGGGATTTCTAAGCATTCTCTACCAAACTTAGTAACATAATCCCAAAGGGATTCATCACGAGCTTGGATAATTCTATATAGGTCACTAGTTAACCTTTCAAAAGTTCTACTATAAGAAAACCGGTTATTAAATAGGTTAACTAAGTGCGAAAATGAAGTTATAGAGTAAGGAGGAAGACTTAGCAGTAGTTTTAGTGTTGATCCAGTGAGTGTGGATCCAAAGCCTTTGCATAAACATGCTTCCTTCAATCTTTCGGGGATGGGGTTTATCTCCATCCTCTCTCTGTATTGTGCCACATGCTCCTCTGGATTAGTTGTACCATCATACAACTTCATGTTGGGGGTCTGAAAGCATTTGGGTATATCTGCATTACATATTGGAGGTGCAAAACGAGATATCCTGTGACTTCCGTCTGGAATCTCTGGAATGGGTTTGACCACTCCTGGGATGCTAGATATCGTATCCTTGAGTTTCTAAAACTCCCTGACCATAGTCTGATTGATCACTACATCCTGCATGAAACCATAGTTAGTATCAAAAGATGTATTATGAAAATTGTTATCTCCTGGTTGACTTGAAGTTGGTATTCAAGAATGATATCTAGGATAGGACATGACTGTCATAATAGTAGGGCCTGAAGAAGCAATGGTCTGCATAAGGATGAAATCCCCTTCATGGACTTCAGAGCTTCTCCATGATTGTCTCTCTGAGGATCCTTAATCCTGAAAGACATTCCCGGTAGGTCTGTGTTGAAGGTCTGGATGAATGATCCATGGATCCTTGAACTCGAGCTGAGGATCCTTGTTGATTGAAGTATGATCCTTGAGCCTGGAACATCTCCACGTAGCCTTCTGAGTGGAGGAAGGATCCTTGAGGTTGTGTCATCACCAATGATCCTTGTTGGTGAATGGACACTCTGGATTGTTGTGTTGTAGTTGCTGAAGTGACAACGTCCAACATCCTAGGCACCAATGGAGACTGATCCTCTGCTGGCCTCTTTTGCTTCTTGATATCATCAATTTCAAGAAGGATCCTCTGGTTGGTTTTGTCTTGATGTTCCATGTAGCTTTTGATATGCGAAAACAAAATAGAAATATCATTGTTAGTATTAGTTGAAGATGAAGTACTACAAGTTTTGGATCCTTGGAAGACAGATGATGTCTTCTTCTTAGCATTTACCACATTCTTCTGGAACAGTGGGGGAATAGGAGGTAATGATGCACTGGCTTGAGATGAGGTCACTGCTGGCATGGCACTTGAAGTGGATTTTCCCTGAGAGTCCATGGAGTTAGTGAAAATGAACACAAAAAAGTTTTTAGAATTGAAGCACCACTTACCCTACGGTGGGCTCCAAGTTGTTTTGGTCAAAAAACATTTTAAGGATAATGTAACCAAATTATCATTGTGAGTTAGAGTGCTTATATGTATGAACAATTATGTAATCGATTGTAGAGTGAAAATGACAATGAACACCGAGATTTGTAGTTTTGTACGAGAAAAAAGCCCTTGATCCTTATGAGATATCCAGCACAGAAAAACCTCAGGTGATGGAAACTACCGATCACCAACTATATTGAACAAAC